>OU015672.1:7429583-8795000 GCA_907165275.2 Zygaena filipendulae
TGGGGGACTCGTGACGTCATTATTTAGTATAAGCCCCGTACCTAATGCACCAAGTTGTGACTTCACGCGAATTTTCAACTCAATGCATCGCCGTTAAAAATAGAAAAAATACGTGTCCAATAAAATTTTTACTAATCTAAAAAAAGTACTCAGTTAGCCAATTAACTGCGTGAGACAATTTTGGCTATTGTTCGACTTCCCTCTCCTCTCGGTGAGATGTCGTGAGTTTTGCTCGTCCCCCTCTCCCTCCCTTAATCTCACGCAGGATTATTCAAAATGCGTATTTTTAATGTAAGTAAAACCTGTGCTTCATTAGCCATTAAGCCTTGAATATTAATGAACAAGGTAAGTTTAAAAAGCTGTGTTTTTTTTTTCAAATTACATCTGAAATAGGGAACCTCCTCCATACATGGGCAGAGTCGACTTCTATATTTTAAAATGCGACATGTCAGACTACCAGGCAGCCAGGATTCGAAGGTGGTAGCAACAAGTACTACCAATACAAACTTAATATGTAGAGGCGCAGTTGAACTGTGTGCTTCTTCAAAAGATTAAGGTCCCTTAGTTTGTTAAAGATCGCAATGAAAGATCGATGATATCAATGACTTAGAAAGACAATGCTGATCATTCTTTCTTTAAAGTAGCAAAGTATCTTTTCCGGTCAACAGGTTGAATCCAAAACTATTATAAACGCATAAATATTGTGTTATTATCATAAAATACGACCTCTCTCCAAGCAACCACAAAAAAAATCGGAAACGTTAAGATTTATTGCAAAGTTTACTTTATCAAATAGGCATTGAGTCTCTAATTGCTTGTAATATCTATTCAATGTAAGCTCAGCGATCGCAAAAGCACTTTCCATTGCTTATGGACTATGGTTCACGGAAGTTGACGACCTTTATTGGTCATAGAATAAAAAAATATGTAAAAATAGAACAGTTATTCGATCGTAAGTGTAATTTTAGATGCGTAAAAGCCTTAATTAACACACGAAAATGAGAACCTCCTCCGTTTATTTATCGGTTAGTAAAATTTTAGATGTAGCAATGTGACTAATTTAATTAATAAACTTTCTGATAGTAGACATAACAAAATATAAAAACAAAAATGTTCTAAGAATCACGCTTTTTAAATAAATTAAAATACGCTTGTTATTCGAGAAAATGTTATAATTATATTATAATTTTAATGTATGTAGGTAATAATAATTGGTTAATGTCAAATTAACATAAAAAATAAAGATACCATAAAATGTCAATTGCGTTCATACATAATATCGAGCATGATCTACACAACTGACTACTATAAAAATAAGAAATTGCTTTTATAAAAATTGAAAAAATCAAAAATGCCAAACCATTTATGTTGAAACCGTCAAATTTTGATTTATTATGATCATTACATTATCATTAAAGATCAATTGAGATGCAATATCGAGGAAGTGGTTTGTGTAGGTATCGTATCAGACAAAAGAAACGGATGACCTACTGGCATTTGCAATAGTCTTTGACTAGAGTTTTACCATAGCCAACTGGGTGGCTGTATGTATGTATTTTACGAGTGTAATGAATGACTTTGTATACTGTACGTTACAAACTATTACGATGAGTTGTGATGTAAGTGACAAATGTTTATAAATTGTAAGCATACTTCTCAGAAAATTGTCAGCAACACTTTTCTTCGGAATTCTGCAGGAATTCCGAAATAAAAAATATCCAACGCCCTCTTCTCTACCCTTGACAAAGCAAAATTTCGCTCGGCGAAAAGTTAAAAACAGAAATACGGCCGCACTGAGAGCCGTTTCAATGATTACTTAATTTGAAGTTAAGATTTTAATAATAAAATCGCCGCACTCACGGCCGCACTCAGAGTCGACTTTAATGATTACTTAGTAAAGTATAGATTTTTAAAACAAAACTGCCGCAATCAGAGACGTTCAGTAAATTAATGTTAATTGGCCTTTAATGAGATGTAACTTAATTAGTTAAATGCCAATTAACATTAATTTATTAAATTTGTCTGATTGCGGCAGTTTTGTTTTAAAAATCTATACTTTACTAAGTAATCATTAAAGTCGACTCTGAGTGCGGCGGTCAGAGACGTTAATTAAGATTAAATTAATGTTAATTGGCATTTAGCTAATTAAGTTGAATTTAGTTGAATGCGAAATGAGTGCTGCAGTTTTCGTTTTTAAAATCTTTCCTTCAAATTAAGTAATCATTAAAAAATAAAACTTGAAGATTGTGACCGATAGTTACTTTCGCGTTAATAACGTAATATTAGTAGGTATGGATTTTGTACGCAAACTGCTTGACACTGCGCATTCACACTTGATTCTAATATGAAACACCTTAACCTAAATTGTCCATATAAAAATGTCTAATGCACATAACCTCAAGGTACTGGATGTTGCGTCATTTGACCCGAAATAGCCGAATTTAACTGTACCTACTGATGAACAGATGTTTAGATAAAATATAATTTCGCGTGACGAAATCTCTCACTTGAAAAGCTTTGAGATTTTTGGACTTACGAAGGGCGGATCGGTGATGTTAGAGTTTGTTGGACGGCAACTGAATCACAATAAGCAATAACATGTTAACCCACAAAATGAAGTTATTGATTCAGAACAATTTATTGAGAGTTAAGGAACGTTTTTTAATTATGTGTTTACCTTATTACATTGTTTCAATATGTAACTAAATATTGAACATAAAAAATTTGACATAAAATGGCGCTATAATTTTAAAACTTAAATTTAATCATAATTTCTCCAGTGTGGGTTAACGCACTATTGCTTATCTATGTCCAAATGCTTGATACCTATTAAAATACGAATGTGGGTTTATTTGTTTGTTTGTTACGCCTACACGCCTTAACTCATCTAATCATCAAAAAACTGTGAGTGCGAACAGCGAAAGTGTTCTTACGGCCGCTTTCAGAGTCGTTTTGATATATGTAATTACCAATAAGTACCTACTTAATTTTAAGTGAAGATTTTTAAAACAAAATTGCTGTAAAGTAACAATGGCTTGGGTCCCTAATCGCTTCGTATAATGCTACCAATGCGCTATCATACACCGTGTAGGCACGTCATACTACAGGTGGCGCACTAGACCCCATGGCTCAACAGACCCCGCTCTGCTATACTTTAGAAAAATACTTAAAATTAATGAAGAATTATAATAATTAAATGAAACGGATAGTGGTTTGGCCAGACACCGGATATCCGGCTACCGGATATTCGGCCTTTTATCGCATTTAATGACGCGATCAGTTTGTTTTGAATATAAGCGCGGTGAAAGAGATCAGAAATATTCGAGCGCGTTCGGGTGTTGTCGCCAAGGGGAGTCGCTTCTAACAAACAAAATATATAAAAAAATTGGTATTTATTAACCACAATATTTTGCCACTACACTTGTTTATTTTGAGTAAGTATTAAATTCAATAAATAAGACAAACATTTTTAAAGTACGATTATAAAAGTAAACAGTGTCCATAACTTATTGTGGCATAATTTGCCTAGTGTAAAAATTAAAACCGACTTCCAAAAACACAAAACTAATAAAAAGCTAAAAATAAAAAGCTAAAAATAACAAAATATCGAATCAATCCAAATGACAAAAACACGCGCAATATTATTATTGGTTTGTGCTACCACTGATCCGTTTGAATGGGACCTAATTGGGAGTATACCCTTTCAAACAAAAAAAAATTTTCGAAATCGGTCCAACCGTCTTCGAGTAATCGGTGAACATACATAAAAAAAAAATAAAAAAAAATAAAAAAAAAAACTTACATACAATCGAACATAGAACCTCCTCCTTTTTGGAAGTCGGTTAAAAATGATAGTTTTTTGAATTTCACTATCTGGATGCCGGATACTGAATTACTATCCGGTATCCGGCCGGATGGTAATCAAGGCCGGATAGGTTGGATACTGGATAGCTACCTGATATCCGTTTCATCTGTAGTAACAATATTATGTGAATAGTTCTACTTATCCCCAAAGAAGTTGCCAGACCTTGCGTATTGTTTGCTTTTACTTTTAGCGATAATTTCATTGCCAGGTGAATAATAACTTTTAATGTCAATACGAGTTTAGCTTTTTTTAACCTTGGTAATAATATTTACATCGTTTGACCTGCCATAAAATTTAATTAAATGTTTTTAAACAAAAACAAAAACATGGCTACTTAAGTGTTGTTTTATCATGTTTATATTAAATACTCGTAATTAAAAGAAATTAAACATCAAGAAACTTTTGACCAAGACGTCATTAAAAGGTAATTAATTTTAACCTGACTTCCTGTAAAAATATATCACAATAGTCTAGTTTCCTGGGTAAAAAAATCGAAATTCTATTTAGTCCGTCAGTTAGATAATAAAAAAATAAAAGACACGTATTTTTTGCTTTTTTAAAATAATGGAAATATGCATAGATAAAGCGCATTAAAGTTTAGGGTGGGGGACTCGTGATGTCACAGCTCGCTATAACGTGCGAACAAACTGTAGCGAGGCGTGACGTCATGTGAAATTTCGACTTGATATATCTCCGTTATTTTTTGGTTACATAAAAAATAAAAAAATACGTGTCCAATATTTTTTAATAATCTACAAAACGGACTAAAAAAACAAATTTAGGAAACTAGCCTATTACCTATATTGCTTCCGATCAAAAGAGGAAGTTGCAGATAAAATGAAGTTATCGTAAACATTGATAAATACTAGAATTTTATTTGACTGCTTACAATATAGTACCTACCTTATGTACGGCGCTCCGTGTTCGTTACTTTTAATGTCTATACAGCAACTAACACTTTAGCATTTGTAATATTACTAGCTGTCCCCCGCGGTTTCACCCGCGGTAATTTCAGAGTTCCGATATATGTTACTCAGGGATAATGTACATAGCTTTCTAATGGAGAAAGAATTTTTGAAATCCGTCCAGCAGTTTTTGAGTTAAATCGTAACAAACAAACAAACAAAAAAACAAATTTTTCCTCTCTATAATCTTAATTCCTACTAATATTATAAATGTCAAAGTGTGGATGTTTGGATGTTTGTTACTCAATCACGCAAAAACGGCTGAACGGATTTGAATGAAATTTGGCATGCACGTTGTCAGGGGTACAGAGAAGGACATAGGGTACTTTTTATCCCGGAATTCCCGCGGGAACTCCGAAATTATCGCGGGTGAAACCGCGGGGCACAGCTAGTTTTAATATAGATTTCAAAGGTTCATCGTCGATTTACATCGATTTAATTTATTATCTAATAAAAACTCAAAGCGTATAAAATAACAGTAAAATACAATAATATATTTGATAATGTAATATTACAACAACCATTGCGTAAGTGCGGTTCGATGAATTATTGTGAATAATTTAGATTTAATGAGGTTAGAGAATTTAATATTAAAATAATGCGGGCCCAGTTCAGACAAACGAAGTTTCTGACCTCACACCTGTCACCTGTGTCTTGACCTGTAGCGCTGACCTCTCGGAATATACAGTCATGAATGGTTACAATGATTGAACTAAACAAAGCGCATAAATCAAAGCACCCACTTGAGTGGGAGTTAGTAAGGTTATCTCAACATTTAACTTGCTTTTAGCGGTGAACTAGCAAAAGTCCCGTGCAAAAGGAATGCTTCTTGGTACCTCCCCTGAATTCTGGCAACCTAGTACTATGCCTTTTAACGTTAAACATGCTCTCAATTAGCGGAGGTATCTTGACGACATGGTGCCTCTTACTATCTCCTCTAATTTCTGGCTACCTTGTAGCCATACGACAAAATACAGAGCTTCAACTGCGTCTCCGGTATCGGAACTTTCGATTGATAGTTCCGACTTCGGTTCCTACACTTGCATCGCCCGTTCCGTAACATTCCTAGCTGATACCATGATACCTTTTACGATCCCTGATTGCCTGGTAGTTACGTACGGCTACTTCCCTCGAGGAGGTGTTATTTTTTCCAGGTGGAACGCACACGTATCTGCTCAACCACCTCTGAATCCTGGGTGCCTAGTAGTCGCAAAGCACAGTACGATTGCTCAACAAATTCATGAAAAAGTTTTCGAACAGTATTGTCCCACACGTGCTGCTACCACTTTTAAATCCTGACTGCCTGGTAGTCGCGTAGCACAGTGCCAATTCTTCTAAAACCTAACCAAGAAACCGCATGGTATAAAAACCAACCTAATATTACTTAGTTAACGAATAGGCAATTGTAAGTAATCAACAATCGATTGTATTAAGCCGTGAGATCTTAAACTTTTTATACCAAGTCGGATAACATCTCATGGGACTTTTCATGCGTGCATAGACTTACAATTGTAGGTAAATTATTTGGAACAATATGCAATAAAATTTCTTAGGTTGGTCATAGGTACCAATTTTCATAAATATAACAAAGTATCTGTTAGTTCACACTTGTCTTGTTGTTACTTTATCATATTTTAATAGTTGTTGTAAAATGCCTTTTTTTTCTATAATTTCGTGGATAGCTGAGCTATAAAAATACATCAATGTTTTTCTGTTTGTGTTATTCCGTAAATTTTAATTCACAAATGAAAATGAAAATGAATGAACATTGCCGCATATAAACAAAACATCCAGTGATTATCCATAATGTTTAGATGGTCATTATTACATTAGGTATCCAATTTAACCCTTTGAGGTCATATGGGGTCCAGCAGACCCTATGCAGAAAAACAAAACCAATTTTACCGACTTAAATCTGGCGCTACACTTTAACATTAACTCTAACCGCCGCACTCAGAGTCGACTTTAATGATTACTAAAAATCTATACTTAACTAAGTAATCATTAAAGTCGACTCTGAGTGCGGCGGTAAGTAATGGATTTCTTTTTTTTTAGATTTAGAATTTGTTAAAAAACAATTGGAAAATTCAAATAAAAAAAAAACATCTTGTGAATTTATTTGGAGGTGTGACCGCGACGAGTTAAAATCTACGTTTGTAACAGACGCAAAAGAGCAGTATAATAAAACAAGATTTTATTGCCCATTGAAATAAAAAAAAAATCAAGATATAAATTTCGATTGATAAATTAAGAGATAAGTACAGTGAGTAGCAAAATTGTACAAAAAAATATTGTTGTCAAATTTTCTTAAAATTTTATGGTAAGCTTCTTAAATTTTCTGAAAACTTTATTATATGCCCATATAATAAAGTTTTCAGAAAATTTAAGAAGCTTATTTGTATTGTATCCTGTTTGATCATAATATTTCTGAAGACATCCTGAAATAAAAACGGATAAAAACACTATAACAACAGTTATCGTTATAGAAAGGGGAAAATGCTTTTTTCAGCTATTTCCCGGGTTTCCGTGGGAATTCCGGGATAAAAAGTACTAAATGTCCTTTTTAACCGATTTGCAAAAAAGGAAGAGATTCTCAATTCGACTGTATGTTTTTTTTTTGTGTTTATTACGCGATTATATTTTGTTTCCGTGACAATGTGAATGCCAAATTTCAAGTTCAAGTTGCGTAGCTAAGTTTCGAAAAGGTAACATTCAGACAGACCTACTTTCGCATTTATAACAATATTATTATGGAAGTATGAATAAATATTTGAATTCGATACAGATTTTTATCGATGATTGTACTTTTAACACTGCAACTTGTTACTTGCTAGATCTATCCCACGAATGCGTTGTATAAAGCGCGACTATGGGCTTGTAGGTATTATGCAAATCTCTATGTGTTAATTTTAGAGTTGCGTTCAGATTTCAGATCTATTGTTTTAAAATTTAACACTGTCTATGCGATGTTGGACTATTGTTAAATGAAGTGAGTGACAATGTACTTATTTATGACTTGTTAACTGATCATGGGCCTGGGATCGTCTTTGTTTTTGGTAAGTGTGGAAAAGCCTTTTTGTTTGTTTTTTGCAAAAACTTATAATAATTAGCTGTTGAGGCAAAAATCTACTAAAATATGTATATTCCACAAGTATTTACGCAGCGTACGAAACGGAAGCTCTCAAAAGGAACATTTTTCTCGTTTTCGCAAGATTTTTCATTGCTACTTCGCTCCTATTGGTCGTAGCCTTGCACGATAAATGGACTAAGAATTTTTCTATTCGAACCAGTAGTTCCGGAAATTAGCGCATTCAACAAAACAAAAAAACTCTTCAGCTTTATAATATTAAATAATATAAGTATAGGGTAAAACCCGGATAGTTGCCACACTTTTCGAAATCATTTTATATCTCCCAGTACATAAATCAAAATATTTTATTTTTTAAACTGGCAAGTACTTTGGTTCTTTATCTACAAATTTATTAAATGTAAAAGACATTATCTTTGAAATTTCCAGAGTATTAGCGATTTCTACGGACCTCTACTTTTTGGGACATCTATCCCATTAATGGGATAGTTGTCTAGTCCATATAAATAACATTTAGGATAGACGACCCGCCGGGAAACGAGGCATCTATCCCGAAAAATCTTTGATCGCACCTTGCGTTCCCGTGCAATCGCACAGAGACATGAGACGCGGTCCACTTAATAGTAGTTGGACAGTCTTTTGATAGATAAATAAAATAGCACGCGATTCATCTGCTAAACTAGAGTAATTACGATCGGGGCAACTATACCCCCAGGGCAACTATCCTGGTTTTACCCTAGATATAATCATATAATCTGTACAGGTAGGTAAATACTTGACCTGAAAGGGTTAAACCCATAAATATAAAAACATCGCATACGGTTTGTTAAACAAAACGATGACGACGGAAAGGCACTTGAACTCGCCAATTTCGTAATGAAACCCTATACAAAATGAATTACGCAAGTTTACGTAATTATATGGGTAGCTTGCGTTTTAAGGAATTTGAGGTCATCACAATGAGAATTGTCAATTTTTGCTTTTTATGGTTTTTAATTTATTTTCTCGTATACGAACAAGGTCGGCACAGATCTCTATGTCACTGGAAGATCAACATGATTCACAGATGTCACATTTTAATGGGTTACTTTAATCACTTGTTAAGTACCTATATAGTGTTCTTGAGAGCTTAATCGAAATAACTATATAATTAATTATTAAAATTACCTACATATTTGTCAAAGATCATTAAGTTGTGTAATATACTGTAAGAGGTACTTAATTACCTATCACAAAGTAGAAAAACATTATGATTTTTATTAAACATCACTATAACATACACATTAAATCAATAATTAATTTCATCACGATCGATTCAGTGGTTTCGGAGTCCATCGCGGACAAACAACGTGACACGTGATTTATATATATTAAGACTAGCTGTCCCACGCGATTTCATCCGCGGTAATTTCGGAGTTCCCGCGGAGGTTGCGGGAAAAAAGTACTCTATGTCCTTCAGTTCCCGAGGGAATTCCGGGATAAAAACTATCCTATCTTTTAAGTTGGATCATATTATAAATGGTTGCAAAATTTTATCAAAATCCGTTCAGTAGTTTCGGAGTCCATCGCGGACAAACAACGTGACACGTGATTTATATATATTAAGATAAGATAAGATAAAGGTTTGGTGTATAATAATAATTAGTATATATTCATTATGAAAAATAATTTAGGTTCTATTAGGTTAGGTTTATATTTTTAGTTATTTTAATTTTATAAATCGGTTGAAATATAACAACATAATTATTTGTTTGAAGTGTGTCAAAAGTCAAGCCGCCTACATTGCCTGGGGTACAAAAAAGGACATAGGGTAGGTACCTTTTATCCTGGAATTCTCGCGGGAAATTCTAAATTAACGCGTGTGAAACCGCAAGGAACAGCTAGTTAATTTTACAAAGTTCATATTCATTGATCACGAAATCTCCACAAATATACCTATAATACTAGTACCTACTGATGATAATGGTGCAGGTGTAATAAGAAACTTAGAGTCAGTGCTGGTAATAAGTATCTAACGACTAAGTAGTTCTTAATAAATATATGCTAATAACAATGCCATCGCCTCTCAACTCATCCGTTTGCACTTAACATTGCTTAAGTAAGCGATGAATAGCAAAAAAACTAAACTATTGCATACATCAGTGTAGATCCATGCTCTTCATAGATACAATACAAATTGCGTAGGCACTTATCTATAATATATACAGGGTGTAAAAAGACCGGCGACATAACCGCTAGGAATCCATATAAAATAGTAATTTAAGATATTCTGCATTTAAAATATTGTTGGAAAATGTAATTTTATTTTTAGGTTATAAAAAAAATTACAGCGCGCAATGTACTCGCAAATCTACGCATACACAAGTATAACCATCTACACAATAACTACCAAGTTACTTTAGAAAAAATATTGATCACGTGATAAACTACAAAAATATGCAAAAAGTAAAACAAAATTTACGAAACTGAGGTTTAATATCTTGAAAACCACTGATTTCCCAGCTGAATTTCCACGTCTAAAATGTTCGTACTGGTGTAGAGCATATCATAGTTTCGGATATGTCGGAGGTTTTCTGACAACCTGTATACTATAAATAAAAATCAATTCCTATTTCCCTTGGTCACGACATCACGCGTGAACGGCTCTACCGATTTCGCTAGTTCTTTTTTTGTTGTACTTGTTATTGTAATGCTACTGCTCCACCAGCGTTAACGTTAACGTTGATGTTAATGTCTAACGTGGTAATGTTAGTAAGTTAACGCGTTAAAATGTTGGCCACATCTAAATTAGCGCACTAATTTACGCGTTAACGCAGGTGGAGCAGTAGCATAAGGAGAAGGATGAAAGAAGTTGAGGGTACGGCGGCAATTCCAAAAATCGCGCGGGTGAATCTCCGAAAAGGTTAGATCGATTTTGACGGGACTTTCACTGCTAATTATCGAATATTATAAGGAGTAAATTAGGTAGGGTACATTGGAGTTCTTGCCGGAATGGGTAGTTATGATGACTAAATTTTAATTTTAGTCCGTCTTGTAGATGAATAAAAAATATTGGACACGTATTTTTCCTTTTTTTTACGTAATAAAAAATAACGGAGAGTTATTTCGGAGTTGAAATTCCATATGACGTCACACCAAGGTACACTTTATACTTAGTTATGACGTCGCTTCCTCCCACTCCTAAACTTTAATGCGTTTTATCCAAGTATTTTTTCAATAATTTGAAAAAGCAAAAAATACGTAAGTGTCTATTATTTTTTTAACTATCTAACTGACGGAGTAAATAGAATTTAGATTTTTAAACCCCGTCATCATGTCCATTCCAAAACTCTGCGGGTGAAACCGCGGGGCACAGCTAGTAACAGATAAGTGGTAAGTTCAAAAGTAACGGCGGAACCGTCGCTGAATGCTGATTGGTCGGAAACGACGCAATCCGATTGGCGGGCGATTGGCCAATCGCAACTGTCAAATTAAACTAATGGAAGATCGCCGATCGTTAGATAATAGATACTTTTTAATCTGCAATATTTGATTTACAATGTACGCAAGATGAGCCTTTTCAATGCTACGTACGACGACGGTACTGAAGATGTTTCGCTTGTCTTGTGTAACGCGTATGACTCCACCAATGTAAATTAAATTTAATTTGTGTACTTTCATAATAATTACGTTTTTAAACACTTAATTCGTTATTTATGTAAAAAAATTTGCTTACGTTGTATACAAATTGCTGTTATCGACGTAACGTTATGGCCTATGCCCTACTAACTCTTTTCACTATGGCATCAAGTATTTTTCCATAGTGATTTCTTGTTTCCCTTATTTCTTTAGATTGCCTCAATTTCTCCAAGATCCCATCATCACACCCTGATTTCATGACAATGGGACCACCTCGAGTGTAGGTCCCTTTCAAACAAAAAAGGAATTTTTCAAATCGGACCAGCCGTCTTCGAGTAATCGCGTAACAAACATAAGTAGGAACTAAAAAAACATAGGTACAGTCGAATTGAGAACCTCCTCCTTTTTTGGAAGGCGGTCAAAAAAGCTCGGGACTGAGTTCCTTCCATTTCATTCTTTTTTTTTTACGGAAAGTGTCTGACCATGTTATGCACCTTAATTAATTATTAGATATCATTCATGAACATTGAATTAGATACGTTTTTCAATGTATGCTTGTAACTTTGAAAAGAGCAACCCAAGAGTGCCTCGCTCATCTCTTCTCTTGGAAAATCTATATTCCGAGCGAGCGGTTAATGTATTTAAAAAAATATGATAGGTATTTTGACTAAATTCAAAATCCTACTAATATTATAAATGTGAAAGTTGTTACTCAATCACGCAAAAACGGCTGAACGGATTTTGCTGAAATTTGACATGCACGTTGTCAGGGGTACAGAGAAGGACACAGGGTACTTTTTATCCCGGAAGTCCCGCGGGAACTCCGAAATTACCGAGGGCACAGATAATATACGCGAGTGAACCGCGGGGCACAGCTAGTATGTTATAATTATTATGAGTAACTTAACAAGTTCCATATATTTTTTTGAGTTGGAGTTTAAATTCAAGTATGTTCACGTAGTTATCGTATTATCGAGACAGGATTGTGCCATTGAACTTCCACTGGAGTTGTTAGTGAAATCGAAAGCTATATTCATCTGTTGAAAGGCACCAACTGCACCAAGGCACGCCGCGCGCCTTTGCCTGGGTCGGGACGGGTCGTAAGGTGACAGCGAAAGTTCTAGCTCTGCAGGGAAACTGGCCCTGGAATATTTACCTACATGGTCTTATTGACAGCAGCTCGTTAACATTCGTTTGAATATTCACTAAATATATGCCCACAGTTAAAAATGTAGAATCAAAGCGAAGACTATGCAATATCTATGCAATTTTAATGAAGGAAAGTTACAATCTTGTCTATTCTAATAATGATAAACAAAAAAGATTTCATTTTTTGTACGATTGTAACTACGTTAAGATTTCATAGTTTGTGCTTTTATTTGTTTGATTGTTTCTTTAAAATAGATAATCAATAAGTTATAATAAATTTAAATAATTATCAATTAACACAAATTCATATCTAAAATTTTGGAAAATAAATAAGTACCTACCTATTTTTTTTAAATCAAACCACTTTTTTTTAATTTATTTACTCAGAAACCGATTTTAAGAAACCTTCCCGCAATTCCTACGGGAACTCTGAAAAATACTGTGATCGATAAAAATATTCATAAAGAATAAATTTTAAATCACAGAGAAAAACTTAAAAAAAAACGCGGCTTTACACGAGTTTACGAGTTTACGTGTGACTTTTATTTAGCATTTAAGCTAAGCTCGAATTATATTTTAACATGATTTGAGTAATATGTCCTTGTTTTAAACTACCTATTATACAGATTGTTTGTGTAACATGTATTTAAATACTAAGAACTACTTACATTTAACTAATAACTATATGCTAACTGCTAGCCCAATAGGGATGTGGACTACTTCTGAAAATCAAAATTCTAATTAGTCCGTCAGTTAGAAAATAAAAAAACAATAGACACGTATTTTTTGCTTTTTCAAATAAATTAAAATATACAGAGATAATGCGCATTAAAGTTTAGGGTGAGGGGGTCGTGACGTCACTAACCGCTAAAACCGCCATACAAACTGTCTGAATAGTGACGTCACGCGAAATTTCAACTCAATATATCGCCGTTATTTTTTGATTACGTAAAAAAAGAAAAAATACGTGTCCAATATTTTTCAATAATCTACAAGACGGACTAAAAAATAAACCTACTAATATTATAGAAGTAGTTTGTGAGTTTGTAGGGTACCCAACCTCTGGATATAACTACTGAACCCATTTTGAAAATTCTTCTACTTATAGTAAGCTACAGTTATAGGAAGCCACAGTGATCCTGAGTGACATAGGGTACTTTTATCCCGGAATTCTCCCGGGAACTCCGAAATTATACGTACCACGAGTGCACCTGCGGGTAATAGCTAGTAGGTGCTTAAGAATTTTCTGAGCGTATTATTCATTTTGATTGCCCACTGCAGGGGGCTCTGCCTCAAAGCAGTCACCTCTGCTGCCTCCCCTTGGGGAGGAGGCAAAGAAGGCTTGCGAGGTTATTCATTTTATAAACAATAAACTAGCAAAATGGTCAGATATAAAACCTTGACCCTTATTCACTATGACCACAACGCGTCGTGTCTTGATAAGGTGCCACTTGAAATGCGTTTCTCTCCTGCTCAAAGAACTTTCACTACAAAAAATACGTTTACATTGTATCTTTATGGCATAAAGAATATTAATTTCCAATACGTGACGTGACGTCACGTATTTATATATATATATATTGTTATTTTATTTTATTTTTTTGTTTAGTTTTATATGTAGTTCATTTTTTTTATTGTAATTTTCATTTTATAGTTTATTTTTTACTTTTAATTTTTTTTTTTTTTTTTACCGTGGTTCCGGCTGAAAACCAGCGCTGCCTCACACTGTTAAGTGTGTGAGATAGCATTATGCTGAGCCGGGACCATTTTGTCAACATTTTTGTATTGTTTTTTATTGCAGTTGTATATTATGTGTTGGTTGACAAATAAATTTATTTTCTTTCTTTCTTTCTTTCTTCTTTCAATATTTTGACATCTGACACATTTGGAATTATGTTTTTGGGCCGCGCGTTATGGGCGAGAAATGTTGTTGGTCATAGAGAATAAGGCCCCTTATTCAAATCTTATAAAACTACTAGCTGTCCCGCGCGATTTCATCCGCGGTAATTTCGGAGTTCCCGCGGGAATTCCGTGAAAAAAGTGCTGTAGTTTACGGTGATAAGCAGTTCCCCGCATTAATTCCGGAACTCCCGCGGGAATTCCGGGATAAAAACTATCCTATCTTTTAAGTTGAACCATATTATAAATGGTTGCAAAATTTTATCAGAATCCGTTCAGTAGTTTCGGAGTACATCGCGGACAAACAACGTGACACATGATTTATATATATTAGATATGAATACCTTCAAAAGGAACTATAATTATTATAAATTATATGATCACTATAGGCCTATTAGTTTTGTAAGCAATTTGTTAGCGGATATTTTAGCCTATCGAATTACGTATTTCTTGGGACGATAAATCATAAAACCAAAGTATAGTTCTCTTATACAACCTCGTAACTTACGAGTAATTGGTTATTATCGAAGCTATGTATTTGGTTATTTTGTCATCGTTTTCGACCCGATCCGAACATCTGAACTTCGATGTCAAATGTCAAATGTGTCTTGAATAAGTTGAATGAAACATAATGGAGACAAAATTACAGGTTGCCTACCTTAATACTTATAATATCATTGTTGCCTTCAAGTACCTAGCGTTTACAGTAATGACTAGGTTACCTAGAGTCGTTACCTTTACATAAGCGTCCGCATACAACATCGCATACAATGAATGTCAATACATATAATATCATTGATCGCATACAATTGGCTACTTGACAAAAATTTTTTTTAGTCCGTCGTGTAGATTAGTAAAAAATATTGGACACGTATTTTTTTCTTTTTTTACGTACCTACTCAAAAAATTACAGAGATACATTGAGTTGAAATTTCGCGTGACGTCACAATTCGGTGCGGTTTGTATGGCGCTTATAATGAATATTGACGTCACGAGCCCCCCACCCTAAACTTTAATGCGCTTTATCTATGTTCATTTTCATTAAATTGAAAAAGTAAAAAATACGTGTCTATTATTTTTTTTTTTCTAACTGACGGACTAATTAGAATTTTGATATTCATACCTTGGAGAATACCCAATTACATCGAATATTATTTTAAAATTCAATAGGCAAAAATTTCACGTTGATGTCTTGTCCTGAAAAAGGTTAGATTTTTGTGTAAAACCGTTTTTATATAGCTTAAGTAGTTTATATAGCTTAAATAAAGTATGGGTATGATGACTGGGAGTAAAAATCAAAAAACTAATTAGTCCGTCCGCGTCACACAGTAAAAAATGATAGACACGTAGGTATTACTTTTTCAAATAACTGAAAAAATAATTACATAGATTCCTTCCTATAATACTTATGATGTCATTGGATACATCATACAACGCATTAATGCTTAGGAATGGGAATTCGTGACGTCGTAACTAAGTAATAAGTATAATGTCATGAACCTACCTAGACGGGACGTCACACGGAAGTTCAACTGCATCGCCGTTATTTTTCGATTACGTGAAAAAAAAGGAAAAATACGTGTCCATTGTTTTTTTTATTATTCTACAAGACGGACTTAAAATTTAAATTTAGCCATCTAGCTCATTCTTCTAAACTAAGCAATGCTGTTTCCGGTTCTTCCGGAAATCTTATTACGGAGTTCCCGAGGGGATTCGAAATTTAAACGAGTAAAATGAAGGGGAACATATAATTTACACCAGAGGTTCCCATACTTTTTTTTCTCATAGACCACTTTAAACATTTTGCTGGATCTGGTGGATCCCCTGCACCTATTACATTTACTAACTTACTTCCGAAACCAGAAAAAAGTATATTATGTCTATGGCAATCTGTGTTGTGGCTATTTTTCAATCAACTATGAGGTAAGTTTTCAAAAAAAATGTGAGAATTTATATTTCTTTGATTATGCTGTGAGTGGATGTCATTTAAGCTAAGTTTCAAGGCCAGTCTAAAAAGCGTCGTCATCCAACAGTTGTGGACCCCCATTTTCTTTCCACGCAAGCGTAGACCACTGTAGGGCTCCCGTGGACCCCTGGGGGTCCACCTGGACCACTTTGGGAATCAATGATTTACACGTACACGTATTTTTACAGTTATTTTTTTTTCAATATCCATTTGTTGATTTGTTTATCTCACATGCATTGTGTATAAAAATAATTATAGCATCGTTAGCGCCACTGTAATGCCCTTAAGCTTGAGTTTCTCTCTTCTTGTGAACCGATTGTGATAAAACATAGCCTATCTATATGTTGCACGAATGTAAACTTAATCTACCTACGAAAACCACATGATAATCCGTTCAATAGTTTCGGAGATTAGCGTAAACAGATAGACAAATTCTATAGTTTTATTAAGTGTATAAATTATTATTGTCTTAATACTTGCCAACCTTCACTTTACTAATACCTAAGTTCGGATAGGTCAATAGGGCTAGGCCAAGTAAGAACTAATTTGTTATTAGTAATTTATGTATCTGTAGCCTTTACTTACTTTTTTTAATATTATGTAGATTATAGAAAGAAATATAGTAGGAATATACATAGTAGATAACAGCAGATAGTCATCTGCTGTTGTACATGATAGCTGACTAACTGATGATGATAACATAACACAATGTAACTGAAGGCAGGCAAAGGTATGACCGAGACTATTAGCTGAGCGACACATCTAGAACCAACTAGAAACTATTACAATTAATTGCACCAACATAGAAGTGCCTGAGACTTGCGACCCAGGTGTAGGTTTAATGGGGCCCCTTTACAATGCATGAACGCTCACCTCCACTGCCCGTGCTCCCGTCTTCTCGCCGATATATATTTAATTTATATTTTTCGCCCTTGATTTGTTTGTTTGTTACGAGTTCACGCCTTAACGACTCAACCGTTCACCATGAAATTTTGGCTGCACGTTACCATAAGTTACAGAGAAGGACAAAGTGTACTTATCATCCCGTAATTAATGCAGGTGAAACCGCGGGGAATAGCTAGTAATATAATAAAATATAATAAAACAGTAGAAGAATCTTTATGTCTGTTAAACGCTAATCTCCGAAACTTCTGAAGATATTATAATCATGCGGTTTATTTTATTTTTACATTACTATATTAGAATATATAATATTATCAAATAGATTAAGCTCAGCTTGGAGTGACATCCTTACTGTTAAATACATGTGAGTTTACTTGCTTATTTGTTTGTTTGTTGCTTTACAGAGAGTACTCTTTATCTCGGAATCACTGAAGTCTGAGCTCGAATATGGAAATTCCTATCTTTTAAAATATTGCTTATGTTTTATTTGTTGTTAAATGTACCACTCTATTTAAAAGCTTCAAAAAAAGTCTTATAAAAACTTACATCGACATTTTGTACATTGTAATATCAACAGCTGTACTCATACCTAACTAAAAATATCTAAAGTTTTTTTGTGTTGTGTTATTGCTCTTTCATCGTGCTTTCTCATTTTTTATGAATATTTATATCAAACTAGCTGTGCCCCGCGGTTTCACCCGCGTGGGTTTCAAAATTCCCGCAGGAACTCCGAAGTAGCCTCATTTACTTCTTACGACTTTTACTGCCAATTAGCAGGGAAAGTCCCGTCAATATCAATCCAACCGTTTCGGAGATCCACCCGCGTGAATTTTTTCCAAACTTTTTTTATACGAACCTTGTCCTGACAATAACGGACACGAAAAAAAAAGAATTTTCCAATTGGTGCATGCAGTCGTTTGGAAATTATGCGATCACATACATTTCAGCGATTCATTTTTAGAAGACTATAGCTATTCGCCCTGTTCCTAGACCGTCTCTGTTTTGAAATTCTATCGGGAACTCTTATTGTTTCGGGTAAAAGTATCCAATGCTGAAGATTCTAATTTTTTGAATAGGTGCAGTGGTTCCAGAGATTATCTCCTACATCCAAACTTGGGTACAAACCTACAAACTAACAAACTCCGTCCTCTTTTAAAGTATAGATAATTTGATTTAACATTGTACAAGATCGAATAGGACACAATATAAAGCCATACTTGGAGACATAGGTACAGTCTGATATCACGCGGATGCATTATTATGGCCGCTCCGCTGAAAAAATGCTGAGTTGGCAACAATTGCTGTGCGATTCTTTTTATTGTAAAATGTCTATGTCTAAATATAGTATAGATACTAGCTGTTCCGCCCTGTTGACCCGTTTTCGGAGTTCCCGCTGGAATTCCGAATTACAATATAGTCTATATGTTACTCAGGGATAATGTAGCTTGCTAATGGTGAAAGAATTTTTGAAATCGGTCTAGTACTTTTTGAGTTAAATCGTAACAAACAAACAAACAAACAAAAAATCATTCCTCCTTATAATATTAGTATAGATATGCAGTTTGTGTAATTCCTATAATGCTGCTAGTTTAGTTCAATGATCAACTGGTCAATTTTTTTTTTATTTTACTTTTTAAATTATGTATATAAGTCGAAGAAAAGTAAAGATTCAGTTTATGGCCTAATTTATGAAAAACTTGGCCGTTTATCCAAACAACCTTTGCCTTATTTCTACCACAATCTAGTTCACTGCAAAGTGGTATTGCATCAAGTAATTTTTCACTCATTTAACAAAAGTTTACCGACGTTTTGTCCATTCAAAGTTTTCTGAGTATTGTTCGTAGTCAATTATAAACCAATTTGGGTGACAGAAATATAAAATCTAAAACAAAGGTGGTGTTTACACGATTTTTTTCTGTTTCAGGGTTGACGACCTGACAGTTTTATTATAATTCTATGGTTGCACAATTCGGTTTGCCCACTCTTTAAGTATTTTGAACTTGAGTTGGCTGTTATTTTAATTTGTTCATATTACTCGTATGTTTTTGTATATTAAAAGCAACAGGTTTATCGTTATTTTTGCTGTTTACCTGATATGATTTTATTAAGTACCGCGAGAGGAAAATTTAAGGGCTTGTTCGGTTAAGTTAGCAACCTAAAAGTTCCCCACCGAAGATTGATCAACAGTATCTCTCACATAGTTTACACACTATCGATACCATGCGGGGTCGGTCACTGTGCCTGCTGGTCACTGATATTGTATCACCAACATATATCCTTCGGGCAACGAAGGGCGACCGAACCCTTTTCGGTCTGACTGATCTCTCTCTCATAGATAGATTTATGCATATTGTATTACATAAACCATAAACTTATAGATTGTCACTTAGTTATTTTTTTTTACAAAACACAAGTGCGTGAAAAAAATTAAAAGTTTTTGAATGGTTTAATGAACACAGTTTTTAAAATTTTGAACTTTTGAAATGTTAACAAATTAATTTTAAAAAATCACTCACCGTCGTAGTTAATTGCTTGTTAAAACTTTGGCGACAAAGCTCTATAAATAAACAAAATAAAAATTAACTAAAAAAAAGTCACAGAACACAAATCACAAAAAACCTCCTAAATACTAGTAAAAGAAAAAAAAATATTATAATCCACGAATTTTTCTGAAAATTGCAAATCTGAAAACTGACCGTGATAATTTTTTTTATTTTTTATTTCGAATTTCGCAACACGCTGCCGGTGTGTGAACTTTTCTATGTATGGATGTCGAATGTACGCGTGAGAACCATAGACCACGCTTATAACCTCTCCACATTCACTAGAACCGTCGTAAAGTGGCCTGTGCCTCACTGTCTTATTTAAAAATGGAGAGTTCTAGGAAAAGTGGCATAGTTTTTCGCGCCATCGGAGGGGCAATGGCTGACAAATTAATGAAGATTCGGCAATTAGTCTCACCCAGCGCCCGGTGTTGCTTGCGTAAAGCATCTAAGTACATGGGCACAATCAATCGCCGAAGGCCGAGTAGGTAGGTACGTATCGAGAATTCAATTAATCTCCAACACATTTTTTCAGTTCATTTGTTGTTGTATATTATTATGTGCATGGATATTTTTAATAACAATTAAATAATACGCGTTTGCATAGTCTATCGTAACGCTATTATTTCAATATTTAATAACAGTTGACAACATTCATCACATTCATGGCCATAGAGAAAAAAAAATAGGTACTTACGTATTTTTTATTTTGTTTTTGGTTAAAAATAAAAATGCTTATCGTAGCTCTACATAACGTTGGTGAAAGAGAGCCAGTTTTTTTTGAAATCGGATTATCCCAAGTTGTTTTATATCCAAATATTACATTGTTAACGATGTTAGCAAATTCGGTTGACACTGTATCTATTAAGAGCTTGGGAAAATGCAGTTAATTACAAAGTTACTTCAATTCACAGTTCAGAAACAAGGATTAAATGTCATTCTGAGTGATTGCAAACACTACGATTTCAGCATAGGTATTATTGTTTTTTTTTTTTTTTTTTAATAAATCTCGACTTTTTTTTTTCTTCTTTTTGGACTCAACACTGAAATCTCGACTTATAATCTGTGCTTAATAAATTTAATAATAAAAAGACCGGCCAAGTGCGAGTCGGACTCGCGCACGAAGGGTTCCGTACCATTATCTATAAAAACGGCAAAAAATCATGAATATTGTATGGAAGCCCCCCTTAAATATTAATTTTATTTTAATTTAATTATATGTATAGAGTGAATATATAACTAAATATTCTGTGATATTTCAAGCGACTACCTGTTTCCGTTACCAATATCGAGCAAAAACGAGCGAAAAATCACATTTGTTGTATGGGCCCGGAGCCCCCCTAAATATTTATTTTATTTTGTTTTTTAGTATTTGTTGTTATAGCTGTCTAACTATCACGGTTCATGAGATACAGCCGTACAGACGTACAGACGGACGCGGACGGACGGACGGACGTCTGTACGGAACCCTAAAAAAAAACCAAAAAACTCCCAGTGAATAATTGTCACGTCATGTATAGTGAGCTGAAACCACCACTAAACTTTCGCGGGGTATGAGGACGCGTGAAATTGGTATGAGGACAAATTTTTATTTTTTAGTCCATCTTGTAGATTATTAAAAAATATTGGACACGTATTTTTTCTTTTTTTACGTCATCAAAAAATAACGGCGATACATTGAGTTGAAATTTCGCGTGACGTCACTATTCGGACAGTTTGTATGGGGATTTTATCGGTTATAGTGACGTCACGACCCCCTCACCCTAAACTTTAATGCGTTTCATCTCTGTATATTTTAAATTATTTGAAAAAGCAAAAAATACGTGTCTATTGTTTTTTTATTTTCTAACTGACGGACTAATTAGAATTTTGATTTTCAAAAGTAGTCCACATCCCTATTGGTGGGAGGCGGAGAATGACGTTTCTGTAGGTAGGTACGTAGTAATTATATATTCTTTGCTACTACTTACTACCTTTAATCGAATGTAAGCTTCTCTTGATTATAATCTTTATAGATGTATAAAAATTGAGAAATATCTACTCAGTCACACATAATATTAAAAATTTTGCATCTCGACTCCACGGCGACAATCCTACGTGTGACATCAGTTCAGAAATCAAATAATACTGAAGTTGGTTATGTAAGTAGTACCTAATCATTGATTGACGCAGAAACGTACTCGATAAAAGAAAAAAAAAAAACAAAATTGAAATCTCTCGTTCGCTTTTCGAACAGTACCTACCTATAAACCTACAGATTTCCTTTAAAATAACTAGCTTTATGGAATACCTATCTACTATCTAGCAGTGTTTTTTTTTTTCAGTCAAACTTTTATAACGCTCTTTCTCAAATCCAAGCATATTCAAAATTTCAACCTTAAATCTTTATAAATAAAAATGAATGTTTGTATGTCTGTCCTCTATGCGTTTCGAAATGAAACTTTGGCCTGTTGTTCTGCCTGCGTCCGCAAAGGTTCCATTACAAAACTCACGCGGGTGAAACCGCGGGGCACAGCTAGTGTCTGATAAAAAAAAAATTGTGCTAGTTTTTGAAATTTTTTTCAATTCTTACTATCAATTGACCTTAGACCGGTACTTTTTGCTTGAACGCCCACATATTATTGTCTTTGGATTTTAGGATTTAGTTACAAAATGGTGACAAATCGTCAACACTTAAGAAATAAAAATAAACTCGCTGTGCCTAAGACTAGGCTCCATAAAATTTCTAAGTCATTTAAAGGACAATGTATACACTTTTACAACAAACTCCCAAACGATGTAATTAATTTGCCAATTAATAAATTCAAGACACTTATTAAACACAGATTATGCGATAAAGCATATTATAGTGTAGTAGACTATTTAAATGATACAGACGTTTGGCTTTGGGAATGAATTGCTCTATCCAATTACTATTTTATGTTCTCCTAGTTTATAAGTAAGATCATTAAAAGACAGCGCTGCTGAGTTTCTTGTCAGTTCTTCTCAGCAGAGGACGTATTCCGAACTGACGGTAATTTAGGTATAGTTCTAAGAACCTGCTGACGATTACAAGTGATTGTAACCAATCCTAAGTAATAAATAAAAAAAAATAAAAAAAAAACACCTTTCCTAGTGCTCGCCTAGGTATATTAAAAAAGAGGGCAAGCACTTCATTCGGGGCAAGGGTTGCGGAGTTTAAGCTGCACACAGACAAACCACGGTGACTATCAGTTTAATGTATGTTTGTAGTAAGTATGTAACTAACAGACGTCAATAAAATCTTGTAACAAAATTTTATCACTGCACAATTATTGGAACAAAACACTCAAATCTAATGGTCATGATCTACGATATCTTACGCTCGTATATGGGCGGAGTAGAGGTACCTACTTACCTACCTAGTCGAATTACTACAATTATAATTAAATTTTAGTTTTTTATTTTGAAAAGCAAGCAGAACCCACGATGCATTCTTTAATATGCGTGATAAAAAAAAATTGTCTTTTCCGTTCTTCTAGAAAAAAGGTGTCTATTTGCAAAATTTGAATTTCGAATAGGTACCTACCCACTTCAACCTGAACAAGCAGGTATCCCCAACCACAGCTGTATTAAAAAAAAATCGATTCGGAAGTCGGAACTCACAGTTGGTTTTAAATTCTACATCCGAAAAACCTAATCTAATAGAATCCGCAATTCTGTACGTTATAACCTAAAATTTAATGGGGCGATAAAATGATAGTACCCAACAACAAATAAAGTCTTGTAAATTATTTTCTTTCTGTCAGTCTGTCTGTTCACGATTATGTCCGAATCTACTGAACGGATTGTCATGCGGTTTTTACAGGAAGATTAAGCTTAGCCTGGAGCAATATTAAAGGCTTTGTTTCAATTAAATCGAATGTCGTATAGTTTTTATATAAAAACGTTCCAAGTGGATGAAACCGCGGGGCATATGGCTAGTTTGAAAATACAATATATACCGCTAAAAAGTAGGTAAAATCGCCTAAGTGACAAGTCAGCCTATTTATTATTCACTCCTAAAAAATACTAGGAAATCATAAGGATAAGATTATCTTCGGTCATTGTTCTAATAACTTGAAACACCTTTGTAACAAGGTTTTATAATTAAACGCTAATGAGAAAAAAAAAACGTAATGCAAAATTCAATTTAAATCTGTAACTAAAATATCTTCATTATCTATGTACTTATAGATTTTTTTTATCAAAAGCAATAGCTTTGCAAAAAATTTTTGAAAATTTAGCTTGTTAATACTAGTATAAATGCTATACGACTATACTAAAATGATTAGTTTTATATTATATGATTACTTTTATACTTTCTTTCCTTTCCTTGTCCTTGTGTGCATTAATTGTTAAATAAATAAATAAAATAAGTAAGTAGAATACCTACCTAAATCTTTCTGTCTTATGCTTTCACACCTTAACGGCTCAACCGATCATCATGAAATTTTGTATATAGGTACACGTTGTCAGGGGTAAAGAGAAGGACTTAAAGTAGGTACCTACTTTGTATCCCGACATTCCCGCGGGATTACCGAAATTAACTCGAGTGAAATCGCTGAAAATTTGCTTGACACGGGTACAGAAAAAGACAGGGTACTTTGTATCCTGGAATTCCCGCGGGAACTCTAAAATTACTGCGAGTGAAACCGCGCTAGATAAGTATATAAGTTTAAAGGGAGGAGTCAAATACAAAACACTGCTGGAACCCGTAACCTAATGTGTCACGGACCTGTCGCATAGAGAAAATAGAAAACGAAACAAACAGCAAAAAGTATGTTTCCGCCCGGGATCGAACCGGGGACCTTCTGCGTGTTAGGCAGATGTGATAACCGCTACACCACGGAAACTCATATATTTGCTATTGAAATATTGGTACAATACAAAAGCGTCCCTTTTAATAAGTATTAAAATAAATTATTTTCTTACTTTTTATCGTATTTAAAACTCTTACAACAAAAATCTAGACACGCAACAGCGTGTCAAGCCAAGTTCATTTTAATTACTGAATTTAAAAAAAGTCTAAAAATCATAATAGGTACCTATTCAATCTACCGGTCATACTAAAACCTCCTAAAACTACAATAGTGCTGCTCTCTATCTGTTCGATTGTAAATTACAATTAGTTTACATTTATTACACTAGATCGCGCTGACAACCTCAGTTTGCTACAGCCGCAGTCAACTTTATGTCGATACTTATTTACAAAGTAAAAAATATTATACTTGTAGATCACCTGGCCATAACCAAACAATTTGAAATTTTGCAAACCGATGAAACTACATTAATTACATTAGTTTGTTACAATACTAAGTAGTCCAATTGTTATATACCAGATGGCGCTAGCCAGCAAAAAACGTGTCAGATTGTATTGATCCAATCCAAAACGTCATACCCACAGAGTACTTTTTTTAATGTCATACCCACGTCTACCGGTCGGTGCATTTTTTTTTTTAATAATTTTACGGCCCTGGGTACGCGCCCTTTGGAGCCTTTAGTACGTAGATATTAAGAATTCCGGTCGGTGCACGCCGCACGGTGTGTTAAGTCACAGATAATAATATAACTGTGTATATTTTGGATCTCGCGGGAACTCCGAAATTACCGCAGGTGAAACGTCAGGGAACAGATAGAGTTGTATAGAAGATAGACTAGCTGTCCCACGTGGTTTCACCTGCGGCGGTAATTTCGGAGTTCCCGTGGGAATTTCGGAATAAAAAGTATGTATGTCACTCAGGACTGCCGTAGCTTCCTAAGTGAATTTTCAAAATCGGTTCAGTAGATCTAGAGATTACCCCCTACGTCACAAACTCACAATTCACAAACTTTACCTCTTTATAGGTAATATTAGTAGCATTTAGTAGGTATACCTAGATGAGAAAGAGAAATGAGAAAAAGTTTGAGTGACTTAGGTATATTTTAATAATCATGAATTCATGGTATAAAATATAAAAAAAAAGATTAACATTTTCATAATTGTGCCAAGCACTGCAGTGTTGCAAAGTACCTACCTACTAACATAAAATAGGTAAATGATTTTGTGTAAAAAATAAACATTTTCTTAAATAATAGAGCGAGATGCAAACTTTTTACATGGAATCTTTTGGCTACTTGACTAATTTTTTTTAGTCTGTCATGTAGATTAATAAAGAATATTGGACACATATTTTTTTTTACGTAATTTAAAAAATAACGTCGGTACATTGAGTTCTCAATTCTTCTGAGATTGAGTTGAAATTTCGCGTGACGTCACAACCCGGTGCAGTTTGAACGGGGGGCTTATACCTACCGAATAACACGTCACGTCACGAGTACCCCACCCAAAACTTTTAATGCGCTTTAATTTGAAAAAGCAAAAAAACGTGTCTACTATTTTTTTTCTAACTGATGACGGACTAATTAGAATTTTGATTTTCATACCCCGAGGAATACCCAATTATCAGTCATATAATTAACCAACTTCCAAAAAGGAGGAGTCTCATTTTGGAAGAAACCATAAAATAAGACATTCTATTTACACACAACAAACAATAATATTTTGTATAATCTCCGCATAGCAGATTAATTAAAAAGGTAGATTAAATTTTAATGGTCCAATGATATTGTAGGTAACATGGACCAATTAGAGTTTAATTGGTCCACAATATAATAATAAGGTAATGGTCATGTAAAATCGATGTTAAACTAAAAAAAAAATACCTATTTTGTGCATAAGGCAACCAGTTTGGGGTCATTTCTGAGACAAATAGGACATTTAATAACAATATTGATAAGTCCTCTGCCTGTCACTGCTAGACATTCCATAATATAGCAACCACTATGAATGACCTACAATTTGTCACGCCGTAAGCAGTGTATTATTTTATCTTTTTATTAGTGTACAATTTGTTTAGCGTACATTGAGAAAGTGGTTGCTTAAGCAAGCAGACATTCAGTGAAATATAATCTATTAACTGACTGGATATCCCAATAAAAATATGACCCAACACATCTGAAGATTCAAAACTCATTACATAAAAATTTGGTTTGACAGCCATAAAACTGAACTTTTAGACCTAGACCTAGATTAGACCTAGGACAGATGCGTAACCCTGGATAAAGCAACATAACTATGTTTCGTTGTCATGTCATGGTATCCTACAGGACCAGCTTCGCAGTCTGCACAACTTAAATACTTATAATTGGCGACAGTGTGTGTGAAGCCAATGTTTTCAAATGTGTACATGTTATCGACAAAGTAGAACTCGTTCAATGTTTCTTGTTGGATTTCGCCTTCTTTTCTTTTATTGTCTTGCTGCATTAGAGGAAGCTCTTTCTGAAATAAAATTGGTCAAAATTAATAACATTTTACATTAATAAAATACGGAACCTAGTTATTCTAAGAATAAGTGAATTGCTTATTAACTTCATAAAATAATAAAGTGCAATGGTGAATCTTGAGCTTCGCTAATGCTATTAGAAGTTTTCGGATTTGAAATTTACCTTATGCTAGATTTAAAGAATAGAATTGAATATTAGTTCTGTGCTTTTATATACAGAAATAGAAAACATTTATTTATACACAGATCGACTAGGTACTTATTTATGTTTATGGAAACTAAATGAAAATAAAACTATTAATACAAAACGAAACTATATATAATTATAAACTTGAAAATAATATAGAATGAATGTTACACGATTCTATATTAAAATAATAAGGTTTCTGAATATTTTTACCTCCTCTTTTACATATGCAGCAGCTTTTTTATTCAAGATTTTGGAACCACAAAATTTACACACCACTCCTAACTTGTTTTTGCCATCTTCAACGTAAGTCGACTCCGTTTCCTCAATTTTACTATCGGTTTCAGACATTATACTTTTATTTGTATAGTGAAAATATATCGTTGAAGTTCAAAAAGAGGTAATCATTAAGATATTTTTGTATAAAAATACCCAATTTTACCCTATTTTTATTTTTTACTTTTAACGGTAGTATCTCTAAGTAGTTTGTGCTTTTAACTTTTAGGTTAGATTAGAATAATAGAATAGTACTGTTTTTTTTTAGTAATTTACCCTACCCCTTAAGGGGAAAGCAAAGGAAGCTATGTCCATACAGCCAATCCAGTGTATTTTTCTTCTGAAGTTATTTATATCGAAATGCATCTCACCAATGCATTTCGATGTCTTCAGAAGGAGAAAATAAACATAAATTGGCTGTATAGTCTTAGTTTATTTTGGCTCTCCAGAAGGGGAAAACCTTGAGTAAACTTTACCAAAAAAATTAGTCTGGTTACTCCGTAGACTACATAGTATAGGTGCGTTCCGTGGATTTGCACGAGTGCACTCGAACGCGCTCGAGCGCACTCTGTACCCGACGTTCTGTGGCTTGGTGAAATTTTACTCTGACAGCTGTCAGAGCCGTTGCGTGGCTCAGAGTGCAACAACCAAACAACCATCTCCGAAGCAGGTTAATTTTCACTCTGACAGCTATGTATTGTAAGAAGTGTTAAAGTTTGCGCCAAAAACCGGATTCGTCGAAAAAGAAATCAATCGGAGTTCTTACAAACAAAGGGAAGGTGTCGTAGTCACAAAAAGTTTATAATTGGATGAAAAACCGTCTTAATTGCAATGTGAGTTGAGAGAAAACAAATGGCGCCTAAAATTTCAAATATTTTGAGGTTATGAAAACAACTTAATCGTTCTGTGACTTGGTTGCAAGTTGCAACTCAAACGAGTGTTTTAACCAAACAACTGCGCCCAAACCCACGGAACGCACACCTGTCAAGTGTGAAGTGTCTGTTGTGAGTTGTCACTTGTTACTTTGTCAGTTGTCACCACAGACTACAGAGTATGGTATGGTTGTCACTGTCCATGTCTGAGGCAGGGTTCGAGTAAGGATTCGGTTTTGTTTGTAGATAAAAGTGTAAAAATTGTTTTTATTGATTTGTCTGCTTGTAATAAAGTACACAAAATGAGTTCTGGTTTCATTACGGAATCCGAAATATTAGAAGCCAGGCGTCGCCGCCAGGAGGAGTGGGATAAAGTTCGCACCGAGGATCAGCCTAAAGGTAATTGAAACTTATAAATTTTATTATTATTTATATATTTTAATAATAACTATCATTCATATTTTAAATTCGGATCAAGTGAGTAGGCGCAGGGATATAGATTAATATTGAATATCTCAGAAAACCTATCGCTTTTTACTACTTAAAATAATTAGAAGTCATCAGTCATTACTACGCGACGTATTTGATTTAGGTACACATTTTCTTATTCGTAGCCCATGACAAAATGAACATAACCAATACAGATAAGTGTTTTTAATTCCAATTCCACAATCTGTTTTGACTTTGCTAAAGCCCCCACTAACCGTTTCCATTTTTCTCTCTCTTGAGCTGTCCTGATTCTGCCTGTGCTATGTCATTGTTCCATGTTGTAATTGATACCTACATTGTAATAATTCTTACACAAGTTTAATGTTATACCAACTGCAATAAAATATTGTTATTACAAATATATTATCAGATATAGAGTTTAGAAGTACATTATCTTGTAACACATAAGCCTGTGACAACTTCTTTGAGTATTAATTAACCAAAAGGAGATGTTATTTGCAGACTATGTGGATAAAAAGTTTTTGTAATTTTGACCTAATTTTCAGTATGTATCTTTGCAAAATCAGTCTTCTGTTACTTCTATGTCTAATATATATAAATCATGTGTCACGTTGTTTGTCCGCGATGGACTCCGAAACTACTGAACGGATTTTGATAAAATTTTGCAACCATTTATAATATTTATTTATTTATTTATTTATAGCCTTAGACAGATTCCTCTGTGTGCCCTTTGGCAAAGGCCTCCTCCAACCTTTTCCATTTCATTTTATCTTGGGCTATCCTTGTCCAAATTTTTCCTGCTATCATCCCTATTTCATCATTCCATCTCTTTAATTGGCGTCCTTTCTTGCGCTTTCCCTCTCTAGGGTACCACATGCTGATGACCTTGCTCCATTTATCCTGTCCTCGTATCATGTGACCAGCCCATCGCCACTTTAAGGTCCTTGTTTTTAGTACCACATCGTGGACTTTGGTTGTTTTCCTGATGGTTGTGTGTCGAGTTTTTTCAATTATTTTCTTGTTAAGCATGCTTCTCTCCATGCTACGTTGACATGTTCGGAGTTTATTTTGCTGAGCATTGGTGAGGGCCCACGTCTGGCATCCATATGTCAGTATAGGGAGGATACTCGTGTTGAATAGCTTTCCTTTTACTGTAGTACTCATTTTTGGGTCTTTCATAATCTCTTTCATGGACCAATACTGTTTCCAGGCGTGTGCTATTCTTGTATCTATTTCTTTCCCTGATATGTTCTTTATTGTAACCACTTGTCCGAGATACACATATTCTTCGACGTACTCTATTGTGTTATCATTTACTCTGATTGCCACCATCTCTCTGTTAGTCATTGCTTTAGTTTTAAGTGTATTCATGGCTAAACCGACTTCTTTGCTTTGAGTGTCCAAGTCTACAAGCATTTCTTGTAATTCCTGGGGAGATTTAGCGAAAAGGATGATGTCATCCGCAAATCTTAGGTTCGTTAAGTATTCTCCATTGATTTTTAGGCCATGTTGTTTCCATGTGATTTTTCTGAACACTTGTTCTAACACCGCAGTGAATAATTTTGGTGAAAGTGGATCTCCTTGTCTTACGCCTTTATCTATGTTGATAGTGTCTCCTTCTCTGTCTAGTTTCACCTTTGCAGTGCTGCCTGTGTATATGTTCTTTATTATTCTAATGTATTTTTCTTCAACTCCTTGATTTTTTAAAGCTTCCCATATTTTTCCATGTTCTATGGAGTCAAAGGCTTTGCAATAGTCAACAAAACAGCAGTAAAATGGCAACCCATATTCTTCATACTTTTCTACAATTTGTTTGACGACATGTACGTGGTCGACTACCGAGTAATTGCTTCTGAAACCTGCTTGTTCTTTGGGTTGATTTTCATTTGTTTGTCCGCGATGGACTCCGAAACTACTGAACGGATTTTGATAAAATTTTGCAACCATTTATAATATGGTCCAACTTAAAAGATAGGATAGTTTTTATCCCGGAATTCCCGTGGGAACTCCGAAATTACCGCAGATTAAATCGCGGGGGACAGCTAGTTACTATAATATATTTATTCAATTTTATTCTGTGATTATAGAAATAGTTTCTAATAACGCTCTCTGTCTTATTGTTTACAAATAGAGGCCCCTGAAGAGGTTTATGACACGAGGCCACTGTATCTGAGGCTTGAGGAGCAGCGCCTGAAAAAGGAGGCTGAATATGAAGAGGCTCATAAACTAAGTAAGTACATACCTTATTTACATATTGTTTTGGGTTGAATTTCTGGTGACATAAATAAGGTCTATAAAACCATTGCACTGAACACCAAAACATTATGTGGCGTCATGGGCTAAAACAAACCTAAAATAACAGTAAAAGTAATACCTAATCATTAAGAATTGTGAATTTCTTGTCAGAGAACATGATTCGAGGTCTGGATGACGATGAAGTGGGTTACTTGGACCTGGTTGAGGAGACAAAAGCCAAAGCAGCCCGTGAGATATCTATGGAGGAACAGAAAGAGATGCAGGAGTTCAGGTTGGAGGATTATTGTTTTTTTTTTGGAACACTACAAAATTAATAGTCATAGAAACTTTTATTTTGATTAAAGTTGAGAAAGCTCTTCCATTTTAGTCCTGAAGATGCTCGATTGCATCTTTTCTCTAGGTTTCTCCAGCCCTGAAGATTATTGCATATTTTTTTGTTATGCAAATTGGAAGAGCAAATAATATTTTCGAATTGGGTATTCTACAGGGTATGAAAATCAAAATTCTAATTAGTCAGTCAGTTAGAAAATAAAAAAATGATAGACACGTATTTTTTGGTTTCTCAAATTAATGAAAATAAACATAGATTTAGCGTATTAAAGTTTAGGGTGGCGGACTCGTGACGTCATTATTCAGTATATGCCCCATACAAACTGTACCGGGTTGTGACGTCACGCGAAATTTCAACTCAATGTATCACCTTTTTTTTATTACATAAAAAACGAAAAAACTTACTAATCTACAAGACGGACTAAAAAAAAATTTTGCCAAGTAGCCAATTATACAAAACTAGCCGTTCACAGCAGTTTACACCCGCAACCCCCCATTTTTTAATACGAGTGGACGTTTTCTGTAAGTTTCCTCCCTCCCCCGGTTCCCCCCCGTGCAGGGAGCGAGTGTCGACGCTGGCGGAGAGCGAGGAGATGTCGCGGCTGCGCGCGCAGCTGGCGGCGCCCGCGCGGCCCGGCGCCGGCGCAGCGCACAAGAACAAGCTGCAGGGGGTGAGCACTGAACAAATAATCACTCCGTTTTAAGAGTAGGCACATCCATACTAATCGTTGAACGGATCTGTGAAAGCATTTTGTGCCAACCATAACAATGCAATGTATGACGCGGTCATAGAAATTTGGTTAAGCATTCCAAAGTTGGTAAAGAAGTTCGCGCATAAATCCATAGTAACTGTTGGTTCAAGGGAGTGTCGCTGGCCTAGGGGTTAGTGCGACGGGGATGTTGAGAGTGCGTTATAAAACTCGATTACACAGATTATACAGGATGTCCCGTGAATCGATGTCGAGCCAGAACCGGGTGGATAGGCTAAGTCATAACTTGAGAGAAAAGTGTAAAAAAAATATCTTTACAATTTATAAAAATTATAAATACTAGCTGTACCCCGCGGTTTCACCCGCGGTAATTTCGGAGTTCCTGCGTGAATTCCGGGGTAAAAAGTAGCCTATGTCCTTCTTTGTACCCCTGACAACGTGCATGCCAAATTTTATCCAAATCCGTTCTGCCGTTTTTGCGTGACTGGGTAACAAACATCCAAACATCTAAACATCCACACTTTTACATTTATAATATTAGGAGGATTACACCCTGAAACGGTTCTTTAACTCCTGTTGCTACAAACCTTAACTTTTTTAAAATTTTCTTATTGTGTAATCCTGAATAGTGTTTGTGAAAACTCCTGCTTCAAATTTAAGTTTTAAACAATGAAGTTTTCAAAATTACTGCTTTGGACAGTTTCTAATGACAGTCCTTTTTTTAAAATAGGCATAGCAAAGATTTTTATAATTTTTCTATTAACAGCTGTTATGACTTAGCCTATAGACACCCTGTATAATATACCTAATTGACTTTTAATGATTCCTAACAATTGCCAAAGGTGGTGGTGAGGAAACGGAAGGCGAGTGAACTGGACGGCGACAAAACAGAGAAGGATGTGACGCCGGCCAAAACCAACGGTTTCGTCAGCGACAAGTAAGTTTATGGCGGCAGGAACTCCCTAGGGAACTCAATTATCTATACTAATATTATAAAGAGCAAAAGTTTGTGATTTTGTGACGTTTGTAGGGGGTAATCTGCTGAACCGATTTTGAAAATTCTTTCACCTGTCTTATAGGAAGCAACAGTAATCCTGAGTGACGTAAGGTTTTTTTAACACGGAATTCCCGCGGGATCTCCGGAGATTGTTAGTTTGTGTGGTTGTAGGGGTAATCTCTGGATCTGCCGAACCTATTTTAAAAAATCTTTCTCTTATAAAAAGTTACAGTGATCCTGAGTGGCATAGTGTATTTTATATCCCGGAATTCCCGTGGGAACTCCGGAATTCGTGAGGTTGTTATCTATGGATCTACTTATTATAGATAGGAAGCTAAAAAGTGACCTTGAGTAACAGGATACTTTTTATCCCGGAATTCGCGCGGGAACTCCGAAATTACCGCGAGTGAAACCGCGGGGGTCAGCTAGTATAAAAATATAAGATGTACTCAAAGATTCGATGTGCATTAATACTTTCTTTATTGTACTGTTTGTGGTGTTCAATAAAGTGTTTTTCATTTATTCACTAGTTGTGCCCCGCGGTTTCACCCGCGTTAATTTCATAGTTCCCGCGGGAATTCCGGGATAAAAGTACCCTACGTGTTAATCTGATGTATAAGCTGTATTATTGTAAAGTTTCATTTAAATCCATCCAGTAGTTTTCGCGTGAAAGGGTAACAAACATCCATCCATCCGTCCGTCCGTCCGTCCGTCCGTCCGTCCGTCCTTCCATCCATCCATCCATACATACTTACAAACTTTCGCGTTTATAATATTAGTAGGATTAATTCTCATCTCGTTGTGTACCGGATGGCGACAGGTCGGACGGCGAAGGCGCGGCGGGCGCGCTGCGCTGCGTCGCCGTGCTGCCCGGCCTCGGCCACTACGACACGGACTCGTCGTCCGACGTCGACAACTCCAGCGACAGCGATTGCGTGAGTGACGGAAGCTAATGCTAATGCTAAATTAATTTATCACTACCCTCAATAGATAATCTCTGCCTTTTGCTCTGTATTTACTTTTTGAAATTTACTAATCAATATAAATACCTAGGTGTATTAATAGATGATAAACTTAACTTTCAACCCCATATAAACCTACTTGCTACTAGAATAAGAAAGTTAATTTACATTTTTAAAACCTTACGTTATGTTACTGATTCGAAAACACTAAAAACAATTTATTTTTCTCTCTGTCAATCCCTCATTCTTTATTGTATTTCATCTTGGGGTGGATCTCCCAAAACTCATATGTTAAGGATCGAGCGATCTCAAAGAGCACTGTTGAAAGTCAGCTTATTTCTGCCTTTTAGATTTCCCACAGCCGACCTCTACCGGGTTTGGAAAGTACTCACTGTTAGACAACTATTCATCATGTCCACCGTCTTGAAACAGCATTCGCAGTCATGCTTCGATCCCTCACTTTCACTTACTAGGCATAAAAATATCTTTCACACAAAAGCAGTACGAACCAGTTTTGCTCAAAGGTTCTTTAGCTTCTTGGGTCCAAAATTATATAATACTCTAAATAAGAAACTGAAATTTTATTCACTAAGCAAATACGAATGCAAGCACAAACTTACAGATTTTCTCAATAAACTTAACTATGATGACACTGAGGTTATGTTAATTATTGTTGGATAATAAGAAAAGCAAAAGTGGTCATTGGACTTCTTTCATGATTGTAATTGGGTAATATGATTGAGTGGGTAGACTTGTATTGTTTTAGTAACTCTCACAAACAAATAGGTAGTAAGGCATTCGATGCACACACAGAAACACATGCTCACACTGACACACATGCACACACCGGACACACGCATGCCCTATCACACACACTTACACTATCACTCTCACAAATTCATCCATGCACACGCTCATACTTAGAACTGTAAGTCTCTATCCCGGTTTATTTTTATTTTATATTTTGTACCTACTAATAATAGTTTTTAAGTTCGGAACCTGGAGACCTATAATACAGGTTATCCTAGTTTAGGCTCCAGATCTCCTACTTTTCTTGATTAAAACACTTCATGTACTTAATTTGTGGAGATGAATAAATGATATTATTATTATTATTATTATTATTATCTGTCTAGTTTTTATTTTCTCTTCTGGGGCAATAAAGCATATTTGCTTTGATTTGATAATCTCTAATATTGCTTAAAAGGCGAAGGCAAAGGAAACTAAGTCCAAACAGCCAAGTTAGATGTTTTTTTTTTTTCAAATGCATGACTTTCTCAATTTTTTATCTACGCGTAAATAAATGGCGAAATCATATACATAGAGCTATTTGAGAGTCTTACGTGTCTTTATTTTAGGGATTATGTTTTAAAACAAATTTACCGATCATAAAATTCTGGCCTTACAAACTTTAATCATTCTATAAGTAACTGTCCACTGTTTTTTCTAACTGACACTGGCATGAAGGCGCCTGTTGGTCATTTGAAAAAAAGAAGAAATTACAGAATCGCCATCTTCGATTCCCGCCAAAAATTCAAACTCGTCTTCTGGTGTTGCAGATGTCCATGGGCGGCGGTAATCACCATCAGGTGTACCACTTGCCCGTTTGCCCCCTATGACATAAAAAAAAAACTCTTGTCTTTTGTCACAGCACGAGGAAACGTGCTCCAAACGGGACCTGCTCGGGCGACTCCCACAGGCGAACGAAGCGAAGGGGAAGACGGCGAAGAGCTAAACGGTGCATTTACCCTATACCCATATAGTTTTTTTTAATGGGCTCGTCAACCATATTTAAATTTTTAGTCCGTCTTGTAGATTAATCCTACTAATATTATAAACGCGATAGTTTGTAAGAATGTATGGATGGATGGATGGATGTTTGTTACTCTTTCACGCAAAAACTACTGGATGGATTTAAAGGAAACTTTACAATAATATAGCTTATACATCAGATTAACGCATAGGGTACTTTTTATCGCGGAATTCCCGCGGGAACTGAAATTAACGCGGGTGAAACCACGGGGCACAACTAGTAAAAAAATATTGGACACGTATTTTTTAATTTTTTACGTAGTTAAAAAATAACGGAGATACATTAAGCTACAGTTCCTAGCAGGTTATGACGTCAAGAGCCCCCACTCGTAAACTTTGATGCGTTTTATCTTAGTATTTTTTCAATAATTAAAAAAAGCAAAAAATACGAGTCTATTATATTTTTTATTAATCTACAAGACGGACTAAATAGAATTTTGATTTTCATACTCCGGAAACAAGCCTATCACCTAGAGTGGCTTACACTATTCCAATCGGATGGTGTGGCCACACCGGCTACACTCCATACGGGATAATATGCAACTAGCCGTTCCCCGCGGTAATTTCTGAGTTCCAGCGGGAATTTCAGGATAAACTATGTAATAAACCTTCTTCATGAACCACTTATTTATTGGTGAAAACCGCATGAAAATCCATTCAGTAGTTTTTATCGCAAACAGACAGACAGACAGACTGGAGGACTATGTTTTATAATGTGTAAGCATAGATGGGCGATCTACAGGGTGCTCGGGATAGACACCAAGTATACACTAAGTTTTCTGCCCCCTTAGCCAAGTTGACAGTCTATAATTAATCGTAAACGCATAGAAAACTATCCGCCGCACTCAGAGTCGACTTTAATGATTACTTAGTTAAGTATAGATTTTCAAAGCAAAACTGCCGCAATTAGACAAGTTTAATAAATTAATGTTAATTAGCATTTAACTAATTAAGTTACATCTCATCAAATGCCAATTAACATTAATTTACTGAACATCTCTGATTGCGGCAATTTTGTTTTAAAAATCTATACTTAACTAAGTAATCATTAAAGTCGACTCTGAGTGCGGCCGTATAAAGGACGGAATCGCCATGTCACGTGGTCACTCGAAACTGTACATTTGTATTCGGATCAAGCGCCGCAAGGCGTAGGTTCAAACCCTAACAGTAAGCTTGAGCTGTCGGTGAAGGAAAACATCGTGAGGAAACCATAGCATGGTGGTGGGGCTCTCTAGTGCCCGGCTGGCTAGCTACCACCTTCAAGTTGCAAATCTGTCGCCGAGCACCTAACGGTGTGTTCCGGCAGCCCCACTTGAAAGCCAGTTCCCATCCCCGTTCCAGGTCGGCAACGCACCTGCACGCCTTCTGGTGTTGCAGATGTCCATGAGCGGCGGTAATCACTTACCATCAGGTGTACCACTTGCCCGTTTGCCCCCTATGACATGAAAAAAAAACATGTTTTTTGTTACGCTTTCACGCCTTAACTACTCAACCGATTGTCACGAAATTTTGCATACACGTTGTCAGGGGTACAGAGAAGGACATTAGATACTTTTTATCCCGGAATTGCCGCCGACTCCCAACTTATCGTGGGCGAAGCCGCGGGGAGCAGCTAGCACAATGTGTTTTAATGTTGAGCAGTCGAAGGTTTCATTTTGCACCGGTCGTGGTATTCGACACCGACATCCGTTAGCGGACTTAAGACTGTTGATTATGTTATTGTAATATAAAATATTGAAGAATTCTAACGTACAATGTAATATAGTGAAAATAAAATAAACATTCACCAATTTCACAGTGTTTTTTTTTTATTCGCTAATTAATATAATTGTCACATCAATAAAAAAATTAAAATAAATAATAACACTGAACATTACAAAGTTAATTAAACAAATTATTTTTAAGGTCCGACCTTACAACCCGATGAAATTATTACCCGTTTGAAATTATTATCTATACATATAAAATGCTTTGTATCTATACATATTAAATGCTTTGTCCTGAAGGACTGACTGACTGATCAAAGCACGGCCTAAACCGCTGATCGTATAGATCTGAAACTTAAAGGGTGTGTTCTTTGTATGACGTAGGCATCCGATAAGAAAGGATTTTTGAAAATTCAACCCCTAAGGGGATGAAAAGGGGTTGCAAAAGTTTGTATGGAGCAATTCCGCGGGAACTTCGAAATTATCGCGGGTGAAACCGCGCGGGACCAATAAAACATGAACCTCAAACACTTCTCTAAAAGTCTTATCCTAACTTATATAAAATGCAAATGGGGTTTGTTGGTAACGTTTTGACGCCTTAACTACTCAATTGGACACGTTATCAGGGGTACAGAAATGGACGTGGGTACAACCTTTCGTCCACAAAAACTGTACCGTACCCGAGGCAGAAAAATTTATTGACGAGATCTACATTAACTCGAGCGAAGACGAGGGCGCAATCTAGTTATATACAAGTCAATTCAGAGTCAAATAGTGCGCGGTGCCTTCCGGCAAGTGTTCTTCTGACATCGCGTTGGGTACAGGTACAGGCACGGATACCGGTACAGGTACAGGCACGGATACCGGTACAGGTACAGGCACGGATACCGGTACAGGTACAGGCACGGACACGGGTACAGGCACAGGTTCGAGGAGAGGTTTCAATGGCGGCGCCGGCGCAGCCGCACTCCCGTCCGACTCCCCCTCGCTCCCGGACGAGTCTACCTCGACCGCCTGTTGCGGGTCGGCCTTCTTCTTCCTTCTATTTCTGGAAACGTCAAGTATATAAAAATAAATAAATAAGTATATTATTATCATACAGGAACCTCTGCCGAACCAGCCATCGTTGGAGTACCTACTGAAAAAGTCAGAAATTGCAAAAAAAAACTTTTCCCATACATTTCGTAGGAAATCATTGCAGGTCCTAAGAAGAAAAATAAAAGACAAGTGATAACGAAGATCGTACAAAGATCTTAATATACAGGATGTTACAGAAAGGTGTAGTCATATTTGACGATCGCGTTCACGTTATCGTCTGCAATGAAGATTAATTAATATGACTACCTATACCTTTTTGTAACATCTTGTATACAATATTAAACTACAATATTTATGTTGTATTTGTAAATGTATTGAAGAGTTGGCGTCACTTTCGACTCGATTACCTTTTGGGATAGGGCTGCTTGAGATGGTACGTCCTGTAATGCAGCTTCATACTATTGCTCTGCGTGAACCGCTTGTCGCAGAGGCTGCACGCGAACGGCTTCTCGCCCGTGTGCGTCTGGACCATAGACAATATACATCTGGACTATTGACAATATATAGGATGGTCAGTTAAGAGGGGTCTAAGGTGCAATAGCTGCGCCCCGCGATTTCACTCGCGTTAAATTCGGAGTTCCCCGAGGATTCCGGGATAACAAGTCAACTCATAAATATATCTATATTAAGGCAAAGAAAATGTGCCATACAGCCAAACACAATAAGAAGTTCATAGATAGAATTTGTTATTTTATAATATTTACTTTAATTTATTTTTTACTTCTCATGCTCTGAAAGTGCTTATTTCTGCAGGATATAGGCTGCACAACATCGAATTTTGTGTACAAGTGAATTAATGTATCTACTCATAAATTTATCTATATTAAGGCACACGCACACACACACACACACACACACATAAGAGGGTTTACCTAGTTTAGGCTCCTGTCTCCCACAAAGTATGCTCTTTACTTCCAAAACTTTTTATTTGTAACCACTATAATTATGTATTTACTTGTGGGAGAAATAAAGATATTATTATTATATTATACTATGTCTGTGTGCTATAGTATAATTATACACACGAGCTGGTGCCGCTTGAGGCCGACGCTGGAGTGGAACTGGCGGCCGCACGCGCCGCACGCGAACACCTTCTCGCGCGAGTGCATGTTCTGGTGCGCCGCGACGCTGCCCGGCTGGCGTGGGCGGAAAGAACTCTTTAGAGTAATAGGGATGTTGACTACTATTGAAAATCAAAATTCTAATTAGTCCGTCAGTTAGAAAATAAAAAAAACAATAGACACGTATTTTTTGCTTTTTTAAATAAATTAAAATATACAGAGATAAAGCGCATTAAAGTTTAGGATGAGGGGGTCGTGACGTCACTAACCGCAAAACCACCATACAAACTGTCAGAATAGTGACGTCACGCGAAATTTCAACTCAATATATCGCCGTTATTTTTTGATTACGTAAAAAAAGAAAAAATACGTGTCCAATATTTTTTAATAATCTACAAGACGGACTAAAAAATAAAAATTAGTCAACATGCCCATTGTACACGTCCGTTTTTTACACCGGCAGACGGACCGTCAATAAGGGCTAAGTCCCGCTGCACGCGGTCTAGCGGTCCGAGTTCCGAGTTCTGCGTTCTGTGTTCACACTTACGCACAGTGCGAGCGGTGTAGTTTGGGAGTTCAGTAGGTAGGTAAAATTGTCTGTACCCATTTCTTGGGCAATTTCTGCCCAAGCATTTACCTTTTTTTGAGGATCTCTGTAGTACACGTTGCTTAAATCATAAAAAAGGTCGGTCTATCACTAACTCTATAAAATGTTCAATATCGTTGGACATCGTGCTTGAGTTTGTTTTTGCTAAAAATGGAACTCTGAAAGAACGCGCGTTCACTCTAACCGTCGCGGTCTGTGTGTACGATTCTATTCCACTTCATTACAGAGAACGCAGAACTCGGAACTCTGACCACAGACCTGGTTAGCCCCTACACGGATATCCTTGTATACTTTTAATCTTTTTGCCGGATGGATTTTAGCTTCGTCTGCCGTCTTGTGTGCTTGTCTCACTCAAATTTACACTCAAATTTACGTAAAACGGGCTTACGTCTGTTAGCGTCGAATCACGAGTCACGAGAAAATTTCTCGAGAAAAACGTGGTCGGATCGAGTAAAAAAGAGTTTCCCTACTAAAATATGACTATAATACTTAGCTTGTATAATAATATTTATCGCGGTTATTCGAAAAATAACTAAGCAAATAATAGTTAAATTCAATGAGAGGCGATCGAGCTAAATCTAAGAGAGCAAATTGGCTAGGAAAGGGTAGTTTATGGAGAGTATAAATCAGCGTCGATTTGACGGAGTCTCCGGGGAACCTAAGGCGGATGAGGCCGCGGGCAATCAAATATTCTCTCTTTATAATATTATTAGAGATCTTTAACACTTTAACAAACGCTCACCGCCAAAGAGGCGCCGCACAGGTCGCAGACGTACCGCTCGCTGGGCGGGAAGAAGGAGGTGCGCGGGTGCGCCGCCAGGTGGTGCTTCAGGCACGCCGACTGCGTCTCGAAGTGCTTGCCGCACTGCCAAGGGGGTGCAAAAATTTAAAAAATATCGATATATCGACATCGAATTAAGTCGATACTGATACTGGTAACAAAAAACAAAAACGATATATCGGCGTACTAGACCGATGTATCGATATTTCTTTTCTTTTTAAAGCTCATACAAATCTAATGTAGTTTTAGTTTATATGTAGGCAATTTATGTATTTTTTTTTATACCTTACCTAAGTATGTGAATAATAAAAGGAAATAAATAATGAGTTTTTATTTTCTCATAAATCTATTGAAAAATGTTTAATTCCAGTATTTTGTACCAGCGATGGAACTAAAAAATTGTAATTTTGACAGTATTGGTAGTTTTTTACTACTGATATATCGATATTTATCGGTTTTTCGATATATCGTTACATTTCTAAAAACGGGCTACATTTGTCACAAACTTAGGGCGTTCATACACACAGGTCGAATTAATGAAAAAAAATACTTAGATAAAGTCGTTATTTTATTGATTACGTAAAAAAAAAGACCATAAGTTTAACTCTTAGCCAAACTGAACTCACCTGATGACAAGTCGTCGGTTTTTTATGCACCCGTCGCGGTTTCTTCCGACGTTTTCTGTCTGAAGGTGAGTTGGAATGTCTGTCTTCATTCGGTGTCCTATAAAATCAGTAATTTCACTTATAATAATACCTATACAACGTGTTAATGAATTAACTGAAAACTAGAAAGTAGTTTGCTCAGAATCAACTAGCGAATCGATCGCACTATGTTTTAATATAGGTTATATTTTTTTCATTTTTACTAGCCCATGTCTAAATTATTTACAATACAATATTAGGCGCGTACGCCGCCCGCAGCAAAAAAATTCGAACCGGTAGGCGTGGGCGTAGCGCTTGGAATTTCGTAGATAGCTCACCTCTAAACTAATGTTGAATAACTTTTAAAGTATAAATTTTTTCGACATAAAATATAGTTTAATCATATTATTGTTTATTTTTTTAAAGGGGGTGTATCAGGTTTTCAGTTAATTCATTAACACGTTGTATATGACTCTTATTATACAGGATGTCCCGTAAATTGACGTCAAGCCAGAACCAGGTGATAGGCTAAGTCATGACAGTTGTTAACAGAAAAATATAAAAATCTTTGCTAAACCTATTCAAAAAAAGAACAGGCATTAAAAACTGACGAAAGCAATAATTTTGAAAATTTCATTGGTAAAAAATTAAATTTTAAGCAGTAGTTTTCTGAAACACTATTCAGGATTACACAATAAGAAGAAAATTGAAAAAAAGTTAAGGTTTGTAGCAACAGGAGTTAAAGAACCGTCGCAGGGTGTAAATTTTTATAATTTTTATAAATTTTAAAGATTATTTTTTTTTTAAGTTTTTCTATTAAGTTATGACTTAGCCTATCACCCGGTTCTGGCTTGACGTCGATTTATGGGACACCCTGTATACGAGTAGTATCATTACAGCAATTAAATTAAATATACCTACCTTTATTTGAGAGACTTACCGACTGCTTAGACTTTTTGTAATCTGAAAAATAAAAAAACCAAAGATATAATAAGTAGGCACTCATTATTCCACAGCCTAAAATTAAATAAAAAAAAGGATAATTTAAGTGCTAAATTGGTTGTTCCGTTTTTCTACGCTTCAACAAATATTAATTAAATATGATAAAATATTAGATAAAAATATTTTTTCTTACAATCCCATCTTCAATCAACAAACAAGCCTATCTTAATAAAAAATCGCCTTTGATTAATAAATACACCATTTACTGCCATTTTTTAATTCAACCTACAATTATATGTAATTCACTAGCTGCTCCTTGCGATTTCACCCGCGTTAATTGCAGAGATCTCGCGGGAATTCCGGGATAAAAGTAGCCTAAGTGACTCTTTATAACATCAGCTATCTGCCAGTGAAAGTTCCGTTAAAATCGGTCCAGCCGTTTCAGAGATTACCCGGAACAAACGGACAGACAAAGAGAAAAAATTTAAAAATATATTTTTTGATGTTAGTACCGTAATAATATACTTTCGTATGCATTTAGTGTAAAGCTGTTAATTTGATTGCAAACAGACACTTCAATTTTATTTATATGTTTAGGAAGAAGGGGGGTGGCTGACATATCATTATAGGTGATTATCATTTTGCTTGATAAACATAATTATGTTGTAATTTTTTTTATTCCATTTATATTAATTTATAATTTTTTTCCAATATCATACCTTAGCTCTCAGTCTCTTTCCAAGAACCTTATTCGGCGTAACAACCTTATCCTGGATTTGATCCCTGAAAAAGTATAAAGTGCCTAAGTATGTTATTTTTGTTCCGAATAAAATACACACACAAAAAATTATGGTGTATTCCCGTTTGTCCCGCTGCACCATATTTCATCCCATAGTAGGACAGTTCATCCCCATAGCAGGACAAAAGGAAAAATATTGAAAAATGAAGATTGAGGACTGATTCACAAATAAGTAATAAATAATATTATCTTCCTTTCATGGTATCGGGGAAAAATTTTTAATTAATACCGTCTACTATATACATTCTCTTTATGTTTTGGTGCCCTAAACTTATTACTAGGACGAAATTGAATAGACTCAAATAAATAACAAAATGAGCATGATGTCAGGGTGTAAAAATCAAAATTGAGTCCATCAGGTAGTAAAAAAATATAGACACGTATTTTTTGCTTTTTTCAAATTATTTATTGATGAAAAAATACTTCAATAAAACGCATTAAAGTTTAGGAATGGGAGCTCGTGACGTCATAAAGTGCACCTAGGCGTGACGTTACTTCTTGACATCGTAAAAAAAAGGAAAAATACGCGCCCAATATTTTTCATGAATCTGCAAGAGTAGACGGACTAAAAATTAAAATTTAGTCTTGCTGTTCAACTCACTCTATCACGTCAGTATGCAAGATAGAGTGAAAGAGATGCTCTTCGTACGCTTTTTTCGTCTCAAACGTGATATCGCATCGCTTGCAGTGCGTGTCCACGTCTTCGCATTCGTCGGGACTGTCCTGAGTAAATTAAAAAATAAATTATAATATTACGAATCTTCTATTAGATGTTTTACTTAAAAATAAATCGGTCAGAGAATATGTTATACAATAGGGTAATTAAAAATTCTTGATAATATTGCAAAATAAGAGGAAATGTTGTGTTTTGCGACCCTGCAGGGTGCTTTTCATTTTAACTTTTTGCTATCATAATATTTCTTAAAACTTAGTAGATAATAATAATAATTATGATTCCTTAGAGCGGTATGCGCTGGTTTAAGGGTTATGGGGGTTTAAGGGCATTAAAGTGTAATGTAAGTAACAATACTCGGATTAAGGGGAGCTGAGTAGAGCTGCTATTTGGATGATGTTGTAAATACATTTTATATGAATGTAAATACTGTAAATATTTAAAATATGTAAATACTTAGTCTCTCTCTCTGTGTGTGTCTCTTTCCCTCTCTGTCTCTCTCTCTCTCTCCTTGTGTGTGTGTTTTCTCTCTTTATGTATCTCTTTCTGTGTGTGTGAGTCTCAATTTATGTATATTTTCTAGGTCTCTCTCACTCTGTGTCTCTCTTTCTTCCTCTCTCTCTCTCGCTCTCTCTCTCTCTCTCTCTGTGTGTGTGTGTGTGCGTGTGTGCGGGCGCGGTACCGACCGCGTGCTTGAGCCGGCGGTGCTGGCGCAGGCCGGGCGCGCTCACGAAGGAGGCGCCGCACGCCGCGCACACGTGCCGGCTGCGGTGCGTGCAGCGCACGTGCGTGTAGTACGTCGACAGGTGCCTGCGGGGAGCAGGGGGGAGCGGGGGGGGAGCAGGGGAGGGTGTACACTCGATACTCAATGAATTTTAAATTTATCTTTATACTAGCTGTCCCCCGCGATTTCATCCGCGGTAATTTCAGAGTTCCCGCGGGAATTCCGGGATAAAAACTATCCTATCTTTTAAGTTGGGCCAAATACAACATTCATCACGATCGATTCAGTAGTTTCGGAATCCAACGCGGACAAACAACGTGACACGTGATTTATATATATTAGACTAGCTGTCCCTCGCGATTTCATCTGCGGTAATTTCGGAGTTCCCGCGGGTAATACCGGAGTTCCCGCAGGAATTCCGGGATAAAAACTATTATAAATTATTGGACCATATTATAAATGGTTACAAAATTTTATCAAAATCCGTTCAGTAGTTTCGGAGTCCATCACGGACAAACAACGTGACACGTGATTTATATATATTAGATAATAAAGTGCTTTGTCTTGAATGACAGACTGACGGATCAAAGCACAGCCTAAACCGCTGATCGTAGAGACCTGAAACTTGGAGGGTGTGTTGTTTGTATGACGTAGGCATCCGATAAGAAAGGATTTTTTGAAAATTCCTAAGTGGATTAAAAGGGGTAGCAAAGTTTGTATGGAACAATTCGGGACAGCTAGTCACTTATAATCGTCAGCAGTTTCTTAGAATTAAGTTGAAATTGCAATAATTTTCATATACAACAAATCAATGACGAAGATATAGAGATAGCTCACCTGAACTCTTCACCGCAGTGCTCACACTTCCTTGTCACCCCACTGTGATACTCCTCATGGAGGATGGCTGAACTCCTGTAACGGGCATGATGATAAGTTATAAAAATCAAATTTCTATTTAGTCTATCAGTTAGATAGTAACAAATAATAGACACGTATTTTTTTGGTTTAAAAACTACTCAGATAAATCGCATTAAAGTTTAGAAGTGGGAGATCGCGACGTCATAACTAAGTCTGAAGTGTGACGTCACACGGAATTTCGACTCAATATAATATCACCGTTATTTTTTTTTTTACGTAAAAAAAGAAAAATACGTGTCCAGTATTTTTCATTTAACTACAAGACGGACTAAAAATTAAAATTTTGATTGTATTAACTGCCTTGCCCCGCGGTTTTACTCTGTAATTACCGCGGGTGAAACCGCGGGGACAGCTAGTAAGAAATACTGGCAAATTTATTTATTTTATTTAACTTGAAACTGGTCAAATGCTTTACATACGAAACTTCATAAAAAGCAAGGAAGTAGGGAGTAGATGAAAGAAAAGAAACGACGTGTGCTCTAGAGATGAAACGGATATCCCCGGATATACCCGGTATCCGGGCTATTCGACCTTGTTTTCACTATCCGGCCGGATAGTGTTTCAGTATCCGGCAGTAGTTATTACTGAAACACTATCCGGCCGAATTCGATATAGGTACTAAAATTAAAAAAAATCTCATTATTTTACACAATACAAATCATACCACAATAATTTATGGACACTACCGAGTGTAAACGCGATAAAGGGCCGAATATCCGATGGCCGGATATCCGGCGCTCCAGCCTCGTAGATCACCGAATATCCGTTATCCGGTCGGTATCCGGCCAAACCACTATCCTATCCGTTTCATCACTAGTGGACTGTGCAATGTGCATACGTACTTGAGCGAACAGACGAACGGACACACCAGACACTGGTACTTGGTGTAGTGCTCCCGCATGTGGACGCAGAGCAGGCTGTTCCACTTGAAGCGCATGCGGCAGAAACGGCACTCGAACGCGCCTCGGTTCTATAACAATATACCTACGCTTTGTAGTCGGTCTATTCAATAGAGTTCTATCGATAGTACATTATTATATATAAAGACCAAAATGAATAATGAAAAAAAAAAACCAATCCTCATTTCTTTAACAATATTACAGTTACAAACATTACTGGAGTTTGAAGTCTCTTTTTGGCTTTCAAGCAACAACTGCTTGTGTTGGGAGGCTGCGCTCCTCCTTATCCAATAGTAACAATCAAATCATTTTATATAACTACAGATTTATAGGTACATGTGAGCTTACGTGTGTGTGTGAATATGTATTTTTGAGTGAGGTATAGTGTTACGCTTGTAACACCTTAAAAAAGATAGTAAATAAAAGTAAAGCCAGAGCAAAAGGCGGTCTTATTGCTAGAGGCAATCTTTTCAAGACAACCTTAAGGTGATAGAGGGCTGTAGATAGAAACTACTCGTAAACTAGACTTTTCTATTGTAAAGAGGTGTAGAACTACTGATTTGACATTTTTTTTAGCTCTTTTATCTACTGATAGTTCTACCTGAATATTAATTAATTGGCAACCTATAATTAAAAAAAAAAAACTGTAAGCCCCCCTTCAACATCCCTCATTTAATCTTATACCTGCAACACTCCGCACAAGGAAACCAACAGGACTCCTCACTGCTAACACAGTCAGACGGCTTGTGTGGACATGTGCAGGGTGCATGAGGCATGGAGCTAAGGCATAGGGCCAAGGGAACACATTCAACTCAATATTGTCTGACACACACACACAGCAGCGACAGCACACACTGCTATTGCCTCTAGCCTCGCTGCTACATTGCGGCAGATCGCAGGAAGGCACCAAGACAGCGATGGGCTGACTGACGCTTTTTAAAATTTGATAATGTACATACCTTATTATGTCTTATTCTAATATGCCTTTTCAACATGTCACTCTTGGAAAAAGTTCTAAAACAATCCAAGCATTTATAAATGGCGGTCACATATTTAGGATCGTCAGCTTTCGACCTAAACTCTTTCAATGCTTCTTCTTCCGTCAAATTTATCTTTTTCCACTTAGTAGTGTCTAAAAATCTTGTATGTTTGTTTCTATAGCCATTACATCTCTTTCCTTCTAACTCAGAGATATCATCACTTGTTCTGTTTTCGTTTTCTACTTTGATTATTTCCCCTTTTATAGCTATTAATTCGGTAGAATTACTCAATTCATCCGATTCTATTGTCTCCATATTCTCACAAACTGATCCTGCGTCACATTGTATTCCATTGTCTTTAAAACTCAGTTCAATTTCTAGGTTTTGTGGCACTTGATGCTTTTGTCCAATAGTTTCTTTGTTTTTTTTAACATTTACAAAAATGGATTCAAAAGTTTTTTGTGTTAAAGAAGACTCGAGATTTTTTATTTTTCTATCTATCTTGTAGACTGATTCATATGATAACTGTAAATTTGATATGTTAAATTTTTAGGAGTAAATGGTAGAGAGGTTTTAATAACTTAAAATTATCCATACTGTTTGATTCTACTTACAGGACCTCTCCAAAGCACTTCTTTAAGCGCTTTGTATCCCCGGTAGCATTTCTCTTTGAACTTGTGGAACTTGTCCAATGTATTGGCACACTCATAGCAGAAGCAATGTGGTAACTTATCATCATCATTTACCTGAAATGATTTGTATTTCCTTAGCTGTCCAGGATAAAATATAGATATAAAACTTCCTCATGAATCACTCTATCTTTTGGTGAAAACCGCATGAAAATCAGTTGCGTGGTTTTAAAGATCTAAGCATGCGTAGGGACAGACAGACAGTGGGAAGCGACTTTATTTTATATTATGTAGTGATACACATATTTAAAAACTTACTTTTGAAGCCATAACTTCTTCATAGTGAGATTTGAGTTGATACTGGTCAAAGCGGTATACTTTCGCCTCAGTTCGGAGGCAAATCCTACATATTTTCAGATCAGACATTTTTGTTTCAGAAAATCATTATTAGTGTAGTCTTTATTCTTTACATTTTCTCTCAGACGCCGCCCAGACTAGCCCGGCTCACACTGGGCTGCTGGCTGGAACTCGGAAGAGTTGGAAGTGATCGACAAAGATGATTGGAGTTATCTTGCTCAAGAGACCACCAAGAGACTGAAGACTCTGAAAAGTGGTAATTAATTTTTAAGTCAGCTCTCAGAAGACAGAACTACAAAAAGGTAATATAAAAGTATCAGAACTTGTTTCACACCTCCACTGGCTGTTATGTAGTTCTGCCTTCTATCTAAAACTAGGTATTGCGGTTTAATTGTATTAACTGTACCCACAAACTACTTAGAGATACGGTGACTGTACCTATTAGTTGTGAAAAATAATGAAAAATTGAAAACAGAAAAACTGCATCAAACGAACGCCTTCAATTCAATTTCTTGTGTTTATGGCGATGCGTATTTGACATTTCGCCAGGCTCCAGTGTTTCTTTCGTTGGTTTCTTTTTCAGACAGCAAAGTGTATGATTGCCGTTACGGTTTTGGAGCTTTATAATAACTCTGCTAGAATTGGCCTTATGATCTCGAGCAAGTATAAAGCAATGAAAAATAATATTAATATAAGTACGGTTTTCGAGGCGTTCAAACTTTTGGTTCACCCTTCTGAGAGGAGTTGACAGTTGACACTTGACAAGTTCTTCAGTGGATAGTTGACACTGACAAGAGACCCCGTCAAAAAAATATCGTTTCAAGATACGTAAAACGCGCATCATACGCGCTCAGTCTGTACGTATCATGTGTTCTGTGATAGGTATCATTTCGCATTCGCAAGGTTAGCAACAAAGAGTATATAACCACTACGTTAGCAATTGCAACCGTACGATGCGCGCATCCGCGCTGTATCAGGTCACTTCACATTATCTTTCAGGCGCTCATAGTCAAGAAGATAAAGCGTCGTGACGTATTATCGATCAATGAGCTAATACATCGCAGTTTGCCGCCAGCGAGTCAGCAAAACGAACGATCTTTTATTGTAGTACTAGCTGTTCTCCGCGGTTTCACCCGCGTTAGTTTCGGAGACCCCGCGGGTATTTCGAGATAAAAGTCCTTACTATCCTATATTTTTTTCTGTACTTCCCTAACCTTGACAACGTGTAGGTAGTATGTAAAATTTTATGTATTTTCTTCCGTGTTAATTTCGAAATTCTCGTGGGAAATCCGGTATAAAAAGTAGCCTATGTCCTTCTCTTACCCCTGACAGCGTGTATGCAAAATTTTGTAGCGATCGGTTGAGCCGTTTAGCCTTGAAAGCGTAACAAACAAACAAACAATATTACTTTCGAATTGATAATATTAGTAGATACGGTTAAGCGAATATTTCATTATTGTAATTACCCATTAAATGCATGAATTTTAGCTACAGATACCTATTACAAATTAAATAAGATACCTATTAAGTCGGATATTTTATCTGAGGGGCTCGCGCTATTATGTAGCTCACTTTTGTTTCTATCATTTTTCGTTTGCAATCAAAAACATGGCGGTTTTGTGATTACAATAATAATGCACGTTTTGAAACCTACATTATCCAGCAATTCACCAAAATACACATAGGTACCTACTTCAAGAGTTGAAGCTGCTTAAACATGATTAATTAATCACAACATCGCTATTTTTCTGATTGACACTGAAATAATATAATAGCAACAAAAGTTACATAATTGCTCTGCTGTTAAAACATTGCTACCTAAAAGAAAAAAACTCACAAGTACCTATATATACTCAAACACTCAACAGTCGTCTGAGAGAGATCGGACGCCGCGCAGGTTTGCAAAGAAAAACAACTCGGCAAGTTTCGTTGATCGGCGGGAATTATTATAATTTGTTTTAACATAAATAAAATAAATAATTCATTTTAACTGCATAAATAAAATAAATTATTATCTATACGTAGGTACATAGATCCCATTTTTTGCAATTTGATGTCTTTGCTAACGTAGCTAGTGGCTTCAAAGTGTCTAAAAGACTGTTTAAGCTGTTAAAGCGGTAAGTTTTTTATTTAATTCAATTAATTATTAAATCTTCTATAGGGAACTAAAACCGTCACTACCAGGTCACTAGTCTACAACTTTACACAAAAAAAATATTGGTTTTTATATTAAAAACTAGCTGTGCCCCGCGGTTTCATCCGCGTGAGTTTCGGGATTTCCGCAGGAACTCCAATGCAGTCTAATTTACTCCTTATAACAACAGCTAATTAGCAGTGAATCCCGTCAATATCGGTCCAATCGTTTCGGAGATTCACCCGCGTAAGTTTCGGAATTTCCGCAGGAACTCCGCAGGAATTTCCGCAGGAATTCTTTTATATAAACCTTGTCCTGACAATAACGAACTAAAAAAAAATCAATTTTCCAATTTGGTGCAGTCGTTTGTAAATTATGCGCTTACCAACACATTTGACGATTAATTTTTATTATATAAGATTAAATGAAAATGAAATGATAGGTAAATTAGTAGGTACATAGCTGTTCCCCGCGGTTTTACCCGCGGCAATTTCAGTGTTCTCGCGGGAAATGAATGCGAAAGTGAGTTTGTTTGTGGTATGTTATTTTCTATGTCCTTCTCTGTACTCCTGACAAAGTGCATGCAAAATTTCATGATGACCGGTTGAGCCGTTAAGGCGTAAAAGCTTAACAAAGAAACAAACAAACAAAATCACTTTCACATTTATAATATTAGTAAGGATTATAATTATATATAGTAACTAGCTGTCCCGCGCGGTTTCACCCGCGATAACTTCGAAGTTCCCGCGGAATTGTTCCATACAAACTTTTCATCTCCTTGAGGGTTGAATTTTCGAAAATCCTTTCTTATCGGATGCCTACGTCATACAAAGAACACACCCTCCAAGTTTCAGGTCTCTACGATCAGCGGTTAAGGCTGTGCCATCCGTCAGTCATTCAGGACAAAACATTTTTTGTATAGCCTAGCAGTGTCCCGCGATTTCACCGAGGTAATTTCGGAGTTTCCGCGAGAATTCCGGGATAAAAAGTACCCTGCGTCCTTCTCTGTACCCCTGACAACGTGCATGCCAAATTTCATCCAAATCCGTTCAGCCGTTTTTGCGAGATTGAGTAACAAACGGACGCAGATAAGCAATAACATGTTAACCCACAAAATTAAGTTACCTATTCAGAACGATTTATTGAGAGTTAGGGAACATTTTTTAATTGTGTGTTTACCTTATTACATTGTTTAAGTATGTAACTAAATATTGAACATAAAAAATATTGACAGAAAATGGTGCTATAATTTTAAAACACGATTTACTCAAAATTTCTGCAGTGTGGGTTAACACACTATTGCTTATCTATGTCCAAACATCCAAACATCTACACTTTCACATTTATAATATTTGTAGGATTATAAACCGACCCATTTTAGGTAAGTTGACGCCATCCAATCTTATAGCCATTTCGTTGCGTGTCAACTATCAACGACCCAATATTTCTTCCTTCATTCTATCGTTTTCTTATGGCTTCATTACTATTATTTGTTGCCGAACATTTTTTATGTCTGCTATACAACTATCCGCCGCGGTTTCTCTCGCATAAAATTCGAAATCTTTTCGGGAAATCTCTATTCCGACATAAAAGACGCAAGGATATTACGTAGTTTTCTATTAAATCCGAAATGTTAATTAATTCTTCCGGTTGATCCGTCCAAGATTTTCCCGGGATAAAAATTACCTTACCTCCGATTTGAAAGTGTCGGAGCCGGTATCGGAACCGGAAGTGTACCTGTATATATGGACGCCGATAAGCAATAACATGTTAACCCACACCATTAAGTTACTGATACAGAACGCTTTATTGAGAGTTATAGAACGTTTTTTAATTATATTTTTACCTCACGACAATGTTTAAATACTAACAAATTGTTGAACACCAAAAAATGTTGACAAAAAATGGCGCCATAGCTTTACTCAGAATTTACTCAGATTTTCTCCACGATTTACGATTTACTCAGAATTTCTCCAGTGTGGGTTAACACACTATTATCGGAAATTCCGACTTATCGGAGTTGAAGCTCCGTAACATTCTTAGTTCCTAACACCCTCTGGAATAAAGATGTTGATGACTTTTGAAAATAAAAATTCTAATTAGTCCATCAGTTAGAAAATAGACAATAGACACGTATTTGTTGCTTTTTCAAATTAATAAAAATATAGAGAGATATAGCACATTAAAGTTTAGAGTGGGACTCGTGACGTCATAAACCGCTATAAGCCCCCATACAAACGCGAACGGCACCGGGTAGTGACGTCACGCAAAATTTCAACTCAATGTATCTATCGCCGTTATTTTTTGATTACGTGAAAAAAGAAAAAAATGCGTGTCCAATATGAAAATAAAAAATGCGTGTCTAGGTACAAACCGGACCAAAAAACAAAATTTTGCCAACTAGCCCATTCCTCGCCCACTCACTAAAACCACAGACATATACTAAATACATTAAAAAAGTTTTTACATCAATGTCTACAACTAATTGAAGATGTTTACCTTACTAGCAATTAGGTACCTACCTAAGTAACGAACTAACGATTCAAATGGATTCTATTACGGCCATTATAAGCTATTTCTGGTTATTTCGCCACAAAGGCGGGCGCCGAAGTTGAAACTGCGGGGGCTCCAAAACTTTTCCGTATCAATCAAAAGTTTGGGAATCTCCAAACTTTTAGGTTTGCCTCCTTCGTGCAAATAAAAAAACATGTGACATTATGTGTCACATTTTTATTGAAGATGTTACCCCGCTGCTGCGCCTGCCTAAGGTCAAATATTTTTTTTTTTTAATTTGGCCCAAAATCTTTTTGACGTCACTAAATTACAGTGAATATGACAGCACCCATAAAATATCCACCCTTCACAGCCTCCTAGTTCTAAGTCTGAAGAGAAGCTGCGCAACAAACTCTCCAGTAATACTTACTACTGTAGTACTTGTAACTAGACCCTACTTGTAATCCGTTCTGCATGTGGCTGAACATTTCATGAAATTGTCGACTACATACATCACAAATCGAACGTCACAATATTTTGTCTTTGGCGACTTGACCACCAGTACAATGTCAGGGATGAGTTTTTTGGCGGGGAATCAAAGATGGCAGTGATTATTTGCTCAGTGGATGGCAGTGCAGTCATAAATTTTCGTGTCAGTAAAAAATTGTTATAAGTGGATTTTGTTGTGGTTTATGGTGCTGTATTGGACAATAATTTTCACAATGACGGTTTGTGTGCTTAAGAAGATATATTATAACATTTCGAGCTGATTTCTTCGGTATCCTCCAAGAGCTCAGAGAAAGTTCTTGTACCTAGTCTATTCAGTACCATGGCCTACAAGTTCAAACCGTACAACGATGCTAAACGCTAATTTGTGCATTTAACTAACTTATTATATTTATTTAAAACTGGCTAAATGCATTATATGCGAAAGCCAAATAGAAGAAGAAGAAAGAAATGTTAGGGATGCTCTACGCCCTGCCTAAAGTCAAAAAGGGCTTATATCTAGACACTACTTGTAATCAGTTGATGATCAATTCTTGGATGTGGCCGCGACATAGTATATGTACATTAACGTGAGCGAAGCCGCGGGCAAAAGTTGGATACTTATAATATCACTAGCTGGGCCCCGCGGTTTCACCCGTGCTAATTTAAGGAAAAAACTAACTAAAATACAACGTGTTAATGAATTAACTGAAAACTAGAAACTAGTTTGCTCAGAATCAACTAGCAAATCGATTGCACTATGTTTTAATATGGGTTATATTTTTTCATTTGTATTAGCCCATGTCTAAATTATTTGTAATACAATATTTGGCGCGAACGCCGCCCGCAGCAAAAACATTCCAACCGGTAGCGCGGGCGTAGCGCTTGGAATTTCGTAGATAGGTCACCTCCAAACTAATGTTGAATAACTTTTAAAGTATAAATTTTTTCGACATAAAATATATTTTAATCATATTATTGTTTATTTTTTGAAATAGGGTGTATCAGGTTTTCAGTTAATTCATTAACACGTTGTATATTCCACAGCTAACCGTTTACGCAGCGTACGCAGGCTTTATAATATTAATATAATATTATATACATAGTACCTACCTATGGATTGCTGGTGATAGTACGAAGTTTTGATACAGTACATAAGCATTCGGTACTTCAAAGTTCACACCGCTGTGTATTTATCTATGTATTTGCCTTTTGCCTATTATAATAACTTAATTTATAGATAACACAATATTGTAATATAAAAACGCCGAGTGGCTAGATTAGTATGATATTCCGAAATAGATAAAACTCTCGTTCAATTTGCGTAAGTAATATGATAAGGGAAATATTGTTTTATGGCTCCAGAATTTGTGTCCTTTACGCTTCATTTATTACTAAGTGTTGATGTGTTGTATTGTGTTGTTGTGTGTTGTGTTGTGTTCTTATTGTGTTAAAATTGCGCTGATGGCTATCTGCAGTAGGTAGTTTAAAAACCTATGGGTACTTTAACAAGTTAAGTTTCAAATTGCCATAACTCCTCTTTTCTTGGACCGATAACGTTGAGTCATAAACTGCGGTTTAGTAAAACTAATGAAAAGGTGTTTGTGAATAACCTATTCGATTATGTTTGGGCGTTTTCGCATGATAATCGTACAAACAGACAAACAGAAAAGTTCCTAAAACCATTGTTTTGGATTGATATAGATAGGTTATCCTTTACTATCCTACTAATATTATACACGCGAAAGTTTGTAAGAATGTATGGATGGATGGATGGATGGATTGATGTTTGTTACTCTTTCACGCAAAAACTACTGGATGGGTTTAAATGAAACTTTACAATAATATAGCTTATACATCAGATTAACACATAGGGTACTTTTATCCCGGAATTCCCGCGGGAACTCTGGAATTAACGCGGGTGACACCGCGGGGCACAACTAGTTATAAGATAAGACGCCGCAAAGTCTTTCCCTCGTAATCAAAGAAGTTTTACTGCAAAAAAATACACTTACAACGTTTCTTATGGCATAAAGAATAATAATTTCTAATATTTTGGCATCTAGAACGTTTGGAAATGCGTTTTTGGGACGCGCGTTATGGGCAAGGAATTTTGCTGAATAAGGGCCAAAAATTCTTCCATCATTAAAACTGCTACTTCATCCATGAGTAATATAGGCTATATTGTAACCCGGATTCCCTCGGGAACTCCGAAATTACCGCGAAAAAACCGCGGGGAACAGCTGTTTATCATATAGTTAGATAGGTACTTATAGTATAGTTTATTTAATATTGTCCATCATCGAAGTGCCATTGGCTGGCGGAACGTTTCTCGCCGCGCCCTATAATGCGGCTGGCGAAAAAATAAAGAATTACGCACGAACCGACACCCAGTTATGTAAACAGTAGTAGGTAATGTTCAATTGCGAGTAATCTATTAATAATCGCCAGTGGCTCAGTGGGGGTTAAATCTAGGGGTGTCACCTTTTTTTTAAATTGTATTTTTCCGAAAAAAGATGCAAAAATATAGTAGGTCAAAGTAGGTAGGTAAGTACCTACCTACTTTTGGGAAATGCAGGGAAAAATACATACCTATGTAGCGGGAGCAGAATGGAAAGAAAGAAAGAAAAGGTATTTATTTGGTCACAGAGACAACACAATTACAATTATTTTATACAAACATGATTTAACAAAAGAAAAGTATATAGTTATATATATGACAATATTATGAGAACAAATGGTGTTTGCGTGGTGCGTCCCCATGACCAAAACGGTCACTGCCTCAGCATGTTGCTATGAGTGCGGGCACTCCTAGCGCTGATTTTCAGTCAGGACCGGAGATTCCCGAGAGTGGGTGATATGTCTCGACCGCCACCAAAGGGAAAGCTTCCCGCTGACCCGGGCCAGGTGGTATACCGACTGTAGATTGTCAGAGGTCGTAATATGTATGCAGCGCAGTGTAAAAACTTCGATAGCGCGATTCAGGACTTCTATATAGCCAGTTATATTCTTCACTACGTTGTGGTTCGTGACTTATGGCGTAGCCTTTTTATTTTTAATCATTGTGTATCGATCGCCAGTTTGACAGTTGACGTTTTATTGCCGCGTATGCTCGTCGACATATTGTATGACTTTGTCGACGAGATTCGATAAAATGGCTCGATAAGATTTTATCGTGTTGCGCATCTTAGCCCCGCATACCGCTATCGCCTCTAGGCTCGCCGCTGCAATATCGTTGATCGTGGCGGGGTGCAGAAAATGTCGCGTCTTCATGTAGGTACATAGGTATTATTGGTTTCTACATGGTTGTTATTCTTTGGTTTTAGCACAGATAATATAACACGTTTTAGTGAATATGGCAGCTGTCAAAAGTGTTCTGATATTTCCGACGGTCGGATAATTGATTTAAATAGGTACACAGTAATTATGAACAGCTACAGGCTAGTTGCTACAACATTTTACTTTTGCCGGTGCGTAGGTAGGTAATACAACGAATAGAGAATACGGTACAATACTTAATATCAAATCAATATCTAACTGATCAATTGAGGATTTGTAAGTAGTTCCCGGCTGTTTTCGAAAGGATAAAATCTTCTACGTAACTCGTACAATGAGGACTTCTTTTTATCCCGGAAATCCCGCTGGAACACCCACATTATAGCGCGTGTAACCGTAAGGGAACGGCTCATAGCATCCCGTTATATTCTCCGTGGATGGAGGATATTATCTATACAACGTGTTAATGAATTAACTGAAAACTGGAAAGTAGTTTGCTCAGAATCGACTTCCGAATCGATCGCACTATGTTTTAATATAGGTTATATTTTTTAAATTTTACTAGCCCATGTCTAAATGATTTATAACACAATATTTGGAGCGTACGCCGCCCGTCCGTAGCAAAAAAATCGAATCGGTCATTGACACGAAGGCGCGAGCGTAGCGCTTGAAATTTCGTAGATAGGTCAACACCTCCAAACTAATGTTGAAAAACTTTTAGATTATTAATTTTTTCCACATAATTTATATTTTAGTCACATTATTGTATATTTTTTAATTGGGGTGTATCAGGTTTTTGGTAAATTCATTAACACGTTGTATAGGTAAAATACTGGATTTGCAAACGGGCAAATTATACAATTTCTTTGGCGGGAATCGAAGATGGCTGTTCCGTTATTTATTTTCGTGTTGATAAAAATTGTTAAAAGTGAACTTTCTTGTGTTTTATGGTGCTGTATGGGATGGATCGGATAATAATTTTCGCTGTGCTGGTTTTTTATGTACCTATAGTTATGTAAGATATTTTTTTTTATGTCGTAGGGGGCAAACGAACAAGTGGTACATCTGATGGTAAGTGATATTATTTTTATGACTTTCGAGGTCATATCTTCGGTCCTCCAAGAGCTACGAGAAAGAATTTGCAAACTCAGTATAGCTTGTAATTTCAAACCGTACCAATGCTAATACATTTATTTATTTACTATCTGTGCCGCGTGGTTTCACTCGCGGTAATTTCGGAGTTCCCGCGGGAAATTCGGGACAAAAAGTACCCTATGTCCTTCTAAACCGATTTCTATAATTTTTTTTTATAAAATAGATATTAAAGTGTACTTTTTGAATATGGGAGTTGGATTAAGATATATCTATGTGAAATACAATATCCCACCAAAAAACATTTTCATGTAAAATGATGCCAAGACGAGTCCACATGACGGGCACTGTCAAAAAGTTATCAGATCTCATGTAGAGCCAAGTTTGTAACTCTACACACCCTAACTCTACAAGGCCTAACTTCTCAAACTCTACTCCTTAGTCAGAATATGTGGCTTGGCCATTTCGCTCCATTCACATGAGCGTAAGGTGAAAAATTTATTACTTTTCTGATACACAAAGGTTCTTGCAGTAACGAAACGATAGATTTATTGGCACACCAACAGCACAGCACATAATTATAGTATCAGGTTATAAAAGTTACATTATTTAGATAAGTATTAGACATACCTACATGCATGCCAATGGGGATGTTGACTACTTTAGAAAATCAAAATTCTAATTAGTCCGTCAGTTAGAAAATAAAAAAAACAATAGACAAGTATTTTTTGCTTTTTCAAATAAATTAAAATATACAGAGATAAAGCGCATTAAAGTTTAGGGTGAGGGGGTCGTGACGTTACTAATCGCTAAAACTGCCATACAAATTGTCAGAATAGTGACGTCACGCGAAATTTCAACTCAATATATCGCCGTTATTTTTTGATTACGTAAAAAAAGAAAAATTACGTGTGCAATATTTTTTTAATAATCTACTATCTATTTTTTTAATACTATTTAAGACGGACTAAAAAATAAAAATTAGTCAACATGCCCATTTTAGCGGTATGCACAATCTGCAAGAACAAAAGTTTTATAATGTACAGTCATCATGGGAAATATGCAGCCACTTTTGACAGCAGCTGTTGGATTGGATCTTATTGCAATAAAGTGTCCACACATCTCCGACGCCGACTGCACGTAGGTACGCTAAATAATGATGAGATCGAGAAATAAAAGGAAAAACAAACAAATAAATTAAATAGGTCTACATAGCTATCTATGAATTTACTTGAAACATACGATAGTCCATATTAAGAATAAGAAAGACAATTTTTGCGGATGTTCATAATAAAGAAAGAAGGAAAGCGACCGAAAACACTCAAATAATGTATTTTGATATACATATACGCCCTATACCTTATAATGTTTATGTCGGTCGGTGCAAATATCAAAACAAACGGCCTAATGGATTCTATTTTGGATTGAACAAAAAAACAATGCGATACAAAGTAATACATACTATTGTTTGGGAATTGTGTACGATTAAATTTATGACTGGCCGTTGCACGCGGCTCCGCCTGCGTGTTTTTTAGAAGTGCCTACCTAATCTAGATAATATACCAGCGACAGTAAGTAGGCGTGGCTGACCATATCCAAAACTAGGAGGAATAACGAAAAATGCTCAAAGGAGTCTCGGGCAGATTTCGATAAAAGTAATTTTAATCTGTAGGCACCTATACAATTATTATAAAGCCTGTTAATTTGTGACCTTGTGACGTTGTAAAGATAATCTCTGGATCTACTGAACCGATTTTGAAAATTATTTCACTTACATGAAGCTACGGTTGTGCTAAACCTCAGAATTTACCGCGGGTGAAACCGCGGGGACAGCTAGTAGGTAATATTAGCGTAGATGAAGCCCTTTCCCTTGGTCACAAATTTGGTCAAAAATTAGTCAAATAGCCTAACTATTTTGCTAATTCTTTTTTTGTTTTTATTGTAAGGAGAAGGTTCCTATGATGAAGTATGGAGTTCCTGCGGGAATTCTAATACCACAGACATTATAATCTAATACTCGCGCGGGTGAATTTACGAAACGGTTGTGTTGGGTCGATTTTGACGGGACTTTCACTGCTAATTAGCTGATGTTATAAGAAGTAAATTAGACTACTTTGGAGTTCCTCCGGGAATCCCGAAACTCACGCGGGTGAAACCGCCGGGCACAGCTAGAGTTTAAGTAGTAAAACAATTGATGGATTTAAAACTACTCCACCATACAATTGTCCAGCTGTTATAATCAAAGAGAATAAACTAAAATTACTGCATTTTATGAAAGGCTAGCTAAGAAATTACTTCCCGAAAATGCGAGCTATGGAAATTTTATTCATCACAGTCTCACAGTCCAAACACAATCAAAGTTCTGTCGACCGTGACAGTTCATTGTGCCGGGTTTTGCGTCGAGAAATTATTACTACTGTCTTTTTATTGCGCTCTTAAAAAAGTTTTCTGATTTTCAGCGAGTAGCCACAAGGTTTGCCTACATTCTCCGGTGAAGTGTTGATCTGCTTGATCCCAATTAAACAGGTTTTAAAATAATAAAAAACGGGCATATTGAAGGAAACTAATCAGAATCCGATTCTCGTTTTGAATATCCAAAAAAACATTCTTGAATTTTCAAATTAGGTACCAGGTTTGGTTAAAATCCCTTCAGTAGCTTTTGACCCATGCGTGCACATACAGACAGATAGACAGACAAAAATGCTGATGCCAAAAATGATTGCATTTTTGGCATCAGTATTGATCATCGATCACCATTCATTCTTCAATATTAATTTTGAATATAATATATTGAATGTACCGAATTGACCTCTCTACAGTTAAGTATATTATAAGTAAGTAGGTATAGATAGATTTGTTTAGTTGTGACCATATTCCTTTGGTTTAACTAGAAAACTAGCCTTTTAGAGTAAAAATTATCCATTTAAATCTATTTTCTTTCGCTGTATTGTCTAATTTGTATTTTTTTTTATAATTATAGTCAAGAAAGGGTTGTAATATGAAACGGCACGTCAAGTATTTAGTTAACGAGCTAAGTTTCATCGTTCGGAAATGATTTGTTTACACCAGTCTAATATAAATCATGAAGATGTTTTTTTTTTTTTAAATTAATGTTTATACTGGATAGAGTGCTAATAGACGTTGGACAAGGCGCTCGACCAGTGGTATTTTAAACATTCGATATGAATTACTGTTACAAATAGGTTCATTTGGTGTGTATGCCTGACATGTTCCGAGCAGTTCAATTAACGTGTCTTAAATTGACCTGCAAGAAATCGTACCATGTTCATAGATTTGTTGACCTGTTTTTGGCATGCTAAGGGCTAAGAAGGGTCATATATCATTGTCTCTGAAAGGTTGAGCGAAAGAGATGGCGCTATACGAGTTTTGTATAGCTCTTTCTCCTTCTTATTTTGTTTGCGTTTTGGTGGCGTTCTGAAACTTAGCTATAAAACCGGTAAGTGTCCGGTTTTTTTTTGTATAGTTTAATTTATATATTTGCATCACATTACACCACTAAAAAATTATATTTATGCTTTATCATCCTTGGGAGATACTTTAGTGATGATATTATGATGAAGTAAGTAAGTAAGTAAGTACAGATCAGCTGGTCAATCGAGGAAAATGAAATGTCAAAAATCACAACATGGTACGATTAGGCAGGTCAATTACAGGCCGCCCTTTAAAATGGCCGCTGGCCGGATAGGTGACGTGTGGGCTGCAATTGGCTGGCCTGCAGAGGCCGTCATGGTACGAATTTGCAGGACAGTTCAATAAAACGCCTGAACTGCCCTGCTATAAGGCGTTAATGGTAGGCCTCCCTTGAAGCTGTCTAAATATAACCAATTAATCACAAAACCGCTATTTTTCCGATTGAAATCGAAAAATGATAGAAACAAAAGTTACATAATCGCCCTACAGAAACAATTATGTATCTTTTGTTGCTATCATATTTCAGTTTCAATCAGAAAAATTGCAATTTTGTGATTAATTAATCATGTGTAGCTTCGACTTTTTAAGTACCTATCTTCATTTTGGTTGATTGCTTGCATATGATTGCTAGATATTGTAGATGTTAAAACGTGCATAATATTGTATACCTAATTGCAAAACCGCCATGTTTTCAACCGAAAAATGATAGAAACAACTATAACAATAACTTTTGTTTCTATAATTTTTCGGTTGCAATCAAAAACATGGCGGTTTTGCGATTACAATATGCACGTTTTGACACCCACAGCATCTAGCAGTCAACCAAAATAAACATACAATTACTACATACCTATAAGTTGAAGCTTTTTAAACATGATTATAAAATTGAATATATATAATCGTATATAATTTATCCTGGAATTCTCCCAGGAAGTCTGAAATTATCGCGGGTGAAACCGCAGGGTACAGCTAGTACCATATTAATTTATTATTCATCGGTTTCCCATATTGTTATTTGCCCGACGTATCTTTCTTTACATTGTGAGATATATTACCTGACAGTCTTGTTTAGAACTCTAATAAATTAATCAGATAAACGAACAAGAGAATTCTATTGTCGGTATCAGCTAAATACGGAGTATAATATTTATATACTAGCTGTGCCCCGCGGTTTCACTCGCGTGATTTCGGAGTTCCCGCGGTAATTCCGGGATAAAAATACCCTATGTCCTTCTCTGTACCCCTGACAACGTGCATGCCGAATTTCATCCAAATCCGTTCAGCCGGTTTGCGTGATTGAGTAAACGTATGCGAGGTTAAGAGCTCGAAAGCGCATTTTCATCCGACTTGCTTCAAATTTATCGTCACTGCTCAGCTTTTATGTGTCTTAGCGTAATGTTATATAGCCTATAACCTGCCCAGGAGTATGGACTACATTCGTACCACGTTTGGTTAAAATCCCTTCAGTAGTTTTCGACCCATGCGTGCACATACAGACAGACAGACAAAAAATTTACTGATTGCATTTTTGGCATCAGTATCGACTATCGATCACCATTCATCCTCCAATATTAATTTTGAATATAAATGTACAGATTTGACCTCTCTACAGTTTTATTATAAGTAGGCATAGATAGAAGATTATTTCAGTTCGTATTTTTATATATAAAACCGATAAATTATCAAGACGATGTAGGTATATCGATTTCTCTAATTTTAATTTCTCTAAGATTATAAAGCCTTTTTTCGTTGCAGCTGAATAAATTTTACAGGATTATTGAAGAAAACCGCATGAAAATCCATTCAGTAGGTACCTATTATAAGTCTTGTATCCGTGGAGAACAGCTAGTTAGTTTTTTTTTATTGTGAACAGGCTAGGCGTTTGACCTGCACAGTGTGGTCGGAGATTGTAAACACACCTAGCCAGGAATGGGAACTGGCTATCAAGTGGGGCTACCGGAACACACCGTTAGGTGCTTGGCGACAGATTTGCAACTTGAAGGTGGTAGCTAGCCAGCCGGGCACTAGTGAGCGCCCTACCAGCATGCTATGGTTTCCTCACGATGTTTTCCTTCACCGACAGCCCAAGCTCATTGTTAGGGTTTGAACCTACGCCTTGCGGTGTTTGATCCGAACGCACCAACCACTGAGCTATCATCGCTTTAAAATTATAAAAAAATCTATTTGCATTGTCTTTGTTCCAACTTCAGGTTCAAACATCACTCCGTTCGCAATTGCTTCATTTCAACGTTTGATGGACATTAATGTACTTACGGCGCATAAATCTGTTCATATTTCTATTTCAATGAAACTGTGATAATTTCAGCCTGTGATTTCAGCAAATGATGTTATCACTGAAATCGTATTTATTCACGAGTCAGTGGTTTTTATTCACGGGGTCGTTATTCTATCAGTATCTACAAGGGTTGCCACTCGTAGTATATACATACCTACCTATATCTGGACATGAAAAGTCAGATATAGTATCGCACTATTACAATATAATATAGTACCTACACTAAATATAGAAAAATAATATACACACATCAAAAGAGGGATCAAGAACATTTTTTGCTATAAAACGAAACTCAATTAATTTAAATCTCATTTAATCTTCTGGACTGGCCGCCTACCTTATTTCCCATATCTAAAATAACAACTCATCCCCACATTTTAAATAAATTAAGAAAAATTTCATTTTTTGTAAGTTGTGAGAAATTGAACCAATTCCAAGTCGACAATAAAATAGCAAAAAAAGGCAAAAACAGGGGATTTTGAAACTTATATTGTAATGACTAAACAAATTAATACTCTGTGTTCCTTCCATTGATACGAATCACAGATTCGCAGCGATTTGGCATGCTAAAAATCTTGAAAAAATGTACTTGATCCCTTGATAGACACTTTTGATGTGTGTAGTATGAAAAATACTGTGTTTTTATCCCTAATTATTCAACTGTCGCGCTTTTTATGCTAACTGTGACTGGTCTGGAACGCACCCGCAGCGCGGCACGGCGAATGGGCTTGTCAACAAAATTTTAGATTTTAAAATATTGGACACGTATTTCTTCATTTTTGCTACAGTTTATAGCACGTTGTGACGTCACGCGACATTCTGACTTAATGTATCTCCGTTATTTATTGATTAGGTGGGTACGTAAAAAAATCAAAAAATACGTGTCCAATATTTTTTATTAATCTACAAGACGGACTAAATAGAATTTTGATTTTCATACTCCGGAAACAAGCCTATTTCAGAACGAAACGCATTCGCTGCTGCAAAATGTCAGTTTGACTGCTTTTTCCCCTGTATTTCTCAAAAGTACCTACCTACTATATTTTTAAAACCTTCTTCGGATTTTTTTTTTTTTTTTTTCAAAAAGAAAGGTGGCAACCCTTGTATCTTATCTACCCATCCAGACAATTTAACATGGGCACATATTGGCCGTGTGTTTAGAAAATATAATTAATCTAATTCAAACAAATAGACATTGCAAACGAGTGTTTGCATATTGACGTAAAATAAATATGTTCTATTTTGTTTCTGCCCACGATTCGGTTTCGGGAAAATATGTAGGTACATATTATTAGCTACTTAGGTACCACCCACCACACCACAATTGATTTTCCTGCAAATTTTGTTGCTTGTTTGTTTGTATTCCACAGCTGGCCTTCTCTATTTGACAATGCAGCCCGATGACACTCTATACCAGAGGTTCCCATACTTTTTTTTCTCATGGACCACTTTAAACATTTTGCTGGATCTGGTGGACCCCCTGCAGCTATTACATTTAATAACTTACTTCCGAAACAAGTATATATATCTATGGCAATCTGTGTTGTGGCTATTTTATATCTAAGGATAGAATTTATATTGCTTTGATTATGCTGTGAGTGGATGTCATTTAAGCTGAGTTTCAAGGCCAGTCTAAAAAGCGTCTTCATCCAACAGTTGTGGACCTCTCAACAGCTGACAGTAGCTGTCAGCAGTCAATGAAAAATTTTCACTTTTACATGGGACACACATCTGAATTCTGCAAATATGTGAAATTTTTTCACGAAAACTACCTATCACAAAACTTGCGCGGAGTATGAGGAGGCATAAAATAGGTGGGAGGCGGAGGGTGTTGCTTCAATTTATCCCTACTTAATATTATAAATGCGAAAGTAACTCTGTCTGTCTGTCTGTTACGCTGTCACGCATTAACGGTTCAACCGACCATCATGAAATTTTGCATACACGTTGTCAGGGGTACAGAGTTTCCTATTTTGGTGTATTTCCTTTGATATAGTCGTGGTCAGTATCAGAATGTTGGGGTGTTCTGCATCTAAGACATACTTTGATAGAACGTTACTCGTCCATATAAAAGGTGAATAAAAAATCTGGTTTATTCATAAGCTGAATAGACACTCCGATAATTAAATAACACTTACATTATTTTGTTTCAGATCAAGATGACTCAAATAATGAAATAAGAAGAAAACCAAGCAAAGAAAAAGTCAAAAGTATCAAGCAAAAATGCAGAAAACAAACAATTCAGTGTTAAAAGTTCTAGTTACTTGTGTTATTTTAATTCCAAACTTTGAATTAGCAATCAGTGAAGAACTAACAAATGTTCGGATCCAAAATTTAGCAAATAATAACAGTGTTTACAATACAAATGAAACGAAACATGAAAGAACTCTACAGCACAAAGTTAAAGTGATAGTTCGGAAAGTAACGAAAAATGAGACAGAAAGTGCTGAGAATGTAACCGAAGAAGAATGCATCGGTGACGAAATATATTGTAACATGACCAAAGAAGAGTACATTGCTATGATGGAAGAATATATATATCCACACACGTATGAATGGGTGTTGATAGCGACATACACAGCTGTTTTCGTTGTAGGCTTAGTGGGTAACGCGTTAGTTTGTGTCGCCGTATACAGGAACCATTCAATGCGTAATGTAACGAACTATTTCATAGTGAACTTGGCCGTGGCTGATTTTATGGTGATTCTCTTTTGTTTGCCGCCCACTTTGCTCTGGGACGTAACCGAAACGTGGTTCCTGGGGGACGCTCTGTGCAAGATACTACTATATTTTCAGGTATGTATATTACTAGCTAGTGTGTGTTTTGTGTATTGTAATTTCGGAGTTCCGGCAGGAATTCCGGGATACACAGTACCCCTGACAACACGTATGCAAAATGTCATGAGATTTCACCGACGTTAATTTCGGAGTTCCCGCGGGAATTCCGGGATAAAAAGTACCCTATGTCCTTCTCTGTACCCCTGACAAAATGCATGCCAAATTGCATCCAAATCCGTTCAGCCGTTTTTGCGTGATTGAGTAAACGTATGCGAGGATAAGATCTCGAAAGTGCATTTTCATCCGACTTGCTTCAAATTTATCGTCACTGCTCAGCTCCTATGTGTCTTAGCGTTATGTTATATAGCCTATAACCTGCCCAGGAGTATGGACTAAAATCGTACTAAGTTTGGTTAAAGTCCCTTCAGTAGTTTTTGACTCATGCGTGCACATACAGACAGACAGACAGACAAAAAATTTACTGATTGAATTTTTGGTATCAGTATCGTTCACCATTCATTCTCCAATATTAATTTTGAATATATATTCAATGTACAGAATTGACCTCTCTACAGTTTTATTATAAGTATAATAGATTAAAATGCTTCGTTGTACGGTTTGAAATTGCAAGCCACGAGCTTACAAGAACTTTCTCGGAGCTCTTGAAGGAAACCGAAGAAATCAGGTCGAAGTGACATTTATATCTTCTTGAGCACATAAAAAAACTGTCGCTGTGAAAATTATTGTCTTAAACAACACAACCAAATCCATTTTTAATATTTTTTTATTGACATGAAAACCGAACCACCATCTTTAATTCTAAACTATGATGGTTGGTTGGTTTTTTTCAGTTGCCCCCACTATGGAAGCAATTTTAAAGACGTAGACCGGTATTTGGGGCATTTCACGGCAGGCCAAAACAGGTTCACACTTCCGATTTCAGTTATATTTGAGAATGCTATACCTGTACATGTTCTCAACACAGATACAAAATATTTTTAAAGTGGCGAACCTAGTTTACGAGATATCGGTCTTTGAAGATTTCAGTGACGGTGAGTTATGGACTACTTCAAATGCCATTATGCGGCTTAAAAAAGATGCAGAAAAATATTTTTGCCACTGGATTCTATACTTTGTTATATGACTTTTTAAACCTTATAATTGAATTTACAATATTTTTATTAAATAGCTGAAAAAAAAAGAAAATAATTTATATTTTTTATTTTTTACAATCTCGGCATTTTTTTATATTTTTTTTAGTATATTATAAATAAAGCTTACATCATATTCATAATCCATGCCAAGTTTCATAATGGGCCGCGCAGTCGTTTAGGAGCTATTTGTGTTTAAAACCGACAGGAGGCGGCGGCGGCTCCTTACTCGCGTGTAGTCAGTCACCGCTACTTACATGGTAGGTCATATAAATGGTTTTTATTTTGTTTGATAGAGATCTTAGGGTATCTAATAATTATAACAAAGAATTTTAGCTAATTCATCGGTTTATTTGAAAATCTTTACAGTTTTATGAGTGGAAGAGTCACTTGTTCGTTTGATGATGATACCGTCACGCGTCAGTGCTTGGAATGAAAGCGTGGATTTTTTTGTGCCAGGTATAGTTATTGCAGAATCAATTATTGCAGTTTTGATTCTGCAATAACTATACCTGGCACAAAAAAACTGTAAAGATTTTCAAATAAACCGATGAATTACCTACAATTCTTTGTTATAATTATTAGATACCCTAAGATCTCTATCAAACAAAAAAAAAACCATTTATATGACCTGCCATGTAAGTAGCGGTGACTGACTACACGCGAGTAAGGAGCCGCCGCCGCCTCCTTTCGGTTTTAAACACAAATAGCTCCTAAACGACTGCGCGGCCCATTATGAAACTTAGCATGGATTATGAATATGATATAAGCTTTATTTCTAATATACTAAAAAAAATATAAAAAAATGCCGAGATTGTAAAAAATAAAAAATATAAATTATTTTCTTTTTTTTTCAGCTATTTAATAAAAATATTGTAAATTCAATTATAAGGTTTAAAAAGTCATATAACAAAGTATAGAATCCAGTGGCAAAAATATTTTTCTGCATCTTTTTTAAGCCGCATAATGGCATTTGAAGTAGTCCATAACTCACCGTAACTGAAATCTTCAAAGACCGATATCTCGTAAACTAGGTTCGCCACTTTAAAAATATTTTGTATCTGTGTTGAGAACATGTACAGGTATAACATTCTCAAATATAACTGAAATCGGAAGTGTGAACCTGTTTTGGCCTGCCCGCTTCACGTGAAATGCCCCATTTACGTCAAAAAAGGAATTTGTACAGCTTTGTACGGCAGTTTATTTTTTTATATTTCGCCATTTTCTTTCTCTTTCCAGTCAGTGTCAGTGACAGTCTCTATATTGACTCTGACATTCATCTCGCTGGACCGTTGGTACGCGTTCTGCTTCCCGCTCAGGTTCAAATCCACGACGAGCCGAGCGAAGACTGCCATTGTGGTCATATGGACTGTTTCACTTCTCTTCAGTAAGTACCTATCCATTCAGCTACCCTAGGTTGTAGCCTGGGTTCCAGCGGAATCTGGGGGCACGGTAGTGCCTCCGCCAAGACGAGTCAAGCGAAGCGCGAGGGCACTACCCTACCTTTTCTCGAAGTGCTTCGTCGTTTTTTTGAACCCTTAAAACTTGGGTTTGGATTATACCAGATAAACAAGATTCTTGGGATATGTTCTCGATAGCAGACTTATTAAACATATAAAGTTTTAATTGCATAGCTCTTATACTTTAGATTTTATTGATGTATCTAAAAAGCCCTTCGTCACAGATGATCATCAAAATTCTTAGGGTATTTCCTAATTTCCTTGAAAGCTGAAATTCGATATGTAAGCTAAACTACTAATCTAACTTGCATGCATACAAATTTAGAACCTATGCCGCTTTTTAGTAATTGTAGGTAACTTGAGGATGCTTCGAATATCTTCCATATAGGTAAGCACGTGGTTAAGTCTCCAACTTTCAGGATTTATGTCGTTCATGTGGATTCACTTCGTAAACATGACTAAGTTTATAAGAGTCATTCGTATATGTATCACTTCATCTTCATAATACTTGGGAGATATCCACTGCTCAAGCTCATCCACTGCTGGACAAAAACCTCCTCCAAGGATCGTTTGTTTGAAATGGTCTGTTAGAATGGGCATGTTGACTAACGTTTTTTTATTCCGTCTTGTAGATTAATAAAAAATATTGGACACGTATTTTTTCTTTTTTTACGCAATCATAAAATAATGACGATACATTGACTTGAAATTTTGCAACCGGTGCAGTTTGACATAGAACACAGAACAGACACACAGACATAGAACCCTAAACTTTAATGCCCTTTATCTCGGAATATTTTCATTTGAAAAAAAAACTTATTAATTAATTACATTTTTAATTAATCAATTAATTAATTGATTAATTATTTATTTTTTTTGTTAATTTTTTTTCAAATTTTTTATTTGAAAAATAAAAAAAAATCGTGTCTTATTGTTTTTTTTTTAATTTTCTAACCGGCGTACTAGGTAATTAGAATTTTTGATTTTCAAAAGTCGTCAACATCCCTATTTGTTAGTTTGGGACTAAGTGGCGCTGAGTGAAAATGCAAAAGCGTTATTATTAGCGTAATTATTCGATAATTGTGTTATTCTTAGGAAACCAAAACTCGTGACATGTATTATATAAGATATCTTTGTCACTCTGCACAAGCCTATGCCTATGCTCGCTGCTGCTTCGCTGCGGGGCGCGGAGAGGTACGCAGTTGGCGGGAGGCAGGGAGTGTCGCTTCTCTTCCGTGACCATGACGTACCAAATCCGTTGTTCCAGATACACCAGAGCTGGTAGTCCTGGAGGCGATGAAGGTGATGCCCCTGCGGTTCGGTGTCGAGTATCTCATGCAGTGCAGCGTCACTTGGTCAGACACCAGCGACCTCGTCTGGCAAATCATCACTTTGCTGCTCGTGTACACGTCAGTATACTTATAACTTCATTTGACTCCTTTTTTTAGAGTCCCGTACCCAAAGGGTAAAACGGGACCCTAATTGCTAAGACTTCGCTGTCCGTCCGTCCGTCTGTCTGTCTGACTCTGTACATCTGTCACCAGGCTGTATCTCACGAACCGTGATAGTTAGATAGTTGAAATGTTCACAGATGAAGCATATAGAGACAGACAGATAGCGGGAAGCGACCTTGTTCTATGTGACACTGACGTACTATGTAGTGACGTAATCTTTTCCCAGGATTCCTCTGTTACTAATGACAGTGGCATACTATCAAATAGTGCGAGTCCTGTGGAGGTCGAATAAGATACCCGGACAAGCGGAGACCTTCAAACTGACAAATGCCGAGCAAAGTAAGCGTTTACGTTATTTATTTCCTCTAATTTCATCTAAGTTAACCATAAAGTACGTCACACTAATTTCGTGAGTTTTTGACTCTTCCCACATTTGTGAGGAATTCCCGCGGGACCAGGCAAAACCGCTGGGAACAGCTAGTTGAAGGTAGGTAGTTTATTGCTGGGTACGGCTCATTGTTCTCACATAATTAATTGCAAGTTGAGTTACCACTAATTATATTATAGATATACATATCTATATTGTAACTTTAAACTGACAGCGTGCTGCTGAAGAGTTTGTTGCGCAGCTTCTTCTCTTCAGCCATAGCACCAGGAAGCTGCGAAGGGTGGATATTTTATGGGTGCTGTCATAATGTCAGCGTCGTGGAACTTAGTGCCACGGCATAATGCTGAGTGGTAGCCATTTTGGTACCATGTATTCTAGTTTAAGACTCACGCTTGTACTTATTTTATCTTTATGGTGTCAAATAAACTTTTTTCTATTCTGTTCTATTCTATTCTATAATAACTGTAATTATATTGACGTCAAAAAGAGCCACATTATGGGCCAAATTTGAATCTAGGATTTGACTTTGACTTGAAGCAAAAAACAGTTACTGAATGTGAATGAGCGCCGAGAGACGTGTCGTAATGTGGTTCCACCACACTTTCAATCCCTTAACGCTGCGTGCACTGAAGCCGTTCTATTTTCGAAAAATCGCATCTATCCCTGAGCCAAATTCCATCCAATCCCGTTCAGCCGTTCTATGGCGTGTTTGAGTAACAAACATCCATCCAAGCTTTCACATTAGTAAGTACAGATTCCATGGTAAAGGTACTCATTTATGTAGATAGAAAAGACAATGAATATAATATGATTTCAAAGAATAACAAGTAAGTACACTGACTAATGCTCATAAAATATCGTCTCAAAACGTTTTTTTTTTACACACTGTAGTTCTGTTATAAGACGGTTCTCACCGCACGTCTACAGTTTTGTTCAAGCGCGAAAACTGAAGAGTGATTCATAGCGATAGACCGCCCACACTGAAAACTAGCGAAAAGAATAACGATTTGTTTTTTCATAAACGAAGCGTTAGCGTAACATATTGGAAATAGTTATTCATACATAACGGCCCAGCGACGGTGGCGGCCAAAGAGAAAAGAAAAACGTTCCCTTCGGCTTCACCTGCGTTAATTTTGTAGTTCCCGCGGGGATTCCGGAAGAATATTTGCATATTTGCGTATGTCCTTTTCAGTATCCCTGAAAATGTGTACAGACCTATGAAAAGTTTTATGATGATCGGTCGAGTCGTAAAGCGTAAAAATGTAACAAACAAACAAAGTTACTTTCGCATTTATAATAGTAGGTCAGGATTTTCCAAAATATAATGGGTTTAAACAATGATCCAACATAATTATTATTTAATACGGGTACTTTTATCCCGGCATTCCCGCGGGAACTCCGAAATGGACGCGGGTGAAACCGCGGGGAACAGCTAGTTTAACCCCCGACGCAAAAACGACGGGGTGATATTGTAAGTTCGATGTGTCTACTCTGTGTCTGTCTGTGGCATCGTAGCTCCCGAACGGATTAATCCATTTCGATACGGTTTTCTTTGTTTGAAAGCCAGTTTAATCGAGATGGTACTGAGCATGAGCAGAGCATGCAAGAGATATTATCTGTCTCTTTAGATTAGGCACTGTTGATGTTTGTTTCTTTTTCTTGTGAATTGTGCTGAAATAAATGTATTTTCTTCTTCTTCTTCATTGTTTCATCAAAATTGGTTCACTAGTTTAGGAAATATTTAAGTCTAACTATAGTATAGGGGAACGCGGGGTAATGGGAGCGGTCGGGTAATGGGAGCTACGGTGATTTAACGGAATGCAGACATATTTATGCAATTGTAATCACTCGGCCGCGTCCGTCAATCTTCGAGTAACTTCGCCTAACCAGCACGAGCCGTTAGTGCCGTGCGTTCAGTCACGAGGGATGATTATGCATTTTTCGCTCGGCGCTTATAAAAAATTGTAGATTGTCAGCGCCAAGATAAGCATGAAGTTTTATTGTTATTTTATTGTGTTTTTTTTTATTACATCCGTAGATTCATATACTAACTAGTGCAAGTGTTAAATTGCGATTGCAATTAGAATTACATTATTTATATTATTAAGTTTCAAAAAGGCAGTCAGCGGGGAATGGGAGCCTAGGAAGGCTCTCACTAGCCGACATAGTTCCTATTACAGATCCCATACAGTTCCGATGCAGAAGTTGCGGGAACTGGGCCCATAAAGAATGTTCTGGAAGTGATAGTCCAGTTTCTTATATTAGTACGTTTTGTTTGGATCCATAAAATCTGGGTCATATGGGTTTTCTTTGATCTTATCTTTATTTTTCTTGTTTTTGTTTAAAAAGTTGATTTTTTTATTGTGTTACAATAAATAGTTAGTAGTAACTAACTAAGATCACATTTAAAGTACGTTTAGTTTAACTTTTGCGCAATACTAAATATTATGGCTCCCATTTCCCATATGAGTGTGAAATGGGCTCCCATTAACCGCACGTGTCGGGTAATGGGAGCGATTGACTTTTTTTGTAAAATCGTTATTGTTCCTTAATATATGGATGAAATTAATTCTAACTGTGATTAAAACATACCTAAATGATCATTCTGAGGTTCAAATTATAAGAAGGTTATTAAATGTGGTTTTTATGTAAGTTTTCCCTTAGTAGGCTCCCATTAGGTACCCTGCGCTCCCCTACTTGGTTGGGGGTTTTCTAACATTCCTGTCGGTTAGCTAATACTGCGTAAAGTTTGTGAATTGTGAGTTTGTGACGTTGTAGGGGGTAATCTCTGGATCTACTGAACCGATTTTGAAAATTCATAGAAATCCACAGTAGTCCCGAGTAACATGGGGTAATTTTTACCCCGGAATTTCCGCGGAAACTCCAAAATTACCGCGGATGAAACCGCGAGGGAAAAAGTTATAAATAAAAGTGAACCAATAGAAACTCATCCTTGTAACGTAACGGTATGTTTTTATAAAAATAGCGTCCGTTTACTAAATATTACGTCAAACGATATACCTACGTACGGCCGCATTCAATCTTTGCATAATATAGGTATTTTATTTTTATTAAATTGAAGAAATAGTTAAAAGTTGTTGAGAGATGCAAGTTTTTTCTAAGGCGCGGCGGCGGCCTTCCATCATTCTTTTGCGATAGCGTAGAAAAAAAAAGGAAATTATATCATTTACCGTAGTAAGGTAAGTTATCATTTAAAATACCTAGTAGGTACAGTTCAAATACTTAAAAAAAACACGCTTTAAGAGTAAATTGAACTAAGAAGTGGTCCTTACCACCACCCGACTTATGCTGAGCTGGCAGCCTTTTTATTGTCACAACACTGTGTCAGATCTCAAGTGTTTTCATTGCCAAATGTATTGCATAACTTCCAAACGATTGCACCAAATTCAATAATATTTTTTGTGTGTTTGTTATTTCAGTAAAAGGTAAAAAAGAAGAAAAGAAAAAGAAAAAAAAAAGTTTAAAAGTTTATAAATGAAGTTTGAAGTTTCAGTGGGAATTCCAAAACTCACGCGCGCGAGTGAATCTCCGAAACGGTTGGATCGAAATTGACGGGACTTTTATCTACTGCTTGTTATATGTATTAAAGAGTAAATTAGGCTACTTTGGACTTCCCGCGGTGATTTCCTAAGTCACACGGGTGAAACCGCGGTGCACAGCTTATTAATTAACTAGCTGTGCCCCGCGGTTTCACCCGTGGTAATTTCGGAGTTCCCGTGGTAATTCCGGGATAAAAAGTACCCTATGTCCTTCTCTGTACCCCTGACAATGTGTATGCCAAATTTCATCCAAACCCGTTTAGCCGTTTTTGCGTGATTGAGTAACAAACAACCAAATATCCAAACATCAAAACATCCACACCTTCACATTTGGACGCAGATAAGCAATAACATGTTAACCCACAAAATTAAGTTATTGATACAGAACGCTTTATTGAGAGTCACAGAACGTTTTTTAATTATGTGTTTACCTTATTACATTGTTTAAATATGTAACTAAATATTGAACATAAAAATGTTGAAACAAAATGGCGCTATAATTTTAAAACTTTAATTTACTCAAAATTTCTCCAGTGTGGGTTAACACACTATTGCTTATCTATGTCCATTTATAATATTAGTAGGATAATTTATATACCTACCCTTCCAGCCCAGCTGCGCTCGCGCCGCAAGGCAGCCAAGATGCTGGTGGCTGTGGTCATCATGTTCGCTGTCTGCTACTTCCCGGTGCATCTGCTCTCGGTGCTCAGGTGACCTACCTATGATACTTAACTTTTCCCAGGACCAAGGACTAAGGAGAGAAATCAATCAGACCGAAGAGGTTTCCTTTGCCTTTCGTTGCCCGAAGGATATGTTGGCGACACAATATCAGTGACGAGCAGGCACAGTGACCAACCCCGCACGGCGTCAGTAATGTGCAAACTACGGGAGAGTATACTGACCAAATATGGTGTCCAACCTAACCCCGATAGCAGAAATACTGTTGACCAATCTTCGGTGGGGAAACTGTCGGTCGCGAACTTTACCGAACATGCCCCTATAGGTACAGAGAAGGACATAGGCTACTTTTAACCTGGAATTCCCGCGGGACCTCCGAAATTAACGCGGATGAAGCAGCAAGTAACAAGTATTCCTTATCCTCACTTTTATAAATGCGAAAGTGAGTTTGTTTGTTTTTTCGTAACGATTTCACGCTTCAACGGCTCAACCGATCCTCATGAAATATTGTATACACGTTGCCCGAGGTACAGAGAAAGAGATAATAAAAAAGGGTAATAAAAAAGAGATAATAAAAAAGGGTAGGTTTAATAAAAAATAAAAAAGGGTTGCAAAGTTGACCCATTGTTAAACCACACCAGTAGTAAATCAATGGTCTAATTGCACGGGTCAGCTATTCGTACATCTATATCTATACTAATATTATATAGAGCAAAAGTTTGTGAGTTTGTGAGTTTGTGAGTTTGTGACGTTGTGACGTTGTAGGGGGTAATCTCTGGGTCTACTGAACTGATTTTGGAAATTCTTTCACTTACAGGAAGCTACAGTGATCCTGAGTGTCATAGGGTACTTTTTATTCCGAAATTCCCGCGGGAACTCCGAATTTTCCGCGGGTAAAACCACGGGGGAACAGCTATCTCTGAATCTATTTAACCGATTTTGAAAATTCTTTCACTTATAGGAATTTAAAGTGATCCTGAGTGACATAGGGCGCACTTTTTATTCGCGGGTGAAACCGCAGGGGTCAGCTAGTAATTTATAATCATCGGAATGGATGATTTCCACGTAACTCACCATTTACTTGGCATTTACCAATGTTATTTAAGTAGGTAATATTAATGTAGCGCTAAGTATTTGTATTGTCACAATGTCTGTCTGTGTCAATACGGATGAGACGACGATCGTGTTTTGGTTTGCTCGCTAATTAATTCCAGGATTTGCCTGGTACATTGAGATGTTTAATGTTTTATATGTATATGCCTTAAATTATTAGCTTCACTTGTAACTAACAAACAAAGTAATCACTACATATTATAAAACAAAGTCCTCCACCGGGTCTGTCTGTGTATCCATCTGTTCGCGATTAACTCAAAAACAATTGAATGTATAATTAAGTATATGTATACGGTTCGCGGTTTCACCCGCGGAAATTTTGGAGTTCCCGCGGGAATTCAAGGATAAAAAGTACTCTATGTTCTTCTCTGTATCCCTGAGAACGTGCATGCCAAATTTCATCCAAATCCGTTCAGCCGTTTTTGTGTGATTGAGTAACAAACATCCACACTTTCACATTTATAATATTAGTAGGATGACCTGCAGTTTTTTTTAATATCTCGAGTTCCAGATGGAATTTCGAAAAAATCGAAACTTGAGTACCTATCTAAGTAGCGATACAACAAAAAAAACCGCATTCAATTTGGTAAAGCAGTTTTTGCGTAGCAAAACATTACATTAACAGACAGACAAAAATTATAAAAACAGTATTTTTGGCTTCTATATCACTCATAGAGTCACCCAAATTTATTTTTTCTTATTTATCTCCCATGTACTGACGTCAACCTCTTACAATTTTATTATAATTATGTATATTTTTACGTGTATCTTTACAGATACACGTTGGACATCGAGCAGACAGAAGTGTTGTCTTGCTTGGCTCTGGTATCGCATGTGCTGTGTTACGCCAACTCTGCCGTCAACCCCCTTATATACAACTTTATGAGCGGTGAGTACCTAACTATATGATTAACTAGCTGTGCCTTGCGGTTTCATCCGCGGTAATTTCGGAGTACCCGCGGATATTACGTGTGTTTTTGTCTTTTGGACTAAATCGGTATTTCGTTATTTTTAGCTTTTTATTTTTAGCTTTTTTAGTTTTGAGTTTTTGGAAGTCGGTTTTAAATTTTTTGTTAAAATTTTGTTTATGAACATTTCAGACGAGAAGAGTCAAATCCTACTAATATAAATGCGAAAGTTTGTAAGTATGTATGGATGGATGGATGGATGTTTGTTACTCTTTCATGCAAAAACTACGGAATGGATTTAAATGAAACTTTACAATAATATAGCTTATACATCAGATTAACACATAGGGTACTTTTATCCCGGAATTCCCGCGGGAACTCTGATTTTACCACGGGTGAAACCGCGGGGCACGGCTAGTACTTAATATTTTTTCAATATAAGTATTCCTCGATTAACTTAGGTCCCTGCCTACACCGTGTATATCGTGAAAAGTCAATGTAATATGATCTGGTTGTCATTAAGTACCTACTCATTAAATTCTTAACGAAGTATTTTTTTAACTATGTACAAAAACAGCTCAATCGACCTTTTTCAATCATTCCAGACAAATTCCGCTACGAATTCCGCCGAGCGTTTTGCTGCGTCAAATATCCGCAAGCGGCTAATTCGACTAACTGCACCACCCTGACTCGCCTCACTTCCAAAACGAGGAAGCCGAGCAACGGCCTGACCTTCGACTGTCCGCGGCAAGAGCACCGCTCCAACGCGGCGTTGATCGAGAATGGTTTTAGAGGTTAGGGATAGGTTAGGTTAGGTTAGGTTTTGGCGCGTAGATATACCAAAATCATTATGTTAATAAGATAGGTAGGTACAATTACCTAATAATATTGATTTAAAAATTAAATTGATAGGAAGAGTTTAGTTTTCTATATTATGTAAATAAAAACGTTATTTATATGTTAAAACGACATCAAAACACAAAACAAACAAAGAAAAAAAAAGACTGAATAGGGAAAAAGAACCACATAGTACCTAATTGGTATTTCATATAAAGGATTGGCATTTGGCACGAAACTCAAAAACAAAATTGATAGCACTGTCCTATAAGGTTAAAATATTATCCATTTTAAGTTAATTAATTTGAACCCTCATTATTGTAACCTAATAAGTACCTAGTCAGAATATTTAATTGATACTGATAATGTGTTTAATTAAATTTTGCGAATAAATTGATTTTTTGGAAGTTAATAATATCTGTATGTTTTTCATTAATTTTATTGCTATATACACAAAGCCTCCAACTGATCGAGAAGGCTAGAACATGGACCAATTAAACTAGATCCATGGCTAGAATAAAATTAGTAAAACCACTGAATCCATTTAAAAATAATGCCATCTAGAGGAGAGATATATGTACTATAGCGAACTGCCGAGTATTCAAACCGACTTTCCAAGTTTGCAAATCATACAAATTAATAGTAGTTCAGAAAACAACCAATAGATGTCATTAAGTCTCTCATAAAGTTCAAAACGTGGAGCTTATGGCGCCAGCCGCCGCAGGTGATAAAAAGTCAGGGTAAAAGCTCAGAGTAATAAATATATTATATATTACGTAAAAATATTGATATACCACAAATCAATGGTAAAAAGTCTTGTCCCTATGTGACCGGAATTTTGGTTTGATTTTGGAAAAACGGCAAGTGCTTTGTCTGGCACCAAAATTAAGCTTGGTTTCTTTAAAATTATAAAATAATACAGGTACTTATAAAAATATTATCCTTAAGTATATAGGTAGTGTGTATATAGTTATATATTACGTTGTGCAGTGTGCACCCAGCACCCGCTTCTAGTTTCTATCTTTGCCTTGAAAAGATTGCCTCTAGCAATAAGGCCGCCTTTTGCTCTGTCTTTAATTTTATCTGTTTTAGTTTTTATTATCTCTCTAGGGGCAATAAAGCACAATATTTTAATTTGAATAAAAAGCTTATTTTTCCTTAACCATTAAAAAAAAAAATTAAAAAACAAGTGATAGGTACCTACATCTATAAAAGTTTAAAACTAGTAACAAAATGCTTCACAATTTACCTTGCTAGAAGGCTTTATGCTGGGAGGCGTGTGAACCAAAAAGGTGCTACTGAAAAATGGTGAAAAATGGTCAACGGAGGGCGAGATAACTCCATAATTAATGCGAGATGTAGCAACACTCGGTACATAATATGCTGCTACAATTCTCCGGTTTACCCGTAAACTAGGTGTGTCCGAGGAAAGGATTAACAGGACAATTTATTGGAAACGATAGGAAAAAACTCGGTAGTGTGCAGTACAGTACATGCTCAGACGAAAATTTCGTCTGAAAGTACATAACGTCATGCTAAATACACAAAGATACACAATGAACGACGCAATAGTACATTGTTATCCTAGGGGTGAAAGTAACTTATTTAGTCCCGAGACGGGGTTTAGATCGAGATGGGGACTAAATAAGTCTTTCTCCCGAGGATAACACTGTGCTTTTCATTACGAATGCAAGGAAAGTCAAAATAAAAATAGGAATTAGCTAAAGAAAAAAATGAGTGAATTTTATTTTACATAAATCAACCATTAGGTGTGCTACTGGCCAGTAAGTATGCCCCCTATGACATAAAAAAAAAACTTGAGTTTCTGCAGTATCCAGCTGTCAGTTGAAAGCGATTCTCCCTAGGGCTGAAAAGGGTTACTTTCAACCCGCTTCTCAGGCAACTTCAGACCTACTTTCCGAGTATGAGTAATGAAAAGTAGTTTTTCCGAGTATGAGTAATGAAAAACTACTTTTCATTACTCATACTCGGAAAGTAGGTCTGAAGTTGCCTGAGAAGCGGGTTGAAAGTAACCCTTTTCAGCCCTAGGGAGAATCGCTTTCAACTGACAACTGTCAAATTATAAAAAAAAAAATAGGTCTATTTTCACATTTCTATTGAACAATGTTTCAACTTTCTATACAGCCAGCGCGATGTAAAATTGAAATAACGTAAAGTTTAAGTAGGTATTATTTAAAATAAAATTCACTCACTTTTTCTTAAGCTAATTCCTATTTATATTTTTTATTTTCTTTAATTAATACTTAATAATTAGAGAAAATATTTTTTTTAGGTCCCCACAATGTAAATAAAAAATACTGGCTGAATAGCTAGCCGGCCAAAGAAAAAGAAATAGGTGGGAAAGTGTCAAGCGACTATCCGATCTTCACTCATTTTTTCTTTAGCTAATTCCTATTTTTATTTTGACTTTCCTTGCATTCGTAATGAAAAGCACAGTGTTACCCTCGGGAGAAAGACTTATTTAGTCCCTCGATCTATTGGCGCCCTCGCTACGCTCGGGCGCCAAACCCCGTCTCGGCACTAAATAAGTTACTTTCACCCCTAGGATAACAATGTACTATTCCACAGTCCACTACAACAGCTACCTATAAAGCTTGTTTTAAAAATTTTACTTCTCATTTTCAAAAGTAAAAAAGTATGCTAAGTAAGTAAGTACTTAAGTTTTTTGGAAGTAATATAAATTATTATTTTATTTTTCTCTTTTAAATAGATAAGTACTTAGTCGCGCATAGGTATATTATCTACTTATATACTATAGCTGTGCCCCGCGGTTTCACACGCGTGAATTGCGGAATTCCCGCAGGACCTCCAAAGTAGCCTAATATACTCCTTATAACATCAGCTAATTAGCAGTGAAAGTCCCGTCAATATCGGTCCAACTCTTTCGGAGATTCACCCGCGTGAGTTTAGGAATTCCCGCAGGAACTCCAAACTTCTTTTATATAAACCTTGTCCTGACAATAACGAACACAAAAAAAAAAAACAATTATCCAATTTGGTGCAGTCGTTTGGAAGTTATGCGCTTAGCAACACATTTGGCGATTCATTTTTATTATATCTTTTTTAGGTATAATGTTTTAAAATTCTGTCGTTTTTTTATAAGTAAAAACTCCTGAGAATAAATGATTATTATTATTATTAAAATATATACTTACCTACCTAGGTAATAAACAAAGTTCGTACAAAACATTAGCACGAAAGTTCTTAAAGCATTCAAGTTCCAGTTGAGATTGTACAAGGATTTTGGGAGTGCTTTGATAACTTAATTGCTAAGATTTTAGTCAACTCTACGTTGCGTCTTTGAGAAAGTCGTAAAGGATGTTGAAGTTTGTACAACTCACTGAGAAACATGTGGGTATACGTATAAAATATATAGGTACTCATAACACGACTCCTAGAGAATTACAGCTTGCTTTCTCCATCCATAAGTATTTGAACTTAACATAATTTCAAGAGATTTTATTTAAATTCTATAATATTATAGAGTTATCTAATTTATTTTACTTGAAACTGGCTAAACTTACATAATATGCGTAAGCGTTATTATACAACGTGTTAATGAATTAACGGAAAACTAGAAAGTAGTTTGCTCAGAATCGACTAGCGAATCGATCGCACTATGTTTTAATGTAGGTTATACTTTTTCATTTTTACTAGCCCATGTCTAAATTATTTATAATACAATATTTGGCGCGTAGGCCGCCCGCAGCAAAAAAATTCGAACCGATAGGCGCGGGCGTAGCGCTTGGAATTTCGTAGATAGATCACCTCCAAACTAATGTTGAATAACTTTTAAAGTATAAATTTTTTCGACTTAAAATATATTTTAATCATATTATTATTGTTTATTTTTTTAAATGGGGTGTATCAGGTTTTCAGTTAATTCATTAACACGTTGTATAGAATCTCAAGAATGTTTTTTGGCGTAAGCCCATAAAAACACAAAGAAAGAAGTTTGTTTAAAAAATTCGTTTGATCCATAAATTTCAAGCTTCTAAAGTCTATACCAATCCATTCACAATCCAATCCAATCCAATCCAAACTGGACGCAGATAAGCAATAACATGTTAACCCACAACATTAAGTTATTGATTCAAAACGCTTTATTGACAGTTATAGAGCGTTTTTTAATTGTGTGTTTACCTTATTACATTGTTTAAATACCAAAAAACATTTAAACATAAAAAAATGCTGACACAAAATGACGATAATACGATTTATATATGTGTGGGTAAACACACTATTGCTTATCTATGTCCAACTATCCTCATAGTCATAGTCGTCAGGTAGGTACACCTTTTGCTTCTGACTCCATCTATGACCGTGTGTGATGGCGTGGATCCATGTGCTGATGTTCTGAGCTGACACCAGGCTCACGAAGTATGACGAAGGCTCCGTCGCGCAATCCTCCGGTTTCCACGAGGATACGACGCCCCAGAGTATGCCGTTGAGGACCACCGGTGCTCCCACTTCTCGCTAAAAGTATCAATTTTAAACACATTATCTTTGGTAAAATTTTACCCCTTTCGGCAGAGGCAAAGGAATCCAAGTTTATACAGTCAAATCAGACGTTTTTCAATTTTTTAAATTTATTTATATTGAAATGCATATAAGGTGAGATGCATGCTTTTTTCAGCCGAATTCATTCAAAATTCCGTTCTAAAATGAAGCACAAAAAAAAATTTGCGACGCATGCTTACGTTGTACATACGCGCCAAATTAAGATGTAGCAAACTAACACTTTATTTGAAACTAGCTGTCCCCCGGGGTTTCACCCGTGGTAATTTTGGAGTTCGCGCGGGAATTTATTTTATTTATTTTATCTATTCTTCTTGCACAAAATACAACAAATTCTGAGATAAAAGGTACCCTATGTCCTCCTCTGTAGTTACCCTAGACAACGTGCATGCAAAATTTCATGATGATCGGTTGAGCCGTTAAGGCGTGAAATAACTGACGGACAGACCGACAGACAAACAGACTTACTTTCGCATTTACAATATTAGTATGGATCAATGAATGTGCGTGCGCTGTATTATGCTTTTCCATAACTATTAGTTTTATAGTTGAAACTAAACTACAAATGGACGCTGATAAGCAACAACATGTTAACCCACAAAATTAAGTTATTGATTCAGAACGATTTATTGAGAATTAGGGAACGTTTTTTAAACTATGTGTTTACCTTATTACATTGCTTAAATATGTATCTAAATATTGAACATAAAAATGTTGACACAAAATGGCGCTCCTACTTTTAAAACACGATTTACTCGAAATTTCTCCAGTGTGGGTTAACACACTACTGCGTATCTATGTCTAAATATACTTACAGTGCAAGCATCAGTTCCGATAGCAGGATCCAAACACATGACAGCCCCATTGTCTTCTATGTCCATGGCATCAAGCTGTTCAGAACAGTTCTCACGAGCAGTTGGATGCAAGTGGGACACGTACAGCAGCCGTCTCCGTTTGACCATTTCCATAGATTCTATACCGTTGGGTTTCCGATACTGAGTCTGAAAAGGTCCAGGCTGTTTCATATAGGATGTAGGCATTTCACCTACCCTGAGAGAAATAGGGGTTTGTTCGGTAAAGTTCACGACCGAAAGTTCCTCACCGAAGATTGGTCAACAGTATTTCTGCTACCGGTGTTCGGTTGGGCGCCTTATTTGGTCAGTTTGATCTACCGTAGTTTGCACATCATTAACACTGTGCCTGCTGGTCAGCGATATTGTGTCGGCAACATATCCTTTGGGCAACGAAAGGCGACCGGAAACCTCTTCGGTCTAATTGATATCCGTGTACTAAACTGAGAGAGTTCCGAAATACTACAGATATCTGAGATTCTAGAGTTTTATCGAAATACCCCCTTCTAACTAGTTCTCTCTCTTTTCAATTTTTTTTTTAATTTACTTTACTCGTCACTCTGTGAATAACTTATGAAAAAACCTGTTTTACAGAGCAGCTGACGGTAAAACTTTTAAGATTTTTTCTACTCTACCATTGCCTACCTGTTAATTAAAAGTAAATTGTTAACTACTAGGGCGAGTTCTGAAGCTATTGAAAAAGAAACTGAGACTTATTATTTACAAAGGCAAAGAACTTTAATCGACTCATTTTTTTGCAAGGCAACAACTTAACTGGGATCTTTTTAGTTGTTATTGAAACTCCGTCTCTTGCTTTTATCCCGGAATTCCTGCGGGATCTCCGAAATTAACCATAGTGAAACTAGAGTACTATAAGAGTATTTAGGGTCAAAATTCCGATGTTAGGTTTAAAATAACGCACCTAAAGAGATTTTAGTAGAGATCCATGCGTCAATACCTGTGGTTAAAATATCTCAACACGGAATCATATTTCAGTAAATAACTCACATTTGGCCAAGAGGTTACAATGAAATGCGTGGCGGCCACTTCCTGTGGCCTCTGCTGCAATCTTATCGGGTTCAGACTGGAGCTCATCATCACTGGCCTAGCCAACATGACCAGCGCTATGTCGTAATAAGGCTTCCTGTCGTCGAAATAAGGATGGATTTCGAAGTACTTCACTGGTATGAGCGAACCACCCTTTTTGCTGTTGCTACTTCCCAGCCTAACTCTTAGTACTCTTGAGGTTTCTCTTAAACTGTAAATTAATGATATAATTTAGCAAGCTTAAAATCAGAGTGTTATAGATTTATTCAGTTACTATAACTGTTCCCAGAGATCACCCCCTACCACGTCACAAACTCCAAACCAAACCCAAGTAGGGTTGCCAGTAAAAGAAGGTGTTCGAAAATTAGAGCATATTTTGCATCTCAATATCTCTGTAGTCTGTACCGTACTTTATTGATGGTTACGGCTCTATTTCTAACAATCAATTGCAATATTAACGCGAGCAAAACCGCGGGGTACAGCTAGTGATTGGACACTTACAAAAATAAGGCGTCAGCCGCTGTTAGCACCCACAAATCGTCGATCAATGCGCCCGCACTCAAATACTGAGTCTTCTTCAGTATAGCTGCTACATAAGGGAACACTTTACTGTTTGTCACCATCGCATGATCACTCAACTCTGTGTTGTCTTCCGCATCTAATTTATCAGCTAATATACCATTATTTACAAAAAGTATTAGATAAACAACAACAAATTTTGAGCGAGTTTGCATTGCGGTTTTAAATCGCAATTTAAATATAGACTCAATTATATTTCTGACTTCTACGCATGTTGTGGGAGTCGAGAAATGTTTAGAATAGCTGGCAATAGCATTGAAATTACATAAAGCTGTTTCTAAACCAGTGTTATAAGCACACATTTTGTAAATATTGCCAAGATGTTTATAAACTAAGCTAAATAGCATTTGATTTTTCCACTTTTTTTTGGGTTTTAGCATTATAATAGTGGCAAGTCTGTGCGAAAAAATACTTTTCATTACTCATACTCGGAAAGTAGGTCTGAAGTTGCCTGAGAAGCGGGTTGAAAGTAACACTTTTCAGCCCTAGGGAGAATCGCTTTCAACTGACAGCTGGATACTGCAGAAACTCAAGTTTTTTTTAATGTCATAGGGGGCATACTTACTGGCCAGTAGCACACCTAATGGTTGATTTATGTAAAATAAAATTCACTAATTTTTTTCTTTAGCTAATTCCTATTTTTATTTTGACTTTCCTTGCATTCGTAATGAAAAGCACAGTGTTATCCTCGGGAGAAAGACTTATTTAGTCCCTCGATCTATTGGCGCCCTCGCGACGCTTGGGCGCCAAACCCCGTCTCGGGACTAAATAAGTTACTTTCACCCCTAGGATAACAATGTACTATAGTTAATGGACGATTTTTCGTGACCACGTGAATCATCAACAAGCCGCGTTAAGATAAGACGCCGCAAAAACTGTCCTTTCCTACAAATGAGAAATTAATTAATATTTTTCCGCAGTACCTACAAAGTAGATATCATTAACTAAATACAGGTAAGATTAGGTAATTTCTGTTCGCAATTGGATTGTTATATGTGTCATATTACAGTACGTAGGAAATCAACGAAGTTGAAACGACAGATACGTACAATACCTTTGTTTCCATTTAGGTATAAAGAAAGATTCATTGAACTAGAAAAGAATTCTCGCAAACACGGTCTGAGGCAAACACTAGCTATAATACATATTACCTACCTAATGGTTTTTAAGAATGAAAGGGAATAAAATAAGCTGCAATTACTTGGCAACCTCAAAGTAAGATGTGAAATTCAGCTCTAATAGGGATGTGGACTACTTTTGAAAATCAAAATTATAATTAGTCCGTCAGATAAAAAAACAACAGACACGTAGGTATTTTTTGCTTTTTCAAATAATTTAAAATATACAGAGATAAAGCGCATTAAAGTTTAGGGTGAGGGGGTCGTGACGTCACTAACCGATACAAACTGTCCGAATAGTGACGTCACGCGAAATTTCAACTTAATATATTACCGTTATTTTTTGATTACGTAAAAAAAGAAAAAATACGTGTCCAATATTTTTTAATAAGCTACAAGACGGACTAAAAAATAAAAATTAGTTCACATGCCCATTATATTTTTATTAATAGATAGTTAATTAATCGTTAAAATCCGTCAAAACTAACCGTCCGACAGTAACTGTTCATTTGTTTATTTGGTTAAAATGGTTGGTTTGGTTCTTAACCTATATGCATGCCTACCTAGACCATAATCCTTACTAATATTATAAATGCGAAAGTAACTCTATCTGTCTATGAGTCTGTCTGTCTGTCTGTTACGCTTTCATGACTTACGACTCAATCGATCATCACGAAATTTTGCATACACGTTGTCAGGGGTACAGAAAAGGGCAGAGGATACTTTTTATCACGGTGTTCCCGCGGGAACTCCAAAATTAACTAATTGACGCCGGTGAAATCTCATGTAATTTTGCATAAACGTTGAAAAGGTACCCTATATGACATATGTATAGATAGGGTACTTTGTAATCCGGAATATCTGCGGGAACTCCGAAATTACCGCGGGTGAAACTGCGGAGCACAGCTAGTGAACAATAATTTGTACATCACACTATAACATCACAGAGGTAAGATAGGAATGTGTTGGTGACCTGGGTTTCAAATGTACCTTTTGTCCTTCTTTGTATCCTTGACGATGTGAGTGCAAAATTTCTTTGTAATCGGCTGAACCATTGAGGATTGAAAGCGTAACAAACAAACAAGTAAATAGAAAGGATGATCACCAACCAAGGTGGGGAAATCGATAAATTTTCCACTCTATCTATTAGTGAAAACCGCATGAAAATCCGTCGCGTGGTTTCAAAGATCTAAGCATACATAGAGATTAGAGACAGACAGACAGCGGGAAGCGACTTTGTGTTATACTATGTATATAGTGATAGGGATAAATATTGTGTTAACAAGTTACTCGGAGATAATGTTATTTAGCAACTTTTTCACATGACCTTTTATAAAGCACCACTTTAATAGTTGCAGACAAGAGCTTGTTGATGATATGAAAGTAACTATTGCCCTTTGGAACAATACCTAAAGGAAAAGTATGGTTTTTATTGCTCTTAGCCTTTCAGAGTCATTAAGGATCTGATAAATAGGTGTCTGTTTCCAGATAAAGTTAATCAACGGATAGCCGCAAATACAATAAAGATAAAATTAACGATCTTCGGTGTTGATATCTCTGGAGAGCTGAAGCGAGAGTATACATTTCCTGAGCTGATAAAAACATTAACAACTCGGTACCAGCATTTCTTTAACAATCTCATAGGTATTGAAACTAAATAAATATCAAACTAGACTAGCCGGGATTCCCGCAAGAACTCCAAACTTCTTTTATTCTTCTTCTCCTTACAAAAACAAATAATTATAACCAAAAAAGAATTAGCGAAATCGGTCCAGCCATTCACGCGTGATGCCGTGATCAAGGGAAATAGGTATTCATTTTCATTAATACGCTGTGCGTAAGCGTAAGCGATAATTTCAGAGTTCCCGCATGAATTCCAGGATAAACTATACGTATAAAACTTGTTCTTGAATCACTCTATCTTTTAAAAAAACAGCATCAAAATCCGTTGCGTAGTTTTAAAGATCTAAGCATATAATAGGGACAGACAGCGGGAAGCGACCTTGTTTTATACTATGTAGTGATGATCATCCGTGTTTTCTCATGTATCCATATACATTTTTAACCCTCTAGCTAGAATGATCCATTAGGAGACGAAATTTGAAATATGTTGAAATGGTTGTCTAATTGGTTTTTATTAGAAAACATATTTTGTTTTTCTTTTTTATTGAAGCCTTAAAAAGCCAATCGTGTAAAATGTACGTACTATATAACTAATTACCTAATAAAAAAAATGGTGGTTCAAAAAACCCAATCGCTGAATCTCTTACTATCCAGATAAGTTCTGTTTGAATTGTTATTAATGGTCAGGGGATTGAAAAATATTGATGGTCATGCAAAACCTGCTCGCAGACGAAAGACAGTTCACTGGACCCATCTGGCTGGTCCGACTAAGTGCAGTTTTACCGGCTCGCGGTTTAGTGGCGCAGAAACTAGTTTAGATGTATCTGCCTCGATTAACAAATGTCCCAATATCTTTGTAAACGTAGAATATTATATCTATAAGATTCCTATATGCACTTAAATTAATTATTTTCCATTAGCTGCTTCCAGCGTTCTTTGACGTTGAGAAATAGTGTCCATCCGGCTGCAAAACGAATTTCATTCGAATGCATCAGATACTTTCTGCCTTTTCTTCTCATAGACTTTCGCATATAATGCATTTAGCCAGTTTCAAGTAAAAGCGGCTACACACGGCCCTAAAATCAGAGTAAAAAAAAAAAATGTTGCCAGGTCGCCAAGCCTAATAGCTTGACAGATCAGCCAGTTTGGCCGGACATTTGAGTAAAAAGGCCGGACTTACAACTATCGAGGACGCACTAAATTATTGAGGATTATAAGTAATCCTCATCAATGTAGGGTGTCCGGCCTTTTTGCTCCCTAGTCTGTCCGGCTATTAGGTTTTGCAACCTGGCAACATTACTCCCGATCTGTAGTAGTGTAGGAAAAATGTAATTTTGCTGTAGTAGTGTAGGAAAAATGTAATTTTGCTAATTGTTTAAGTCTGGCTTAAAGGACTTGTATCCATGGCCGTTAAATAAATTAAAAAAAAAAAAAAAAAATATCGCCTCTGATTTTAGGGCCGTGTGTAGCCGCTTTAAAATGAAATGTTCATTAGCATCGCTGTACGATTCGAAATTGCAAACCATGGCGCTATAGTTTTCAATTTCATTCTTGGATATTCGCACATAAAATACCAAAACTGCGTAAATTATTGTCCCATACAGCACCATAAAACACAAGAACACTTTTAACAAATTTTCATCGACACGAAAATAAATGGCGGAATACGTCGGCCATATTTGATTCCCGCCAAAAACTCTTGCGATGGCAAATCTAATCCTGCAGAGGTCTTTGTAAAGCACCATTTGCGCTTATCTACGTGAACTTTTATAAATTATCCAGTCACAAATCCCTACATGCCCCCCTCCCCACCACACCGCCCCGAGATTCCATTCAAGTGTCATTCAATCAATGTCAAAGCGACAGGTACAATCGAATAGATTAAAAATAATACCTACAACTAAACATTGGCGGGATTGTTGCGCTAGCTAGTCTATGGAAGTCAGACTGAGGTGAAAATAATCCTGTTTTTATTAATTAATTTATTTATTTATTCAAAACAAGATAGGCTTACAGCGTTCGCCAAATCGCCTCTCTTGTTACAGTGTTGTTGAGAATAAACGTCTATAGGCTATGGCATATACAATCTTAATATTAATATAAATTAACTAATTAATATTAATTTACTAATCAACGACACTTTCACATTGTAATAAATAATAAAAAAAAGCCTTTTATTTCTTACTACACGCTAACTTATAAAACATGAATGAAAACTCTATTTATTCTTACTTTTACATTACACAGTTAATATTTATCTATTAAATACAAGCTGTTTTCCCGACGGCTTTGTTTAGAACAAAACATAAAGGTGTAATTTTTTCTCCTTGTGCTGGCAACCCGCGGTAATTTGTCATTAGAAGTTCTGTACATAAATAAGTTGTTCGCAATTGAAATAATTGAAATTTATATTTGCCTATTTGTTTAACAGAATTTAACGGATGAACTTTGGGTTTCCCTATTTCTAACATAGCTATGAGATATCGCCGCAATTTTGTTTATTTTCTCTCTCATTTTATGTTATTGTCCACAATCTATCCCACCGCTATATAGCTTTTTAATCATTCTCTTCTTCTCTTGTAACTTACTTACTGTAAACCCATATATTTTCTTTTTAATTTTTCTTTTCCTTGTTGTTCGGTTTGAGACTGCATTTAATAGTGCCATGGATCGCAAATCTTTCTCGGAACTCTCGATGGACGGAAATTAGTGAATGAATTCAAAAATGATTATAAAAGACCGTCACCCCGAAACTTTACTATCCCAAACAGTGGTTTTACTAATTTTTGGTTTATCAACTCAAAACTATATTATGTAAATTACATAATTGGCTACTTTACAAAATTTATAGTCCGTCGTGTAAAAAATATCATACTCGTATTTTTTCTTTTTTTAAGTTATCAAAAAAACAACGGCGATACATAATGTTGAAATTTCGCGTGACGACACAACCCGGTGCAGTTTGTACGGGCCGCTTATACCGAATAATGACGTCACGAGTCCCCCACCCTAAACTTTAATGAACTAATTTATCTATGTTTATTTTCATTAATTTGAAAAAGCAAAAAATACGTGTCAATAATTCTTTTATTTTCTAACTGACGGATTAGGTAATTAGATTTTTGAATTTCATATCCGGGAAAATATTCAATTATTTTCGATTTTCTCCAAAAAAAAAAACTGTCGTTAATCTTTTTGTAATAAGGTTAATGGTAAAATTACATAATTATATACCTGGGGTTTTTGACTCGTGAGGGTCACAGCGAGTGGACGCCTGTCACGCTATTTAATCTATACCTATTTCCATCACCGTTCAGCAGCCATTTTGTTTTCCAAAAAAAAACCTTGTTTTCGAAAGAGAACCGTGTTTTAATCTAGGATAACAATCTTACATTTTCATTAACGTTTCGCCATAATTATGTATTTTAATTGGTAAAACATATATTTCTTCGCAAAATTAAATGCAATAAATCGTGAGAGGTGTCGCAACTGAAGAAGAAGGGTATATAATGGGTATATAGTAGGTATATAACGAGGTAATTTAGCCGTTATGAAATTCATCAAAGCTCGATATCAGGCCAATGAGGTTATAGCAAATCGAATTACGAGCGTTTCTCAACTCGACTTGACCTATAACTAGTATCTACCTCTTTTATCGAATTATCCGAAAAAGTTGGAGTTATTTGCTATCTTTCAAAAACATATAATATCTTTTTTTTAACAAATTTCAGCTTCTTCTTTAGTTAATTTTTAGGTAAACTCTACTTTATAAAAGAGTACCTAAAGTTTCCCCATGATTTCACCGGAGTTCCCGAGGAATCAACTGTTATATCCACGGTTTCACCCGCGGTAATTTCGGAGTTCCCATGGGAATTCTGGGATAAAAAGTACCCTATGTCTTTCTCTGTACCCTTGACAACGTGCATGCCCAATTTCATCCAAATCCGTTCAGCCGTTTTTGCGTGATTGAGTAACAAACATCCAAACATCCACACTTTGTTGCAAACTCTTTGCTTACACAAATTAAGAAAAATATATTATGTCAAAATTTTCTTCTTGAATTAATTGTGTCTGTATAATTTAAATAATTTAATCTATTAGTATTTTTGGTTTTCTTACAAGGATGTTATTATAATGGGGATGTGGACTACTTTTGAAAATCAAAATTCTAATTAGTCTGTCAGAAAATAAAAAAAAAGCAATAGACACGTATATCGGCGAGAAGTCGGGAGCACGGGCAGTGGAGGTGAGCGTTCATGCATTGTAAAGGGGCCCCATTAAACCTACACCTGGGTCGCAAGTCCCAGGCACTGCTCCGTGTTCCCTACGGATATCTGGTGTGCTGTACAACTTCTATGTTGGTGCAATTCATTGTAATAGTTTCTAGTTGGTTCTAGATGTGTCGCTCAGCTAATAGTCTCGGTCATACCTTTGCCTGCCTTCAGTTATATTGTGTTATGTTATTATCATCAGTTAGTCTCAGACGAAATAAACAGTTAGTCAGCTATCATTACAACAGCAGTTAACTATCTGCTGTTATCTGCTACTATATTCCATCTATAATCTACACTTATTTTTTGCTTTTTCAAATAAATTAAAATATACAGAAATAGAGCGCATTAAAGTTTAGGGTGAGGGGGTCGTGACGTCACTCACCGATAAAACCGCCATACAAACTGTCAGAATATAGTGACGTTACGCGAAATTTCAACTCAATATATCGCCGTTAATCTAATCTAAATCTATTATTTTGTTATTATTATTTAAAATAAGAATCCCCACAGTCCGTCATTAAACGTCTTGTTGTAACTTGTGAGTCGCGCAAACATTCGCCACCAAAACTACTCGAAGGAGACAATTTCAAAGTTTGGAATGCCAATCGATAGCTTAAAACCGCTTGACCCAAAATTGTTTATTCAAATCCTTCGGAAAACCGCCAGATTTTGCATAGACCTTTTGAAATTAATCTTCCGAAGTTTGCACTTTACACGAATATCCAAACTGCAAACCGACCGACTTCCGGATTTCGACTGAAATAGTGCGTTCACGCTTTAATCATACTCAATCGGTCATCATGAAATACACGTCATCAGAAGTACAGACAAGGACATGGGGTGTTTTTTATCCTTGAATTCCCGCGGGAACTCCGAAATTAACGCGAGTGCAATCGCAGTGAACAGCTATTACCTAAACACTGACAGCGTGCCACTGGATAGTTGGACGCAGATAAGCAATAACATGTTAACCCACAAAATTAAGTTACCTATTCAGAACGATTTATTGAGAGTTAGGGTTGTTTAAGTATGTAACTAAATATTGAACATAAAAAATGTTGACAGAAAATGACGCTATAATTCTAAAACACGATTCACTCAAAATTTCTCCAGTGTGGGTTAACACACTATTGCTTATCTGTGTCCAGTTTGTTGCACAGTTTCTTCTCTCCAGCCTGGGAAGCTATGAAGGGCGGATTTTTAAGGGTGCTGTTATAATTATTTGTAATTTTTAATGAATTCAAGAACAGTTATACAAAAAGGTCAAGTTTTGAATAAAATTATTTTTCATCCCCCCACCTCGAAAATGGTAATTTCGCTATGCGTTTTTATCCGCTTGAGGTTGTAGGTATCTACCTAAGTATTATTTGTTATACATAATAATATAAATGTTTTTCTGTAATACTTACCTAATCATAATGTTGTAGTAAATATGTACCTAAACTGAAATAAAAATATCTTGTGATTGTAAATGTTTTATTTTGCATTTAGTCATTTCCTCGCTGATGGGGGATGAAAAGTTACGTGTTGCACTCGAGTGCAAAAAGTTTTCACCTTGTACCTACTCTTTTGATTCCCTCGCTAACGCTCAGGATTCTAATTTTTTCCTTCGCTTGCTCGGTCATCAAAGTTGAGCACGCGGTTAAAAAGCAACTTTGCACTCATGTATGGACGCAGATAAGCAATAACATGTTAACCCACAAAACGAAGTTATTGATTCAGAACGACTTATTGAGAGTTAGAGAACGTTTGTAAGTTATGTGTTTACCTTATTACATTGTTTAAATATGTAACTAAATATTGAACATAAAAAATGTTCACACAAAATGGCGCTATAATTTTAAAACTTCAATTTACTCAAAATTTCTCCAGTGTGGGTTAACACACTATTGCTTACCTATGTCCGTATAACAAATCACTATTGTTTGTAAGTTGAAAAAGAGAACTACAGAGAAAATTAATACCTACCAGTTTTTTCCCCTCTAAGGCCGAAAACGTAGCGCATGTCCGCGTTTCAGCGACTCATGAAATATTTTACGCTATATTTTAAACAGACAAGGGTCTGTAATATCTCATTCTACAAACAAATATACATACGCGATGTTGATGTACAAAGATATTGAAAGAGAATAGATTGACAATACGCTCGGCCGCTAAGCTTCCCCTTGAACCACGCAGCGGTCTAATGATCTCACGCTAGCAAAATGCCGTTTGCTAGCAGATACAATAGTCTATAGATACCGCTTGACGGAAAGCGATGTGATTGGCTATTTATTTATTTATTGGGCTCACAAAACAGGTAACAATCGGAATATTGACTAAAATTATAATACAAGGTTGTAGAGCTAGACTGTTACCACAGACATGTGGGCACAGCATGGTAAACGCAATTATTAAATAAAAATAAAAAGCTGTTAGGTCGTTAAAATAAAACTTAAAGTTATGTTAGTACTGTTAAAATAAAAAATAAAAAAAATAGAGAAGAAGGAAACGATCAGAGCAGAGAGGAACGAACCGGGATCATGCATTTTTTTATGGTTGCTTTAAAAACGTTATGACGTGATTCAAAGATATCAACAGCAACATTGAAATTTACTTTGTGGTGACTGGTATTTGATTGCGTCGCAACGATGTAATCGGTTTTTATTTTGATCGTTCCCCTCGCAAAAATTGGTTGACGTGGATTGCGTAGTAAAAGTTTGTATTGTTCGTCTATTCACTTACAATGTCTTTGTTGATGTATATAAAAAAATGTACATTTTGTCTTTTTTACCTACATATTGTGGGAATTTATCTGTACCCATTTGTAAGTGTGGAATCTGCCAGCAGTAGGTAGGTGCAAGGCCATAAACTAAATAGACTAAAATCAAGATCTCTCGAAACAATTTTGGTCTTGTTTTTCGTAAACAAAATATAATAAGTAGGAAGTGTATTACAAAAATATAGGTAATATCTAATATAGGTAAATATAGGTATTAGACAAAATTCAGTAATATAAAAATATAATATTATGTACTTTACATAAATTCAAATATTACATAATTAGGTACCTAATATCTATTTATTGAACTAATTTCATATTTTAATACCGCGACTGGGGAAGTAAATAAGTAGCAAAGACATTGACGTCTTTCGTCTCTAAGTAGCATATGTATAGGCACATAGTTCGCATATAGGTTAAAATGTAGTTTTTCTTTTAGTTTGAAATAGGCTGAAACATATTTAGTGAACTTGATAGATCATTGTCTGTAGCAGAGCGAAAACTTTCTTGCAAGCCGAGTTCTACATAATCTATACTTATAATAAAACTGTAGAGAGGTCAATTCTGTACATTAAATATATATTCAAAATTAATATTGGAGGATGAATGGTGATCGATACTAATGCCAAAAATGCAATCAGTAAATTTTTTGTCTGTCTGTCTGTCTGTATGTGCACGCATGGGTCAAAAACTACTGAAGGGATTTTAACCAAACTTGGTACGATTGTAGTCCATACTCCTGGGCAGAATATAGGCTATATAACATAACGCTAAGACTCATAGGAGCTGAGCAGTGACGATAAATTTGAAGCAAGTCGGATAAAAATGCGTTTTCGAGCTCTTATCCTCGCATACGTTTACTCAATCGCGCAAAAATGGCTGAACGGATTTGTATGAAATTTGGCATGCACGTTGTCAGGGGTACAGAGAAGGACATGGGATACTTTATATCCCGGAATTCTCGCGGAAACTCCGAAATTAGCGCAAACCATTCACCCTCCAATATTAAATGTATTCAATGTACAGTATTGACCTCTCTACAGAAACTGTTTTATTATAAGTATAGATAAATATACAATAGAAAAACATTGGAAAATAGAAGGACGCTGCGTGGGTTTCTATCTACGCTAAGTAAGTAGATATTATAAGTATTCTTACATTGCGCATGTGAGTTTGTTTGTTTGTATGTTACTTTTCACGCCCTAACGGCTCAACCAAACATCATGAAAATTTGCAAACACGTTGTCTGGGGTATAGACACGGACATTATCACGGACGTATTTCTTATCACGGAATTCCCGCGGGAACTCCAAAATTGGCGCGGTGAAACACGGGGAACGGCTAGTCTATACCAACATTTTAAGAGGAAACATTTGATTTTTTGTTCGTTTGTTTGTTACGATTTAACTCAATAACTACTGGACCGATTTCAAAAATTATTTCACCATTAGATAGCTACAGTATCCCTGAGTAACATACGCTATATTGTAATCCGGGAATTCCGGGATTCCCGCGGGAACTCCGAAATTGGCGCGGTGAAACTACGGGGAACAGCTAGTCGTATAAAATAATTGTATATTAGAGTAAACCAGTCATCATTGAAAGTCATTTAACAATCAAGCGTCGGATCACGTCTTTCATTTGTTGACACACGTCCGTACAATCTGCAACCGGATCGACGCGTACGCAGTGGCCGTATCACCCTTAAATCACATGTAAATAAGGCGGTGAATCCCTTGAAAATTTGTTAGAATATTCTCTCTTTTAATTGTTTTGAGATTTTCAATATGATCATTGTTGTAATTCTGTTTGCGAGTTGATTGTGTTTGGTTTTATAATTTCATACCGTATTCTTTTGTGTTAAAGTTGGATTTTGATTGTGTTCGTGATGTGATGACTATTAATAAATATTAGTATAAGGACGGCTGTACTTTATAAAAACTTTTATTTTATTACAAGACAGCGTGGCAGGTACCTAGGTACATACTTTGTAATAAAATTCAGTGAATTATAAATAGGTTTATATAATTTTATCATAATAACGTGTTCGTAAGTACCTATCTAAATGTGAGTAGGTATTTGATGTCGCAGTGATCGTGACTTATAAAATAGGTAAATAAATAAATAAAATAAAAAAAAAAAACAAAAAAAAAAACTAAAATGGTGTATACAATCCATAACATTACAAATAGGACATCGCACAAGAATGACGGCAGTCTGTGGAAGCAGTTGTTGCTATCAGTTACGGGTGAGTACTTACCTACCTAAAAATGAGTTGTTTTATATCAAACTAGCCGTTCCCCGCAGTTTCACCCGCGTTAATTTCGGAGCCCCCGCGGGAATTCCGCGACAAAGTAGCCTATGTCCTTTTCTGTATCCCTGACAATGAGTGTGGAAAATTTCATGATGATCGGTTGAGTAGTAACAGTCAGAGGGACACGGTTACTTCCGCATTTATAATATTAAAATGGATAGATAATAAATACTTATATTTTTTTTCATTTTAAACATAAAATCAAATTCACCTTAAACTTGTTTTCATTGTTACAAACGTCGTATACCTACCTGCCTCCTTCAGAAACACGTTAGTTTTGTTCAAAAGACTAATAAAAAACAAAAAATATAAATAGAAGAAATATCAAGAAATATATTATGTACATACCTGGCTACCTACTCGTTATAGGATTAATTGAATACTATACATATCTGTTCGGAGTTCCCGCAGGGATTCTAGTACAAAAAGTAACCCACCTGATGATCAGTTGAGTAGTTAAATATGATAGCGTAACAAACACACACACATTATTCGCATTTATATAAGGTGCGGTAAAATTAGCTGCAAATATTAACAGGGTTAAAAGTATACACCGTTATAAACATGTTCATAAAATAAGAAATATTAAAAAAAAAATAAAAAAATATAAATCAATCAAAAAGCAAACAACCTGTGAAGGCCTCAGACGAAATGTGAAGGCACTCGCCGCTCAATCGCTTTAACACAAACATTGCCGCGCACCGGTATCTTAAGATCAATGACCTTGATCGTCGCTCGATCGAGCTGACCAGCTGATGCATCATTTTTTTCGCATTATCTTGTTTATTATAACGTATCATCTATACTTTCAGCCCTGTAATTATTTGCAGCTAATTTTAACACTACATTATTAGAAACCAGGATTTGATTTTTCACGTGTTATATTAGACTGGACGTTTTACGATGAAATAAAAAAGTAGGTAAAGGAAATAATTTTAAACTCACGCTTGTACTTGTTTTATCTTTATGGTATCAAATAAACTTTTTTCTATTCTATTACCGCAAATTGCGTGAGGGAATTTATTCCAATAACATCGGTGGTACGTGTGTATGCCGTGGACACGTCTAAGAATTGATAAATTCATGATGTGACCGACCATTTCATGAAATTCAACTATTTCATGAAATGCAACCATTTCATGACATGGCCAGCTAAAACTAATCATATCGCGTCAACGTTTGTAACAATGTTTTACCCTTTAAAAGATTAATAATAATAAAAATTCAAAAAACATTCTCGACCGAATACAAATGGTCAAATATAATACTAATTTTGACCAGTACAAACCTAACCTAACCAGAATGTCGGGGTGCTTTATGCCCTTGCCTAACGTCAAAAAGTATTTGCAACTAGACTTTACTTGAAAAATTATAATGTGGCTGATCATTTCATGAAATGGTTGCATTTTATGAAATAGTCAGCCACATAATGAATTTATCAAATCTTAAATATGCGCGGCCACGACATATAGACAAGGTTACGAAGTTTAGATATACATACGTACAAGGTTCAATATGACGATTTGAATACGACGGAAGATCTACTTTATCCAATAATGTGGCTCGAGCATTCAAATTGATTTATGTTTCTTCAATTTGGCCGAGTTATTATGAAATGAACTGAAATTATCTTCATTCACTCGGAGTTCGTACATGAGTTCTTGTATAAAAGTACTTACCCTATATCACTCAGGAACACAGCAGTTTCTTATAAGTGAAAGAATTTTTAAAATCAAGTAGGTAGATAGGTGGTAGTTTTTGACTTCATTCATAACAAAGGAAACTAAAATTAGTAAAGCGTGATTTTGTGTCAGGTAAAACCTCAAATGTATCTTTGTAAAAACGTCTAAAAAAAAGTTTAATATCGTAATTTTATTCTTAGTTGACCCCCTCATATATGGCTCTTTTTGACGTTAATATAATTGCAATAACTATGACACTCACCCATAAAATATCCCCCATCGGCCCCATCCCCCTCCCTAGCGCTAGGCTGCCGACAGAAGCGGCGCAAAAAACTCCCCAGAAAGTATAGTAGGTACTGTGTTTAGGAAAATCCTGTAGGATTTGCCTTCCAAGGCGAGCAGGGTATTGTAACGAGGTGGCCGTATGCCTCATTTGTATTACGTTTTATTTAACCGACTTCCAAAAAGGAGGTTCTATGTTCGATTGTATGTATGTTTTTTTTTTAATGTATGTTCACCGATTACTCGAAGATAGCTGAACTGATTTGAAAAATTGTTTTTTTGTTTGAAACGGGTACTTTGTGCTACCACTGATCGGTTTGAAGTCGGTGACAAGCCCAATATGGAGTGGGTATATGGGCTGTCGACTCCCGCCACGAGCTCGTCGTGAGCAGAACAACCCAAGTGGGCAGACAAAATCGGGCTTGGCACCGAGTTCAAACGATCAGCGGTAGCACAAACCAATAATAGTATTACGTGTATTTTTTCTGTTGAATTAAATCGGTACTTTGTTATTTTTAGCTTTTTTGTTTTGTGTTTTTGGAAGTCGGTTTTAATTTTTTGTTTAAAATTTGTTTATTTTAAAAGATATGTTCTATTTTATATTCTAGTGTTATTCTTTTATAAATTTCAAATTGTTGATATTTATATTCTGACTTTATTTTCATAGACTCCTATTTTAGATTTTTTACGATAAACATCTAAATTGTTTGTATCTATTAAATTATTTTTACCGTTTTATCTCCTATTTTTTGAGCTGTTCATGAGCTCACAGTACTTGTGACTAGTCTTTACTTGTAATAAGTTCAGCACGTGGCCGATCATTTCATAAAATGTTCGATTGACTACATCACGCATTATCGAATGCCACCATATCTTGTCTTTGGCGACTATAATTTGTGTTGTACGCTGATCTTCCTGTTCCAGCGAGTCTCCCGTTCTTCACCCACGGAATACTCACCAACACGCTGACAGTCTCAGTGCACTCCGGCCACTTCGCCATCACCCCGGCCGACGTTCCCACAAGCACACCGGCCATGATACTCGCGGCTGCCGTCTCCGGACCCTTATATTGCTACACCATAGACAAATACGGGAGAAAATTCGGCATTTATATCATCAATTTGGTGCAAGCTGTGAGTGTCGGGTTTGTCTACATATCTATGTGTCCAAATCGAAGAATTGATATTTTTTATGATAATATTGCCAGCTAAATAATTCTTACTAATATCATATATGCGAAAGTGAGTTTGTTTGTTACGCTTTCACGCCTTAAAGGCCCAACCGATCATCATGAAAATTTTGTATGCACGTTGTCAGAGATACAGAGAAGGACATTAGAGTACTTTTATTCCGGAATTACCGCGAGAACTCCTCAATTACCGCGGGTGAAACCGCGGGCACAGCAAGTAACAATAATACATCGTTTATTTCCAGGCCTAAGTCCCATACAAAGCCTATTTTGATTTACATTTTTTTTTATTATTATTGATAATTACAATAATTTACGTATGAATTTTTATAAGTCAGATCAGCGAAATTTTTAAATCGGTCCAGTAGTTTTTGCGTTGAATTCGATGGTTGAATCGTAACAAACAAACAAACAAAAATATAAGTCTTTCCTGTTTATAATATTAGTAAGATAGTTCACTTAAACGAATTATTTATGTGCCTTCTATTGTTTGCGCCCCTTTTTCTGTGCCAACAAATGAACAAAATAAATAAAAAGTAATAAATATTTGAATATCGTTATTTTTATCTCGAAATCTCGGCGGAAACTTTCAAACTAACGCAGGTGAAACCGCAGGGAACGGTTAGTCACTGTCACTATCACATAGTATAAAACAAAGTCGCTTCCCGTCTGTCTGTCCCATCTTGAGCAAGGAAGGTAAGTATATATTTTTATATTGTCCTGGAATTCCCGCGGGAACTCCGAAATTACCGCGGGCGGAACCGCGGGGGACAGTTCGTTCTTATACAAATGTGTTAATTACTTGTGCTCTGAACGAACCAAGATACATTAATTAGCGTCACTTAAAAAACGTTCAGTATTCTTTAGGGAAAGAAAAAACTCTAGAAAAAACATCCGACATATCTTTTTTCCTAATTAACTGCATATTAATGTTGGAAACGGATTCTTATGCTGGATAATAGGTATTAGCTTTAATGATAATGCTCCGACGTTATCATTTACTAGTTGTTCCCTGCTGTTTTAGCCGCTTTAATTTCAAAGTTCCCGCAAGAATTTTGGGTTAAAAAGTATCCTATGACCTTCTATGTACCTCTGACAAAATGCGTGCAAAATTTCATGGTGATCGATTGAGTTATTAAGGCGTAAAAGCGTAACAAACAAACAAACTCACATTAACGCGAGCGAATTTCGGAATTAGCGCAAGTGAAACCGCGGGGTATAGTTGAACAGCTAAGACTAGTCCTTACTAATATCACAGATAATAATATAATACTCTGAAATTATAAATGCAAAAGTGTGTTTGTTTGGTTGTTTGTTACGCTTTCATTCCCATTCCCCAGTAGCACGTCTGTCCGTCTTGAAATGTTAACAAGCGTTATGAATTCCAGGCGTCATGTATACCTTTGTTCCTGGTAATCGCACCCAACGACACGAGTACGATATGCCTGCACGTGCTAGCCGGGATATCGTCGGCTGGAATCTTCACAGTGTTGCCAGTTTACGTGCGGGAAATAACCTCGGACAAGTACCGAGGGTTGACCATGTCGCTGGAGATGATTATGATCACGACGGGGTACCTGATGAAGCTCGCCGCGGGACTGGAGACGATGGTGTACCTGATAGTAGCGATGGCAACACTCCAGCTACTGTCGATGTATTTCTTGTTGGAGTCGCCGTGCTATTTGATTATGGCACACAAATGGGAGGTATTAAAAACTATGATGCTTAGGTATATGGAGTGATATTAACAACATAATATACCTAGTCAATGATAGTATAGAGCCGAATAAAGAAAAAACTGAATCAGGGGACAGATGAACCAGTGTAGCCGGTAGAACTATTGCATTACGAACGTTCATTGACGTAACGAAATGTATAAAACACTACATATTTGTTTACGCTATTTATTTACTTACCGCCGCACTTAGAGTCGACTTTAATGATTACTTAGCTAAGTATAGATTTTTAAAACAAAATTGCCGCAATCAGACAAGTTTAATAAATTAATGTTAATCGGCATTCAACTAATTAAGTTACATCTCATTAAATGCCCACTAACATTAATTTACTAAAAGACTCTGATTGCGGCAGTTTTGTTTTAAAAATCTATACTTAACTAAGTAATCATTAAAGTCGACTCTGAGTGCGGCCGTAAGGTTTGGAAATAAGGATTTGGGAATTCTTTGATGACATATTTTTTATCATTGTGATACTATACAATGGTATATTAGAGACAGAGACAGAAAGAGAGAGAAAAAGAAAGAGTGCGAATTGGCACAGGAATAAGCAACAAAACCTCAATTATGTTTTAGTTGTACTAATCATGTCTAGTCTTGTCTGTTTACGATATTTAAATAAAGTTTAATGTTGTCGAAAATTAATTTGGAATGCCAGCAAGGAAAGCTTTGGGAAAGTATGAACTGAACTACCTCTGTCTGCTGTAGATATATATGTGCCCCAAAATGGGATATTAAAGGTAGATTATGATGATGGAAACTTTATTGCAATTGACCACGTCTCAAGAAATCTGAACCCTTGATCTCTCTTCCCTGATTTGTTTCAAATTTTAATAATTTCAACCCGTTTTCAGGCAGCGTCATCACGTGTGGCAAGGATAAAGTGTCTACCTGAAGATAACCCGTCAGTTGTGGAAGTATTGGAACAGTTGAGGAATGAGAGCGACAGAGCCACAGCACACGGCAGACTGTACCTACATAGAATTCGTAAGTTCTTGCTGATGCAGTGGTCTGCAGCATTTGGGAGTCTATCACAACTGCTTTCAGCAGTATTTTTGAAGTATAAATAAAATACAATAACGTTATATTATTATTTATGTTTATTATATTTGCATATTCTTTTATACTAAATATTATAAAGAGGGAAGATTTGATTTTTTGTTTGTTTGTTTGTTACGATTTAACTCAAAAACTACTGGACCGATTTCAAAAATTCTTTCGCCATTAGTAAGCTACATTACCCCTAAGTAACATAGGCTATATTTTAATCCGGAATTCCCGCGTGAACTCCGAAAATATCGCGGGTGAAACCGCGCGGGACAGCTAGTATCTAATAAAATTATGTATGTAGGTTCAGACCATGGACTTGACTAGACTTATCTAATTTCCTCTCTTCTATAAATCTGTTCATTTAAAGGTTGTCTGGGAGAGATCGCTTGGCCGCCTTTTGTATCCTATCTTAAGTAAGTTTTATGAAAATTTGTGAAAATATTTTTTTGATGTACAACAAAGAGTTATCTATCTAGAATAAACTCACATCGATTTTTCGTCTATCCAGTATAAGGTTAAGAAAATTAGATAAAATAATAGTGAGGTAAGATATAGAGATATTGGTTCTATTGCTGATATTCGCATTAAAATTTTAAGATTATTGTTTATTTCACATCTTTCGATTTCTAAGTTTGAATAGATTTTGTTTCAAGTTAGGATGATATACCTTCACAGCCTGCGATTCTAACAAATAGCCTTCATCTCAATTCTCACTTGCATAAAGTTAAAACGTGTAAATGAAAAAAATCATTTTCTGAGCTTTTCTCATGTAACAATTTAACAAGAGGCATAAAAGCTAGAGGCATAAAAAGATATCAAAGTATCCATGACAACAAATGTTCGCTTCAAATGCTTCCCAAAAAGTTCTCGCATTTCACCCTTTTGATTGGATTACTGAAAACCTTCCTTTACTTATAATTTCATTGCCAAAAAACCCTTATTTTATGCTTCCCTGTTTGACTAAATTTTAGTTTTGAGTCCGTTCTGAAGATTCATAAAAAAAATTTTTTTTTTACGTAAGCAAAAAATAACGGAGATACGTTGAGTCGAAATTTTGCACGACGTCATAAGCAGGTATACAGTTTTTACCTGCCTCACTCCTAAACTTTAATGCGCTTTATCTAAGGATATTTTCATTAATTTGAAAAAGCAAAGTGGGTATATATTTATATTTTTTAATACGTGTCTATTATTTTTATATTATCTAACTGATGGACTAAATAGAATTTAGAAAAAAAAAATATTTAAGAAAGAAGAAAGAAAGAAAGAAAGATTTATTTAAGCAACAGGAGAAACACAATACAAACATAAAGCAGAAAGCCTTGTATAAAATTTCAAGTTTCTCAACCCAACAGTTTAGGATTTATGCGTCTTACAACCATGTATGTATGTATGTATGTACTAGCTGTTCCCCCGCGCTTTTAATCGCAGTAGTTTTGGAGTTCCCGCGGGAATTCCGGGATAAGAAATATGCCACTCAGGAACACAGTAGCATTCTCAAAATTCAAAAATTCAAATTCAAAATATTACTAATATGACAGTAGCATTCATGACGACCCGATTGGCGCAATGATCACCATGCCTGCCCGCTAATCAAGAGGTTCCGGGTTCGATTCCCGGCGGGGGTGGACTTTGTGTGATGAACACAGGGTTCCATCTTCCAGTCTGGGTGTATATATATATATATATATCTATAGTATAATATATATGTAATAATATGTGTAGTATATACCACGTTTGCTTGGTTTCCACGACACAAGCTTATAGCTTAGTGTGGGATCAAGTAGATCTGTGAAGTGGATTATTATTATTATTATTCGTAAAGAATTTTCAAAATTGGTCCAACAGATCCAGAAATGACCCGCTACAACCTCACAACCTCACAAATTTTACCTCTTCACAAATTAGTATAGATTTTATAGATCCAAAATGACTTTCCCAGATCTATTTACTTTCCATTTACATAATTAATAAGAAATTCATTTGAAGTTCAAAGTCTGTTAGATACTTTTGCCGAAGCGTGATTTCATAATTTGCATAGTAATTACTCTGTTCCTTTATACTAAGGGACAACATGAAATTGTGTTGTGAAATTTGTTATTTAGATCTGAAAATGTATTTAAAATTCATATGGAAAATATTATAGACTCATGTCTGACAGATTGACTATCCTTTTATTATATTCTGATATTAGCGGTGCCCCGCGGCTCCACCCGTATTAATTTGAGAAAAAAACTAAAATATAGTACACAGCTTACCGTTAACGCAGCGTACGTAATGGAAGCTCTCCAAAGGAATACTTTTTACCGTTATAGCATCATCTTTTATTGCTGCTCCGCCCCTATTAGTCTTAGCGTGATGACATAATATAGCTATAGCCTTCTTCAATAAATGGGCTACCTATCTAACTTCTCAGTTTTATAATATTAGTGTACCTATAGTGCATTTTATCTATCTGGCTAAAACGTTTTTTTTAATCATAGTGAAAAATCCAATATGGCGGGACGTAATGAAAATCGGCGCGGTGCTGGGCACAGTGATGACGCTGTGCGGCAGCGTGGTGTTCCTCGACCAGACCAAGACCCTGATGCAGCTGAGGTCCGATCCGGATCCGGACCACACGCTGGTCATGTACTCTCTGTTCGCCGGGAGCGCAATCTGTTTTCTGAGCGTACACTTTTTGGAAAGGAAGGTGAGTCGGGGTCCTCATTCTGACTAATTTTAGAGAATAAACAAACTTTTACAATGTAATCCACTTCAACCAATTTTTGCTGGGGGAATGATCAAAATAAAAACCAATCCCATCGTTGCGACGCCATCAAATACCAACCAGCCACCATAAAGTAAATTTCAAATAGCCAATCACATCGCTTTCCGTCAAGCGGTATCTATAGACAATAGTCTCTGCTAGCCAACGGCATTTTGTTAGCATGAGATCATTTGACCGCTGCGTGGTTCAAGGGGAAAGCTTAGCGCCGCTCGGTTTAAGCACTTATAATATGGTTTAAGTAACAGTCTGTTCGGTGTTATTGTTCTCGTTACATAATAATTAATACCAGATTGTTTGTTGTTTTGTGAGTGAAAACGTGAATTTAATTATTTGCAATAAACAACTAAAAACCGAATTCAATTTTCCTGAAATTAAAATTATTTAGTGCAGAGGAAAAATTTGATTAAGGTCGCGTTACTTGCAAAATACGTTTAAATTCTTCGTAACGGTGGTTCAACATGACAGTGATGACAGTTTGCGCGTTGGTTCGAGTCACGATTTCTCTAAGAACTTTTTGTTAAGTTACACTTATTGTATGTGTACATACACGATTTTATTTTCCTTCTTCTTCAACCACTTTAATGCTTTGACGACCCGACTGACGCAGTAGGTCACCATGTCTATCCGCTAATCAAGGGGTTCCGGGTTCGATTCCCGGTGGGAGCGGACTTTGTGTGATGAACACGGGGTTCCATTTTCAATATCTTTGGATCTAAGCGTACAGAGGGACAGACGGCGGGAAGCGACTTTGTTCTATAGAAGTATGGATTTTGTTGTCTTCCAGTACCTGCTCGCTTCATCGTTGACGGTGATGGTGCTGTCGATGGGAGTCCTAGCTGTGTTCACCCAAATGGACTTGACGGTGACCGAGCACCGGTGGCTGCCGGTGGCCGCTTTGGCCGTGCTGGTCGCCGGTTACGGAGCAGCCTGGGGACTGCCCGCGATGATCACCATCGAAATGCTGAACCTTGAGGTGATTTTTTTTTATGGAATTTCAACTTCTATACCTACGCACTGTAATTATACCTCTAGTTAGAACAGAGAATTAAAACACAATACCGAAAAGTGCCAGCTTGCACTTTTCGGTCATGGTCCATATCGTAACAGATTACTTTTTTTTTTATCCACATTACAACACACAGATCTACTTGATCCTACAGTAAGCTATTATTAGCTTGTGTCGTGGAAACCAAGCAAACGTGGTATATACTACATAGAATTACTTATATATTATACTATAGATATATAAACACACCCAGACTGGAGAATGGAACCCTGTGTTCATCACACAAAGTGCACCCCCACCGGGAATCGAACCCGGAACCCCTTGATTAGCGCAGGCATGGTGACCTCTGCGCCAATCGGGTCATCATTATATTAGGTATATTACATTATTATATTATATAATATTATTGTTATATTATATTATATGTGCCGTAACTAAGTACCTCAGCCCGGCAAAGAACCGATGGAAACACAAAAGATGACGGACGAAGCAAAGATATAGTATGCAGAATGAAAGTACGAGAGGCATAAAAGCGAGAACTGGTATGAAAGGACTATGTAGGCACAGGCGCCGAACATGTTGGTGAGAGCTAGAAAAAAAAAAGTAGGTAGGGTCAGCAACAGCAATATGTAACCAATATGCCAGTCTTTGAACTTTATTCCTATAGCAATAAAGTTCAAAGACTGACAAAAGTGGTTACATATTGCTTTTGCTGACTGTGCCTCAGTCAGTCTCGCCCCAACCGTGTCTTGAACCACTAATTTCTTTATTAATTCTCTACATTTCCGAATACCAATGGGGATGTGGACTACTTTTGAAAATCAAAATTCTAAATAGTCCGTCAGTTAAAAATAAAAAAACAAAATACACGTAAATTTTGCTTTTTCAAATAAATTAAAATATACAGAGATAAAGCGCATTAAAGTTTAGGGAGAGGGGGTCGTGACGTCACTAACCACTAAAACCGCCATACAAACTGTCAGAATAGTGACGTCACGCGAAATTTCAACTCAATATATCGCCGTTATTTTTTGATTACGTAAAAAAAGAAAAAATACGTGTCCAATATTTTTTAATAATCTACAAGACGGACTAAAAAATAAAAATTAGTCAACATGCCCATTTCCTTCTCACGATGTTTTCCTTCACCGACAGCTCGACTTATTCCTAGAGTTAGAACCCTGTGGTGTATCATACAAACACACCAACCACTGAGTTATATCGCTTTAAATCCCTACTTCCATTACTAATATTATAAATGCGAAAGTAACTCTGTCTGTCTGTTACGCTTTCATGCCTTAGCGGCTCAACCGATCATCATGACATTTTGCATACACGTTGCCAGGGGCACAGAGAAGGACATAGGGTACTTTTATCCCGGAATCCCTGCGGGAACTCCCAGCTTCCTGGTCGCCCGCAACCACTCTGTGGAATCAGCTTACGCCGGCAGTTTTTCCGAACGGATACGACCTGGGAACCTTCAAAAAACGAGCATTCTCCTTTCTTAAAGGCCGGCAACGCACCTGCATGCCTTCTGGTGTTGCAGATGTCTATGGGCGGCGGTAATTACTTATCATCAGGTGTACCACTTGCCCGTTTGCCCCCTATGACATTAAAAAAAAATCGCTTTGAAGCAATAGGCAAGGCCGTCCCGCCCTTTATTAGCTTTTGGTTTCTTCTCTTGGTGTTTTTTTCAATGTCTTAAATATACTAATATCACAGATAATATAATAATACATACTTTTAATACTATAATACTATACTAGTATTATAAAGAGGTACCTAAAATTTGCGAGTTTGTGAGTTTGTGACGTTACGTACGCGGTTAATTTCTGGATTTACTAAACTGATTTTGAAAATTCTTTCACTTATGGTAAGCTGCAGTACTTATCTTACGTACTTTATCCCGAAATTCCCACGGGAACTCCGAAATTACCGCCCGTAATCGCGTGGGACAGCAAGTGTCTTATAATCTTAATCTTTGAGTCAAAATTTATAATAAAATTGTAATTTATTATTATTGATACAAAGAAAACCTATATCAATGAAAATGATTTGAACTTTGATCGACTGAAAAGCGTTGTGTAGGTTGTAATAATAACTTCAGGATAAATACATAATAGTACAAATAACTTTTTCACAACGCTTTTCCTTTTGATTGCGAATTGAAAAGAAATAAAAACATTCATTCATAAAAAGGAACTTGTGTATTTTTCTCAAATATGTCCATGACTTAGCCTTGTGTTAATAACTCTATGTACCTAACCAAGGACATTATAAGAGAATAGACGAACAATACAAACCTTTACTACGCAATCCACGTCAACCAATTTTTGCAGGGAGAATGATCAAATTAAAAACCAATCACATCGTTGCGACGCAATCAAATACCAGTCACCACAAAGTACATTTCAAATAGTCAATCACATCGCTTTCCGTCAAGTAGTATCTATTGACAATAGTCTCTGCTAGCAAGCATGAGATCATTAGACCGCTGCGAGGTTCAAGGGGATAGCTTAGCGGCCGAGCGTATTGTCAATCTATTCTCTTTCAATATCTTTGTACCTACCTATTCATGGCAAGTAGGTACATTTCTTCCTTTTCCCGCCCATTCCGCATTCATGAATGTCGTCATAAACATGCTCGTTGGTTCTGATTGCTCCAAATATATTTTCATCTCGAGTACATTTATGAGAATTATGATTACAAATTACCTACAAGCAAGACGAAAACTTTTAGGAGGTACGATAGGTTAACTTTATATCCCACAAAATATATAAATGTGAAAACGTAAGGCCACGTTCGAACGCCAAAGGATTCAGCTGTAAATTAAGCGACGTCAAAATTATGGATTTGGATTAATAGATTTTGCTTCTAGCTTATTAGAAAAATCTACTATCTTTAAACGAGCAATTCTTGTATATGTAATATGTATATTATATAATCTGAATCGCCGAAACGGCTTCAACAATATTCATGAAATTAAGTATGCGGGGGTTTTCGGGAACGATTAACCGATATAGGTAGGTTTAATTTTTAGAAAAAGTCGTTTTTTACGTGTTTTCAGGCAATGAAAAATGAGTGTTTGGTACTGCTTTTCTACTTAACAACAGATGGTGCTACGAGCGAAGCTAGGTCGCCCAGATATTATGCTTTCATTACGGGATATCACTTCTGTTTTCCATGTTTTAGTTTTAATCAATCAAAACAACAATTTTTTATGTTTAAAGTCACCACAACTGCAACACACAGCGGATCTCCAGAGAAAAGGCTTTGTAGGACTACCAAGTTAACCAGTGACTAGTAAATTTTAGCACTTTTAAACTCTTACAAATTACGACAGTACGACATTATGCCGTATTTAACTTTATTATAGTGTCATAAATTTCACTATCGTAAACAGAAGCAAAGTTATAAAAATGATAAATACTATTCGAATGTGGTTGTGTTAACAGCTGTTATTAAATACACTAACGGCCGCACTCAGAGTCGACTTTAATGATTACTTAGTTAAGTACAGATTTTTAAAACAAAACTGCCGCAATCAGAGACGTTCAGTAAATTAATGTTAGTTGGCATTTAATGAGATGTAACTTAATTAGTTAAATGCCAATTAACATTAATTTATTAAACTTGTCTGATTGCGGCAGTTTTGTTTTAAAAATCTATGCTTAACTAAGTAATCATTAAAGATGACTCTGAGTGCGGCGGTAAGTGTGTTGGCAGAAGCTTGGCCTAGTACACTGGCGTGCGCCTCAACGCGTCAACATGTCTAGCAAGATAGTAAAACACGTTGTAAACTGATGTCCTCAATATTTTATCGTCCTTGAGATCGATGTAGTTTCAATTGACGACATTCTCCTTTTTGGGGTTCTTTATTGTAACTTATAATAAAGTTTTAGGTTGTTTCTTATGATTTCGCACTAGCTGTGCCCCGCGGTTTCACCCGCGTGACTTTCGGAATTCCCGCAGTAACTATTTTTTTCTAAAATAAAAGTAGCCTAAGTTACTCCTTATAATATCAGCTATCTGCCATCCCATCCCATTACAATCGGTCCAGCCGTTACAGAGATAAGCTGGAACAAACAGACAGACACGCAGAGAGACAGAAATTAAAAATTGATGCTTTATGTAAGTAATAAGTATCGTATATGTATACTTTCATATGCATTTTGTGAAAAGTTGTTAATTTGGAATTACAAACAGATACTTGAATTTTATTTATATTATGTACGTATAGATTCATATAAGTTCAGTACAAAAAGTTGTCTTCTTGTCCGCTTAGTTCTTCTAAACTACCTACCCTACGCATTTTTGATGCGAATTCCTATGGTGGTTAATTTATTTACAACTAGCGGTCCCCCGCGGTTTCACCCGCAGCAATTTCGGAGTTCTCGCTAGATTTCCAGGATAAACTATAAATATAAACCTTCCTCATGTATCACTCTATCTATTGGTGAAAACCACAGGAAAGTCCTTTCAGTGGTTTTTGAGTTTATCGCGAACAGACATCAGAAGCGACTTCTTTTTATACTATGTAGATAGATATAGGCAGTTTCCGAAAGGACTACCTAAATTCAGCAGAGTAAAACCGCACTCAACAGTTAGTATAAAGTATTAAAAACTTTATACTATGTACCTATTTCGAAAGCTACTAGTTGTGCCCCGCGGATTCACGCGCGTTAATTTCAGAGTTCCCGCGGGAATTCCGGGATAAAAAGTACCCTATGTGTTAATCTGATGTATAAGCTATATTATTGTAAAGTTTTATTTAAATCCATCCAGTAATTTTTGCGTGAAAGAATAACAAACATCCATCCATCCATCCATACATACTTACAAACTTTGCCGTTTATTACGAGCAGTAAAATAGATAGCGTACATAGACACACTTTATTGAACACACGCTTTTTAGATTTAAAAAAAAAAACAATAAATACAATTTCTTCACTCAAGCACCAATTAATGCAAAAATAGGCGGCCCATCACTTAAAGCGATCTCTTCCAGAAGGTGGAAACAACAATGTAAAGTTCCAGTCTAATTATCAAAACTAGTAGATACAGTATTGTTATCTGTGTCCGAGACTTCTCTGAACATTTTTCACTATTCTTCGTAGTATTTCACCCTTCACAGATTTTTTCCGTTCTTTATTTGGTCAAGGTCATTTATTTAGTTTTACGACGCGCCCAAGCCTTTTCGTATTCACCCCACGCTATTTCCGTGACTCCCATGCGGCGTCGGTTTTATTGAATCCCCTTGTACACTGTATTAACAACTTGTCCGCCACTGAGTTTTACGATGACACACCCTGAATTTATTGCTATATACGGCAGGACCATAACTATGCCCCCTCAGCTATCTTAACAATCTTTAATAAAAAAAAAAACAACGACCAAAAAACGTCTTTACATGTTATATTTTTCCACTTCTACAGATTCGAGCGACAGTCGCAGGCGCCGTATTCACCTACACGCAACTGGTGAAGCTGTCTCACCTGCTCTGCCATCAATACATAGAGGATTACGTCGGCGTTTACACCATGCTGTATATATTCGCTTTCGTCAACCTCTACGGGGCTGTGTTCGCTTTCTTCCGTTTGCCCGACGTCAATAATAAAAGCATACGACAGATCGAGAGACAGTTGAAGCGAGTGCCGCTGTTGGAGTTCAAATCGCAAATAAATTGAGAGCGCCGTGTTTTGTTTTACTTGGCTGAACGCCGCTGGTTCATAAAGTATTCGTACCGAAGAATACTTGACTATTGCTACGTAAAGTAGTGACCAGCCCATCGATACTACCTTGAAGCAAAAATCACTATGGATCTATGCAATAACTTCCTTACCAACTTTGGAATAACTTAACAAAATCCCCCTGACCACGTGTTACATTGGTAAGGTTAAGGTTGGCACAAAATGCTTACATTGATTTCAGATTTAGTATAAAAGTGCCGACTTTTAAAACGTAGTGATTATATTTTGCTCAGTGGTAGTGACACTCCCCGTTTCCAGCACACTTCGTGCCTCCCCGCGCCAAGACGTGTCGGACAATATCAACGACTTCTCTAGTTTGTCGCTGAGCTCGTTAGAGCTGGATCCGCCCTGACTGACTCCACGGCGCAGTTTTACGGGCTCGGAGTACCGAGTACTCACCGTTCCGTCTGACAACGTTGGTCTGCTGCTGGTGCATTAGTTTTAATTATAATGGCCAAAGACATTATTAGAGAATAGACGAACAATACAAACTTTTACTATGCAATCCACGTCAACCAATTTTTGCGGAGGGAAGGATCAAAATAAAAACCAATCACATCGTTGCGACCCAATCAAATACCAGTCACCACAAAGTACATTTCAAATAGCCAATCCCATCGCTTTCCGTCAAGTGGTATCTATAGACAATAGTCTCTGCTAGCCAACGGCATTTTGTTAGCATGAGATCATTTGACCGCTGCGTGGTTCAAGGGGAAAGCTTAGCCGCGGCCGAGCGTATTGTCAATCTATTCCCTTTTAATATCTTTGATAATAGCCATAGGAAAGTTGTTGGATATCATGAGTACCTCTAAGCATGGAAGTTCTAATGCGTTGGAAAATGTATTTTTTTTTTCAAAATTTCCTTTTCACACGCCCAACAAGTAACAACCCACCAAAGTTTCATAACAATCGAACCGGCAGCAGGATCACATACGGGTGTTTGTTAGGAAAAAAGCAAACAATAAAATAGATTATGCTATAAGAGAAGTTGAGAGAAAATTTATAACTTCAAGATATAAGTTACATTTACAGACGTATGATAAATGGTCAGAAGACGTCAACTGAAGAAGTAAAGCTCAGACCCGCTACAAAACATAACAATATATCATGTCCCACTCTCTACAATATATTTTATCCTACTAATATTATAAATGTGAAAGTGTGGATGTTTGAATGTTTGGATGTCTGGATATTTGGATGTTTTACTCAATCACGCAAAAACGGCCGAACGGATTTAGATGAAATTTGGCATGCACATTGTCAGGGGTACAGAGAAGGACATAGGATACTTTTTATCCCGGAATTCCCTCGGGAATTCCGTATTTACCGCGGGTGATATCGCGCGGAACAACTAGTTAAAATTAAATATAGATATTATGTAAAAAGAAAAAGTTTGTTTGGTTTGTATAGCTGGGCTACCTACCTAATCTCTGAAATCGAATGCTGAACCAATTCTGAAAATTCCATCACTTATAGGAAGCCACAGTATTCTTGAGTTTACGGCGTTAAGGCTTAAGCGGAACGGACGCGCGGCGACACAAGCTTATGGCTTAGTGTGGGATCAAGTAGGTCTGACCGTCTGTGTGTTGTGAAGTAGATTATTATTATCCGAAAATCACGAAATTTAGATCCTGGTAACAACAGCCTTAAGAGCCATTTCACAAAAATATTGCGCGCGAGTTTAGGTACAAACTGCGTTATTGTTTATGTGTGCGTAGTTACTCACACGTACACAACGTAAGCAGCGTAAAGCGCGCGTCGAGACTCGAGGTGGACAACGCAATCTTGAGCCGTGGGCAATCGTAGGTATTCTCAGATAAAGCAGGTATACGACCCTAGCCACGCAGCAATTTATACGAGACAGATGTTGTTCAAGGTTTTACTGGCTTTGTAAAATGAAAAACTGGGTTTCTTTTTTAACTAATATATTAGTTACACTGACCGATAGAATAATATTTTTTTACTTGTATTACAGCTTCAGTGGTGTACTTATACATATTATGACGATTACAACTCATCCAACATTTTGAATCGTTTATCTCAGAAACGGTGGCTCTCAGGAAAAAAGTATTCAGATGTTTTTTTTATAGATAAATAGCTGTGCCCCGCGGTTTCACCCGCGGTAATTTCGGAGTTTCCGCGAGAATTCCGGGATAAAAAGTACCCTATGTTCTTCTCTGTACCACTGACAATGTGCATGCCAAATTTCATCCAAATCCGTTCAGCCGTTTTTGCGTGATTGAGTAACAAACATCCAAACATCTAAACATTCAAACATCCAAACTTTCACATTTATATATTAGTAGGATAAATTCCATATCAAGAAAAAATCCAGTCTTTTTTAAAGATATATGGTCTACTTAAACATTTTATGAATAAAATTTTTACCTGAACTAATTTTATCAAATAAATGAAAATATACAAAGATAAAGCGTATTAAACTTTAGGGTGGGGGCTCGTGACGTCACTAACCGCTATAAGCCGCCATACAAACTGCACCGGTTAGTGACGTCACGCGAAATTTCAACTCAATGTATCGCCGTTATTTTTGGATTACTTAAAAAAAGAAAAAATACGTGTCCAATATTTTTTATTAATCTACAAGACAGATAAAAAAAATTTAGGTAACATGCCCATTCCGATAAAAATATGCCATGTTACAGGTACATTATAATCCATTTTTCAAATGAAGTACTCGTCAAGACCAATCTAACGAGCACTAACTCAAGGGGATTGTATCTTTTTTTACGGAGTTCCTATGGCCCCCTTCCAGCTCCATCAGCAGATCAGCTCCATGTCATCATGATATTCCATTTTCAGGCGATATACTTCAGCTAAATCGAAAAAAATTGTAGGTAATTGTATTTACTTTACCTCTGTTGCCTTTTTTAAGGCTGCAAAATTATCACGGTTCCTTTTTTTAAAACAAAGGTATACACTATCCTTGCGAGTACCCATAGCTAAAAAATAAAAAAATTATAGTATTATTATTAGTAATTTATTAACATATATCTTTATTATTATTATCATACAAACAACTAAAATAATTCATACCTACATATTTCATAATAAACAAAACTTACCTCGCGAAACAAAACTCGAAGCGGATCAAAAATATTTGGTCGCAGTATAATCACCACTTTACCAATTTTACAATACGAGCGCACGAAAGTCGGGACGCGGAACAAAATGGCACAGGTCCTGCCTCGACGGGCGCTCGCGCCATTCTAATCGGTATCCGGTTGTGCATTGTAATTTATACTGATGTTTAGATCAATATATTGACAAATTATTTGCTAATATTTGCAAAATAACTGTAGAAATCAATTCTCCAAAGAACATTGTTTATTTTGGGATAATTTCATTTTAGTTATTACTGTGTATTTAACCAAAAATCACGATAAAATTGACACTTTAATCTCAAAATTTACCAAATTATTTCTTTTTTTTATTCAATAATGGTAATGAAATTCAAAAATGTCCGATGATTACTATATTTTTTTAAACTTATTATATCAGCATTATTAATAGATATAGGACTTTGAAATTGAGTCTGCGGCCATTTTTCACTAAAATGGTTGTGGGAAAAGAGGCACTAAAAATTTACCAAATTAGTTTTAGTAAATGTGTTACATTAAATGTCAACACCAAAGATAGACCTATTTTTTGCAGTTATTAAATAATTTCTGGGTGTTACTTAACATAGTAATTTAGGAGTCCAAAATCTTAGAAATTCGCGTGAAAATGTAAGATGGCTCTTAAAGTACGTACGCGGCGTGGGTATCCATTGTTGTAAATTGCTATTATTGAAGAGATAAACCGTGTCTGTCTAATTCATTACAAGAATAAAGGAATTGTAATGTTCACAATAATTTCCCGGCAGCAGACTATAATTGCTGTGAACATTAGTGTATCCACACCATAAGTTTTTTTTATCTACACTAATGTTGTAACATTCTACTTATGTTTCCAATACTTGACTTATAATTACTACTGTTATAGCGCAGACAACAAAACATTCAATTTAAGCAATTTCACATGATGGTATAATATCCACATCGATATCGTAAAATCTCATTATAACATCAATAAAACGCGACCAACTTGATTGCAGGGCCAATCAGGTTGGTCGCGTTTTATTGATGCGCGCAGCTGCGCTCTCATTGGTTAGATTTTAATGGCGGCAAAATCACTGTGACAATACACGTACGCGTGAATTTAATTTAATGCTTTTACTCTTGTTGTTTGATTAATTGCATTAGTGAAGATAAAGTAGTGTATGCAACTGCATATAACACGGGTATCAAAACACTCGTTTCTATTATGAAATTCATTATATGACAGTTGCATAAACTACTATTATAGCATAAATGCTACATATATTAGATATATACCTATAATTCTACAAATTTAAAAGCTATCGAAAAGGAGTAAGTATACAGAATGTTATAGAAAGGTGTAGTCATATTCGACTATCGTGTTCACGTTATCGTCTGCAATGATTCGACACTAGTAACTGAACCGGTACCATGAAATAAACTTTCCTAAAATTTGCTGGGTTTGCTGTTATTAACTTGTTACTCCACCCCAAAAATTAAATTGCATCAGATTATCTAAAACCCATCACCTGTAACCAGTTCATGACCTATCCAGTGATGTGACATGTTTATTTTGTTGCGGAAGTGGTCGATGAAAATATTTTTATTTCGGTTATAAAATTTTGAAGTAAGGTTTTTGAGCTAAATACTACGGTAAAATTACTATACAAGATTGCCATATCACCACCTTCAAATATGACTACACCTTTCCGTAACACCTTGTATTTAAATCCCAATTCGGGAACTAATATTTTCGAAATCAGTAGGCACAGAGCAAACAGAACCCGCTTATCAAAAGCAAACATCACTTGTGAATGTAAAGTAGGCAATATTTTTTTAATTTTGTTCTTTTGTCAGAATAAAATACCAATGATTTTCTATTTCAAGGTAAAACTTCTTAGGCACAAAAAGAAATAACGTTGCTAAATTTGTAACGGTATACCTACCATAAAAATGTTAGAGATGTATAGATATAGGTACCTACATAAATATCAGTTAAGATTATTTACTCATGGTATGGACTCGGTTTAGGCAAGCGTGTTACTCGTATATCGCTATTTGTCTTACTAAACGTTTGTTTGGATATCTGGAGATATTAACGTCATCATTTCGGTTCATTCGGGAGATAAATGTGTATTTAGGAGAATAATTATAACGGCATTGATTTTTATATGAAACTGTGCTTATGTGTGCGAACGTACTAAGTATAGCCGTAGGTCTGTACGTTAAAAGAAATTAAATATATCACTACATAATACTACTAATGTGTGTGAAAGTGTGGATGTTTGAATGTTTGTTACTCAATCTGAGACTCAGGTCCGTATTCCAAAAGGTTACTCAAGTCATGAATCTAGTTTTAAAACTAATTTCAAGCAAAGCTTTAATTTTAGAACCTTACTTGAAACGCGATTCATCAATCAACAATCAGCTGAGTTATTTCCTTATTCTAGAACGACGCTTGAGTACCGTACTAATCTATTATCAAGCAAAGATTTGATCTTTGTTTACGTCTGTCATGTCAAGGTCACTCAACCAATCAGAGTTCAAAATCTCTACTCAAGACTAGTTTCAAGTGATTAGAACCAATCAGAGTTCAGAATCTCTATATTAAAGACTAGTTTCAAGTGATTAGAACTTAAAACGCATTCTATAATAAGATTAACGCTTGAGTTATGATTTGAGCTTAAAACTAATCTCAAGAGAAACGTAATCTGAGTCACCTTCTGGAATACGGACCTCAATCACGCAAAAACGGCTGAACGGATTTGTATGAAATTTGGCATGCACGCTGTCAGCTCCGAAATTACCGCGGGTAAACCGCGGGGCACAGCTAGTTTCTTATAAACTACTAGCTGTGCCCCGCGGTTTCACCCGCGTGAGTTTCGGAATTCCCGCAGGAACTATTTTTTCTAAAATAAAAGTAGCAGCCTAAGTAACTCGTTATAACATCAGCCATCTATCTGCCAGTGAAGTCCCGTTAAAATCGGTCCAGCCGTTTAAGAAATTAGCCGAAACAAACAGACAGACAGAAAAAACTATAGAATCTAAAAACATTTACTAAAAATAAAAAAATATGTAAGTACCGTATATACTTTCATAATTATGCATTTTGTGAAAAGTTGTTTATTTGGAATTACAAACAAACACTTCAATTTTATTTAATGGGCATGTTGACAAATTTTTATTTTTTAGTCCGTCTTGTAGATTATTAAAAAATATTGGACACGTATTTTTTATTTTTTTACGTAATCAAAAAATAACGGCGATATATTGAGTTGAAATTTCGCGTGACGTCACTATTCTGACAGTTTGTATGGCGGTTTTGCGGTTAGTGACGTCACGACCCCCTCATCCTAAACTTTAATGCGCTTTATCTCTGTATATTTTAATTTATTTAAAAAAGCAAAAAATACGTGTCTATTGTTTTTTTATTTTCTAACTGACGGACTAATTAGAATTTTGATTTTCAAAAGTAGTCAACATCCCTATTATCTAAGTATAGATTTTTTTTAATGATATAGGGGGCAAACGGGCAAGTGGTACACCTGATAGTAAGTGATTACCGCCCGCCCATGGACATCTGCGACACCAGAAGGCATGCAGGTGCGTTGCCGACCTGGAACGGGGATGGGAACTGGCTTTTAAATGGGGCTGTTGGTTTTGACATAATATTTTGTTTTTTGTCAGTACATGAACCTTCTCATGAACACTATTACTGAGAGTCCAATAATAGGGATGTGGACTACTTTTGAAAATCAAAATTTTAATTAGTCCGTCAGGTAGAAAATAAAAAAAACAATAGACACGTATTTTTTGCTTTTTTAAATAAAATAAAATATACAGAGATAAAGTGCATTGAAGTTTAGGATGAGGAGGTCGTGACGTCACTAACCGCAAAACCGCCATACAAACTGTCAGAATAATGACGTCACGCGAAATTTCAACTCAATATATCGCCGTTATTTTTTGATTACGTAAAAAAAGAAAAAATACGTGTCCAATATTTTTTAATAATCTACAAGACGGACTAAAAAATAAAAATTAGTCCACATGCCCATTTAAGATCCTTTAACTAATTTCTTCATAAAATACCCGTTGTATTTAATTCAAATTATTACCTGATGATCTAATCTTGCCCTACTGTGTGTATACAGCTGAATATTCACTACAACGTTGTCACTTTACAGTAGTTAATTATGAAGTCATTTATGGTTGTCACTCATCAAATACAGGATGTTGGAAAGGTGGTCCTGTGAAGATCTTTTACTGATAATTTTGCTAGTAGGTAACTGACATATGGACATAGATAAGCAATAGTGTGTTAACCCACAATGGAGAAATTTAGAGTAAATCGTGTTTTAAAATTATAGCGCGCCATTTTCTGTCGACATTTTCTATGTTCAATATTTTGTTACATACTTAAACAATGTACTTAATAAGGTAGACAGATAATTAAAAAACGTTCCTTAACTCTCAATAAATCGTTCTGAATAGATAACTTAATTTTGTGGGTTAGCATGTTAGCTAGCTTATCTGCGTCCATATAGCTCTTCTTCTTCTTTTTTAATATGGTAACAGACGCCTTGGATCGGTAGGCGCACTATTCATGCCAATGTCAGTCAGAGAAAACAGTGTGACAATACAATACAATACAATACAATACAATACAATACAATACAATACAATACAATACAATACAATACAATACAATACAATACAATACAATACAATACAATACAATACAATACAATACAATACAATACAATACAATACAATACAATACAATACAATACAATACAATACAATACAATACAATACAATACAATACAATACAATACAATACAATACAATACAATACAATACAATACAATACAATACAATACAATACAATACAATACAATACAATACAATACAATACAACACAATACAACACAATACAACACAAAACAACACAACACAACACAACACAAAACAACACAATACAACACAAAACAACACAACACAACACAACACAAAACAACACAACACAACACAACACAACACAACACAACACAACACAACACAACACAACACAACACAACACAACACAACACAACACAACACAACACAACACAACACAACACAACACAACACAACACAACACAACACAACACAACACAACACAACACAACACAACACAACACAACACAACACAACACAACACAACACAACACAACACAACACAACACAACACAACACAACACAACACAACACAACACAACACAACACAACACAACACAACACAACACAATACAATACAATACAATACAATACAGTACAATACAATACAATACAATATACTTTACTGCACCAAATTATTTTCACAATATTAAATATAATATAAATTAATTTCATGGCAAATAGGCGGCCTTATTGCTAGCAGCAATTTTTTCAAGGCAACCTTTATAGTTCGCTGTACTGGTTACCTACTGTATAAAACGGAACGCAGTCTAGTAAACTGTCATCCATATTATTCTCATGTCACCCTGTCGACCGCTCATTGACCACCGCCACAGCACCTTACCTAGAAAACGCCAGTGCTTACAGTACAAAAATGGCGGCAATTATGACGTCATTGTGCCTACCCTAGGATACTGCAGCAGTATACTAAAAGTTAAAACGGAACGTATTTCTCGTCACTGCGAGCACTGGGCCAGTGCTATCCGTTATAACGGAACACACCCTCGATACGGATGCAATTATCGCTAGTGAGGTGCAGAGATAAAATAAATAACCGAGTAAGTTGAAATTTTATTTATAATAATAATAAGCACAATCTACTTCACAACACACATATCTACTTGAGTGGGATCACTAAGCTATGAGCTTGTGTAGTGGAAACCAAGCAAACGTGGTATATACTACATATTATTACATATATGTATGTTATACTATAGGTATTATATATCTACACGCCCAGACCAGACCAGAATGGAACCCTGTGTTCATCGCACTGAGTACACCCCCACCGGGAATCGAACCCGGAACCTCTTGATTAGCGGGCAGGCATGGTGACCTACTGCGCCAATCGGGTCGTCGATTTTTTTCATTGTTGTTACTATCAAACCATACTATTTAGTACCTTTACATGAAATGCATGTGTGAAACGTAGCGTGGGGGGAACAGCTAAAAACGCAGATTCAGGCTTAAATTAAATAAACAAAGTTAATAAAGTTCATCGCATAACTGTTTAACGTGATACAGGAATCGAACCTGCGACACCTAGCGTAGATAAACACTAGACAAACTGTGCTGTAATGAGCTATGAGTAAGTAAGTACCTAGTCGCTAAACAAACAATTGGCTACTTGACTAAATTTTTTTTTAGTCCGTCGTATAGATTAGTAAAAAATATTGGCCACGTATTTTTTTCTTATTTTACGTAATCAATAAATAACGGCGATACATTGAGTTGAAATTTCACGTGACGTCACAACCCGGTGCAGTTAGTACGGGGCTTATAATGAATGAATAAATAATGACGTCACGAGTCCCCCACTCAAAACTTTAATGCGCTTTATCTATGTCTATTTTCATTAATTTGAAAAAGCAAAAAATACGTGTCTATTATTTTTTATTCTCTAACTGACGGACTAATTAGAATTTTGATTTTCATACCCTGGAAAATACGCAATTGTTTAATGCGTATTATTCATACAATGTATAAGTACGACATTAATTATACAGGTGTAGAAACTGTTTAAAATTCAGGCTCTAGCTAAATGTTGTGTATATCGGTTAATAGTAGATAGGTAAACACTTCCGAATTTTTTAGAGTTCATGCACACGGATGGTAAAAGGGCCAAGTTCTAATTAGAACTTGACTTCAATAGACTAACTCTAGCTGTTCGCTGCAGTTCACCTGCGTCAATTTCGGAGTTCCCACGGGAACTAATGTAATAAATGACACCATGTATGCAAAATTTCACGATGATTAATTGAGTAGTAAAGCCATGAAAGCGTAACAAATAAACAAACGAACAAATAAATAAACTCACATTCGGATTTATAATATTAAGGATTATCTGGTGCCCGCGGTTTCACCCGTGTGAGTTTCAAAATTCCCACAGGAACCTTCGCAGACGTATGTATTTAAGCCTTTTCTTGCCACCTCCCCGAGGCAGCAAGAGAAGGCAGCATGAGTGACTACTTCGCAGCAGAGCCCCCTGCAGCGGGTACGTATGTATAGAACAAATCGCTGCTTTTAATAGCAATTGGATCAAGTCAACGGTTTTTTTTTTTTTTTTTTTTTTTTAAACTAGCTACCGCCAACATTATCGGCGCCCTTATCATTAAATCACACTTCCATACCAGTTCCCGCTTTAATTCTTCTCGCACTTTCGAATTCCTTTTCTTTCTGGCATTCATCATCTTTCTTTCTTTTCATTGGTGGGATTCCAATCTATCTCTAACAATTACACCTAACTATGCCTCCGACTTTATTTGTTTCTAGGGGGTACAGGGTTTGGGGTACTATTTATTTGCTTATTTATTTACTGTATATATGTACTTCTTCTTTTACAATACTTTACATATTACTTTACTTTATACAATGCTCTATTTTACCTTAACATTTATTTTCATCTTATATTTACCTTATTTCTATCGCATGCAGTGGTTAGTACTTTAATCTTATCCGCTATATTAATACAGTTTCCTTATTATTATTAACCTAATTACACTTATGATACAGTTTATATATGCCTAATATATAACTTATCATAAATTTTTACACTTTATTCCTTTTATTTACAATCTTTGCCAAATTTATACAATATTCCAGAAAAGTATTCCTTAATTTTCCTGCAATTAGCAGCGGCGCATTCTCCCTAATCATGCTAACTCCCATCTCTATTTCCGCATCGTTACGTTGCCTAATAAAGATGGGGCACTCAAAGAGCATGTGCGGGACCGTTTCCCGCTCGTCGGGATCACAGGCGCACGATGGGCTCTCCTTGCACTTGAAGCGGTTCAAGTACTCGGAGAAACCACCGTGCCCTGTCAAGACCTGCGTCGCTACATTGTTGACGTCCATTTTTCTTATTACACTGTACGCGGCAACCGCATCCGGGAAAAACATTTTCGTGATGGCCCCAGTGTGTCCGGATTGATATCTCCGGTTCCATTCGTCAAGCGTCTCCGTACGGAGTATCCGCCTGACGAATGAGACCGGGCACAAGTCGTAATCCGGCCTTTTCTTGGACCTGAGGGCGGCCTCTTTGGCGAGCACGTCCGCTCTCTCGTTTCCCTCCATTCCTGCGTGGGCTTTTATCCAGAACAAGGAGACACTCTTGTTCTGGATATTACAGTGCGCAATGGTGTCCCTAGTTTCCACTGCCAGGGGATGGAGGCAACCGGGATTCGCTACAGCCTGGAGGGCCGCCATCGAGTCACTATAGATCGCAAATGTAGCATCACTGCATTTCTGAGCCTCCTTGGCCGCTCTGCTAACAGCCAGAAGCTCGGCCTGGTAGACGGTACAATAAGACGGTAGAGCAAGCTTGACGGCTCGGGTTTCGGTTTCTCCCTTCCATAAGGATAGAGCTGCACCGACCCGACCGTCAATCTTGCTACCGTCAGTGAAAATACGGACACTGAAGTCCATATTCTTGCGGTAGAGTTCCTCGTCTACCAGGTAATCGAACTCCAGGCTGACTCGCTTTGCGGGGTGCGGGGTTGTCAGCGCCGAGGTCATGCGTTCGATTTCCCTTCCGGCCAGCGCCAACTGGAATACCCCCTTCTTGGCTTCGTAAAGCGAAGCCGCCTCGTGGACTCGGAGGTCAAGTCAACGGTTTAGGAACACGATACTCGATAGATGACAAACATACAAACATTTATTTATATTTATGTATGTTAGTTTGGCTTACCCCGCAGTAGTATCATTCCCACTAAGTAACACTAAGCAGCAATATTGCTGAACATCTCAAACTTACAATGTAAACTTGTCAAGTCCTAGCCACAAGCGAGGAACGTTGCTGCAAAGTCGAAATTAAAGTCCTAAGTAGCATATGGAAATTACTTTAATATAACTGCAACACTCGTTTTGTAATTTTCGAATGTGTGATAGACAAACTTACTGAAACTTCTTGTCAAGTTTAGTGGATTAATTATTATTTAGCTACAATTTTATAAGGTGCGTATAGAATATACATTTTACTATTTTAATTGACTATCGAAGACTTGGCGCTAAAACAACGTAACCTCTTTTCAAGGTTTTATAAAAAGCGACTGAATTTAAATTAACCATTAGTACAGGCTAAGATCTCAAGAGGCAAACATTATAAGTAAGTTATCGTATTGTTTTATTACAACCTTCGGGTAACAAACTTCAGCTTTCTGAAGTAGTCTAAGGTCTCGGTGAAAAAAGGTCAAGGGGATGTTGATGACTTTTGAAAATCAAAATTCTTATTAGTCCGTCACGCGTCAGTTAGAAAATAAAAAAATAATGAATACTACGTATTTTTCGCTTTTTCAAATTAATGAAAATATACGTAGATATAGCGCATTAAAGTTTAGGGTGGGGGCTCGTGACGTCAGTGACGTCACTAACCGCTATAAGCCCCCATACAAACTGCACCGGCTAGTGACATCACGTGAAATTTCAACTCAATGTATTGCCGTTATTTTTTGATTACGTAAAAAGATAAAAAAATACGTGTCCAATATTATTTATTAATCTACAAACCGAACAAAAAAAAATATTAAGTGGCTATTCTAGGAATGAAACTAGGTGCCAACCATTATAAAAAACACCAAGTGCGAGTCGGACTCGCCCATAAAGAGTTCCGTAGCAGTAAGTAACATAATAATATAAAAGTTCTTGTAGTTCGTTGTAACTTTGATCGATGTTTTAGTGTAAGTATTTTATTTTTGGCGGTTTACGATTTATGACGTATTAAAAAAAACTACTTACTAGATCTCTTCCAATCCAATTTTCGGAGGAAGTTTGTATGATAATGTACATCATTTATTTTTTTTACTTTTATTATTCTAAAAAATTATATTAGAAACCTCATTATCATTTTTGGAGACCTATCCATACCCCACACATATGGATTTGATGAAAAAAAAGAAACCCCAAAATTGCTTATTTTCTTTTCTATTTTTGTGTGAAAATCTTAATGCGGTTCGCAGAATACATCTACTTACCAAGTTTCAACAGTATAGTTCTTGTAGTTTCGGAAAAAAGTGGCTGTGACATACGGACGGACAGACAGACAGACATGATGAATCCATAAGGGTTCCGTTTTTTTTCCATTTGGCTACGGAACCCTAAAGATTATATTATTATTATCTTCTAAGGCATTTCACTTAAAAACAAATCGATAGTAAAATAGGTAGGTATTTAGAATAGCTATTGAAGATAATTATTAGTACATATCTATTATTTAAGCTAGAAGTTAGGTGAGCTCGAGAATTCATCTGATGATGAAGACGGTCTCATTGATCAACTGAAATAAACTTACTATTGCTATCCTTTCTCTCTCATCTCTTCTCTCTATACGTCAAACTTTCGTTCTTCATTAATTTAACTTTATGTAGCGTAGCTACTTTAAAGTGTGTTGTTTTAAATGGCTATTTGACTTGCAGGTTTACATTTCAAACTTGTGAATCTAATAAATATACGAAATCCTTTACAGATCCAATGTCTTTCCTAGAAGGGGCATCTAGCACAGTAAAAGATGCGATATCCGAGGCATCGTCTCTTCTATCAAACACAATAACAGATTCGTTAACCGAAGCATCGGCGGCTTTGTCTTTGAAGAGCATTGTCAAAGCTTTTCAGCTGTTGGCCGTTACCCTGAACTATACGATTCAGACATTTCCAGACTACAAGCCTACTAGTAAGTAATTAATCCTTACTATTGTAAATGCGAGTGTGAGCTGATTTGCCATTTAAATGGCATGACATGGTATCTACTCTATCTTTTTTATTTTTTATTTTAGACAATGAACATTTCGATTTCATCATTGTCGGCGGTGGTACGGCTGGTCTAGTTCTAGCCAACCGTCTCACAGAGATACCAGATTTCAATGTAGCGGTTGTTGAAGCCGGAGGTGATCCACCTCTTGATTCTTTGGTTAGTTGACAAAAAAAGTCTACAGTCTACTTATTATTGTCAAATGATACGTAAATACGTAGACTGTAGAGTCATAATTTTCAACCCAAAGAGGAGTTGCTAATTTGCGAGGGAGCAGGGTGGACAGTACTCAATCTATAAACTTTTTGCCCACCTTAGAAAAATCTACAGTACGTAGATATGTTTTTAATGCTTAATCACTTTTAATTTAGGATTTTGTGCGATAAAAGAGGCCATAATAATTGGTAAGCAGGAGAGTGAATGAAATGCATTATTATTTATTTCTAAGCTTCATTAATTATGATATATCTCATTATATGGATGTGGTCAGTTCATCTGAACCGCTTTCCCCCTAGATAGAAACCCTAGCTACGACAATGATATTAAAGAGATATTAATAAGCTTTTAAATTTGCTATTTAAATGTTTTATGCATATAATTCAGGATTAGGTGTAATATAATATATGTATTGCTTCTGTGCCCCGCGTTTTCACCCGCGGTAATTTCTGAGTTCCCGCGGGAATTCCAAAATAAAAAGTACCCTATGTCCTTTTCTGTACCCCTGACAATGTGCATGCCAAATTTCATCCAAATCCGTTCAGCCGTTTTTGCATGATTGAGTAACAACCATCCACACTTTCACATTTATACATATAATATTAGAAGTATTAAGTGAATACAACAGGGTTTAAGGTCAAATAAAGGACGTATTGGAGGGAGATATCTGATATTCGATTCTCGTTTCATATTATATCTGATGAGAAACGAGATTAAAAATTGAAATCTGTTTTCAGATACCAGGAATGTTCCCATTCACAACTCATTCGAATGTTGATTGGGATTACTATGCTGAGGAAGTGCCGGTTATATCACAGAGTCTGAATAAAAACCGTGTTATGTTCACCGATGGTAAGGTAGAAATTTTCTTCTAAATTCATTTCCATAAATTCAAAGCAAGATAAATTTACGGGATAAACTTACAACGCCTTTCTTAATACACTAAATATTATAATAGTAGAAACTCGACAATCTGCATAATATGGGTTCATAATAGGGACGTTGACTACTTTTGTAAATCAAAATTCTAATTAGTCCGTCAGTTAGAAAATAAATAAACAATAGACGTTTGATTTTTGATTTTTCCAATAAATTAAAATATACAGAGATAAAGCGCATTAAAGTTTAGGGTGAGGGGGTCGTGACGTCACTAACCGCTAAAACCGCCATACAAACTGTCAGAATAGTGACGTCACGCGAAATTTCAACTCAATAAATCACCGTTATTTTTTGATTACGTGAAAAAAGAAAAAATACGTGTCCAATATTTTTTAATAATCTACAAGACGGATTAAAAAAAAATTATCAATATGCCCACCTGGCTTCTAAATATTTTTTTTTAGTCCGTCTTGTAGATTAATAAATAATATTTGACTTGTATTTTTTTTTTTTTACGTAATCGAATAATAACGGCGATACATTGAGTTGAAATTTCGCGAGACGTCACTATCCGGTGCAGTTTGTTTGGTGTCTTATAGCGGTTAATGATTTCACGAGTCCTCCAGTCCAGTTTTTGAAAAAGTAAAAAATGCGTGTCTATTATTTTTTTTATTTTCTAACTGAGACGGGCTAGTAAGAATTTTGATTTTCATACCCTGGAGACTACCCAAATTCTTTTCTCTCTTTTTTTCCTTCAAGGTAAGGTGCTTGGGGGAGCGTCATCGATCAACCATCTTTTGTACGTTAGGTAAGCTGGGTGACACATGACACGTCTAAAGGGTTAAATAATTGTTTTATGAGTTATTTTATTTTAATATATAAAACTGAATATAGAATAGAATATAATACACTTCATTGTATTTTTACCGTTTCTTATTTTGTACCTTTTATGTGGGGACCAATAAACTCATTTCTTCTTCTTCTTCTTCTACACTAAAATAATGTTACACTGTGTTAACAAAAATTATAAATAAAGGCATAAAAAGGCGGTCTTATCGCTTTACTAGCGATCTCTTCCAGACAACCTTTATATAGGTACCTATATGTATTAAATACTATCAATGTTGTGTATCTGAAATTATGAATACTACATAATTCTACTAATATTATAAACGCGAAAGTTTGTAAGTATGTTTGTTGCTCTTTCACGCAAAAACTACTGGATGGATTTAAATGACACTTTATAATAATACAGCTTATGTTGCGTGGTGTATGTGTTTGTTCTTGCTGAATAAAGTTTATCTTATCTTATCTTATACATCAGATTAACACATAGGGTACTTTTTATCCCGGAATTCCCGCGAGAACTCTGAAATTAACGCGGGTGAAACCGCGGGGCACACATCACACCACATCACATCACCAGCCCATAGTAGTCCACTGCTGGACATAGGCCTTTACAATTGCCTGCCACTTAGCACGACTCTCAGCCTCCCGCATCCAGCCACCACCAGCCATCCTGCGAAGGTCATCACTCCACTTAGCATGTGGGCGTCCTACACTGCGTTTGCCTATCCGCGGTCTCCACTCCAGAACCCGACGGCCCCAACGGTTATCGGTTCTGCGGATAATATGGCCAGCCCACTGCCACTTCAACTTGCTAATTCTGTGGGCTATGTCGATAACTTTGGTTCTCTGCCGAATCACCTCATTTCTGATGTGATCCTTCAGAGAGACTCCGAGCATAGCCCTTTCCATAGCACGTTGAGCAACTTTAAATTTGTGAACCAGTCGTACCGTGAGTGTCCACGTCTCAGCTCCGTACGTCATGACAGGTAGGACACACTGGTTGACCGCGGGGCACAACTAATATATAATATATGCACTATATATTATTTTATAGATGTTACCCGCGGTTTCACCTGCGGTAATTTCGGAATTCTCGTGGGAATTCTGTGTAACAATATAGCTTATGTCACTCAGGGATTATGTAACATTCTATGTTTTTGAGTTAAATCGTAACAAATAAACAAAAAAATAAATATTTCCCCTTTTAAATATTAGTTTAGATTTAGAAATTGACGAACGGAATCAACATCATTACAAATTAGATTTCACTTTTTTTTTACTGGTTTAGACTGGTTTCACTTTTACATTTACAGAGGCTACAAACCTGACTTTAACGAATGGGCAAAAAAAGGATTCGAAGATTGGAAATGGAAAAGAGCGCTGAAATATTTCAAGAAATCAGAAAGGATGCTCGACGAACGAATCCTCAATGGACCAACCGCTAAATACCATTCTGCTGATGGCTTACTTAGCGTTAGTGCTCAAACGGTGAATTCAGATTTCTTAGCGACAGAAAGATTGTTATTCGACATATTCGGTGAAATAGGCATAGGACCGACATACGATTTAAACACACCCATTGCAAATGGAACGGCTTATATAAACACTTTAATCGACGAGAACGGTAGGAGATCGAGCACAGCCGAGACGTACTTGCTGCCAGTGAAAGACAGGGAGAATCTATTCATAATTAAAAACACCAAGGCCATCGAAATACTATTCGACGATAACGACGCTAATAAAGCGATTGGAGTCAAAGTACAGAACAGCGCCGGAACACTCAATCTCTACGCTGATAACGAATTGATATTAAGCGCTGGAGTATTCAACACGCCACAATTACTTCTGCTATCGGGAATAGGTCCCAGTGATCATTTGAACGAATTAGATATACCTGTTGTGAAAAATTTACCTGTAGGTTACAATTTGCAAGACCACCTCACAATACCACTCGTGACAGCCGGTAAAAAGAGTCCGGTGACTACACTAAATACTCTTTTATCTTTAATAGACATGGGAACTCTTCCATTACCAATCGTAGCCGGGCCGTTTTCAGCGAACAAAACCTTCGCTGACGTCGAACATATAACCGTAAAATTCGGCGCGTCTTCACCACTGTTCCTCTATCTAATAAGCGTGAATTTTAATTACGGCTTAAAATTCACCATATCACATCTGCTCAATCATCCTGCGCGAGAACTGTTCGTTTCTTTAGTATCACTTCTGAAACCAAAATCAACAGGACGAGTTAGATTGAATAGCGCAGATCCTAACGACCCGCCGTTAATTGAGGCCGGTTTCTTAACAGAGGAGGAGGATCTCGAACAAATCGTTGCGGCTTTGAAGAAAGTGTATACTATACAAGACACAACTTACTTCACTGAACACGGTGGTAAATTCTCAAAGCCCAGTTTACCCCTGTGCGACGATTATGAATTTCCAAGTGACGAATATTGGGTGTGTTATGCTAAAACCTTGGCAGGAACGGATTACCACACTGTTGGTACTTGTCCGATGGGGAAGGTTGTAGACGGAAGATTGAAAGTTAAAGGGATTGATAACTTGAGGATCGTGGATGCTTCTATTATGCCCACGGTGCCCCGTGGAGAGCCGGAAGCAGCCACTATCATGGTAGCTGAAATGGCAGCGGATTTTATTAAAGCTGAATATGTTAATGATGCAGAATAAAAATATCACCTCTTGATCCCATTTCGATATGTTTGTCATTTAATTCCATAATAAACTGCTGAAATGGTTGACATTGACATAATCTAGACACGCCGGTAGCGTGTCAAGCCGAAGTTCTCAAACTGACAGAACTGGCGAGCCGCACCGTGTGTAATATTACACGAACCATTTGGAGCCACTTTTCACCCCCCCATAATTCAAAAACTATTTAACATAAACATGTCAAATTTGGCTCATGTATTAAGACTCGCGAGATAAACATGTGCTCCAAATTTCATAAGCACACCTCATACGGGCTTTTAGATATTAACGTCCAAAAATCGTGATTTTTATCACTGACTGACCTATAGACCAAAATTATAACCGACTTCCAGATGACCTAGGAACTTGATATTTGGCATCAAGGTAGACTTTTAGGCGTAAACAAAGGGAAAAATCTGAAAACTGGAAAAACTTAAAAAAAAATGATAATTATCAATAATTTAAGTTTTTAGATTTTTCCAATCAAGAAGGTAATATAACAAAGTTAAGTATTTTAGTATGCAACTGGCTAATCAGAATTTTTAAATATTCTTTATGATGTATTTTACGTCACTTCATTAAACTGAGTCAAACATTGACAATTAATACTTTCGTTATCAGCACGAATTTTTCTATGGTTTATACGTATAAAACTAGCTATTCTCAAGTTAAAAGTAAATCAGCGTTTGTTTTACGTACGACGTAATACGTATATAATTTATGAATATCTGTGAATATTTTCATCAGTTCACGGAAATATCAATTTCCACTACATATTATTTACATTTGACAAAGAAAGTTCTGTATGTAAAAATGATGAATAAATAATTCTTTTTCAAGAATAAAACTGCTTCTGAATAGAGACGGTTATTTGGCTCTTTCGTCCGCCTACGAGTGCGACGTATAATCCTCGAACAGAAACTGTACAGGTACTGTCTAGATGATTTTGACTCCAATATAGAGATATACATGTAGGCGAGTTTCCTGAGCGACATAAGGTAGGATTAGGGTAGTGGTTTTTATCCCGGAATTACTAAGGAAACTCGAAAATTAGCGCGGGTGAAACAGCGGGCAACAGCTAGTGTGCAATAAAATTGTGTATTGTGCAATAAATTTTTGGCCTCCTCAAAAATTTCAGGCTGCGACAGTACCTACAGAAGAATCCCGTTACATTAACGGCATAATCCAGCAATTCTTCTCACTTGGAATGGCAACATGGATTTAAAAGGCAGCTGTATAATTGCAGTCATGTACAGTGTACACTGTGCAAGATTTAGCCGATATAGGCAAAGTTATGGAAGATGCTTCAATAGCTGCAATTCTACTTCGACTTCTAGGAGGCTTAAGTCCTCAATATGAACCTTTAAGCGAATGGTGACGTAATATACCGTGCTACTGGAGTTTGATGCGCAGCTTTTTCTCTTCAGCCATAGCGCTAGGAAGCTGTGAAGGGTGGATATTTTATGGTTGCTGACTGCTGTCATAATAACTGTAATTTTATTGACGTCAATAAGATACACATTATTGGCCAAATTTGATTAAACGATTTGACTATGACTTTGATTTTGACTTGTCGCAAAAGAATTGATGAAGTGAAGTCCGATCTCTTTTATCATTTTAGAAATAAAAAATAGTGTCACTTGGTTGTCTTGTAGATGATACGAAGTTCACCGGGTCTTCTAGTGTATTCTTTTAGTGTCGTCTTCGTCTTGATCGTCTTAAATATTTATTATTTACTACGTACAATGAGTCGTACAATCGAATTACTGGTGGGTGACACTTTTACGTTACACCAAATTATTTACGTTGGACTTTCCAGAGTTAAAACCTTAGATGGAGTACATCTTATCAATTTAGATCCAAGTCAAATCAGGCACAAGAGAGCTCTATTGTAGAGTACAATCGCCTGCGCACGTTATACCGCCCTAACTTGGCCAAATTAACTATAAACAGAAAACGCGTAAAAAAAAAAAAAAAAACCGGATACTGAATGGGCAATTCACTCAAACATTTTAAACGTCCAAGAAAATATAGAAAACACAAAAGAGATAGTTATACCACGGAAACGTAGGAAAATAAACTAAATTGACAAAAACCATTTTAAGTACCTACTAATAATTACTGTAAAAAGTTTTTCTTTTCCGATTCATTTATCCATTTCTGTTAATATACAATAATATTGTGACCTATATATCTAGACACGCAGTAGCGTGTCAAGCCAAATTCAGGCTAACAGAACTGGCGAGCAGCACCGTGTGTAACTTTTGACCCCGTCATAACTCAAAAACTATTTCACATAAACATGTCAATATGAATCACGTATTCTCAAATAGAAGCTCTGATTCTTCACTCGTTAGTACTTCACGCGATAGGAGCGATGCAGGATCAGGGGAAAAAAATATAATCGTTTATACAGGTGGTGTCTGTCGACAAGAGTTGTAGTGTCATGTCTCCAAAATATTTTACTGCATGCGGTGTTTTCTTTAAATGTAAGCAAAATACGTTTTAATTCTAAATGTAACTATTTTTATTCGTGTTTGTTTTATTTATTATTTGATCTATTGAATCTAGACACGCTGTAGCATGTTAAGCCGAGTTCAAGCTGATAACTGGCGAGCAGCACTGTGTGTAATATTACACGAACCCTTACTTATTCTGCCTGTAATGTAAGAATCATCAATCAAAATTGATGACAGCCGGTCTTTGGATTTTATGGTCTTTAAATATTTATGTATATGTTTATGTGTTATGGTCTTTACATAGTTTGTTTTAAATCCAAACATATTATTTTCAGTAGATAGTACCCCGTAAACAGATTGAAATACAATAGATTAACAGAGACCATTTGGTATTAATTTTATAATAAACAAGTACCTAATACCTACTAGTAATTTCTGTACAAAAAGTAGTGATATCCCATCAAAAACATAAATGTGAAAGTGGAAGCCAAAGTTCAATATTAAGCTTAAGCTTAGTTGTCGACTTCGCCGACAAAAGAATTGATATCTAAATAGGTGCCAAGTTCTGTAGATAATCCTGAAATATATTCAAAGGAGCATAGAACTCGGCTAGTTTTCACATTAAAGTTATCTTTAGCTAGTCAAATTGTGTATCTTTTTTATATTATTATGAGCAAATTACTGTTTTTATACTGTAAGATCAATAGATCTCACCCCTTCAATATTTAGTTTGCTGGTATAAACAAGCCAATATCAAAAATATTTATACAATAGTTTTTAACCAAATATAAGATAACTGGTGTGTGAAAACTAGCCAAGTTCTATGCTCGTTTGAATATATTTCAGGATTATCTACAGAACTTGGCACCTATTTAGATATCAATTCTTTTGTCGGCGAAGTCGACAACTAAGCTTAAGCTTAATATTGAACTTTGGCTTCCACTTTCACATTTATGTTTTTGATGGGATACCATATAATCCTATCCTACTAATATTAGAAACGCGAAAGTTTGTAAGTATGTATGGATGGATGGATGGATGGATGTTTGTTACTCTTTCACGCAAAAACTACTGAATGGATTTAAATGAAACTTTACAATATTATAGCTTATACATCAAATTAACACATAGGGTACTTTTTATCCCGGAATTCCCGCGGGAACTCTGAAATTACCGCGGGTGAAACCGCGGGGCACAGCTAGTACATACAAATTTGCTGTTGACAAGTTATTTATATCACCATACCTGACAGTACCGTTGATTTAGCAGTAAGTGAACCTGAATCCAGGTGTTTGAGGTTCGATTTCCGCGTTAGAGTAAACATAATATATAAATTATATTATGTTGGTAAAAATTGGTTTTTACTCGGAGTCTGAGTGTTAATTTAGTACCTATCTTGATTTACGAAAAAAAGTACGAACTGCTTAATCTGTAACCAGGTGGAGCTTTATGCAGGGCCGTCTTTAACCTGTTGGAGGCCCTGAGCATATAGGATAATAGGGCCCCTATGACTTTGACAGACCACTATTTTGTTAGAATAGACAAAGAAAGTAGATAAAAAGGGTTGAATATTTATTTTTATGAATAGCTTTGCGCATGTAAAAGCTAGTATGTTGGTATTGTAGTCAGTAATTTAGGTTCCATTTCTTCGAATTATAAATAAGTATTTGGTAATAAAGCGAGTTCCCATCCCAATTCCAGGTCGGCGACGCACCTGCATGCCTTCTGGTGTTGCAGATGTCCATGGGCGGCGGTAATCACTTACCATCAGGTGTACCACTTGCCCCTTTGCCCCTTAGGACATAAAAAAAAATTGGTTATCGTTTGGTGATTTGACAGGAACTAGGGACTTCGTATTTGATCTGAGGGGGGCCCCTATCGATCGCGGGGCCCTGGGCACTTGCTCAAAGTGCCCACTGGGAAAGAGGGGTCTGGCTTTATGACAATGTCTCTCTAGAACTACGTGATTCTCTAGAACTGGTGCTCCTATTTTAAAAATGCTTTCACTGTATTGCCAGTTGTAACTTTTTTTAAGCACTGGCTGGAGTAAGAAGCGGGATTTTATACGGGAGCGTTTTAACAGTATTGCGTCTACAACAAAGTTATAATTACTTCGGTCAGCCGCACTTAAGAAGTCAAGCGTCGATCGATTTGCCGCCCACCATCAGATGACGCAAGCATAATAAAGGTGATTTTATATTGAATCATAGTTAGTCTCCTTGCGGTTTCACCCACGCGACGTCAGTTTCGGGATCCCCGCAGGATTCCTTGATATCTTCGGGATCGTTATCCTTCGGGATTCCTTTAGATCAGGATAAAAGTACCCTACCTCCTATTCCAAGACTTAAATTACTCGTAACTGTAATATAATATTATAAATTAAGTACGTCAGGAAATTGAGATGTTTATTATTATACTTTCCGACACCTGATTTTTTAGATTTAACACCTGATAACAAAAAAAAAATTACAATAACGAAAAGTTTATGTATCCATAACCAAACTAATATTACAAATGCGAAAGTTGATGACTTTGTCTGTTTGTCTCTGGTACATTTTCACGCCTTAACTACTCAAATGATCATCACGAAATTTTGTAACATTTTGTCAGAGATATATATATTAAAGGACATAACGTATTTTCATACCGGAATTCCCGCGGGAACTCCGAAATTAACGCGGGTGAAACCACAGAAAGCATCTAATAAGTGAGTGAAATAAAAGTCAACCCTGTAATTCCAGTGTGATACGACCCCAACGTAAACAGATCCATTAATTGGATAATTTGGTGTTGTGTTCCCGAAAACACAGTCATGTTTCGAGTGGTATAAAATAGACGCTTGAATGTACCTACTGGGTTCGACTCCACCCCGAACAAGGTCAGAGATGAGTCATCAGATCCTATATCCTATATCTATATTATAACTTTCAACTGACAGCGTGCTGCTGAAGAGTTTGTTGCGCAGCTTCTCTTCAGCCATAGCACTAGGAAGCTGTGAGGGGAGGATATTTTATGGGTGCTGTCATAATTACTGCAATTATATTGACGTCAAAAAGAGTCACATTATGGACCAAATTTGAATAACGGATTTGACTTTGACTTTGATCCTGTACTACCTAACTGCGAAAATATCAGTGTCGCTATTTTGGAAAGCTCCTAAGCCTAATAAGTCTTATGGTGTAAAATATATATTATATATGTATATATACAAGCTGTTGTTTTGGTCAACAACGCCCGTCACAGAGGTGGTTGTACTAACGATACTGATGTCAAAAAAAATATAAAAAAAAATAATTATTTTTTCAAGGAAAATCCGAAAAAATTATTTATTTTGTTTATACAAGCAGGCGAGCCTACGCTACCGGTCGTTGACCGCGCGGCGCGGCGCGCATCATATGGCATGCAATAGTACCTACGTACATAGTACCTACATACACCCCGCCTCGGTGGGAACGCGGGCGAATGCGGCGGGGCGGGCGGGCGGCGGGGGCCGGGGGGCGCGGCGATGTGCCACCCCCGCCCGCCGGCGCTAGCGCCTGCGGCCAGCGCCAGGCGCCAGCCAGTCTGCCTCCCACAGCCGCGGCTATTGCGCGTGCGTTGTTTCTATGCTAAAATGGCTCGGTCGTTCGCAGGATTAACCAATAGTGAAATTTACGATTTATTGAGTATTTAGTAATAGCGAAGATGAAGCGAATAGTGTGGCCGAGTGGAGTGCGACGTTTTCAACTCGTCCAAGTGAAACTCGTTACACCATAAGGACTGTTGTTTTTAGTCTCAGGGAATGGGTAACATTCGCTACACCTCGTCACACAACAGGTAGAGGTCAATCTGGGCTCCCTGTTAATGTTCAAGATGCAGTCCTTGAATACCTACTTTCGTGCGCAGCCGCGCGCGAATACCTACCTGGGATGCTGGGCGAAGCTTTGGCATTGACCATTTAACATCGGAGTTTGGTGATCGTTGGATAGGAAGAGGTGGACCCATACCGTGGCCACCACGTTCACCCGATCTAACTCAATTGGACTTTTATTTGTGGGGTGACGTAAAGTGGTACGCATGACGAATACGCCGACACATTAAAACAAGAGATACTGAACGCTTTAGAAGTGATTACGAAGAATGAAACTGTTTTATCGTGATTAAAAGACAATTTGCGATGTCGTGCTTCTGTGTGCATCGCGCAACGCGGTAGACACTGAACAGATAAACCGTTAACGTAAAATCAGTGTAAATAAAAAAAACTTTTAGAAGACTTCGTGTTATGTGTAATCAATAATTTGTAAATCACGTTTAATGATTGTAAATAAGTTCGTTCACCTTTTTAAATACGCCAAAGGTACTTAATAACAGCGCCATAGAACTTTAATGGATATTATTAATGGATAAAAATGTCATTTCTAATTTAATAATTTCTAAATTATTCAGTTCCTTTGCCGGTCCTAAGCCCAGTAAAGTATGGAGGGAAAGAGAGTCTAAAATGTGTTGTTTACTTACCGTGATCTAAATAGGTAAAACGTTTGTGCAAAAGTAGGTACCTACCTAAGTAGGTACCGGCGACGACGCGACGCGCGATGTAGCTGCTCGTAGCGCGTAGATGTCGTAGCTCTAGTCTACGCGCTAAGGCTTTACCAATTACCATTTAATGTAAACATTTTTAGATATCTTGTGCAGAGATTTTCTTTTAAATAATGTTCCGAATTATAAAAAATATTTTTTTTTTATATTTTTTTTAGAACCCATATTAGTTATATTACTACCTCCGTTACGCGCGTTGCTGACCAAAACAACATTCTGTATATATATGTATTTGAATTAAAAACGTGACCGTTTGAATACAAATTGGTGCTCAATTTATTTTTCTTTTATTTTTCTAAATCAATAAGTCTTTTTTTTTTATTAAATAAACAAAAATGTTCACCACATGAGTGGGTATATCCACTTGTATGCTCGCATTTTTTTGCTAAAAGCTCCTCTGAAGAAAATAAATTGCGTCGGTAAAGTGAAATTCGTATTACGCGATGGCGTTCTTTTACACCAATAAAATAATTATATTGTTTAGTTTAGTTTATTTATTTATTTCGTACCATCAGTTTTTACAAAATTTAATGTTACAGAGGATAGTTCAATCGTCAATTTTTGAGATATAAATAATCATATAGAATAGAATAGAATAGAATAGAATAGAATAGAATAGAATAGAATAGAATAGAATAGAATAGAATAGAATAGAATAGAATAGAATAGAATAGAATAGAATAGAATAGAATAGAATAGAATAGAATAGAATAGAATAGAATAGAATAGAATAGAATAGAATAGAATAGAATAGAATAGAATAGAATAGAATAGAATAGAATAGAATAGAATAGAATAGAATAGAATAGAATAGAATAGAATAGAATAGAATAGAATAGAATAGAATAGAATAGAATAGAATAGAATAGAATAGAATAGAATAGAATAGAATAGAATAGAATAGAATAGAATAGAATAGAATAGAATAGAATAGAATAGAATAGAATAGAATAGAATAGAATAGAATAGAATAGAATAGAATAGAATAGAATAGAATAGAATAGAATAGAATAGAATAGAATAGAATAGAATAGAATAGAATAGAATAGAATAGAATAGAATAGAATAGAATAGAATAGAATAGAATAGAATAGAATAGAATAGAATAGAATAGAATAGAATAGAATAGAATAGAATAGAATAGAATAGAATAGAATAGAATAGAATAGAATAGAATAGAATAGAATAGAATAGAATAGAATAGAATAGAATAGAATAGAATAGAATAGAATAGAATAGAATAGAATAGAATAGAATAGAATAGAATAGAATAGAATAGAATAGAATAGAATAGAATAGAATAGAATAGAATAGAATAGAATAGAATAGAATAGAATAGAATAGAATAGAATAGAATAGAATAGAATAGAATAGAATAGAATAGAATAGAATAGAATAGAATAGAATAGAATAGAATAGAATAGAATAGAATAGAATAGAATAGAATAGAATAGAATAGAATAGAATAGAATAGAATAGAATAGAATAGAATAGAATAGAATAGAATAGAATAGAATAGAATAGAATAGAATAGAATAGAATAGAATAGAATAGAATAGAATAGAATAGAATAGAATAGAATAGAATAGAATAGAATAGAATAGAATAGAATAGAATAGAATAGAATAGAATAGAATAGAATAGAATAGAATAGAATAGAATAGAATAGAATAGAATAGAATAGAATAGAATAGAATAGAATAGAATAGAATAGAATAGAATAGAATAGAATAGAATAGAATAGAATAGAATAGAATAGAATAGAATAGAATAGAATAGAATAGAATAGAATAGAATAGAATAGAATAGAATAGAATAGAATAGAATAGAATAGAATAGAATAGAATAGAATAGAATAGAATAGAATAGAATAGAATAGAATAGAATAGAATAGAATAGAATAGAATAGAATAGAATAGAATAGAATAGAATAGAATAGAATAGAATAGAATAGAATAGAATAGAATAGAATAGAATAGAATAGAATAGAATAGAATAGAATAGAATAGAATAGAATAGAATAGAATAGAATAGAATAGAATAGAATAGAATAGAATAGAATAGAATAGAATAGAATAGAATAGAATAGAATAGAATAGAATAGAATAGAATAGAATAGAATAGAATAGAATAGAATAGAATAGAATAGAATAGAATAGAATAGAATAGAATAGAATAGAATAGAATAGAATAGAATAGAATAGAATAGAATAGAATAGAATAGAATAGAATAGAATAGAATAGAATAGAATAGAATAGAATAGAATAGAATAGAATAGAATAGAATAGAATAGAATAGAATAGAATAGAATAGAATAGAATAGAATAGAATAGAATAGAATAGAATAGAATAGAATAGAATAGAATAGAATAGAATAGAATAGAATAGAATAGAATAGAATAGAATAGAATAGAATAGAATAGAATAGAATAGAATAGAATAGAATAGAATAGAATAGAATAGAATAGAATAGAATAGAATAGAATAGAATAGAATAGAATAGAATAGAATAGAATAGAATAGAATAGAATAGAATAGAATAGAATAGAATAGAATAGAATAGAATAGAATAGAATAGAATAGAATAGAATAGAATAGAATAGAATAGAATAGAATAGAATAGAATAGAATAGAATAGAATAGAATAGAATAGAATAGAATAGAATAGAATAGAATAGAATAGAATAGAATAGAATAGAATAGAATAGAATAGAAAAAAGTTTATTTGATACCATAAAGATAAAATAAGTACAATCGTGAGACTTGAACTAGAATAGTTGGTACCAAAATGTACATATATAAAAGTAACAAAATAACATACATAAGTATTAAAAAAAATACAATAAATTACCCATTTTATATAATTTTTATATAGTAGGTACTCGTTTATGGATTAATGAGTATTATATTACCCAATACTACCTACTAGCGGTTCCCTGCGGTTCACCCGTGAAAATTTCGGAGATCCCGCAAGAATTCCGGGATTTAAAGTAGCCTATGTCCTTCTCTGTACCTCTGACAACGTGTATGCAAAATTTCGTGGTGATCGGTAAAGCTGTTTAGCCGTGAAAGCGTAACAAACAAACAAACTCACTTTCGCATTAATAATATTAGAAAGGACCAGGTGTCCCGCGCGGTTTCACCCGCGATAATTTCGAAGTTCCCGCGGAATTGTTCCATACAAACTTTGCAACCCTTTTTGATTCCTTTAAGGGTTGAATTTTCAAAAATCCTTTATCGGATGCCTACGTCATACAAAGAACACACCCTCCAAGTTTCAGGTCTCTACGATCAGCGGTTTAGGCTGTGCGTTGATCCATCAGTCATTCAGGACAAAGCGTTTTATATGTATAGATAAAGGATTATGTTTTTTTAAAGCGGGTGTCGCGAGTTTGTGCCCCTTTATGTCCCGGGATGGTCCGGTGTAACCGGCGGCCTATTAAAATAAAGAACTCCATTGAAAAAGGTTCTAATGTGACTAAATTAAATAACCGCGACAACACATCTCCCCTCACCCGGCGTTCGCTGCAAAATTCAATTTCGGCTGTACTGGAACGGTGACAAGTGATCTCAATATGGACAATTTTGTTTTATGAATTTTAATAGTAATGGCCTTTTACTGATATCTAGATCTACGAATACGGCTGCGCTACGGAAAAACAAAGCAGCTGCCTTTTTTTTGCAAAATGAGTTTATTTTTTCTATTTTTGGCACTTTTAACGCATAACAGACGTTCCTACACACTCACAACCTTTAATAATAATAATAATAAAATTTAAAAAGGCTTTGTCTTAGACCTCGAGAAATACAAATTAAGAAAATCGTTAAACTATGGAAGATATTTTGTTTTCTCCTTCTGCGAAATTTATTCATTTGCAACTCCTTTATATAGAATAGAATAGTAATTGGTGGCGCCAGTAAACATTTATTTGTGTTTTTATTTATTATTTTTAAACACTCGTCGGTTGACTATTATAATAAAACCGATGTTTGTTTCGTCGTATATTTTGAGGGTCAATATGTACCTTAATTCGGCGCTTTCCTTCCTCTATGTGTGAACTACGGCTCAGAGGACAAAGTTACTGGCACATAAGAAAGCCTTTTTATTTTTGTCAAGATTGGTTTAAATATAGTTTGGAATGCGTGTGAAATATTATTGATTTTTAGTTTCTATTCTGTTCTGTGGTTTTGATTGAAGAACCTCGCCCTCCGGATAAGGAGCGATTTTTATTTTTTGTTATATTATTTTTCTTCATTACCTTTTTGAATATAACAATACAGCAGCTGCTCCGCGTGTGTTTTTTTGTGAACATTTACCTATCGTGCCGTGGTTCCTGAAGGACCTCTCGCAGTGTCCGTGGGAGGAAGCCAGGAAGGAGTATTACCCCGGGATTGCGAGGTAACAAGCTTCGATAATTATTTTATTTAACCGACGAGTGTAAAAGAGACATCCAGGCCGTCCGCATACAGTCCACTATTATCGAAGAGTTGCTGGCGTTGCCAACGACCTTGTCATTTTTCATTCACCATTTGGTCCATTTTTGGTCCAGTAATCTCTTTTACCGTAAGGCAGCCGCTTGGGTACCACAAAGAAAATTTGCTATACCTAGATAGGACATTAGGCGGCAGGTACGCCGCGGTTGCTGAGGTTAGAATAATAATTCCCAAAACTTCCTTGGCTAGTATCCCAAGTATATTTTCCAAAATATTTCCAAAACTGTGACTTTGAAAACATTGAATAGGTAATGGCGTAACCAAATGGCGTATAATAAATGACTTCGTTTTAATTTGTACGCGAGCAGAGACGGGTTGTACCTACAAGTTATGAATTTTGTTTCAATCTAATAAATAATATGCCTAATGATTTTGAAGGATCTACTTATTAAGTTAAATGCTTACAAGTAGATCATTCGCAGAAAACGCAATGAATCGTCAATTTGCTGAGAGAAATGTCTCCAGAATACTAATTGACATGAACTCAGGGTCGAAAGGGTTAGAAGGGAGTCGTATTGAAATTTGAAACCCCTCAATAACTAATGCAGGTAAATAAAAAAAAAATGTAAAAGAGTAGAAATTTGTTTTTTTTTTTTATTTGAGACCAAAAATGGAATTCCTTCATTTAACTTGTACAGCACCGTGACACACAACAAAATTTTTATGACCTTCAAAAAGTTACGAAACCGCCATCTTTGATTCCCGCCAAAAATTGTACAAATAGAAGTTCGGTTATGTAAAATAAAAGACATCGTGAATAAATTAAATTGAAACTTAATTGCCCGCGACGGCCATATTGTGAAGTCATTCACCGTATTGTTTATTTGACATTCAAACTTTTTGGCAAATGCATCATTACTTGACACTTTGTAAGTTGAACCATGAGTGTGGCGAAATTGCTAACCGCCGCACTCAAAAACATTTTAATGACTTTTTTTTGTTAAATTTACCCCAATGGGGAAGGCAAAGGAAGCTAAGACCATACAGCCAATTCAGTAGTATATTTTTTTCTTCTGAAGTTATTTACATCGAAATGCATTGGTGAGATGCATTTCGACGTAACTCTTCACAGTTGAACCTTAATAGGACGCTCTGTGGGAAGTTGTAGGTATAGTAAAAGGATAACCTCCCTATGAATGCCCCATTTTATCTTATTTCACTGTTTCCATACACTATTCATCACTAATGGATCAATATTATGCAAAATCCACCACATTCACACAATATTAATCCCGATAAACTAATTTGCAAAACAAAGATATAAAACTGACGTGTCCGTCACTGTTAAAATCCCGCCAAAAGCTCCTTTTAGGTTACGTACTTTTTCGTTTTTTTCCTAATGACTTTTTTAAACAGTTCCATTTTTAAAAACCTAAGTAAAAAAAATTTTGAAATGGAACCTCTAAATAAATTCCACTACGTCTCGCCGAGTGCGAAGGTAAGTGGCAGAATCACGAAACGCCTGGATGTCCCGCTATTCCTATTATGAATTCTCTTTGTGGCGATTGTGGGAAAAGAGTCCCATTAACATGGCGAATAAAATAAACATGAAATTCGCATTTCATTTTAAAGCGCATTAAAGTTTAGGGTGGGGGCTCGTGACGTCACTTACCGCTACAAGCCGCCATACAAACTGCACTAGTTAGTGACGTCACGCGAAATTTCAACTTAACGTATCGCTGTTATTTTTTGATTACGAGAAAAAAGAAAAAATACGTGTCCAATATTTTTTATTAATCTACAAGACGGACTAAAAAGAAAAATTAGTCAAATAGCCTATTGCCGTACGCTACTCACCGTCCCATTTCACATGACACACGCTCGATCACTACATATTATTCATAAGTCTAACATTTGCATAAATGTTAGACTTATGAATAATATGTTAATTACAGCTGTTGTTTGGGCACCTAGTTCACTTATCGGATCTAAATGTTCGATGTGCGTGTGTGTTGGACGAACTCAGAGGGATTTTATAAAATTACTGGCTGCCTCCCGCGGTTTCATCGGCGTTAATTTCGGAGATCCCGTGGGAATTCCGGGGTAAAAAGTAGCCTATATCCTTTTCTGTATCCCTGACAACGTGCACGCAAAATTTCATGGTGATCGGTTGAGCCGTTAAGGCGTGAAAGCGTTACAAACAAACAAACTCACTTTCGCATTCATAGTTTCAGTAGATGAATCGCCTCCAAACGGTGTGTATAAAAACTAGACATATAAATAAAATTGAAGTGTCTGTTTGTAATTTCAAAATAACAGCTTTTTATTCAATGCATACGAAATTATATACGATACTAACATCAAAAAATAATTTTTAAAAATTTTTCTCTGTTTGTGTGTCTGTCTATCTGTCTGTTTGTTCCGGGCAATCTCTTAAACGGCTAGGCCGATTTTAACTACAAGCTAGTTTTTATCCCGGAATTCTCGCGGGATCTCCAAAATTAACACGGGTGAAACTGCGGGGCACAGCTAGTAGGTACTAATTAAAAATCTCGATAGTTATTAACAACGATTTCAATTTCAGGGATGTAGGTATAGAGCTTATGTTCATAACTACAATGAGCTAAATATCAGATTTTTAGTAAAAACTAGCTGTTTCACCCGCAGAAATTTCGGAGATTCCGCAGGAATTCCGGATGCAAAGTACCTACCCTATGTCCTTCTCTGTACCCCTGACAATGTGTACCTAAGTATGCAAAATTTCATGAGATTTCACCGACGTTAATTTCGGAGTTCCTGCGGGAATTCCGGGATAAAAAGTATCCTATGTCCGTTCATGGTTCTAATAAGCTACTTCCCCACCAATTTTCTTGAGTTATAAATAGTGTAACTAACACGACTTTCTTTTATATATATATGGACATAGATAAGCAATAGTGTGTTAACCCACACTGGAGAAATTTTGAGTGAATTAAAGTTTTAAAATTATAGCGCCATTTTGTGTCAACATTTTTTATGCGCTATTAGTTACATTTTCAAACAATGTAATAAGGTGAACACATAATTAAAAAACGTTCTCTATAACTCTCAATAAATCGTTCTGAATCAATAACTTAGTTTTGTGGGTTAACATGTTATTGCTTATCTGCGTCCATATATAGATGTGGTCTTTCTTTATGCGTGGGCCGTGTTGATATTTCTGTCACATCCACATCTCAGTATCAAAGGAGGTATCATAAACTCGTAATTTCGCTGTCTATTCGAATGCGAGTTACGAGTTACGACCGATGGACGTTCAAAATTTTATTCAAACGAGTCGTAACTCGTAACCGATCCGTCTGTACGACTGTCATAAAAAGTGAGCTAAGCATTATTACCTATTAAACGGTTTATTTGCCTGAGGCACATAACCGCGAAATATTTACGAATGCATACTAAGCGTACTTCAGTTTATAACACAACTAGCTGTTCCCTGCGGTGTCACCCGCGGTAATCCCGCGGGAATTCCGGGATAATAAGTAGTGACACTAAGTGTATGCTAAATTTTGTGGTGATCGATGGAGTCGTTAACGCGTAAAAGCGTAACAAAGTACCTAGTTTTGCCGACACTTACAACAATTATATCGTTATACTAGCTGCCCCCCGCGGTTTTACCCGCGATAAATTTGAAGTACCCGCGCAATTGTTCCATACATTTCCATCCCCTTAGAGGTTGAATTTACAAAAATCCTTTCCTATCGGATGCCTACGTCATACAAAGAACACACCCTCCCAGTTTCAAGTCTCTACGATCAGCGGTTTGGGCTGTGCGTTAATCCATCAGTCATTCAGGACAAAGCATTTTATATGTATAGATTTCAATAAATTTACACAAAACTTGGACAAATTATATATGTACCTAAACCTTCCTCATAAATCACTCTATCTACCTATTGGTAAAATCCACAAGAAAATCCGTTTAGAAGTTTTTGATTTTATCGCAAACAGACAGAGAGAGGTAGATATTTGTTTTATAATATTATGTAAGAATGGGCCAATTACGTTTCTTATACATTTGCTTGTTTGTTACGCTTTCACACCATAACGGCTCAACCGCTTATCATGAAATTTTTCATACGCGTTGTCAGGGGTAGAAGGACATAATCATGGTACTTTCTATTCCGGAATTCCCGCGGGAACTCAGAAATTAACGCTGGGTATGGCTAGTATACATAAATACCTACATGTGATCTCGGTAAAACCTTGCCCTTAACTCTTTTTTTTGATAGCCGGCGATTATCCATAGCTCCATAGTACCTAGGTATCTATGTCTAATGATTTTTAAGGATCTATTTGAAAGTTAAAAGCCTACAATAGATCATTTGACGACAGTGCGATGAATCGTCAATTTGCTGAGAGAAATGTTGCCAGAATACTAATTGGGAAAGTTCGTTTGATGTTCAACAGGGACACACTTTTAAATATAAAAAACGGGTAGCTATGTCTGTCAGTGTTTACACGCGCAAGGAGTGAAACTTTTAAAGAGAAAACAAACCGAATATTCTTTAATGTTAGGTACCGAATTAAAATATAAAATAAAGAGGCAAATTGCAAAATAAAACAGGTAAAAAAGACGATCTTATTCCATTAGATTAAAAGCCATCTCTTCCAGGCAACCTCATTGAAACAATGGGCATGATGACTAAATTTTAATTTTTAGTCCGTCTTGTAGATTAATAAAAAATATTGGACACGTATTTTTCCTTTTTTTACATATTCAAAAAGTAACGACGCGGTGATACATTGAGTTGAAATTCCGTGTGACGTCACACCTAGGTACACTTTATACTTAGTTATGACGTCGCGAGCTCCCACTCCTAAACTTTAATGCATTTTATGTAAGAATTATTTCAATAATTCGAAAAAGAAAAAAATACCTACATATATATTTATTTTTTTATTATCTTACTGACGGACTTGTTTTTATTTCTTGCCCATTGCTAAAAAGGGATTTTATTGTGTTTTATGGTGATGTGTCAATTAATTTTGATTTGCTTCCTTTCTCGCCCCTAAATTTTCGTTCCACATTCCTAAAAATTCTTGTTTCGCCTCGTATTAATTTTTATTACTGTTTATTTGTAAAATGTCACTTTAGTAGAGTCAGAAAAAATAGTAAATTACAACAATCTTCTAAATACATAACGATAGCTTACCCGAGGCTTAACGATGGAATAAAAGGAGTTCATAAACAGGATATTATGGTCCTGGAGATCGCAGTAGGTAGGTACTCAGGTTGTCTCAAAAGTAGAATGATAAAACTTTCCTTGGGTCCTAGTAAAAATTCAAAACTTCGAAAACAAAATGCAAATTTTTTTTTTAAATACCTAGCCGCCATTTTGTAAAACAAAAAGATATCTACTACTAATACGATGATAGTTTTTTATGTGCTCAAGAATATACGTATATATTATGTGGGCGTCCAAGCTAAAAGTATCAGTTCTTGGCATTTAGTTTCCGAGATATACGAGGTTTTGTAAAGTTGGATGAAAAAATTGCGTCCGCGATTTTAATTGATTATTATTAATAAATGCTTATGCAATTTTCTACAATTTCATAAATCTATCTTAATCTAAAATAATATACAAAAATCTTTGTAACAAGCAAGTAAAGTGTGTTTCTTTTTTCACTCGAACTTTTATAATGCTTTTTCACAAATCAAGCTTTTTCAGAATTCCAACTTCAAATGTCTGATAAAAAAATACTGTGCTAGGTTTTGAATATTTTTTCAATTCTTACTATCAATTGACTATTCTAGATACAGAATCTAGTCTTAACTCAATACTCCATATACTACTGGTATCTTTTTACCTGGACCCCTACATAATGTAGTTACTTAGGTATATGAACTTTCCAGCTGATTTCTACTGTTTTCTAGTAAGTTCTGAGAAAGATTTAGCAAACTATAAGAGCACCATGATTTGCAATTTCTAACCTTATAACGATGCTAAATGCTAATATTAAATACAGCAATACCTTTATTATATATTATAAACTCGTTTCTTCTTCTTCTATTTTACTTGAAACTGGCTAAACGCATGATATACCTACGAAAGTCTATAGGAAAAAAAATAAAAAGAAGTACGAGTAAATTCGGTACGCATAGTACCTACCTATGTCGAAATAATTTATGAAAAAAAAAAACTTTGGCAAATTACTTCCATTATTATTATTGATATTGGATCGCTGCGGTGAAGTCGAGAGTTGTTCAACAAAGTTTCAAGTGATTTCGCACAATTGCTTTTTAATTAATTCTTGCTATACCTAATATTAAAGTTCTTGAATAGGGTATTCGAATAATATTATTTTTAACTATTGCGGGCCCGAGTTTAAATCGAAAATGAAGTGTATTTCGGAATTCCCGCGGAGACTCACAATTTTACCGGAATACCTAAAAGTAAACAATCTGACTGACAGCTGTCCTGTTAGTTACAGGAGTTGTTAATAGATGGCGCTGTCAGGTGGGATTTAAGAAACGTTTCTTTAAGTTTACTTATACTTGTACTTACTTGTTGTGCAATAAAGAATGAATAAATAAATAAATAAGTTTCTAATTGGTTATTTATTTTTCGTCATTAGCGAAAATATCCATTGAATCATTAATTTCTATAAGGAATTAAGAGAGACATGGCCTTGCCACAAAAACATAAAGTAAAAAAAAACATACATACAGCCGATTGCAGAACCTTCTTTTAGGAACTCGGTTAAAAAAAAAACATATAGAGTAGAATAGAAAACACTTTACCCATTGTACTTACTTGTATACGTACTTACTATGGGTGCGATCACTCGAAACGTTTAATTAGGAAAAATATTTTCATCTAAAAATAGAAGATGGTTGACCAATTTCCATCCCCTTTGTTATCACGTATACTTTAATTATTACAGTCGTCATTTTCATCGAGTAAGTATTGTTTTATTCTCATCACAAAAACCCACGCACGCCCACACAGCCGTCTTGAACCCTTAATATATTCGTACAATGACATCTATACATATTAAAATTGTAATTTGTCTATTTGTTATACTTATTAATATTTATAAACGCGAAAGTTTGTAGGTAAGTATGTATGGATGGATGGATGGATGGATGTTTGTTACTCTTTCACGCAAAAACTACTAGATGGATTTAAATGAAACTTTACTATAATACATATAGCTTACACATCAGATTAACACATAGGGTACTTTTATCCCGGAATTCCCGCGGGAACTTCGAATTTACCGCAGGTGAAACCGCGGGGCACAGCTAGTACAATATAAAATTAACAATATTATAAATAACTTAATTTTCCGTCCTGTCCTGTTGTTGGTTATCTGGAAGAGATCGCTAGTAAAGCGATAAGATCGCCTTATGTAATTGATAAGATTTAATGTTAAAATATGTTATCATTTGGTTTAGTGCCCAATAAAGAGTATTGTATTCTATAATATACTAGCTGTTCCCCACGGTTTCACCCACGTCAATTTCGTAGTTCCCGCGGGAATTCCAGGATAAAAGTAGCCTAAGTTACTTCTTATATTATAAGCTATCTGCGAGTGGAATTCCTGTCAAAATCAGTCCAGCCGTTTCAGAGATCAGCCGGAACAAATAGACAGACAGAGAAAAATTTTAAAAATTTATTTTTTGATGTAAACTTCCGAATGCATTTAGTGAAATGCTGTTAAATTGAAATTATTGTCTGTCTGTCTGTTAACTTTTCACGCCTTAACTACTGAACCGATCATCACGAAATTTTGCATACGTCATGTTCTCTCTCAGGATCACAGCAAAAGACATCTGGGTACTTTTAATCCGGATTCTCTTCGGAAATAAGCGCGGGTAGAACCACGGGGATCAATTAGTCTGTAATTAATTTTTCTCATCATTAATCCTCTGAAAGTGAGTCGTGATTGCTCTACGGAATCCGGGTTGATAAATTGGATTTAGTATCTAAATATAGACTGATATGTTTTTTTAATATTGTCTTATTTTTCTTACACTAGTTGTTCCCTGCGGTTTTACCCGCGGTGATTTCGGAGTGACTGCCGGGATTTCGGGATAAAAAGTGCCCTATGTCCTGCTGTGTTAAATTTGTATGATTTTACCCGCGTTAATTTCGGAGTTCACGCGGGAATTCCGGGACCAAAATTACCCTATGTTCTTCTGTGTACTCCTGAGAATGTGTGTGCAAAATTTCATGATGACCGGTTGAGCCGTTAAGGCGTGAAAGCGTAACAAACGAGCAGACTTACTTTCGCATTTAAAGGATATGACGCGTTGAATCCAGAGACTGGAGTTGACAGGGTGGTAAGTTCACGCAGTTTGAACTCAGAGGCCATAAAATGGAAAATACAGATGTAATCATAACGAAACTCGGTATATTTATTTTTATTTATTAATTATTTGGTAACAAATAATAATAAAAATAGTTTTTTATTCAATTTATCACAAATCAGCGTTGTTCTTAATATACACCCGCCAAACTGCATAGCAGTTTGTTGGCAGATAATCACTCCATTTATTTTGTTGTTCCTCTTAGGTATATACTGAACCAGCCAAGTACAACATAGTAAAATACGATACACCACACCACATATTTTTACAAACAGATAACCTATAATGCACACAGAAGGTTTCTAACAAAAATTTTTTGTTTTTTTTTGGAACAAGGCCTTACTGACACTTTTAGGGCGACTTTCACCAAATGGGACTTAAATAATTCGTAAACTTATTTAACTAATTTTATTTAATATCTTAAACATGTTTAACCTAAACACGTTTAGGTTTGTCTTTCACCATGGCCATTTTGCAGTTGATTATAAATTTTTAAAATTATAGCGCCATTTTGTGTCAAATTTTTGATGTTCAGTATTAAGTTACATATTTAAATAATGTAATAAGGTAAACACATAATTGAAAAACGTTCTCTAACTCTCAATAAATCGTTCTGAATCAATAACTTCATTTTGTGGGTTAACATATTATTGCTTATCTGCGTCTAAATACGTTTGCCACGTTGGTGAAAGTCGCCCTTAGTTCATATTTCTACTGGAGGCCGATCGCGCTAATTTTTTGAGATATGAAAATAGTTTTGTTCTGTTTCGTTTTTGGTATTTTGAGACTAGACAAACATAATTATGTCGAATAAAAGATGCAACGTTTTTTCAGTGATAAATTAAAAATGTCGAACTGAGGTGAAACCGCGGGGAACAGCTAGTTGTAGTGCGATACACGAAAAGTTGTTTTTTAACATGGAAAGAAATTAAAAGTTTTACCTACTGGAAGTGTTCGGAGTTGTTTTTTTTATACTGCGTAAATATATTGTGTGATAGAAACGTTCGAAAGTTAGCGTTGTGTTGTCGAAAAAGCCAAATCGCGTAAAGTCAAAATATGTTAAAAATATTTATCACTACATATTATATGTAGCATAAAATAAAGTAGCTTTCTTTGTCACTATGTATGCTTAAATCTTAAAAACTACGCAACGGATTTTGATGCGGTTTTCATAAATAGATAGAGTGATTCATGACGAAGGTTTATAACTATATTTTATCCTGGAATTCCCGCGGGAACTCCGAAATTACCGCGGGTGAAACCGCGCGGGTCAGCTAGTCCTTTATAAACAACAAACGCGCAAAAAAATCTAATATTTTCTCTTTACAATATTTAGTAGGTACAAGCTGCCGCCCGCTGTTTTACCCGCGGTAATTTCGGAGTTCCCGGTCCTCCTTGAATCTAGGTATCTATTTGTTAGCGATTCACTCATTCAATTTGAATTTGCAATTGGTGTTATATAAAATACCTAATGTTTGTAGCTTACATAAAAAAAAAATGAAAATAAATGATACAGTAGGTAGGTAACCTACCTACTACATATTTTGCACCCATGCATGTTGATTAAATTTAAAAAAAAAATATTCCGTCTTGTAGATTATTAAAAAATATAGGACACGTATTTTTTCTTTTTTTACGTAATCAAAAAATAACGGCGCTACATTGAGTTGAAATTTCGTGTGACGTCACTAGCCGGACAGTTTGTATGGGGGCTTATAGCGTGACGTCACCAGCCCTCACCCTAAACTTTAATGCACTTTATCTCTGTATATTTTCATTTGTTTGAAAAAGCAAAAAATACGTGTCTATTGTTTTTTTTTATTTTCTAACTGACGGACTAATTAGCATTTCGATTTGCAAAAGTCGTCAACATATTGTAAATACAGATTATGGCTCATCATCGCTCACCCAAACAGTTTTTGGCTTAACGCGTTCGCGTCCTAGCCAATTATATCGGCCAACGGCCTTCTAAGTTTTGATGACTCGATCTCAGCTATAAGTGGCTTTTCTGACAACATCCCGCTAAATTTATTTCAACTTTGTCAGCAAAAATTTGCGACGAACAAAACAAACCGTTAAGGACCTTGGTTAAGGTTTATCGTCAGTCGATCGTGCGTCAAACTTCCGTCTCTTTCACAAGATGAGATACGAGTCTAACAAAATCGCAAATATTTTTTAACCGACTTCCAAAAAGGAGGAGGTTACGCATTCGGCTGTATGTATGTTTTTTTTTTATTTATTACATTACTTAATTACTTACGGCCGCACTCAGAGTCGTTTTAATGATTAGTTACTTTAGGTAAAGATTTTAAAAACTAAACTGCATAAAAAAATCAACTCTTTTTAGCCGACTTCCAAAAAGGAGGAGGTTCTGCATTAGGCTGTATGTATGTGTTATTTTTTATGTAGGTATGTTCATCGATTACTCGAAGACGGTTGGCCCGATTTGGAAAATTATTTTTTTGTTTGAAAGGGTATACTCTCAATTAGGTCCCATTGCCACCAAGTCGGGATCTGATGATGGGATCTTGGAGAAATCGAGGGAACTCTTCTAAAATTATAGGCACAGCTATAACGATTTGGGTATTTTATAGTAGTTTGAAGTCGGTGACTCCACTCCCGCCACGAGCTCGTCGTGAGCAGAACAACCCAAGTGGGCAGACACAAGGCTTTGCACCGAATTCTAACCGATCAGTACCAATAATATATGTATTATTGGTTTGTGCTACCATGTATTTTTGACTTTTGGATTAAATCGGTATTTTGTTATTTTAAGCTTTTTAGTTTTGTGTTTTTGGTAGTCGGTTTTAATTTTTTTGTTAAAATTTTGTCTTTTTATCATATTAGTATACCTTTAATATTGTGTTGTCAAATTATTATTATTCGAAGTATAGGTATGTACGTACTCCGTAGATACTCGTCATTTAGTGCTTATTAGATTTCGGTAATTTTTATGCTCTACAAAGACCTATCCAAGATCTTTATTGTGGTCTAATTTGGTTGATGTTCAAAATGAATTGAAATCCTTACAAAACATGAATTCAAATAAAATAATTTTAGTTTCACGCAAACAATCTTTGTCTATTGTAGAAAATTGAATTGAATAACATTATACCAACCTAATTCACACCTGCGACACTCCGTGCTGAGCGAACAGATTGAGTTCCACTGCGGCGGAGTGTGGGCGGGCGGAGTGCAGGTGTCCGGCTTTAGCCGTACTTGTTTGGCTTTTACGAACGTGTCCGGCCAAATATTTTCTAGTCCGGCCTGCCCGGCCTTTGTTAGGCTTTTTGTCTGGGCAGCCGCGCGAGTCGAAAGCCGGACGCAAGTCAAGCCGCGAATGCTCCGAAAAAATTGCAAAATTTCGTTAAAAAAGTATACCTACCTAATTATAGCAAACTAAAAGCCTACCTTCTTTTACAGCAAAAAAACGGGTATAGTATTGGTGGCCAAACTGTTTGAATAATTTCCTTATTTAATATCATGTACAAATATTGCTATATGTTTTTACTATCCTATTACATCATATGTTATTTTTATTATCATTCTATTTAATATCAATAAATCACTATAATATATTATGTATCTATATACATATGTACATTATCTATGTAATGTGTATGTATTTGAATTGGCAGGCAGACATACGATCGGGTATCGCGCGGACGCATCCCCGCGCCGTATGGACTCCGCTGAAAACCAGCGCTGCCGCACTTTATGCGACAGCATATTATGCTGAGACGGTGTCCATTTTGGCATCACGGAAACTGTGATGTATGTGTGATTATATCTGAATATGTAGGTAGATTGTAAGCGCACATTGTAACTATGCGTATTAAACTTTGTCTCGAATTGAACGTGGCTGCGAGTAGTTGTGTTTTATTCCGCTCCCCGTAGGTATAGATTTTACAGTGGCGACGAGATAAAAAGTGTTAAAAAAAAAAAAAAAAAAAAAAAAAAAATACATACGTGTGCAAACTTAAAAATGTCGAGGTCAATCGGTAAGCTTTCGGAATTTAATATTAATAGTGATAATTGGAAGTTATACGTGGAACGCCTAGAACAATATTTCATTGTGAACAACATCCCCAGTGAATTACACGTGTCCACGCTCATAACAGTCGTGGGTGCAGATTGCTACGAACTAATGGTTAATTTGTGCACACCGACGCAACCTAAAAAAAAGACATTCGCGGAGTTAACATCGATTCTTGAAAAACATTTGCAACCGAGACCGAGTGTATTGTGCGAACGGTACAAATTTAGACAAAGGAAACAAAATGCCGGGGAGTCATTGGCCGAATACATGGCGGTACTAAAAAAATTGTCAAAATTTTGTGAATTCGGTACCGGGTTAGAAGAAAATCTGAGGGATCAGTTCGTTTGCGGCATAAGCAGTGAGACCATAAGGCAGAGGTTGTTTGCGGAGGACAAGTTGGACTACGATAAAGCGTATAAGTTGGCAGTGAGTATGGAAGGAGCCGAGAAGAATGCAGCGATCGTCGATGGGGCCGCCACGGGGTCGGGAAGCGGCGCGGCCTCAGTGCCATGCCAAGCGTTAGCGGCAGGCCGACGGGACAGCGGCCGGCGGGACAGCAGCCGGTGGGACACCGGCCGGCGCGACAGCGGTCAGCGGGATAGCGGCTGGCGGGACAGCGGCCGGCGGGACGGCGGTACGCGCCGAGCAATGGGCTCAAGAGGCGCACCGGCGGCGGCAGAGCAGAGCGCTTCGGCGCGCGAGCGGGGCGAGCGGTGCCGGGCTTGCGACGGGGCGCACGACGCAAGCAGGTGTCGTTTTGCGCGCTACGTGTGCCGCGTGTGCAACAAGCAGGGCCACCTGCGGCGAGTGTGCCCCTACCTGGCGGGGCAGCACGCCGTGCACATGACGGCGGCGGGCAGCGGTGACGAGCAGTGCGAGAGCGACGGCAGCGACGAGGTGATGGTTTACCCTATTAATGACCTGTCTGTGGCACAGTACAAACCGATATACATTACACTAAATGTACAAAATCATGATATTGCAATGGAGTGCGACACGGGCAGCGCGGTATCGTGCATGAACTTAAAAATGTATAAGCATTTTTTTTAAAGATCTAGAAATAAAAAAGTGTAAGGTAGTTTTACGATATTATACGGGCGAGACCGTGCGGCCCTTGGGAGTGATAAGACCATTAGTTAAATATAAAAATAGAGAAAAATATCTAGATCTGTACATTATACGAGACGGCAACACAGTTTTATTGGGTAGGCAGTGGCTAGAGGAGCTAAGAGTACAGTTGCCGAGTTTTGAAAATACCTACCGTGTTAATAATGTAAATGAATTAGCATTTAATATAAAGGAATTCAGTTCCAGATATTGTAAGGTGTTTGCGGACGGCTTGGGGCGGTTCACCGGCGGCCGGGTCAGCATCCACGTGCGCGAGGGCGCGCGGCCGGTGTTCCTGCGCGCGCGCCCGCTGGCGTACGCGCTGCGTGAGCCGGTGGAGCGCGCGCTGGAGCAGCACGTGCGCGACGGCATCCTCACGCCCGTCGACCGCTCTGACTGGGCGACCCCTATAGTGCCGGTCGTGAAGAAAGACGGTAACATTCGAATATGCGCGGATTATAAATTAACGTTAAATAAAGTCCTCGAAGTTGACCGTTACCCGCTCCCGAGGGTAGAAGATTTATTAGTGCGGCTACACGGAGGAACGCATTTTAGTAAAATAGATTTATCACAAGCTTACGCACAGCTAGAATTAGATGAGTCCCGGAAATATACCGTAATCAATACGCACAAGGGTTTGTTTATGTACAACCGGTTAGTTTACGGTTTATCATCGAGTCCCGGGATTTTTCAGAGACACTTAGAACAACTGTTTAGCGATATCCCTCACGTAGGGGTCTTCCTCGATGACGTCATCATCACAGGTAATCATACCCGGGAACACATTAACAACTTACACGAAGTTTTTAAGCGGTTAGAAACGAGCGGGCTGCGCGTCAAGAAAGAAAAGTGTGTTTTCTTTGAAAAATCTATCACGTACTTGGGGCACACGATCACTAAGGACGGGGTGCACACGTGTGCGGACAAAGTAAACGCCATCCGGAATACGCCTGCACCACAGAACATAACGCAGTTGCGGGCGTTTATAGGTATGGTGATGTATTACGGAAGATTTATAAAAAACGTAAGTACCGTGTTGGCACCCTTATACGAGTTATTGAGAGCCGGTGTAAAATATGTTTGGAACAGAGAATGTGATAAATCATTCCATAAAATTAAAGAATGCTTGAGCTCGTGCGAAGTGCTGGCGCATTACTCGCCGGAGCTGCCGCTCATGCTGACGGTGGACGCAAGCGGCGTGGGCGTGGGCGCCGTGCTCGCGCACCACACGCCGGCCGGGGAGCGCCCGGTGGCGTACGCGTCGCGCACGCTCAGCGCCGCCGAGCGGGGCTACGCGCAGATAGACAAGGAGGCGCTAGCAATAGTATACGGAGTAAGAAAGTTTCACCAATACTTGTATGGAAGAAAATTTACCTTGCGAACAGATCACAAGCCCCTGACATATATTTTCGGCAATAAGGTTGGAATTCCAGTAATGGCGGCGGCGCGCGTTCAACGTTGGGCGCTCCTGTTATCGGGTTATAACTACGATATAGAATACGTATCGTCCAGCAAAAACTGCGCGGATGCCTTGTCGAGAATGCCCGTACCCGGACCGGAAACAGGAGCTGAAGAGGTGACGTACGTTAATTTCGTGGAGGATTTTTTACCGATCACCAATAGTGACGTCCGACGCGCGACACAACAGGATAAGTTACTAAGCAAGGTTTTGTTGTGTGTACAAGCGGGCTGGCCGCCAACGAATCCAGACGAGCTCATTAAACCTTATTACGCTAGACGCAATGAGCTGTACATAGATCGAGGGTGCATCATGTGGGGGTATAGGATGGTCATACCGCCAACGCTTAGGGATACCATCTTAAAGCAACTACACGTCAGCCACATGGGCATAGTGAAAACAAAGGCGCTGGCACGTAGTTACGTGTGGTGGCCCAATATAGATATGGACGTAGAACGAGTGTGCAAAGAATGCGAGATTTGTGCGGCGGAAGCGCAAGCGCCGCCGCGAGCGCCGCCACAACCTTGGCCGTACCTCACACAGCCATGGAGTAGGCTACATGTGGACTTTTTGGGACCCTATAAGGGCCGGACCTTCTTCGTGATAATTGACGCCAGTTCGAAATGGTTAGAAATTTTCGAAATGAGACGAACGAATGCCTCCGCGGTTATTGGGACACTAAGAGCAACGTTTGCACGTTTCGGCTTGCCAAAAGTATTAGTATCCGATCAAGGTCCACCGTTTACGAGCATAGAGTTCAGGGAGTTTTTAGAAAAAAATGGCGTGAGCCAATGTTTTTCCCCAGCATATCATCCCGCGTCAAATGGTTTAGCTGAAAACGCGGTAAAATTGTGCAAACGAGCAATTAAAAAAGCCGAACGGGGATCAATAGAGGTAGATGCGGCTTTGCAAAGCTTCTTATTAGCCCATAGGAATAGTATCCATAGTACCACAGGGGACAGCCCGGCGATGCTTTTGCAGCGTCGCTCGTTGAGATCGCGGCTAGACTTGTTGCGGAGCGATCGCGCTCTCGAAGACCGGGTACACGAGGCACAGCGACACCAGGTACAAAATTCGAGCCGGGCGCCACTGCGCGAGTTCGCGCCGGGGGACACCGTGTGGGCGAGAGAGTACGGGGGCGATACTAAATGGACGAAGGGGGCGATAGTCAGTAGGGACGATACGCGAAGATACGTGTTGGAGCGTGGTGACGGTCAACTAGTTAGGCGACATATCGACCAGTTGAAACGGAGATCGCGCTTATCCGATGTATCGTGTCCCGGAGAGGACGAGACCAATTCAACAACCGCGGCGGACGGAGCGGGGGATGCTGTGGCGCGCGTAGTACCGGAAGGAGAGGCAGAGGGAGAGAATGACACCGTGGCTTCGCCGGGGAAGGTCACGCACGAACCCGATAAAGTTGTTACTCCCACTGCGTCACCGACCGGGACGTTGCCGCCGCCTGATACGATCCATTTTAAATTTGATGCATGTATTACTTTTAAGAAATTTTGTGATGCCAAATAAAGTTATGTCTATGTCTATGTCTATGTCTACGTCTACGTCTACGTCTACGTCTACGTCTACGTCTACGTCTACGTCTACGTCTACGTCTACGTCTACGTCTACGTCTACGTCTACGTCTACGTCTACGTCTACGTCTACGTCTACGTCTACGTCTACGTCTACGTCTACGTCTACGTCTACGTCTACGTCTACGTCTACGTCTACGTCTACGTCTACGTCTACGTCTACGTCTACGTCTACGTCTACGTCTACGTCTTTATCTACGTCTACGTCTACGTCTACGTCTACGTCTACGTCTACGTCTACGTCTACGTCTACGTCTACGTCTACGTCTACGTCTACGTCTACGTCTACGTCTACGTCTACGTCTACGTCTACGTCTACGTCTACGTCTACGTCTACGTCTACGTCTACGTCTACGTCTACGTCTACGTCTACGTCTACGTCTACGTCTACGTCTACGTCTACGTCTACGTCTACGTCTACGTCTACGTCTACGTCTACGTCTACGTCTACGTCTACGTCTACGTCTACGTCTATGTCTATGTCTATGTCTATGTCTATGTCTATGTCTATGTCTATGTCTATGACTAATTGCTTTCTATTATGAACTATTGTCCGGCTTTTAAAACATATCTATATCCGGCTTTAAAAGAGCTTGATTAGCTATTAAAAAAGGTATGCCCGGCATTTTTAGGGCAAAATGGCGGACCAAATTAAGCGATGAGTAGGTATGTAACTGCTTTTGTTTTTTTAAACCTGACAATCTTAGATGCACTGTTTTTATATGAACTTTTATGTAGATGCAGGTAATTTTAGATAGATATAAACGTAGTTTCAAAATAGTATATTTCATTACAAGTGCGGAAAGCCTGTCATTGCAAAGAGTTCCGACAAATGTCTACCCGAGCCGAGGCGCAGCCGAAGGTGAGGGTTGACAGTCGGAACTCTTTGCAATGACGGTTCCGCACGTGTACTGAACAACTATTTTTAATACAGTTGCGAAAAAATTAAGCAATTTAATAAAATATCAAAAACACAACAAACTCAACTAAGTTCCAACTGTGATCAAGAGATGGCGCTAGTCGTATTAGTAATGCGAAACCTACGTTTTGCAATGCAAGTGTGTCAAAGTCGTGTCGCCATTTTTGACAGTTGGCAAAGAGAACGCACGAGTTCGGGAAAGGTAAACAAAAAGCTCGAGTATGTAATAGCCCACATCCCGAACGCTAAACGTCCCTGCAATACGCCACTTTTTGAGCAACTGTATTAAAAAAGAGTAATTTGTACTCAAACCAAACTCCATAGTATCTAAATATTATTAAGAAATACGATAACCATGAGTTTATACAAGATATTTTACAGCCACGAGCGAGACGTCGTTAAATTTTATAATACTATAATAATAACTTGAATTGCGTATAAGTACGAACGACGATGCTTGGGTTTTTTTCACAAATCCTTTACGAGTTACAAGCGGTTTATTTCAAATCCGAAAGAATAGCCGACTGAAAGAATAGTTGTAACTGCTACGCCTGACAAGGTAAGGCGTAGTTTCGTTATATTATGTGTGTGCGTGTAACTGTGCATGTACACGCCGAGGCGTAGTTTTATCAGCTTCACTTCTTTGTTCACAGCGCTCCGTCTTGACTTTTTATTTCGTCTGAGCCTCGGTAGAGAATAATCACGTGTTTGCTTCCATACGTTATAATCGAGACAAATCATCGCAGAAACCGTAGATTACAAGCAATCGACCACAGACAACTTATCGTGCTAATATTGCCATCGGCGCTAATGCCTTTATTAGCGTACATCACATTCCCTATTTTTTTTTCTGTACCTACCCTTGACAACGTGTAGGTACATATACTCGTAGTATGCAAAATTTAATGTAGTTTCTTACACGTTAATTTCGAAATTCCCCTGGGAATTCCGGGATAAAAAGTAGCATATGTCCTTCTCTGTACCCCCGAAACGTGTATGCAAAATTTCGTGGTGATTAGTTGAGCCGTTTAGCCGTGAAAGCGTAACAAACAAACAAATATACAAAGAAACAAACTCACTTTCACATTTATCCTACTAATATTATAAACGCGAAAGTTTGTAAGATTGTATGGATGGATGGATGGATGGATATTTGTTACTCTTTCACGCCAAAACTACAGGATGGATACAAATGAAACTTTACAATAATATAGAATAGAATAGAATAGAATAGAATAGAAAAAAGTTTATTTGATACCATAAAGATAAAATAAGTACAATCGTGAGACTTAAACTAGAATAGTTGGTATCAAAATGGCTACCACTCAGCATTATGCCGTGGCACTAAGTTCCACGACGCTTATAGATAAGATTAACACATAGGGTACTTTTTATCCCGGAATTCCCACGGGAACTCTGAAATTAACGCGGGTGAAACCGCGGGGCACAACTAGCAATACATATTATTGCGGGATAAAAAGTAGCATAATATGTCCTTCTCTTGTCTCTGACAACGTGTATGCAAAATTTCGTGGTGACAGTCGAGCCGTTTTAACGCAACAACAAACTACGCCTTGAGACTTGGCATGGCCACTCAACATTCAAGACAAATCATCGTCTTTAGTCTTAATAATATTGTGCCAATAAAGCGAATGCGATCGGTAGGTAATCGTTTCACAGCACTCAAATATCAATCGCACTGAATATCGCCATGATTGCTGTGGACTTTAATACACTGCTTGACAATTTAATGGGACTAAGTTAATTTTTATTTATTTATTTATTTTAAAGAAAACAGTACAACATTTTTACAGAGTCAGACACAAAAACCCAGCAGGGTTTATTTCGTGTCACATCTGGCATTAAATACAATACATATTGTGTACTTACAAAAAGAAGATTATATTATAGTCGATGACGCACGATCACAGCAGCAACCCATAGCACTTAACATATATGTAGTATAAATAATATGTAAGTTACACCGCATAACCAATGCACGTTGAAGTGAGAAGAGATGATCTGTCGTAGCGAGTGCCCTTCTCCATCTATTTGAGCAGGATAGATGTAGGCAGATGATAGATGTGAGCAGGATAGAGGAGGATAGTACGTAAGTGTTAAAAAAAAACAGCTATCTCTTTCTCTCGCATGCATGCTATCACTGTCTTTTTACCATAATTTTTCGACTTAATATCCCCTTAAAAGCGTGCATGATTTGATCATTCTACGAAATACGAATCTATATGTCACTTGGCACATATGTAGTAGCAATGGAATTGCTATAATTATGCGAATTCTCTTTTTGCAATTTTATTGTTCTACTTCCAATGCGGGGAATATGTGAGAGAAAATATCACTTCTCAGTATAACAAAGAAAATTAGAAACTCACACTTCACACTAAAAATTCCCCAACAATAAGGTACTTGTCCATTTTGATTAGCTAAACGATACACCATCAAGTACCATCGGTATCATGTGACCTATAGGTACAGGGTAAAAGGTTAAACGAGGGACACAATGAAATATGGTATTCAGTACTCTAGATTCTGATCCCTAATTAAAAAAAAAAACAATGATAGAATTATGAATTTTTGACGTAAAAAAAAAAAAACTACAAAAATTGGTTGCTCATTAGTCGCAAGTTGCTGACACGCGGATCATAATCTAGGGGTTTCAAAAGCGTTAATCTTGGATTCTGCGTTAAAAGTACTCTATGTCACTCAGGAACACTGTAAATTCGTATGAGTTAAAGAATAAAATTGGTTAAGAAGTTTTGAGTTTATTCGTTACAAACAAAGCAACAACCATATCACATATTTCCTCTTTGTTATATTAGTATGGATAACAATGCTTCGACGTTATACACAGCACCACCGGTCCCACAGAGATACAAAGAAAATATTTTAGGATCAATATAGTAATAAATAGATTTATGTATGTCAGTAAATAAAATGGGCATGAGCCATAACTAAGTATCAAGTATACGTAGGCGTGACGTCACACGGATTTTAAACTCAATGTATCGCCGTTGTTTTCTTGGTTACGTAAAAAAAGAAAAAATACAATATGTCCAATATTTATTTTTTACTAGACGGACTAAAAATTCAAATTTAGTCATCTATTATAGCTACTAGTCATATTATTAGTCATATATTATATTCTATTCTATTCATCAATTTTCATTGCATGCAAGTGTAAATTGTACGCATCACAAGGCCGATTCGATATTAAATTCTATCTTATATCTAAAAATGGACGATTATAGTCTATCGGATTACTGGCAGAGTATGAAAAATAATAAAAAAAGTTTTCTAAACGTTTACAGCACTTTTATGACTGACAAGGAGAAATGATATTGCACGGACCTCTATAATAGTAATAAAGATTTCGTCTTTGCTATATTTTTTAGAAATTTTTAAAGAAATGTAAAAAAAAAATGATGAAAGGGTTTCGCTGCAAAAGTTAATTGAATTTCTATGGAAGGCACTCGCTGTTAACGACGGTTTGATCCCCAGTGTACCTCAGGATTTCTCTTGAGAACTACCTACCTATATATTTTGCGAAAGGAAAAAGAAAGGTAGGTAGTTTGTCCTGGAAGAAGGAACTTCAGAACTTAAAGTAACTTTTAGTAACTTTTATACGGATTATTCCTTACTATCTTACTTCCTTACTAACATTATAAATGCGAAAGTGAGTTTGTTTGTTACGCTTTCACGCCTTAACGGCTCAACCTATCATCATGAAATTTTGTATACACATTATCGGGGGTACAGGGAAAGAGACATAGGGTTATTTTTATCCTGGAATCACCGCGGGAACTCCGAACTTGAAACAGCGGGGAACAGCTAGTATTATATAAGTACTTACTTGTAATAATAATCAACCGATCATCATGAAATTTGTAGGTATACAACTATACACGTTGTAGGTACACAGAAGGGTATAGAGGGTACATTTATGTACTAGTATGCAATTTCTAATTGGACGCAGATAAGCAATAACATGTTAACCCACAAAACGAAGTTATTGATTCAGAACGATTTATTTGACAGTTAGAAAACGTTTTTTAATTATGTGTTTACCTTATTACATTGTTTAAATATGTAACTAAATATTGAACATAAAAAAATGTTTACACTAAATAGCGCTATAATTTTAAAACTTTAATTTACTCAAAATTTCTCCAGTGTGGGTTAAAACACTATTGCTTATCTATGTTCAATTATCAACGAAAATTTCGGAAATCCGGCGGGAATTCTAGAATAATAAGTAGGCAGGTACTCTTTACTCCTGGGAACGTGTTTGCAAAATTTCATGATGATCGGTTGAGTAGTTAGCGTGGCGGTGGCGGCAGCGGCAGCGGCAAAAACAAATGGTAGACAACATACGAAGGCGGCCACAGCTATCAGCGGCGCGAGCTGTGGCTGACTTCTTATGTTGTGTACCATTTGTTTTTGCCGCCCGCTGCCGCCACCGCCTCCGCAGAGACTGTGGCCAAGGGGTTATGCTGAGCTGGTTGCCTTTTTGTTGCGACACGCTGGTTGTGCTTCTTTTGATATTGCATATTAACGGTTGTCGTAACAAATGAAGTTTATTTCATTTCATTTCAGTTATAAGGCGTGATAAGTTAAGAGACCGACAGACAGAGTGCCTAACTTTTGCATTTATAATATTAGTATGGATTTTCTTTGCTACAAAACATTTTCTTCTATATGAATTTTGTTTCATATAAAACATATGGGACCGAATGTCCAACTTCACCTCATAGCAATCACGAGTGTGGGAAAAAATGTGCCGTTGTTTACAAAAGGGAGGCATTCGGCTGTTCTACGGAAAAACAAAGCAACTGACATTTTTTTTTCAAAATGAGTTTTTTTTTGTATTTTTTTTGCCACTTTTCACACATAACGAACCTTTCTACATACTCTCAACCATCAAAAAGCTTTAGTCTTAGAGAAATTAAAGTTAAGAAAATTGTTAAACTATGAAAGGAAACTTTCGGCAGAGCATACAAGAGATATAAATTGTGTACAAATTTAGATTAGGCATTGCTTGTGTTTGTATCTTTTTCTTGTGTGTTGTGCTGAAATAAATGTATTTTCTTCTTCTTTTTCTTCTTAAAGGTTTGTTTTAAAAAAAGGTAGGTACTTCCGGTTTTTTGCTCCTCCTGTTAAATTTATTCTACTGCAACAACCATCAAAAAGGCTTTAGTCTTAGAGAAATCAAAATTAAGAAAATCATTAAGCTATGGAAGGTGCGTATCCCTACTAATTTTATAAATGCGAAAGTTTGTCTGTCTGTCTGCCTGTCTGTCTGTTATTCTTTCACGCCTTAACGGCTCAACCGATCATCATGAAATTTTGTACACACGTTGTCAGGAATATAGAGAAGGACATAGGGTACTTCGTATTCCGGAATTCCTGCGGGAACTCTGAAATTTCCGCGGGTAAATCCACGGGGGACTGCTATATCTGGATCTACTGAACCAATTTTGAAAATTCTTTCACTTATAGGAAGAAAGAAAGAAAGAAAGAAAGAAAATACATTTATTTCAGCACAACACACAAGAAAAAGATACAAACACAAGCAATGCCTAATCTAAATTTGTACACAATATATATCCCTACAGTGATCCTGAGTGACGTAAGTTACTTTTATCCGCGGGGCACAGCTAGTATTAAATAAAGCTAATTTCAGTTTTTTGCTCCTCCTTTAAAATTTATTCCGCAATGCAATTACTTTGTTTTTCCGTAGGGCAGCCGCGTTGTGATCAATTTTGAAGAGGGTTCGTTGTGCCGCAATAAGGGTTAAACAGGAAACGGAAAGTCATTGTTGGATTTATTGGATTTTTACTATGGGATCCGCAAGAGGTTTTAATAACAACACCTGCTCAAAATGCTCCAGGATCTGTATAAATCCATTCTTGGATGTGCTGTTTGCCTGGTACCAGGACGAGACGGCGTCACGAACTTGACCAACAACATGGAATGAAGAGGATCTCAGATCACAGCAAACAAGACTACTCGATTTGCTAATGCGCTTTCAGACCACCAATTTAAGGCTCTAACCGCCGCACTCAGACTCGACTTTAATGATTACTTAGTTAAGTATAGATTTTTAAAACAAAATTGCCGCAATCAGAGACGTTCAGTAAATTAATGTTAATTGGCATTTAACTAATTAAGTTACATCTCATTAAATGCCAATTAACATTAATTTACTGAACGTCTCTGATTGCGGCAATTTTGTTTTAAAAATCTATACTTAACTAAGTAATCATTAAAGTCGAGTCTGAGTGCGGCCGTTTATCGGATACAATTTAGGGTCGGTGAGTGAGAGAGTGAGAGCAAGTGATCACACTACATTAAAATGTAACGTACAACACTCGATTTAGGGTACAATTTAGTGTAGTGTGATTACTCACTCCCTTTCTCTCACTCACCGACCCTAAATTGTATCCGATTTACCGCCGCACTCAGAGTCGACTTTAATGATTACTTAGTTAAGTATAGAATTATAAAACAAAACTGCCGCAATCAGACAAGTTTAATAAATTATTGTTAGTTGGCATTTAACTAATTAAGTTACACCTCATTAAATGCTAATTAACATTAATTTACTGAAAGTCTCTGATTGCGGCAATTTTGTTTTAAAAATCTATACTTAACTAAGTAATCATTAAAGTCGACTCTGAGTGCGGCGGTTAGAGCACTAAATTGGTGTCTTGAAATTGCAAGTTGTAGTTAGCGCTTAAGACTACTCGGCCCCTGCGAACGCATCTGGCCAAAATTTGGCTTGATATAAAAAAACCGCCGTCAGTCGGCAGCTGTCATACGTCCGCGTCGCATCTCTGACATCTCTCGATTTTTGAGAAAATGCCGAGTTGTTCTGTGGTTGTGTGCGAAAATACAAGCAGCAAAGTGAACTACGTGAAAGATGGCAAATCAAACCCCGTCTCGGGACTAAATAAGTTACTTTCACCCCTAGGATAACAATGTACTATTATGAATCTACAGCACGGACTAAAAACAAAAATTTATAGTCAAAGAGCCTAGCCCCTTTTGAACTCGTTGAGTACTTATTTAGTATTTATGCCAGAGATATATTTCAGCTACCAACCCACACATTGCCAAACACCATTTCCTTACACATAAAGATTGGAATGTAATTTATATTTGCGTTTATAAAATGGATTTTGATGCGTAAATAATAATGTGTGTAATTATTACAACATCAACACTAGTTTAATGATAAAGCACGTGCGCGCGCAACATTGTGCGCTTGCGCCACTCCACTGACCAATAAACAACACTGCTTATTGATCTATTTTGATTCCTTCCTCTATGATTATTATGGAACCAATAAAATTACACAGGGCGTAGGAATTTTTAACCAACCTCCAAAAAAGGAGGAGGTGCTCAATTCGACTGCTTTTTTTGTATCTTTGTTACGCGAAGACAGCTGGACCGATTTGGAAAATTCTTTTTTTGTTTGATAGGGTATACTTTGAAGTTGGTCCCGTTGAAAAGAAGTAATGTAATTGTAATGACAGTATGACTTGTCATGACAGTGAGGACGTAAGATTTTCTCATTCTTTTAAAAATGCAGTGGTTATATACTCTTTAGTCTCAAAGAAAATATAATCACATCATCTATCTGTCTCTCCAAGCCTTAAAACTGCCACTTCGCGAAAAATCAATTTAAGAAAAAGAAAAAAAAATCATAACTCTAAAAAGGTTTTATCATGTTCGTTATGCAACATTATATCGAAGCTTTCCATTCCATTCCATTTCATTGTGCTGAAGTCTTTAATAGTACATTGTTATCCAAGGGGTGAAAGTAACTCATTTAGTGCCGAGACGGGGTTTGGCGCCCGAGCGTAGCGAGGGCGCCAATAGTTCGAGGCACTAAATAAGTTACTTTCTCCCGAGGGTAACACTGTGCTTTTCATTACGAATGCAAGGAAAGTCAAAATAAAAATAGGAATTAGCTAAAGAAAAAATGAGTGAAGATCGGATAGTCGCTTGACACATTCCCACCTATTTCTTTTTCTTTGGCCGGCTAGCTATTCAGCCAGTATTTTTTATTTACATTGTGGCGACCTAAAAAAAATATTTTTTTTAATTATTAAGTATTAATTAAAGAAAATAAAAAAATATAAATAGGAATTAGCTTAAGAAAAAGTGAGTGAATTTTATTTTAATTAATACCTACTTAAACTTTACGTTATTTCAATTTTACATCGCGCTGGCTGTATAGAAAGTTGAAACATGGTTCAATAGAAATGTGAAAATAGACTTAGCTTTTTTTTAATAATTTGACAGTTGTCAGTTGAAAGCAATTCTCCCTAGGGCTGAAAAGGGCTACTTTCAACCCGCTTCTCAGGCAACTTCAGACCTACTTTCCGAGCATGAGTAATGAAAATGAACTTTTTTCCTCTATGTCCTATTTCGATGAAACAAAGCTCCGTCTCCGTCGTTGCTCCATCCAGACTTAGCTTAATCTACTACTGAAAACAGCCAGACAGACAGAAAAGAAATTAAAAAACTTTTTTTTAGGCTTGGTTACTTTTCTTTTATCACCCCTCTCAATTTTAGGTAAAAATATTCAATGCACAGAATCGCGATTCTACTCTTTTATTATAGTATAGAAGATATCAGTGAAAGATATTTTTAAATGGGTTCTACTCCAATATAAACAAACTTCCCCTGTACAATAATACTACTTACCTATAAAATGTAGATTGTAGATGTATTTTATTGTACACTAGCTGTCCCCGCGGTATCACCCGATAATTTCCGAGTTCCCGCGGGAACTCCCGGATAAAGAGTACCAACCTTGAACCTAACCTATGTCCTTCTCAGTACCCCTGACAACGTGTAGAAGGCGAAGTTTAATGCAGTTTCATATTTCAGAGTTCCTGCGGGAATTTCTGGATAAAAGTACCTACTTACTCTATGTCCTTTTCTGTACCCGTGATAGCGCAGTATTAAATGCCAAAATTCGTGATTATTGGTTGAGCCATTAAGGCGTAAAAGCGTAACAAACAAACAAAGTCATTATCGTACTGTACACATAAATAAAATTGATGTGTCTGACGTCTGTTTGTAGGTAATTCCAAATTAACAGGTTTTCACTAAATGCGTTTGAAAGCTGGGTACATAAGAAGATCAGTTTTTTTTTTAATTCTCTGTCTGTCTGTGTGTCTGTATGTTCCGGCTAATCTCTAAAACGGCTGGACTTATTTTAACGGGACTTTCACTGGCTGATAGCAGATGTTACAAGCAGTACCTCACTTAAGCTACTTTTATGTTAGAAATAAATATTTCCCGCGGGAATTCTGAAACTCATGCGGGCGAAACCGTGAAGCATAGCTAGTAGTTGATAATGGTGAGATAATACGTTGTACGTACTATTTATAACCTAAAGTTATTAAAATGAATCTATAAATATCGTAAGGTGAAAATTGAAGTGTTGGAAAATAATTTATGGCGCTGTGAGATTTATTGCACGATTCAACTTGTGCGAGATTCCGATTAAATTGTAATAATAATACACCATATTTCATAGTCGCTTGTTACAATCGATTTTCCGATAGTCCAAGCTAAAAGGTATCAGTTCTCGGTATTTAGTTTCCGAGATGTAGGTATAGTATAATACGAGGTTTTGTAAAGTTGGGTGAAAAAATTGCGTACGCGATTTTAATTGATTAGGTAATTAATAATATGCTCGAATTTCTACAATCCTACTAATATTATAAATGTGAAAGTGTGGATGTTTGGATGTTTGGATGTTTCTTACTTAATCAAGCAAAAACGGCTGAACGGATTTGGATAAAATTTGGCATGCCGTTGTCAGGGGTACAGGTATAGGGTACTTTTTATCCCGGAATTACCGCGGGAACTCCGAAATTACCGCGGGTGTAACCGCGGCGCACAGCTAGTAATATATAAAAATCTATGTAACAAGCAAGTAAAAGTGTGTTTTTCATTCAAAATTTTATAATGTTGTTTTTCAAATCAAGCTTTTTCGGAATTTCAACTTCAAATGTCTGATAAAAAAAGACTGTGCTAGTTTTTTAATATTTTTTCAATCCTTACTATCAATTGACGATTCTAGATACCGAACCTAGTCTTAACTCAATACCCCACTACTGGTACCTTTTACGTGGATGCCCACAATTACCTACCTAAGGGCGTTAGCACTAGCGATTTCTCAGCGTTTTCATAACGGAACAGACACAGTTTACAACCCCTAGTGTAATAAGGCCCTAAGTCCTATCAACTTTGCCAAAGATATTGAAAGAGAATAGATTGACAATACGCTCGGCCGCTAAGCTTCCCCCTTGAACCACGCAGCGGTCAAATGATCTCATGCTAACAAAATGTCGTTGGCTAGCAGAGTCTATTGTCTATAGATAACTACCACTTGACGGAAAGCGATGTGATTGGCTATTTGAAATGTATTTTGTGGTGACTGGTATTTGATTGCGTCGCAACGATGGGATTGGTTTTTATTTTGATCATTCCCCCCGCAAAAATTGGTTGACGTGGATTGAAGGTAAAAGTTTGTATTGTTCGTCTATTCTCTTATAATGTCTTTGAACTTTGCCATGAAAAGATACAGCGCACACTGACTTTTTTACGCATTATTCATAACTAATGGATCACTATTATTCAAATTTCCATCACATTTACACAACACAAACCACAACAAAATAATTTTAAAGCAAAGAAATAAAAACATCTATCTCTGCTAAGTAGCGCCAAAGTTTCTGCAAAAATAAAATATAACGAAAGTCGTCATTTTATAGTCCGGGAGGTAGTGTTGCATTTTAGGCAGTGTGTTTATGCCGATTGCTTGCCATCATTTTCAATGACTTATAAGTGAACCAAGCGTCAGCTGACGCACCCGCGGTGGATGCGGGTGTAGCCTCTTCCCTTAAAATTTCGAAGCAACACTTGCGTGTGTGTGTGGATTTTCGTCAGTCGCAATCAGCTTCGGTTGTACTCTTCATTTTCAACTATTGTTTAGTAAAATTAATTTATCACATGTACAAATGATCCCCTCTGCATGTCACACAGCTAAAGAACTGTCGTTAGTGAATAGAACAAAACTTTATCATAAAAATATAAGTATTCGTTTTTTTTTGCCACTTATCACTTAAAATGGTTGAGTTGTTGACATATTTTGACTTGCGTTCGTTTGATCGAAAAGTACGACTGAAGCTGATTGTGACAGATTTTTGACTGACAAAGATGACACGCCGCACACACGCAGATGTCACTTTGAAATTTTGAGGAGAGAGCCTTAGGTAGCCCCCAAGTTGTATTATATGGGCTCAAGCAACACCCGAATCTTTCTCTAAATGGCAGCTGATTGTTGTTTCCATACTTCCTTACTGTCTTAATCATTATTTAAATAATTACTTAGTTGAATTTCATTCGGCATACTATAACTTTTTTTTTACAATTTCATGCGAGCAGTTGACGCATAATCCCCCCTTCACGATGCAGCTGACGATTTTTTTTCAGTTTATTATAACGTCAACTACTACCCCTTTTTCGCTTTCGAAGGCCCTTCACACCAATACCCACCGCTACTTCAGCAGCTGAAGGTCAGTTTACATAATAGTCATATAATATCAATTATCGATGTTACCATCAGCCGGCATACTATGACTCACGTATTTGCAGCGCTACCTCCCGGACTATTAGGTTTTGTTCAAATTACTCAATGTCAATTAGTTGGAGTAAAAAAATCATGTTTCATCCCTGACAAGAATTTTTATAAGTAGCATCGCATCTAGAAAAAATAATCTTTTGCTTTAAGAAAATAAACGAACCAGTTATTATTTTACGAGAAACGCGCAGAAAATACCTACGAGAAAAAAAAACAGCTGTTAGTATTTGGGAGGCGCGTTATGGGCAAGGAATGTCGTTGGTCATAGTGAATAAGGACCCCGATTATTTGGGTAAGAGTTGGGTAACCAATTATAATTTAAAGAAAAAAAAAATTAAGACATTTTGGGAAAGTGAGAATATTTATATCAATAAATACATTATAATATATACACTAACTATACCAATGGGCATGTTGACTAATTTTTATTTTTTAGTCCGTCTTGTAGATTATTAAAAAATATTGGACAAGTATTTTTTCTTTTTTTACGTAATCCAAAAATAACGGCGATATATTGAGTTGAAATTTCGCGTGACGTCACTATTCGGACAGTTTGTATGGCGGTTTTAGCGGTTAGTGACGTCACGACCCTCTCACCCAAAACTTTAATGCGCTTTATCTCTGTATATTTTTATTTATTTTATAAAAAGCAAAAAATACGTGTCTATTGTTTTTTTTTATTTTCTAACTGACGGACTAATTAGAATTTTGATTTTCAAAAGTAGTCCACATGCCTAATATAATTATATTAATATTTTCAAAATTCTTTATCAGGCAAAAACATTACATCACAGATTAGTGCTAGACATAATTGTAATGGACATAATAAATATTTAATTAACACAGGCTGTAACGCCAATGTAACCTGACAATGTATATTAAGAGCTATTTAAATCATATATTTTAAATTAAATTAATTTTAAAATGCACAAATTATAAAGGTATTGAAAATACAAATCAAGTAGGTACTTTATAAGAATCAAAGACTAACATGGACACTTTAAAGCTAGAGACTACGTTGTTCTATAAAATTTATGTGCACATAGTCTAAAACAAATGAAGCATGAAGATGTGTTTGCTACGAGCTGGAGCCAAATGCTTCAAGTCCTCTTCAAATTCAGAATTCGTTATCCCGCCCAATTCCTCTAAGAACTTCGTTTGAAAATGTAGCGTTTTTTTCTTCTCAAATTGCACGTCTTCTGCTGCCAGTTTTATTTAAATTCAAATCGAACGAGGAAAACTTAAGATCCAACACAAATTCACGTAATTACTAGGAGATTTGCGGGAATCGAAGATAGCGGTCAAAAATTTTGATGATGGTTTTTTATTTATTTATCTATTTATTCTTTAACTAGCTGTGCCCCGTCGTTTCACCCGCGGTAAAATCGGAGTTCCCGCGGGAATTCCAGGATAAAAGTACCCTATGTGTTAATCTGATGTATAAGCTATATTATTGTAAAGTTTCATTTAAACCCATTCAGTAGTTTTTGCGTGAAAGAGTAACAAACATCCATCCATCCATCCATCCATCCATCCATACATACTTACAAACTTTCGCGTTTATAATATAAGTAGGATGCATAGTACGTACAAATGGCGAGCTTAATGCCTTGCGGCATTCTCTTCGAGTTAATCATTGGGTAGACAGAGAGATAATGGGGTGGGCAACCTAAAAAAAAAAACGAAAAATAATAATACTAATAAAATTAATCAAATAAAACATAAAGACGGAACATAAAGATATTTGTTACACCTATAGGTACGCAAGAAGATATTTGACGTTTTGAATTTATTTGAGCAGACTCAAAATTGTCCTCCAAGAGCTGCAAAAAAGATTTTGCAATAAAATCTCAATCTGTAGGTGCAAAAATGTTATAAAATATACAACAAATACATCTATTTTACTCGAAACTAGCTAAATGCAAAAGTTTATAAGAAGAAGAAAAAAACTCATTTCATATTATATTTGAGCGGTATCGAATACAAGCGAGCTTGTGCAATCCGCCCGCTTAAACTGCGCGGCAAAAAGGAAAATTCAGTCCAATCCCGTAAACCGCGAGCGATGCAAGTGCTTCGAGTCGTTTCGCGCCAATGCAAAGTGGCGCGCGAAACTGTACGTGGTATGAATCTAGTTTTTCTTTATTCAAATTAAAAAGAAATTACAATACGTATTTAACACCAGTGTTTGTTTTTTGTGTTCGAACTCGAGTTCTGTTGTTTTCTATGTTTTAAACTTTTTTTTTTCAATTTCGAGCTGGCGAAGGAAAAAGTTTTCGGGAAACTCTATTTTCGGTGCGTTAAAGGCTGCTTAATTAGAAAGAATTAAAAATTAAATACTGATAACTTTGATTGCATAATAAATTACATATAATATGACAGTTAATTAGTTTGAACATTTAAAAGGTGTTTTGTGGTGAAAAACTTAATTTTTCTGTGCACTTTGTAGTTATCAAGATCCTATATTTTTAATTAAGTATAGTGTTTCCACCGTTTATCTCGATGTAAGTACTTACCTCATAGCTTTTACTACTTTTTTGATGCTTGATAAAAACACAATTGGAAAAGATAAGAAAGGAAATAATGCGATAACCATGCTAACACAATAAATAGAAGATGAAAACTAACTTTGCCTTGGTCTGTATGTGTTTTTGTGAGGCAAAGGATTTTGCTGCGGATTTCAGTTTGGACAATTACACTTCAAAATTTATTTTGACCTTACCTAGCTAAATGGAGAAGGGATTCCTGCGTATAAGCACCCGAAATAAGTGCGGATGAAATCGCGGGAAATCACTCTGATTTTTTTTTAATGTGAATTCCCGCGGGAATTCCGAGATAAAAACTACTCACTCAGGATCACTTTAGCTTCTTATAAGTGAAAGAATTTCAAAATTGGTTCAGTAGACTCAGAGATTTTAAACTCACAGACTCCGGAGTTCTAGCGGGAATCCCGGGAACAAAAGTAACCTGTGTCACTTAGGATCACTGCAGCTTTTTAAAAGTGAAAGAATATTCAAAATCTGTTCAATAGATCGAGAGATTACCCCCTACAATCTCACAAACTCACGAATTCCCGCGGAAACTCCGAAATTAACGCGAGTGAAACCGCAGGAAATTTTGAATACTATACACGTTGTCAGGGGCACAAGAAAGAATGTAGGGTACTTAACCCCGGAATTCCCGTGGGATCTCTGAAATTGACGCGGGTGAAACCGCAGGAAACAGCTAGTTGTAGTTGTGTAAAATAAAATCAAATCAAATCTAATAAAAACAAATAAAAACTTAAAACAGATAAAAGTAAATACAGAGCAAAAGGCGGCGTTATTGCTGGAGGCAATCTTTTCAAGGCAACCCTAAGGTGATATAGAGAACTGTAAATAGAAACTAGAAGCGGGTGCTGGGTGCACAACGTAATACCTAGCTATATACTATATAAAGATAATATTATAACACTAATACATAGATTTCCTAAATATAAAGAGTATAAATATCTATACTATAATAAAAGAGTAGAATCCGCGATTCTGTACATTGAATATTTTCACCAAAAATTAAGAGGGGTTGTAAAAGAAGTACTCTTCTTCTACTACCAAGCCCAAAAAAAGAGTTTTTAAAATTCCTTCTGTCTGTCTATCTGTCTGTCTGTTCGCGATAATCTCTGCATCTACTGAACCGATTGTCATGCGGTTTTCACAGGTAGATTAAGCTTAGCCTGGAGCTACATACAGGCTTTGTTGCATTGAAATCGGATGTCGGGAAAAAAAGTTGTTGTATAAAAACCTTTCATGCGGGTGAAACCGCGGGGCACAGCTAGTAAAGAATATATAGAATAACAAAACTCTACCTACGGCATAAAGCAAAGTTACTTTAGTAGTGTACTACGTTTTCATAAGTAGATAGATAAGTTTTAATGCCCATTAAAAACCAACTAAGTACTTACTCACTAACAAAGCAAAAATTAAGCTAAACTGAAAAATATTTAGCAGAGAAGAGGACAGTTTTTTCGAGTGGAACTTGGCCTCCTTAACATAATATTTTATATTTTTGTGGTAGGTAATTTCTTGACCATTTGGTTTGATGAAATTGGGGTGAAGGCTCATTTCTATGTCTTATAAAAACTATTTCCGTAAAATGTGAATATAAAAATTAGGGTATTCTGGTTTGACAAGTTGACTTTTTTATCAATTTTCTCCTTTTTTGTACCTATACCTTTAATAAAAATACTACTACCTATACGTACCTATTTATAATAAAATGAAATGACTTCTTCTTTCATCCCCTACGAGGAGTGCTTTATACATGAAATGTTATCTACTTGATAGGTACGTATATTTATCTTGATTGCCAAAAAAAGTTAAACAAAATACCTATAAAAGAATTAAATTCAAACCAAACCGATGAGGGTGAAATTCGCAGACTATTCGCAGACTAGAATAGTACATTGTTATCCTAGGGGTTGTGACGTCAATGAAACACGGCAGCTAACGACAGACTATTTAATTAATGCATACAAAACACAGTTACCCTCTAGATACAATAAATACCTATCAATACTAATATATATCTACCTTCTTTACATCTTCTCCTCCCTAGGTTACAAAGTAATATTTAAACAAATGAGACTTATAATTATATATTATATTAGAAATACATTAGGTTTTAATATGCTAAATATAACTATAATTACTACATGTTATTTCTAAACTATTTTACTAGCGTACCAAACGTTTGGCTCTATTGATGGCACGTAGTGCTCGGGCTGACATACCAGGCGGTGGCGACGCCTGGGTTGTCTCCGGAGCCGGCTCCCGGTCGCTCTGCGGGGGCCCGTCATCCGCCGCTGCCGCGCGCGGAGAGCTAACTTGCTCCGGCAGCTCTGGTCCGGTAGCTACACCGGAGCCGTCCGGGGAATTGTGGGTATCGTCATCGACTCCGGAAATGTTTACGTTGCGTTCTACATCCTGCCCGCCTGTAGTTGTTCGCGCTAGAGAAAACCTATTATTGTTACCGGCCGGGGCAGCTGACGCCATCAGCTGATCCGCGTGTCTTCGCCATTGCGTACCGTTCCCTATGTCGACATTGTATGATACCGGGCCTGTTCTCTTGCTTACGGTACCGACAGCCCACTTTTCCCCCCTCACCGAGTAGTCGCGCGCGAACACCGTGTCCCCTACCTCGAAATCTCGCGCGGCTGCCGGTCCGTGGCGCACTTGCCGCTCTTGTGCGGCGCGCACCACGGCTCCTACGTCGGGGCGGAGGGCGTCGAGGCGGCTGCGCAACCGTCGACCCTGAAGCGCTACGCTCGGGGATATACCTGTCGTAGCGTGTGGACAGTTACGGTACTTGAATAAAAATTTATTTAAAGCCGCGTTAATATCATCACCTTCATACTGTGCCCTTTTAATCGCTTTCTTAATAGTTTTTACTGCGTTCTCAGCCGCGCCGTTTGCCTGCGGTCTGTAGGGGGCCGAAGTAATATGTTTCACACAATTTTTATCACAAAATTCTTTAAATTCCCGTGACGAAAAAGGTGGGCCGTTGTCTGTTACGAGCTGCGATGGTAAACCGAAACGCGCGAATATACTTCTACACACATTAATAGTCGTTCGTGCATCTGTACTTTTCATTGGTAAAGCCTCTATCCACTTAGAGTGCGCGTCAACTAAAATAAGGTACCGTATTCCTCCCGTATCTCCAAAGTCTGCGTGCACGCGCTGCCACGGATGCAGCGGAAACTCCCAGGGGTGTAGCTGCGTCCTTGGCGGCGCGTCACGCACGACCCGGCACGCGTCACACTTACGGCATGTCTCTTCTATATCCCGGTCTAATGTCGGCCAATACACGTAGTTACGCGACAGGTTTTTCATTTTATTCATCCCTAAGTGGCTCTCATGAATTTCTGTCAAAATAGATTTTTGTAGCGACTGTGGAATTATAATACGATACCTATATACTAGACATCCTTGATTCAACGATAACTCTAATTTCCTCGCGAAGTAAGGCTTTTCGGCTTCACTGCTCGGGGCCGATGGCCAGCCGAAAAGTACGTAACCCTTCACCTTACTTAATACTATGTCGCGTTCTACTTCTCGCGCTATATCTTTAAACGATACCGGGTAGGTGTCTTCAACTAAATTAAGATAGTCTAAAGAATCCTCTAAGCGACCCTCACTAACTAAAGGCAGTCGCGACAATGCATCGGCCGGACCGTTGTCCGCCGACCTCACAAACTCTATTGAGAAATCATAAGCAGCCAAACGTGCCGCCCACCGCTGCAACCTACTAGCTGCCGTCTGGGGGATGCCTTTCTTTTCGCCAAAAATGTGTGTCAGGGGCTGGTGGTCGGTGCGTAACGTAAAGGTCCTACCAAACAGATACTGGTGGTGTTTAGTGACACCAAAAATTATGGCAAGAGCTTCTTTATCCAGCTGACTATAGTTTTGCTCCGGCGCACTAAGTGTGCGCGATACGCAGCTCACCGGCCGTTCGCTACCGTCGCCGTAGCGGTGTGCGAGCACAGCACCCATCCCGTACGCGCTACTGTCTACAGACAAGACGAGCGCGCGCCCCTCCTCATAGTGCGCCAACACTCGCGAACTCAGGAGGGTGCGTTTTGCCTGCCTGAACGCCTCCTCGCACCTGGAATCCCATTTCCAAACCACCTCCTTTTTTAATAGGTTGTGTAACGGGTGTAACAGTGTACTTAAATTTTGTACGAAGCGTCCGTAATAATTTAACATACCCAAAAAACTCTTTAACTGAGAGGTGTTCTCTGGTGTAGGCGCGTTGGAAATAGCTTCCAGTTTATCGGGGTCAGGTTTCAAACCGTCTTTATTAATAATGAACCCAACGTACTTAACGCTATCCTGTAAAAAACTGCATTTGCTCAGTTTCACCGTAAGCCCCGCATCACGCAGCCGGCTGAGCACCGCTTTTAGATTATTTAAATTTTCTACATCATTTTTTCCAGTTACGCATATATCATCAAGGAAAACGACACATCCCGGAACGCCCCGCAAAGTTTCTTCCATCATTTTTTGAAACTTTTCGGGTATGCATGATAATCCGTACGGCGTGCGTCTATACGCGAACGTCCCTATGTGTGTAGTAATCGCGGTATACCTTTGTGAGTCCTCTGTCAATAAACATTGTTCGTAAGCGTGTCTCAGATCAATTTTTGAAAATTTTTTTCCCCCGCTCAAAGTACTAAACATTTCTTCGATACGTGGCAATGGGTAATAGTCTCGCTTTAATTTCGGATTAATTGTGATCTTATAATCACCGCAAATCCTAATATCCCCGTTACGTTTCACCACCGGCACGATCGGTGTGCCGTAGTCTGAGTAGTCTACCCGATAGATGGAGCCGTCGGCCTCGAGCCGCGCCAGCTCCCGCTCGACGCGGTCACGCAGCGCCAGCGGCACGGGCCGCGCGCGCACGTACACCGGCTCCACGTCCGTTAGCTGTAACCGAATAGCGCGTTTACATGTGCCTAATTTTTCACAAAACACTTCAGGAAATTCCTTACACAACTGTTTCACAAATTCGTCATCGGCGATTTCATTAAGGTTGATTTGTTTGATTTGCAATGCCCTCATCCACTCTCTTCCTAATAGAGGGCGCGCCCCGCCTTTAATTATATATAAGCGCAAGGCACTAACCTTATTTTGTCCTAATGTAACATCAACCTCAATGTAACCGAGCGATTCGATTCGAGCACCCGAATAACTGCGTAGGATTAAACTATCACTCTTAATGTCTTTATGAGAAAATAGCCGCGTATACGTGTCCTCACTAATCGCCGAAATGCGACTTCCAGTGTCCACTTCGCACTGCACTGTAATGCTGTCTATCTTTAACTGAATAAAGTACGGATCGTTACCTGTAGACTCCGCGCTGGCGAAGTTAAATAAATCCTCCTCACTATCACTCACGTAATTGTGCCGACCGCTATTAACTCGCACATTTTTGCACATAGCCTTTAGATGGCCCTTTTGGCCGCACTCATCACAACTGTAATTTCTGAAACGGCACCTATCCGCGGGGTGCGGCTTGCCGCAGCGCCAGCACGACACGGGGCCGCCGCTCGCGCCAGCTGCGCCCGCCGCACCGCGCGCCGCGCCCGCCGAGCCGCGCGCCGCCGCCCGCGGCCCCGCGCCCGCGCCGCCCGCGCCCCGCCGTCCCTGTGCCCAATGCAGCCCGTCCCCGGCCGCCGCCGCGCCGCTTGCGCCGCTCGCCGTGTCTGCCGCCGCCGTCGTCGCCGTGGTGGAAGCGCTCACTTCGGCGTGCTTCTCCGCCGCCTCTAGCGCCAATGCCAGCTCAACAGCCGCTTTGTACTCAATTTTTTTTTCGGCAAATATTCGAGACCGCATAGCGTCATTAGCCAAACCCGACACGAACTGATCTCGTAGATTCTCTTCCAGAGTTGAACACGAGCCACACTTTCCGAAGTTGCAGGTGGTTGCGAGGTGCTTCAGCGCCTGTAAGTACTCGACGAGCGGTTCGCCGGCGCGCTGACGCCGCAACCGAAATACGTGTCGTTCGGCCACTTCGGACCGCTGTGGTTCCAGGTGCTCCGTCACTAGTTTGACTAATTCGTCAAACGTTTTATTCTCCGGGAAGCTCGGTGCACACAAATCGCACATCAGTGCATAGGTAGCTTCGCCGACGACCGTTATTAACAAAGACACTTTCAACTCACTGCTCACATCATTCAGTAATATATACTGATTTACGCGGCGGATATACGCGGGCCACTGTTTAGAACTTAAGTTAAACGGCTCTAACTTCCCAATCGGCATTTTGATTAATTACGATGAAATACACGCGTTTTAAAAGTTACTTTATAACTCGTCGCCAGTGTGACGTCAATGAAACACGGCAGCTAACGACAGACTATTTAATTAATGCATACAAAACACAGTTACCCTCTAGATACAATAAATACCTATCAATACTAATATATATCTACCTTCTTTACAGGGGTGAAAGTAACTTATTTAGTCCCGAGACGGGGTTACTCGCTACGCTCGGGCGCCAATAGATCGAGAGACTAAATAAGTCTTTCTCCCGAGGGTAACACTGCTTTTCATTACGAATGCAAGGAAAGTCAAAATAAAAATAGGAATTAGCTAAAGAAAAATGAGTGAAGATCGGATAGTCGCTTGACACTTTCCCACCTATTTCTTTTTCTTTGGCCGGCTAGCTATTCAGCCATATTTTTTTATTTGCATTGTGGCGACCTAAAAAAAATATTATCTTTAATTATTAATTATTTATTTTTCAAGTTAATATGTCAATCCTATCCTATTTGATGTATATCAAATAACCCGCCCCTGACCGTTCCCGGTGCAAAGGTGCCCATGAGGCTGGCCGCATTCCCGCGCTGAATAGCCATGGCCAACCTCTGCACCAGGAACGAGCATTCTTTCTTTAATTATTAATTAAAGAAAATAAAAAAATATTAATAGGAATTAGCTTAAGAAAAAGTGAGTGAATTTTATTTTAATTAATACCTACTTAAACTTTACGTTATTTCAATTTTACATCGCGCTGGCTGTATAGAAAGTTGAAACATGGTTCAATAGAAATGTGAAAATAGACCTAGTTTTTTTTTAATAATTTGACAGTTGTCAGTTGAAAGCGATTCTCCCTAGGGCTGAAAAGGGTTACTTTCAACCCGCTTCTCAGGCAACTTCAGACCTACTTTACGAGTATGAGTAATGAAATAGTACATTGTTATCCAAGGGGTGAAAGTAACTCATTTAGTGCCGAGACGGGGTTTGGCGCCCGAGCGTAGCGAGGGCGCCAATAGTTCGAGGCACTAAATAAGTTACTTTCTCCCGAGGGTAACACTGTGCTTTTCATTACGAATGCAAGGAAAGTCAAAATAAAAATAGGAATTAGCTAAAGAAAAAATGAGTGAAGATCGGATAGTCGCTTGACACTTTCCCACCTATTTCTTTTTCTTTGGCCGGCTAGCTATTCAGCCAGTATTTTTTATTTAAATTGTGGCGACCTAAAAAAAATATTTTCTTTAATTATTAAGTATTAATTAAAGAAAATAAAAAAATATAAATAGGAATTAGCTTAAGAAAAAGTGAGTGAATTTTATTTTAATTAATACCTACTTAAACTTTACGTTATTTCAATTTTACATCGCGCTGGCTGTATAGAAAGTTGAAACATGGTTCAATAGAAATGTGAAAATAGACCTAGTTTTTTTTTAATAATTTGACAGTTGTCAGCTGAAAGCGATTCTCCCTAGGGCTGAAAAGGGCTACTTTCAACCCGCTTCTCAGGCAACTTCAGACCTACTTTCCGAGCATGAGTAATGAAAAATCTTTTTTGAAACGCTTGCAAAGCATTTGCACTTTTAGGATCGTCTTCCAAACTTATTTTGAATTCCATTATTATCATTAACATGAAGTAAGGCTATGAAGGTAATAAGACAGTTTGAATGTGGTCGTGTAATATTATTCGTAAATTAATACTGTAATCCTGAGTAATATAGAACTTTTGATTTAATTGGATAATACGAGTAAACACTTCGTGCGTCGGCTGGAACTTGTCCTTGTCCACGAAGCCAGCCAGCGTCCCCGAGGGTGAGGCGAACAATGAAACACTATGTATGAATCACCAACAAATAGATGTTTATTGTTACGGTCGCGATTTTAATAATAATAATAATAATTTATTTATTTATAACCCAACTTGGATCATTTTGTTAGTAACATGATTGCTTAACCTATTGTTTGTTAGTAAATTACATTATATCTATATTTACATTATACTTATATAATGATATTTTAGCGTACACAATCACATAAAAACAATTATACTATACTATAATTGGTAGCACTTCGATAGCTTGAAATAAAACTACGAAGTGCCATCTATTGCCACCTATATTGATGACATCACCTTTCAGGCTTTCAGTTACATAATTATCACAATACTTCCATAAAACTAGGAAATGCCATCTATTGTTCCTTTATGACACCCCTTTTCAAGTTGTCAGTTGTTATACCTTTCAGAAGGCTACATTTAACAGTTTTATCTCAAACAGTGCGCATAATTATATTAAAAACTAGCTGTGCCCCGCGGTTTCACCCGCGGTAATTTCGGAGTTCCCGCTGGATTTCTGGGATAAAAAGTATCCTGTGTCCTTCTCTGTACTCCTGACAACGAGCATGCCAAATTTCATCCAAATCCGTTGAGCAGTTTTTGCGTGATTGAGTAAACTTATGCCAGGATAAGAGCTCGAAAGCGCATTTTCATCCGACTTGCTTCAAATTTATCGTCACTGCTCAGCTCCTATGTATCTTAGCGTTATGTTATATAGCCTATAACCTGCCCAGGAGTATGGACTACAATCGTGTCAAGTTTGGTTAAAATCCCTTCAGTAGTTTTTTACCCATGCGTGCACATACAGACAGACAAACAGATAGAGACAAAAAATTTACTGATTGTATTTTTGGCATCAGTATCGATCACAATTCATCCTGCAATATTAATTTTGTTTATATATCTGGGGGCACGATAGTGCCCCCGCCAAGACGAGCCAGCAAAGCGCAAGGGCACTACCTACCTTTTCTCGAAGCGTTTCGTCGTTTTTTTGAACCCTTGTAACTTGGGTCTGGATTATACCAGATAAACAAAATTTTCGGAATATGTTGTCAATAGCAGACTTATTAAATGTATAAAGTTTTAATTGTATAGCTCCCATCCTTTAGATTTTATTGATATCTAAAAAACCTCGATTTCGCCACTGACTCGCTGATGATCATCAAAATTCTTAGGGTACTTCCTAATGTCCTAGAAAGCTGAAATTTGGTATGTAAGCTAGTATTAGTAAACAAACAACAAAAAAATTATAAAACTTGTAACTTTTATCTCCCAACCCCTTAAATTAGGGGATGGAAGTTTGTATGAGACTTCTGCAATTTTGACTTACAAAAAGAAATGAAATCCCAACAAAAACATTTTCATGTAAAATGTTGCCAAGACGAGACCATATACCAGCACTTTCAAAAAGTTACCAGATCTTATGTAGAGCCAAGCTTCTAACTCTACACGCCTTAACTCTACAAGGTCTAACTTCACAAACTCTACACCTTAGCCAAAATATGTGGCTTGGCCGTTTCGTTACTACAAAGAACTATTATTATATAACAGAAAAGTAATGAAAAATGGACCAATTTTTCACCTTAGGGCCTAAGGGCCATGTGAATGTAGCGAAATGGTCAAGCCACATATTTTGGCTAAGGTGTAGAGTTTGTGAAGTTAGACCTTGTAGAGTTAAGGCGTGTAGAGTTAGAAGCTTGGCTCTACATAAGATCTGGTAACTTTTTGAAAGTGCTGGCATATGGTCTCGTCTTGGCAACATTTTACATGAAAATGTTTTTGTTGAGATTCAATGTACAGAATTTACCTCCTTCTGACCTGACCTTGAATTGAAGTATAGATATATAGGTAAATAACAACATTATTTTTGTGTCAATATTTTGATCGAGTAAATGTCTATTTCGATAATATTTTTAACCAAACACGTAGAATTGGATACCTTTGAAGTTTGATATAAGATACGCTTTTGATTTTTATTTTAATTAATACCCAGAATTTTAATACGTTTTACTTATAACACTGACGGGTTGGTTACCTACCTACAGTGTTCACTGATGATTTAAAATCTTAACATAATTATATAAATCACGTGTCACGTTGTTTGTCCGCGATGGATTCCGAAACTACTGAATGGATTTTGATAAAATTTTGTAACCATTCATAAAATGGTCCAACTTAAAAGATAGGATAGTTTTTATCCCGGAATTCCCGCGGGAACTCCGAAATTACCGCGGATGAAATCGCGCGGGATAGCTAGTCTTAATCTTAATCTTAATATATATAAATCACGTGTCACGTTGTTTGTCCGCGATGGACTCCGAAACTACTGAACGGATTTTGATAAAATTTTGCAACCATTTATAATATGGTCCAACTTAAAAGATAGGATAGTTTTTATCCCGTAATTCCCTCGGGAACTGAAGGACATAGAATACTTTTTTCCCGCAATCTCCGCGGGAACTCCGAAATTATCGCGGATGAAATCGCGGGGGACAGCTAGTCTAATATATATAAATCACGTGTCACGTTGTTTGTCCGCGATGGACTCCGAAACTGCTGAACGGATTTTGATAAAATTTTGTAACCATTTATAATATGGTCGAACTTAAAAGATAGGATTGTTTTTATCCCGGAATTCCCGCGGGAACTCCAGAACCCAGGGGTACAAAGAAGGCCGTAGAGTACTTTTTTCCTGCAACCTCCACGGGAACTCCGAAATTACCGCGGATGAAATCGCGGGGCACAGCTAGTTTAGATATAAATTTTTTTCGCATAACTAGTATCGAACACAACTGTCAAATTAATGATTTCTATTGATAATTTATACGCAGAAAATCTTTACTTAAATTTAAGTTATCATTAAAACGACTCCGAGTGCGATCGTTAGTATCTATTTTAAAGTTTTTGAGGATGTTAGTAAACAAATTTTATATACATACTTAGCTCTCTAACTTGTACCACCAAAAGTAGGTTTCTAGACGTAAAGCTTTAATTGTTTAATATGTTATTAAACATCTCGTATCTCGCTCTTCCCCTTGATATAATATGAAACAGCACTCGTGTAATTTTACGCGCCCCCGCGAGGCGTCACTCTCTTAATTACACGAGAATAAACCTACGGAAATGTCTACGTAAAGTCAACAGCAGATATACAGAGCAGATATACCTAATAGAATACATTTTGCATTATTTGTTCAAAACTTTTTATATTTTTTTGTATCCGATTTTAAATCAGCAAAATATGGACTCTATCTATTCGTAATAATATCACAGAGTGCGCGCCGTGCGGTGAACGCTGTGCGGTTACAGCGGGGGTGAAAGGGGGGGGGGGGGGAGTAGCCATATAATCAATTTCAAAATAAACATCTTTCGCTGACGATAATTTAATTTTATGTAGTAAAACTTATTACAGTAAAAAATAGATGTTTAATAAAACTCACTTAAGTTTAATTTGACAAAGTTTGCGCACTGAATAAAAAATATTCCTGTATATACCTACCCAAACCCTTTTTACTATACTAGCGGTTCTTTGCGGTTTCACCCGCGTTAATTTCGGGACGAAAAGTACCCCATGTCGTCACAAACCCACGAACTCACATTCGCAATAAGGGTTGCCACCTTGGAAAACATATAGTATTTTTCCGAAAAAAGATGCAAAAATTACTTGCAAAAATTAAATGCAAAAAATTTTTTGGGAATTGAAGAAGAAAAAAATAGTACATCCATATTTATTTTTAACCTTCGTGTATCGGGCAACATTTTTTTTTACAAATTATTGCTAGTTTGAGTGAGCTGTTTCACAGTTGACGTTTTGTTGCCGCGTATGCGTTTCGTTCTGAAATTCCCCTGGCTACGCTGCAGATACGGACCAGTCACACTAATTAATATAAAAAAAAAAGCGCGACAGTTGACTTAGAGATTAGAGTTAGAGTATAAAAACTTTGTTTATGTGTGTATTGTGTAAAGTATACAAACAAACATAAATGCGAGTGAGTTTGTTTGTTTGTTATGCTTTCACGCCTTAACGGCTCAACCGATCATCATGAAATTTTGCATGCACGTTGTCAGGGGTGCAGAGAAGGATTTAAGGTCCTTTACGTCCCAGAATTTCTACGGCAACTACGAAATTAACGTGATTGAAGCCACTGGGGAACAGCTTGTATATTATAAGTAATTTTATGACGTTCAAAGACAGACCAAAGTGTTAATATATAGATGCAGCTGACTGTACGTACATAAACCCGGCTTTACTATGTTCTAATAGTATTTCTGGTACTCGAAATATTCGTTTTATTGGCAATTTGTGGAGGATGTTAACAGTTTTAAACGATATTTGGGAGTGTGGAAATTATTGTACCTAACGATGGAGTATGATCGAAACGATGCAGGAAATAACCACATTGTGTATTAATAATATAATTACAGTAGATACTTGTTTACAGTAGATACTTGTGAGGCAAGTGCAGATTCTAACTAATCTTACTAATATTATAAATGAGAAAGTGTGGATGTTTAGATGTTTAGATATTTGGATGTTTAGATATTTGGATGTTTGTAACTCAATCACGCAAAAACGGCTGAACGGATTTGGATGAAATTTGGCATGCACGTTGTCAGGGGTACAGAGAAAGACATAGGGTACTTTTTATCCCGGAACTCCCGCGGGAACTCCGAAATTACCGCGGGTGAAACCGCGGGGCACAGCTAGTATCACTATATATTATAAAACAAACTTCCTCCACCGCGTCTGTATGTTTGTCTTTTCGAGATAAACTCAAAACCTACTGAACGGAATTTCATACGGTTGTCACCAATAGATAGAGTGATTCATGACGAAGGTTTAGGTATATGAAAGGGTACTTTTGTCTCGGAATTCCCGCGCGGGAACTCCGAAATCACCGTGGGTGAAACGGCTAGTATTATAAATGCGAATGTGCGGTTGTTTGTTTGTATTAACGGTTTCACACACGAAATCAGGTCTACAAAAAAGGACATAGGGGTCTTTTTACAAATCATCTTTTTTCAAAAAGTTCAGTAACACTGTAAAAATTATGTTCGTCAAACAAAAATCCCCACAATTCCAAATAAATAACAAAGCTGAAAAGAAATGTGCTCTCAGGCTCTTTGGTGCCACAATTCATAGCAAAGCTTTAAGTCAGATTACGCAAAAGCTCCCCGCTCGATCTCTGAAAGCTTATGTTCTTTCCGTGTACTTGGTTCTTCCACGACTCTACTTCCATCCTCGATGCATAAGTTTGTGCAACTATTTATTTACTTGCCCCACGGTTTTACTTTAATGTAGGAGTTCCCGCGGGATTCAGGGATAAAAAGTAGGTATATGTCCTATGCCTCTTTCTGTACCGGTGACAAAGTGAATGCAAAATTTCATGATGATCGGTTGAGCAGTTGGCGTGAAAGCGTGACAAACAAACAAACAATCAAACTCACATTTGTATTTATTATTAAAAGCCGTTCCAGCTGGATTAGGATTGTTACCTATCATGTTTATAAAAACAGCTTCGCAAATAATGAATGCATTATTTGAACAAATTTGATTATTATCTGCTCGCTGCGCCCCGCGGTTTCACCCGCGTGAGTTTTGGGATCAGAAACCTTTGTGGACGCAGGCAGAACAACCCGCCAAAGTTTCATCACAATCGAACCAATGATTTCAAACAAGGATGGACATACAAACATTCATTCTTATTTATAAAGAAGATTATGTAAAGATTATCTTTGTAATACATACTTTTGGTGTATGATCAACGTATGCGAGGATAAGAGCTCGAAAGCGCATTTTCATTCGACTTGCTTCAAATTAATCGTCACTGCTCAGCTCCTATGAGTCTTAGCGTTATGTTATGTAGCCTTTGGCTGACCAAAATTTTCTATTCTAGTTTTCTATGCGTTAACGATTGTAGAATGTCAACTTGGCTAACCTCGCAGTAGTTAGAGAGCGCGTTCAACCAACAAACTCTACAGCTTCACAATCCCTGCTAATATTATAAACTAGATGGCGCTGCAGCTTTTATTTTCAAGCTATCGTTTGGTGTCAAACATTTGCATATGTAATCTACTGTCTACAGTAATGATAAATCGGTTCAGTAGTTTTTGAGAATTTTTGTCTAATGCTCAACTTTGGTAGTCTTCGGTCTATCATTGCTTGTGCATTTTAAATACCCTTTGTAAATTAACTGTGGAAGTCACGTTTTCAAGCCTTAACGGCTCAACCGATAACCATCAAATGGGCGGGCATGTTGAGTGAGTTGTTGACTAATTTTTATTTTTTAGTCCGTCTTGTAGATTATTAAAAAATATTGGACACGTATTTTTTCTTTTTTACGTAATCAAAAAATAACGGCGATATATTGAGTTGAAATTTCGCGTGACGTCACTATTCTGACAGTTTGTATGGCGGTTTTTGCGGTTAGTGACGTCACGACCCCTCACCTTAAACTTTAATGCGCTTTATCTCTGTATATTTTAATTTATTTGAAAAAGCAAAAAATACGTGTCTAACTGTCTATTGTTTTTTTATTTTCTAACTGACGGACTAATTAGAATCTTGATTTTCAAAAGTAGTCCACATCCCCATTGTGCATACACGTTGTCAGGGGTACAGAGAAGGACATAGGGTACTTTACTTTTAATCCCAGAATTTCCGCGGGATTTCCGAAATTTCCACGTTCGAAACCGCGGGGCGCAGCTAGTAGAAAATATTAGTAGATCACGTCTTTATCCCATCGAGGGAGTTCACCTCGCGGCCTTACTGTAACAGAATCCTTACGTTGAGTGAGAAATTTAGCACGTACTTATATAAAACACTTTCAACACACCGAAACGCCTCTAGAGATATATGAACGTGACACAATAGTCCATAACAATAACAGAATGGAGTCGGATAGAAGGGAAATCAACTCAGTTTTATACGGAGACAAACGAATATTGTGGATAATATAACTATTTGCCCAGTAACTGACGTATTTCATTCAATTGTGTATAACTTCATGTTGCAAGCATGGCATCTGGTTTCATATCATTGGCATTAAAGACAAAGTAGGTACCTACTCAGCGATGTAGAGTATTTCCCATAGGTAAGAAAGAGAAGATAAAAGCCCGGTTGCAAGCCAACGCGTGCGAGGGAGGTAACTAGCTGTTGCGAAAGTAGGTGCCTACTACACACGGCTAGCTGAATGATGGTGCCCGTGTTTGCGTTCAGAAAATGCGCTTTTGATTTTTAAAAAACAAATGCGCGCATATTTAAACGTTATGACGTTTGTATATAATTATTATATTGATTAATTGATATACTATAGTGAGTATTTTAGCCAGGCAAGCATTTTGAGCATGTACTTGGGATGCCAGCGAAACAACATGAAGTGGAAAGTCGAGTACCTACCGTTTTGTTTGGCGCTCTTTTAGAACTAAGTTCATAACCACAGAACAGAAGGAAAGGGTTATTTTCTAAAAATGAAGTTTGCTTAGTTACATTGTGTACACTTTTATTTATTTTATTGTTTTATATATTACGTAATTCTCTAATATAAAATTTTTGACATGTACCTATTATTTGAATTGACATACCTATTGTTTCTATTTTTATTCGATTGTAAATGGACATAGATAAGCAATAGTGTGTTAACCCACACTGGAGCAATTTTGAGTAAATCGTGTTTTAAAAGTAGGAGCGCCATTTGTGTCAACATTTTTTATGTTCAATATTTAGTTACATATTTAAGCAATGTAATAAGGTAAACACATAATTAAAAAACGTTCCCGAACTCTCAATAAATCGTTCTGAATCAATAACTTAATTTTGTGGGTTAACATGTTGTTGCTTATCTGCGTCCATATTACATTGCTCTAACTTCTTTTGCGAGCGTCGCGCGCCCGCTTTCATATCCTCTCTAGTTAATTTATTATCTGTGTGATACCAAAGACACGTAGTCGAAGCTGTCGCTGAAAGTTGTCAAATATCCGCTTATATAACTCACACGTATATTAAACCTGAAACATTAAGTAGCGAACACATTAGCTATATGTTACAGTTTATAACAAGCTCTGCCTCGCGGCTTCACCCTGCATGAACAATTTTTTTTTCTAAATAAAAGTAGCCAACTTACTCCTATTAACATCAGCTAACTGCCAGTGATAGTCCCGTTTAGATCGGTCCAGCCGTTTAAGAGATTAGCCGGAACGTACAGACAGACAGACAGACTAAAATAAAATAATTTTTTTTTTTTATGTAAACAACTACAACTTTCATATGTATTAGTGAAAGGCTGTTACTTTGGCAATACAAACAGACACTTCGATTTTATTTATATGTGTAGATGTACAGATACGTCACCATATAGCATACGTTTCGTTGAGAGTTGAGACGTAGGTACATCTTTGTACGGCTCGGAGGACGATTGGAGGCGTGACATACGTCACATCCACAGAAAAGAAATTATATTAATTAAAGAGGCAATGTAGGCAATGGGCATGTTGACTAATTTTTATTTTTTAGTCCGTCTTGTAGATTATTAAAAAATATTGGACAAGTATTTTTTCTTTTTCTACGTAATCAAAAAATAACGGCGATATATTGAGTTGAAATTTCGCGTGACGTCACTATTCTGACAGTTTGTATGGCGGTTTTTGCGGTTAGTGACGTCACGACCCTCTCACCCTAAACTTTAATGCGCTTTATCTCTGTATATTTTAATTTATTTGAAAAAGCAAAAAAGACGTGTATATTGTTTTTTTATTATCTAACTGACGGACTAAATAGAATTTTGATTTTTTTACCCAGGAAACTAGCCTAATCAATTAAACTTAGCATTAAAATTTTACAGTAAAGACTAGAAAACAAAACTTTTACAACAGTCACTTTCGGTGGTTTTCTGTTGTGGAATAAAAATGCTTTCTACAAATTAATAACTTAAAGTAAACGACGTTAGAGTTATCGATTTCAGTGAATCGTAGCGAATATCAGTAAAAAAAAATTTGCATATAAAAATGTTGCAGAAGTTTGCCTAATAAATTGTCTGTATCCTATAGCATGATAATAAAGAGAGTGAGGCTTTATAGGATTATGTTGTGGTCGAGTTTTTGTTTAAACAGAAGTTTTGATGTGACGTGACTGACTGACGGAGCGGGTCTAGTGTGATCGCTGCTTTAACAATCCCCGCTCGCAAATGGGTGTGTTAAAGATTATAAATGGAGGGAACTTAATACGAATAGCATGAGTGTAATCTAGTGGGTGAAAGTCACGTGAAACCCATTACCCCCGACTGAATTACGCACTTTATTTACCCGAAAAAAAAAGAAAGTCGAAAGAATAAAACAGCGGGAAATAAAATATCACTCGGACAATCCTAGTGGGGCGGCTTGTTTTTATTTGCCGTAATTAATTTTCATCCGTCGACGCCATTTTTGTACGGGTGAGCTTACGACACAAGAGGAGCGTTTTAGCATTTTTAGCATTTAGTTGTGAAAGCGAAATAAAAATTGTTTATTGCAATTCTGTCTGGTGGTAAGTTTCAGAATCATAATTTGTTTTCATTTGCGAGACCAACGAACCTTAATTGGTTTTTTTTAAATAGAAAAAAAGAAAGAAAAGGCATTTATTTGGACACAGAGACAACACAATTCCAATTATACAAACATGTACACGACCCGATTGGCGCAGAGGTCACCATGCCTACCCGCTAATCAAGGGGTTCCGGGTTCGATTCCCGGTGGGGGTGAACTTTGTTTGATGAACTCAGGGTTCCATTTTACATTCTGGGTGTGTTTATATATGTAGATATAGTATAATATATAAGTAATTCTATGTAGTATATACCACGTTTGCTTGGTTTCCACGACACAAGCTAATAATAGCTTAGTGTGGGATCAAGTAGATCTGTGTGTTGTGAAGTGGGTTATTATTATTATTAAAAGATTATGTATATAGTTAGTATTACAAAAAAGTATATAGTTATACTATATATGACAATATTATGAGAACAAATGGTGTTTGCGTGGTGCGTCCCCATGACCACAGCGGTCACTGCCTCAGCATGTTGCTATGAGTGCGGGCGCCGGGCACTCCTAGCGCTGATTTTCATTCAGGACCGGAGATTCATAAATATAAGATTATACATAATTATGTCACAGTCTACACGCACACATTACACTGACTTTTTTTGTTACTTACATAATAAACGTACATAACTATTCTAAATATATGTATATTCACAGTAGTCTAATATTAGAAACAGCAAGCGTAAAGTTATATAATATGGGAAAGTAGGGTAAATAGGGTATAGTAAATAGGGTAACGTGCGGCTAGTATATATATATATATATAATATTATGTAGATAGAGCATTATAATTATTTAAAGGTGAAACTATTGATTTTACTTAAACGTTGCTTATTTTTTTCACATTTTATTCAATAATACTGATACTTACATAAAATTTACTTTAAATTGCAGAATTGGAGCTTCAAAAATAAACCACTTACCGCCGCACTCGGGGTCGTTTGATGATTACTTAATTTTAAGTAAAGATTTTAAAGTTAATGGGAATTTAACTAAATTTAACTTTATTAGTTAAATGCCAATTAACATTAATTTAATGAACGTCTCCGAGTGCGGCAGTTTTGTTTCTAAAATCATTACTTAAGATTAAGTAATCGTTAAAACGACTTTGAGTGCGGTCGTTACACATAAATAAACATGGGAGTAAATAAGGCTGCTTTTTGCTCTATCCTTTCTTCCTATTTTAGGTATTAGTTAACTTTTTGTTTCTTCTGGGGCAATAAAGTATATTTAAATTGAATTGAATTGAATTGAAACTCTTAAAAAGCAGTAACACAAGTAAAATTATCTTCATAAATCAATAGCATGTCTACAACATTTTCTCTTCGAAATGTGTCTGAAAACCTTAGAACAAAATGTTGGAATTTATCAAAACGTTTATAAACTCAGTAACATTCTAAGTAATCCCGATCCCAAACTTGAATCACAAGTTATTTTATACGAGTTTCAAATAAGTTTACGAATCCTAGCTAATATTATAAATGTGAAAGTGAGTTTGTTTGTAAAGCTTTCATGCCTCAACAGCTAAACGGATCTTCATGAAATTTTGTATACACGTTGTCAGGGACATAGAAGGACATAGGGTACTTTTTCGAACAGATAAACTCATATTCGCTTTTATAATACTATCTAGTAAGGATCACCGACTTTCTCCTGCTGAAGAAAAGTTTTCTTTACACACGAGCCCTAATGAAAGTAACAATTGCAATCGATCGAGATAACGTGTTCTGTCCTTGCGCAGATTATGCTTGACGATTTGATTAGAATCGGTCGCGATTCGATACATATACACTGAACACAATCTGTAAGTATTTAACTACCGGAGATTAGAAATGTAGGTAAATGCTATGAGAATTTTCCTTTTTTTTCTTTTAAATTGCAAGGATTTTTCTGAATGGATTCGCATTTGCATTTGGTTTGGAGACATAGGCAGTGGATTTCTTTTTTGTGTCACAAATCTAAAATTTTACAAATTTCCTGAAATCTGAAATTCAAATTTTGAAAATATGTTTGTTGTTCCGTTTTTTTTTATGTCATAGGGGGCAAACGGGCAAGTGGTACACCTGATGGTGAGTGATTACCGCCGCCCATGGACATCTGCAACAGAAGGCGTGCAGGTGTGTTGCCGACCTGGAATGGGGATGGGAACTGGCTTTCAAGTGGGGCTGCCGGAACACACCGTTAGGTGCTTGGCGACAGATTTGCAACTTGAAGGTGGTAGCTAGCCAGCCGGACACTATAGAGCGCCCTACCACCATGCTTATGGTTTCCTCACGATGTTTTCCTTCACCGACAGCTCAAGCTCATTGTTAGGGTTTGAACCTACACCTTGCGGCGTTTAATCCGAACGCACTAACCACTGAGCTATCATCGTTACTACAAGAACAACAACAACAACAAAAAAGTAATTAACAGTGAATACATTTTTCACCTTACGCTCATGTGAATGGAGCGAAATGGCCAAGCCACAAATTCTGACAAAGGTGTAGAGTTTGAGAGTTTAGGCCTTGTAGAGTTAGGGTGTGTGGAGTTATAAGCTTGGCTCTACATGAGATCTGATAACTTTTTGACAGTGCCCGTCATAATATGGTCTCGTCTTGGCATCACTTTACATGAAAATGTTTTTTGGTGGGATTTAATTTGTCAAAACTCGCCGTCCCAACGTTGCATAAAGTTTAAATACTATTTTATACAATTTTTATATACACTGACGAAATAGAAAAGACACACATAGAAAAAAAAAACATGTGGCGACCCCTACGCTACAAGTCACGAACTACAACGAAGCGACGAGTACTGGCTATATGGAAGTCCTGAATCGCGCTAGCGAAGTTTACACAGTTGGTTGCTGACCACTAACAAGTTGATCCGTGTAGTAGCATCGCTTGTTTCGGGCATTGACAATCCCACTCCCGCCACAAACTAAAGAATTTGGTAGGTACTTAGATCAGAAATGTTATTAGATAAGAAAAAAGCCTTTATAAGAGACAAATATATCGCTGCTAGGCTTTCACGACATCGATATAATCATAAATGGAAGCATTATGCGAGTAAAATTAGGTTTACAAATAGAATCCTACGAAGGCAATACGATATTAATATCAGTATCAGATACCTTACAAAAGTAGGAAAACGAACTATTAAATTGCCATCGATATTCTACTAAATAGTAGGTATGTGTTTTCGCGCGGTTTCGTCCACGTTTCCTACGGGAATTCTTTGTTTCGACATAAAAAGTGTCCTATGTGATAACTGATAATATATTGTAAGTACTAGAAAAAAAAAACAGTCGAACATTGAACCTGCTCATTTTTGAAGTTTTTGAAAACTCATTGATACAATTCTAGAATCAAACCCATAGCGTTCTAAGTTTCTAACTAAGCAACGAGCTAGAATTCTACTGCTGAGTCAACACAACCAAAAGAAATTTGGCCAATTTCTAAACATTGATAGATCGCATACACTTTGAAAATAATAAATTATTCAATAAGCGAACAATTATTTATTTTACAAAACTGTGTATCAGAAGATTGATATTTGTTTTTCAGAAAACAAAGGAGCACCTGCTGCAGTAACTTTTGTGATTGATACGTTTTATATACCATGTTTTACTAGTATTAATAACTGCAAAAATATCTCGCAATAATCAATTATTGTTTTGTACTTACAGTCATGAGAAAATCGTCAAATATCTGATACTTCTTATATTATTATTTGGGATGGAATATGATTTCTTTGAAACTTAAGTACTTACCTAGCTGCAATTTATATTTATAAGTTTTAAATTTACATTTCTAAGTGGTAGCAAAGAATATCCTACTAGTCCTACGAATATTATAAATGTGAAAGTGTGGATGTGTGGATGTTTGTTACTCAATCACGCAAAAACGGCTGAATGGATTTGGATGAAATTTTGCATGCACGTTGTCAGGGGTACAGAGAAGGACATAGGGTACTTTTATTCCCGAATTCCCGCGGGAACTCCGAAATTACCGCGGGGCACAGCTAGTAGATTATAAAGAAGTGACACTCTCCACTTCCATGCCTCCTCATACCCTGTTAAAATGACTTTGGAAATTTGACACATATAGAATCTATACAAGTGACAGATGACAATTATTCACTGACAGCTGACGGTTACTGTCAGCTCGCTGTCAACCTTACGCACACACGCAAACCACTTGTACAAGCGTCAAGCCGCCGTGTTTACTAGTGGGAAAATACTTGAAATCAGTTCATTTGTATGGAGTGTCACAGGGCTGGTATTGGTGAAAACTGCACGAAAATCCGTTGCATAGTTTTATAGATCTAAGCACACATAGGGATAGACAGACAGCGGGAAGGTACTTTATTTTTATACTATGTAATGAAGTAGAAGTAGAAAGGTACCTATTGTTTATTTTGTAAGAATATACGAGTATATATGTCTATTTTATTACGTCTGGTTGTAAGTGCTACCCATATTAGTTTAATTACTAAAGCCGTGTCTCTGTAACTCAAAATAAATGCCTATTCTTTCTTCCTTCATTCTATTTCGATGGTAGTGTATTACTGACCCAAGATTGACCACCTCTGAATTCTGAAAACCTGGTAAACGGGTGACACAAACTTAGTGGTCAGTGAGGCTGCTCCGTGGTGTATAACTGTACATGCCAGACCCAGGCTGACCATATTTCGCTATCATCTTTAAATCCTGGCAGCCTGGTAGTTGAGCACAAATAAAATTAACCGGGTCAATAGTACACGCCCCGCTACCACTCCTAAATCCTGGCTGCCTGGTAGTCGCGCTACACAGCGCCATTCTCCCGCATTCAGCCACTGAAAACAGTTTTATATCCCACTGCTGGGCGTTCTATACCACTTTTTACGACCACACCACAACCACAAACACTGACCGTACTAAAATCTCATATAACTTCCAACGCCAGAGCTTTTATACGTAATAGAAGTCCCACATGTCGTTATTTTAACGCTGTAAGTAGGTAATTTTATAACTGAGCCTCAGAATTGAAACAAAAACAGAAAGAGCACGATGTTAAAATACTTATCGTTTGTTTTTTAAGCTCAACTGATCATCATGAAATTTTGCGTACACGTTGTCCGAGGTGTACGCAGGTAAGAAGACAGAGTAATTTTATTCCGAAATTCCCACTTGAACTTCGACTTAACGCAGGTGAAACCGCGGGGAACAGCTAGTTCCCCACGATAAAAACGTCACGGCGGGCGTAACTGCCATAATTTTTTGATTGTTTACACAAATTTTCCAACGCTTGTCTAGTTGCTGTTACAAAGAAAATTACTATAATTAATTTGAAGACAGACGAGGGTTTGCGTTCATACTTTATGCTTAAAAAAAAGACAAGAATCACAACATCAATCCGATGTATTTGTGGCGCAAACTGTTTTATTAGGACGGTAGTATACGTAAGTTTTGTTTTATAAAATCTTTTAGTCCACACCTTGTTCTTTTTTGAAACTTTGAAACATCTCTGGTGAAATTCTACTTATGCTCCATCTATTTTTTATTTATTGATCTGCGCACAGATCCCTATACCTGCTCAGTACTCACTGATTGCTTTTAAAACGATCCTCCTAAGGATTACTTACAGATGTGGAATGAAATAAAAATAAACTTTATATATGTAGGTAGGTACTTATTCGTGCTCCGTGTCTGTTATGTCGTCTGCGTCAGTAATTTAGAAATCAGGGATGAAACGGAGTTTTTGATTGTTTGTTTGTTATGCTTTGACGCCTCAACGGCTCAATGGAAAATCATTAAACTTTCCATTACATGTTGTTGGGAATACAGAGAAGGACATATGGTACTTTTTATCCCGGAATTCCCGTGGAAATTCCGAAATCACCGCGGGCAAAACCGCGGGGATCAGCTAGTAAATTAAAATAAGCCAACCGTTGTGTGTTTAAAAGCAAAACTGAGTAATCCTTTAACTTTAAGCCATATATTACCTTAATCTAGGTTCAAGATGAGATTAAGATAGATTTATGTGCAACTGGGCACAGGCTAAGTTTATGGTAACTAACTTTTTTTATTACACCTGAAGCAACAGTAGCAACAGAAGCAAACAAATAAACAAACAAACAAACAAACAACAGTTTTCCTTATAAATGCGATTGTGTTTTTTGCTTGTTTATTACGTTTTCACGCCTTAACTACTCAACTAATCTTTTTGAAGTATTGTGTGCGCGTAATCAGGGGTACTGAAAAGGACACGGGGTACTTTCGACCCCGAAATTCCCCGCGGGAACTCCGTAATTAAGGCGGGTGAAACTGCAGGGAACAGCTGTTATATGATGAGCTTAAAAGAAATCAGTCATATAAAGTTTTGGGACTGAGCTTCATATATTACGGCGCAATCTCCTCTTGCATTTACACGTTTTCAGGTGCACAGAGAAAGCTATAGGGTACTTTTATTCCGGGATTGCCGCGGGAACTCCGCAATGTATGCTCCGGAAAGTATGCTCTTTACTTCCAAAACTTTTTATTTGTAACAACTATATGTATTTACTTGTGGGAGAAATAAAGATAATTATTATTAAATTATTATTAATGGACATGTTGACAAATTTTTTTTCTACTTACCTTTTTTTTACTACTTTAACTAATTTTAGTCCATCTATGTACCTAGATTAATAAAAAATCTTGGACACGTATTTTCTTCTTTTTCACGTAATCAAAATATAACGGCGATACATTGAGTTGAAATTTCGAGTGACGTCACTAATCAGTGCAGTTTGTACGGGGCTTATGGCGGTTAGTGACGTCACGAGCCGCCACCCTAAACTATAATGCACTTTATTATTGTATATTTTCATTTATTTGAAAAACAAAAAAATACGACGTGTCTATTGTTTTTTTTTTATTTTCTAACTGACGGACTAATTAGAATTTTGATTTTCAAAGGTCGTCAACTTAGGGATGTAATTTAGGGATGTAATTTAGTAGCGGTTAATTAAGTTTTTAATTAACCGCTGGTTAATTAATCCCATATAATGCGTGCCCCATAAAGGAGCTCAAATGTGTTGTATTCGGGAACGGATTCGCTAAAACAATATATGTTTTCGGTTGGGGTTTTGTTTTGTTAAATCCACTGCCACGTTGATTGTTTTGACCTTCAGTTTCAAACGGAATTTTAAGTGAAACTAACTCTACACTACATATCTAATATATATAATCTAATATATATAAATCACATGTCACGTTGTTTGTCCGCGATGGACTCCGAAACTACTGAATCGATCGTGATGAAATTTCGTCACTATGTTGTATTTGGCTCAACTTAAAAGATAGGATAGTTTTTATCCCGGAATTCCCTTGGAAACTCCGAAATCATCTAATATATATAAATTACGTGTCACGTTGTTTGTCCGCGATGGACTCCGAAACTACTAAATCGATCGTGATGAAATTTCGTCACTATGAAATCGCGGATGAAATCGAGCGGGACAGCTAGTAGATATATATAATAGACGAATACTGTGTCTCTATTACTGAAGGTTTCTAACAGTGAAATCAATATTTAGAAGTTCAAAGAATTCCCCAGAAGTTTGTCTATTTAAGAACTTTTTTTTTCGTTTTATTATTTCGCCACCAGCTGAAAATCAGCGTTATCTATCTATATCTATACTTATAATAAAACTGTAGATAGGTCAATTTGTACATTGAATATATATTCAAAATTTAATATTGGAGGATGAATGGTGATCGATACTGATGCCAAAAATTCAATTTTGTCGGTCTCTTATCCTCGCATACGTTTACTCAATCATGCAAAAACGGCTGAACGGATTTGGATGAAATTTGGCATGCACGTTTTCAGGGGTACAGAGAAGGATATAGGGTACTTTTTATCCCGGGATTCCCGCGAGAAACCGAAATTACCGTGGGTGAAACCGCGGGGCACAGCTATAGTCTCACATAATTTATGCAAACCGGGACCATTTTGTCAGCAATAAAATAGAGTATAGGAGGTTGCACTTGCCCCCCGATGACTGAACTAGGTACCTACTTTAAGCAGATCTTAGAAAAAATTCTTACCCTGTACATAAAAAATGCCCCCCAACCAAATTCTAGACTCGCACCCTGCGCCTGATTTCAATTAAGCATTTGTTACATAATACTGCGTTGGCAAATGAATTTATTTTCATTATTTCTTTCTGCTCTCTGTAAACAAACAAACAGTGGCTTCAAACATTTGCTATGAAGATTCCTATTAGATAGATAATAATTATTTTTATAACCCAACAATTTACATAAGATTGCACAAGAAATATTTTCTGCGTGAAATTCTGTCCCCAAAGTCACCCCCAAAATCTACTGCTCTAGACCCCAGACTTTTCAGCATGCTGGTAAAACCTACTACACCTACCTACCTACCTATACCTACTTATAAATAAAAGTCGCTTCCCGCTGTCTGTCTGTCCCTATGTATGCTTAGATCTTTAAAATTACGCAACGGATTTTGATACGGTTTTTTTAAATAGATAGAGTGATTCAAGAGGCAGGTTTACACGTATAGTTTATCCTGGAATCCCCGCGGAATCTCCAAAATTACCGCGGATTTAACCACGGGGTCAGCTACTTGTAAACAAACAAATACGTAACTGCAGTTATTACTATTATCGTATCGTAGTTACATTGGGAATGCAAATAGTGATTTGCATTCGTCATTGCGTATCGTAAATAGACGGAGCAACGATTAATATCGGAATAGCGCTATTCGCAACATTCAATAGCGCTATTTTCGTCACGCGACATTGTCGTGTAGCGCGTATTGAATGCATTCAGCGTCTCGATGCGATCAGCTGCGTGCGTCACTGGAGTTCAGAAGGTTAGATCAGCTGCACATACCTGCTCACAAAGAAAAGAATATGAACTAGAAAATGTAGGCGAGAACTTTATAACGAATCTTCATGTCACTTCAGCCAATCTATACAATATATCTACGGACATAGATAAGCAATAGTGTGTTAACCCACACTGGAGAAATTTTGGGTAAATTAAAGTTTTAAAATTATAGCGCCATTTTGTGTCAACATTTTTTATGTTCAATATTTAGTTACATATTTAAGCAATGTAATAAGCTAAACACATAATTAAAAAACGTTCTCTAACTCTCAATAAATCGTTCTGAATTAATAACTTCGTTTTGTGGGTTAACATGTTATTGCTTATCTGCGTCCATACATAACCTTTTGCAGGGTATTGGCCCTAACCAACTAGGAGAAAACAACTTTTAAATTAATTATGTAATTAATTTATTTGAGCAAGAATTTCACATTATTACTCTACCGCAGATCACAAAATTCAGTGCTACCAACTTAAAAATTACTGGTGTTTTTCTTACACACCCCCTCTTTGTCCTGAATGACTGATGGATCAACGCACAGCCTAAACCGCTGATCGTAGAGATCTGAAACTTGGACGGTGTTTTCTTTATATGACGCAGGCATCCGATAAGAAAGGATTTTTGAAAATTCAACCCCTAAGGGGATGAAAAGTGGTTGCAAAGTTTGTATGGAACAATTCCGCGCTTCGAAATTATCGCGGGTGAAACCGCGCGGGACAGCTAGTCAAAACTATAGTTTTAACGTGAAAACTAGAGTTTTGATGTCATGTAGGGGGGCAGATGTCATGTCATAAGTAAACACATAGTAAGACTGATAAAAATTTCAGAAAATGAAATTTTTATCAGTCTTACTATGTGTTTACTATGTGTTGAATGAATATACCTAAGCCTATACCTAAGAAATTTCAGAGATCCCGCAGGAATTCCGGAATGCACAGTACCTACCCTATGTCCTTCTCTGTACCCCTGACAATGTGTACCTAAGTATGCAAAATTTCATGAGATTTCACCGACCGGAGTTCCTGCGGGAATTCCGGGATAAAAAGTATCCTATGTCCGTTTCCTGGTTCTAAGCTACCTCCCCACCAATTTTCAGCCAAATCGGCTCAGCCGTTCTTGAGTTATAAATAGTGTAACTAACACGACTTTCTTTTATATATTATAGATTATTTATCAATTTCATCTGCTTTCATATTGCATTGAGCATATAGACATAGACATAGACATAGACATAGACATAGACATAGACATAGACATAGACATAGACATAGACATAGACATAGACATAGACATAGACATAGACATAGACATAGACATAGACATAGACATAGACATAGACATAGACATAGACATAGACATAGACATAGACATAGACATAGACATAGACATAGACATAGACATAGACATAGACATAGACATAGACATAGACATAGACATAGACATAGACATAGACATAGACATAGACATAGACATAGACATAGACATAGACATAGACATAGACATAGACATAGACATAGACATAGACATAGACATAGACATAGACATAGACATAGACATAGACATAGACATAGACATAGACATAGACATAGACATAGACATAGACATAGACATAGACATAGACATAGACATAGACATAGACATAGACATAGACATAGACATAGACATAGACATAGACATAGACATAGACATAGACATAGACATAGACATAGACATAGACATAGACATAGACATAGACATAGACATAGACATAGACATAGACATAGACATAGACATAGACATAGACATAGACATAGACATAGACATAGACATAGACATAGACATAGACATAGACATAGACATAGACATAGACATAGACATAGACATAGACATAGACATAGACATAGACATAGACATAGACATAGACATAGACATAGACATAGACATAGACATAGACATAGACATAGACATAGACATAGACATAGACATAGACATAGACATAGACATAGACATAGACATAGACATAGACATAGACATAGACATAGACATAGACATAGACATAGACATAGACATAGACATAGACATAGACATAGACATAGACATAGACATAGACATAGACATAGACATAGACATAGACATAGACATAGACATAGACATAGACATAGACATAGACATAGACATAGACATAGACATAGACATAGACATAGACATAGACATAGACATAGACATAGACATAACTTTATTTGGCATCACAAAATTTCTTAAAAATAATACATGCATCAAATTTAAAATGAATCGTATATATGTAGTTTCCGTGATGCCAAAATGGACACCGTCTCAGCTTATAGGTATCCATTCTATCTGTTTTGCGGCTATAATAACCAACCTTTTTAAAGCCACATACTCATTACGGTTCAGTCATCAAATGAAAATATTGTATCCATTGAATACAAAGATTTTTTATTAGAAAAATGGTTTTTATTAAACAAATGTTTGTGCTGGTGAATAAACAGTTACCTTTTTTGCTTTATTCCTTTATTAGAACGAAGTTCTTTATCGCACGGTACGGATGGGAGTGAAAATTCATTTACCGTCACGTGCCATACGGCTGCTCTACGGAAAAACAAAGCAACTGTAATTTTTTTCGCAATGACAACGTGACTACCTGAACAGAAGTTCAAATTGACTTAAATTAATTTCGTTTATAATAATTAAGTGGACTATTTTTCTTATAAAATATTTTGATTATCATAATTTAATAATTGATATCCATTGATATCCAAATATTGATATCCAAAAATGTAATGTAAATTTTTAATGTAATATTTTGATTTAATGCAATTTAATTTCTTAAAGTTAAAACTGATAAATTTGATAATTTTGCATGTCACCTAACGACAGGACATGAGTACAATTTTACTCTTATATTATGTACCATCATTATAGCTAAGCTATGTCTTATGCAAATAAAGAATTTATTATTATTATTATAAAAAGAGTTTTTTTTTTCTTATATTTTTTCCTCTTTTCATGCATAACGAAAATAGCGGATTCAGTTTAATATGAAAAACAAAACTTCGTTCTAACCAAGTGTTTCACGACACTCGCGCATTTCTAGTTTTACTAGCTGTTCCCCGCGGTTTCACCGGCATTAGTTTCGGCGATCCCGCCGGTATTGCGACATAAAAGTACTACCCTATATTTTTCTTTACCTACTTACGCTTGACAATTTTTGATGTACTTTCCTCCGCGTTACTTTCGAAATTCCCGGGGGAGTCCTGGGATAGAAAGTAGTATTGTCCTTCTGACAACGTGTATGCAAAAGTTCGTGATGTTCGGTCCATGGAGAGAAATCAATTAGACCGAAGAGGATTCGGTCGCTCTTCGTTGCCCGAAGGATATGTTGGCGACACAATATCCGTGACCAGCAGGCACACTGACCGACCCCGCGCGGTGTCAATGATGTGCAAACTACGGGAGAGTATACTGACCAAATATGGCGCCCGACCGAACACCGGTAGCAGAAATACCGTTGACCAATCTTCGGTGAGGAACTTTTCGGTCGCGAACTTTACCGAACAAAGCCCTATTTTTCTCTCAGGGTTGAACCGTTTAGCCGTGAAAGCGTAACAAACAAACTCACTTTCGCATTTATAATATTAGTAAGGATTTCGATTGTACCTACAAAAGATAACCCTGATCGATTTCGTTGCGCAAGCGGATTGAAACAAAGCGAAATGACGTTTGCTTAGATAAATACTAAACACAGATTATTTCCACGAACGGACAGGTTACACAAGTGCCGACCGAGCACAGACAAAAGAATTAACAGTGAGTGAGTTAGACTCTCCCTCGGTACCTACCACAGAACAGAAAATAACAGATAGATGAGACATCAACTTAGTTTATAGTAGCGGGCTGCCAACTGAAAACCAGCGCTAGGTGTTCCCGCACCTAGCTAATGCTGAGTTGGTGACCCTTTCGGCAGAGCATGCAAGAGATATTATCTATGTCTCTTTAGATTAGGCACTGTTGATGTTTGTTTGTTACTTTTTCTTGTGTGTTATGCTGAAATAATTAATGTATTTTCTTCTTCTTCTTCTTCTAGTATAAAAACAGATGAAAACCAGTGTCGCCGGGTAATTTTCGCACACAAAACTATTCATCACGCATTAAAACGTTAATTAACGTAAAAAAATGTATTAAACGCTTTTTAGTTAGGTTTTTACTTAGTAACTGTTTTCAAAATTCAAAGTTTTGGGAATATTGTGGTAAATATATCTGAGATGGTAACAAAAGATGTTTTGGGCAAGTTAGAGCATTTGCTCTAACTTTCTTTGCAACGGTGCAACATGTCCTCTCTAGTTGGTGTATTTGCTTTGTGATACCTACACTGTTACTGCGTAATGAAAGTACGGCTTAGGTAGCTAACTATTGTTTAAGGATACCTATTATTACATACAAGAGAAAGAAACACAAAGCATTCAGTTTGGAAACGGAAAAATACAATGGGCATGTGGACTAATTTTTATTTTTTAGTCCGTCTTGTAGATTATTAAAAAATATTGGACACGTATTTTTTCTTTTTTTACGTAATCAAAAAATAACGGCGATATATTGAGTTGAAATACGTCACTATTCTGACAGTTTGTATGGTGGTTTTGCGGTTAGTGACGTCCTAAACTTTAATGCGCTTTATCTCTGTATATTTTAATTTATTTGAAAAAGCAAAAAATACGTGTCTATTGTTTTTTTATATTCTAACTGACGGACTAATTAGAATTTTGATTTTCAAAAGTAGTCCACATCCCTATTATAGTACAGTTAGTTTATATTATGTACTTAGTTTTCAGTCCGTCATGAAAACCACTGCATAGTATAAAACTAAGTCGCTTCCCGCTGTCTGTCTGTCCCTACGTATGCTTAGATCTTTAAAACAACGCAACGGATTCTCATTCGGTTTTGACCAATAGATAGAGTAGTTCGTGAGGAAGGTTTATATAGGAAGGTTTATATTATCCTGGAAATCCCGAGGGAACTCCGAAATGACCGCGGGTGAAACCGCAGTGGACAACTAGGAGATTAAAAAAATAATAATAAAGCTAAGCGAAGAACGTAGGGTACTTTTTACCCCGGAATTCCTGCAGAATCTCCAAAATGAACGCGGGATTGGATGTATTATACAATTAAAGAAGATTAAGTGTGTATAAGTCAGACAAATTGTATACAATCTATATATCATGGTTTCCTCACGATATTTCCCTTCACCAACAGCTCGAGCTCATTGTTGGAAATTGAGTCCACGTGTCATAGGGGCCAGTAAGTATGTCCCCTATGACATAAAAAAAAACTCGAGTTTCTGCAGTATCCAGCTGTCAGTTGAAAGCAATTCTCCCTAGGGCTGAAAAGTGTTACTTTCAACCCGCTTATTCTCAGGCAACTTCAAACCTATTTTCCGAGTATGAGTAATGAAATAGTACATTGTTATCCTAGGGGTGAAAGTAACTTATTTAGTCCCGAGACGGGGTTTGGCGCCCGAGCGTAGCGAGGGCGCCTATAGATCGAGGGACTAAATAAGTCTTTCTCCCGAGGGTAACACTGTGCTTTTCATTACGAATGCAAGGAAAGTCAAAATAAAAATAGGAATTAGCTAAAGAAAAAATGAGTGAAGATCGGATAGTCGCTTGACACTTTCCCACCTATTTCTTTTTCTTTGGCCGGCTAGCTATTCAGCCAGTATTTTTTATTTACATTGTGGCGACCTAAAAAAAATATTATCTTTAATTATTAAGTATTAATTAAAGAAAATAAAAAAATATAAATAGGAATTAGCTTAAGAAAAAGTGAGTGAATTTTATTTTAATTAATACCTACTTAAACTTTACGTTATTTCAATTTTACATCGCGCTGGCTGTATATAAAGTTGAAACATGGTTCAATAGAAATGTGAAAATAGACCTAGTTTTTTTTTAATAATTTGACAGTTGTCAGTTGAAAGCGATTCTCCCTAGGGCTGAAAAGGGTTACTTTCAACCCGCTTCTCAGGCAACTTCAGATCTACTTTCCGAGTATGAGTAATGAAAAATATATTTTAATCATATTATTGTTTATTTTTTTAAATGGGGTGTATCAGGATTTCAGTTAATTCGTTAACACGTTGTGTTTATTTAGTTTAACTATGTAATGACTATTACCTACATTACGACTTGGTTTAAGTGATTTCAGAAAACCCAATAAAAAACCTCGCTACATTAACAGAGTAACTCGATTTTAGCTGTATACTGTATAGTAAAATGCAGACCTCAGATCACAGAAACAACGGATATGACATATTAAGTTGCAAAAACACAGTTGCATACCCCTAATCTTAATATTATAAATACGTATAAGAGATTGTTTGTTATAGTATCAAGCTGTAACGTCTCAACCGATCATCATGAAATTTTGTATGCCTACATGTACATGTACAGAAAATGACATAAGATTGACTTTTTATCCCCGGAACACTCGTTGAGTTCTCAAATTAATGAGCATAAATTGTTTAGAAACCACATTAAAGTTAACGAATCGGAACCTGTGAAATACCTATTATTGAGTAGTTCCGTTGACCATTTGCGGTCTTCATCATCAGTTCCACTTCTTCAATTTTTGCTTTCCGAAAGCAATTGAACGATTTATTATAAAAAATACCCAAATCGCTATAGGTGTGCCTATAATTTTTAAAGAGTTCCCTCGCTTTCTCCAAGATCCCATCAACAGATCCTGATTTCATACCAATGGCACTCAACGGGAAGCATCAGCTTTCGAATAAAAACAGAATCATCAAAATCAGTTCACCCAGTCGAAAGGTATCAGGTAACAAACATAAAAAAAAAACAAAACAACTATATACGCGTCGAATTGAGAATATGTATTGTATTGTATTGTATTGTATTGTTTATTCATAAATTCATTATTTACATGTCAAATTAAATTATTAAATTCATTGAAATATAACATTAGAGTTAGCTATATATGAGCATATAGATTCACTTATAATTAGACCTGCAGTCATATTTATATTTGACTATTTATGTTTGACTATTTATGTTGCCAAGACTTGGAAGAGCAGGCCACTCGGAATCGAGAAACTCTTCGATATGTTGTAACTAACCATGTGTTGTGTCAAATAAAGTTCTTTCAATTCAATTCAATTCAACCTCCTTTTTGGGAAGTCGGTTAAAAATTAAATAGCACATCTCCGTTCTTTGGTCATCTGCGGGCGTGACCCTTGGAGACCGGGGCGGGTCGTTCGAACGCCTTATCTCAAACGCCTAGACCGAAGTTAGAGGCAGTTAGGACATTCGAAACTATTAAACGCTATCGACCTATATTATTTACTACATTAATCCTATAATGTGTCAATTGTTTTCGCCCCTCACGATTTATGTTCGATACCCAAATCTTACATATTAAAAGTACCTACCAAGTTTGGATAACGACCAGCATCGAATACTATTATACGTAGATAATTTATCTAACTTTTGTTGCTATCGTTTTTCAATTTAATTTTTTTTCTTTTCTTTCAATTTTGGCATATATCGCGATTTGCTGTTCGTATTTATGCCGTGGCCACATCAAATAATTGGCCACATCATGAACTATGAAAGCAAAATATGGTGATATCTATGACAGTTCACCATTTGTACCTATTTTAAGGTTGCCACGTTTTTTTTTTTTTTTAAATATAGAATATTTCCGAAAAAACGTGAAAAAATATAGTATTTTTGAGAAATGCAGGAAAAAAATAGTACTTACAAAAATATTTTGTAATCCTTATGTATCGGGCAGCATTCATCCACAAATTATTGCTAGTTTTACAGTTGACATTTTATTGTCGGGTATGCGTTGTGCTCTTAAAATTCCCCTTGCTGCGCTGCGGGTGCTTTCCAGACCAATCACAAGCGCGACAGCTGAATTAGACATAAAAATATAATATTTTCCGAACTAGGTTATTTTTCTATAATATATAGTACAACTGAAATATAGTACGATACTATATGATATAGTACGGGTGGCAACCCTGACTTATTTGGCGCATCGCCGCAGGTCACTGCCGCGGCACGCTCGCTGCGCTCGCTCGGCTCGCGTTTTTTTTTTTTTGACCCAGGGAAAATGCTTTATGCATACCACCGCCCCCGGGGCGGGGGTGATGGTTATGTGGGACTCCGCCCTGATAAGGGCGACTCGCCCTGAGAAGGGCGGGAATACTACCCACTAAAAACCCTGGGGTGTTCCTCCTCAGCGCCACGAGTCAGGGCCGCGGGAATCGCTAATTGCATGCTCCGCGGCCCCGACGGCACTAGCCCGCACGTAGCGGGCTCCTTCTCGGGGACCCGTTAGTTTGTGGGTCCCCTCCTCCTACAACTGCTATAATAAATTAATTTAGTGGCGCTCCGGAACACCTAACGCGCCACTTCCGCCCGAGGTCCTCATCCCGACTGGCGGCAGAGTTACCCCTACTCTGCCGCCCGGAGGACCTCTATTATGGTGGGTGGAGGCAGACCGCAGCTCGCCTCCTACCCCCCCCTCTGGGGCGGCGGTTGGGAGGGGCGGACGCCGCCTGCTCCCTTTCCCGCTCCGCAGTCTCCTTCCGCGAGATGACGTCCTCGCAGAAGGAGAGAACCGCTGCCCATGCGCCTTCGCCGCCCACCATAGCCGAGACGACTGTGGGCAGCGACAGGTCGCTTCCTATTACTGCGACGAGGGCACGGCGCTGCTCAGCCCAGGCCGAGCACTCTTCTAGAGTATGTTGCGCCGTGTCCTCGTCGCAGACTCCACAATGATGGCACGAGGCCGTCGGCTCCCTTCCGGCGATTTTGCACAGGTACTTTCCGAAGCATCCGTGCCCGGAAAGCACCTGCGTCAGCCGGAAGGTCGTGGCGCCCTGCCGCCTGTCCGTCCATTCACGCAGAACTGGACGGACAGCTTCGACAGTCCGTAGGCCGGCAGATGGAGTGGCCAGCCTACACTCCCACTCTCTCATCAGGGACTGCCGAAGATGAGATCTCCGCGATTCAACCGCACTTGGCGGGGGGTATTCCCCCCGGGCGTGGCACTCCGCTCGCCACGAATACAGCGACGAGAGGAGGCCAGCCTCCAGGTCCCAAGGGGGGGACCCCGCCAAGACGCACGCCGCCTCAAAGGAGATGGTGCGATACCCTCTAATAGCCCTGACGGCCAGGACCCTCTGCGGTCTCCGCAGCAGGGGTCTGGTATGGGCCGTCAGGCTATTCGCCCAGATTGGGGCCCCGTAGAGGGCCATCGATCGCACCACCCCCATAGGCGGCGGCAATTAACACTCGGTCCCCCAAGATTGGGCAGCAGAGTGCTGAGGGCACCCGCTGCCTTGATGAGTTTGGGACGGTTACGGTACCTAACCTAACCTAGAATGATGCTTTACTGGTAGTAATATATCAGTTCATAATGTCGCCGACCATTTCATGAAATGCCTTTCATGAAACGGCCGGCCACTGCATAAATTGGTAATTTCTTATATATGGCCACGACATTTATAATATATTTAGAATAGAATAGAATAGAAAAAAGTTTATTTGATACCAAAAAGATAAAATAAGTACAACTGTGAGTCTTAAACTAGAATAGTTGGTACCAAAATGGCTACCACTCAGCATTATGCCGTGGCACTAAGTTCCACGACGCTGATTTTCAGTGGCGACCGTATAGAAGGGAGATGGCTTCACACTACCAATAAGACCGTCCACAATCTACATTTCTTAAGATAATTTAAGTGGAGATAATTTCAATTAATTAATTCAAAATTGTCCCGATTTGTCCATATTTCTTTTTTTTTTCTTTTCCCCTTCGTCGTTATAATAATACCTAGATACTTGTTTGTTTAGGCAAAATTTATACTGAATCATCAATAATCATAAAGTACGTACATAATGCGAGTAAACAATACTCCAACAATAAAAGTTCCCGAAGACACTTTAAAAGTTAGAAACTCACTTGATATTCGGTAATGAAAATTCAATCAAAAGAATCAAAACAAACGACAACAAACGGACGCCGATAAGCAATAAGATGTTAACCCATAGAATTAAGTTATTGATACAGAACGCTATATTGAGAGTTATAGAGCGTTTTTTATTTATGTGTTTACTTATTTATATTGTTATACCAACAAAATGTTGAACACAAAAAAATGTTGACACAAAATCATGGCGCTATAATTTTAAGAAATGAGTAAATCTCATTTCTTCAGTGTTGGTTAACACACTATTGCTTATTTATGTCCAAAGTCCAAACACTTATATTTTTTGTAGGGTTCAATACATTTAGAAAGTAAACCAATATTGTAGGTACAAGTGATATTTTTCGGTCAAAAGGCTACATTCAAACTCACATGTCTTTTTATTATTACTAGCCGTCCCGCGCGGTTCCACCCGCGATAATTTCGAAATTCCGCGGGAGTTCCGGATTACAATATAGCCTATGCTACTCAGGGGTAATTTACGGCCCCACTCAGAGTCGACTTTAATGATTACTTAGTTAAGTATAGAATTTTAAAACAAAACTGCTGCAATCAGAGACGTTCATTTAAATAATTTTAATTGGCATTTAATGAGATGTAACTTAATTAGTTAAATGCTAAATAACATTAATTTATTAAACTTGTCTGATCGCGACAGTTTTGTTTTAAACATCTATACTTAACTAAGTAATCATTAAAGTCGACTCTGAGTGCGGCGGTTAGCTTTCTGATGATGAAAGAATTTTTGAAATCGGTCCAGTAGTTTTTGAATTAAATCGTAATAACAAATAAACAAAACAACAAATCTTTCCTCCGTATAATATTAGTATAGAATTAGTTGATATTATAAGTTATGTTATACAGTGTCCCGTCGTAAACTGTAACGAAGGAACACCCTATATAAAACTACCTACGTGATCTGGATTTTTTAGCGTGTCCCGACATTATTTTACAATAATGGTCGCACCCTTTCCTGATTTACCGCGTTAATATTACCGCCTCAGACGAAATAAAAAGTCAAGACTGTGAACAACGCAGTGAAGCCGATAAAACTACGCCTCGGCGTGTACATGCACAGTTACACGCACACACATGTAACGAAACTACGCCTTACCTTGTCAGTCGAGCTATTCCAACGCGCGGAGTGTCACGCTGCAATAATTCCTATTTTTTAAAGAAAAAAATGCCGAATGTTGTAGTGAGAGGGTGTAAAAACCAATCTTCGAAAAATAAAAAGCAGGATAGAACCATATTTTTAATAAAATATCAATTTTATTAATTTATGACAACTTGGAACACAAAACCTCCACAACTTTCACAAGTGTTGCTACTAGTGAGCGTCACAATAGTCCCCGTTTTTTGGGTAAGTTAATGTGACGTTGAACGTAATGTAACACGTTCATTTACCTATTTCGATTTTAACTTTTAATATTCATGAAATTAATGTAAGTGTAAATAGGCGTTAATTTTTAATTTCCATGTTTTATCATAACTTCGAAACCTATATTTTTAAGGTTGTCGAATAATCATACAACTGAGGTATACAACTTAAAAAAATACTAACTTATCTATTTACTTATCCATTCATCTTTCTAGAACTTTACAATTTTGGGTAATAAGTTTTCACTGCACGGCAACACTCAGTAAGTGCCCACATGTTTACGAAACCGGCTTCACTTTTTTGTTGTCAGCGCTCCGTCTTGAGTTTTTATTTCGTCTAAGATTACCGCGTTAATATTGTAAGGAATCAGGAGTCTTTATACAACACTGGCTGTCCCTGCGGTTTCCCGCGAAAATTTCGAAGTTCCCGCGAGAATTTCAGGATAAAATATGGATACATACCTTCCTCATGAATCACTCTATCTATTGGTGAAAACCGCATGAAAATCCGTTGCGTAGTTTTAAAGATCTAAGCACACATAGGGACAGACAGACAGCGGGAAGCGACTTTGTTTTGTACTATGTAGTGATCACTACTTTTATTATACAACTAGCTGTGCCCCGCGGTTTCACCCGCGTGAGTTTCGGGATTCCCGCAGGAACTCCAATGAAGTCTAATTTACTCCTTATAAAAACAGCTAATTAGTAGTAAAAGTCCCGTCAATATCGGTCCAACAGTTTCGGAAATTCACCCGCGTGAGTTTCGGAATTCCCGCAGGAACCCCAAACTTCTTTTATATAAACCTTGTCCTGACAATAACGAACACAAAAAAAAAATTATCCAATTTGGTGCAGTCGTTTGTAAGTTATGCGCTTACCAACACATTTGGCGATTCATTTTTATTATATAGATTTATACCTACAAAACAGATTCCTCCACAGCGTCTGTCTGTCCAATCTGTTCGCGATAAACTCAAAAACTAATAAACGGATTTTCATGCGGTTTTCAATAATATATAGAGTGATTCATGAGGATATAATGTGTCAAGGTAGGTATTGTGTAAAATGGTCGACATTTATCACGATAAATATTTATTGGAAGTGTCGGAATAAGTCAAACCAGGAAGCGCGGACGTTGTCAGGGGTACAAAAAAGGGCATAGGGTACTTTTATACTCGAATCCCCGCGGGAACTCCGAAATGAACGCGGGTGGAACCGCGGGGAACAGCTAGTAAGCGCTATAAAGTTTGAGGCTTTTGAGGCTACCCGCACAACCGCCATATTCAAACGTTATAGATAGTATTTGTGGCCTTTGAGGTGAGATACATACATTTTTAGGGTTCTGTACCCAAAGGGTAATATTGAATTGAATTGAATTGAATTGAATTGAATTGAATTGAATTGAATTGAATTGAAAAAAAAACTTTATTTGACACAACACAAAGATTTACAGCATACGTATACAACAACTAAACATATATATAACAGGTATTGAGGGTTCGCTTCTCAACCGACGGACAGACGCCGCCAGCCGAAGATCTGTGGGCGGACTCCATCCGACGACTGAGAAACGGACACCTACTTAAAATAACGGAGACACTTATTTGAATATTGTGACTAATCACACCGTGTTGTGACAAAAAGGCGGCCGGCTCAGCATAAGTCGGGTGGTTGTAAGGACCACCCGGCGCTGGTCTTCCGCTGGAGCCCTGCGGAGGCGTCACGGACGCAGGCAGACAAATTTATACACAAAATGAACAAATACTATATATTACTACATACTACTATATACTAAATACCAATGACTATACATACTAATGATACGGGACGCTATTACTAAAATTCGTTCGTCCCTCTGTCTGTCTGTCCGTCTGCCTGTCTGTCTGTCTTTCCGTCTGTTGCCTGGCTGTATCTCATTAATCGTGACAGTTAGACAGTTGAAATTTTCACACATTTGCATTTGCAGCTATTACAACAAATACTAAAAAAAAAACAGAACAAAATAAATAATTTAGGGGGCTACTTTTGGGGCCATACAATAACAACAACTGTCTTTTTTTTTTTTTTTTGCAGTTTTTTTAGATAATGGTACGGAACCCTGCTAGCGCGAGTCCAACTCGCACTTGATCGGTTTTTTTACGTCAGATTCATTCTTAATTATTGTGCTGTAGAGTGAAATTAAAAAAAAAAAACTGTAGCCGAATCCAATCCATTTCTATGCACAATCGTCTCGGTTTTTGTATGCACATTTTCTCATGCTGACTGAACCTTACCCATTGGGTTAACTGCAAAACGTATTGTAGAGCAGTTGCAATGCATTATACTGTACTGTTGCCGTGATGAAATCAATCTTGAGCACACGGTGTTAAAGTTCTGTTTCATTTGCGAAAAGAACTAGTACGGTCGCGTATAAAAGTGTTCGCTTCCGGCTTGTCCATTGCGAATTGTTATCGTATTGTGGTCACAGCTATTATTGAATTATGGTACAGTATTTGCAACGAAACCACAATATAAATTCTCTTGTTGATAACTCGTCGACGTAGTCGGTAGGCGCAGATTTTGACGGGAACCAAAGATGGCGGTTCCGTTACCTATTAATTTTCGTGTCTATAAAAAAACTATCAAAGGTGGATTTTGTTGTGTTTTATAGTGCTGTATGGGAAAATTAATTTTCTCAGTAGCAATACAAAAGTTCCGGAACGTGTATGCAAAACTTTTACGATGATCGGTTGAGGCGTGAAAGACAGACAGACAGAGTTTCTTTCGCATTTATAATACTTAGTAAGGATAATAGGGATCTCGAAATTATTATAGAACTAGCTGAGCCCCGCGGTTTCATCCGCGTGAGTTTCGAGATTCGGGATTGTTTTCAACAATTACACACAGCAGCTACTTGAACAGCTAATTAGCAGTGAAAGTCCCGCCAATATCGGTCCAACCGTTTCGGAGATTCACACGCGTGAGTTTCGGAATTCCCCCAGGAACTCCAAACTTCTTTTGTATAAACCTTGTCCTGATAATAACGAACACAAAAAAAAAAACAATTTTTCAATTTGGTGCAGTCGTTTGTAAGTTATGCGCTAACCAACACATTTGACGATTCATTTTTTTTATATAGATAAGTACTTCCGACATAGTGTAGTATCCTTAACCCTTGTGTTATATTCCAAGGTAATCGGAAGACGTCAGAACTGTGCTTAAAATGTCAGTCAGACCATTTAATTAAATTGATAACATGAAAAGGAAAACATGTTTATTCCTTACTAGCTGTTCGCTGCGGTTGCACCCGCGGTAATCGCGGAAATCCCGCAGGAATTTCGGGATACAAAGTACCCTACCCTTCTCTGTACCCCTGACAACGTACATGCCAAATTTAATCCAAATCCGTACAGCCGTTTTTGCGTGATTGATTAACAAACATCCAAACATCCAAATATCCACACTTTCACATTTATAATACATATTAGTAGGACTAGCTGTTCGCTGCGGTTGTACCCGCGGTAATTTCGGAAATCCCGCAGGAATTCTGGGATACAGAGTAACCTATGTCCTTCTCTTGCATGCCAAATTTAATCCAAATCCGTTCAGCCGTTTTTGCGTGATTGATTAACAAACATCCAAACATCCAAATATCCACACTTTCACATTTATAATACATATTAGTAGGACTAGCTGTTCGCTGCGGTTGTACCCGCGGTAATTTCGGAAATCCCGCAGGAATTCTGGGATACAGAGTAACCTATGTCCTTCTCTGTACCCCTGACAACGTATATGCAAAATTTCATGATGATCGGTTGAGCCGCTAAGGTGTGAAAGCGTAACAGATAGACAGACAGACAGAGTTATTTTCGCATTTATAATATTAGTAAGGATGATTATTTATTTATTTATTTAAACTTTATGCACATCATGGTACAAAAGGCGGACTTAATGCCACATGATTCCTGCACACGTTATATTAAAAGCAGATTGGAGTCATGCATTCGCCGGGCCCGCCCATACATTCTCTTTAGGGTAGCCCTGTGGCCCATTAGTAGCCTGCGGCCTTGAAAGTTTTTCTGTCGTGACAATAGCGATGAAATGTAACACAGTATGTACTTTCAGGAATGTTGTTTTTTTGTTCCGAAAAAAGGAATATTGCGTATAGGAATCGAATTTGTTTTCACATGCGGCCTGTTTAATGGATCGTGTACTCGAGAAGAGGAGTATTGCTCACTTGGGATGCGGCTTGGGAAATTGTATTTGTTGTATCAACTTATGAGAATTTGTTACATAATTTGATAAACGAATGACTGACAGACAGGTATATTCTGCATTTCCGCCGCACATATATATGTATATATGCGTATTATTTCAACATACTTAACAGTGACGTTCGAAGCATGGCCAAAGTTTTGGTGAACTTTTTTACCTCTTAGATTTTGTCATTTTGGATAAGTTATGATGTTTGACAAACTGAAATATTCAGCATTTTCTCTGTATTTACTGTTGTTTCAACAAACCTAAAAACACTGATGATTGAAGGACGGCTCATTAAGTATGGGATATATTTATTCTCTTTTAATCCCGGTACAACAAAACGTTCTCGAGGGTATAGTTACTAAAATCGGGAGCAACAATCAATCAGTTTTTTTTTATGTAGTATAATGGGCATGTTGACTAATTTTTATTTTTTAGTCCGTCTTGTAGATTATTAAAAAATATTGGACACGTATTTTTTATTTTTTTACGTAATCAATAAATAACGGTGATATATTGAGTTGAAATTTCGCGTGACGTCACTATTCTGACAGTTTGTATGGCGGTTTTGCGGTTAGTGACGTGACGACCTCCTCATCCTAAACTTTAATGCGCTTTATCTCTGTATATTTTAATTTATTTAAAAAAGCAAAAAATACGTGTCTATTGTTTTTTTATTTTCTAACCGACGGACTAATTAGAATTTTGATATTCAATAGTAGTCAACATCCCTATTCTCCATTCCTCTTTTTTGTTTGCATAATTGAATAAAAGGAAGGCGGAATTAGATTCGAGTTGCTGCTTACCCGTGGGACTTGAATTGACACGACGTGGACGGGTCTATGTCAGTCGCAAATGCAATTCACCCAGACAAGATATTATTGTGAGCCCTTACTTTGTACAACGTTCGATGTGTTGTAACGAAAACGATTTCACCTACTTTACGGTTTCCGACTTATGCTGAGCTGGTTGCCTTTTTGTTGCGACACGCTGGTTGTGCTTGTTTTTGTTTACATTAACAAATAAAGTTTATTTCATTTTATTTCATTTCATTTCATTACTTAATCGTCATTTAAAGGTGTTTAAGGATCCTTTTTTACCGACTTTCAAAAAAGGAGGAGGTTCTCGATTCGACTGTACCTAGGTATGTTTTTTTTTGTATTTTTTTATACCAGAATTCAGGAGTGTTCCCAAAGAAATTTCTCCACCATACGTCAGTAAAAATAATACACATACCAGGGTACGGAAAACGGTAGGTAAGTACATTAGTGCTAAATAAAAAGTTATTTCTTGTAGCGCGTAGAGAGTAAAATTTCAGCAGAAAACGGAAATGAGGTGCATTAAGTTGGCAACGAGGCTATATCCGGTGTTTGCGTCTCAAGTTATCCTACTTCCCACTAATATTATAAATGTGAAAGTGTGGATGTTTGGATGTTTGTTACTCAATCACGCAAAAACGGCCTAACGGATTTGGATGAAATTTGGCGTGCACGTTGGCAGGGCTCAGATAAGGACTTAGGGTACTTTTTATCCCGAAATTCTCGCGGGAACACTGAAATTACCGCGGGTGAAACCGCGGGGAACAGCTAGTTTTTACATAAAAAAATCGAAACGTGAAAACAAGTAGGTTTCATATTGTACCTTCCTATTTTATCTGTTTTAGTCTTTTTTTTTTACTAAATTAGGTATTTATGTATCTAGATATTTTTTTTGTACTTACGTACGAACATAAAAGTACACTTATGCCTTTTTTATTATTTACTAGCTGTGCCCCGCGGTTTCACCCGCGGCAATTTCGGCCTTCCCGCGGGAATTCCGGGATAAAAAGTACCCTATGTCCTTCTCTGTACCCCTGACAACGTGCATGCCCAATTTCACCCAAATTCGTTCAAACCTTTTTTGCGTGATTGAGTAACAAACATCCAAACATCCACACTTTCACATCTATAATATTAGTAGGGTAAACTCATCTAGAGCCAATTTAGAAATTCTCTCAAACATTTTAGACCTGAATATAACAGTCAACAGACTTCTTCCAAAACTCGTTTAATCAAGACCGCCTGAGTACAATTACCCCTGAGTGGGAGGTGTCTCCAAGTTTTGCAATGAACCTTTTGAACCTCATCCTTCGAGGTACTTCTCTGGGTAGGTACCCTTGAAATTTAGGGCGTTAAAGAGTAAAGTTCATGCAAAATGCCGTATCGCGAACCATTTTAATGGGAGTATTTCATCACTAGCAATAACCAACAGTTTCACCCTTGTATACTTCGGTGGGTATTCCTTCGGGAACTTTGCGTCTTTTTATCATGGAACATCGCATTTCTTGCCTTTAACTATATCTAGTTTAATGAGTATTCCATTGCCTATATCGCAGCGCTTTGTGGATATCGAAGGAATAACTTTAACCTTGTTAAGTATTCATACTTAACAAGGTGTCACCGTAAAATTATAAAAACCATTACATTGTAAATTATCAGCATTGAATAGGTATTTATGTGCACTCCGACACTACTAGGTTAGGTTAGAATTTAACTGTGATCAAAACACAGTCAAATGGTACCGACGGTACCGATCTATCACGTGCGAGCACCCACCACCACGAATTTTCTGTCCGCAGAATTTCACAATATTACTACCGTTATTTTACAAACTAACGGTTTTCAATTTTACGGTGACATATACAGGTTGAGTTTTTTTTTCGGGTCAGTATGGGGAAATTCTAAACTAAAAGAGATAGAGAAAAACTCTCTTAGGAACCGTGATCTTAATTTTAGATAAAATAAAAATGGTATTTAAAAATTTTTTAAAATCTTAATAGATTTTGAGACATCGGATTTTCTGGAATTTTTTTTTTTGTTATTTCGATTGTATATCACTATACAAACCAACAATTGTATAAAATAGGTCTAAAGTTGCTAGAAGTTGTTGAAATTAACGTTTTAGTTTTCTTTATTAGTTAAACTTTAATAGTTTTAGTTTTCTTTAGTAGTAAAAACTAACTGGCCGATTTTCAAATGAAAAGTAAAGAAAAAAAAAAGCGTTCGAATTTTAATTTTATTTTCGTGTATCTGTCATTTATTAAATGCACAATTTAGTCAATTAAATAAAATATTTATTTATTTTTTATTCAGTTTTATTAAATACCATTTTTATTTTATCTAAAATTAAGATCACGGTTCCTAAGAGAGTTTTTCTCTATCTCCTATAGTTTAGAATTTCCCTATCCTGACCCAAAAAAAAAACTCACCGTGTATATCGCAATTTCTCTAAAACCAACAAATGATACATTTTAGTAATTATCTGAACCAAAAATTTAAGACAAAAGAAACTCCTTCCGCACCCTTTTCATGTATCGGGCAGAAAGTTTAAAGTCATTTGATCTAAGTTGAAATTATAAAGAAATTCTTCCGATTAGAACGCAAAGAAAAGAGATTATATTTACTTCAATTTTTTTAAATCAAACGATTCCTTAAGAAATTTCTTCTTCATTCTTCAAAGTTATGAAAATAATAATTGGGTGCAACAAAACATTGGCAGGCCTTTGAAAATGTTAGCGAACAAATGCAGCAAATATAGGTACCAACCTAATGTACCTAAGCTATTCGACAAATCACATTTTGCGGCAAATTTTGACACATTGGCAAGTGACCAAGGTTGGATATCTGATTGCGCCCGTCCCAAATTTTGGGCCAAAAGATAATATGAAAAAGCACTTTTCCCTCTCACTAAAATGCTAGAGACACCTTTTCGATTTTATATAATTTTATTGAAAACATTTTTTTAAAGTAACCACAAAACCTTCCCTTTTTTTGTTTATGGTTACAAGAAATATTTTTTTCAAATACAAACAGGGCCCTTATTCACTATGACATTACGCCGCGTTAAGATAAGACGCCGCAAAAACTATCTTTCCCTCGTAATCAAAGTAGTTTTACTGCGAAAATAGTACATTGTTATCCTAGGGGTGAAAGTAACTCTAACTAGTAGTCTTTTTCCCGAGGATAACACTGTGCTTTTCATTACGAATGCAAGGAAAGTCAAAATAAAAATAGGAATTAGCTTAAGAAAAAATGAGTGAAGATCGGATAGTCGCTTGACACTTTCCCACCTATTTCTTTTTCTTTGGCCGGCTAGCTATTCAGTCAGTATTTTTTATTTACATTGTGGCGACCTAAAAAAAATATTTTCTTTAATTATTAAGTATTAATTAAAGAAAATAAAAAAATATAAATAGGAATTAGCTTAAGAAAAAGTGAGTGAATTTTATTTTAATTAATACCTACTTAAACTTTACGTTATTTCAATTTTACATCGCGCTGGCTGTATAGAAAGTTGAAACATGGTTCAATAGAAATGTGAAAATAGACCTAGTTTTTTTTTTAATAATTTGACAGTTGTTAGTTGAAAGCGATTCTCCCTAGGGCTGAAAAGGGTTACTTTCAACCCGCTTCTCAGGCAACTTCAGACCTACTTTCCGAGTATGAGTAATGAAAAATACATTTACAACGTTTCTTGTGGCATATGGATATGCGTTTTTGGGACGCGCGTTTGGGGCAAGGAATGTCGTTGGTCATAGTGAAGGGCCCAGATATTACAATAAAAGGCTTTCGTGCTGCATAGGTAAACATACATAAAAATAATTTTGACAATTTAAACAACACGATACGCAAGAAATGCACCCACAACACGTGCGCTGTCTCTTCTCAATGATATTGCCAAAAGGTACCATAATCTAGACGTGTTTGCAGATAAAACTGGGTTTTTTATGACCGTTGCCTATAAGTACTTATGAGAGTTTGTTAATTTGACTTAATTTTAATTATTCTACCATGATAATCGGATTAATTTGACTTAATATTAATTAATCATTTATTGTACCATGACAACTTTATATTTTAAACTGTGAAAGTATGTACTCGCTGGTGCTTTGGAAGATTCTGTAAACCGCTTGATAAATAAATAAACACAAAAAATTACGAAGTTTTAAAAGATGCTTAAGGGGAATCGAGAAAAATTCTCGAGTTTCGATGAACACTCGGTTGGAACGAAGTCTTTTTCGCAGTATATTATTGATTAACAATTAATATAAACATTTTGGAAATACATAATTATATTTCACTCCCGCACCGCGCACCATTCCATAACAATGCACAGCCCAGTCTACGAGGTTTCTTTATAATACCTTTAGACTTTACCCTAGTTTTACCTATAGTAACAGAAATATGCACCAAGTAATGGTTTTACAAAATCTATCCTCAAAAAGGTGACATGGATGTTCAAAGCTGTAACTACTATTTTAAATGCGAATGTGAGTTTGTTTGTTTGTTACGCTTTCCTGCTTTAACTACTCAACCGATCATCGTGAAATTTTGCATACACGCTGTGAGGAGTACAGAAAAGGACATAGGCCACTTTTTATGTTGGGATTCCCGGGGAAATTCCAAAATTAATTAGCGTGAAACCGTACCTGTGTCCTCGAATAGACATCGGCTAAGAGGAGATTTTATCAGCCAACTCCCGAAACCCGAAATTCACATGAGATAAATTGAGAGAAATGACCATTATTTTAAAATAGTATATCTATAAAGGCGAGAGTTTGTTTGTTTGCTTGAACGCGCTAATCTCAGAAACTATTGGTCTGATTTGAAAAGTTCTTTCAGTGTTGGATAGCCCATTTACCGAGGAAGACTATAGGCTATATATCATCACGCTAAGACCAATAGGAGCGGAGCAGCAACAAAAAACAAAAAATGTTGCAAAGACGGGTAGAATGGGCACGTGGACTAATTTTTATTTTTTAGTCCGTCTTGTAGATTATTAAAAAATATTAGACACGTATTTTTTCTTTTTTTACGTAATCAAAAACTAACGGCGATATATTGAGTTGAAATTTCGCGTGACGTCACTATTCGGACAGTTTGTATGGCGGTTTTATCGGTTAGTGACGTCACGACCCCCTCACCCTAAACTTTATTGCGCTTTATCTCTGTATAATTTAAATTATTTAAAAAGCAAAAAACACGTGTCTAATGTTTTTTTTTATTTTCTATTTTCTGACTAATTAGAATTTTGATTTTCAAAAGTAGTCCACATCCCTATTATTCCTTTTGAGAGCGTCCGTTGCGTACGCCGCGTAAACGGTTTGCTGAGGAATATATTTTAGTAAAGTTTTCCTGAAATTAACGCGGTTGAAACCGCGGGGCGCAGCTAGTTTAAGTATATTTCACAAAAGCAGCGTGAGTGTAATAAAACACGACGTGATGGAATTCAATTAAACGTAGTACGTCACGTGGACTGACTTGATACGAAAAAAAATTCCACGTGCACCCACATTAGTATTGTATGATATATAGCGGTGCCCCGCGGTTTCACCCGCGGTAATTTCGGAGTTCCCGCGGGAATTCCGGGAGAAAAAGTACGCTATGTCCTTCTCTGTACCCCTGACAACGTAGGCACATACATTATATGCAAATTTTCATGACGATCGGTTGAGCCGCTAAGGCGAAAAGCGCAACAGACAGACAGACAGGGTGCCTCCCCGCCCCCACGACGTAGCAGTAAGCCTAGAGCCGATAGCGGTGTGTGGTGTCGCTGCTTGTCTGTGTCGGGCAACATCAACTTGACCGTGTCACTCTTTATTTAAGCTTGGGTTGTAGCAACCAAGCAACCAAGCAAACATGGTATATAACTATACCTACTACACTAGCTGTACCCGCGGTTTCACCCGCGGTAATTTCGGAGTTCCCGTGGGAATTTCGGGATAAAAGTACCGTATGTCACTCAGGATTACTGTAGGTTTCTATAAGTGAATGAATTTTCTCAATTCGTTCAGTAGATGTAAAGATTACCTCCTACAACGTCACAAACTCACAATTTACAAACTTACAAACTTTACCTCTTTATAATATTAGTATACATTTAATAGTATTATTTTAAACGCGAAAGTATGTATCGATGTATGGATGTTTGTTACTATTTCACGCAAAAACTACCCAATGGATTTTAATGAAACTTCACAATAATATAGCTTATACGTCAGAATAATACATGGGAATTTTATCCCGGAATTCCCACGGAATCTCCGAAATTAACGCGGGTGAAACCGCGGTGAACAGCTAGTAAATATAAAACACGTCCAGACTGTGCAATTTACATAAGTACATCGTTTTAACTTTTAAATTTGTATAATAAGAGTATAGTGTAAATTTGTTTGACATTGAACCGACAAGGTGCAGTTGACCTCAGACATGACGAACTTTAAAAAAGTTTTTAGCTCCAGCCAAAATAGGTATTGAAAAGTATTATTTATTTGTGCATCACCCTATATTCATCAAATCTAAAAAAAATAATAGGTACTTCAATTCAGCTGTAATAAACGCCACTCCCCTGCCCCCTTAGCCAAGATCTAGAATCGTAACGCATAGAAAACTAGAATAGAAAACTTTGGTGAGCCAATCAAAACTCTAGCTTTACGTGACCACTTGAAAACTAGAGTTTTGATTGGCTGATCAGTTTTCTATTCTAGTTTTCTATGCGTTACGATTCTAGATCTTGGCTAAGGGGGCAGAGGAGTGGCGTTGACGACTCGTTACTTATGTTTTCTATGCGTTAACGATTGTAGAATGTCAACTTGGCTAACCCCGCTGGAAACGTAGGTCTCTAATCTCTATATAAGATCAATCAGTCGGTAAATCGGTTTCAACTGTTGTTTCTACGATTGTGTTTGATGTGTATGTATGTATGTAAATATATGTGTAATTATGTATGTGTGTGTATTTATGTATGTATAAATATGTGTGTTTTTATCTAAATATATATCGTTAATGCACCACAAAACGAGCTCTCTATACTACAGGTTGACTGGCAGAGAATGCCACTGTGGCGTTAAGTCCGCCTTTTGTACCATGATGTGCATAAAGTTTAAATCCCTAATAATATTATAAATGCGAAAGTGACTCTGTCTGTCTGTCTGTTACGTTTTCAGGCCTTAATAGCTGAACCGATAACCATTAAATTTTGCACACACGTTGGCAGGGGTACAGAGAAGGACATAAGGTACTTTTTATCCCGAGATTCCCGAGACCCGCGGAGAACATCTAGTAGGTACCTAGGTATATCTAAATATACGTAAATTCACCGAAAAAAGATTTCACGCAGTGTACAAACTACAAAATATTATAATAAGTAATAAGTATGCGATAATAATAAAATATGTTTTTAGGGCTTGTAATTTTTTATGTGGGATAGGTATCATAAAAAACATACTTTTATTATGGCATCTGCGTAATAATAACTTTTACATTCCATTTTGATTTACGATCATATTATGAAAATGACTTTTTTCTGTCTACACACTAACCGCCGCACTCAAAGTCGAGTAGTTAATTATAGATTTTTAAAACAAAACTGCCGCAATCAGACAAGTTTAATAAATTAATGTTGATTGGCATTTAACTAATTAAGTTACATCTCATTAAATGCCAATTAACATTAATTTACTGAACGTCTCTGATTGCGGCAGTTTTGTTTTATAAATCTATACTTAACTAAGTAATCATTAAAGTCGACTCTGAGTGCGGTGGTTAGAAACGTAACTGATTACCCAATATTTGTTGAATTATCCTGAAATCATAAATTATTATAAAAAAATCTTAATTTTATATTGTGTTAATTAATACTAGCTGTTCCCTACGGTTTCGACCGCGTTAGTTTCGGAGATCCTGCGGAGATTCTGAGGTTAAAATTGTGTACCCCTAACAACCTTCACACCTTAACTACTCACCCGATAAATGAGAGAGGTACAAAAAAGTATATAGAGGTTTTCGTTTATAATTTATAGTAGATATCTGTTGTGCAAACAACTGGAAATGTTGTTTGTTTATTCAGTGCAGTTAAATCCGGTTATCCAACAGAGTCTTGGCATTTTGCCTTAAAAAGACGATCGACAGTCTTAAACGCATTAGGTTTGCGTTCACTATTACTGACGTAGACTAGTTTGAATCCGGATGTCGGACAATATCCGGAGACCGGGTCCGGACGTATTTGGTTCAAGTTTGAGATAGAACAAAGCAAAGGAAAAGAGAATATGAAAGCAGTAAAATGTGAAATACGAGCGAAGTGCTGTATTCCAAAGCATTTTCGCAGAAAAATATCGAGAAGGAACTCATTCAAGTTACGAAATTAAAAAGTTTTGAGTGGCCGTTTTGGTTTCTTCATTTTGTTTCACTCGGAAATAAGTGAATTTTATTGATATAATACAATATATTGTATACCTATACAAAATTGTTATAGTATAACATACATGTAATTTTACATGTAATCAATAAAATGCAGCCGTGGATATAACCAAAAAAGGCGTTATCCGACATCTGGTCGGTTTTAAAGTTTTTAACCGACTAACGATTTTTGTTTTTTTTTTTTCATAGTAAATCGTTATGAAAAAGAGTTTTTAGATAACACCATTTTATATATAACACGGCAGAACAAGTCTTATAACAAGTTACAATATGTATCCAGTTATCGTGACTCAATAGAAAGAAGAAAGAAAGAAAATGCATTTATTTAGGAACAGAGATACAACACAACTTACATAAATATTAATATTATATAGAGAAAATATCGACTCTACCTGTCTCTCGTTTAATATTACACCCCATGACGGTCGACGGATTCTTACTGCTGCTCTACGGGAAAAAAATCAACTGACACTTTTTCGAAATGACTTTTGTTATGCTTAACGGAAGTTGCTACATTCACCCATCAAAAAAGGCAAAGGCTTTATTCTTAGAGAAATTAAAATTAAGAAAATTTTTAAACTTTGGAAGGTTGGTTTTAAATTAAGCTATTTCCGGTTTTTGCTTCTCCTGTAAAATTTATTCCGCTGCAATTACTTTGTTTTTCCGTACCCAGCCGAGCTAGGTTCCGCTTGCATCTGAACAGGCATTCACTATAATATTCGGGACTACTCAAGTTGATGGTTGGTCGTCTAATTTCACGCGCGACAAGGAAGAGGCGTAACCAAATAGGTTAAGTAGACGGTGCAGTACTCACAGCAGACCACAAAGTTGGGTCGCCAGTACTAGCGGCGATGGAAGCGATTTCATAATCGCGATTTATGAAGTCTAAACGATGCTTTTTTTGCAGTAACTTACAGAGTAAAGCTTTTTTAGGTTATTTCGTAGTGAGGACATTGCCAATCTTACTTTGGGAGGTGGACCAAGTGCTGCCTAAAATGAAGACACAGTACATTATGTTCCTTAGTGTAATGTTAGTCTGTAAAATAAAGCACTTCTAATTATTACTTATAAGAGTCATAAAAAAAAGTTTTTATTGAAAACCATTTTTATTGGGAAAAACATGAAATTAAGTTTAATATTATGGTAATAAAAACTAAACAAGTAAGAAGCTACTTCTTCTCTCAAATATTAAAGTATATCAAGACAAAAGTCTATGACCTGAACACACAGTAATGACGCATTGTATTGATACGTGGTGTGCAGGTTGCCTATAAAAAATCTTAAAGAAGTCAAAGGAACATTTGCCGTGAGTTCAATCTTGTGTTGCAGTAAACAGTTAGGCAGGTGGTGAATTCTATCACTTATCGGAAGCTACAGTATTCATTCATTTATTTATTTATTTCAAAGATAACCACACAATCTTTACAGGCTAACCTAATGCGATTTAAGAATGTACTTTCATGAGTAACATAGGGTTATTTCAGTCAGGGAATACCCGCAGAAACTTTGAAACTTCGACGTGGGTGAAGCCGTGAGGTACATTAAAACAACAGTAAACCGCCATCGATCTCATATAACAAGTAGATACACAATCATCGTCAAAAAATGTCCTCATGAAATGAGAGCCCACTTGAACATTTGGGTGCGCTTTTAAATCAGTCGCATTCGTGCTCGTTTAAAAATTGTAAAAATCATACATCTAGGACCCTAAAAAGGACGAAATTTCATATTTTCGGTAAGTACTATAATTGTAATACCAACCAACTGTAACTATGACCACAGCTGTAACTCCGTAAACACGACTGTGGACAGTTTTTAAGTGAACTTTTGTATAGGACTGTGTATCTACTTTTTATATGAGATCGATGTAAACCGCTGATAAAGGCGCCCCAACCTTACTGACTGAGTGTCAGTATGACCGCACGCAGCGCAGGACGCTTTGAGGTCTCTTTGCGAGCACATTCAAGTTAAATTACTTCTAAACTTATGCAAAACAAGTTGTTAACGCTTAATTACGCGGTTTTATAAGACTCCAGGGCCCTTATTCTCTATGACCATAACACGCCGCGCTAAGATAAGACGCCGCAAAAACTGTCTTTCCCTCGTAATTAAAGAAGTTTTACTGCAACAAAATACATTCACAAATTATATTATGTAAATTACGCGGGACTTGAACGCGATGTTTTTATTACCTTTTTTGCCTGACGTTTAGAAAGCCCACAGAGTAATAATTTCTAATATCTTGGCATCTAGAACGTTTGGAAATGTGTTTTTGGGACGCGCGTTACGAGCAAGGAATGTTATAGTGAATAAGGGCTTAGCGCCCCTTAAGAATTACATTCTTGCTTCTTGTCAGTTTTGTTTGAGAAACAACAAAGATCAACGCTTTGCTGAAGCGTGTAAAGGAGTTTTAAGATTGTATCTATAAGTAAGTATACTAATATTATAAAGAGCTAAAGTTTGTGAGTTTTGTGGCTTTGTGACGTTGTATTTATTTATTTATTTATTTGTAGGCTGTTGTTGGTGCTAACCTCTGGATCTTTTGAACCGAATTTGAAAATTCTTTCACTTATAGAAAGCTACGGCAGTCCTGAGTGACATAGGGCGCTTTTTATCCTGAAATTCTCAAGGCGACTCCGAAATTTATTAAATAACTAGCTGCGCCCCGCGGTAATTTTGAAGTTCCCGCGGGAATCCCGGGATAAGAAGTACCCTATGTCCTTCTCTGTACCCCTGACAACGTGCATGCCAAATTTCATCCAAATCCGTTCAGCCGTTTTTGCGTGATTGAGTAACAAACATCCAAACATTTAAACATCCAAACATCCACACTTTCACATTTATAATATTAGTAGGATCAGCAAGTTATGATATACTAAGCATAATACAATGTGTATATGTCACCGTAAAATTGTGAAAACCGTGAAATTGTAAACGATTGTCATTGAAGAGATATTAGTACTACTAGGTACTAGATATACTAGGTAAGGTTAGGTTTGAACTGTGGTCTGTGACCACAACAGGGTTGAATGGGCAATTGGGCATGTTGACTAATTTTTATTTTTTAGTCCGTCTTGTAGATTCTTAAAAAATATTGGACACGTATTTTTTCTTTTTTTACGTAATCAAAAAATAACGGCGATATATTGAGTTGAAATTTCGCGTGACGTCACTATTCTGACAGTTTAAATGGCGGTTTTAGCGGTTAGTGACGTCACGACCCCCTCACCCTAAACTTTAATGTGCTTTATCTCTGTATATTTTAATTTATTTGAAAAAGCAAAAAATACATGTCTATTGTTTTTTTATTTTCTGACGGACTAATTAGAATTTTGATTTTTAAAAGTAGTCCACATCCCTATTGTACCAATGGTACCAATTTCTCGTGTGCCACAATCATCCACAACGCATTTTCTGTCCTCAGAGTTTCAGAATATTACTGTTGTTTTAAAAACTAACGGTTTTTACAATTTTACGGTGACATATACATGTTACAAGCAATTCAATATATACATATAGAGTATATTATGTATAGAGAGCTGTAGAATTAAGCTGCCAGCTTTTATAAGGACAAAATTGTTTATTGCTTGTACACCAAGCTATATTATTCATAAATCGAAATTTACGAGACAATTACTACGTGCTAGTTGGCCCATTTGGTGCATTAAGAAGTCTTAGTGACGTAGACACTTGTATTCAACAAAATATAATGAGACTCTCATCTATACATATAATAAAAATTAAACGGATCGCTGTCTGTACATGGAAGTTAAAAGTATATGAAAAAAAAAAAATATTGGGACCTTTATCAAAGCAATATGATTGTTAAAATTTTTGTCTGTTTGTGCGTTTGTGCACGCTAATCTCAGAAATAGCTCAGGTGATGTGGATTAAGTTTTCATTAATATATTGTGGTAAGCTTTACTTGACATTTAGTGTTTGTTTCATGTCAACCGGTTCATCTATACTAATGTTATAAAGAGAAAAGATTTGATTTTTTGTTTGTTTGTTTGTAACGATTTCACTCAAAAACTACCGGACCGATTCCAAAAATTCTTTCACCATTAGAAAGCTACATTATCCTCGAGTAACATAGGCTATATTGTAATCCAGAATCCCCGCGGGAACTTCGAAATTAACGCGGGTGAAACCGCGGGGAACGGCTAGTAAATAATAAAGTTATGCCTGCGGGAATTCCGAAACTCACGCGGGAGAATCCGCGGGGCACAGCTACTTCCAAAATGTGATATGAATTTTGAAACATAAATTTAGTTATTTAATTAAACTTAGCACTTAATACTGCAGTGTTAAAATTTTACTAATTTAGTGGATGTTTAAACTCGAGATAGTTTCGTTATTCGCTTTTTAATCAGTTGAAAATTTTTAATGGGTACTTTAAAATAATTTGGATTTAAATTAACTACGAGTAAGTAGATAGAATAATCCTACTAATATTATAAACGCGAAAGTTTGTAAGAATTTATGGATGGATGGATATGGATGGATGGATGGATGGATGGATGGATGGATGGATGGATGGATGGATGTTTGTTACTGTTTCACGCAAAAACTAATGGATGGATTTAAATGAAACTATATGAAAATAATATAGCTTATACATCAGATTAACACATAGGGTACTTTTTATCCCGGAATTCATAAAAAAAAACAAACACTAAACGGATTCGTGACATTGGTATTCTAATATATTTTAATTATTAAATGTGATATCATCCCCTGAACAACCCTAATTAAATTCGGCCGTTGTATTAATTATTATTTAATATAACAAACTTTCCGCTTGTGATTTACACAAATTACTCTTTGTTGGGCAAATGTTTGGAATTATTTTGTTTAGAGACTGAATGAATATTATCTACACCTCATACCTATATTTTATTACTAGCTGACCCGCGCGGTTTTACCCGCGGTAATTTCGGAGTTCCCGTGGGAATTCCGGTGTAAAAAGTACTCTATGACATTCAGGATCACTGTAGCTTCCTATAAGTGAAAGAATTTTCAAAATCGGTTCAGTAGATCCAGAGATTACCCCCTACAACGTCACAAACTCACAAACTCACAAACTCACAAACCTTTGCTCTTTATAATATTAGTATAGATATTTGGAACTAGCTGTTTCCGCAGGAACTATTTTATTTCTAAAATACAAGTAGCCTAAGTTACTCCTTAACATCAGCTATCTGCCAGTGAAAGTACCGTTAAAATCGGTCCGTTTCAGAGATTAGAATAGAATAGAATAGAAAAAAAGTTTATTTGATACCATAAAGATAAAACAAGTACAAGCGTGAGTCTTAAAACTAGAACTTAACTTAAAATTAGCCGGAACAGACAGACAGGCAGACAGACAGATAAAAATTAAAAAAATGGTGACCTACTGCGGCAATCCGTATGTCCGTGTATCCGTTTCCTTGTCCATTCATTTAAATGTCACGTTCAGCTCATGGGAACAACAAATATTGTCATTAGGTACTTATCTACCTAATTAATATTTAATTAAACAAAGTGGGTTCGGTTCAAATTGATTGATCGATCCGCAATACAAACGTCATAAGCCGACTGATGTCATTTATACCACTTAATGTTCCCCCCGCGGTTTTACCCGCTTTAATTTATACAACGTGTTAATGAATTAACTGAAAACTAGAAAGTAGTTTGCTCAAAATCGACTAGCGAATCGATCGCACTGTGTTTTAATATAGGTTATATTTTTTTCGTTTTTACTAGGCCATGTCTAAATTATTTATAATACAATATTTGGCGCGTACGCCGCCCGCAGTAAAAAAAATTCGAACCCGTAGGCGCGGGCGTAGCGCTGGGAATTTCGTAGATAGGTCACCTCCAAACTAATGTTGAATAACTTTCAAAGTATAAATTTTTTCGACATAAAATATATTTTAATCATATTATTGCTTATTTTTTTTAATGGGGTGTATCAGGTTTTCAGTTAATTTATTAACACGTTGTATATTTATATGTCAGACAAAACATGACTCACTTCAGACGCGGAACGGGTGGTGGGCGAAATCTTCGTAATACTGAAAAACTTGAGACTGTATCACGAAGAACAAAATTAGCAAGGAAAAACCCGCGAGTAATTGGACCTACGTATTACGAGCAGCTTCCCACAGATTTACGGAATGAAAATGATGACAAAACTTTTTATCGCCGATCGAAAGCCTATTTTGGTGGTTTTTGAGTTGAATCGTAACAAACATACAAACAAAAAGTCAAATCTTTCCTCTTTATAATATTTGTATAGATGTACAAAATTAATTTTTTTTCATTGTGTATACTATTTATGGTACCATTTATGTATATTATGTATTGTATCCAGTATCGTATAGGTATATCGTATTATGTCATTTATGTATATAGTAATTTATGTATTATGTAAGTAACGGTGTCCGAGACGTCACGTATTTATATATATATATATTGTTATTTTATTTTATTTTTTGTTTAGTTTTATAGTTCATTTTTTTATTGTAATTTTGGTTTTATAGTTTATTTTTTACTTTTATTTTTTACCGCGGTTCCGGCTGAAAACCAGCGCTGCCTCACACTGTTAACTGTGTGAGGTAGTATTATGCTGAGCCGGGACCATTTTGTCAACATTTTTGTTTTGTCGCAGTTATATATTAGTTATGTGTTGGTTGACAAATAAATTTATTTTCTTTCTTCTTCTTCTTTCTTTCTATTTATTGGATAAAGCATATTACTCCATAAATGAATTTTATGTAAAAACTATATAATGGAATTTATTCATATTTTTAGATATTTAAATTTACTTGGCATTTCTATTTTATTACTATTTTGTAATATGATTATTTTTATATTGTATCATAATATTATATTATCTTTTGACAATTATACTATTCTCTGTGAAATTTTATCTAATTTTAATTTTGATAGTACGAAATAAACTAAACTAAACACGTAAGCGCGAGCGTAGCGCTTGAAATTTCGTAGATAGGTCACCTCCAAACTAATGTTGAATAACTTTTAGACTATATTAATTTTTCGACATAATCTATATTTTAACCATATTATTATTGTTTATTTTTTAAATCATTTGTATCAGGTTTTTGGTCAATTCATGTACACGTTGTATACTTTTTTGTATACTTTCATGTGCCTTTAGTGTAAAGCTGTTAATTTGGAATTACGGAAAGATTATAATTTATAGCTAATCTATTCTGGAGAACATAATTATTTACTCAGTTGTCGGATATATACCTATATACCTATGGCAAATAAGTAAATATTGGTGTAAGTATGAACGATTCAACCAGCATTCATATATACCTACCTACCTACGTATAAATCAATATTTTTTTTTCAAAACTCATCAGTGACGTACCTAACAGTGTCAAAATTTACTTAAGGCTGCGGCATTTGTATTGATCTTTCCTATCGTTGTTTTTTTAAGAGTTTAACCGCCGCACTCAGAGTCGACTTTAATGATTACTTAGTTAAGTATAGATTTTTAAAACAAAACTGCCGCAATCAGACAAGTTTAATAAATTAATGTTAATTGGCATTTAACTAAAGTTACATCTCATTAAATGCCAATTAACATTAATTTACTGAACGTCTCTGATTGCGGCAGTTTTGTTTTAAAAATCTATACTTAACTAAGTAATCATTAAAGTCGACTCTGAGTGCGGCCGTAAGAGTTTTTAAGGTGACTGTACCTACATTTCATCAGATTCAAATGAAAAATTATGAACTCATCAACTCGCTGGCAGGAAAGAGTCAAAATAAAGTACAGCTGTCGGTGACATTTCAGTGGGTACTTTAGCTTCTGGCAATACTTTCCGAAACACTTTATAGCCATTAAGTAAATTTTAGTACCTACCTCTTGGGACAATTTCTCATGGAGCTTAATTTTCACCCGCAATTTTTATAGCTTGTCCAATATTAAAAGTGTTTTGGGGGAACTAATTACCGAACTCGTAAAACTTTGCGAGCGGCTCGTTACTAATAGCTAGTATTGTATTATATTTTCTGTGCTAATAGTGATAAAAATCTCAACGAACTATGTTGTTTGATTGTTTATTTTTGATACTAGCTGTTCCCTGCGGTTTCACCCGCGTTAATGCCGGAATTCCCGCAGCGATTCCGAGATAAAAAGTACCGTATGCCCTTCTCTGTACCCCTGGCAACGTGCATGCCACATTTCATCCAAATCCGTTCAGCCGTTTTTGCGTGATCGAGTAACAAACATCCAAACATCCACACTTTCACATTTATAATATTAGTAGGATAATCTATTAAAATCGCGGACGCAATTTTAATAGAAACTTTACAAATTTCTTATATCTCGGAAACTAAATGCTGAGAACTGGTATCTTTTTGCTTGGACGCCTACTATCTCCTAACTAATATTATAAATGCGAAAGTGAGTTGGTTTGTTAGTTACGATTTCACGCCATAACAGCTCGACCGATCATCATGAATTTTTGCATGCCCGTTGTCAGGGGTACAGAATAGGACATAGGGTACTTTTTATCCCGGTATTCCTTCGGGATCTCCAAAATTAACGCGAAGCAACGAGGAACAGCTAGTATACCATATTTTTAACAATAAATAACAGATAACTCTGGCTTTAAGCCCAGACGGTACAAACTCTATACGTCTTGGTAAAAAGGTACGGCTTGACCGTTTCATGTACCGCGTAGGTGTAATATAATATGTAAAAGCACCTTAGCTGATTGCGATCCGATGGTTCTAGCGTTTTCAACCCTTCTCCGGACCAACCTTTATTTTATCCGGAACGGAATCTCCCGGGAACCGATCAGGCTATTTCGGTACGAATCTACCAAAACAAAATAGGTACTAACCAGAAATACCTATAATAAAAAACGTTTCAACTCCTATTTTGAAAATATCATTAACCTATATATATATATATATATATTATAAATTTGAAAGTGTGGATGTTTGACACTCAATCATGCAAAAACGGCTGAACGGATTTGGATTAAATTTGGCATGCACGTTGTCAGGAGTATACAGAGAAGAACAGAGGGTACTTTTTATCTCGGAATTCTGCAGAACTCCGAAATTACCGCGGGTGAAAAGCTGCACTTTGGTGATAGAAATACAAAATTATAACTTCCTATATGCTTTGTAAATGTAATATCGTTACAAAATGGTGTCACAGGAAACCGATGTCAAGCGCGTTAACTTCCAGTCCGATGCTTTTGTGTTGGCAATGTTGCCATTAGAAAATACAAAGGGTTTTCTTGAAAAAGCGAAAATAGTTTTTTTTTTTTCGTGCGAACTCAAGAAACATTAGAGCGTATGGCAAGTGACAAGTAATTTCCTCTATTGGGTAACACTTGTGTCAGCGAAGATTTTAGGGATCTTTCAACCGTACCTGAATAATTATTACCATAACAAAAAAATTAAAACCGACTTCCAAAAACACAAAACTGAAAAGCTAAAAATAAAAAGCTAAAAATAACAAAATAACGATTTAATCCAAAAGACAAAAATACACGCAATATTATTATTGGTTTGTGCTACCACTGATCGGTTTGAATTCGGTGACAAGCCCCACTTGGGTTGTTCTGCTCACGAAGAGCTGGTGGCGGGAGTCGACTTAGCCCATCTTCCCCCTCCATACATATTTGGCGACCGACTTGGTCACCGACTTCATACCGATCAGTGGTAGCACAAACCAATAATAATATTGCGTGTATTTTTGTCTTTTGGATTAAATCGTTATTTTGTTATTTTTAGCTTTTTATTTTTAGCTTTTCAGTTTTGTGTTTTTGGAAGTCGGTTTTAATTTTTTTGTTAAAATTTTGTTTATTTCTCGCTTTTAAGTGACTTAGTTTGTAATTTCTCTAAGTTACAATAGCCTAATGTCAACTGCTCATCACCTTTTACAAAATATTGCTTTTCCCGACGCAGGGACGTTGAGGGGTTGAGGAGTTCTCCTAGTACATCACCATCAGTTCCACTTCACCATATACATAGTGACGGGCATAAATTGTTTAGAAACCACATTAAAATTAACGATTTGGAACCCGTGAAATACCCATTATTGAGTAGTTCCGATGACCATCTGTGGTCTTCATCATCAGTTCCACTTCTTCAAATTTTGCTTTTCGAAAGCAAATGAATGATTTATTATCAAAAATACCCAAATCGCTATAGGTGTGCCTATAATTTTTAAAGAGTTCCCTCGATTTCTCCAAGATCCCATCATCAGATCCCGACTTGGTGGCAATGGGACCTAATTGGGAGTAAACCCTTTCAAACAAAAAAAAAAATTTCAAATCGGTCCAACCGTCTTCGAGTAATCGGTGAACATACATAAAAAAAAAAAAAAAACATACATACAATCGAACATAGAACCTCCTCCTTTTTGGAAGTCGGTTAAAAAGTTGGTTCTCTCTCTTTCAACCGTACCTGAATAATTATTACCAAAAGTTGTTTTTTTTTTTCTCTAAATTATTATAACATCCAAGTTTATTTGAATTTTCGGAGTTCCCGCATGAATAGCCTATTTGTCAATTTTTTTTTGTAAGTTGTATTTATTCCGTAAGCTATATAATAAAAAAATAATAGACACGTATATTTTGTTTTTTTTTTTTCAATTAATGAAAATATACTTGGATAATGCGCATTAAAGTTTGGGAGTGGGGGCTCGTAACGTCATAATATGTATATATGCAGGTAAAAACTGCACCTGCTTGTGACGTCTAGCGACATTTCGACTAAAAGTATTTCGGTTATATATTGCTTACGTAAAAAAAGAAAAAATACGTGTCAAATATTTTTTATTAATGTAGAAGCCGGACTAAAAATAAAAAAATTAGTCGAATAACCTATTCTGAGATACATAAAAGTCCCGTATGTCGTTTTCTGTACCCCTGGCAACGTTAGTATGCAAAAATGCAGCTAGTAAATTAATAAATAAACTCTAATCAGTGTAGTTATGAGCGTAGTATAAACTCGACACGCACCAAACCTTTTCCGGCGTTGGTGTCCAGTTAAAAGACAGTCATGCCAGACAAAAGCCGAAATTTTCGGCTTCGTTTGAAACCAGACGGCGCGGCGCGGCGTTAAATGGATGTTGCTTGTCAAACTTGCGTAGGTATATAAAGGCTTTCATCTGCAGCTTTTGGTGCGTAATTCGAAAAGTTTCATGAATTAACACAATCCTTACTTAATAATATAAATGCGAATGTCAGTTTCTTTGTTTGTTACGATTTCACAGTTTATTTATTTAGGCGATACTGCAGGACTGCCTAGTGCCTAGTGCGGAGGCCATTGTAAGGCTAATTATCATAGTGTAAGTCTAGTATAATTACTATTGTTTTATGTAATGTAGATAGGTTTGAATAAGCATTTAGTTTAGTACCAAATAGGGATGTGAAATCAAAATTCTAATTAGTCCGTCGGTTAGAAAATAAAAAAACAATCGACACGTATTTTTTGCTTTTTCAAATAAGTTAAAATATACAGAGATAAAGCGCATTAAAGTTTAGGGTGAGAGGGTCGTGACGTCACTAACCGCTAAAACCGCCATACAAACTGTCAGAATAGTGACGTCACGCGAAATTTCAACTCAATATATCGCCGTTATTTTTTGATTACGTAAAAAAAGAAAAAATACGTGGAGACGGACTAAAAAATAAAAATTAGTCCACATGCCCATTATTAGTGCCTACCTAACTTGTGTATCAACACCATGTTCCTTTTTTGTTTTGGTTAAATAAATAAAAAAATAAAAAAAATACTGAAACGATCATCATGAAATTTTTTATACACGTTGTCAGGGGTACAGAGAGGGACATAGGGTACTTTTAATCCCGAATTCCCTCGAGAATTCCGAAATTAAAGCGACTGTAACCGAGGGGGATCAATTAGTCTATACTAATATTATAAAGAGCTAAAGTTTGTGAGTTTGTGAATTGTGTTTGGACGCAGATAAGCAACAACCTGTTAACCCACAAAATTAAGTTATCTATTCAGAACGATTTATTTGAGAGTTAGGGAACGTTTTTTAATTATGCGTTTACCTTGTTACATTTTTTAAGTATGTAACTAAATATTTAACATAAAAAATGTTGACAGAAAATGGCGCTATTATTTTAAAACACGATTTACTCAAGTTCACCTTGAATTTATAATACTACTAGCTGTGCCCCGCGGTTTCACCCGCGGTAATTTCGGAGTTCCCGCAGGAATTCCGAGATAAAATTTACTCTACATCCTTCTCTGTACCCCTGACAACGTGCATGCCAAATTTCATCCAAATCCGTTCAGCCGTTTTTACGTGATTGAGTAACAAACATCCAAACATCCATATTTATTTTGCCCGCGATCTAATCTGTGAGTAGGTAAGGATAGGTAGTAAAAATACGGTATATTTTGTAATTTTTGAAATCATCGCCATATGTTTCTTTTTAGTTCGGTGTTCTATTTTCTCAACAAAAGAGATAGTTACGTACGTGACAGAAAAAAAAAACCGCGAGCGAACGCGCGTACGTCTTTGAGATAAAAGGTTAGAGTTTTGTTTATTGGTTCAAGTGAGAACACTAAAAGCATTCTTCATTTTTAATCACAATCGCCAACACAAACACCGGAAGCAGATGTACCAGTTCCAGTTGGATCGATCATTCCTCCATGTAAATCTATTTAGAAGTGTTTTCACCTCTTGAGGTAGAGTATAGTAAAATGTGACATAGTAAAAATGTGTGATAAATTTTAAATTATGATAACTTTAAAATCTTTGAAGCCGTTTTCGAGGTTCAGATATATCTACAAGAATTGCTCGTTTAAAGATACTAGGTAGATAGATAGATAGGTTAGGTAGGTACATACTTAACCTATCTTAAACTAAATATAGATACATTTACCTATATTTTTTATGTAACAAATACCCGAATACTTCAATAATAATTGAATAATTGAATGACAAACTGCAAACGCGATTGGTAACGCTGAGGCAAGTCTATTTGGAGTGTAGTCACGAATTATATGGATATGGATGTTATCTTTGATAGAAGACTTCATCCCGACATAGGTAAACAGTTCTGAGGGCTTCCAAAATTAATCCAGGTGAATAAAACCAGTATTTTATGTTTGTAGGATTAAAAGTTTTGGATTCTCTTTCATTGTTAGGTTTATATCTATGTGAATCCAGGTTGTTAACATTTCATTCGGTGAGTTCACTCTCCGAGACATTAAGGAATCTACATAAAACCCACACTTTTCAGTCGCCGCCCGCCGAGCAGACACTAGCAAGTTCAGCAATGGCGCGTTTCTTTTTACGATTGCAAAGTACATAATAATACAATATAATATCACAAAATTTTGTGTAGCGTAAAATTGAAATTATAGACACAAGTCTTGCGAACATAAGATTCAGTGTTGCCATTTTGAATATTAACAAGAGATTATATCTTTGGGGAAATCGGCTGAAAGTAATACGAAGTAACGAAATTCAAGGTTTTTTTTTCCGTCCCATAATTTATAATAGGAAATATTTTACTGCACAGCAAAAATATGGATTGTGTGAGTATATTTCAGCATGCATTTTCTCATAATTATTATAAACTAGCTGTCCGCCGCGATTTCGTAATTTCGGAGTTCCCGCGGGAATTCCGGGATAAAAACAATCCTTTCTTTTAAGTTTGGCCAAATTACAACATAGGGACTAAATTTCATCATGATCGATTCAGTAATTTAGGAGTCCATCGCGGACAAACAACGTGACGCGTAATCTTATCTTCTTAATATAAATAAATCACGTGTCACGTCGTTTGTCCGCGATGGACTCCGAAACTACTGAACGGATTTTGATAAAATTTTGTAACCATTTACAATATGGTCCAACTTAAACGATAGGATAGTTTTTATCTCGGAATTCCCGCGGGAACTCCGGAATTAATGCGGGGAACAGCCAATCACCGCGAACTACTGACAGGGGGTTCAAAGAAGGACACAGAGTTCTTTTTCCCGGAATTCCCGCGAGAACTCCGAAATTACAGCGGATGAAATCGCGGGGAACAGCTAGTTTATATATTAAGAAGATAAGATTAACCTATAATATGCATATTATAGAAATAACTCTTTATTTCGGTACTAACCGTCCCGCGCGGTTTCACCCGCGATAATTTAGAAGTTACCGCGAGAATTTCGGATTACAATATAGCCTATGTTACTCAGAGATAATGTAGCTTTCTGATGGTGAAAGAATTTTTTAAATCGGTCCAGTAGTTTTTGAGTTAAATCGTAACAAACAAAAAATCAAATATAGACTAAAACTCTATTGAAGGAATCCTGAAAGGCACGGATAAAGCTACGGAGGGTGGATAGTTCCACAATAAATTCAGCATTACTTATCGTTTTGTCCGCTCAAGTGTCGTGTTTTATGTAATAGAAAATAAAAGTTGCCAAAATTGGACAATAGATTTACTTACTAGGATTTTTATATTACATATATACCTAGCTGTTTCCCCGCGGTTTCACCTGCGGTAATTTCGGAGTTTCCGCGGGAATTTCGGGATAAGAATTGGTTCCGTAGATCCACAGATTACCCTTTACAACGAACGTCACAAACTCACAAACTTTACCTCTTTATAATATTAGTGTAGATTAGTTACACAAAGCTCGATACAAGTTGGTTTTACGTGGAAACTTTGTTGCTTTTTATTGTCCTTCGTGTCGAAGCAGTTTTTTCTACTACAACAAAACAAAAGAGTATGGTATAATATAAATGAAAATTTTCTTTCTTTCTTTTTTTATGGACTTTCGCATGTAATGCATTTAGCCAGTATCAAGTAGAATTAATTAAATCAATATATTTTCTATTAAAATACTTCATTGTACGGTTTGAAATTGCAAGCCACGGTGCTATAGCTAAGCTTGCAAGAATTTTCTTGGAGCTCTTGGAGGAAACCGAAGAAATCATTTCAAAATGTCATATTATATGTATAGAAAGAAGAAGAAGAAGAAGAAAATACATTTATTTCAGCACAACACACAAGAAAAAGATACAAACACAAGCAATGCCTAATCTAAATTTGTACACAATATATAGGTATCTCTTGCATGCTCTGCCGAAAGGGTCACCAACTCAGCATTAGCTAGGTGCTGCGGGTGGTACACCTAGCGCTGGTTTTCAGTGTTGTATCTTCATGAGCACATAAAAAACCGTCACTGTGCAAATTATTGTCCAACACAGCACCATATAACACAACAAAATCCATTTTTAACCATTTTTATCGACATGAAAATAAATGAAACAATCCGCCATCCGCCATCTTTGATTCCCGCCAAAAAACTCTTCAAGCCCTCGATAGGTCATGCTTGAGTAATCAATTAAAAATATTAATAAAAAAAATACTGATAACTCAGAAAGATTTTGATACGTCAGTGCGTCAGCGACAACACAAATGGAAGGGTGAATGTAGAAATACATATTTGATACATATTTGAGAGGGGAAACAAATTCTACATACCTCCTCTCCTTCAATTCATATAAGGTGCAACCTGTATAAGCTCTAAGCTTTTATGTTAATGTGAAAATGGTGCAAAACTGTTCAGTAGTTTCTGACAAAAATATCATTTTTTTTTATTTGCGTTGGACCTACATAGGTTCTTATATCGCCCCTGTAGACGATTTAATTTGGTGACTGTATTTTGAATAGTAAATTTATGAAAGCTGCAGCTTACGTAGTATAACCTCCTCCTTGTTAGAAGTCGGTTAAAAAGTCAAGAGAGATTCCTTATTGAAAATATCAAAACAAAAGAAAATTAAAAATATCTTACTAAAATTTTAAAAAACTAAAAGAGATCAACAGCCCCCTCTCAATTTTTGCATGCAGTTTTTGCATCGTGGATGCAACTAATTTAGTGCACAAATTGTAGCGACTGCTGGTGAACGGAATGAAAAAAAAGCACTTAAAAATATAATAATAAATATTTATTGTTACCAAAGAATGACGTCAAGACTCAAATAGCGATGAACATAAAAATTCTAACCTCGGAATTCATAATCGCTATAAAGGGAATAAAGAAAACCTCAAACGATAAATGTGTGGAAAACCAACAACAGCCCACAACGTTATGTCAAAGTCAGTTGTAATAATTCAGAGACTTTTTTGTCACCAACCGCCTATATTCCGTTAGGTAAGCAACGAAATTCACGCGGTGAAATACACGTGAGATGCAATAGGCTTGTTTCCTGGGTAAAAAAAATCAAAATTCTATTTAGTCCGTCAGTTAGATAATAAAAAAACAATATATACGTATTTTTTGCTTTTTCAAATAAATTAAAATATACAGAGATAAAGCGCATTAAAGTTTAGGGTGAGAGGGTCGTGACGTCACTAACCGCTAAAACCGCCATACAAACTGTCAGAATAGTGACGTCACGTGAAATTTCAACTCAATATATCGCCGTTATTTTTTGATTACGTAAAAAAAGAAAAAATACGTGTCCAATATTTTTTAATAATCTACAAGACGGACTAAAAAATAAAAATTAGTCAACATGCCCATTATTGTTTTCTTACTTCAGAAATATACTTTGTCTGAATCCAATTATAATTGGAAAATTATTAATTATTGTTACCAAATAAGAACCAAAAAACACTCGGATTTGTTGGGAAAAAAATCTTCATTATGTATGACTAGGTTCCGATTTGGAGGTATTCGTCTCCAGACCTCCAGGGAAGTAGGTAATCATTCTAATCAAAAATATTTTGTTTTATTTTAAACTAGCTGTGCCCCGCGGTTTCACCCTTGGAAAGGTTTTTATACAACAACTTTTTTTCCTGACATCCGACTTCAATGAAACAAAGCCTATATGTAGCTCCAGGCTAAGCTTAATCTACCTGTGAAAACCGCATGACAATCCGTTCAGTAGATTCGGAGATTATCAGATTATCACGAACAGACAGACAGACAAACAGAAAAGATTTTTAAAAATCCTTTTTTTGTGGTTGGTTACTCTTCGTTTATGTTAGTCTGTCAGTTTGTGTTAAAAATATTCAATGTACAGAATCGCGGATTCTACTCTTTTATTATAGTATAGATAGATTTGTAGTTCCTAATACATATTATTGCGTAAAATTTTTTCAATAAATATATTTATAATAAAGTGTACCGTATAGATCTTTTTCTTTATATTGTGAAATCAAAGTGAAGTTGTATCTTTTCAGAATAACCCTTCGCTTGGTCAGGCCCTGACGGGTGAGACTGCTATTAGTTACACTGTCACGCGAATTCTATTTTCAAACGGCATTCATGTCAAAATATGTAGGTAATATTTTTTTGTTAAAATTCCATAACTTTATTTTAGCTACATAAACGGGCTAGTATTGGAAACGTATTTTTTCTTTTTTTACGTACTTAATCATAAAATAACGGCGATATATTGTGCAATAAGCTTAAATAAATAAAAATATATCTTCTTCTTCTTTAGTCTGTCTCTATATCCATCCACTGCTGGATGTAGGCCTTCTTATCCTATCCTGTTTCCATCCGCTTCGACTCCTTGTCCCTTGCATCCAGGTCCTCTCAACAGCGCGCGCGTATAAATATATTATCAAAAAAATATACCTATCGAGTCGACGTCCTATCCGGTACAGTTTACACGGAGTTTATACTTTTAAACGTAATGCGTTTTATATAAGTGTTTTATCATTAATTTGAAAAGGCAAGAAATATCTACGTTTTTTTTTATGTCATAGGAGGCAAACGGGCAAGTGGTACACCTGATGGTAAGTGATTACCACCGCCCATAGACATCTGCAACACCAGAAGGCATGCAGGTGCGTTGCCGACCTGGAATGGGGATGGGAACTGGCTTTCAAGTGGGGCTGCCGGAACACACCGTTAGGTGCTCGGCGACAGATTTGCAACTTGAAGGTGGTAGCTAGTCAGCCGGGCACTAGAGAGCGCCCTACCACCATGCTATGGTTTCCTCACGATGTTTTCCTTCACCGACAGCTCAAGTTCATTGTTAGGGTTTGAACCTACACCTTGCGGCGTTTAATCCGAACGCACTAACCACTGAGCTGTCATCGCTGTGAAACGTGTCTATTATTTATCTAACTGACGGACTAAGTGGAATTAAGACGCGTAATAGCGTGGCCCGTGGAAATATTCTAAGTAAAGATTTGTTTCTATAGATTTATGGCGCAAAAAGTATCCTATGATAAAGGATAATGTTTTCCTAGTTCCTATTACTGAAAGGATTTTCAGCATCAGTTCAATAATTCCAGAGGTTTTCTTAGCCATCAAAGCATTTTAACGCAGACTCCTTACCTTCATTTCGCAGACACTTTCTGATCATAACCTCCAAATAATTTGGAATTTGAGTTTTTCGTTTTTTGAATTTGAATTTTCTGTCCATTGTAGCTGTCCGATTTCCACTGATAGAAATTTACCTACTATTTGAAAAAAAAAAAAGAATTTTACAGCATGGATGCTGTCAATTTTTCGATCTTTTTTGTTTTATGGACTTAAAACATGACGTAATCGACCTGTAGCTACATTATTATGCAATCAGCTTAAGTCGTTCTATCATGTATACTTTAAGATTACTATTGTAATAATCGCTGGTTGACTTAATAAATAAAAAATAAAAAAATTACTTCTACATGCTTTACTTTAACGTTAAACATTATCTTTTTATTACAGTAGATTTGCAAACCAAACTTCATCTAAATACACCCAGCCGTGTGTTTGACTTTTGTATAAATTTTATAAAATAAATAAACGAGAACCCAAAAAAGTTCTGTATTCGAAAGTTTTCGCTTCACTTACTAAACAAACTTGACTCCACCGCGAACTCTAAATCGTACTAATATTGTAAATGCGAAAGTAACTCTGTCTGTCTGTCTGTCTGTTACGCTTTCACGCCTTAACGGCTTAACCGATCATCATGAAATTTTGTACACACGTTGTCAGAGGTACAGAGAAGGACACAGGTTACTTTTTATCCCGGAATTCCCGCGGGAACTCCGAAATTAACACCGGTGATATCACATGATATTTGGCATACCTGATACAGAAAATTGAATTTGGAAATTTGGTATTCCTGCGGGATCTCCGAAATGACCGCGGGTGAAACCGCGGGGAACGGCTAGTTCTCTAACTAAATGGATGCTTCTCGCACGGCGTTAGAAGGTTTAAAAGGTTGAACGTCGTTAATGTATAGCGTAGGTATATAAGCTGACTTTGCATAAATTCTAGCTGCGAGGAATCCGTACTAATCCATTCTATGTACTAGGCACTTATATACCTCTTTATCTATACATATAAATAGAATTGTAGAGTCTGTTTGTGACTACAGCTTAAATGTATGCCTGAAAGTGTATGCCATACATTCAGGTATAACGAAAAAGTAAAGTGCCTGTCTGTCTGTAGATCTATCCATCCTAAAATCTGTCGTACAGTACAAAGAGAACTATAGACTATTTTATTTTATTATCATTGTATGGGTTATTTTGCCTGAAATAAATGAATTATATTATATTTGTTTATATCGAGAACTGTTTTGCAAAAACACAGAGAATCTCTAGTTCTTTTCGTATGGTAGAGCAGTTTTTTTTTTACTTCTGAAATGGACATAGATAAGCAATAGTGTGTTAACCCACAATAGAAAAATTTTGAGTAAATCATGTTTTAAAATTATAGCGCCATTTTCTGACGACATTTTGTATGTTAAATATTTAGTTACATACTTAAACAATGTAATAAAGTAAACAGATAATTAAAAAACGTTCCCTAACTCTCAGTAAATCGTTCTGAATAGGTAACTTAATTTTGTGGGTTAACATTTTATTGCTTATCTGCGTCCAAATAATCTCTAACAGCTATTTCTCTCTTACGTACTGGATTTCCATATGAAATACCATTAGAAAATAAATCATAAAGCTATATAATAGACATGAAAAAGAACCTCATGTCATACACACCCTGTATTTACAGTTGGTCGCTATAACATTAAACAGGCTGAGTCAGAAAAGGAGCACTAAACCGGATGGGTTTGGGTGTTGTGTATTTTTATTAATGTGTTGTTTGTGTTGTTTCAATGTTTCCATGGTAACCCATATCTCACATAACCTATAAAATTTTAGCATCATGTGTGTTTTGTGTGTAGAAGGAATATAATTTTAAATATTGAAAAAATACGCATTTTTGACACTATCTTCAACCATGTGGTTTCAATATTTTCATTACAACTTAACTTAACTTAACTTTACAGTTAGGTAAGTGTAGATAGTGGTGAACAATACCTTTAATTGTGTAGAATCATGCATTATTTAAAACTTCGCCTGTAAACAGTTGTGTCTAAAGATGAAAGTTATGTAAATTTCTTTAAATAAAAGATTTTTTTAGAATCAGTAAAACCAGAGATTACCCCCTTAGGACAAACACACAAACAATGTTTTTCTCTTTACTCATAAGTAGGTACATATTTCACGAGTGATGCGAAGCCGCGAGCACTATCTAGTCTATAGAAACTAAGAGAAAAGATATGATGTTTTGTATGTTAGTTTATCTTTGTAATAGATAAACACAAAAACCACTGAACCAATTATAAAAATTCTTTTACTTAACGGCTCAAGCGATCATCACGAAATTAAAAGGATATACTTAGGGTACTTTTATTCGAGAATTCCCACGGGATCTCCAAAATTATCGCGGGTGAAAACGCGGGGGACAGCTAGTCATAAATAAATTGAAAAAAAAAACAAACACTAAAAAGATGCTTAGTTATCAGCGATACTTTCGAACGTTCCTCAATTGGTACCTCCTTTCCGACTAAGCCCGCACGACACAAGGTGATGGTGAGTGCGTGCATGAATCAACAGTTTCAGTTCTCGGCACGCACATTAGGAGGGGGAAAGGCTTCATTAACATATTATGTACTCTGCTACCTACCTTGTCTTTGGAATGGCGAAGCATGAACGTCATGAATTATTAATCTGTATTTTAATTTTTCACGGACACGCAATCACTCTTTTTCGATCATAAAACAAGATTATACTATTCTTCTTCTTTTATTTTTCTTCGTATAGACTTTAGTCATATAATGCATTTAGTTTCTATTAAATTATATTAGATATAGGTGCTTATTAATGGGGATGTGGACTACTTTTGAAAATCAAAATTCTAATTAGTCCGTCAGAAAATAAAAAAACCAAAGACACGTATTTTTTGCTTTTTTAAATAAATTAAAATATACAGAGATAAAGCGCATTAAAGTTTAGGGTGAGGGTTCGTGACGTCACTAACCGCTAAAACCGCCATACAAACTTTCAGAATAGTGACGTCACGCGAAATTTCAACTGAATATATCGCCGTTATTTTTTGATTACGTAAAAAAAGAAAAAAATACGTGCCCAATATTTTTTAATAATCTACAAGACGGACTAAAAAATTAAAATTAGTCAACATAGCCATTATGATCGTTTTTCGGTTTAAAGTTATTTAGCAAACCATGATACTATAGATTGCAGAATCTTTGATTACCTAAGTATATCTGCCCACATAGTGACTGATCAGTCATAGTCAAAACTCATGTAGGTATACGAATGCATACATGAGGACAAAATTCTCGAACTTTACCGAAGTCGGGTAAAAGGAGGGCCCCTTAACTAAAGTTCATAGAGGGCCCGTCTAGAGCAAGCTACTAGATATAAAAGAAAAAAAATTGGGTGTCCTGTGATAGAAGCCTAGCTTCTTACGCTTGGTGGCCTCAATAGACAAAATAGTGCAAGCTCACGTTCAAATTACATTGTACCTACTTGGTTTTTTTTTTACAAAACAGAACCTTCGTGACCTTTGCACACGAACTTTGGTCTGTGACTCCACAGTAAATATTTAACGAATAAAGGCTACTTTGGAGAAAGGGTTTTAAGGCTTCGGTGCGCGAAACATCTTCAAGCATTTTTATTTATCTTGAAGTGAACAGATTAACGTAATACGGAATCCGCTACTAAATGTTTTAGTAAATATGCAAGATATATTTAAAAATTCATAGTAAAATATAATTTTAAAGACCGATAGTTTTTTATCCAGTTTTCCAGAGAATATTGTGTTTTAGGGAATTTTTTACGAACAACGTTGCCTTTTCTGATATTTCCAATACTATAACATTGTCACTGGCGAAATTATTGCCCAAAAACTCGCGATAAACGATATACATACATAAGGGAATAGAAGAACAATACTTTTATGTTAGAGTTTGTGTTACCGCAGTGTGCGTATGTTTTAATTTATAATCAAATACACTTTTCTTTTAGTTATCCTAAGTCTGTCACTTTTACCCCACCGGTCACCGGACAATTTTGCATTTGGAACAACAAATGTCAAAAGTCTTTAAATTAAAAAAAAATATCTAAATAATATGTAGGTACATTAGTTCTTATGTACATTTATATAAGTATATTTTACTTACATAATATATTTTATTCGGAAACCAACGAAACACATAAATCTGTTAGGATAAATAAAATATATAAATCTGTGAAATAAAATATATAAATCTGTTAGGATAATGGATGCCAAAACATGTATCATTATTTTCAATAGAAGCGATTACGCTGTTCCAACACTGAAATAATAAAGGACGTCTTTTATCTCGAATCATTAATACCTTAACAAAATCCTATATTTTACTTCAATGCTTATCTGGTAGGCCGCCTTTGCTAATGAATTTCACAAGGATAAGCTCCGAAAAGATGTAACTTTCGGAAAAAACAAAAGATTTTCCTAAAGCGAGCTTGTAATTCTTGATTCTTTTTTTTTTTGTTTCAGATGGCGAGAGAGATTAGCAGAAGTTAATTAAGGACAACAAATGAATAAAGGAAAAATGTTCGCTAAAATTTTATATAACAATAGTGAAACACACCAAAGCATTTGCGATAAAACGTTCAGATGAAATTCCAATGATGGCGTTGAAAACGGAAAATAGTTTAAGAACAATCATCATGATATTGATATGGAATCTGTGTTTATCAGCTAACGAGAGCAAGAGAAGTGATAAAGCTACGCATTTCAATGTCACACTTCTGAACGAACTTGTAGATAGCATATTAACGAATCACGAATTACACAGCAAAATATTAGAAAGCATAGAAGTTAATAAAAGATCTGTAGATTTAAATACACAATATAAAAGATCAGTTAGAGATAGTTCCTTAAACGATTTCAATGGTACGGAATACGAAATTGTAAATACAACAAGGAAATATATAAAGGACCACGAGGAGAAATATGAAATTCCAAATCGAACCGACGTTGAATATGGACGGATCATAGATAGAGTAGAGGAAACGATCGACCAGAAAAATATTGAGGCAGACGCTACAACAGAATTCTATGATGTATTCAACTATACAGTCGAACCTTGCGTCGGAGATCCTGAGTATTGTAATATGACCAAAGATGAATACTTTATTATGTTGAATGATTACATCTATCCTCAATCCTACGAGTGGGTGCTGATAGCAACGCATGCTGTAGTTTTTACTATAGGCCTCATAGGTAATGCCTTGGTCTGCATTGCGGTGTACAGGAACCACTCGATGAGAACTGTCACCAATTACTTCATAGTTAACCTCGCTGTGGCTGATTTTATGGTGATCCTCATATGCTTACCACCGACCGTGCTGTGGGACGTCACTGAAACATGGTTCTTCGGCACTGCGATGTGCAGAATCGTTCTTTACTTTCAGGTGAGTTAAAATATTATGGGTAACATTTGACTGTACATCAAAAAACTTTTATGTAAGCTAAACATCTACGCATATCTATGTAGGTATAATTATCTAACTAATCCTACTAATATTATAAATGTGAAAGTGTGGATGTTTAGATGTTTGTTACTCAATCACGCAAAAACGGCAGAACAGATTTGAATGAAATTTGGCATGCACATTGTCAGGGGTACATAGAAGGATAGGGTACTTTTATCCCGCCCGGGATTCCCGCGGGAACTCCGAAATTACCGCGAGTGAAACCTCGGAGCACTGCAGTTAGTATGTACCTATTATAAATGCGAAAAGTAACTCTGTCCGTCTGTCTGTAAGGCTTTCACGCCTTAACGGCTCAACCGGTCGTCATGAAATTTTGTTCACACTTTTTCAGGAGTAAGTACAACACGTTTTCAGGACGCAGGGTACTTTTTATTCCGGAATTCCCGAGGAAACTCCAGAATTAACACTGGTGAAATCTCATGAAATTTTGCATGCACGTCAAGGGGAAAAAAAGGACATGGGTACTTTTATCCCGAAATTCCTGCGTGATTTCCGAAATTTCCGCGGGTGAAACCGCGCGAAACAGCTAGTATTATATAAAAATGAATTCCTATTTCCCTCGGTCACGACATCACGCGTGAATGGCTGGACCAATATCGCTAATTTTATTTTTGTGTTTGTTATTGTAAGGAGAAGGTTCTTACGAAAGAAGTTTGGACTTTCACTGCCAATTAGCTGATGTTATGAGAAGTAAATTAGGCTACTTCGACGTTCCTGCGGGAATTCCGGAACTCACGCGGGTGAAACCGCGGAGCACAGCTAGTCGATATATAAAGACAAAAAAATGCGTTCATACATTCATTATATCAATCTCATAATCTAAAAATATCATTACGTTTTATAACGAAGACGTCGTCGATACAACTTTTATCTCCACCAAAATTCTCACGCATAAAAATTTAGATTAGACATCGTATGTATAAAATAATGTGTGCGGTTATCTTAGAAATTCTGTAGAGCCAATTTTCTATTTCATCGCTAGAATAGCTGCGCCAGTAATAGCATTTTAAAGCAAAAGTTTGCACAGTCAGCTATTAAGGTGCATACAGGAGTGAAACTGGGGTCATCCGCTATAAAAAATATCATAATACTAGCTGTCCCGCGCGGTTTCACTCACGATAATTTCGGATTATTAATAGCTTATGTTACTCATGGATAATTTAGCTTTTTAATGGTGAAAGAATTTTTTAAATCGGTCCAGTAGTTTTTGAGTTAAATAGTAACAAACAAACAAAGAAAAAATCAAATATATCCTCTTTATAATAATAGTATAGACATAGACATAGACGTAGACGTATAAGTAGACGTAGACGTAGACGCAGACGTAGACGCAGACGCAGACGCAGACGCAGACGCAGACGCAGACGCAGACGCAGACGCAGACTCAGACGCAGACGCAGACTCAGACGCAGAGGCAGACGCAGACGCAGACGCAGACGCAGACGCAGACGCAGACGCAGACGCAGACGCCGACGCAGACGCAGACGTAGACGTAGATAAAATAAATAAATAAATCCTTACAATTATAGATGCGAAAGTGAGATTTTTTATTTGTTTGTTACGCTTTCACGCCTTAACGGCGTAACGGATCATCATGAAATTTTGCATACTTGTTGTCAGGGGTACAGAGAGGGACATAGGGTACTTTTTAACCCGGAATTCCCGCAAAAACTCCGACATTGCCGCATTGCACAAAATTTACAAATGGCGAACTTAATGCCCTGTATTCTCTACTTGACCATTGGGTAGAGGTAGACAGAGAGATACATAGAATGGGGTATGCAACCTATACGAAAAAAAAAACGGAAAAAAAAATAGATTATGAGATTACATTAGTTAAGATTTATTTATTTCGCTTTAACAATAATAACAGTATATAGATTATACAGGAAAAAAAAATATTCAGTGCGCAAACTTTTACGAATTAAACTTAAAGGAGTTTTAATAAACACCTTTTTTTATTTTGATAAGTTTTGTACAAAAAAGTAAAGTTATCGTGAACGAAAGATGTATACTTTGCAATTGATTTATTGGCTACTCTATTCGCCGCCGCCACCGCTGCGCGCAAAGCGCTCGTTCGGCTAGGTATTTACGTGGGTTACAATGTACCGACAGCTGATCGAGATCGTTCACCCCCGCTGCAACACCCCGCGTACGCCGCACGGCGCGCGCGCCCATTGATATTATTACGAATAGATAGTGTCCATATTTTACTAATTTAAAGCCGGATAAAAAAATAAAAAAAGTTTTGAGCTAATAATGGAAATGTGTTCTATTACTGATACTGAACCAACAACATCTTTTTGCGCATTGCTTAAAAAAAATTCCAGTATACAGTGTTATTCGTGAAAAGGATCGTCATTTGGACGCAGATAAGCAATAACATGTTAACCCACAAAATTAAGTTATTGATTCAGAACAATTTATTGAGAGTTAAGGAACGTTTTTTAATTATGTGTTTACCTCATTACATTGCTTAAATATGCAACTAAATATTTAATATAAAAAGTGTTGACACAAAATGGCGCTATACTTTTAAAACACGATTTACTCAAAATTTCTCCAGTGTGGGTTAACACACTATTGCTTATCTATGTCCATTTACAATCGAATAAAAATAGAAACAATAGGTATGTCAATTCAAATAATAGGTACAGGTCAAAAATTTTATATAAGAGAATTACGTGATATAAAACAATAAAATAAATAAAAGTTTACACAATTTAACTAAGCAAACTTCATTTTTAGAAAACAACCCTTTCCATCTGTTCTGTGGTTATGACCTTAGTTCTAAAAGAGCGCCAAACAAAACGGTAGGTACTCGACTTTCCACTTCATGTTGTGGCATTAAGGTTGAAAATCCAGCAATTTTATTTAGGTTTGCTAATGCATTTTTTTTGCGCTGACCACTTAGGACGTAGAGGCCATGTTTATTCTACGTGCTATGTCGTTAAGGATTTGGAAGATTGCCCGATTTGGACATCGATATAATATCTCTTTTCTTTTTTCTTTTATCGCTGACATCCTACAACACGAATATAAAGTAATCGAATTGAAAGGAAAATTTAATTTAATTTCTATTTCAGATAGGATTGGATGAAATTTCGTAAAAATCAATCCGATAAGAAGTTTAATGGAGTACTCTCCAGAGAGATGTCATACGATATAATATGTATTATAATAGGCACAGTTTTTATTATAAAAATCGTACTTTTTATACCTAATATACCTACTACCTAGGTATTTAATATGTTTAACTGGATTTAGCTTTACACTATAGACAGGTGATACTTTCCTGTATTTTATACAACGTGTTAATGAATTAACTGAAAACTAGGTAGTAGTTTGCTCAGAATCGACAAGCGAATCGATCGCACTATGTTTTAATATAGGTTGTATTTTTTCATTTTTACAAGCCCATGTCTAAATTATTTATAATACAATATTATAGGCACGTACGCCGAGCGCAGCAAAAAAATTCGAACCGGTAGGCGCGGACGTAGCGCTTGGAATTTCGTAGATAGGTCATCTCCAAACTAATGTTGAATAACTTTTAAAGTATAAATTTTTTCGACATAAAATATATTTTAATCATATTATTGTTTATTTTTTTAAATGGGGTGTATCAGATTTTCAGCATATCCTTGACTCACCATTCGGGCGTGTTTCGCTTCACCCACCCATATAATTGTACTGCTCACCGCCATGATGAAAACCCTACGTGCTGCTTGCCGACGCAAAAACACCTCACCACCTCATTTCGACCCCTCCCGGCTCCCACGCATAAGGGCGTATCAAGAATACGACCAGTTTTCAGTACGGGCATTTAAAGATTAATTTATGTGATTACTAAAAACCCTTACTAATATTATCTAATCGCTAATCGAGAGGTTCCGGGTTCGATTCCCGGTGGGAGTGGACTTTGTGTGAAGAACACAAGGTTCCATTTTCCAGTCTGGGTGTGTATATATATCTATAGTATAATATACATGTAATAATATGTGTAGTATATACCACGTTTGCTTGGTTTCCACGACACAAGCTTATAGCTTAGTGTGGGATCAAGTAGATCTGTGTGTTGTAAAGTGGATTATTATTTATTATTATTATTTTATTATAAATGCAAAAGTGAGTTTATTTGTTTGTTACGCTTTTACGGCTAAACGGCTCAACCGATAACCACGAAATTTCGCAATGCACTTTGTCAGGGTACAGAGAAGAACATAGGATAATTTACATCCGAAATTAACGAGGAAGAAACTACATAAATTTTTCGTACTACCTACACGTTTTCAAGGGTAGGTACAAAAAAAATATGGGGTAGTAAGTACTTTTATCTCGGAATACCCGCGGGATCTCCGAAACTAACGCGAGTGAAACCGCAGGGAACAACATAAATAAATAATAATAGTATAAATCCTTGGTTCTTGTGAGGATTTTAATTTCATATAATATATGCAAATTTTAACTGCAAATATTTACCGGGCAGAAAGTATACGTTATAACAAACAGATTAAGCGAAAAAATAATATTATAAGTTCAGCTGTAGTTTTTAGAATATGAGAAAAATAAATTCATCAAAATTCATTACAATTACATTCATAAGGTACACAATACACGTAGCTCACTTATACGTATACAAGGCACGCGCCACGTACACAGCGAGCGATGGATCAGCTGTTCAACTCGATCGAGGTCATTGACCTTTAAAGCGATTAAACGGCGATCACCTTCACGCAAGTTGTTTTCTTTTTGATTGATTTATTTTTTATTTTATGCGAACGTCATGTTTATAACGGTGTATAATTTCAACCCTGTAAATATTTGCAGCTAACTTTTTCACATGTTATAATGGGCATGTGGACTAATTTTTATTTTTTAGTCCGTCTTGTAGATTATTAAAAAATATTGGACACGTATTTTTTCTTTTTTTACGTGATCAAAAAATAACGGCGATATATTGAGTTGAAATTTCGCGTGACGTCACTATTCTGACAGTTTGTATGGCGGTTTTGTGGTTAGTGACGTCACGACCTCCTCATCCTAAACTTTAATGCGCTTTATCTCTGTATATTTTAATTTATTTAAAAAAGCAAAAAATAAGTGTCTATTGTTTTTTTATTTTCTAACTGACGGACTAATTGTATGCCGCATTTTGTATGCCTTTAGTTATAAGTTTTTGTTAACACACTGTAACATTATTTTGGTGTACAATAAAGTGTATTCTATTCTATTCTATTCTAATTAGAATTTTGATTTTCAATAGTAGTCAACATCCCTATTATTTATTTATTTATTTATTGTTAACACATACGGTACAGGACCAATTACAATGGTTAACAAATACTAGTAGGCCTTGCATACAACTCCTCGCACATCTTCAGACACACAGACAAGAGTTCCATCCACTCATCGGCAAACAAATCAGATCCAGGGCGGGCCCTCAGGAGAGCATTTAGTACGGTCAAGGTGCGACATACTGGCGAGTTGGATCGTGCCCTTGTTCGACAAGAGGGGGATGCAAATAGCTCGCATTGTCGGCTCGATCTGTAGCGTCGGAAGTTGTTGGGGACGTACAACAACAACATTATGTATAGAGCTTAAAATTATGTTCGTAACTACAATGAGCTAAATTCAGATTTTCAGTAAAAAATTTTGTTAAGGCTTTATGCGTGGGAGGTGTCGATATTTTTCACTATTAGGGCTGTCAATTACCAAAAAGCCAAACGTTATCTTTGCAAAGGAAGTTGATACGATCTGCACTCAGTCTTCACTCGGTGTGCCATCAATACCTGTCAAAAAGCTTGTTCGATGTTCGCTGAACGAAATTCAACTCTAAATCGACCGACGTTGAGGTGAATACGGACGACTCGAAGCAAATTTTTGGGTGTACCCACCATACCTACCTACGTTAACGTTTGTTTTGCAAATAAATGAGGTGTCGACAACCCTGATAGCTTAGGGTTTACACCAATTATTTTAACTTCGTAAATTAGTTTGGTAAAAGCTATTTCTCACGGTTCAGTCAGATTTTAATACGAGTTTGCTTGTTTTAGTTTGCGTTGGTATCAAAATATACAACATTGTTTTTAGTTCTCACTAGCTGTTCTACGCGGCTTCACCCGCGCGTGAGTTTCCAATCGGTCCAGCCGTTCGAGAGATTAGCCGGAAAAAAAAGCCAGACAGACAGACAGAGAATTTTTTTTAATAATTGTTTTTTTGATGTAGGTCCCGGATATACTACCGTATATACTTTCGTGTGCATTTACTGAAAAGTTGTTGAAACTTTATTACAAACAGACACTTCAGTTTTTCCGTTTTCACACGTGCCACTGCACCGTGGCAAAGGAAGTCAGAGCTGCTCTAACTCGCCCAAAACTTCTTTTGCTGCCATCCCAAGTATATTTACCACAATATTGGGAATATTATATATAACTGTGAATTTTACAAACGGTGACTAAGTAAAAACATACCACACAACCATTTAATACATTTCTTTACGTTAATGAATGCTTTAGTGCGTGACGAATAGTTTTGTGTGCGAAAATCACCCGGCGACACTGGTTTTCATCTGTTTTCATACTAAACTAAGTTGATGTCCTTATTTTTAACCGACTTCCAAAAAGGAGGAGTTTCTATTTTCGATTGTACCTATGTATGTCTTTTTTTTAAATATAGCTTCTAAATTTATGCTCGTCACAGTGTGTATGGTGATGTACTAGGAGAACTCCTCAACAATTAACGTCCCTGCGTCGGGAAAAGCAATATCTTGTAAAAGGTGATGAGCAGTTGACATTAGACTATTGTAACTTAGAGAAATTACGAACTAAGTCACTTAAAAGCGAGAAATAAACAAAATTCAAACCGATCAGTGGTAGCACCAACCAATAATAATATTAACGTGTGTTTTTGTCTTTTGGATCAAATCGGTGTTTTGTTAGTTTTAGCTTTTTAATTTTTTCTGTTCTGTGATCTTGACAAGGACTCTGGTCCTTGATGATTTCTTTTTAGTTCAGTTTACTTTCAACTTGTTTTTTATAGATAGTATACAGTATATATTTTATAGATAGTATATAGTATATTTGAACTTACAATATTATTATAGATAGATATTATACAGCTTAGATAAAATCAGGGCCCTTATTCACGATGACCAACAACATTCCTTGCCCATAACGCGCGTCCCAAAAACGCATTTCCAAACGTTCTAGATGCCAAGATATTAGAAATTATTATTCTTTATGCCATAAAAAACATTTTAAATGTATTTTTTGCAGTAAAACTTCTTTGATTACGAGGGAGAGACAGTTTTTGCGGCGTCTTATCTTAGCGCGGCGTGTTATGGCCATCTTACTAATATTTATTAATGTGAAAGTGTGGATGTTTGGATAATAATAATAATAACCCACTTCACAACACACAGATCTACTTGATCCCACACTAAGCTATGAGCTTGTGTCGTGGATACCAAGCAAACGTGGTATATACTACACATATTATTACATATATATTATACTATAGATATATATATACACACCCAGACTGGAAAATGGAACCCTGTGTTCATCACACAAAGTCCACCCCCACCGGGAATCGAACCCGGAACCTCTTGATTAGCGGGCAGGCATGGTGACCATTGCGCCAATCGGGTCGTCAGTTGGATGTTTGTTGATTGAGTAATCACGCAAAAACGGCTGAACGGATTTGGATGAAATTTGGCATGCACGTTGTCAGGGGTGCAGAGAAGGACATAGGGTATTTTTTATCCCGGAATTCCCGCGGGAACTCCGAAATTTCCGCGGGTAAAACCGCGGGGCACAGCTAGTAGTGAATAAGGGCCCAGGCGTTACCCAAAACGAGTATAGTTATTATATTATCTATGCCTAAAGTGAAGTTGCGTTCACAACGACAGCACTCTCTATCAACATCCATCGATCTTGCCGCGTAGAGTTGTTTAAAAACACATTAGCATCGACGACTCGTCTTATCTCGTCACTTGAACGCCATCCTCATATTTCCATCGATAATAATAACAAGCGACAAAAGCTTTCTGAACGAAACTTCTTCGTCACAATACCACACCAATATCCACATGTTTTCATGCTGCGTAAAATCGTATAACGTCGCTTACGGCCGCACTCAGAGTCGACTTTAATGACTACTTAGCAGTGGCGAAGGGTGAAATATCGAGAGAGGCAAGCCGGAAATTTATTTGGTACCTACTATAAATACGTAATTTCAACTTATTAAACTATCTACTTACCGCAAATACCTAATTTTAACGTACGTCTGCGTAACTGCTTTCACTATCATTACACACAACAACAAAAAATCCAACTTTAAAACTAATCACTATTTAATACGTGACACTAACTAACAAATTCAAATTTTCAATTTATTCGTCATAAACTCAAGTTGTCTGTCAACAGTCATCTCAGAATGTCCGCTTCGTTTCGAATTTCTAGGACCAATAAGGATATTTGTTGAGACAGTAGTAGAAAATGCGTGCGCGTGAGTGAAATGGAGGGAGTAACTCGATTTGCAGCGGCTTACCAAAGTAGCTATTTTAGCCGGCTGCCTGCGACCTTGATGTGACGTCACGGCATTATTTTGTATGGAAGTTTAACTGCCAGAAAGCCGATCGCGCCAGCGGCTTATTTTATAACAATTTGTTGTTGAAGAGCAAATTTTGTTGATAGTTTAGGCGTTTTGTAATGTTTTCTACTCAGTAGTGATAATTTTTGTAGTATTTCAGTAGATTCTACAGAAATACTTACTACAAAAATTACTGATTGTGCCATTTCTAAATTACGGTAGAGAGAGTGGTTGTGTTCCCAACTTCTGAAGGGAAGCCGATGGGAATCGGCTTGTATGGTACCTTCGCCACTACTACTTAGTTAAGTATAGATTTTTAAAACAAAACTGCCGCAATCAGACAAGTTTAATAAATTAATGTTAATTGGCATTTAACTCATTAAGTTACATCTCGTTAAATGCCAACTAACATTAATTTGCTGAACGTCTCTGATTGTGGCAGTTTTGTTTTAAAAATCTATACTTAACTAAGTAATCATTAAAGTCGATTCTGAGTGCGGCCGTTAAGTTCGTACACCACGGACACCTACTTTAAATTAATGATAACCTTAAACAATTAAAACATTTAATTTACATATAAGACCTACCTACTATCTTTATTGTAAAAAATATCTCCATACTCCGCCCGGTAGCCTGGAAGAGATCGCTTTATAGTAATAAGGCCGCCATTTGGAGCCACTTAATACTTTCTGTTTTTAAATATTTTTTTTGATTGTACTGTTTGTGGTGTTCAATAAAGTGTTTCATTAATTCATTCATAAGATAACATAAAATTCATAAGAATTGTTTTGAGTTGATTAGGTGCAGGCTGCGCATAAGCAGTTAAACAGCTGACTGTTTCCTTTGCAGTCAGTGTCGGTGACGGTGTCGGTGCTGACGCTGACGTTCATATCAGTGGACCGCTGGTACGCGATCTGCTTCCCGCTGAAGTTCAAATCCACCACGGGGAGGGCGAAAACGGCGATCCTCATCATTTGGTTGCTCTCGCTGTTGTTCAGTAAGTATATTATGATAAAGGAAGTAATAGTAGATTATGCACCGAAGGAGTAAAGCACTGTCTTACGTCACCGGCGGCCTATTGAACCATGAGCGTAATGACGGACTCTAGAGTTAATCCCCGAGCGTAGCGAGGATATTTAAAATATAACTCCCGAGCGAAGCGAGCCCTCTTTACACGGGCAGGCGGTTTATTCGAAAATAGAACTGGCCACCACAGGCAGATCACATACAAAGAAAACAAAATGCTAAGAAAACTCGCAGGAAAACTCCTGCAAATAACGTTCCAAACTCAAATCGCTTTACTCCCTTGGGAGTTTCATACAACATTACCTCCCTCTCTTTGGTTGGGATGTAATGCCTTGCTTTACGTTGAGATTGCGTGATATGTAATTGGACATTATCGAACAGGTGGTATGAAATAGTACATTGTTATCCTAGGGGTGAAAGTATCTCCCGAGGATAACACTGTGCTTTTCATTACGAATGCAAGGAAAGTCAAAATAAAAATAGGAATTAGCTAAAGAAAAAAATGAGTGAATTTTATTTTACATAAATCAACCATTAGGTGTGCTACTGGCCAGTAAGTACGCCCCCTATGACATAAAAAAAAACTTGAGTTTCTGCAGTATCCAGCTGTCAGTTGAAAGCGATTCTCCCTAGGGCTGAAAAGTGTTACTTTCAACCCGCTTCTCAGGCAACTTCAGACCTACTTTCCGAGTATGAGTAATGAAAAATAGTTTTCATAGTTGATCATTTACCAGCCGATATAATTATGTTCACTGCTGGACATAGCCCTCCCCAGGGATCGCCACGACGACCGCTCCTGCGCTTACCGCATCCAATCGCAAACGGGCATTCGCAACATCATAAGGCAGGCAGGCGTTGTCGACCTGGGCCCTTATTCACTATGACCGACAACATTTATTTATTTTATTTATTTATTTATTCTTTATTGCACAGTAAGTACAAATGGCGAACTTAATGCCTTGCGGCATTCTCTACCAGTTAACCATTCCTTGCCATAACGCGCGTACCAAAAACGCATTTCCAAACGTTCTAGATGCCAAGATGTTTTATTTTTATTTTTATTTTATTTTATATATTAGGTTTGCCAACAGGTACCATACTATTCAATAGGTAAAAACTTATACAACAGGTACTTAATATGTTAAAATATTTACCCAATTACAGGCAAACACCACTCGCTTAATAGAGAAAAAAAGGGATTCGCCTACGTTAACATTTGACATTAGGTAGACTTTAGATGGTTTAGCTTTAGACGGTTAATTAGATAAAGTTTAACGGTTACAAGTCCTGACCAAAAAAATCCATACTTTTAAAATACTTAAAAAATTTATTTGACTAATACTAAATAAGTAAAATGTTACAAAAAAAAAACCAGATGCATGCTAGAAATTATTATTCTTTATGCCATAACAAATGTTATAAATGTATTTTTTTGCAGTAAAATTTCTTTGTTTACGAGGGAAAGACGGTTTTTGCGGCGTTCTATCTTAGCGCGGCGTGTTATGGTCACAGTGAATAAGGGCCTGGAATGGGAATGGGATCTTCACCAAGTCGTCGGTGCACTTTGTAGTGGGCTTACACCTTGTCTTCCGGTTCTTCCTGTTACGAAATTAATGCAGTGTATAAAATAATTAATGAGGATGCAATTACTAAAACAGCTTGGGATGATGCAGTGGCTAAAATAATCCTTCGATGTCCTGACGAGAAAAGGTCCATTTTGAGCGTACACACCACACAAATGACAAAATATATATTGTTTCTTATTTATTTTTACTTTATTATTCTTTATTTTGTTTTTTCTTTATTTTGTTATTATTTAATTGTTTTTATTTGTGTTGTTCTGTATGTGTTCATTTGTGTTTCTCCTCTTTGTTGAATAAATCTTTCTTTCTTTCTTTCTTTCACAAAGGGAGAATGTCAACGTCAGGGCTAAATTGAACTTTGATTATCTCGTTAAAATCGTTCTAAGAGGTAACGTAGGTATGGTACGGTTTTTTTTTATTTTTCATCATGTTGTAAACACAGAGACAACTGCAAGAGGTAGCACTGTGTGGTTATAGTTGTGGATTATGGCTGGAAATATGTAGTTTATTGTTGGTGAAGCAGGTTGTGGCATTTGGATTTATTTGAGCCAAGTTAAAATATATTTCAGTACAATACAATTTCTTTCTTTATCTAACGGTATTTCGTCACGTTCGATCAAAATATTGCGCCAGTTGTCTTTGTGACATTGTCTATGATATTATCCCCTTTTTGAATCTTATAAATAATTCATACGTTCACGGCCATGGATACCGATTGTAGGTCGTATTCGTAACTGGTGAATTGACGAGAAAAATCTATCTTAAACTAGCTGTGCCCCACGGTTTCACCCGCGTGAGTTTCGCAATAAGGATATTGACAACTTTTGAAAAATTTAAATTTTAATTAGTCCGTCTTTTAGAAAATTAAAAATCATTAGACACGTATTTTTTTATTTTTCAAATAAATGAAAATACACAGAGATAAAGCGCATTAAAGTTTAGGGTGGGGGCTCGTGACGTCACTTACCGCTACAAGCCGCCATACAAACTGCACTAGTTAGTGACATCACGCGAAATTTCAAGTCAATGTATCTCTGTTATTTTTTGATTACGTAAAAAAATAAAAAAATACGTGTCCAATATTTTTTATTAATCTACAAGACGGACTAAAAAATAAAAATTAGTCAAATAGCCTATATTCCCGCAGGAACTCCAAAGTAGCCTAATTTACTCCTCGTAACATCAGCTAATCCGTTTCGGAGATTCACCCGCGTGAGTTTCGGAATTCCCGCAGGAACTCCAAACTTCTTTTATACGAACCTTGTCCTGACAATAACGAACACAAAAAACAAACAATTATCCAATTTGGTGCAGTCGTTTGGAAGTTATGCGCTTAGCAACACATTTAGCGATTCATTTTTATTATATAGATAAATAAAGGAAAAAGTTTAGCAAGCTGAAAGTATATGAAAGTAAAGTTCTTATTATGAAAAACACTGATAAATAATAATAGATTGTTACATCAAGGGAATAAAACATGATATTTTATTCGACACATATTTTATCCTCCCGAGACAAAGGCGAGACCCATCCTTTTAAGTTCGAATATAAAATTGGTTTCAAATTTCATGTCCGAGTTATAAAATATGCCGTAGGCACCTACTCTGCTTTTCGCATCGGTTGTTAGAAAACAAAAATTTTGTTAAATACATTATAACAATAAAACGTGTTAATAAATTGACAAAAAATCTGATACACCCCATTTAAAAAAATAAACAATAATATGATTAAAATATAAATTGTGTCGAAAAAATTAATAGTCTAAAAGTTATTCAACATTAGTTTGGAGGTGACCTATCTACGAAATTCCAAGAGCTACGCCCGCCCCTTCCGGTTCATTTTTTTTGCTGCGGGCGGCGTACGCGTCAAATATTGTTTTATAAATAATTTTGACATGGGCTAATTAAAATGAAAAAAAATTAACCTTAATTAAAACATGGTGCGATCGATTCACTAGTTGATTCTGAACAAACTACTTTCTAGTGTTCAGTTAATTCATTAACACGTTGTAGTACACGAATTTGAAATTTTTTAGCGTTTATTTATTCGGTTGCATAAGATTTATTTTGTAGTTTCCTTCTTTTATATATTTATTTTCTGAATTTGTGTGTAGGTACCAAAAACGAAACCATTCTGTTATTGTCGTAGGTATCTACTAAATTCGAAGGGGAAATTGTTGCTATCTAGCACAGGCAAATGATGTTGAACTCCCTGAATGGCCCATTCCAAACTTTGTCGTAGATTTTATAGACACTTCCGGCTCATAGTGTGCCGTAGACGATTTATTTTTGGCTTCGATCCCGTTTTATTGCTATTCTCCTTTCACTAGGATCAATGTATCTATGTCTAAAATTTTGAAATCAAAACTTTAATCTAACTCTTTACTTTCTACTAGCTATGCCCCGCCGTTTCACCCGCGTGGAATCCGAAATCGCGGGTGGTGGCGCCCGTTTGGCAATTACATTTTTTCGATTAAATTTTCTTTCCGCGAACTGTGTCATCGCTGTGCACACAAAGAGGCAAAGATGCATGGCGACGGCCGCTCCGAAAAAAAAAAACAACTGAAGATTGTCTTTGACGTAATGAAGTATCATGTTCGAGAAGTTTTCCCGCGCCCGCGCCGCATGCTTAATCTAATATAAAACTAATTCGCATTATTGTCCGCAATTAACTTTTCGCCAATTAATAATTACCTACGCAAGATATTCACGTGTATCAGCGTGATATCGCCACTCGCCGCTTCAAAATATAGTGGAGTTCACAAATATATGCCGTCCACCTCCAGCGCCCAGAACTGATGAAGATCGGAGTTGTCGCCGGCGAATTAAGAAGGTCAGTGCACAGCGCCTATTTATCACGGTTCTTGTGAATTGTAAATCCAAAATTACCAATTTCTTATACAAATACAGTCCACTGCCCTTACACAAGGACGGTTGACGTAAATTCGTCACCATATCCTCCCGGAACCATTCCCGAGGGAGATCCGCGGCTCCACCATATTTATTTGGTCCGTTTCGAGGCCGGATTTGAAGTATTTATTAAGTTAATTAAGCCACCCGCCCTTATTAGATTGATAGGAAACCTTTGTTTCAATTTTTTAAAAAATTGATGTAGGTAGGTATATTCCTACATTTCTATAAGAGAAATTTAACATTGTATAGTTTAAAAGTTTAAAATTTGTAACTTATATTGTTAATTATCACTGCGGTATAGGTATAAATTGGTGTATAACTTAACCAGTAACATAAAACTTACATTATCATGGCAGAAAAACGTGATGTGAGTGATTCTTCATTGGTCTTATTGGAAGCTAAGCGAAATGTATTGTTTCAAAGATTACAACAGTTGTATGACTCCTCTAAGGAGGCATCTAGTGATGAGAGTGCAAAAGACACATTTATCCTCCCGAGACAAAGGCGAGACCCATCCTTTTAAGTTCGAATATAAAATTGGTTTCAAATTTCATGTCCGAGTTATAAAATATGCCGTAGGCACCTACTCTGCTTTTCGCATCCGTTGTTAGAAAACAAAAATTTTGATAAGATAACAATACAACGTGTTAATAAATTGACAAAAAATCTGATACACCCCATTTAAAAAAATAAACAATAATATGATTAAAATATAAATTATGTCGAAAAAATTAATAGTCCAAAAGTTATTCAACATTAGTTTGGAGGTGACCTATCTACGAAATTTCAAGCGCTGGCACACCTACGCGTCAATGACCGATTCGATTTTTTAGCTACGAGCGGCGTACGCGTCAAATATTGTATTAAAAATAATTTAGAAATGGGCTAGTAAAAATTAAAAATTATAACCTTTTTTAAAACATGGTGCAATCGATTCGGAAGTTGATTCTGAACAAACTACTTTCTAGTTTTCAGTTAATTCATTAACACGTTGTGAATACGAATTTGAAATTTTTTAGCGATTATTTATTCGGTTGCATAAGATTTATTTTGTAGTTTCCTTCTTTTTTATTCTTATTTTCTGAATTTGTGTGTAGGTACCAAAAACGAAACCATTCTGTTATTGTTGTAGGTATCTACTAAATTCAAAGGGGAAATTATTGCTATCTAGCACAGGCAAATAATGTTGAACTCCATGAATGGCCCATTCCAAACTTTGTCGTAGATTTTATAGACACTTCCGGCTCATAGTGTGCCGTAGACGATTTATTTTTGGCTTCGATCCCGTTTTATTGCTATTCTCCTTTCACTAGGATCAATGGATGTCTAAAATTTTTAAAACCAAAACGTTAATCTGACTCTATATTTTCTACTAGCTATGCCCCGCCGTTTCACCCGCGTGGAAAACGAAATCGCGGGAAAAAAGTTGGTATAAGTACGAAATCCGATTTAAACGAAACAAAGCCTATAATATCCAGCTCCATAGCTAAGCTTAATCTACCTGTGAAAACCGCATGATAGTCCGTTCAGTAGATTCGAAGATTATCGTAAATAGACAGACAGACAATTTTTTTGTGTTTAGTTACTTCTATCTCTCTTATCACCCCCTTCCAGATTTTGGTAAAAAATTTAAAAATATTCAATGTACAGGAATACGAATTCTATTCTTTTATTAGGGTACTCCAACCCATTTTCTGTTCAAGGCATTTTATAATCAGACGTTTGTAAACGGCTGAATTGACGGTTTTACGTGAGTATGTAACATGGCGATAAGTTCCTAAGTTTTCTATAGCGGTAACTAATAAACTATGTGCGAATTTATGGATAGTTTAATAGTTATAGTAATCATAACGTGTTAATAAAATTAAATTAACACAAAACCCGATATACCCCAATAAAAAAAAATAAACAATAGTAAATGATCAAAATATAAATTACGTCGAAAAATTAATACTTTAAAAGTTATTCAACATTAGTTTGGAGGTGACCTATCTACGAAATTTCAAGCGCTACGCCCGCACCTACTAGCTATAACTACGTAAACACGACTGTGGACAGTTTTTAAGTGAACTTTTGAATGGGACTGTGTATCTACTTTTTATATGAGATCGATGTAAACCGCTGATAAAGGCGCCCCAACCTTACTGACTGAGGGTCAGTATGAGCGCACGCAGCGCAGGACGCTTTGAGGTCTCTTTATATATTTTTGTGAATATAATATTTTTGACTTAGTTTATTAGGACCAGGTGGCGCTGTGAGATGATACCCGAGTGTTATGACGATCACTATCACAAATCCAGAGGCACTTTTGTCTCGGAGTACCCTCAATTAAGTTCAAGGCGCTTTTCACGAGCGTTTTCCCTAATTCAAATTCTGCTGCTGCGCTCACAATGGACGCTTACCCTAAATTCGGTTGCCAAGAATAGCAACCGATTGTCGGCCGCATCTCGGTGGAATCGAAACCAATTATCATTGTTCTCGATGATTGCTTAATACAATCCTTCCTAAGTTTGGGAAGCGACGGGTGTAGGTACCCTAGTTTTCTGTATATATTATTGTTACTATATTCTATTTATTCTCTAGTGGGGCAGTCCAAAAGATCGATACAGCAGTTTATGCCCAGATAAAAAACCAGCATAAGTATATCCCTTACGGCCGCACTCAGAGTCGACTTTAATGATTATTTAGTTAAGTATAGATTTTTAAAACAAAACTGCCGCAATCAGAGACGTTCAGTAAATTAATGTTAATTGGCATTTAATGAGATGTAACTTAATTAGTTAAATGACAATTAACATTAATTTATTAAACTTGTCGGATTGCGGCAGTTTTGTTTTAAAAATCTATACTTAACTAAGTAATCATTAAAGTCGACTCTGAGTGCGGCCGTTAGATTTCTTTTTTAAATTAATATCCTAAAACCAATTAGATTTATTCCATTACCTTAAAACGACCCGATTGGCGCAGTAGGCCACCATGCCTACCCGCTAATCAAGGGGTTCCGGGTTCGATTCCCGGTGGGGGTGATTTTGTGTGTTGAACACAGGGTTCCATTTTCCAGTCTGGGCGTGTAATATATATATATATCTATATTATAATATAGATGTAATAATAATTATAATATATACCACATTTGCTTGGTTTCCACGACACAAGCTTATAGCTTAGTGTGGGGTCAAGTAGATCTGTGTGTTGTGAAGTGGATTATTATTTAAAAAAAAACCTTTGGATATTTCAAAGTTTCACGTACCTATTTTGCTCTAGACGTGCCTGAGTTCGTGGTGCTACAAGTGCAGAGGAAGATGCAGCTGAGGTTCGACGCCCAATACTTCATGCAATGCGCCTCGACGTGGTCAAACGAGAGTGATCTCAAGTGGCACATCATAAAGGCCATTTTTCTGTACACGTGAGTTACACGATCGCAAACGCACCAAAAGATTCATAGCTCAATGACAGCGCCAGCTATGTGGTCTAGAATTTGTGATTTTCATTCACTTTTTATGTGATTTGGGATTTCCATGAGATTTTTTCTTTGTGCCCAATGATATTTTAAGTATTATATAGAATGTCTTTGTTTGTGTCGGAATAATAGGTAATCTATATGCCAAGTTTCATTCAAATCCGTCCATTCAGGTTGTTCAAAGAAAACGAGTAACTGATAGGTTTTTTTTTAATAATTTACTAATTATTTGAGAAGCGGTCAGGTTTGTTCATTTTCAATTCAACTATAATAATATGGTATATACATATGTTGCAATAAATATTAGGTACCTATTTCACATATATTGCTTACTATCCCATGGATTTTATGTTAGAATTATTATGGTTTTTATTCACCACTGAAATACCTAACATACATTACGGCTGGCCTACGGTAAAACAAAGTAATTGCAGTTCAATAAATTTACGGAAAGAGCAAAAAGGCGGAAATCGCCATATTTAAAACAGACCTTCCATAGTTGAAAGATTTTCTTGATTTTAATTTCTATAAAACCAAAGCCTATTTGATTTACGTATAGCAACGTCCGTTATGCGTGAAAAGTAGCAAAACTACAGAAAGAATCATTTCTAAATAAATAACATTTGCTTTGTTTTTCTGTAGAGCAAGTCAGCTTTTGACATTTGCGAAATTATTGGTGGAATGTTTCCAGGTTTCCATTACTACTGATGACGATAGCCTACTGCCAGATCGTGAGGGTTCTGTGGAGATCGGACAACATTCCTGGTCACACTGAGTCCCACAAATTAACCGCGTCAACGGGACAAAACAACTGTAAGTGAACTGGGTCAATTTTTAGTGTTCCTTACCCAAAGGTAAAAACCAGTAGAATGCTACAGTGTTCCTGAGTGTCATAGGGTACTTCTTATCCCGGAATTCCTGCGAGAACTCCGAAATTACCGCGGGTGAAACCGCGGGGCAACAGCTAGCGCTAATATAAATGGCACTACATTAGACATAATACGAACTAATATCTAAAGATCAGTCAATAGTAAAATTAAATATCATTACATACTAGCTGTGCCCCGCGGTTTCACCCGCGTGAGTTTAGGGATCAGGAACCTTTGTGGACGCAGGCAGAATAACCCGCCAAAGTTTCATCACAATCGGACCAATGGTTTCGAAACACATAGAGCACAGACATACAAACATTCATTTTTATTTATAAAGCCCTGTTCCCGCGGTTTCATCCGCGTTAATTTCGGAGTTCTCGCGGGAATCTCGGATCAAAATATAGCCTATGTTACTCAGGGATAATGTAGCTTTCTAATGGTGAAAGAATTTTTGAAATCGGTCCACTAGTTTTTGAGTTAAATTGTAACAAACAAACAAACAAAAAATCTAATATTTCCTCTTTATAATATGAGTATAGAAGAAGATTGGTATATATAATAGTATAAATATATAAAAACGCCCAGACTGGACAGCAGAACCCTGATGTTCATCACACAAAGTCTTTTTCCGACGGGAATCGAACCCGAAACCTCTTGATAAGAAAATAGGCGTGACCTACTGCGCTAATCACATCAACAACTTTACATAACAAAGTGACATGGTCTCCTATCCCACCAGGGCTCGCAGCCAACCGTCGCACCACGCCTTCCATACACGCCAACGCATCTACCGAGGGCCAGCTGCGCTCGCGCCGCAAGGCAGCCAAGATGCTGGTGGCCGTGGTCATCATGTTCGCTGTCTGCTACTTCCCGGTGCATCTGCTCTCGGTGCTCAGGTGAGCTGCTATCCCCTGAGCCTCGCGAGAAATCGTGACCACGTTACAATTTTCTAGAAAGAAGCAAACTGACAGTGCTGGTAATATATATCTGTATTGAAGAGGACGGACAGTTATCTGTTATAGGTGAAGGTGAGGGGTTCCGGGACCTCCAGCCAGCTTTATAAAGTAAATAAAGTAAAATCATCAATGTTTAGGTAGGTTTATTTTTAAGATCGCAACGAAAATAATACCAAAATTGGAATCTAAACCAAAAAAATAATTAAAATTTAATCACCTACATTTATTTATTTATTTATTTAACCTAATCCACAGCACTTAATACTATGTACATATTTATTCAATTAATTACATGATTTGAACAAAAAAAATTTTAATTCCAAAGTTTCCAAAGCGAGTTTATTTGTCAGTTTATTTCGCTTTCGGGGCTAAACAGCTCAACCGGTCAACAAGAAATTTTGCATGCACATTTTCATGAGTACAGAAAAGAACATAGATTACTTTTTATCCCGGAATTCCCTCGGGAACTCTGAAATTAACGTGGAAAAAACTACATTACATTTTGTCAAGGGAAAACACGTTGTCAAGGGTAGGTAAAGAAAAATATATAGGGTAGTAAGTTACTTTATCTCGGAATGCCCGCGAGATCACCGAAACTAACACGGGCGAAACCGCGGGAAACAGCTAGTCATAGAATAAAGGTCTAGAAAGTTTAAAAATTAGATTGATTAAAATGTACGAGGTATCCATAACGAGTGGCATACCGCCGCCTATCGGTACATAGTGACAAGGGCACGATGCCCCAAGATCCGCTCCTGTAAGCTTGTGATGAGGGCTAATTAGAAAGAATCAACTAAGTAGGTAGTGACCGCACAATCGCTTTATGTCTCGCCCACCCTTCTACTGGATAATAAAGCTGCATAGGAAATGCTAGGATATATTATCTGTGAAAGCAAACATCACCATATCATAATTTATATTTGGACATAGATAAGCAATAATGTGTTAACCCACATTGGAGAAATTTTGAATAAATCGTGTTTTAAAATCATATCGTCATATTGATTCAGCATTTTTTATGTTTCAATGTTTTTTGGTATTTGCACAATGTAATAAGGTAAACACATAATTTTAAAAAACTCTATAACTCTCAATAAAGCGTTTTGAAACAATAACCTCAATGTTGTGGGTTAACATGTTATTGTTTATCTGCATCCAATTGGAAAGAATCAACTTGTTAGTGACCGCACAATCGCTTTATGTCTCTCAAACTTTTACGCCCACCCTTCTACTGGATAATAAAGCTGCATAGGAAATGCTAGGATCTATGTCTATGTCTGTGAAAGCAAACATCACCATATCATATCATAATTTATATTTATTTGTAACTCAAAATTGACGGAATAATTGCTCAGACGCAATACGAAAGCTGCCAATAAAAGTTACTTAAGTTACTTAAGTTTGAAAAAAAAGTTTAGTTTTTTTTTAACTTTGTTTTTCATAAGCGCTTTCTATTTAGTAGGTAGGTACATTAGATATTCTCACAAAGATATCAAGCTACCTAGGTGATGCGTGTTAGAAAATGAAGTGGTGCTTTCTACTAACTTATTAGTAACAACATACGTCAAACTTTCCAACTCCTCAGCGATACTACTAGATTAGCTTGTTAGAACATGTTTACCTCTTCAAATCATCGAAGTTTTTTCACAAACTTTCTGTCGTGTACAGTAAGCTTCGGAAATTACTCAAAGAAATTTAACGTCACGGATAGACACTGTTCGGAAAGTAATAAAGAAATTACATAAAGACAGTGTACCTTTACACTGGCTTGTGGATGTGCCAGAATAGATCGAGGGCGTAAATAGAATGTCCTCAACCAAACAAATAACATTTCAACAATTTATAGGACGATGGATGCACCCACGGAAGCCATATTCTTACCTCTATGGATGCACCCATCGTCTTATGAATGTGAGAGGGAGATATCTTAACAACTTGAAGTTTAGTCTTGTGTGGACTATTTAAAATACTTGTGCAGATGACCGTTTTTTAAAGAACATCTTGAAATTATGCAATCTATTTTGTTACCTGTGAATTAAATTGCCAGTATCTATACCAACATCATAAAGAGGTATAAAAAAGTTGTAGGCGGTAATCTTTAGATCTACAGAACCGATTTTGAAAATACTTTTACTAACCACGTTATTTGTTAGTGTCATAGACTATATTGTAACCTGTAATTCCTGCAGTAATTCCGAAATTACCGCGGATGAAATCGCGTGGAACAGCTAGCGTTTAATAACAATGATATCATCAATAGCCTTCAATATAGGTACCTATTATTTGATAATTTACATGCGAATTTTTGAGAACTCGGTCGTCCGTACAAGCTTATACTACTAAAGTAAATCTTGTTTTCGTTGTCTTCCTCTGCATCTGTTTTGAATTTTAAATGCAATTAGTGAACATGCAAATCTCCTTTTGTCAAGGGTCGCCTACGATATGCAGCAGACGGATGTTATGACCTGCATCGCTCTCATATCGCACGTCATGTGCTACGCCAACTCCGCTGTCAACCCTCTCATCTACAACTTTATGAGTGGTGAGTCTAATCTCTGCCATTTTAACTACTACAAGTAACTCTAAACCTTTAGTTACTTCTTCATTATCATCTCATTTATATTGTTTCTTATTTGTTTTTTTTGTTTTTAAAAGGCTTTCACGTTTAATTTCGCGACTATCTAACTACCATTTACATAAATCTAGGCTAATCATTCCATTGCGATACAGCAAAAAGATCTTGAATAAGCAAATATTGTATATTGGTACTAGGAAGTCTGGTTTCCACCTTCATTTACTTCTTTATTCTTATCTCATTTCTTTAGTTTATTAATTGGTTCCTTTTTGTTTATGTTGTTTTTAAAAGGTTTTTGCATTTAACGCTGCATTTCTTTGTTACTCTGTCATTTATACTATTTATTTATAGCGATATTGCAAAGAATCTCCAATAAGCAATGCATAACTAATAAATCTATATTGAAATTTTCCAATATTATCTGTATTGAAAAAGCTTTTGTTTTTATAAAAGTTATTTGAATTCCGTTACATTATTACACTCAACCCTTTTTTAAAGCTCGAATTTTGTTTTATATTTTCTGTGAAAACTGAGATACAAAGTTTTCTGTTGGGTAATTTATAACTGTTCTTGGGGTTTCGTTCGTTGATTTCGCTACAAACTTTCATGATTGATAGATTTTGTTGGCCACTTTGCAAGGTATTTGAGAAGTTATTGTAGAGATTTCGATCCCATTTACGATATCAAACCAATGTCAGTTAAGTTTTGTAGACTTGACAATATCCGGGTCTTTTATGTCAATTTATGGCCAAATTTTTAAGACTTGTATAGAAGTGGTGTTACTGCAAGTAAAAAAGGTATAAAATATTTTAATTAATTTTAATTTTGGCTTGGCCATCTCGCTACATTCACATGGGTGAAAAACGTGTCCACTGTTCATTATTTTTCTGTAATACAATAATAGTTGAATTGAATTGAATTGATAAACTTTATTTGACACAACACAAAGATTTACTGCATACGTATACAACAACTAAACATATATAACAAGTATTGAGGGTTCGCTTCTCAACCGACGGACGGACGAATTAAATTCAATTCAATTCAATTCAATAATACAATAGTTCTTGTAGTAACGCAACGGCCTAGTCACATATTTTGACTAAGGTGTAGAGTTTGAGAAGTTAGGCCTTGTAAAGTTAGGGTGTGTAGAGTTAGAAGCTTGGCTCTACATGAGATAATTAATTATTTTGATATTAAAGGAGAATATTATTTTGTCTGCCTCGGAACGTGTCTGGCACGCTCAATGTCTGTAGACATAAACGGACCTTAAAAGCTTCGCTTCAAAATTCACGATCTTAACCATATTTGGACATAGATAAGCAATAGTGTGTTAACCCACACTGGAGAAATTTTGAGTAAATCGTGTTTTAAAAGTAGGAGCGCCATTTTGTATCAACATTTTTTATGTTCAATATTTAGTTACATATTTAAGAAATTTAATAAGGTAAACATAATTAAAAAACGTTCCTTAACTCTCAATAAATCGTTCTGAATCAATAACTTTATTTTGTGGGTTAACATGTTATTGCTTATCTGCGTCCATTTATCGTTTATAGTAGTTTATCATTAAGAAAGATCATTAAAAACAAGTTCGTAGAAGCGTCGAAGTCAATGGTGAGTTTACTCGTCGTTACTGCAACTTCGCCCAGCGAACTATGAGAACAAAGCCAGAAGTTTGGATAGTTGAGTACGGAAGTTTCTGTCACTTAATATTGTATAACAGGTGGAGGTCGCCGGCGTTTTGTTCTTAACTTCTTGCTGTTATAATAATGTAGTAGGTAGGTACTTCTCATGGCGCTTGGTGCATTTAGAGTTCAATATATTTAGTAAGCAACGGAAGTGACGCGCGTACGGAAGTTCAGTGTGAAGTTGACGCGTTCGAATTTCAAATTTAGGTATGTCAAAGAACTTTTGGAGTTTCCGACGTGGGTTTAGGTATACCTACACTTTAGAATAGCGTATGTTACAGGCCAACGACACTTCCTTGAAGCAAAAGTTACTATGGATTTATGCGCGAACTTTTTTACCAACCATAGGCGTATATAGAGGGGCTGGGTGGGCCGGGCCCACCCCAGGATGGTCTAGCGCCCACCCCAGGTATTTAGGCTACCGATTCGAAGTTCTATAATACTGTTTATAACTAACTTCAGACGACTCTTCAAATTTGTAGACTTATTTTTTTAAAGTTTGCACCCGCGACTATTAACATGACATTTCAGGGGCCTGGCCCCCCCTGAAAAATAATCCTAGATACGCCAATGTTACCAGCTTTGGAATACTTAACCAAATTTCTATGAGCGCGTCATACATTGCATTGGTACGGTTGGCACAAAATGCTTTCATAGATCGGTTCAGCGATTTGTATGGAAGTGCCTACTCTTAAAACGTAGTGATTATTTGCTCAGTGGTAGGTTTGTTAAAATAAAAACGAAACTCTACGCAAGGTTTTTTGTAACTCACATGTATAGGTACCCTTATACAACGTGTTAATGAATTAACTGAAAACTAGAAATTATATAGTTTGCTCAGAATCAACTAGCAAATCGATCGCACTATGTTTTAATATAGGTTATATTTTTTCATTTTTATTAGCCCATGACGTTTCTGCACCGTACAGTGTTGCTGTACGGTGCAGAAACGTGGACCGTAAAGGAGAGAGAGCGGAAACGCATCGATGCCGTGGAAATGTGGTGCTGGAGAAGGATGCTGCGTATATCGTGGACCCAGCATCGCACCAACATTTCTATCCTCAGAGAGCTCAAAATAACGCAAAGACTCTCGGCAATTGTCCACTCTCGAATTTTGAGCTACTTTGGCCACGTTATGCGCAAGGAAGACGATGCTATGGAGAGACTCGTTGTGCAGGGCAGAGTTAATGGCTCGCGATCTAGAGGGCGCTCCCCATTGCGATGGACTGACCAGATAAAAACCCTCACGGAATCGTCTCTAAACACGTGTGTCCGGAATGCCTCGGTTAGAGAGAGATGGCGGGAGACAATAAAAAAGGCCGTGCAACGACCTCCGTGACCACGACTACTCTGCCAAGAGTAAACGACTAAGAAGAAGAAGAAGAAGAAGATGACGTCTAAATTATTTATATTACAATATTTGGCGCGTTCGCCGCCCGCAGCAGAAAAATTCGAACCGGTAGGCGCGGGCGTAGCGCTTGGAATTTCTTAGATAGTTCACCTCCAAACTAATGTGGAATAACTTTCAAAGTATAAATTTTTTCGACTATAATATATTTTAATCATATTATTGTTTATTATTTTAAATGGGGTGTATCAAGTTTTCAGTTAATTCAATAACACGTTGTATACCAAATATATCCCTCATAAATAATTGTATTGAAATGCAGGTCAGTTTGTTACTAGTAAAAAAGTTTCAATTATGCGGGATTTCATTTGAGAGAGCAGAGAGAATTTTGATTATAATAACATAGCCAGTTTGGTAGATAGGTATAGGTAGCTAGATAGAGCTAGTTTTCTTACGAAATGCAATAGATATTTTCTTACACTGACTGTTTTTTTATTTACTATAATTAGCCAATCAATAAAGCTCAACTGTTTTTACGATTTCTCCAATATATGTAGATATCTACCAAAATAACGCAAAAAAAATAATAAAATTGGTTTAATTTTATTTTCAACTAGCTCCCCTCCGCGGTTTCGCCCGTGGTAATTTCAGAGTTCCCGCGGGAATTCCAGGATAAAATATACCTAGATATAAGTCTTCCTTATGGTGAAAACCGCATGAATATCCATTACGTAAAGATATAAGCATACGTTCATTTTAATTTTAGCAATTTGTAAAAACTTTGTTTATGTTCAATGAAGTATGCAAACAAACAAACGTAGGAAGGGACAGACAGCGCCGGGACGCGACTTTGTTTTATACTATGTAGTGAAGGTATAATAAAAAAAACTCAGACATAATGGGGATGTGGACTACTTTTGAAAATCAAAATTCAAATTAGTTCGTCAGTTAGAAAAAAAAAAACAATAGACACGTATTTTTTGCTTTTTCAAATAAATTAAAATATACAGAGATAAAGCGCATTAAAGTTTAGGGTGAGGGGGTCGTGACGTCACTAACCGAAAAAACCGCCATACAAACTGTCAGAATAGTGACGTCACGCGAAATTTCAACTCAATATATCGCCGTTATTTTTTGATTACCTAAAAAAAGAAAAAATACGTGTCCAATATTTTTTAATAATCTACAAGACGGACTAAAAAATAAAAATTAGTCCACATGCCCATTATTATGTGATACCGAAATATTCACCACATCCTACTTAGGTGCCTACTACCTACGCAACGTTGCCTTCATTATCGTTGACTGTGCCTTCAATCAAACTAATCCTCAGTTAAGCACAAAGTAAATACCTTCCTATATATTATTCAGTAGAGTAAGTACATAGGCACATAATGACGTACTCACTATATAAAGGTTGAAGCGCGTGTTTTGAAACTTCAAAGGTCGGAATTTAGTAAACGCGCCTTCGAAGTTAGAATGTCTTTTTGGATGTCATAATAATACCTATATATATAATTATACTAGCTGTTCCGTGCGGTTTCACCCGCGATAATTTCGAAATTCCCGCGGTCATATGGACGCAGATAAACAATAACATGTTAACCCACAAAACAAAGTTATTGATGCAGAACGATTTGTTGAGAGTTATATTACATTACATTGTTTAAATATGTAACTAAATATTGAACATAAAAATAATTAAACAAAATGGCGCTATAATTTTAAAACTTTAATTTACTCAAAATTTCTCCAGTGTGGGTTAACACACTATTGCTTATCTATGTTCATATAATAGATATATTCTGCAATGTCATTCTTCTTAGTTATTTCCTTTTTTATACCTACCTGTTTATTTTGTACCCTTTTTATTTTACACCTTTTATTTTTCATTCATTTTTTTTTACGTAATTTCACGACAATATTTAGGTTAATTTTCAATAATCAATTAATTTGGCTATTTGTAATAAGCGGTTTTAATTAAAAGCATGCTAGGGACACAAGTAAAAAGATTGTAGTCGGGCTTCTGTTTTGTTAATACTGTAATCTGTTTTGTGTTCTAAATAAATAATAGGCTAGTTTCCTGGGTAAAAAAATCGAAATTCTATTTAGTCCGTCAGTTAGATAATAAAAAAATAAAAGACACGTATTTTTTGCTTTTTTAAAATAATGGAAATATGCATAGATAAAGCGCATTAAAGTTTAGGGTGGGGGACTCGTGATGTCACAGCTCGCTATAACGTGCAAACAAACTGTAGCAAGGCGTGACGTCATGTGAAATTTCGACTTGATATATCTCCGTTATTTTTTGGTTACATAAAAAAAAAATACGTGTCCAATATTTTTTAATAATCTACAAAACGGACTAAAAAAAAAATTTAGGAAACTAGCCTATTATTATAGATGCGAATTTGAGTTTTATCTTTGTTTGTTTGTTACGCTTTCACTCGTTCACGGCTCAAGCGATCATCGTAAAACTTTGTATACACGTTGTCAGGGGTACAGAGAAGGACATAGGGTACTTTTGCTCCCAAAATTTCGGAACTATAAACATAAATTTTCATGTAGGTTAATGATTTGCCCGTGCAGTATTTAGGTCATACGTTTTCGGATTCACCCTTGGCCCATCTTTTAACATTTTCCAATATTGTATGGCGGAGCGATAGATAAATGTGTACAAGGATTTTACGGCTATCGCCTTCAGAGAAGCATGGAGGTAATAATGTATAGCGAAATTGGTGACCTTACCGAATTTATGGCTGCTTTCTTATACTTTTAAACACTACACTGACTTTTATTCTCTGAGATCTATTGTTGGCGTGTGTAGCCGAGATAGGAGAGGCGTTCCTCCAAAACCATGTTTTAGGGTACGGGCCAAAGATATACAATATTAAACTGACTCAGTTTTTTTTTTTTTTTTCCTGAATGATATACCCAAGGAGGTAAATCAAGGAGGTAAAAACTGACACAGTGAATATTTTTAGTTGTAGTCCAAAGAATAGGGAATTATTATTATCGATGTCTTCAATGCCTCCGTAATTAAAACTTAGAGCCTTAGATCAAAATCGACAAACAACAATAGTGATGCAAATTTTCAGTCGATATTTGTCCGGCACTTAGCATTGTACCTACATAAAGCGATAATTTTATTCAAAATTTCCACTAAACTTTGAAATTCTATGACCCTGCATGTTTGGTATTCTATGTTATTATTTTTATGGCGTTATTAGGTATAACAATTTTCTTTTGCCATTAAAAAAAATAGATTTTTCCAGCTGATTAGCGAATTATAATATGCAGAGAATCGACTCCAAAAGTTATAGAATACACCGTGTAGAGCAAAGAGCCAATTTTCATGAGGTGATAAGAATTTGTTCTTTTTTGGAACGAAGTTCTTTATTTTTATAATCCTATTTCTTAAGTTGAGAAGTCATTTTGCACCGCTGCAAAAAATACCCAATATTGACAGATAAGTACTGTACATCCCGTTTAAAAAAATATTTAACAGACTTTCAGTCTATAACAATATCATTTTTAACAAGCAAAAGTTGACACCTCCCCGGGGAAATTCGAATTTGGTGTCCTGCAAAGAACGACTAAAATAATAGAATAAAGATGAAAGCTTTTATTCGTGTAAAAAAAAAAAACATTTTTTACACCATTTCTCAAAGGAGTGGTGAAATTCGGAGTCACTTTACAACGGAATTTCCCCAAACGTATTTTCTTTTTTTATATACGGTCTTTTCGTTTTATAATAATTGAACTGATTACATTTTTTTTTCTTTCGAAATGGTCCTTTAAATTGTATTATTGCAATCAAAACTGTTTTCATAATATGATAATATTACCTATACTTACCGCCGCACTCAGAGTCGACTTTAATGGTTACTTAGTTAAGTGTAGATTTTTAAAATAAAATTGCCGCAATCAGACAAGTTTAATAAATTAATGTTAATTGGCATTTAACTAATTAAGTTACATCCTATTAAATGCCAATCAACATTAATTTACTGAACGTCTCTGATTGCGGCAATTTTGTTTTAAAAATCTATACTTAACTAAGTAATCATTAAAGTCGACTCTGAGTGCGGCCGTTAGTATGTTTTCCTAGTAAACATCTCCATAATACCTATTGTTAAACTTTGTCTTTTAATAAAAAAATGGAATTAGGTGAATTATGTTCGTTTCTGATCTCGAATATTTTTACACAAATCAAATCCACATCGGTCAAATTATATGGTTTTAACGAGTTACGCAGGTCTCTTTTTAAATCCAAAATATAAATAGAATTATTCAACTCAATATGGCATCAAGTGCGCTATTATATTTTTTTACTAATACAAAAGATAAATGAATAAACCACAAATTATTTTTTTATTTTCTTTCACTTAAAAGCATCAGTTTTTTTTTTTTTTTTTGTTGAATTTTTAAAGTAAGTTTTTTTTGTTGTTATTTTCCCACGCCTTATTAAAGTTTGTTTCATTTCTCGTCTTTGAATTTACATGGATAAGTTTACTTAAATATATTTTTCTTACAGGATTCCCTGGCTTTTCAGGTTAGTAACACAATTCGTGGCTGACCTACCTCTGAGGTACTCGAGGGTCGTTAAAAATGTACAATGGAAGAACAACAGTCGTTTGAAGTGAATTAGCTCAACGTTTCTTATTTATAGCTGCTTCTTGTGATGTCTTTTTTTTTAATTTTGATGTTTTATATAAACTTTTGTTATGTTTCTTTAATATGACAAAAAAATTTCTTTATAAATAAAAATTAATGTTTGTATTTGTAATGAAACTTTGGTGGATTGTTCTGCCCGTGTCCGCAAAGGTTCTTGATATAAAGAGATCCTGCGGGAGTTTTGAAACTCACGTGGGTGAATCCGCGGGGCACAGATAGTATAAAATAAAAAACCCTTTTTATGTGTCTATAGGCATTCCAAATTTCAGATTTCTCAATAATTTTATCAGAATGAATCATTAGTAAATGTTGCACCTTATTTCGACATTGCTTCGGCACTTTTTCAAAATGGCGGTCTATGCTATACCTACTTGTATTCTACGTATATCTTTGAGCGTTCAAAAACTGCAACTTTATTCTTTGTATCACATTTTGTTGTGTCTATTTTTTTTTTCTTAAGTGATCACATTTCCGATTCAAAAGTGGAATGTTGATTTACTAGACAAGAATCCTGGTGGAAAATCTCTAAAACGGGCAAAATTTTAAAATTAAAACCACCACAAAAAAACTTGGTTATCATTTTTATAGTTGGATATATGGCACAGGCCTACCCAAATTGAATTGAATTGAAATTACTTTATTTGACACACACAAAACATACAAATATTAAAAACTAAAACACAGTTGAGTTGCACCAAAAAGGCGCCCAGCTCAGCATAAGTCGGGTGACGACAGGGCCCACCCGGCGTTGGGGTCAAATGCAAGGGTCAGACTTCAAACACGGTTTCAAATCGCTTCTAATACGTGAATACGTGGCAGATTTCTTCACTACGTTTTCCTACACCTTAAAGCTTTCGACAATTATTTTTATTCGTACACACAGACCTCAGACCAAATAAAAACTAAACACGGAACGCGTAGAACAAACAAGTGAAGCCAGGAAAAAGACACCATCGCCGTGCACGTACACAGAAACACGCACACACTTACAAGAAAAAGACACCATACCTGGGAATCGTTGTGGCACTTTGCACACCACATGCATACGCAACCGGCTTCACTTCGTTGTTCGAGACGTTCCGTCTTTAGTTTTTATTTGGTCTGAGACACAGACCTGAAAAGACCTTGGTAGGTATATGTAAAATCCTGGGATCGAACCCGCGATATTTGAGTGCGAGGCGAGAATGGGCATGTTGACTAATTTTTATTTTTTAGTCCGTCTTGTAGATTATTAAAAAATATTGGACACGTATTTTTTCTTTTTTTACGTAATCAAAAAATAACGGCGATATATTGAGTTGAAATTTCGCGTGACGTCACTATTCGGACAGTTTGTATGGCGGTTTTAGCGGTTAGTGACGTCACGACCCCCTCACCCTAAACTTTAATGCGCTTTATCTCTGTATATTTTAATTTATTTGAAAAAGCAAAAAATACGTGTCTATTATTTTTTTATTTTCTAACTGACGGACTAATTAGAATTTTGATTTTCAAAAGTAGTCCACACACCCACCACACCACTGTGCACTGGAGCTATCTGCTATCATGCCCAAGGTTTTCGTGGTTTAATATGAAAGATAAACAATCAAACAACATAGGTCGTTGAGATTTTTATCACTATTTGTAACGAGCGGCTCGAAAGGATTTACGAGTTCGGTAATTAGTTCCCCCGAACACTTTTAATATTGGACAAGCTATAAAAATTGCTGGTGAAAATTAAGCTCCATGAAAAACTGTCCAAAGAGGCACTCAAATATACTTAATGGCTATAAAGTGTTTCGGAAAACATTGAACACGTAATAGGTATACTGCATCGTATAAAAAAGTCGCTTCCCGCTGTCTGTCTATCCCTATGTATGCTAAGATCTTTAAAACTATGCAACGGATTTCACCAACGGATAGAGTGACTCATGAGGAAGGTTTATTTTTATATTTTATTCTGGAATTCCCGCGGGAACTACGAAATTACTGCGGGTGAAACCGCAGGGAACAACTAGTTTATAATTTTTCATTTAGTACGCACCTACCGAGGAAATGAGTATAGGCAAGGTAGTATTAAAAAAGTTTCAAACTTTTATAATATCACGATTCAGTTCGTTTCTGAACGAGGTCCAGTTATAATCAAGGCAAAAATCATTAATTAAATTGGTTTTTCTTTATTTAATACTGCTGCGCAACTGCGCCCTGCGGTTTCACCCACGTTAACGTTGGGGATCCCGCGGGAATTCCTGGATAAAAGTACCCTTTCCTTTTCTGTACCTCTGACAACGTGTAGCATGCAATAATTAATTATATTTCATCTGCGTTAATTTCGGAGATCCCGCAGGAATTCCGGGATAAAAGGTAGCCTATGTTCTTTTTCATGTCAAAGACTACATGCTCGCCAAATTTCATCCAAATCCGTTCAGCCGTTTTTGCGTGATTGAGTCCAAACATCCAAACATCTAAACATCTAAACATCCAAACATCCACACTTTCACATTTACAATATTAGTAGGAAGTAAGATTGAAGAAAGGTAAAAAAAATTATTGCCTTAATTAATAATGTGCCACGAAATGTCAACTTTTTTCGTATATTAGATGAGTTGACAATTGTGTCCCTGAGCTACTGTGACTATAATATCTTAGATATTATACTTAAAACAGGTTTCTATCTGCGTTTGTTTCGTTTTGTCTCTGCTTTAGTTTCATAAACTATATATACTTACAGTAGGTAGGTAGGTATCTACAAATCTGATATTTTAAACAATTTCCTATACTTACAAAAACCGTAAAATAAAGTTTAATTTACCACCGGTGAAACAAGGTTCTATTCCATCCATATCTATTGATTTTTTGTTGTCATTTTTGTGAAGTGAATTTTTTTTTTCCATAATATTCAGTTTTCCATTAAATTAATTCATTAAGTTGTTAATAATAATTAATTTAAGCACTAAAAATCACTTCCCACGCTTATATACATTGACGCATTATTAATTACGCACTCGTTATTATAATATTATATACAATAATCAAGTAAACAAGTACTTATCAGACTTTTAAATATAAAAATACAAGCTATCTCAATTCAGGTGACCGCATGTTTACATTTATTCCTAATAAAAAGTATTATTTATTCCTAATAAATTCCGGGATAAAAAGTACCCTATATCCTTTTCGGTACCCCTGACAACTTGGACGCAAAGTTTCATGACGATCGGTTTAGCCGTCAATCGTAACAAATACAGCGATGATAGCTCAGCGGTTGGTGCGTTCGGATCAAACGCCGTAAGGCGTAGGTTCAAATCCTAACAATGAGCTTGAGCTGTCGGTGTAGGAAAACATCGTGAGGAAACCATAGCATGGTGGTAGGGCGCTCTCTAGTGCCCGGCTGGCTAGCTACCACCTTCAAGTTGCAAATCTGTCGCCGAGCACCTTACGGTGTGTTCCAGCAGCCCCACTTGAAAGCCAGTTTCCATCCCCGTTCCAGGTCGGCAACGCACCTGCATGCCTTCTGGTGTTGCAGATGTCCATGGGCGGCGGTAATCACTTACCATCAGGTGTACCACATGCCCGTTTGCCCCCTATGACATTAAAAAAAAGCAAACAAATAAACTCACGTTCGCGTTTATAAATAGTAAGGATATCTATGTTTTTGTTGCAGGCAAATTCCGTCGCGAGTTCCATCGTTCCTATTTCAAATGCCTGTGCTGCTGCCGGCCGGCCGCCGCGCCCGACCGGAACGGCACCTCGTTCGCCCTGATCGGCAGGTCGCGGCCCGGCACCACCAGGACGGTGGTCAGGCGCGACGACTCGTGCGCCAGCTACCGCCCCCCGAACCACTCGCCGTCGAACCACAACAGCGCCAACAGAGACTACGCGCGGACCACGACGTCGTTCGCCGGCTCGATGAACGGCAACCGACGGCCGAAGATACGCGACGACTCGATCAGCGAGTCCGCCAGGTTCACCCTCACGTCCGACGTCAAAGAATGACAATTAGGTCGGGACTTGTTCGTTTGCCAGCACGCTGATCTGAGGAACAGGACGGACGGAACGGAAAACTATATAGCTAGGAGTACGAATAGCATAGATTGTAAACCCTATTACGATTGCTTCAAAGGCGGCAATGCGAGCGGAGACTGCGGTAAGAAAGCTAAGCTAAACGGTATATCCGACGAGAGGCACAGCGATACGTACGCCGAATACTGCACAGAAGAGAATCACGTCACGACAGATTTTCTCGTTGTGAATAGCGACAAAAACGGGTACAAGTTCAAATTTAACCGCAGCTTGAACAGTTGTCTGATTAATGATAAAAGGAAAGTTAAGTCTGTGTTTTAGATCCTAACGCCCCGTAATGCTAATGGATTTTAAAGCACGACCCAAGGTGACTAACTGGCATGTTGACTATTTTTTTTTTTGCCCGTCTTGTAGATAAAAAATATTGGACACGTATGTTTTCTTTTTTTACGTAATCAAAAAATAACGGCGATACATTGAGTTGAAATTTCGCGTGACGTCACTATTCGGACAGTTTGTATGGCGGTTTTAGCGGTTAGTGATGTCACGACCTCACCCTAAACTTTAATGCGCTATATCTCTGTATATTTTAATTTATTTGAAAAATCAACAAATACGTGTCTGACGGACTAATTACAATTTTGATTTTCAAAAGTAGTCAAAATCCCCATTACCTACGTCGATGCGACAGTTGTAAAAAAATAAAGGGTAAATGAACTGAATGTGGTAAGGGAAATGATTTTGATGGTTTTTTTAGTTTAGCTTTGTTATAATACTAGCTGTGCCCCGCGGTTGCACCCGCGTGAGTGTTGCGATTCTCGCAGGAACTCCAAAGTGGCCTAATTTACACCTTAGCAGTTAAAGTCTCGTCAAAATATCGTTTCAGATATTCACCCACGTGAGTTTCTGGATTCCCGCAGGAACTCCAAACGTATTTTATTCCTCTTCTTACAATTACAAATACAACAAAAAAGAGTAAGCGAAATCGGTCCAGCCGTTCACGCGTGATGCCGTGACCAAGGGAAATAGGGTTTTTATATATGTAGATTCCAATTAAAAGACTGTTACACGTCTATAACTACTTCAGTATAGTTTAGTCTTTGGTTTAGTTTTTATTTGGTTTCTTTATCATGCCAAATATAATTTCTTTCTTTCATTCTTTCTTCTTTTTTGTTTACATAATTATGTTTATTAATATTCTATCATTAGAAAGTAAATTAAAAAAAACTAATGGATCAAAGCACAGCCTAAACCGCTGATCGTAGAGACCTGAAACTTGGAGGGTGTGTTCTTTGTACGACGTAGGCATCCGATAAGAGAGGATTTTTGAAAATTCAACCCCTAAGGGGATTTAAAGAGGTTGCAAAGTTTGTATGGAACAATTCCGCGGGAACTTCGAAATTATCGCGGGTGAAACCGCGCGGGACAGGTAGTCTGCAATAAAAGAAGGTGCGTTGCCGACCTGGAACGGGGATGGGAACTGGCTTTCAAGTGAGGCTGCCGGAACACACCGTTAGGTGCTCGGCGACAGATTTTCAACTTGAAGGTGGTAGCTACCTAGCACTAGAAATTGGCCTACAAGATTGATTTAAATACCCATTTCATATACTGAGGATCATACACGCGTTGTTGGACATTTTCGCATTGGATTGGACATTTTGTTGGACATTTTTGACGCGTTTTCATTGGTTTAGTTTATTTACCCTAAAACAGCTGACAGGTCGCCATTACTTGAACCAGCCTCCCTTCCTGGGTATATCCATATCCGATTTCTACTTCACTTCGCTATTTCAGATTTTTTTTTATTTTTATTTATTTATTTATTCAATTTAAAAAGCATGACAGCATAATAAGCCATAGCGCTTAATAAATAATTAATTCTAATATTTAAAATGGAACAAATTTTTTTTTTTTAATTAAAAACAATTTTAAAATTTGAATTAAAAAAGAAACATAACATTAACAAAAACTTACTTATATTTACATATTTACACAGGAACTTATAACAGGCATTCTTTCCTCTAACATTCGCTTGCACTCGATCATCAATCTCCCAAGCCCTGTCACAAACATATCACACTCCGGGGAGCTGAGGAGCAAGGAGGAGAGCAGGTCTCGAGCGCGGGATTGCCGAAGCTGTTTATTGATGTAAAATGAAATCGCCGACTTCCCAAAAAGTGGGAGATGCTCAATGCGACTGTATATTTTTGTCCTCTATTAGATTTTCAAACATGTATCAAATACATTTTCAATTAATATATACGGGTATGCTATTTTGTGAAAAAAAGAGGTTAACATTGAAGATTTTAAATAGGTTGGTATAAATAAATCAATGGTCATAATATGTTCATAATTTCTACAAAAAAATTTGAATGTTTCACGCAAGACGTCCCGCGACGGTTCAATTTCTTTTTTAATAATTGCGTCAAAATTATCTTTATGTAAATAATGTTTAAGATTTGGGATGAGAATTGAATACTAATTACTCTTTTTATTTATTTATTGGACTCACAAAACAGGTAACAATCGGAATACTGACTAAAATTATAATACAAAGTTGTAGAGCTAGACTGTTACCACAGACACGTGGGCACAGCATGGTAAACACAATTATTAAATAAAAATAAAAAGCTGTTAGGTTGTCAACATAAAAGTTAAAGTTATGTTAGTACTCTAAAAATAAAAAATAGAGAAGAAGGAAACGATCAAAGCAGAGAGGAACGAACCGGGATCATGCATTTTTTTATGGTTCTTGAGGGATATCCCTCAAGTGAGATTAAAGAATAGATGAAGAATAGAATAAAATTTTTATTGCGCAACACAAGGTTTACAAACAAAACAAACAAATTAATTGCAAACAAACTAAACTTAAATCTTGGTTGGCTGGTTTTGCCTCGGTGTGTCTCTGCTGCTGCAAATGGCAGCTGACTCAGCATTTGCTGATGGGAACCCTCAGCGCTGGTTAGACAGACATCACATCCCGTATTTTACTATCGGAGCCGGAGACGTTACGTTCCAACCCACTTGTTCAGCCGGTTGCATACATCGACAGCATATTTCATTTGCTCCAAAGTTACGGTTACTTGCGCCACGCTCGCTTCAGATACGCTGAGGTGACCTATTTAGCATGTGTTAACATATTTTAAACACTTTTTATCGGTTTACGTAACAACAATTTATCACATTACTCTGATATATGCGGTTTCTTCTTATGGTTCACCTCTAAAAAATATTTTGGATAATAAACCAAGACAGGTATGTAATGGGCATGTGGACTAATTTTTATTTATTAGTCCGTCTTGTAGATTATTAAAAAATATTGGACACGTATTTTTTCTTTTTTTACGTAATCAAAAAATAACGGCGATATATTGAGTTGAAATTTCGCCGACCGGAGTTCCTGCGGGAATTCCGGGTTAAAAAGTACCTACGTCCGTTTCCTGGTTCCAAGCTACCTTCCCACCAATTTTCAGTCAAATCGGTTCAGCCGTTCTTGAGTTATAAATATTGTAACTAACACGACTTTCTTTTATATTATACTATAGATGGACGCAGATAAGCAATAACATGTTAAACCACAAAACGAAGTTATTAATTCAGAACAATTTATTGAGAGTTAGAGAACGTTTTTTAATTATGTGTTTACCTTATTACATTGTTTAAATATGTAACTAAATATTAAACATAAAAATGTTGAAACAAAATGGCGCTATAATTTTAAAACTTTAATTTACACAAAATTCCTACAGTGTGGGTTAACACACTATGGCTTATCTATGTCCAGATAAGGAACTTCGTTCCTATCCGGTGTCCCCACGACACTACTCTTTTTTTAATACTAAACCGAGTTGATATCCCTTCTATGTTCTGTGTACTGTACTGAACTTCAATTCCAGCGAAGTGCGAAACATTGTTCACCTTTAGGCGCTATGATTCACGAGCGCGTCTGGGCACACCTTAAGTTGAAGGCTTCGTTCTGTCTTTACACGGAAACCACTCGGTTGGATAAAAGCTTATTCGATTCATTTGAGGCGCTCTCCCCGCTTGTCTTTGGTCTCGATTGGCAAATTGGCCTACATTTTCGTGAGGCGTGTACCTACTCGTTAAATTCACCAAGGCAACAACGATGCATTGAAAGTTATTTTATTTGAAAAGAAATCGCTAGTTCAATGTTTTCACTCTCTTCATTACTGTTTAAATGAAATGTATTGGAAGATAATATCTTTTAAGAGAATAGCGCGCCCGCGCCTTAGCAAAAGCCACACGCGCCTCAAGCGAAAACCCATAGCTCCCTCAGTTCATAATTAAATAATAGAAACCACAAGTTTTGCTATTGAATCTTTGATCAATATTAATTATCCTTACTAATATTATAAATGCAAAAGTGAGTTTGTTTCTTACGCTTTCCCGCCTCAACGGCTGAACGGATCATCATGAAATTTTGCACACACGTTTTCAGGGATACAGAGAAGGATATAGGGTACTTTTTTTGTGGAATTCCCGCGGAAACTCTGGAATTAACACGGGTGAAACTGTATGAAATTTTGAATATCTATACCTACTACCACTACACGTTAGGTAGAGAAAAAATATATAGGGTAGTAAGTACTTTTATCTCGGAATACCCGCGGGATCTCCGAAATTACCGCGAGTGAAACTGCAGGGAGTAGCTAGTATTAAAATAAATAAATGTTTAAACTCTTTAATACCTAGATTGTAATAAACATATAATATCAAAAAATGGTACCTTTAGTAATTTTTATTTTTAAATTATTATCATTGTAAATAGGTATTTACTTAGCTATAATAATTGTTAAAAATAAGTTAGTGTGTTATTTATTTTAAAGTTTAATTGAATGTATTTTAATTAAGGTCTTTAATTTTTCAAATTTATTACATGTTACCTATACAATGTGTAAGAAAAACAAATCGAAAGATAGGGTGTGTAAAGAAACACTTTTTTTTTAAGTTTTGATCTAATTAAAAAAAAATCTTAATATTCGCAGTTATAGTTTACCTACCTTGGATTTTAACAGAATTTTACTGATATGTGAAAGGCGTCTTTTTAACTAAAAAACTATTTACAATGGAACTTAGATATTATGGATTTAAATTTATTGGTATACACGTAAAAGGATCGTAGGTTGAACAATATATTTTAATTATTTGAAATTCAATATGCATTGCAAATAATAGGAAAAAATTACAATTGTATAATATTTTTTATTTAATCACAATCATAAAACAAGTAAAAAAGGTTCAAGTTTATACTATTTTTTTACACAAAAAATTCGCATTTTTCAGCCAGCTATAGTAACAATTAACAATACCGACTCAATCTTTACTTATAAATACGGAAGTGAGTTTGTTTTTGTTTTTTGTTTGTTACGCTTTCACACCTTAACAGCTCAATCGGTCATCATGAAATTTTGCATACACGTTGTCAGGGGTACAAAGAAGAACATGGGGTACTTTGTACCCCGGAATTCCCGCCCGAACTCCGTAATTAACGCGGGCGAAATCGCTGAGCACAGCTAGTTATTAATAGTACATTGTTATCCAAGGGGTGAAAGTAACTCATTTAGTGCCGAGACGGGGTTTGGCGCCCGAGCGTAGCGAGGGCGCCAATAGTTCGAGGCACTAAATAAGTTACTTTCTCCCGAGGGTAACACTGTGCTTTTCATTACGAATGCAAGGAAAGTCAAAATAAAAATAGGAATTAGCTAAAGAAAAAATGAGTGAAGATCGGATAGTCGCTTGACACTTTCCCACCTATTTCTTTTTCTTTGGCCGGCTAGCTATTCAGCCAGTATTTTTTATTTACATTGTGGCGACCTAAAAAAAATATTTTCTTTAATTATTAAGTATTAATTAAAGAAAATAAAAAAATATAAATAGGAATTAGCTTAAGAAAAAGTGAGTGAATTTTATTTTAATTAATACCTACTTAAACTTTACGTTATTTCAATTTTATATCGCGCTGGCTGTATAGAAAGTTGAAACATGGTTCAATTAAAATGTGAAAATAGACCTAGTTTTTTTTTTAATAATTTGACAGTTGTCAGTTGAAAGCGATTCTCCCTAGGGCTGAAAAGGGCTACTTTCAACCCGCTTCTCAGGCAACTTCAGACCTACTTTCCGAGCATGAGTAATGAAAATATTTTTCTTATACGTCGCATCAAAAATACAACCTGAATTAAATGACACTGAAAAAGAAAAAAGTTTATATTGCAAAATACTAAATCAAAATTAATAGGTAATGACATTATATTTGTATTTTTTGTATATCTATTTTCTTCTAAAGAATATCCAAATGTGGTTGTTAATAAAGCAACTTTAAAAATACATGTAGATATAATTATCTAGTATTGTAATTAAAATTAATTAAATAACAACAAAAATATTGCTGTATCAATATGAATAAATCAAAATTGCAACAAATACCTAAATGTATTTTTTTTAAAGCATGCCTTTATACAGGTACCTGTCCTAAAAAAAATAAAAGGAGAACATTTTGGACGTTTGTTTTTTGTTATGCTTTCACGCTTCAACTACTCAACCTATCAATATGAAATGTTCTGTACACGTTTTCAGGAGAATTAAAAAGGACACTGGGCACTTTTTATGTCGAGATTTACGCCTACCTATTTTATTACCTTTATAATTACGTAACAATATATTATTCAATTAATACAAACAAGTGGATTGCAAATTTCGCGGTCTAACGTTGAGTATAACTATGGAACCTGACTTCTGAAGTAAAGGTTTATTATTAATACACAAAAAGTTGGCCCCCACCGGGAATCGAACTCTGGAACTTAGCGTCAACTCTCCAATCCAGTCGTAGAATTAATTGAATATTCATGAAGAACGCATATTAAATTAGTTTAGTAGTTAGTTTAAAAAAAAAATATTCCAGGAAAGGTTTTGCCTACGAAGAAGATTTGACTACTGCTGCATGTATCATTAATCCATCCTACTAATATTATAAATGTGAAAGTGTGGATGTTTGGATGTTTGTTACTCAATCACACAAAAACGGCTGAACGGACTTGGATGAAATTTGGCATGCATGTAGCCTTTGACATGGAAAAGAACATAGGCTACCTTTTATTTCGGAATTCCCACGGGATTTTCGAAATTAAGCGGGTGAAATAGAATTAATTATTCCATGCTACACGTTGTCAGAGGTACAGAAAAGGACATAGGGTACTTTTTATCACGGAATTCCCGCTGGATCTCCGACATTGACGCGGGTAAAAATTTGGTGTTACTGCCTACATTAATTTCGGAGGCCCCGCGGGAATTCCGGCATAAAATATACCCTATATCTTTTTTCTGTACCGACAATGTGTAAGCAAAATTTCATGATGATCGGTTGTGTAGTCAAGGCGTGAAACAGACAGATAGACAGTTACAATGTCCTAACAAAAACTGTTGTCGATACGAAAAATAAAAGGATCAAAAAAAAATTGATTCAATACGTAAAACTGGTTAAGCAAACGACATAATGCTGTTATTCTTATCTCTAATAATATTATAAAGAGCAAAAGTTTGTGAGTTTGTGACGTTGTAGGGGGTAATCTCTGGATCTACAGAACCGATTTTGAAAATTCTTTCACCTATAGAAAGTTGTATTGATCCTGAGTATCATAGGGTACTTTATATTTCGGAATTCCCGCGGGAACTTACTTTGCAACAGTTGCGCGCCTGCCCCGCCTACATATCCTTTCTTCTTTTGTTAATTTATTTGCTCTCTGGTATGACAGTGGTCGATTTTGCTCTAGTATGCCCGTTGGCCCCCTATTCCATAAAAAAGGAATACTCGTATATTGTTGTTTCATAGAATAAATTAGCGCGTCTTTACTCTAAGCTTTAATTGCGCATGTCAAATTCTGTCGGCTTAGGTACCTACTCTTGATACAATCAAGTTAAGATCAAATAAAACTCGGATCGGAATGAGATCGAAAATAATTCAAATTTGGCTATAAGTACTTTTGAAGCTTTGAGATCGCGTCTCTATCGTATTTATCTGTGAAATGTTTCGAATGTCAACCAAAAAAATTCAACTTTTTTAATCTTGTTGGACGTCATTTTTAGACATTAACACGATTCCAAATACGATTTCAATTTGAAGTCTAATCAAAATCGAAATCTGCCACAAATCATTTTGAAGAGAAATCCAAAGAAAATTAGCAAACACAAAACGCAATTGAGCCTTACGCTCCATCCAGAAGTTTTTAATTGTGTTGCCATTAGAATAAATTTGTGGAATGGTTGCTGACGCACAATTTTGCAGTAGGTAGCCTCATGCGGTGTTGACAATAATTTGTCAAAGCCTGTATACAGCGGCAAATACTTGACACGAAGTATTTGCTTTTGGCGGGCGTGGAGTGTAAATGTTTTGGTTTTCTTTTTTTTTTATATGGATCTCGCATATAATGCATTTAGCCAGTTTCAAGTCAAATTAATTAGATCAATGTATTTTCTATTACAATACTTGGTTGTAATCCTTTTCATCCTACTTAATATAATAAACGCGAAAGTTTGTAAGAATGTATGGACGGATGGATGGATGGATGTTTGTTACTATTTCACGCAAAAACTACTAGATGGATTTAAATGAAACTTTACAATAATATAGCTTATACATCAGATTAACCCATAGGGTACTTTTTATCCCGAAATTCCCCGGAAACTCTGAAATTCACGCGGGTGAAACCGCGGGGCACAACTAGTTATCAATACGAATGTGAGTTTGTTTGTTCGTTTATTAAGCTTTCACAGCTTTACTGCTCAACCTATCCTCATGAAATTTGGCTACACGTTTTCAGGAGAACACAGAAGGACACAGGGTACTTTTATCCCGGAATTCCCGAGGGAAATTTGAAATTAACGCGGGCTTTTAGGACCTTTGCGAACAGCTGGTTTTTTTTTTGTGAAACCCAAGGGAAAAGCTAGTAAGAACTAAATACGTTCTCAGTCTCAGACAAGAGGCCTCAGACTGAGAGATTTAACGCCATTTATAAACGTCTCGGATTCCTTAAAAGGCATAGCGAAGGTTTTAACAACTTGTCGTAAATTCCTGAAATCCGTGCAATTGTTCTGTCCTTAATTGCTTTTTCCGGCTCATTTAGCATCTTTAAACATAGCAGGCGGAACTTCTCGGTTCATAAGTTGTTGATGAAGTTGACGACGCGACGGGGTCCTAGTTTCGACTCCCGGTGGAAACGGATCGATGTAATAAACACGGCCTAAAATAAATGTAATAATATTTATAATATTTTTTATTTTGCAAAAAGCCAGTACAAAAAGACAGCATACAGACATTAAACTTAATTCTACATGGCTGTATTGGGCCAACATGAGATTATGTCCCCTGACTCTCAAACTAGGTAAAAACCTGTGAGATGAGGGTCAGTGGTCACTCGCTGCGCTGATGCTCAAAGTAGATGACAGCCAAAAATAGTGTATCACACTTAGGTACAATATTAGCCTCTAGATTGGCGTATTTATTAGTAAATGTTCTGTGTATGTGTGTGTGCGTGTTTGTGTGTGTGTGTGTGTGTGTGTTTGTGTGGAGTGTGTGTATGTGTGTGTGTTTGTGCGTGTATGTGTGAAAGTAACTCTGTCCATCTATTTCTCTGTTAAACCGGATATCATGAAATTTTCAAGTATACGTGGCATAGATACATAGATATTGAGTAAGTACAGTTGGGATATTAACTATAGTAACTAACTGCAGCTGCTGTTGTTTTTTTTTTTAAATATTTTCAACAAAATTTTCCCCGCAGGATCTTTGGAGTTCCCGCGGGAATTCCGGAATTCCGGGATTAAATTACCTATTCCAGACCTATAAGTCTATCTCTGTGCCAAATTCCATCTAATTCCATTCATCCGTTCTAAGGTGATTAAATAACAAACATAATATGTATATCTATCCATCCATCCCAACTTTTACATTATTTTTATGATAATACTAGCTATTCCCCGCTGTTTCACCCGCGGAAATTTCGGAGATCCTACAAGAATTCCGGAATGCAAAGTACCCTATGACACTCAGGCTCACGTAGCTTCCTGTAAGTGAAAGAATTTACAAAATCGTTTCAGTAGATCCAGAGATTACCCCCTACAACGTCACAAACTCACAAACTTTTGCTATTTATAATATTATATAATATTATATTATATGTATATTATATGTATATGATCACGGCATCACGCGTGAACGGCTGGACCAATTTCGTTAATTCTTTTTTTGTGTTCGTTATTGAAAGGAGAAGAAAAATTGAAGGAGCTTGGAGTTCTACGGGAATTCCGTAACTGACGCGGGTGAATCTCCGAAACGGTTGGACCAATTTCGACGGGACTTTCACAGCTAATTAGCTGCTATTATAAGGAGTAAATTAGGCAAATTTTGACCTTCTGCGGGTATCGCAAAACTCACTTAATAATTTTGAAATGAAATGAAATGAAATGAAATGAAATGAAATGAAATGAAATGAAATGAAATGAAATGAAATGAAATGAAATGAAATGAAATGAAATGAAATGAAATGAAATGAAATGAAATGAAATGAAATGAAATGAAATGAAATGAAATGAAATAAACTTTATTTGTTACGACAACAGTTAATATGTGAAATAACATAAACAAGCACAACCAGCGTGTCGCAACAAAACGGCAACCAGCTCAGCATAAGCATATTAATTTCATACTTAGGAATCTCGAACCATAATAGGCAACGACTGATGACAAAAATAAATCACAAAATATGTACATAAATTACATTATAATATTACATAGATTAAATAACTTTGTCGATATAATGTATGATAAAAGTGTATAAAACCATATAATAATATAAACAGAACTTAATAAAATATAATATAGCCACACCAGAAAACGCAAAATAGTCTGACTTTAAATACATTTAAATTTTCAGTTAATTCCGTTTTTTACTTTCGACATACCTACATACATAATAGGTACGTATAAAGAAACAATCATTAACGAACATTCCGCATCAAGCGCTGCGGAGCTCCGGCGGATATTAACAATGAAGCGTTGAAATTTCAATGAAAATTGGAAAATTTCACATGTTTCCAACGGTATCTATACCTATATTATGTGCCTACGTGACTGGTATTATCCTCCTATCCTACTAATATTATAAACGTGAAGGTTTGTAAGAATGTATGGATGGATGGGTGGATGGATGTTTGTTACTCTTTCACGCAAAAACTACTGGATGGATTTAAATGAAACTTTACAATAATATAGCTTATACATCAGATTAACACATAGGGTACTTTTTATCTCGGAATTTCCGCGGGAACTCCGAAATTACCGCGGATGAAACCGCGGGGGTCAGCTAGTTCTACATAAACGCCAGTTTGATTTCGTTTGTTTGTTACGCTCACGCCTTAACTACTCGACCGAACGTAATGAAATATTGCATACACGATGCCAGGGGTAGAGAAAAGCACATTAGGTACCTACTTATACTGCGGGAACTCTTAAGGACTCTTAAGAACTTAATATAAAGTAAAGTTTGTTAGTTTGAATGTAGAAGGTAGGTATTTAAAAGCTGCAGTCGTTCGTAACTCTCCCACCTTTTCAACTATATATGTATTAAGTTAGATATCCCTATTATTAAATGTTTCTGTATATCCTTTTGGTGTGTGTGTGTGTGTGTGTGTGTGTATATTTACTCATATATATGTAGATTATAGAACGAACTATAGTAGCAGATAACAGCAGATAGTTATCTGCTGTTGTAATGATAGCTGACTAACTGACGATGATAACATAACGCAATGTAACTGAAGGTAGGCAAAGGTATGACCGAGACTATTAGCTGAGCGACACATCTAGAATGAACTAGAAACTATTACAATGAATTGCACCAACATAGAAGTTGTACAGCATACCAGATATCCGTAGGGAACACGGAGCAGTGCCTGGGACTTGCGACCCAGGTGTAGGTTTAATGAGGCCCCTTTCAAACAAGCTTTTAAGCAAACCTCTGGAAACAATTAGATGTCACAGCACACGTAATCACTATAGCCACTCTAGATTGACACGACACTGATACGACACTATAACTGCACTGAACCGAACACAAAGTAACAATGAACCATCGCTTACGCATACCCGCATTTTATGACAAGTTCTAACAAAGTACTAGTCGGGCAATGGAGTGGAGCGGGGGAACGAACTTATCTACTACAACCGCTATTCGACAGCGGGAAGCAACAGTTGTTTTTAATAAAACTACCCTCAATGCCGACATATATTTATGTATATTTTTATAATAGCTAAATATTTAAGTACGTATTTTATGCTGTGTAATATTTATATATTAATCATCTCTATATTCAGTCCTTTTTTACCTATGTCTTAGTTTTTAACAGTTTTTAGTTTTTGATACTATATAATATTATTTATATTTATTTTTTCGTTTTTTCCGTAGGTCGCACACCCCGTTCCCTTTTATCTCTCTGTCAACCCAATGGTCAACTGTCAGAGAATGCCGCAAGGCATTAAGTTCGCCATTTGTACTATTTTGTGCAAGAAGAATAAATAAATAAATAATCTCTGGTACCTACTACTGAACCGATTTCGGAAATACTTTCACTGGTAGAGAGCTAGCCCTGAATGGCTTTTTATTCTGTAACAAAGAATATCTTCTGAGATTCCACGGTTCACGTAAAACCGCGGGCGAAACAGCTAGTTAGCACTATAATCCTACTAATATTATAAATGAGAAAGAGTGGGTGTTTGGATGTTTGTTACTCAATCACGCAAAAACGGCTGAACGGATTTGGATGAAATTAGGCATGCACGTTGTCAGGGGTACAAAGAAGGACATTATAGTAGGGGTAGTTTTTATCCCGGAATTCCCGCGGGAACTCCGAAATTACCGCGAGTGAAACCGCGGGGCACAGCTAGTAATATTATTATAAACAGGAAAGATTTGATTTATTTTTTGTTTGTTTGTTACGATTTAACGCAAAAACTACTGGACCGATTTCAAAAATTCTTTCACCATTAGAAAGTTACATTATTCTTGAGTAACATAGACTATACTGTAATCTGAAATTCCTGCAGGAACTCCGAAATTACCGTGGGTGAAATCGCAGGGTACAGCTATTATATTATGATAACCTTAAAAGAAGTCATCCACGTAAAGGTTTGGGACGGAGCTCATATATCACCGCTCAATCTCCTTTTGCATACTACACGTTGTCAGGAGTATAGAGGAGGACATAGGGTACTTTTTGTTCCGGAATTGCCGCGGGAACTCCGAAATTGACGCGGGTGAAACCGCGGGCAACAGCTAGTTAGCAATAAAGAATTTTGCATGTTAATAATATCCGCAATACAAAATATGAAACGTAACGGCTACCGACTGGGCTAGCATGTTCAATACGATGCTCAGACCAAATAAAAAGTAAAGACGGAACGCGTAGACCAAACAAGTGAAACCAGGAAAAAGTCACCATCGCCGTGCACGTACACAGAAACACGCACACACAAGAAAAAGACACCATAAATTGTAAATAAAAATTTAGCAAATCCATACACTTTCCTAATCACCACATGCATACGCAACCGGCTTCACTTCGTTGTTCGAGACGTTCCGTCTTTAGTTTTTATTTGGTCTGAGATACAATGTAATTTTATTCGATTCTCAATGACAATCTTGTCTATCAGTATCAGTGGCAACTGGCAACACGACATCTAAGTAGGTAGGTACCTATTTATATGAAAATGAATAGCCGAAATGTATGTAATCGAATTACTTTCAAACGACTGCACCAAATCGGAAAATCTTTTTATTTTCGTGTTCGTTATTGTCAGCACAAGGTTTATGTAAAAGAAGTTTGGAGTTGCCGCGGGAATTCCGACGCTCACGCGGTTGAATCTCCACCGTTGAACCAATTTCGACGGGAGTTTCACTGCTAATTAGCTGATGTTTTAAGGGGTAAATTAGGACACTTTGGAGTTCCTGCGGGGATTCCAAAACTCACGCGGTCACCGCGGGGCACAGCTACTATAGCATATGTAACTTTGACAACGCCACGGTATTAAACTAGTCTTAACATGACCCAGACTCGAATATGAAAAAAACTGACAGTGATCCGCTACGAGTGCCACCTAAGAAGCTTTAGAGTTGACACAATAAAATATTTGCGGTCTCAAAAATTGAGAGACCTCTCACGAAATCCCTGAAGGAGCTTAGGAAAATATTGAACGAGGTCGTCTCCGGCACTGTAGTATAAAATGTAAAAAAAAGCATTACCTACGTATTTCACAACATTCTAAGCTTGCTTTTTCACTTGCGTATTACGTAGGTATATCCAAATTTCGGGTCCATTAATTAGGTACATTTTGTATCACATCCCACGTTGGTAGAGTCTATATTTTTATTATCCCCTCTATTCATTTGTAACAACCACATGAAAATCTGTTCGGAAGTTTTTGAGTTTTAAAAAATGTGGCGGTGGCGGACATTCACTCATACACTCACACACATACACAAATACACATTCGCGCCCACAAACTCACACATACAAATACACACACAAGCACAAACAAATTCAAGCTTAATGACAATGAAAGTTTTATGGGTTGGGAAGGAAAAAAAAAAGTAAACAAATAAAGAAATAAAAAAAAAATATAATTATATTTATATAAATATATATCTGTATGAGTTAATTAATTATCAAGCTTTAGTTATATAAATATTTTGGATGGCTATGGAAGAGTGGGACCTACTGGCACAAGTATATAAAATGCTTAAAAGTAGGTCCCAACAACCGTTTGTAATGTCCTCTTATAAAATAATTATTTTTTTATTTTATTTTTTATTTTGATTATATAAAAACAGAAACTGACTGACTGATCGATCAATGCACAGCTAAAACCGCTGGGACTAGACTAGAACCATGAAATTTTGCACAAATATCTAGATGGCGTAGGTGTGCACTAAGAAAGGATTTTTGAAAATTCAACCCCTGACGGGGTGAAAAGGGGTTGCAAAGTTTGTATGGAACAACGTATTTTCGTGGAAGAAATTTCAGATATAATGTTTTGTCAGGAGTACATAAAGAGAAATAGGTTATAGGGTACTCTTATCCCAGAATTCCCTCGAAATCTCTGAAATTAACGCGGGTGAAACCGCGGGGAACAACTAGTCACATATATATTCATATATAGTTCTAAAACTAAGTTGAAATTACTCTCAACATATAGGTTCATTTCGATGCGACAAATATAGATGTAGATTGAAATTCTAAGAGACTTCTAAGATATTATTCCTGACAATTAAACCTGATTACAAACATACACTTCAATGTTATATATATAACTAGCTGTCCCCCGCGATTTCATCCGCGGTAATTTCGGAGTTCCCGCGGAGGTTGCGGGAAAAAGTACTCTATGTCCTTCACTTCCCGAGGGAATTCCGGGATAAAAACTATCCTATCTTTTAAGTTGGACCATATTATGAAGGGTTACAAAATTTTATCAAAATCCGTTCAGTAGTTTCGGAGTCCATCGCGGACAAACAACGTGACACGTGATTTATATATATTAGATTAGATAGATATAAAACTAAACTTAACCTATCCTAAAATAAATCTAAAATATATTATTAAAAGGAGTCCCTTTAGGCTAGGTTCCGAAGATACTGGCAGCCCCTTTGAATAGCTAGGCTAATTCTTTGTCCGAGGTAGCTGCCAGCTCTTCGGTCTCCTGTGATCTCGACTAACCGTTTTGCTATTTCCTTAAAAAGCCTTATAGCGTTAGGACCCCACGGACCAAGGGTCTCGACACCGAACGGCACAAAATCATATTCAGGGCCTAGACCCCTGTATTTGCGTGCTTTAGTATTTTCAGCCGCTTCGCAGGCCGCACCAGCTCTGTTGTTGGTTCCATGCAGATGGGAAGGGGCCAGCGTGTCTGAACAGGTTGCATCCCATACCAGCACCCGCCCCATCTTCCATGGAATCAAACTCATACCGTCCGGTCTCTTGCCATCGTCTCTTGCAATGCCAGTCGGCTCAAGTAGACTTGGCACGTTGATTTAGTTTATTTATGGAATGAGTGAAAAATAGGGGCTTGTTTGGTAAAGCTCGCGACCTAAAATTTCCCCCCGGAATCGGTCACCAGCATTTCTGCTACCGGTGTTCGGTTTGGCAGTATATTTGGTCAGTTAACTCTTGTAAGTAAATAATATGTAATTTGCACTTAACACTCAACTGATACAGCGCGGGACCGATCACTGTGCGGTCTAATATTGTGTTGGTTTCGGTCACTTTCTTCGGTCTGATTGATTTCTCTAGTGTGGTGTAAAAACAGCATATACTATATTATAGCGAAAGTAACTCTGTCTGTCTATTTGTCTGTTACGCTTTCACGCCTTAACGGCTCAACCGACCATCACAAAATTTTACATACATGTTGTCAGGGGAATAAAAAAGTACTATTTATCCCGAAATTCCCGCGAGAACTCCGAAATTAACGCTGGTACAACTGTATTAAATTTTGAATACGAGAAGTTGTCAGGGGTATAGAAAATAGAAAATAGGGTACTGTTATCCTTAAAATAAAAACAATTATTATTATTATTATCCTAGAATTTCCGAGGGATCTCCGAAATTGACGCGGGTGAAAGCGCGGGGAAATAATATTAATAATGTAATTTATTTAATAAATAATTTAATAATAATAATGTAAGCATAATAATATACCTAGTATTTGTCTAGAGCCAATAGTTTTAAAGCGTTCATATTCTTTGAGATTCATCACTCTATGGGCCCTGATCAACCTCAAAGCCTAGGAAAAAGGCAGTACTTTTCTTTGTCACATATTGTTCTATATCCGGTGCCAATATCGGTTGCATTGTTTGGTGCTTTCACTTTACATCTACAATCTACATGGATGTATGTTATGTTGGTATAAAAAATTGGACAGCAATACCGGGTAGAAAAGTGCCTATAACAATAAATACCTACCCTCTATTCAAGAGGTTTCGGGTTCGATTCCCAGTGAGGGTGCACTTTTCATGCTTTAACTCCTCAACCAATCATCATGAAATTCTGCTCGTTATCAGGGCTACATAATAGTACATAGGGTACTTTTATTCCGGTATTCCTACGGGAGCTCCGTAATTAACGCCAACATGAAAGTTTGCATACACGTTTTCAAGTGTACAGAAAAGGACATGGGGTGTTTTTACTTTGGAATTTCCGCGGGAACTCCGAAATCAACGCAGGGATCAGCTAGTTTTAATTATACTTTTAAATAAAATCATTTTTCATTACTCATACTCGGAAAGTAGGTCTGAAGTTGCCTGAGAAGCGGGTTGAAAGTAACACTTTTCAGCCCTAGGGAGAATCGCTTTCAACTGACAGCTGGATACTGCAGAAACTTAAGTTTTTTTTTATGTCATAGGGGGCATACTTATTGGCTAGTAGCACACTTAATGGTTGATTTATGTAAAATAAAATTCACTCATTTTTTTCTTTAGCTAATTCCTATTTTTATTTTGACTTTCCTTGCATTCGTAATAAAAAGCACAGTGTTATCCTCGGGAGAAAGACTTATTTAGTCCCGAGACGGGGTTTGGCGCCCGATCGTAGGGAGTTAGTTAGTTACTTTCACCCCTAGGATAACAAAGTACTATTGAAGTACCCTTAAAGAAAAATAGGGGCTTGTTCGGTAAAATTCGAGAACGAAAAGTTCCCCACCGAAGATTGGTCAACAGTATTTCTGCAGCCGGTGTTCGGTCGGGCGCCATTTTGGTCAGTATACTTTCCCGTAGTTTGCACACTATTGACACCGTGCGGGGTCGGTCACTGTGCCTACTGGTCACTGATATTGTGTCGCCGACATCCTTCGGGTCACGATGGTTGACCGAAACCTCTTCGGTCTGATTGATTTCTCTCCGTATACTTACCGTTGATCAATATAACTCGTGCAGTTACACGATGATTCTCTTACGGCCGCACTCAGAGTCGACTTTAATGATTACTTAGTTAAGTATAGATTTTTAAAACAAAATTGCCGCAATCAGAGACGTTCAGTAAATTAATATTGATTGGCATTTAATGAGATGAAACTTAATTCGTTAAATACCAATAATTAACATTAATTTATTAAACTTGTCTGATTGCGGCAGTTTTGTTTTAAAAATCTATACTTAACTAAGTAATCATTAAAGTCGACTCTGAGTGCGGCGGTTTGTCCTGGATACCTACAGTTGTTTACTCGAAGATTGTATTTAGGTCGGGGGAGACGTTAAAGTTTGTCTGTATTTGGAATAGCTATTTGAGAGATTACCGATTGGCTGGCGACTGGACACCGTATCCGGTGTGCGATTGTGACTAGTTGCGATGACCTACAAACTGTAAGTATTTGTGTCAGACAGACACTGTTGCTATGTTCTATGTTATTCTGAAACAGGTAAATAATTTCGCAAATGGTTGTGTGCGAAACCAATACCTAAAGTTCCTTTTTGTATACGTATTTGTTTTTTGAGTGAGCTACTTTAATACCATTAAGAAAATTTTCCAAAAATAAATAAATTTATGAACTGCTATAAATTTATGACGCCATAATTAACCCCGCGTTCCCAGTAGTATCACGATCTACAAAAGACGAGCTCCTAGGGCCAGACCATAGAGAAAATAAAAAGTAGAGATGACATGTGGGCGGGGTAGGCGCGCCACGGTTGCTAAGGAAGTTAGAGCAAATGCTCTTGATTAGGTTAGTGAAACGATTAAGGAACATTAAGAACTAACATACATAACTATAAATATAATAATGGGCATGTTGACTAATTTTTATTTTTTAGTCCGTCTTGTAGATTATTAAAAAATATTGGACACGTATTTTTTCTTTTTTTACGTAATCAAAAAATAACGGCGATATATTGAGTTGAAATTTCGCGTGACGTCACTATTCTGACAGTTTGTATGGCGGTTTTAGAGGTTAGTGACGTCACGACCCCCTCACCCTAAACTTTAAAGCGCTTTATCTCTGTATATTTTGATTTATTTGAAAAAGCAAAAAATACGTGTCTATTGTTTTTTTTATTTTCTAACTGACGGACTAATTAGAATTTTGATTTTCAAAAGTAGTCCACATCCCAATTTTACAGTTCATTGTTCATTAATTTTACATGTATATAAATACCCCGAGATTTTATTCAGGTAATGTAATCGACAGACAAGCAGACGGACAGATAGATAGAGTCTAATCTAATTTGCTTTCGCATTTATAATGATAGAAATGATTATATTTTTCTTTAATGGTACCATTTGATAGAGCTTGCATTTCTTGTACGTTTACAGGATACCGAATAAGACTAGTTTTGGTCCAACATTCACTCGTGAGTCGTGACCCAGTTGTCGATATGTACATGAACAAACAATATTTTTTTCGGAGCTCCAGTCGAACTATGTCCCCGGTGTAAACACCCGAACATCCTCCAGTCACACTCGTCCCAAGAGGCACTGTGAAAAGCCAGCTACACGCGTTCAAGTTTTTTATATCGAGGGTTCTGTATTTTTGATAATCCTTTTTTCATGTAAAATATCTTTAAACGTGCCTTGGCAGCAAAACCTGTCTCGTGTGCCGTGACGACGTGACGTCATGTCGTCATGCCGTCACGTCACGCCACCGCTCTCGACTTCCTCATATTACTAATAGCTTATTTCGTTGTATCAGGCCAGTTAAAGAAAGGGCTTGTCAACCAAATTTTAGTTTCGGAGAATCAAATCCAAAAATAACGGAGATACATTAAGTCGAAATGTCTCGTGACGTCACGCCGTGCTACAGTTTATAGCACGTCCAATATTTTTTATTGATCTACAAGACGGACTAAATAATAAAATAAAAAAAATAATAATAAAAATTTTGATTTTCATACCCCGGCAACAAGCCTATTTCAAGTGGAAAAAAAATAATTAAATCTTCCTACATCTAGAATCACTGGTCAAGCAACCTTTTATATCGTGTCTTTTCAAACTTCGACATTGGCAGTATCACCGTGGAAGCGGTGGACACATAAATTCCACAAATTGGATTTCATTGGATTTCCTTGCCTACGTATGAAGTGACATCATGCCGTCTCCAACCGAAAACCAGCGCTGGGTGTGCACGAGTTAGCTACTGTTGAGTTGGTGGATGGAGCCCCTATAAAAGGAAAATTGCGACATAAAACGTATTTGCACAGTGGGGCTAGTATAAATAAACATTATAAATGTGAAATGGATTACGAATAGGCAGTGTTTGACGAAGGACGCCCGTTTAGCCCCGAGGTGTAGCAAAGGAAAGAAAAAAGAAATATTGCTAGTTATTATTCAAAGTATAGGTGGAAAAAAATATAGTGATCCATGAATGTTTTATTAAAACACTAGCTGTTTTCCGCGATCTCACCTAAGTGAGTTTCGAGTTCGTGTGAGAATGGGCATGTGGACTAATTTTTATTTTTTGGTCCGTCTTGTAGATTATTAAAAAATAAAGTACACGTATTTTTTCTTTTTTTACGTAATCAAAAAATAACGGCGATAATATATTGAGTTGAAATTTCGCGTGACGTCACTATTCTGACAGTTTGTATGGCGGTTTTAGCGGTTAGTGACGTCACGACCCCCTCACCCTAAACTTTAATGCGCTTTATCTCTGTATATTTTAATTTATTTTAAAAAGCAAAAAATACGTGTCGATTGTTTTTTTATTTTCTAACTGACTGACTAATTAGAATTTTGATTTTCAAAAGTAGTCCACATCCCCATTGTTACCTACCCTATGTTCTTTTCTGTACTTACCCCGGACAACGTGTACCTATGCGAAATCTCATGATTATTATTGTTCGAGCAGATAAGGCGTGAAAGCGTGACAAACATACAAATAAACCCACTTTTGCATTTATAATATTGGGATTTAGGATTTCACCCTCTGTTTTCATTTTTAACCGACTTCCAAAAAGGCTGTACCTATGTATAGGTATGTTTTTTTTTCACATTACAATGTTCAAGCCCAAGAAATCATGAGTGCATATTTTAATATGCAACTACATTTATTTTCCTGACTAAATAAAACCAAGTTTTGATGCGGTACAAATATCTAAATTTTTTATTATTATTTTACATAATATATTCCGAAACAAATAGATTTTAAAGCAGGTAAAGTTGATATTTCATGCCCTTATCTAAGACGCATTTGTATATAATTTATACTCATATTTCATAGCAAATAATCATGAAAATGACAAACTTATATTCTAAGTTAAGTATTTTAGCATCGCGTAGCCTGTAATCAAATGAAAGAGCTCCTCAACTTAGTAAACAATGAACTGCAAACAACAAACTTCTGCTTGATTATAATATATTGGACGGTGTGTTTCTGAGTTTTAGATAACACTTGGTTATATGTAAGCGTCCAAGCTAAAAGGTACCAGTTCTCAGCATTCAGTTTACAGCGATGATAGCTCAGTGGTTAGTGCGTTCGGATTAAACGCCGCAAGGTGTAGGTTCAAATCCTGACAATGAGCTTGAGCTGTCGGTGAAGGAAAACATCGTGAGGAAACCATAGCATGGTGGTAGGGCGCTCTCTAGTGCCCGGCTGGCTAGCTACCACCTTCAAGTTGCAAATCTGTCGCCAAGCACCTAACGGTGTGTTTGAAAGCCAGTTCCCATCCCCGTTCCAGGTCGGCAACGCACCTGCAAGCCTTCTGGTGTTGCAGATGTCCATGGGCGGCGGTAATCACTTACCATCAGGTGTACCACTTGCCCGTTTGCCCCCTATGACATAAAAAAAAGAAGTCGGTGAATAAATTGCGTCCGCGATTTTAATTGATCCTTACTTAATATTATAAATGTGAAAGTATGGATGTTTTGATGTTTGTTACTCCATCACGAAAAAACGACTGAACGGATTTGGATGAAATTTGGCATGCACGTTGTCAGGGGTACAGAGAAGGACATAGGGTACTTTTATCGCGGAATTCCCGCGGCAACTCCGAAAGAAACCGCAGGGCACAGCTAGTTATTAATAAATTCTCATTTTTCTTTAATTTCACATACATAATATCTTAATCTACAATAATATATAAAAATCTATGTAACAAGCAAGTAGAAGCGTGTTTTTTTATTTCACACAAACTTTTAAAATGCTTTTTCCCAAATCGAGCTTTTTCAGACTATCAACTTCAAATGTCTGTTTAAAAAAAAAACTATGCTAGTTTTTGAATATTTTTTCAATCCTTACTATCTTACTTTTGACTATTCTAGATACCAAATCTAGTCTTTACTCAATACCCCAATACTGGTACCTTTTTACGTGGATGCCCACATACTATTGTATTTAGTAGGCTGCACATTTCTCATATAGTGGTTTTGGAACGAAGTTCTTTAACGTCGCTTGCGGTAAGAAAATCGTCACGCGTCAAAAACTGATTTAAAACTATTATTGAAAATAATAATTTTCATTTTCAAACGCTTTAAGTCACTTTTATTTACTGTATTTATTTTTCATCTGTTTTAGTTTTTATTAACTCTCCTGGGGCAATGAAGCATAATATTTGAATTTGAATTCATTTCTCTGTATCTATACTAATATCATAAAGAGGAAAGATTTGATTTTTTTGTTTGTTTGTTACAATTTAACTCAAAAACTACTGGACCGATTTAAAAAATTCTTTCACCATTAGAAAGCTACATTATCCCTGAGTAATATAAGCTATATTGTAATCCGGAATTCCCGCGGGAACTCCGAAATTAACGTGGGTGAAAACGCGGAACACAGCTAGTAGGTATATAAAATTAACCTGAACGGAAAAAACAAAATGGCCGCTCTAAACAACACACCCCAAAGTGAAAGTCCCAAAGCTTAACGCTGTTGGGGGGATTTTAAAAAGGTTGCGCTTAAGACGAGTTCCGGTAGATGAGAGCGGAGATCCTACTTAAAAGTGGCTACGTGGTCTCAAATTGACAGCGGAGGTATTTAGGGGTCTGTAAAGAATAGGCTATTTGACTAATTTTTTTTTTCTTAGTCCGTCTTGTAGATTAATAAAAAATATTGGACACGTATTTTTTCTTTTTTTAAGTAATCAAAAAATAACAGAGATACATTGAGTTGAAATTTCGAGTGACGTCACTAACTAGTGCAGTTTGTATGGCGGCTTGTAGAGGTAAGTGACGTCACGAGCCCCCACCCTAAACTTTAATGCGCTTTATCTCTGTGTATTTTCATTTACTTGAAAAATAAAAAAATACGTGTCTAATGATTTTTAATTTTCTAAAATAAAATAACTAATTAAAATTTTGATTTTCAAAAGTTGTCAACATCCCTATTAAATGAAATAACTTTATCGTCACGCAAAAACATGAACTATTGTGACTTAATACTATCTACTTATAAATATGTGGCTACAATAAGCTTATCACTAATAAGTGATCTCTGAATTTAACTGATAAAAGTTTTTTATTTTATTTTAATTAACAGGCTCCGTTTTACCGCAGTTCACCTGTCCCTTTAGCCAAGTTAGCAATATATATATATATATAATTAATCGTTAACGCTATAAAAAACCAAGAAACCAATCGTAATTGCATTACGAAAAATCACCCGATCAAAAGTAAAATTTTACGTGACTACTACCCGCGGTAATTTCGGAGTCCCCGCGGGAATTCCCGGTTAAAAAGTACCCTATGTCCTTCTCTGTACCCCAGATAACGTGTATGCAAAATTTCACAATAACCGGTTGAGCCGTTAAGACATGAAAGCGTAACAAACAAACAAACTCACTTTCGCATTTATAATATACTATCAGTAAGGATTTTTTAATACAGTTGCTCAAAAAGTGGCGTATTGCAGGGACGTTTAGCGTTCGGGATGTGGGCTATTACATACTCGAGCTTTTTGTTTACCTTTCCCGAACTCGTGCGTTCTCTTTGCCAACTGTCAAATGGCGACACGGCTTTGACACACTTTTTTGCATTGCGAAACGTAGGTTTCGCATTACTAATACGACTAGCGCCATCTCTTGATCACAGTTGGAACTTAGTTGAGTTTGTTGTGTTTTTGATATTTTATTAAATTTCTTCATTTTTTTCGCAACTGTATTAAAAATAGTTGTTCAGTACACGTGCGGAACCGTCATTGCAACTAGTTCCGACTGTCAACCCTCACCTTCGGCTGCGCCTCGGCTCGGGTAGACATTTGTCGGAACTCTTTGCAATGACAGGGTTTCCGCACTTATAATGAAATATACTAATTTGTACGCACGTAACGAAAATCCATTCGAGACAGTTTCCCTGTGACACACTTAACCTTTTCACTGCAACCCTTCTCAGGCGGCTAGTTAAGCCTTTAACAGATAACCCGCAGAGAAAATAGATTAACTAGGGAGGACATGTGCCTAGATGGTGCAGGCGCGCCACGGTCCTAAAGAAAGTTAGAGCAGATGCTCTAACATTGCCACAACTTCTTTTATTGGCATCCCAAGTATATTTTCTACAATTGAATGAATGAATAAAAAACACTAAAGTCAAAGTCAAGTCAAATCATTTATTCAAATTAGGCCCACAATGTGTCTCTTTTTGACGCCAATAAAATTACAGTTTACAGTAGACAACACCCATAAAATATCCACCCTTCACAGCTTCCTAGTGCTACGGCTGAAGAGAAGAAGCTGCGCAACAAACTCTCCCACTTTATTGAGCACCACAATCATTAGGTACAGAGACTACAAACTTATAAAACAGAGAGTATAAAGTGGCTCCAAAGGGCGGCCTTATCACACGCTGAATGCACTCCTATTGCCACAATATGTAAGTATGTATGTTTCTTTTGTTCATTTTGTGCTGGGGCGACTAGCGCATTCGCGACTCTCTCCATTAATCGATTAATAGAAGGAATTTTAAGTTTTCTTATTGTATATTTTTTTTTTGGCAATTAATTTTTTTTTTATACTTTTATCTCGGAATACCCGCAGGATCTCCGAAACTAACGCGAGCGAAACCGGGCGGAACAGCTAGTAGGTTTAATACATTCCATAAGTACTAAACTGCAGAGTTTATGGTCCGTCTATCTGTTCTGAGAGATAGCCGATCCAATCTGTTACGAACGATTACCTTTTATCATGTCTAAGTTATTAGATTTGATCGGCTTTTATCGATATTTATGTGGATCTCTGTATGCAGTTTTAATCGAATGATATTCCAGTATTAGGTAATGTAGGATATGCCATTATTTAGTAAGAAATGTAGCGCAGTAAATTTACTGTTATAATAATCTCTAAAATGGGGATGTGGACTACTTTTGAAAATCAAAATTCTAATTAGTCCGTTAGAAAATTAGTCAGAAAATAAAAAAAAATATAGACACGTATTTTTTGCTTTTTCAAATAAATTAAAATATACAGAGATAAAGCGCATTAAAGTTTAGGGTGAGGGGGTCGTGACGTCTCTAACCGCTAAAACCGCCATACAAACTGTCAGAATAGTGACGTCACGCGAAATTTCTACTCAATATATCGCCGTTATTTTTTGATTACGTAAAAAAAGAAAAAATATGTGTCCAATATTTTTTAATAATCTACAAGACGAACTAAAAAATAAAAATTAGTCAACATGCCCATTAATAGTATCAAAACTATTATAAGACTATTTTAAATACATACTAGTGCAGTTCCACGCGGTTTCACCCTCGTCAATTTCGGAGGTCCCGCGAGAATTCCGGGATACAAAAATACCTTATGTACCCCTGACAACGTGCTTGCGAAATTTCATGATGATCGGTTGAGCCGTTAAGGCGTGAATGCGTAACGAACAAACAAACTCACTTTCTCATTAATAATATTGGTAAGAATAGTAAGGATTCCTAGCCAAATAACCTATAACGTATCTATTTCCTATAATATTATATTCAATATCATTGGTTGTAATAAATATTTCAATCGTCATTTTGCGACTTTCAGAGAAATCTCTACATTATATTGTGCTGTCCACAAACGCACACGAAATTCCACTTGAGTTGGGACCAAATTGAATGCGGTATTTTTTTGTTGTATTGCTAAGGGTCTAACTTAGATACACATGTTTCGATTTTTTCAAAATTCCATCTGGAACTCGAGATATTAAAAAAAAAATGTGGGTCATCCTACTTCTAATATACATATAAAATTCTCGTGTCACAATGTTCGTTCCCATACTCCTCCGAAACGGCTCGACCGATTCTCATGAAATTTTTTATGCATATTCAGTAAGCCTGATAATCGGCTACCATCTATTTTTCATCCCGGAATCCCCGCGGGAACTCCGAAACTCACGCGGGTGGAACCGCGGGGCACAGCTATAATATTATAAATGTGAAAGTGTGGATGTTTGTTACTCAATCACGAAAAACGGCTGAGCGGATTTGGATGAAATTTGGCATGCACGTTGTCAGGGGTACAGATAAGCACATAGGGTACTTTTTATCCCGGAATTCCCGCAGGAACTCCGAAATTACCGCAGTTGAAACCACGTGGCACAGCTAGTTTAAAATAATGCTGAAAACGCAGCTTTTTCTGTCGGCTGTACCACTATAATAACTAGATAGGATTTAGCTACGCGAGGAAGAGAATTTTCTAACCAATATCATTACGGTGAGGTTTCCATCTAGTCGCTCCGCGCTACGCACTGCGTCCGAATACGGGTAAAGTTTTAACCGCAGGCACTAGAAAGAAAGGAAGAAGGAAACTACAATATCAGCACAACACATAAGAAAAACAAATATAGAAAAAGAAACATATACACATCTATTTTAAAACAATGTTCTTAGAGTTTTCAGAATTCAATAAAAGTAGTGTTAAAAATGGAAATACATACTTAATCCTACTAAAAATATAAATGTGAAAGTGTGGATGTTTGGATGTTTGTTACTCCAAATCACGCAAAAACGGCTCAACGGATTTGGATGAAATTAAGCATGCACATTGTCAGGCGTACAGAGAAGGACATAGAGTACTTTTATACCGGAATTCCCTCGGGAACTCCGAAATTACACACACACACACATAATAAGAGTATAAGTATTTTTTTCACTTTTCATGTAAAATAATTTGAACCTCCTTTTCTTGTATCAAGTTTAATTTTATTCAAGACGTCAAAAACTCTGGTGGCAAAATGTTAGTTTCTTTTCTAATATTCTTTCTACCATGAAACCTTGCGTTACTAAAAAAAATTGTTGGATCAGATAATTTTATTCTGAAGCCGTCTTTTGTTTGGAGAATAGTTCAGAACTGAAGAGAATATTCATTAAGAAATATATACCTATATTTTTTTTATAACTCTTCTTCTTTGAAGTCAGTAACAAAATCAGAAGGAACAAAGAAAGAAAATCATTAAATTCGAGATAAAGATTGCAATTAAAAATAACAGGTACTTAAAAATTATTTATTTATTTAGAACACAAAACAGATTACGGTCTTAACGAACATAAAACGGTAACACTTCTGTTTTAAATAAAACAGAAGTCCGACTACAATCTTTTTACTTGTGTCCCTAGCTTGTTTAAAATTAAAACCGCTAATTAAAACAGGTAAATTAATTTATAATAAAAAATTAATTAAAATACTGAATATTAAAAAATAACCAAAATATTGTGATGAAATTATATAAAAAAAGAATGAACGAAATTAGATTAGTAGGTACACGAGTTATCAAAAATATCAAACGAGAAAAATGCGAATAGGAATGTCTATATGGTTCGTCTCCATGACTAAAAGGTCACTGTCTCAGCATTTTGCTATGGGTACATAATATCTATACACATTGCCAATTTTGAGTCAAAATCGATTCGCAAGGAGTACACAAAATACAAAAATGTTACACTTACAGTCCACTTGTTATATTTTATAAACCGATTCGTGGTGACACGACTGTCGTGCCAAACGCCATACGAATTTATGACACGCCTCGTGTGCCTTCAGCCATGTGTAAAAAAATCTATTTTTTTTTTCAATTTCACTTGTTGTACGCTTAAATATGTATATTCAGTTGTTGAAAATAATAATGACACGCCCATCCTCCGAACCATAAAACCTAACACAATGAAAGCACATTAAATCAGCGAGCAACGAAAGCTAGTGCGTGCCCCCCAGCGACGCCTGGAGGCTGCAGCTTAACCGCTGTATCCACTTAACGTTGACATAGCAAATGATATTAAATGCCGTGGGCGGTCGCGAAAATTAGTTGCCGCCGTTTATATCGGCCATACTCTTATTTTCCTTCATATAACTTCTCCCTAGGCGTGTTTTCGCCGTAGGTTTTTCTACGATCACCGCGGCACTACACATAAATTCGTATAGCATGTACTCATATGATGTATGATAAAGCCTTGTCAGTGAAACTACCGCATTCTGGTTTAAAAATCCTTACTAATATTATAAATGCGTATGTGAGTTTGTTTGTTTTTTTTTTTATGTCATAGGAGGCAAACGGGCAAGTGGTTACACCTGATGGTAAGTGATTACCGCCGCCCATAGACATCTGCAACACCAGAAGGCATGCAGGTGCGTTGCCGACCTGGAACGGGGATGGGAACTGGCTTTCAAGTGGGGCTGCCGGAACACACCGTTAGGTGCTCGGCGACAGATTTGCAACTTGAAGGTGGTAGCTAGCCAGCCACGCTTGTTACGCTTTCACGGCTAAACGGAGCTAAACCGATCACCACAAAATTTTGCATACACGTTGTCAGGGGTACAGAGAAGAGCATAGAGGCATATTTTCATCCCGGAATCCCACAGGAACTCCGAAATTGACGCGGAAGAAACTACATGACTTTTGTCAACATTTTTGTATTGTCGCAGTTGTAATATTTTGTGTTGGTTGACAAATAAATTTATCTTCGTTCTTTCTTTCTTTCATGACCATGACCATGACCTCTTCTGTCGACTTAATGTATCTCTGAAACATTTCGGTAACCGAAAGTGCCGCAGGCCCGAATCGTTTGCACGACCTCGACGACGGTATCCAGAGCTGGTTCCCCAGTGTATCGCACCCTGGATGCTCTCAATGCCCTTCTCATTGCAGACCCTGAGTGTGATCTGTTTGTGGATGCATGGCATGAGATAATGACGCTTGAGGTTTTGTGAGACTAAGTATGCGAGAGTGTCTTCTATTATAAGTTAACCTTTCTATGTTAATTGTTGGAATTGTTTTTTTTTTACCGTTATAATTAACTATAAATAAATAAATAAATAATAATACATTCAATTTTGCATACAACCTACATGTTGTCAAGGGTAGATAGAGGCACAGAAAAAAATATAGGGTAATAAGTACTTTTATCTCGGGATACCCGCGGGATCTGCGAAACTAACGCGGGTAAAACCGCGGGAAACAGCTAGTAAAGTAAAAACTACCCCATGTCCTTTTCTGTATCCCTGAAAAATTTCATGATGATCAATTGAGTAGTTAATGCGTCTAAATGCAACAAACTACCAAAACAAAAAACGCATTCATTTATGATTTTATATGTAGCGGTGTGAACAGACCTTCCACAAGATGAACTGATAAAGATCAACTCCAATCTATTTTTTTCGACCTAATTTATATTTTAATCATATTTTTTTTTAATAGGGCGTGTCAGGATTTGGGTTGATTCATTAACATGTTGTATAGAGGTCATATGGCGTTAATACACAGTGTGTCAGTGTATCGCCTATAATTATTAAGCTAGACGTGCTAGCGCATCTTAATTGCTTTGCATCAGTGGCGTTTGTATCTATTGTAAACCAATTGTCTGTCATGATACGTGACCGTGTTAAAATTAGCCTCCGCAAGCATTAGCGGACTGAAAGCCTACTCTGTTTCTATAAATTCACAGTAACGGCACGGATGTAAGTCGAGGCCTGATAGGAAATGTAAATAATTTAAAAGTTTGTGATGTATCAGAGTTTTTTTCAGAAACCGCGAGGTTTTCCCCGCGCTAATTTCGGAGTTCCCGCGAGAATTCCGGATTACAATATAGCCTATATTACTCAGGGCTAATTTACCTTTTTAATGGTGAAAGAATTTTTGAAATCGGTCCAGTAGTTTTTGAGTTAAATCGTAACAAACAAATAAACAAAAAATCAAATCTTTCCTCTTTTGTAAGTATTTTTTTTACTAGCGGTTCCCCGCGGTTTCACCCTCAGTTCCCACGAGAATAACGACATAAAAAGTACCCTATGTCCTTTCGATACACCCTGACAACGTGTGTGCAAAATTTCATGATTATCAGTTGAGTATGTACAATTTAGAATCATATAAACTAATATTATAAAGAGCTAAAGTTTGTGAATTGTGAATTTGTAACGTTTGGGTAGACTCTGGATCTACTGAACCGATTTTGAAAATTCCTTCACTTGTAGGAAGCTACAGTAGTCCCGAGTGACATAGGGTACTTTTTATCCCGGAATTCCCGCGGGAACTCCGAAATTACCGCGGGTGAAACCGCAGGGGAGCAGCTAGTACTAAATAAATATCTGCTATATCCATACCGATCTCATTCAAATACAATACGTAATAGAAGCAAAATTATTTGTGCAAAAAAACTGCCCATTCACGCCTCTTCTTGTTCATAATAAAACTGATTTTTCCGATCAACAGAACCACCAAAGAGGTTTTCTTTCTTAAGGAATTCGTTAGACGATCCGTTAGAATAATAATTAGTGATTAATGATTCGATGGTGTATGGTCATGAAAGAATTCCTGGGAAGTATCCTAGAGTAGCTAAAGGTTTTTTTTTAGTTTTAATTTAGCGTACTAATAACCGTCAGCCTCCCTAGCCGAATTGACATTCTACAATCGTTAGCTACAAATTATTCAACATTCTACAAACTATAGTTGGACGCAGATAAGCAATAACATGTTAACCCACAAAACGAAGTTATTGATTCAGAACGATTTATTGAGAGTTAGGGAACGTTTTTTAATTGTGTGTTTATCTTATTACATTGTTTAAATATATAACTAAATATTGAAGATAAAAATGTTGAAACAAAATGGCGCTATAATTTTAAAACTTTAATTTACTCAAAATTTCTCCAGTGTGGGTTGACACACTATTGCTTATCTATGTCCAGTTTTGATTGTCTGGCCAAGTGACGTGACGATTCGTTACTTATACGTAGTTTTCAATTCGTAACGATGTAGAATGTCAATTCGGCTAGGGGGGCTGAGCAGAAGGTGGTTGCATTGATATTTCTGATAAACACTGGTATAAATAAATTATATCGATCCATTCTAACATTATTATGAACTATATGTAGTTGTCCCCGCGATAATTTAGGAGTTCCCGCGGGAATTCCGGGATAAAAAGTACCTACCCTATGTCCTTCTCTGAACCCCTGAAAACTTGCATGCCAAATTTCATCAGAATCCGATCAGCCGTTTTTGCGTGATTGAGTAACAAACATTCACACTTTCACATTTATAATATTACGAGCTGAGCCCCGCGGTTTCATCCGCGGTAATTTCGGAGTCCCCGCGCGAATTCCGGGATAATAAATACTCTTTGTCCTCATCTGTACCCCTGACAACGTGCATGCCAAATTTCATCCAAATCCGTTCAGGAGTTTTTGCGTGATTGAGTGACAAACATCCAAACATCCACACTTTACATCGGAGTTCCCGTGGGAATTCCGGGATAAAAAGTACCCTATGTCCTTCTCTATACCCCTGGCAACGTGCACGCCTTTCATCCAAATCCGTTCAGCCATTTCTCGTGATTGAGTAACAAACATCCAAACATCCAAACATTTACACTTTCACATTTGTAATATTAGTAGAATTACAATAGTACATTGTTATCCTAGGGGTGAAAGTAACTTAATTAGTCCCGAGACGGGGTTTGGCGCCCGAGCGTAGCGAGGGCGCCTATAGATCGAGGGACTAAATAAGTCTTTCTCCCGAGGGTAACACTGTGCTTTTCATTACGAATGCAAGGAAAGTCAAAATAAAAATAGGAATTAGCTAAAGAAAAAATGAGTGAAGATCGGATAGTCGCTTGACACTTTCCCACTTATTTCTTTTTCTTTGGCCAGCTAGCTATTCAGCCAGTATTTTTTATTTACATTGTGGCGACCTAAAAAAAATATTATCTTTAATTATTAAGTATTAATTAAAGAAAATAAAAAAATATAAATAGGAATTAGCTTAAGAAAAAGTGAGTGAATTTTATTTTAATTAATACTTACTTAAACTTTACGTTATTTCAATTTTACATCGCGCTGGCTGTATAGAAAGTTGAAACATGGTTCAATAGAAATGTGAAAATAGACCTAGTTTTTTTTTAATAATTTGACAGTTGTCAGTTGAAAGTGATTCTCCCTAGGGCTGAAAAGGGTTACTTTCAACCCGCTTCTCAGGCAACTTCAGACCTACTTTCCGAGTATGAGTAATGAAAATTAATTTAAATTAGAAGGTACGTTCCGAGTTCCGATCATAAAACCTTATTGACACTTGCATTTGTAAGCTCTTTCTTCTTTGAAATAATATTATCTGAATTTGTATAAGTCTGTGTACCTACTTACTGCTACATTCTGTTCTCTATGAAGGGTAACTATCATTGGCATATACTGGACCCTTATTCACTATGACCATAACACGCCTCGTTAAGATAAGACGCCTCAAAAGTACATTGTTATCCTAGGGGTGAAAGTAACTTATTTAGTCCCGAGGCCAATAGATCGAGGGACTAAATAAGTCTTTCTCCCGAGGATAACACTGTGCTTTTCATTACGAATGCAAGGAAAGTCAAAATAAAAATAGGAATTAGCTAAAAAATAAAATGAGTGAATTTTATTTTACATAAATCAACCATTAGGTGTGCTACTGGCCAGTAAGTATGCCCCCTATGACATAAAAAAAAAACTTGAGTTTCTGCAGTATCCAGCTGTCAGTTGAAAGCGATTCTCCCTAGGGCTGAAAAGTGTTGCTTTCAACCCGCTTCTCAGGCAACTTCAGACCTACTTTCCGAGTATGAGTAATGAAAAATTCTTTAACCAATAGAATGCTACAGTGTTCCTGAGTGTCAAAGGTACTTTTTATCCCAGAATTCCCGCGGAATCTCCGAATTTAACGCGTTTAAAACCGCGGGAAAAGCTAGTCTTCTTTATAAATAAAAAACAATGTTTGTACGTCTGTCCTCTATGCGTTTCGAAACCATTACTCCGATTGTGATGAAACTTTGGAGGATTGTTCTGCCTGCGTCTGCAAAGGTTCCTGATTCCAAAACTCATGCGGGTAAAACCACGGGGCACAGCTAGTAATTTATAAAGTAATAACGTCTACGTGACAAAATATTTGTTTAGGTACCTAACTTGCTAGATACTTATTTGAGGTTCGAAACGAAAACTCCTTTAAAGTTCATGGACGGTTCATACTAATGGAAAAAACTATTTAAATCTCTAGTCTAGCTATCATACGCTTCACACTTAAGATTAGTTTTATTTGTGTCCTCTTACTTAGAGCACCTAGTCTGGTGGAGATCACTTAAATCAAATCAATCAAATTAACGAAACACATTTTACATAACATGACGTCACGACTCACGAGTCCCACTCCTAAACTTTAATGCAGTTTTTCAACAATTTTTTTTAATATTATTTGAAGATGCAAAATACTGTAGGTACGTGTCTATTATTTTTTTATTATCTAACTGACGGACTATTTTTTTTTATTTTCACTCCCCGGACAAATACCTTTATCTTTGGTTCGCATCAGTTTGAACAGTGTATTGTTTGTTGTTCGTTTGTATACTTTTTGGCGGGTATAAAGTAAACTCGCCCCAGCCGCTCCTTTAGAGGAGCGGCGTCACGTGACTAATTAAAAGGCTTAACTTACTGACGTGCGGGATCAAAAGGTGGTTGATATTTATATTTCGACGTGTATTTACATTTTCTTTACGACGCGACATGGCGCGACGACCTGTGCAGTACAGGGTGCGAGGTTAGACGCGGTAGTAGACATGTTGACGGGATATGAAAATCATAATTCTGTTCAGTCAGTCAGTTAAAATCATAGTTATTTGTGCAACAAGAGAGCAAAGTCATTTTTTGCTGCGAGTGCTGATTTTGAATCCTGAGTGTGGCGAGGGATTCAAAGGCACGAGATGCAAAAAACTTTGCTCTCGTGTAACACACATAACTTTTCACTTCAGCAGCGAGAACACTTTAGGAGATATAATATATTACGTAACATTATTCAAACTAGAAATAAATATTTACAGGTTAAATATCAGTTTTATTTGCAGTAAATACTTATTTCGTTTAAATACAACAATAAGTTGAAAATTCAATAAATTACATTAAAAGGCATAATTATCTTTTTGCAAAATTTCTTTAGTAGTTACAAATTTCCGAACGTGTTTGTCTTTGAGGTCGAATTCATAATTGGAACTTCGAAAGGGCTGGTCTTTATCTCTCTCTCTCTCTTTCTAATGGCGGGAAAGAGATAGAGTGTAAACTGAATAAGATATTCGCGGCTTTTTGAAAACAAAAATTAAAAAGTTACTTTGTCTCACTCAGTGAGCAAAATCGCATTTTGCTCACTGATTTCAGGCGGCAAAACCTACATGTTTGAGCTACTCAAGTGAAAAAAATATATAATAGACATGCACGTATAATTTGGTGTTGTACAAAATTAATGAAAATATAGGTACATAGATAAATCGTATTATAGCTTATGGAGGGGGCTCGTGACGTCATTAACCGGTAAGTATACGCCCGGCTTTAAGTGCACCGGATATGTATCGTCACAATTTTATGATTACATAAATAGAGGAAAAATACGCATCTAATATTTTTTATTAATCTACATGGACGATAATAAATGTAAAATTTAGTCAGCTAGCCTATTATTGAAGGAGAGTGGTCAGTATCCGATTCTTATATAAAATATCTACAAAAAATCTCATTCTAATAATTTTGGATATACAAAAATTACTTACTAACGAGAATTATGCGCGCACATTGCCGACGCGCTGTCGGATCATGCCCTAAAGGTCATTCAACGCCCTTTTACTTTATATTGTCACTGGCACGCCGATAAATCTGTGTAAAGGTCATTCACCCGCATAAATCTAAGTTTTCATTTAAGGTTTTCTCTGTTGTATATCAGTGTTTTTTTTTTTTCATATATATATTTTTAGTTACATCTAAGTACGAGTTATCTATTGTTTGAACTAGTTTCTCGTTCAGCCTAACACCCTGTATATGGCGATGGTAAAATCTAGAACTTCAAAGTCTAATTTGTAGTAAATAAACAAAGTGAAGTAGTTATTTTGTATCTCCACACGTTTTGGATGTCGTTTGGTTAGTTAGTTGTTAGGTTAGTTAGTCCTTGATTAGCATCCACGTTACTCCGATTTTATTTATTTAGCTTGTAAATAGCAAAAATACATAACACCACTAATTGTAAGAGACTATCCATAAAGCACGTCGCCCGTTAAGGGGTGGGGGGGGGTTATTGTGTGACAACGTCACACTTCGTCCCAAGTCATGACGTCACATTTCAAAATCTCAATACATCGAATTATTGTAAGTGTTAAAATACCAAAAATAACAAATAACTCAAAACTATTTCCAACTCTATCTGTATAAGCATAAAGTTTAAACTGTATTGTCGGAACTGCTGTTTTAATTTAATAATATTTCTAGATAGTATAAAATAATTGCTAAGATCAAGAAATTAAGAAGCGAGAAGCGTAATTTTTTGTAGTTTCACGCGTTAATTTAGGATTTCCTTCGGGAAGTGTTAATTGTTCTGGAATAAAAAGTACCTATTTATTTATTTATCCTATCCTTTGTGTTAATCCATTCATCTAAATAATTTCGTCCATTTATACTTTTACTTGATTATGTGGTAAACATCCAAATATTTTCACCAACTTTCTATAATATGGTACGTAGCGTCCGAAGTTCGTATACCGCTATGAGGTGCTACGGCGCTACGCGGCTACGGCGTAGAAGGCAGTATCTATTGTCGCGCGCAAATCACTTGGGCCCAATAATACCTACTAGTTGCGAAACTTTAAGTTTAATGCCTTTCTTGAATGTCTTCCCGAATGTCGTAAAGGCAAAAGTAAGTTAAAACTATCCTTTAAACAAATTACTTAGATAAATTGTAGTTTTATATATTACTAGTCGATCCCCCACGGCTTTACTCGCGGTAGTTTCAGAGTTCCCGTGGGAATTCAGGGACAAAAAGTACCCTGTATCACTCAAGAACACTGCAACTTCCTATGTGTTTTTTTTTATATACTTACCTACAACGAATAAATGCGAAAGTGAGTTTGTTTGTTTGTTTGTTCTCTTTCACGTCTCAACGGCTCAACCCATCGTTATGAAATTTTGCATACACCTTGTCAGAGATACAGAGAGAGAGATTTTGTCAGAGACACAATAAGTGCTATTGTACTTTTTATTGAGGAAGCCTCGCGGCAACTTTGAAATTACTGCGGGTGAAACCGCAGGGAAACCTAGTAGGTAAAATAATAAAAGTTACTTTGTTTCAGATTTTTATTTTGACGTTATTTTTTTGCGCTCAAACATAAGTTGTTCTTTTCGAGCGTCTTAAGATAATACGAAACAAAACACAACACCTCATTATTTGGAATTCAGTTAAAAATGAACTATATACTTACTATTTAAATGTCTCTAATTTATGATTTTACAGATTATCCTAGTAGATTCAAAACGTAGCCAACGAATGGTATATATTTTATATCTAGAAAAAAAAAACACGTTTCATCTTTCTTTGCTGAGACCATTCTATAATTCTATTTACATTATTTACTTTACACTTTACATTCACCAACTTTTTCGCTGAAAATTCAACCCATAATAAAGAAGTTGTCTCTTTGTTTTTTTTATCACTCTCACTTCATCAACGGCGGAGGTTAATTCGAAAACTTTTTAAAAGTTTAAATAAACATAAGAAAGTCCTCCTTCGCGTCTGTCATACAGTTTTCACCAATAGATATCTAGACTGATTCGTGAGGAAGGTCTAAGTGTGTATATAATTTGTCAAGTTTTTGTGTAAATTGGTTGAAATCTAGCGATAATTGTTGGAAGTATCTGGAAAAGTGCATCAAATTCCCACTTCTATCTATACTATAATAAATGAGTGGAATCCGCGATTCTGTACATAGAATATTTTTAACGAAAATTGACAGGAGGCTATAAAAGTAGATTAACTGAGCACAAAAAAGAGTTTTTAAAATTCTTTTCTGTCTGTCTGTCTGTCTGTTCGCGATAATCTCCGAACCTACTGAACGGATTGTCATGCGGTTTTCACGGGTAGATTAAGCTTAGTCTGGAGCTACATATAGGCTTTGTTTCATTGAAATCGGATGTACGGAAAAAAAGTTGTTGTATAAAAACCTTTCATACGGGTGAAACCGCGGGGCACAGCTAGTATTATAAATGCGAAAGTAACTCTGTCTGTTGGTTACGCTTTCACGCCTTGGCGGCTCAACCGATCATCATGAAATTTTGCATACACGTCACCAGGGCACAGCGAAGGACAAATTATAACGGAATTCCTGCGGGAACTCCCAGCTTATCGCGGGTAAACCGCGAGGAACAGCTAGTTAAATATGCATATACTACACGTTTTATGGTGTACAGAGAAAGACGTAGGGTACTTTTGTCCCGGGATTCCCGCGGAAACTCGAAAATCGACGCGGGTGAAATCGTGTGGAACAGTTAATCTATTCATATAAAATGCTTTGTCCTGAATGACTGATGGATCAACGCACAGCCTAAACCGCGGATCGTGGAGACCTGAAACTTGGAGGGTGTGTTCTTTGTATGACGTAGGCATCCGATAAGAAAGGATTTTTGAAAATTCAACCCCTAAGGGGATGAAAAGGGGTTGCAAAGTTTGTATGGAACAATTCCGCGGGAACTTCGAAATTGTCGCGGGACAGCTATTATAAAGAGAAAATATTAGATTTCTTGTTTGTTTGTTTGTTTGTTACGATTTAACTCAAAAACTACTTGACTGATATCAAAAATTATTTCACTATTCGGAAGCTACATCCCCGGAATAACATAGGCTTTATGTAATCCGGAATTCCCGCGGGAACTCCAAAATTACCGCGGGTGAAACCGCGCGGGACAGCTAGTATCAAAATAAAGTACTTGCTCAGTGAAAACGTTGAAAGTCACGATCAAACTTCGTCACGATTTGTGGTTTTGTGTGAGATAAGCTGATCAACAGACGGATTCAGAAACTAAACAAATTAAGCATAGGTACTAGGAATTCATACAGCATAGATAAGTAAATTCAATTAACAAAATGACATAGCAAATACAGGTGAGCAAACAACGCATATCTGTTACATATATAAACTTAGGGAATGTTTGTACCCACGTAGTCTGCTCCTTTAATTATATTATCTTCAGCACTAATCCTCTATAACTAGATCTTATTAAACTTGAAATGTGGAATGGAATTTTGAGTTGATCATATTATCTACACCTACATAAGTACTAATTAAAGTTCAAAGAGTGAAGATTCCGTTTTGTGTTTATTTGTTTGTTTATAATGGATTATCTCCAAAACTATACTGAACCGATTCAAAATCTATTTCACACAAACGAAGCAACAGTGTTCTACTGACCTAAGGTACTTTCATACCGGCGTGTAGAGTAGGTACTTTTTAATACAGTTGCTCAAAAAGTGGCGTATTGCAGGGACGTTTAGCGTTCGGGATGTGGGCTATTACATACTCGAGCTTTTTGTTTGCCTTTCCCGAACTCGTGCGTTCTCTTTGCCAACTGTCAAAAATGGCGACACGACTTTGACACACTTTTTGCATTGCGAAACGTAGGTTTCGCATTACTAATACGACTAGCGCCATCTCTTGATCACAGTTGGAACTTAGTTGAGTTTGTTGTGTTTTTAATATTTTATTAAATTGCTTAATTTTTTCGTAACTGTATTAAAAATAGTTGTTCAGTACTCGTGCGGAACCGTCATTGCAACTAGTTCCGACTGTCAACCCTCACCTTCGGCTGCGCCTCGGCTCGGGTAGACATTTGTCGGAACTCTTTGCAATGACAGGCTTTCCGCACTTATAATGAAATATACTATTTTATCCCGGAATCTCTCCGAAACTCCAAAACGAGAACTCTGAAATTATTGCGAGCGAAAGATAGATGCGTAATCAACCCGATTATTTGGATTTAACCCGATAAAAGCCTGCCATTTTTGGGCGTGAATCCGGGCGTAAACTCAAAAATGGCAGGCCTTTAAGCTTTTGGCAGGCGAAATCGTGGAACCGATTTTGGTAATTCATAAAATGCCATCAGTACCGACCGACACAAATAATTAAATCAGGAAAAGAAACCAAACTTATAGTGCCCAATCTAAAGTAGACACATGAAATCTCTTGCATGCTCTGCTGAAAGGGTCACCAACTCAGCATTAGTTAGCTGTACATATTATAAAAATGCAATATAATAATGATGCACATATTATAACCATTGTCGTTTCTCGTTCTTCAGTACTATGCAATTCACAATGTCGCTGAGAGGACGTTTCATAAGCTGCGGCAGGGACTGTTGTACTTTTAAAAACAAAAAAAACTTACGTGACTAAGTTATATAATGCTCCATAAAATTTCTAAGTCATTTAAAGGACAATGTATACACTTTTACAACAAACTCCCAAACGATGTAATTAATTTGTCAATTAATAAATTCAAGACACTTATTAAACACAGATTATGCGACTAAGCATATTATAGTGTAGTAGACTATTTAAATGATACAGACGTTTGGGAATGAATTGCTCTATCCAATTACTATTTTTTGTTCTCCTATATAGTTTATATGTATGATCATTAAAAGACAGCGCTGCTGAGTTTCTTGTCAGTTCTTCTCAGCAGAGGCCGTATTCCGAACTGATGGTAATTTATAGTTCTAAGAACCTGCTGACGATTACAAGTGATTGTAACCAATCCTAAGTAATAAATAGCTTTTGAATTTTGAATTTTATATAACATTCAATCTCCACATTATCAGAAACACGTTATAAAACAATGTTATATTATAGTCTGTACGCACCGTTCGTCCCAATTAAATACAAATATTGTATTCGAGTAATTTGCGTTATGCATTGGATCAATAATATCAATTTAATAATAACAAAATATCGAGAGGAATACCCCGATTTATATACATTGGGTTTATTCGACGATATCAAATGAAGTAGGTAAACTTATTCCGATAGTAGAGATATCATCGCATCCGCTGATGTGGAATATTCTGTCACAACAATTTGTGTGCGCGGCCGATAAACGTCAGTGTTTGTGGACACCGCAATCTATCAATCCGATACTGCCTACTTACCCACGCAGCCGCATTTATCTGTATAAATAAATCCTTAAAAGTAGATCTTATACCTAAATCCGAAAGTGTGTTTGTTTGTTACGCTTTCACGGCCGAACGGCTCAACCAATCACCACAAAATTTTGCATACACGTTGTCAGGGGCACAGAGAAGGACATAGGCTACTTTTATCCCGGAATTCCCGTGGGAACTCCCAACTTATCAAGGGTAAAACTTCACGCCTTACCGGCCCAACCGATCAGTATAAAATTTTGCGTACACACAATATTTTTAATCCCCTTTGTCTCACGTGTAACGAAACAAGAAAAAAAAAACAAAAGGAATGAAGTATAATTTCCTACCAATGGGGATGTGGACTACTTTTGAAAATCAAAATTCTAATTGGTCTGTCAGTTAGAAAATAAAAAAACAATAGACACGTATTTTTTGCTTTTTCAAATAAATTAAAATATACAGAGATAAAGCGCATTAAAGTTTAGGGTGAGGGGGTCGTGACGTCACTAACCACTAAAACCGCCATACAAACTCTCAAAATAGTGACGTCACGCGAAATTTCAACTCAATATATCGCCGTTATTTTTTGATTACGTAGAAAAAGAAAAAAATACGTGTCCAATATTTTTTAATAATCTACAAGACGGACTAAAAAATAAAAATTAGTCAACATGCCCATTGTCAACTAGCTGTCCCACGCGGTTTCACTTGCGGTAGTTTTGGAGATCCCGCGGGAATGCCAGGACAAAATATAAATATAAACCTTCCTCATGAATCACTCTATCTATTGGTGAAAACCGCATGAAAATCCATTGCGTAGTTTTAAAGATCTAAGCATACATAGGGACAGACAGACAGCGGGAAGCGACTTTGATCTATACTATGTAGTGATGTATCATCATACTTTGTTCTCTATAAAAATACAAGCTTTTCTTTTGACGCCAGACGCTGTTTCATTGACATGAAATTATTTAATTTCCTTTACTACGCCTTTTTATGTTGTTCACGCCACCACTGATTTCTCCCATCTAAATGGAGACATAAAACATACGAATTACCGCCCGTCAAGATTAAATAGAATCATTAAGAGGAGGGGAGATCAAAAATTACCCGCAACCGATCGAGCTAATTCGCCGGGTCAGAATCTCTGACGTTTGCCTAACTCAATGTTACCAGATTACAGGAAAAGGTTTTTTGCTGAGGTAAAATCAACCCTCCGTGCTCAATCATGCCCTATTCAGGACTAACCGAACCTGTTTTGTCAACGATACGAATTACTGTACTATTTGAAGTCGGGTAAGATAAACTTGCTTAGGTCTTTATGTAACTAACTAGCTGTCCCCGCGGTTTCACCCGCGATAATTTCGGAGTTCCCGCAAAATTGTTCCATAAAAGCTTTGTCCCCTTTTTTCACCCTCTTAAGTGTAGAATGTAGGCACGTCATACAAAGAACACATCCTCCAAGTTTCAGGTCTCTACGATCAGCGGTTTAGGCTGTGCGATGATCCGTCAGTCAGTCCGTTCTAGGCAACGCACCTGCATGCCTTCTGGTGTTGCAGATGTCCATGGGCGGCGGTAATCACTTACCATCAGGTGTACCACTTGCCCGTTTACCCCCTATGACATAAAAAAAAGTCACAATAGTAGATTATACACCAAGGGGATAAAGCACTGTTTTATGTCACGGGCGCTACATTGAATCCTGAACATAACGAAGGACTCCAAATTTAACTCCCGAGCGCAGCGAGGGTGTTATAAGTTAATTCCCGACCAAAGGGAGGGAATTAAGATTGAGTCCTGAGTGCAGTGAGGGATTCAAGCGCCCAAGAAAAAAACAGTTTTATCCCTGTGGTGTATACTCTACTTTTCTCACATAATGCGAGACAATAAAAAACCAGGCTTAGTAGATCCTATATAGCCACTTCTTTCAGCTGGCGTGGCCTACTCGATTTGACAAACAAATGAAGTTCGTCTCACTGCGAATCTAGTGGGCCACGGCTTCGGTCTTTGAAAATCGAGTTGGCCGCGCCCGCTGAGAACACATTCTGTTTAGCGAAATGAGACGTTATGGACATAGCAATAAGAATTATGAAAGTGAAAATCACATTATTGACCAGCGGGTTATAATGAAATTCAATAGAACATTATAACCCGGCTAAAGCCAAGAGATATAATGTCTTGCTTTCGGTAAGGTTTACATGACATATAATTCGGCATTGTCGAGCATGTGGTGTGAAAAGCATTTTATTGTATAAAAGATTGTTTAAACAGCGTGTATTGGAAAGCGATGTTGGTTTTTATACCCCTAAAACACTGACTTTTAGCTACTGACTGTTCTCCACCTTAATTTCGGAATTCCCACGAAAATTCCGGGAACAAAAGAACTTATCTAGTCTATTTCTTTTTCTCTTCTTCTGACAACGTGAAACTTTCTATAAGTCAGGGGTATAGGAAAGGCTACGAGGTGAATTATACTCTGGGATTCCCGCGGAAACTCCGTAATTAAAGCGGGGGATCGCTAGCTTAGCCTATAACAATACTCGCCTAGATCTATTTTAAAAGCTTTTATTTAACTTGCAATGCATATATGTAACTATGTTTGTTTGAGTGGAATCTCGCAACTCAATTTTGAAGCAGATATCTTCAACCGATTGAGCTGAAATTTTTTATACGCATTTATAGTTTGGTGGACGATGCATGTTTTATTCTATTTTGCGCAGTAGAAAAAAAGCTTGTTTTATACATAAGTTTTATAAAAAAGGATTTTTATAGATTGTTTTGCATTACGAAAAGACAAATTACATTTCCACGCAACTTGTTCGGAAATGTTCCATTCCGGCCGTCCGAGCTTGGAATGAAAGCACCGGAGGAATTGCAAATTGCCTTGTTATGGTTACCTGTGGACGCTGATGAGTCAGCGATGAAAATCTACGGGCAATGTTGTACAGTGGTCTACGAAAGTGTTTGGAACTAAATAATCCATCTATATCTTTATCTATACTTATAAAAAAACTGTAGAGAGGTCAATTTTGTACATTTATATTCAAAATTAATCTTCGACTTAGATTGCTACGGATATTATTTTATTACAGAACATTGAAATCTTGAATATCAATATAAACAGCTTTTAGGACGAGTTTTGAGAATCGAACGATTGAAACGATCGATTTAAGATTTTTATTTGATATAAATTTTATTTTCACCCGCATTATTTTTCAAAGTTGCCGCGAGAGCTCCGGCTTGAAGTACCCATGTCCTTTTCTGTAAGTATCAGTGACAACGTGTGTAATATTTCTTGATGATCGGTTGAGTAGTTAAGCTGTGAAAGCGTAACGAACGAACAAATAAACTCACATTCACACTATTATAATATTAGTTAGGATGAAGGCTATGTGTTCTTTTAAACACCACGCAACAAGAACCGCAGGCAGCGGGTACAAAAACAAAACTTAAAGTATTGTGTATTTTACCAAAAAGCAACTTGCATAAAACTTATGGCAACCCTACTCAAAATGGTCGATAAGCCCAGCGTGAGTTGGTCGGAACTCGGAAGCAAGCATACGACCAACTCAGCGTACATCAAATAGAGGTACAGCGCAAACATAGCTAAGATTTATGTTGTAAGTTGTAACACACAGAACATAAAATAACAGATAGAAGGGACATCAACTTAGTTTAGTTTAGGAAACAGATGAAAACCAGTGTCGCCGGGTGATTTTCGTCATCATGCACTAAAATATTCGTTAACGCAAAGCAATTAAACGCTTTATGGTAATGTTTTTACTTAGTCACTGTATACAAAATTCACAATTTTGGGAATGTTGTCGTAAATATACTTGGGATGGCAGTAAAAGAAGTTTTGGGCAAGTTAGAGTATTTGCTCTAAGTTCCTCTGCAACAGTAGAGCGCCTACCCCGCCTACATGTCCTCTCTAGTTAATTTATTTACTCTGTGTTGTAACACTTGCATCGGGTGAATCTACTGAAACAATGTTTGACTTCGTTTAACACTTGTCCCCTATGAATTTATGACAGCCTGGTAGTTAAACACAAGGAACTCTAGAACCTTGGGAAGTTTAGTCTTGTCTCTAAAGTTATTGTCCAAGCTGTTTCTCTAATAGACATGCTTTCCACCCGCGTGATTTTCGGAATTACCGCAGGAACTCCCTAATTTTCTTTCATACAACCCTTGTCCCGATGATTACATACAAAACAAACGAAAAAAATATCCTTACCCATATGAATGTGAGCAAATCTTTGTTTGTTTGGTATGCTTTCACGCCTTAGGCTCAACCGATCGTCATGAAATTTTGCATATACATTGTCACAGAGACTGAAGAGAACATAGGGTACTTTTTATTCCGGAATTTTCCGCGGGGGCAGCTGAGATTGACTAAGATTCACCACCCCACAAAAAGAAGCGAGAACTCTACATTTCACCTGCTACTGCTCAATAATTTTATTATTTGGTGACAAAATGGCCCCTCGAGCCAAAATGTAAACAGAACGGTGTAAGTTTACTGTCGTTTTAGGGTCTTTTTTATTTCGTCGTAATAAAAGTTTCACTGCGACATTTCCAGCTGGTACGGCGACGACGCGTCAGATGCTCCGAATACCTCACCGCATTGTAGAGTCAGTATCAGAAATATGTGACCGCTTTTCACAGTCGTTACATATTAATGTAATAAAACTAAAGTTCAATGACTTTCGATGATTTTCGTTACTGAGTGTTCCTACGAGTACTAAATACAGTCCTTATTGAAAACCTATAATCGTTACCGTTAAAGAAAACTAAGGAGCGAATCGTCATGTCGTCAATCGTCCAATCAAAAGTCCAGTTTTACGCGACGATGCTATAAAGATTGGTTCTTCAGTTTTCTTTGCGTTAATGATTAATGAGATATAGAAAAAAAGAAAGAAAGAAGAAAGAAAATACCTACATTTATTTCAGCACAACACACAAGAAAAAGAGACAAACATAAAGAAAACAGTGCTTAATCTAAAGAAGAGGTCAACATGTCAACAAGTTATGTTAGGCAAGTAAACCGATTCTAAAAATTAATTCAGGAAGCTAATTGTCGATTTTTTATCCATAGTCATGGAATTCAAACGAGCAGAACACCTAGTATCAAGCTAATGCTACTGCTACACCTGCGTGTTAACGCGTAAATTAGTGCGCTTATTAAGGCATTACGTAGATGTGGCCAACATTTTAACGGGTTAACTTACTAACGGCATTACTAATGACGTTAAACGTTAAGCGATAGCTTGGGTGTCGGTTTTCTGGACACATCAAAGGGTTTTAGCGCGTTATTTAGCGCACTAAGCGGTGTTGGCTACACATTCTGCGTGGCGCACGCGCGGAGCAAGACCGTATTTACTTTATTTTGGCGGGAACAATAAAAATACGTCAATGGAATGGTCTAAAATTACAGCTGCTTCAACCTCCATTGCAAAAAACAGCTGTTTGAAGCTTTGACCTCCATTTTGTGTTAATTCGTTATTTCACTAGAAATTAACGTTGCAAACTAAATGTAGCCAACACGCATTTTAATGCCTTAATTAACGCGTAGTTGGACATAAACATCAACGTTAACGCTAACGCAGGTGGAGCAGTAGCATAATAATAAAAAAACTCACTTTAACGCATTCGTAATATTAGTTACTTGGAAAGAATAAATTTTTGCGCTCGCATATTCTAGAACTCGAAAGAACCCAACCCAAAGCTCAATAAAAATCCAACGCCCTGTAAGCCCGTCGTAAAATAGGAGGTGAACGCTGTAATTCAGCCAAGTTTCACAGCGCGTACAGCCTGGACGTGATTCAATTGCCAACCTTTTCTGCCAAACCGATAATCACGGGTGAATTTGGAGTTTGGAGGAATTACGTGAAAGTTTTTTTTTTTACATTTTACACACGGGGGTTAGTCTATCGCCACCTGATGTAAAAAAAATCATATCTCCTAAGATGTTTTTAGGGTTCTGTATACCCAAAGGGTTCAAACGGACACTCGGACGGACGGCTGTCACTCGCGTGTCCGTCTGTCCGTCGTCTGGGTTTTACAGCCAAACCGTAGAAGTTATACAATTCTTAAAATTTATGCAGTATATTGATGACGCTATCGACGCCGCAATACTTTAGTCAGCCTGTGACCACGGCGTGATGCAACTCAGCCGAAACGTCAGGCAAAGAAGGTAATTAAAAACATCGCGTTCAAGTCCCGCGTAATTTACATAATATAATGTGCTCAAAACGCGAAAATCTAAAAACTTTAGTATATCTATTGATGACCTAAAGCTATACAAATTGTCAAAAAATATTTTTAAGGATTTTTGAGGGGGCTTTTTACAGCTAAAGGTGAGTGCAAAAATTTTTTGTTCATGTACCGAATCGAGTGGGGTATCGTTGAATAGAGCTTATCAAGTAGATAAAAGCTGTATTTATTGTTTTTAAAAACATTGGAAAACAAAGGCGTGAGAAGCTGTCAAAGTCAACTTTTTCACAACAGTTTTGTACCCAAGTATTTTCCAACTTCTCGTTGACCTATGAAAGTTCTTGCTATTATAAATGCGAATGTGAGTTTGTTAAGCTTTCACGCCCTAAGCGGCTCAACGGATCATCATGAAATTTTGCCTACACGTGGTCCGGGGTACAAAACAAGGTACTTTTTATCCCGGAGTTCCCACAAGAACTCCGAATCAGAAACTATCATAAATACATTGTCTCCAGATTTTTCGAATAAAACTTCAACATCGATTCCTCTTTTAGTGTTATTAATTAAGCGTACGAACCTACGCAAAACAAAAGCGAATTAAGCGTAAGGAAGTTGTTGTCCACAAATCTTGAAGAAGCTGCGCGCGCGCACGTCGATGATTCTATCTCGTGCTACTCGAATCATAAAACGTCAACTCATGTTATAAAAAAACCTTATCAGTGAAAGTGAAAGTGAAAAGTACACTTTTTTTACTGAAACATTTGGCAAAAAATAAAAAGTAAAAAAATATAGACTTTTTTTTAAATTCAATTCCAAATACATATTTTTTTTTATATTTCTTTCAATATAATTAATGCATAGTTTGTGTGATTCCTGGTGAGTGTGGTTAGACGGTTGGTTGAAAAATAAAAATTTTCCAACTTGTTTCAAAAGAATTTAGGTGTTTTTTTTTTTTTTATTAAAAATGGTGACCAAGCTGTATGAAATTAATTTGCGCAAAAACAAAAACGGAAGTAAACACAACCAAGTGTTAATGTCTATTATAGGTGAGTACAATAACACTTTTCTAATAGGTAATTGGCAACTTGACAAAATTTTTTTTTAGTCCATCGTGTAGATTAATGAAAAAATTGGACACGTTTTTTTTTTATATAATCGAAAAATAACGGCGTACATTGAGTTGAAATTTCGCGTGACGTCACAACCCGGTGCAGTTTGTAGGGGGCTTATAACAAATACTGACGTCACGAGTCCCTTGCCCTAAACTTTAATGCGCTTTATCTATGTTTATTTTCATTAATTTGAATAATCAAACAATACATTATTTTTTTTATTTTCTAACTGACGGACTAATTAGAATTTTGTTTTTATACCCTGAAAATTACCCAATTTTGTTTATAATAATGACTTAAATAGTTTATCTGGGGACACCGTAGTGCCCACGCCAAGACGAGTCAAGTGAAGCGCAAGGGCACTCGCCCTGCCTTACCTTTTCTCGAAGCGCTTCGTCGTTTTTTTGAACCCTTATAACTTGGGTTTGGATTATACCATACAGTACAATACAATTTCATATATCTTAATCTACAAAAATATATTTAAAATCTACGTAACAAGCAAGTAGAAGTGTGTTTTTTTATTTCACACAAACTTTTTAATTGCTTCTCAAATCCAGCTTTTTCAAAGTTTCAACTTCAAATGTTTGGTAAACAAAACTGTAGGTACTAGCTTTTGAATATTTTTTCAATCCTTCCTATCAATTGACTATTCTAGATACCGAATCTAGTCTTAACACAATACCCTACTACTGGTACCTTTTTACATGGACGCCCACATATACATTCCTGATACAATACTATTTTTCTTCCAGTGTGCATGCCTGTGATAACATACGGTACAGCGATGGGTTGGATATCGCCATACAAGTCGTTCCTCATGAGCTCACAAGCGCCCTCTGGCGCGCCCGCCACTGAGGAGCAAGTCTCCTGGATGGCTTCTATAATGTTCATATTCGCCCCGATCGCAGTTTTTGTCTATGGCGCGGCAGCGGATAAGTTCGGGAGGAAAAAGACACTGCTGTTCGTCTCTATACCACTTGTTGTAAGTACATTGGAGGCTATTATGCAGAGTGTTACAGAAAGGTGTAGTCATATTTCAAGATGGTGATCTGGTAATCTTATATAATATTTCGACCGTGGTATTTAGCCCAAAAACCTTACTTTACAATTTCACAACCGAAAGAAAATATTTTTAATGACTACTTCCGCAACAAAATAAATATGACACAACACTACGTCGGTCACAAATCGGTTACTGGTAGATAGGTAACGGGTTTTCAGATCGTAATGCAATTTATCACCGTTTAGATTTTTTGCAGCCAAGTTATGAAGACAAATCTTGCTTTTAGGGTAGTTTATTTCATTTTATTGATTCCGTTACTTGTGTCTGATCATTGCATACCGATGATAACGTGAACATAATCGTCAAATATGACTACACCTTTCTGTAACAGCCTGTATTTGTGATTGTTTAGGGCAGTTAGTTGTAGAGATCAAAAAGCGCCATTCGGTATAAAAATATCAAAATATCTTCAAAGATTTATTTATTTACTAGCAACGAGTTTTATCCGCGTTTCGTTTATACAAGAATTATTTATAAAAGAATTCTTGTATAAATGAAAGCTAAACTAAATCTAAAATAACACAATCGTCACAATTTTCGCTCTTATGCACAAAGATTAATTTCAGGTTTAAGAATCTTTACTCTCAAAAGAAATTTTACAACTTCACTTAGGTATATGAGAATATAAATAAAACAAAAAACTTCGCTTCGTCTCGGCACACCGGAAATGCGGGACGCTATTTTATTTTATTTTATTTATTTTATTTATTTATTTATTGGCACACCAACAGCACAGCATATATAGTATTAGGTTATAAAAGTTACATTGTTTAAGTATTAGACATACATGCATGCCAATTAACTTTTTACGGTGGATTACCTTCCAGCTAGGCTGGTCGGTTAAGCTGATCAGCTCACACCCCTACGCCGTGATCGGGGCCCGCGCCCTGATCGGGTTCGGCTCCGGTGGGGGGTACGTGGTGTGCCCCCTCTATGTGAAGGAGATCAGCGAAGACAGCATCCGCGGGATGACGGGCACCTTCGTTATATTCTCACAGGTAGGAGAAAGAAGAAGCATTTAAAGAGAAAAATTTCTTCAGTTTCCTTCAAAAATCTTATCTTCGTAAGCTAAAGTCACACTAAGAAGGGTTTCTCTTATTGCTAAGAGCCAAGAAACTCGCCGAGTGACTAATCCAGTGAACAGACGTCATATCGCATATGATCACAAGTGGCCTAAGATTAGTCACTCGTCGACTTTCTTGGCTCTTAACAATAAATGAAGCTCTTTACTATACTATACTTCATACTATACTTCATACTATACTTCATACTATACTTCATTTAAAAACAAGTTAAAATTTAAATATCTTGCTTTTGCCACCCAATTATTTTTAAGTCTTATTCGTCACCTAGAGTAGCCTGGTAGAGATCACTTGATAGTGATATGATCACATATTGTAGCCTCATAGAAGCAAAACTTTATGTATGTGGGTATACCTACAGTAAAGCTATTTCATTTCATCTGGGCGACCGAGCTTCACTCGTATCGTCATCTGTTGATATGTATACTAAATTTCATGAAAATCGTTGGAGCCGTTTCCGAGATTCAGATTATATACATTCATGGGTATACAAGAATTGCTCGTTTAAAGATAGTAGATCACAGTGCTTATAAAGTATAGTTAGATTTTCCAAAGGAATTGCCGAAATATAGGTAGGTACCTACCTAACCTATAGAGGTGAAATCGCGTTCAACAATTAGTACGTACCTAAACCAAATCAATTACGGTCTAATAAACACGAAAGTTTTATTTGAATGAATATATTATTGTATTGTTGGCATATTGTTGGATATTCGTAGAATTGTTGTGTTGGCAAAACACATCTCGTATTAAAGAGCCGTTCTTAGAAAAAGTTCTTTTTACAAAATAATAGGCTGTATAGGGCGAGTCAGAAAGGGGTTACCGAACCAGGAAATTATCTATCGCTAACCTAAAATCAAGGAATCTTTGAAGAAGTGAAACTTTTTAAGGCGCGGCTGAAAGGTAGTTAGCAAATAATGTTTTAGATGACTTAAGCGTGAGGGAAACGTGCTATCGGTTTCCGCTCAGTTATGCTACTGCTCCACCTGCGTGTTAACGCGTAAATGAGTGCGCTAATTTAAGCATTACGTAGATGTGGCCAACATTTTAACGCGTTAACTTACTAACATTACCACGTTAGACATTAACATCAACGTTAACGTTAACGCAGGTGCAGCAGTAGCATTATGTAGTGTTAAATTTACTGACATTACTGACATATAATTATTATGAAGCTATATGCGGTTAAACTAATTTAACCGCATATAAAGGGTTTTGTTTCCGAAAATCAATACACCTACTAAAGATAAAATAACATTTGGACGCAGATAAGCAATAACATGTTAACCCACAAAATTAAGTTACAATTAAGTCAGAACGATTTGTTGAGAGTTAGAGAACGTTTTTTAACTATGTGTTTACGTTATTACATTGATTAAATATGTAACTAAATATTGAGCATAAAAAATCTTGAGACAAAATTTTTTAAAACTTTTATTTACTCAAAACTTCTCCAGTGTGGGTTAACACACTATTGCTTATCTATGTCCATTTATGTTAGGTACACTTTGAATCTCTTTCAGCTTAGTACCCCCTCATTGGGTAAGAATGTGTATAGAAATTCAATAAAGGGCCTTTCAGTATTGTCTTACCTCCCTAAACCTTATTGGTAATGCAATAACCCAAAAAAAAAATTTTTTTATACGAGTCTTCAAGTCGAAATCAGTCACAATCCTTGCTACTGCTGTTTAATTTACGTCATTATGACGACACGAGCGACTCCTAATCTTCAAAATTCACATTGATTGTTTCATTAACTAAAAACAAAAACAAAATATATGTCTATTATTTTTTTTTATCTACCTGACGGGTGAAATAGAATTTTGATTTTCCTAGGTAGGTGGTACCTATATGAACACAAGCTTATTATGTAATTTTTCATTACTCGTACTCGGAAAGTAGGTCTGAAGTTGCCTGAGAAGCGGGTTGAAAGTAACACTTTTCAGCCCTAGGGAGAATCGCTTTCAACTGACAGCTGGATACTGCAGAAACTCAAGTTTTTTTTATGTCATAGGGGGCATACTTACTGGCCATTAGCACACCTAATGGTTGATTTATGTAAAATAAAATTCACTCATTTTTTTCTTTAGCTAATTCCTATTTTTATTTTGACTTTCCTTGCATTCGTAATGAAAAGCACAGTGTTATCCTCGGGAGAAAGACTTATTTAGTCCCTCGACTAGTTATTTTCACCCCTAGGATAACAATGTACTATTAATTATTTTATCTTTTTTATTCTTATTCAATGAATAAGAATAGAAAAATACTAATGAATTTAGCCTTTACAATGCTGTGGTTACATGTCTGTGGTAACTGTCTAGCTCTACAACCATGCTGTATTATATTCAGTGCCGACTGTTACCTATTTTGTGAGCCTAATAAATAAATAAATAGATAAATAAATAATTAAATACCTACCTAATATCATACTGGATCTTTTAAACATTTTTTTTAATTAAGTCCATTGTAGTTTCAGCGATGTAACGCTAATACACGTTAGTGGGTTCTATCGTACCGTATTTATCGGTACCGGATGTTAGAGGTTGACCGACTGTTTTCATATTGAAATTGCCTTTAGGTAAAAGTGTATTGTATAACGTGTATTGAATGTAAATAAAGGATGAAATTAAAGACGTATTTCAAGGGACTTTTATATAGGAATTGTTATTTTTATTAGATAGCGATTGAAAGAAAATATATTCCACTTTTTACGGCACACACAAAATATGATATTACACACTATCTGTGCCCCGCGGTTTTACCCGCATATATTAGGTAACAACTTTTCCCCGGAAATTCGGTTTAAGCTTAATCTACATGTGAAAACCACATGACAATCTGTTTAGTAGATTTGGAGATTATTGTGAACAAAAAGACAGAACCCCAAAAAACCCCGCTCAATTTCATTGTACGTGCATTTTTATAGTAAGAAGATACTTACCTATAAAATAATTATTATTATTGACCATTGTGAATCAAAGCTCTGTAAAATTTTTGTAAAACTGTTAAAAATACGTAGTTAAGTTACCTAACTACAATAGTTATTGTAGTTTGGTAATAGGGATGTTCTAGATAGAAAATCAAAATTCTTATTAGTCCGTCAGTTAGAATATAAAGACTAAAGTGGACTAGTTTTTATTTTTTAGTCCGTCTTGTAGATTATTAAAAAATATTAGACACGTATTTTTTCTTTTTTTACGTAATCAAAAAATAACGGCGATATATTGAGTTGAAATTTCGCGTGACGTCACTATTCGGACAGTTTTTATGGCGGTTTTATCGGTTAGTGACGTCACGACCCATTCACCCTAAACTTTAATGCGCTTTATCTCTGTATATTTTAAATTATTTGAAAAAGCAAAAATACGTGTCTGTTGTTTTTTATTTTACAACTGACGGACTAATTAGAATTTTGATTTTCAAAAGTAGGTAGTTCACATCCCTATTTACAACAGTGAACAGCTATAAGAGTATGTGTAAGGAGTAAGGACCTATCGATATTTACGATAAACAATGACCACATTCTGTTCTATTCCAGACTGTGGGAAACCTACTCATATTTATACTTGGTGATCTTCTTCCGTATAACACCGTCCTATGGATTCTGCTCGCGATACCGTTGGTGCATTTCTGCATAATGCTGAAGCTACCGGAAGCTCCTTCATTCCTAGTCAAATGTGGCAGGATTGAGGTAGATATTATTCAAATTCCCTTCCGTACCTATGACTGTACCTATGACTTTTGGCGGGATTTTAGAAAAATGGGCGTCAGTTTTATTTCTTTGTTTGCAAATTAGTTTATCGTAATTAATATTGTGTGAATGTGGTGGATTTTGCATAATAGTGATCCATTAGTGATGAAAAGTGTGCGGGAACAGTGAAAAAAGATGAAATGGGGCGTTCATCGGGAGGTTGTCGTTTTACTTTACAACATCCCACAGAGCGTCCTTAAAGCTCAACTGTGAAGAGTTGCTGCCAAAAGTTCCGGTAAAGCATCGAAATGCAGCACACCAATGCATTTCAATGTAAATAACTTCAGAAGAAGAAAAATACAACTGAACTGAACTGGTGGACTTAGTTACCTTTGCCTTCCCCATAACGGGTAAATTTAACAAAAAAATATCTATTGTTTTTTAATTTTTTATTTTTTCAGGAAACAGCTAAGGTTTTAGGTTGGCTGAGATCTTTGCCAGACACTGATGAGAGTATTACAGCGGAAGTAGACATGCTTATTATAGAACAAAAAACTAGCGACCCGAAGTTTTCGCCGAAGCTCCTGTGTAAGTGTCTCTTTAAATTAAATCAAAGACATCGAGTCTTGAGGCCATAAGTGTGAATTTCCAGTTACTAGTTAAGGAAATGAAGGGAATCGAACCCAATTTTTTAGTAGTTTTCCAAAACCGAAAAGTAAAAACATAAATAAATTGTGCATAACACATATCGTTACGTAGATAAAGGTTTTGGTGCGTGATGAGTAGTTTTGTGTCCGTAAATTATCAGGCGACTGAGACTCATATTATGTTATCATAATTCGTACTAAACGGAGTTCATGCCTTGTCTATATATTCTGTGGTTCAAACGCACTCAATATACTGACCTATTATGGAGGGTCGAAGTAAGGAGGACCATAGAGGTGTAGGCGTAGAGGTGGAAACAATGGCACATCTTATGTGCGAGTGCGATGCCTTGGCTCGTAAACGAATGGACCTCCTGGGGATGGCTTACCCAGAACCAGAGAACTTTAGGCTCTTGCCTGCCTGCTTTTCAGGGAGTACTTAGAGGGAGGAGCACAGGATGGGGATGGTACAAAAGATCCCAAGGGTCGAGGTGCCGAGGCTTTGCTTGCCCACCTCATTGTCCAAGATAAGATAAGATAAGGAGGACCATCTCAGTGTATTAAATCCGTTGAAAGGGAGCAAATTAAGGTGGCGCCATAGTAGCAAGTGGAAGAATTTTAAAAAGAGCGCCACGAACTATTAGAGTAGGATACTGAATTAAAAAAGGAAAGAAGAGTTTTCGGTTTGTTACAGCGCATTTTTTATTAAATTTTTCCACTCGGCACACTTCACTCTGTTTATAACTGCTAAGTTCATACCATATCCGCTTCCTACACTAGCGCTATTTCGGTGAGTGTTCGAACAATAATTTGCTGTTTACCGCTGGACACTTTTTCAACTAATCCCCCATACGAGACGGTTGTCCTTACTTCTACCCTCCATATTACCTATATAACCATTGAAGGAATCAAAGCGCAATAGCTTTCGTGTGCACCTACCTACACGGTGTTGATAAATGAAATGCGAAAAAGTTTACAAACAGATTTATTATCGCAATTGCGACGGCGACCTCACCATTTGAACGGGGTTACCATCGAACCGAGTCCTTGATTGGTGACACGCCACACCATCATTCACAATTTGCGCGCGCCACTTTAATTCGGTTGTGTCACAGTTATTGCTATAGTGTCAGATGTCACCGGGTGTCAATTGGTGTAATTATACGTATACAAGCACAACGCGTCAAAGTCATGTACGGTTGACACTGTGAACCTGTTCTGTGTTTATGCTCGCCTGGTACTTACCTAATTGTTTGTGTGAGACATTTTATCGTCCACTCTCGAATTCTTTCCGGGTCCCCACGATCTAGTTGGACGGTGATTGGTGACCTAGTCCAAAATAAAACTTCGTCTTATTTTTTACGAGCTGTCCCCCGCGGTTTCACCCGCGGTAATTTCGGAGCTCCCGCGGGAATTCCAGTAGACATTAAAGATACAAACCTTCCTCATGAATCACTCTATATTTTGGTAAAAACTGCATGAAAATCCGTTGCGTAGTTTTAAAGATCTAAGCATACATAGGGACAGACTGACAGCGCGAAGCGACTTTGTTTTATACTATTGTAGTGATGAGCTAAACATGGCTTATGGTGAAGCACGTTTAGAGACACACGCCGCGAGGCATGGATTCAATTCATGGAAAATCCAACAATGAGATGAGCTAGAGCTGTTGGTGAAGGAAAACATCATGAAACCATAATTTTAACCCACAGAATTTTCGTATCGAAATAAAACTTTGTAACTAGTTCGGATGACAAATGCTGATGATGGAGCCAGAAGATAGCTATGTGAACTCTGTAGTTTATTAAAATGATTAAACGATGTGGTCTCATCAAGTTGGAGTTCGTTTGATTGGTCTTTACAAAGACACTCTCTGCAGGTCTTTGATAATCACTGTTTTACTTTAGTTTACTCTTAGAGCGTGTTATTATTTAAGTTATTTAAACTATTATGCCTAATATTATATTTGAACTTATTTTCCTTCAACAGTCGCCGACAAAACGGCGTTGAAAGCCTTCTGGGTGGTTCTCATCGTGAACTTGGCGCGGGAGTTCTGCGGATGCATTGCGGTGTTGGTGTACGCGAGCCAGATCTTCGCGATCGCTGGCAAAGATCCCAACACGAGCATACCCCTGACGCCGAACCAGCAGTCGATCCTGCTCGCTGTGGTCCAAATAACGGGGTCGTTCTTGGCCTGCCAACTCGTGGACCGAGCTGGGAGGAAGGTAAAACTACCATGATAGCCGAACTGGGATAAGCGGCGTCATATTAGACATGCACAATGGACTGCCCACCGAATTCTTATTATGGTTAGAATCGGTAATCGATTGTGCAGGAAATGTTGTTTATCCCATTTAGGCATCGATATCATCGATATTATTTGGCACTACTGACTAGCTGTTCCCCGCGGTTTCACTCGCGATAATTTCGAAGTTCCCGCGGAATTGTTCCATACAAACTTTACAACCCCTTTTCATCCTCTTAGGCGTTGAATTTTCAAAAATCCTTTCTTATCGGATACCTATACGTCATACGAAGAACACACCCTCCAAGTTTCAGGTCCATACGATCAGCGGTTTAGGCTTTATGTTGATCTATCAGTCATTCAGGACAAAAAAAATTATATATATAGATTTATTTAGCTACTGAGTCGTCTAAGTCCAGACTAAACTTAGGCTAACCTTATGAAAGAGGTTTTTTTTTGGAAATTTATGTCCTAAAGAGAAGAAATGGAGGATGAAAAGTTGTAGGTATAGAAATTGTGTTTTGAAAATAACACCTAATAAAAAAAGTTGACGGTGTCCAGTGTTCACCTAAGGCGAAAAGGATAAAACTTGAGAGGAATCCGAATTGCAATAAGTAGGTCAATACCTTAGATATTTTGAAGAAAAATAATCCTAGCCGTTAAAAGTCGTGAGTTCAAATCCCACACGGAAGCTTTAAACCGTTTAAGCATTGACGTAGTTTTGAAACACAACAAATTGATTACAAGCTTATCTTTATAGAATGTTAATTAAACAATTCGATTTTAATAGCGGAGCACTTCTTATAGGAACATTTTGTTAGTTTTAATTGATTGAGTGTCAATTTGTTTCAGTGAAGATAGAAATTGACCAAAAAGGGTCTAAGCTATCTATAAATTTAGATACCAAAGTGCCCACTGGTTTTTGTAGGTCTAGTTTTGTTTAAATTGGCTCTTGCAAACATGCTCATTGGAAACGCCTAGACTCATAGAGATGCATTTTGACTATTTCACAGCTACATTTTACATTTACTAGAAAAACACGGTAATTAGTTACCTCCAGACTACACACTATTTAGATCTGATTTCTCTTAGTGTTGGGAATGCTTAGGTAATTATTTTATTAAAACTAAATTTATTTGTTTTAATTTATATACCTAGGGTTTTTTATGCCTGGAATAAAAAGATTTACCTACCTATTATTATTATTATTATTAAATCGCCAACCTTTTTTTGTATATTTGTGGATAAATAAATAATAATCTATCATTTACCTAATCTAATAAATCTATAAATATAAAATGCTTTGTTCTGATGGATCAATGCACAGTCTAAACTAGGAGGTAATAGGTAGGAGGAGGTAGGTAGGAGTAGGTTTAGCATGCACGTTGTCAGGGGTACAGAGTACTTTTTATCCTGGAATCCCCGCGGGAACTCCGAAATTTCCGCGGGTGAAACCGCGGGGCACTGCTAGTACAGAGTAATATGTAAAGAAGCGACACTCCTCCAGCCGCCTCCCACCAATTTCATGCCTCCTTCCGCAATCTTACTAAATAGGGATTTGGACTACTTTTGAAAATGAAAATTCTAATTAGTCCGTCAGTTAGAAAATAAAAAAACAATAGACACGTATTTTTTTCTTTTTCAAATAATTTAAAATATACAGAGATAAAGCGCATTAAAGTTTAGGGTGAGTGGGTCGTGACGTCACTAAACGATAAAACCGCCATACAAACTGTCCGAATAGTGACGTCACGCGAAATTTCAAATCAATATACCTATCGCCGTTATTTTTAACCGACTTCCAAAAAGGAGGAGGTTCTATGTTCGATTGTATGTATGTTTTTTTTTTATGTATGTTCACCGATTACTCGAAGACGGTTGGACCGATTTGAAAAATTCTTTTTTTGTTTGAAAGGGTTTACTCCCAATTAGGTCCCATTGCCACCAAGTCGGGATCTGATGATGGGATCTTGGAGAAATCGAGGGAACGCTTCAAAAATTATAGGCACACCTATAGCGATTTGGGTATTTTTGATAGTAAATCGTTCATTTGCTTTCAGAAAGCAAAATTTGAAGAAGTGGAAGATGATGAAGACCACAGGTGGTCATCGGAACAACTCAAAAATAATACGTATTTCACGGGTTCCGATTTAAGCGATTTCGAAAATTGTTTTTTTGTTTGAAATGGGATACTCCTAAATTGATTCCATTGTCACCAAGTCGAGATCTGATGATGGGATCTTGGAGTAATCAAGGGAACTCTTCAAAAATTATGGGTACACCTATAGCGATTTTTGTAATTTTTATAGTAAATCGTTTCTTTGCTTTCGGAAAGCAAAATTTGAAGAAGTGGAACTGATGATGAAGACCACAGATGGTCATCGGAACTACTCAATAATGGGTATTTCACGGGTTCCGAATCGTTAACTTTAATATGGTTTCTAAACAATTTATGCCCGTCACAATGTATATGGTGAAGTGGAACTGATGGTGATGTACTAGGAGAACTCCTCAACAATTAACGTCCCTGCGTCGGGAAAAGCAATATTTTGTAAAACGTGATGAGCAGTTGACATTAGGCTATTGTAACTTAGAGAAATTATGAACTAAGTCACTTAAAAGCGAGAAATAAACAAAATTTTTACAAAAAAATTAAAACCGACTTCCAAAAACACAAAACTAAAAACCTTAAAATAAAAAGCTAAAAATAACAAAATACCGATTTAATCCAAAAGACAAAAACACACGTAATATTATTTTTGGTTTGTGCTACCACTGATCGGTATGAAGTCGGTGACAAGTCAAATATAGAGGGGGAAGATGGGCTAAGTCGACTCCCGCCACCAGCTCTTCGTGAACAGAACAACCCAAGTGGGCAGACACACGCGGGCTTGTCACCGAATTCAAACCGATCAGTGGTAGCACAAACCAACAATAATATTACGTGTGTTTTTGTCTTTTGGATTAAATCGGTATTTTGTTATTTTTAGCTTTTTATTTTTAGGTTTTTAGTTTTGTGTTTTTGGAAGTCGGTTTTAATTTGATTGCGTAAAAAAAGAAAAAATACGTGTCCAATATTTTTTAATAATCTACAAGACGGACTAAAAAATAAAAAATTAGTGCACATGCCCGCCCATTCCGGAGAAAATTTGTCACAATGTCACTTTGTACCTACATGTGACTATTCACTGACAGCTGGATGTCAGCTCGCTGGCAACCATACGATACGCACACGCGCACAACACGCGTGCACGTGTACAAGCTGACCGCCTTTACTTGTGGGAGAGTATTTGAATCAGTTCATTTGTATCATACTAACTGTCTCGCGCGGTTTCACCCGCGATAACTTCGAAGTTCCCGCGGAATTGTTCCATACAAACCTTGCAACCCCTGAATTTTCAAAAATCCTTTCTTATCGAATGCCTACGTCATACAAAGAACACACTCTCCAAATTTCAGGTCTCTACGATCAGCGGTTTAGACTGTGCGTTGATCCATCAGTCATTCAGGACAAAGCACTTATATGTATAGATATGGAGTGTCACCGGGCTGAGTGAAGGTATTATTTGCAGCCATTGCTAGCCGTGACCAGCATAGTGGCCGGGTTCAGTATGTGCCTGCTGGGCGCCTGGTTCTATCTGCAGAGCGTGGAAGTGTTCCTGCCGGGCTGGGTGCCCGTCGCGGCGCTCTGCTGCAGCATCCTGGCAGACGCGTCCGGCTTGCAACCCCTGCCGTTCGTCATCATGACCGAAATGTTCAATTTTCAGGTTAGCTCAATCCTTTTGTACATATATAGGTATATCTATTCCTAACTGGCTGTGCCTCGCGGTTCCACCCGCGTGAGTTTCGGAATTCCCGCAGGAACTATTTATTGGCATACATTACTTTTTTATTTTTGAACCGATAGACATGAAACAAACACTAAATGTTAAGTGACCACAATACCTATATTAATGAAAACTTCACCTAAATCGGATAAGCCATTTCTGAGATTAGCGTGCACAAAAATTCTAACAATCATTGTATGGGGTTCTATTGCGTTGTGACATAGTGACATAGGGTACTTTGTATCCCGGAATTCCCACGGGAACTCCAAAATTACCGCTACCGGGGACAGCTAGTAATTGATAAAGCAGTTTCATTCAAAATTCCGTTCAAAATTTAAGTAGGGACCTACTTAAACAATGGGCATGTTGACTAATTTTTATTTTTTAGTCAGTCTTGTAGATTATAAAAAAATATTGGACACGTATTTTTTCTTTTTTTATGTAATCGAAAAATAACGGCGATATATTGAGTTGAAATTTCGCGTGACGTCACTATTCCGACAGTTTGTATGGCGGTTTTAGCGGTTAGAGACGTCACGACCCCCTCACCCTAAACTTTAAAGCGCTTTATCTCTGTATATTTAAATTTATTTGAAAAAGCAAAAAATACGTGTCTATTGTTTTTTTTATTTTCTAACTGACGGACTAATTAGAATTTTGGATTTTCAAAAGTAGTCCACATCCCAATTGTGGTGCATGAGCGACGTAAAAATGGCTGCAAAATGGTGATTGGAATAACGAAAACGCGTGCACTCGGCACGACGTCCACCCGAAAACAACCCAGTCAATACTTGTTTCTCCATCCCACAGCTACGAGGCACTGTCGCCACACTGGTAATGGCGATATCCTTAGGCACCGATTTCGCTCTGCTCAAACTATTCGCGCCCCTCAACTCATGGATAGGCTACCACTACACTTTCTGGACGTTCGGCGTGGTGTGCCTGGCTAACGTGTTCTACCTGATATTCTGTGTGCCAGAGACAAAGAAGAGGGACCTGGAGGACATATACGCGGATTTGGAAAGGCGGAAGAGGAAAAAGAAAGACAACAAAGTTGATTTGTGCTGAGTAAATAAATTAACTAGAGAGGACATACAGGCGGGGCAGGCGCGCTACCGTTGCAAAGGAAGTTAGAGAAAGGCTCAGACGAAATGAGTTTCTATTTCGTCTGAGGAGAAAAGCTCTAACTTGCCCAAAACTTCTTTTGCTGCCATCCCAACCTCAAGTATATTTACCACAATATTCAGTGTTGTGCTCAAATCACCAGGCGACACTGGTTTTCATCTGTTTTCATACTAAAGTACTAAACTAAGTTGATGTCACTTCTATCTGTTATTTTCTGTTCTGTGGTGTTACCAAAGTTTAAACGTAACTGAAATTTATTACCAAAGCAATTAGTGTCGGAAAACCTGGGAATAATTTATTCTAAAATGTGTAACGTAACGTATTTTCCCTTTTCCTTAAGTCTATGTAGTTTTAAACTCTCGTAATTATCTCTCTAATTATATACTTTAATCAAGAATTAAGATACTTACGGCCTCACTCAGTTGTTTTAATGATTACTTAATTCTAAGTAAAGATTTTAAAAACAAAACTTTAACATTAACTAAATTAGTTAAATGCCAACACATAATATAATACTATACTAGTAATGCCAAGTATTCATTTAACGAACGTCTCCGGTTGCGGCAGTTTTGTTTTTAGAATCTTTACTTACAAATTAAGTAATCATTAAAACGACTCTGAGGCCTGAGGGCGGCCGTTAATCCTGAAAGCTAGATTCAATTTGAGACAGCGAGTTTTGGATTATTCGTTTACAAACAGACTTACACCTACATGTAGAAATATTGAAAATTGTGGTTTCGAATTCTACTGGTGATATTAGGAACGAAATAAAACAAATTTCATTTTGAAATTTTTAAAATATTTTAATAAATAACCAGCTTATTATATTATAAAAGCGGACAATTTTTTTTTTTTGTAATATTTTTGTCACATTTTTTTGTAGAAAATATCTTTATCAGACAAATATGAAGAGCGTAATGATATTAATTCTTAGTCACCATAGTATTTATTTTATTGCCAGATTCCTTAATATGTCTACCTAATACAAGATATAACATTTACATAAACCAGAGGGAATGGAGCAAAATTTCCATTCGCAAAAAAGACAACGCCCATTTTGATCCCTTTTCCAACGTATTCATTAGAATTTTCTTTTTTTTTCTTTTTGGTTTTAAAGCAAAAAGGCGCGCTTTTTGAATAGGCTAGTTTCCTAAATTTTGTTTTTTAGTCCGTTTTGTAGATTATTAAAAAATATTGGACACGTATTTTTTAATTTTTTATGTAACCAAAAAATAACGGAGATATATCAAGTCGGAATTTCACATGACGTCACGCCTCGCTACAGTTTGTTCGCACGTTATAGCGAGCTGTGACATCACGAGTCCCCCACCCTAAACTTTAATGCGCTTTATCTATGCATATTTCCATTATTTTAAAAAAGCAAAAAATACGTGTCTTTTATTTTTTTATTATCTAACTGACGAACTAAATAGAATTTAGATTTTTTTACCCAGGAAACTAGCCTATTGGTGAAATCAAAACATTTTATCATCGTTGAACTTCTATCGGCCGCACTCAGAGTCGTTTTAATGATTACTTACCCTATAGATTTTTGAAACAAAATTGCCGCAATCAGAGACGTGACGACGCAATCATGAACGTCTACGATTGCGGCAATTTTGTTTTAAAAAGCTTTTTAAAATTAATTAATCCTTAAAACGACTCTGAGTGCGGCCGTAAGTGGCGATATTTTATTGCCACGACTTGTTTATAAACTACTTTTGTATTTTTTTCCTACACACACTGCTTTTTTGTTTTCATAACACATTTGCGACAAAAAGTAAAATTCGATTACAATAATTTCTTATTAGATTTCAATCAGATCTACGTAGCAACTAAAGATGAACGGGTTTCAAATAAAAAAAAAGTAAAAATTAAAAAACCAGCTATTTTGTCGAAATAATTAGATTAGGTATTTATTGTAAGGCAACATAATAACGTTGGTTAAGAGTAAGTAAAGATCAAAATGGGCAGCCTCATTTCTGTACTTTTATAACTGTATTTTCTTAAAATATAAATCTGTACTGTCGCTGCCAAAAAACGTCTATTAATTTTTAATTTTCAAATAAGGTCTATAATGTCGCATCAATTTTTACCAAACTTCATGTACCAGAAATATTCAAGCCATTGTAGACCTTGATGATAAACATTGTTTTGTACGCGACCGTACTTAGATTCAAGAACGAATAGCTACGAGTAGATACTTATTCTGAATGTATAAAATCTAGATATTATACAAGATTTATTTCTTGATATTTCAATAAAAACAAAATTGTATTTTTTTTACCAGGATGAGATTATAATTAGGTACTTATCTATATTATAATTAAAATGGACTAGTCTCACAAGAATTTTAGTTTTTCATTTATATGTATAAAACAGATTTCCTACAAGTTTATACTCGAATTGCGAAAATTTTTTTAGTATCGAAAGTTGGAGGTTGGAGTCTGAGGACTGAGGTGAGTTATCTTCCTTTTTACGGGATGTCAGGTTAAACGAGGAACTTATTGAAGAGCTTCTTGGCAGGTATTCGATTTCCGGCTCAAATATCTAAATACCATAAATGGTAATTTTTTAACGTCACAATCCAATAAAATACATTACCATGTAAGAAAATGAACATACCTAAAGATCATTCACCCGCACCATTCTTAGGTTGTTAGTCTTTGTTTCTCTATTTTTTTTAGTATTTTAAGTTAAATCAACAGAATTATATACCTCGTTTAACCTCTAAAATTATATTATTTTATATATCATCCCATCTGTCAAATAACTACCAAAATCTGGGTCACTAACGCAATACCTATGCTTCAATAAAATTCTCCTATGCTATTCTGAAGAACCATCTCGCAAGTCACACTTTACTTGTAACCTAAATCGAGACAAAGTGAAGTGAATTTCAAAAATTCCAAATTAGATATTTACACAGTTTCCTACCTGTGCTTAAGCGACGTAATTCTCCTCTTTCCGTTGTAATTTGACGTTCTCACTCGTTACAAGAATACGAAACTCACGTCATCTAATTTAGAAGTGAATTTGCGCAAATGATATCAGAATAGCACGGCTGACCCTATAGAAGATTTGTCACTAATTTTGTCGAAATTTTTCGGCGAACCTGAGAATTTTTCGATACCGAGTTGTTTTGGTGGCCATGGCATGGCCCGGTGAAATTTTCTGAATACAAAAATTAATAACATGTATTTTAATTTTTTTATCATAATTTATTTATTAAGAGTAAGTAGGTACGTATAATATATATTATGATACAAAATAATTTTATATGATTTTAACTGTCTTGGATATAATTGCTAAACATATTTTTCACTGACAAAAATCACCGACTGAAAATATATTTTGGTACGAGACAAATCTCACACACGACAGAAGCTTAAAACATGAGTTATAAAACTCGCTCTTAAAACAATATATATAAAGCTTATATTACAATAACACGTACGTACAGCCGTTGATAAAATAAAAAGGAAATAATATTCATTATTTTGTTTTAAACAAACGTTCAAGCATACATAAGTATTCAAATAACAATTTGAGATCTTTACTAACTAAATATGAAGAGTTCTAACACAATTTGATAAATAAACTAAACATTAAATATAATACAAGGTCAGTCGGAAAGTTCCGAGTCGAAATTATAAGTTAAGATCATTGATATATTAAAAAACCTTTTTTTGTCAATTTTTTAATATATCAATGCTTTAGATTAATTAAAAAAAACTTTTTTTGCATGCCTCTATATTTGTCCATGATTGTATTTTATCAATAGAATCAGGGATTAAATATCACAGTTCCGCCTAAAAATAAAGTTTTTGGAAGAAAAATTGTAGCGTTTAAAAAAAAATACTTTCGCTTTAACAGTTATCAGTATACTATACTTTAAAATGCTCGCGACTTGAACACCCCTTTCCGGCTAACCTTGTCATGTGACGGCACACATTCGAGCTTTTAGAGATTTGATGCACTTCTTTTAATAAGATTTACAGTTTTATCTATGTATATCAGTACATATTATAAAAGAACGTCATCCACCGAGTATGTATGTTTGCGATAAACTCAAAAAAAACTAAACGGATTTTTATGCGGTTTTCACCAATAGATAGGGTGATTCAAGAGGAAGGTGGCTTATCCTGGAATTTCCGCAGAAACTCCGAAATTGTTACGGGTGAAACCGCGAGGGACAGCTATTAGTATTATAAGAAGTCAAATTCTGTTGTATGTCTGTCCGTAACTATTGACTGATTGTAAAAACTGCTATACCTATAGGTAACATTATCTTTAGTGGCCTACAATACCTTTCATAAGGGAAACGCAATCGAGGGAGTCCCAAAAATTCCCATACGTGGGACCGCGGTATAAAGTCTGTATAGTAATTAACCTCTTGGATTAGAACAACATGGGGTACTTTTGATACCGATAAAAAGAGGAGGGAACAAGAAGACGTACTAGTAGTTAGTAAAAAAATAAATTTATCATATTGTTTTTGATGTAGATATTTATAGACTTTTCTAAAATCTTTTTTATAGACTTTTCTATACACTCGTGTGATAAGCCATAATACAGATACGCAAAATGTAAACATGTGCCATCACCATTAAAACTACACATAACATTTCCACTTCTTCTCTTCAATTAAAGGGAAACTTATAAATAAAACAATGATTACGTTATACACAGTGGAATTATAATATTCGTTTCTAAAACCCTGAATTCCCGCCCTTTTCCTGAAACCCTGGTTCACTATGAGCATAAAAGGCCGCATTACTAAAATGCGTCACGAAAATTTATTTGCCTCGGTGTCCAAAGAAGTTACACCAAAAAAAGACACACAACGGAATACAAAATTGTAATTTTTTGGCCATCAACAGCGTTTTTGATTGTGTCAAAGGCGAGGCATGTTGGCGTTGGTCAATAGTGAATCAGGACTGTGTACAAATTTTATTATGGGACCAAATCGAAAATAACATATTATATTCGATACAAAAAAGAACCACGATTTTAATGTTGATTCCATATCAAAAGTTGTACATAATCATGACAGGAATTCGTGGCTTTCGGTGTTGTAAAGACTACAATTTCATAGTGTATAATTATATGAATCTATTAATTTAAATAAGGTGATTTAAAAAAAAAAGAACCGAGCTCGCTACGCACTCGCTAGCTGAATGAAGGATTTGTTTAAAAACTGAAAATAAAACAAAAAAAAATGGGTATAAATAAAACAGAATTATACATAAAATAGAGAATAAAACAGATTTTCTCCCATGGGAATCGCGAAATTAACTGAGCATTCTTCTGTACTATCAAGCTAATGTATTTATTTGCAAAAATATTCCTTATATTACATTATTGTACTTTTAAAAATGTTGAAAAACATATAGAAAAAAATGGGAATAAATAGAACAGATCTACTAATAGTTGTCTCTAAAAATTAAATAAAGGAGAATACAGCATAGAGATATTTTGCTCGATCTGACAAGTGTATCTTAATATATTTGGAATAAAATGGTATATTTATGAGAATATAATAATACGTTTTGTACTAAAAGTGTTTATTACGAAGACAGAGCAATGTACTATTATTATACCTATCTCTGCTTACCCCTTTTGTAGTCAAAGTGCTGATCAATCAATAACCTATACCATAATAACTACAATTTGCATCTAAATCAGTTTAAAATTTAAACTGAAGTTTTTTTTTTAGAGCGACACCATATCACTGTCATTATCTGCCACTGTAATATTTAGTCTGGTGACACTCATAGTATTTCACTCTTACCAGTCAGGCGTCCGTTGATATACTCTCTGGTTTGGTCTCGACATCACTGGCCGGCTCTTCGCTGGGCTTCCTCTCCTCTTCGGACCTCTGGTCCGCTTTCTGCTCCTCCGGCCTCTGCTGGTCCTCTTGTCTGTGGTCCTCGGGCCGGTCATCTTTAGTCTCTGACGGCTTGGAGTCGGTAGATATGGAGCTCGAGGTGAGGCTGTTCGGTTGTGATGATTCTTTGCTTTGCGGTTCTTGGGAGCTTCTCGGGTCTAACTGTTTTTCTTTTGAATCTGTGCACAGTAGTTTTGTTCATGAATTAATTAGAAATAACGAAAATTAAAAATAAACAATAGACAATAAATAGCATGTATATTTTATTACAAATAATATATTTATTCACCTATCTATATTCTATCATAGAACTACTATACAATTGTATATTTCTATATTCCTTTTTTTCACGATTAGTTGTTCCCACACTAAAAGTGGTATAGAATAGACTATAAAATGATTCGGCACCAGAAAAAGTCTGGTAATTAAAAAACCAACGGTCTAAATATAAAAGATAAAATGCTAAATATATTAATCAAATTAAATACCTACCCAAATTTAACTTACACCAAACTAATTAACACAGCGTGTAAAAAAGTTGAAATAATATTCAAATAGGTACGATCTTTGTAGAGATGATTCTCTCTCTTTTGGAAAATTTTCGACAGTTTTTTTGTAATATCATAGCTTCGTAACAGCAATGTCAGCGGTCCTCACATCTTTACTTCGGCACCGTCAGATTATTATTTCTCTTTTCTATTACACGTTGTATAGTTATCCATATAAATAAGCAATGATAATCTACATACAACTAAATAAATGCGGAGCTTCTTTTCAAAACTGGTTTGGTAACATTAAAATTTACACTCCGCGAAAATAAAAATGGGCCAAAACTTGATAACTACACCGAAAAAAAATAGATTAAAGGCATGTTTTCGTCAAAAATAGATTTATTCCACGTCAAAATGACATTAACTACAAAACGATTTTCCCAGATCGTGGAAAAACGGAAAGTGGAATAATCAAGTTTTGAAAAGCACCTCCTCAAATAATAACCAACTACTAAATTAAAATACAAATAATTCCAACTAATAAATTAATAAAGGATCGTTAACTTTAAAACGGTAATCGCCTCTCGAGGAGCCAAGCTTTCATGTACAGCTTCGCCCAGCGCAAATCTAATGGAACGCACAGTTTAGTCGAGCATCGCACATACGAGGTTAGTCGAAGAGGAAGTATAGCAAAGCCTCCGTACACGCGAACCGATTACACCCCCCCCACCACTGAGGGCTAGGGGGGTGAAGTTCGGGAGGGGCGGGAATAGAGATCTCCACCTCCCACCAATTGGCTACTTGACTATTTTTTTTTTTTAGCCCGTCGTGTATGTAGATTAATAAAAAATATTGGACACGTATTTTTTCTTTTTTTATGTAATCAAAAAATAACGGCGATACATTAAGCTGAAATTTCGCGTGACGTCACAACCCGGTGCAGTTTATACGGGGCATAGACGTTAATGAAGTCACGAGTCCCCCACCCAAAACTTTAGCGCGCTTTATCTATGTTTATTTTCGTTAATTTGAAAAAGCTAAAAATACGTGTCTGTTATTTTCTTGTTTTCTAACTGACGGACTAACAAGAATTTTGATTTTCATACCCCGAAAAATACCCAATTTCACGCCTCCTCATACCCCACCAGAGTTTCTTGATGAATTCCGAGGAAAGTTTGACACGTCATGACTCATGTGGAATCTACATGTGACAATTATTCTCTGACAGCTGACAGTTGCTGTCAGCTCACTGTCAACCCTACGGCACGCACACACGCGTACACGCGTACAAGCCGGCCGTCTTTACTTGTAGGATAGTACCTACTTGAATCAGGACATTTGTAAGGAGCAATGAAGCGGTACTGTGAGGCGATGTACTAACTTAACGATGTGTAACTTACACTCTTGAGGCATGGCATCCCCTTTTCGACTAACTGTGAATTATATACGGAAAGATTGCGATGCGGCCGATATTAAACACACAGACATGCATTTATTTTACATATAATTATAGCTGTTATGGTGAAAAGTGCAAAGTACATAGTTTAATGAGAGCGAAATATTTCGAAACGAACTTTTTAATACAGTTGCTCAAAAAGTGGCGTATTGCAGGGACGTTTAGCGTTCGGGATGTGGGCTATTACATACTCGAGCTTTTTGTTTGCCTTTCCCGAACTCGTGCGTTCTCTTTGCCAACTGTCAAAAATGGCGACACGACTTTGACACTTTTTGCATTGCGAAACGTAGGTTTCGCATTACTAATACGACTAGCGCCATCTCTTGATCACAGTTGGAACTTAGTTGAGTTTGTTGTGTTTTTGATATTTTATTAAATTGCTTAATTTTTTCGCAACTGTATTAAAAATAGTTGTTCAGTACACGTGCGGAACCGTCATTGCAACTAGTTCCGACTGTCAACCCTCACCTTCGGCTGCGCCTCGGCTCGGGTAGACATTTGTCGGAACTCTTTGCAATGACAGGCTTTCCGCACTTATAATGAAATATACTATTGCCCTCCTGTTGCAGAAACAACAAGTACTTTAGTGTCGCATGCAGAAAATGTGAGCTAAAATTTTTAGGTTAGTCTAGTTAAGACTTACGGCCGCACTCAGAGTCGTTTCAATAATAGCTTAATTTTAAGTAAATATTTTTTTTAAATTGCCGCAATCAGAGATGTTAATTAAATTAATGTATGATTGCGGCAATTTTGTTTTAAAATTATCACTCAAAATTAAGTAATCATTAAAACGACTCTGAGTGCGGCCGTTATTAATATTTACAAAGAAATTAATAACAATTATTAATTAGTGACGACTTTAGGGGAAAAAAAGTGCGAAAACCAGCGCTAGGTGTACCTAAAGCTAAGCTTCACCAACTTCGACGGATCATGCAAGATAATATGCGTATGGGTCGAGATTAGGCACTTGTTTGTTTGTTTTTTTCTCGTGTGCTGCACTGAAATAACTGTAATTTCTTTCTTTCTTTATTTATTTATCAATTATCGACTCACCAGCGCCGTGCGCCGCCGGCCACGGCTTCCGCACGAACATGTTCTCGACGATCCTGTCTATGTTCTCGTTTTCCGAAGTGTTGGCCGGCCTGCGGGCGGGAAGCGGACGAACGGTTCAATCACAAATAATAATAATAATAATAATAAATTTTATTCGGCTTAAAGAAAAACATTACATTAAAAGAGAATTTAAATTAAAACTAAAACACAGTTACAGAATACCTATCACTAAATCTAAAATTACTTGCTTAAGCCAAAATGGTGGTGCCCAGCTCAGCACATTGCTAGGCACGGAGCCGTAGCGCTGATTTTCAGCTGGGCCCGAGATTTTTAAATTGACGATTGGCAACACACTAACAAAGCAGAAGCGCCAGTTCAACAATTTCATAGTAACACTCTTCACTAAAGATGAAAACACAAACATTCTTTATTGTCACCAGAAACTATAGTAGATTTCGAGGGTGCAATTGATGCTGACACATGCTTACACCCGAGCTAACTACTCTGCTTTACATATCGATTGTGAGGTAAGTAGAAAAAAAAAACCGGCATTACAAGAAGAAAACATTTTATTAATTTTTTTATTTTCAAGAACGAAATTGAGCTTCGCCGTTCGATATTTAAAATTGATGACTATTATACTCATACGAAGACAAGGCTGAATAGCGAAGCGACCTCTTTTGTCATTGGGCTGAATGCATGATGTCTATTGCCAGTATGCTGGTAGTGGTTAAATGTACGCGAACTTTTTGAAAGAGTCAAGAGTTTTTTAAATTACTTACCGCCCTAGGGCTTTTTTTGTTACATTATTACCCTGGAGCGCTAATTGGTCACCTACGAGCCCCATTTGGGGTTAATAAGGATCTACTTGTACTGTTTAGTTGGTTCATTTATATTTATATTTGGACGCAGATAAGCAATAACACGTTAACCCAAAATTAAGTTAATGATTCAAAACGATTTATTGAGAAATAGAGAACGATTTTTTAATTATTTGTTTACCTTATTATATTGTTTAAATATGTAACTAAATATTGAACATAAAAAAATGTTGACAAAAATGACAGCTTACCTGACGATGGGTATGGCAGCGGTGGGTCTCCGCTGCGCCCTCGGCTGCTGCTCCTGCTCCGCCGGGCTGTAGTAGGTCACGCCGCCGGTCTGCGGGCACACGGCACACGGGGAGGTCAGGCTCGGTGCGGTGGGGAGGGCGAGAGCAATGTGGAAAAAGTATACGCGATGTGGGAAAAGTATACGCGTTGTGGGAATATTGTGGGCGTTGTGGGAATATTGTGGGCGTTGTGGGAATATTGTGGGCGTTGTGGGAATATTGTGGGCGTTCTGGGAATATTGTGGGCCTTGTGGGAATATTGTACGCGTTATGGGAATAATGTAGGCGTTGTGGGAAACGTGTAGGCATCGTGGGAAATGTTTAGGCGTTTTGGTAAAAGTATGGACGTTGTGGGAATATTATGGGCGTTGTGGGAATATTGTAGGCGTTGTAGTAATATTGTAGGTGCTGTGGGAATATTGTAGGCGTTGTGGGAATATTGTGGACGTTTTGGGAAATGTGCAGGCGTTGTGGGAAAAGTGTAGACGATGTGAGAAAAGCGTAGGCGTTTTGGTATAAGTTTAGGCATTGTGGAAATATTGTAGGCATTATGGGAAACGTGTAGGCGTTGTGGGGAAAAGTGTAGGCGTTTTGGTAAAAGTGTAGGCGATGTGTGAACAGTGTAGAAGATGTGAGAATAACGTAGGCGTTGTGGAAAAGTGTAAGCGTTATGGAAAAAGTGTAGGCGTTATGGGAAATGTTAAAAATGTGTCATTTAAATGTTGAAACGATTTCATCTTGCTAAAATCGAATCTGATAACACTCACGTAGTTGTGATGCGGGTAGAGGTTGTGGGCGGAGTGGGCGGAGTGCGCGGAGTGCGCGTGGGCGTGCGTGTGCGCGTGCGCGTGGGCGTGCGGGTAGGGCGCGGCCGGCGGCGCCGCGAACACGCCGCCCCCGCCGAACACCGCGCCGCCGCCGCTCGACTGCGACGGGCACATGCAAACAAACAAACACACATGTTATTATAATAAAGTGTAATCCAATTAGCTGCAAATATTTACGGATAGTACAGTTACAGTAAAGCAAAATGAAAATAGAAATGTCGCGCAACGTACCGCGGGCACCTGCATGAACTGCGCGGGCATCATGGCGGGCGGCGCGTAGCCCTGCGCCGGCGGCTGCAGCTGGCCTGTGGCGCACGATACGGGCAAGATATTACAATATCATCTGTTGCTATCAATCAATCATTTAACATACAAAATCATAATACAAATATAAATTTTGATGTCATGATGTCTCGTCGAGTGACGCGTGTTGGTCATCGTGTGGTGCGTGTTGGTCGTCGTGTGGTCCGTGTTGGTCGTCGTGTGGTCCGTGTTGGTCGTCGTGTGGTCCGTGTTGGTCGTCGTGTGGTCCGTGTTGGTCGTCGTGTGGTCCGTGTTGGTCGTCGTGTGGTCCGTGTTGGTCGTCGTGTGGTCCGTGTTGGTCGTCGTGTGGTCCGTGTTGGTCGTCGTGTGGTGCGTGTTGGTCGTCGTGTGGTCCGTGTTGGTCGTCGTGTGGTCCGTGTTGGTCGTCGTGTGGTCCGTGTTGGTCGTCGTGTGGTCCGTGTTGGTCGTCGTGTGATGCGTGTTGGTCGTCGTGTGGTGTGTGTTGGTCGTTGTGTGGTCCGTGTTGGTCGTCGTGTGATGCGTGTTGGTCGTCGTGTGGTGCGTGTCGGGTGTCGTGTGGTGTGTGTTGGTCGTCATGTGGTGCGTGTTGGTCGTCGTGTAATGCATGTAGGTCGATATAGGCCGCGTGTTGGTCGTCATACGGCGCGTGCGTTCTCACCGATGCTGTGCGGCTGCGGCAGCGCGTGCAGCGCGTGGTGCGCGTGCGGCACCAGCTGCTGCTGCTCCAGCATGCCCAGGCGCACCTGCCGACAAATATAACTTGTTGTTTACATGACGTTTGAAACTCCATATTTATTTATTTTTTTATACTATTAATTAAGAGTAGAATTCGCGTATCTGCTCACACTAAACTCCGGAACTACTTACCGGATTGTCATTGGGGTTTTTATGGGTAGACTGAGCTATTAAGTAGATTTTATGCTTGTTTCAATTATACTGGATATCGCGAAAAGGTTGTAATATAAAAGCCTTTCACTGCAATAGTGAGCCAATAGATAAAAAAACAAACCTGCTGCGCGTGCGGCGGCTGCGTCTGCGGCAACTGCGACTGCGGCAGCTGCGACTGCGGCAGCTGCGACTGCGGCAGCTGCGACTGCGGCAACTGCGGCGGCGGCTGCTGCAGCTGCGGCAGCTGCGCCGGCTGGTGCGGGGGCGAGGGCCCGTGCGGCGGCGGCGGCTGACTGCTCGCCACGGAGCGCACCACCTGCTGGAGACACACGGAGCATTGCAGAAATATTCTCTCTTTTGTACACTTGATTTATTATATTGTACTAGTTGTGCCCCGCGGTTTCGCCCGCGGTAATTTCGGAGTTCCCGCGGGGATTCCGGGATAAAAAGTATGCCGTAAAAGATCCTTCTCTGTACCCCTGACAATGTGCATGCGAAATTACATCCAAATCCATTCAGTCGTTTTTGCGTGATTGAGTAACAAACATCCAAACATCCACACTTTCACATTTATAATATTAGTAGGATTGCAGTGTATTGCATTATATTTCAGTTTATTGTATTGTATTTGCAGTGTATTGTACTGTACTGTATTGTATTGTACATATTGTGTGTTATGTTGTATTGTATTCTAGTGCATGTACCTGGTGCAGGATCTGCTGCGCGTGCGCCGGCGCCGCCCCGCCAGCGTACTCGCCTGCTGCAAGGACACATAGAAAATCATTTTCAGAGTCATAAAAATCAATGTTTGGACTCTTCTTTTACAATAAACAAGCGTGCATTTCACGTTTTTTTTGTAGTAGGTAGGTATTTGTATTTGTATTTGTAAACGGGCCGGTTTCCACAATTCGACGACTGGGCGCCTATTTTGCGTGTGGTGGGAATTGTGCCGCTTATTCATACCAGCCAAGCTCCTTTAGGAAGCCCAGCAACTTCCTGATGTCGCTGAAGGCTTCCGGGAGCGAACTTAGTAGGTAGGTAGTAGGCAGGCAGGTAAAACCGGCGGTCCATCTTGTTAAAAAAATTATGAATATTATATTGTTTTTTTTTATTTGTTCTAACACAGTGTTTTACTCTCGACCAACCTGCGTGGTATCGCTGTTGCTGTTGTGGCAACGGCTGCTGTTGCTGTTGCTGCGACGGCTGTTGCGGCTGTTGCGTCGGCTGTTGCTGTTGTTGCGGCAGCTGTTGCTGTTGTTGTGGCGGCTTCGTTGCTGTTATTGCCGTCTGTTGCTGTTGTTGTTGCGAGTACGCATCGGTCAGCGGCCGCTGGCGTATCGTGCTGTATCGTTTGCCACCACGCGATTCTGTGCAATCATATAATTTAAGCCTCAATTACAACGCTTTCGTTTTTTTTAATGACTAGCTATTCCCGTCATAACTCTTTGTATCGAGCGGAAAATTACTAATATTACCATGTACAAAATAATTATTATTTTAGCAATACCAAGATTAAAAATACCAAAACCTGAATTGAGAAGATGCAACATTAGTGATAATTTTTGGATATTTTTGCATTATTCAGTTTGTATCACGCAAAAATCACTAGACCGATTTGAATGAAGCTTGGAAGTTAGTTATCCTTTGGGTTGACTTTTAAAGAGATGGGATGATGAAATAGGGATGATCTGGACGAGGGCAGTCCAAGATAAAATAAAAAGGATGGAAAAGGTTGGAGAAGGCTTTTGCCAAAGGACAGATTATTTATTTATTTAAAGTAAATATACATTGTTTTTTCCATTAGTAATTTCTTATAGGTGTTGAAAACCTTGATGATAAGCTGAAGAAATATGTGGAAGAACAATGAAAATTGTTTAAATTGGAAAATCTGTCCTAAGGCTATTAATAAATCATCTAATATATGTATATAAATCACGTGTCACGTTGTTAGTCCGCGATGGACTCCGAAACTACTGAACGGATTTTTATAAAACTTTGCAACCATTTATAATATGGTCCAACTTAAAAGATAGGATAGTTTTTATCCCGGAATTCCGTCGGGAACTGTAGGACATAGAGTACTTTTTTCCCGCAACCTCCGCGGGAACTCCGAAATTACCGCGCATGAAAACGCGGGGGACAGTTAGTAATAAATAAATATAACCAACTTTTGTCCTGGCGACGTGATATTACAATTTCGAAATTCATACGGGACCAAACTAGTTACAATAAAAAAATTATGAAACCTGCATTCGACATTTCAAACTCACCGGACGCCGGCTGCTGCTGTTGTTGACTCTGTTGCTGTTGCGGTCTCTGTGTTTGTTGTTGTTGTTGCGGCCTCTGTTGCTGTTGTTGCGGCCTCTGTTGCTGTTGTTGCGGCCTCTGTTGCTGTTGTTGTGGCCTCTGCTGGTGTTGTTGGGGCTTGGATTGCTGTTGCTGAAGCGGCGGCGACAGCTGCCGCGCCGGCAACTGCTTGTTCACCGTCGTATTATTGCTGTTCTGCGACTGTTTCGGAAAATATAATTTGTTTATTTGCATCGTTCACTTTAACATTCATCACATGGACCGTGACATAATGTATATTGTATAGAATTGTTTCCGAGGGGTCACTGACCTGCACCGACGGCGTCGGCTTCCTGCCGCCCTGGTCGGTGGGCACGGGCCGCTGCTGGGCCACCGAGGAGTTCACCCTGCGCTGCGCCGGCCCCTGCCTGCGAGCAGACACACACACACATAAAAAACAAATCCTTAAAATATTTAGATTCAACTAACTTTTGTTATTAATTTCTCATAAAAATGAATCTACTACTTTTAATGAGCAATATATATGTATCTAATCTGTATCTCGGAAACGACTCAAACGATTCTCATGAAATTCAGTATGAAGGGGTTTCGAGGGCGATTAATCGATCTAGATAGGTTGCATTTTTAAAAAACGTCGCTATATCTGTGTTTTTGGGTAGTAAAAAATGAGTGTTTAGAGTACCACTCATTTTTCAGTGTTTTTCTACTTAATAACAGATGGCGCTATATATGTATAACGAGCGAAGCTCGGTCGCTCAGATATTGTTCACTTAGAATGAGATACATAGTTAGGTATATGGTATAAAACGTTTACAACTGTGCCTCAGGCCTCGACAGCCAGCTTCTGTTCCAGGCTATATGTGTGTATATACATAGATTAAAATTCATTATCCAATAAAAAGTATCGTTTCAATACGCACTTTATAGGAGATTATTATTTTGTCTGCTCACGCTCAATGTCTGTAGACACAAATGGAGCTTTACTCGTTTAACGAAAAAACCTCACCCGTTGCTGAAGACGGTGGCGGTGATGGTGAGATTCTCTATCGGCGGCATCCTGTCCCTGGTGGGCGCGGTGGGCGCTGCGGGCGCGGTGGGCGCGGTGGGCGCGGTGGGCGGGGCGCCGTTCGGCCGCGAGGCCCGGCCGCGCGGCGCCGCCCTGGTGGACGCGTGCCGGCGCAGCTGCTGCGGCTGGGGCGGGCGGGCCGCGCCGCCGCCGTCCGACGACTCGTTCGACGCCGGCTGCGACTTGGAGCGGGGGCGGGGCGCGCGCGCGCGCCGGCTGCGGGGCGGGCCGGGGGGGAGGAGCTCGTATGTCAATGTTTATATGGTGTGGCAAAATTAGCTGCAAATATTTACAGGGCTGAAAGTATACGTTATAACAAACGGGATACGCGAAAAAAATAATATTATCAGTTCGGTAGTACTTCAGAATATGGGGAAAATAAAATATAAAAAAGAAAACATCAACTACATTCACAAGGTACACAATACACGTACGTCGCTAATATGTATACAAGGCACGCGCCACGCACACAGCGAGCGATGCGTCAGCTGGTCGGCTCGTTCCAGGTCAATGATCTTAAGATACGCACGACCATGTCTGTGCAAAGCGATTGAGCGGAGAGCGCCTTCACAGGTTGTTTTCTTTGTGATTAATTCATTTTGTTTGAAAAAAAAAAGCTATCTTTTTTATTTTATGAACATGTTTACAACAGTGTAGTATACTTTCAACCTTGAAAATATTTGCAGCTAATTTTGCCACACCTTATATATACATATAAACACGCCTACTCTAGATTGAAAAGGGGATCGAACGAAGAACCTCTCTCGGGTGTTTATAGGATGTTTATCGGGTGTTTATAGGATGTTTATCGAGTGTTTATAGGATGTTTATCGGGTGTTTATAGGATGTTTATCGAGTGTTTATAGGATGTTTATCGGGTGTTTATAGGATGTTTATCGGGTGTTTTTGGGGTGTTTATCAAGTTTTAACACACAGCCGTACCTGTGCTTATTGGCGGCGTCCAGTTCCGGGAAGTCCTCGGCGCTGGGCGGCTTGCGGTGCTGGGGCGGCGCGCCCGCCTGCCGCCGGTACGCCTCCTCGTCCTCCCACGTGCGCGTGTACTTGTTGGGGCCGCGGCTGCGCGGGGCGGCGAAACGAGTCAATTAAATTGATTTATTGAATAAAAAATTACAATATAAATAATATTACATTACTACGTGGCCACATCTGATGGCTCCACTACATTATCGTCGAGTACAGATTATCATGTGAATTTTCGGTTTTTGGGCACACATCAAAGGGAATCGCCTGTGGTTGGGTTGAAATGTCCACATGATCGCCGATCACACAATCAACGATCATCGGCGATAATGTAGTGCAGGCATAGGAATTGGCCTCATGAACTGATTACAAGTAGTGTCTAATGACAAAGTACATTTGTACTTTAGACAGGGCGTAAGGGCACCCCGAAATTCTTAGTTACGTTAGGTTTGTATTGGTGACCGAGACGCGGTAGCCAGCCAGCGATGCGCCAAAGACAACATTCGATACTTTGTTCATGATGTGGCCGACATTTCATGAAATGCCACCACAATGCAATGAAGTTTGGATGTTTGTTACTCAATCACGCAAAAACGGCTGAACGGATTTGGATGAAATTTGACATGCACGATGTCAGGGGTACAGAGAAGGACATAGGGTACTTTTTATCCCGGAATTCCCGCGGGAACTCCGAAATTACTGCGGGTGAAACCGCGGGGATCAGCTAGTATAATATAAAATTTCTAATCACAAATCAATTTTCGAGTTGGGCTGAGCCCGTATTACACCTGCATTGGGACATGTGCCCGATGTGAAAAACGTTCAAGCAGACATGCATGCACACAATACAAAAAACACACAAACACGCACACAAGTGTCGTAGGTCGGTGAGCCCACAAGCAGACATAGATATAGATAAAGCGATAGAGAACGCGTGCTCGAAACTATGGCGACTCTCAGAACAGAATTAGAAAGAAAGATAAAGGAGTTTATTGGTCCCCACATAAAAAGTAGAAAATAAGAGACGGAAAAAATACATTCTTAACAAATATTATGAAGGAGATAGAAGGGCGTTCATTACAAGTGTTATAAAAACAGCTCACTAGATCTCTATGGTGCGAATAAATTGTTAATGTGCTTCGATTTCAAACGGAATTTTGAATCAAATTAACACTCTATGAATATCTATCTATCTATGGCTCAAAATTATATTCACGTATTGTTTTGGAACACAAAAATTGAGCGGAAACCAAATGCATAACCAAATTCAGTCTGAAAGCGAATGTGGTTACTCACATAGTACATACTGAATTATGTAATGATTATGTCGCATGCAATTTATATAGTTCGTCCGTTTACAAACCGCATTTTGTATAATACAGAAGACAGAAAATGCACTGTTGTAATTGGCTACTTGACGATTTTTTTTTTCTAGTCCGTCGTGTAGATTAATAAAACTATTGGACACGTATTTTTTTTCTTTTTTTACGTAATCAAAAAATAACGGCGATATATTGAGTTGAAATTTCGCGTGACGTCACTATTCGGACAGTTTGTATGGCGGTTTTAGCGGTTAGTGACGTCACGACCTCCTCACCCTAAACTTTAATGCGCTTTATCTCTGTATATTTTAATTTATTTGAAAAAGCAACAAATACGTGTCTCTTGTTTTTTTTTATTTTCTAACTGACGGACTAATTAGAATTTTGATTTTCAGAAGTAGTCCACATCCCTATTGTACAAAATTGGGATGTCAATAAAAGAATTTTGGGAATGTTAGAGCATCTACTCTAACTTCCTTTGGGACTGTGGCGTCATTAATGTCCTCCGAATAATGACGTCACGAGCCCCCCCCCCCCCCCCCCCTAAACTTTAATACGCTTTAGCTATGCTTATCTTCGTTAATTTGAAAAAGCAAAAAATACGTGTTTATTGCTCTCTTATTTTGTAACTGACGCACTAATTAGAATTTTGATTTTCATACCCAGGAAAATACCCAATTCGCCTGATCCACGAAGGTTTTTGTAAGCGGACGAATCACTTACACAATTTGCCAACCAAATAAATACAAGGTGAAATTGAGTTCGTTTACTGATCTTTTTATTTCACCTAGTAGTTATAATAATAATAAAATATTTTATATATATATGACTATGGCAAAATATGTACAACATATGCCATAACTACAATTAATTACATAATTATTATTTATCATTAAAATTGTGCCTTCACTAACCGCCAATGTCGTTGCCTCCAAGTGTAGAAAGCGTTACGGAATATTTTAATTCGTTATTTCATTACATGACATAATACTTTTATATATACAGATTGTCCCGTAAATCGACGTCAAGCCAGAACCAAGTCATAACAGTTGTTAACAGAAAAATATAAAAATCTTTGCTACCTATACCTATTCAAAAAAAGGACAGTCTGAAAACTGACGAGCATTAATTTTAAAAACTTCATTGAAGTTATTAAAAAATTCGTTGAAGTTTTTACGCCGATTTGCGGGACATCCTGTATATATATATATATATATATATAGCTACTCGGGGGCGCATTCAAACGCATGAATTTTCAGGATCTCGAAAAATTCGCGGCGAAAATCCTTCCTTAACCAGTGGACTCAATATAAAATATCTTCCTGCCTTTCAGGTTCGTAGGGTTTTACGTAATCAAAAAATAACGGAGATATACAACTTGTTAATGAATTAACTGAAAACCTGATACACCCCATTTAAAAAACTAAACAATAATATGATTAAAATATATTTAATGTCGAAAAAATGTTTACTTTAAAAGTTATTCAACATTAGTTTGGAGGTGACCTATCTACGAAATTCCAAGCGCTACGCCCGCGCCTACCGGTTCGATTTTTTTTTTCTGCGGGCGGCGTACGCGCCAAATATTGTATTATAAATAATTTAGACATGGGCTAGTAAAAATGAAAAAATATAACCTATATTAAAACATAGGGCGATCGATTCGCTAGTTGATTCTGAGCAAACTACTTTCTAGTTTTCAGTTAATTCATTAACACGTTGTATACATTGAGTTGAAATTTCGCGTGACGTCGCAACCCGCTGCAGTTGATACGGGGCTTATACCGAATAATGACGTCACGAGTCTCTCCCACCCCAAACATTAATGCGCTTTATCTGTGTTTATTTTCATTAATGGGAGTCTATTATCTTTTAAGGAGGTTCTGAATTCGGCTGTATGTATGTTTTTTTTTCTCTAACTGACGGACTAATTTGAATTTTGATTTTCATACCCCGGAAAATACAAAATTCTCCAGTGTGGGTTAACACTATAATTGGTTGTCTAATGTCCATATCCAAAAAATGTAATAAACGTTCAATTTTCTTTTTTTTTAAATCTCAATCGCAGCGCACGAATCTCTCACCCATATCTCCGGTTGCGGCGCGCGTGCGGCGGCGCGTCCTCGTTCCTGATGTCGTAGCCGTATATCGCCATCAGCTCGTCGCGCGACTTCGGCACCTGAAAGAATTAATAATTTAATTTCGAAGTTCCCGCGGGAATCCCGGGACAAAAAGTAATGTCCTTCTCTGTACCCTTGGCAATGTGTATTCAAAGATTCACGCTGATCGGTTGAGCCGTTAGGGCGTGAAAGCGTAACAGACAGAAAGACAGACAGAGTTACCTTCGCACTTATTATAATAATATAGTAGGGATAGTTCCCCGCGGTTTCGCCCGTGTTAATTTCGGAGTTCCCGCGGGAATCCCGGGACAAAAAGTACCCTATGTTCTTTTCTGTACCCCTGACAACGTGCATGTCAAATTTCAGCCGTTTTTGCGTGATTGAGTAACAAACATCCACACTTTCACATTTATAATATTAGTAGAATATAGTAGGCATTTTCTTTCGGCCGCGACCGTCAACCGCGACCGCGAGTAGCGAGTCGCGACCGGTCGCGAGTCGGTGTGTCTCTAGCTTGCCGCTTAATAAGTGATCATTAAAGTCGACCCTGAGTGCGGCCGTCAAAGTCGAGTTTAATGATTACTTTGTTAAGTACAGATTTTTCAAACACAACTGCCGCAATGAGACAAGTTCAATAAATTAATGTTAAATCTCGATAAATGCCAATCAACGTTAATTTGCTGAACGTCTCTGATTGCGATAGTTTTGTTTTAAAAATCTATACTCAACTAAGTGATCATTAAAGTCGACCCTGAGCGCGGCCGTGGCCCGCCCGCGGCGGCGCGCGCACCTGCTCGACTTCGTTGTACTTGTCGTGCGCCCACTTGTCGACGGCGTCGGACTTGCGCGGCGCGCGGCGACGCTCCCCGGGCGCGGCCCCCTCGCCGCCCTCCTTCTTCTCGGCGCTAGTGTCCGCGCTCGTGTTGCTCGTCTCCTCGCCGCTGCGGCCAGAGTGTACAGTGTATAGATAGAAAGAAAGAAAGAAAGAAAGAAAGAAAGAAAGAAAGAAAGACAGAAAGAAAGAAAGAAAGAAAGAAGGAAAAAAAGAAAGAAGGAAAAAAAGAAAGACTTATTTAAGCAATAGGAGAAACACAACACAAATGAACACACACAGAACAACACGAATGAAAACAATTAAAGAATAACGAAATAAATAATAACGAAATAAGAGAAAAAAAAACCAAAAACAAAGAAAAACGATATAAAACTAAACAAGAAACAATAACATATTTTGTCATTTGTGTGGTGTGTCTCCATGCTCAATTGGTCCTTGACTCAGCATTATGTCGTGAGTGTGTCGTATACCGACGCACTGACAGTGGACTGACGTATGATGACCGGTGTGGCGTAGTAGGTATAAGTAACCACGCCTACTTGCTATAATTAAGAGGTACCGGGTTCGATTCCCGGTGGGGGTGGAGTTTGTGTGATGAACACAGGGTTCCATTTTCCTATTATTACCGTACTATCTATACTTTAATATATATGTAAGGCAATTTGGTTACTAATATAAGCCTGTTTTATAGCATATATTATGTCTTATAGCTTATAGCATAGTGTGAGATCAAGTAGATCTGTGTGTTGTGAAGTATTAAGTATTATTATTACTTTTATTTGTCACACGTTAAGGGGGGCTGGTAGAGATTGTACGTCACCAGTTTTGAAAGCTCCGCCAGGTGTCGCGGGCTCGAGCCCATAGTTTGCCAGTTTTTTTTCAATAATAACGAAACAATTTTTATTCCGGATTTGCCGAGGGAATTTCGAAAAACCTGTAGTTTCATATTAAATTCCATAACTTCAAAAAAAAAAGATACTTATTCATCAAGTTTAAAATATTATGTATGTAGTACTAGCTGTTCCCCGCGGTAATTTCAGAGTTCCCGCGGAAATTCCGGGAGAAAGAGTACCCTATTACCTACTCTACATCCCCGACATCATGTGTGATGCATGATGATCCGCTGATCCGTTGAGCCGTTGAGGCGTGAAAGCGTAACAAACAAACAAACTGACTTTCGCATTTATAATATTATTGGTATTCGCTTACGGATTACAGAATTGCAACAACCTCAACATAACACTGTATTACAGCGTTTCAATATGACTTTCCAGTGTATATAATTAATTATTGTAGTTTGGAATGCTGGTATATAAATAAATTATCGCCGCTCCACTGACCAGCTCGGTCATTGATACATACATACATACATACATATATACATTGAGTACGTAACGCGTCTGCAATCACGGTTTAAAATAAAATCGTAATATTGTTAGGGTCGACGCACACTGGCCGGACGACACCGCGGGATTTAAGTAGCGAATATTAATAATTTACCTGTTTCGAATGGACTTGTCAACCAAATTTGAATTTTTAGTCCGTCTTGTAGACACGTGTTTTATCATTATTTTACGTACCTAATAAAAAAATAACGGAGACACAATATTACGTTGAAATGTCGCGTGACGTCACGCCGTGCTACAGTTTATAGCACGTTATGACGTCAAGAGTCCCCACTACTACTTGCGTTTTATCTTTACTGCGTTTTATCTTAGTATTTTGTCAATAATTTAAAAAGCAAAAAATACGCGTCTGTTATTTTTTATTAATCTACAAGACGGACTAAATAGAATTTTAATTTACATATCCCGGAAACAAGCCAATAACAGATAATACGTATAATAGTTATAGCTAGGTACATAAGAAGCCGTCGCCGCAGAAGATATACATGAAGAATAGCAATAATATACTATAACTTAATTTCCTCCTTGGTTATTTCGGAGTGCACGAAAAATTTCATGATGCTCGGTTGAGCCGTTAAGGCGTAAAAAGCGTAACAAACAAACTCACTTTCGCATTTATCATATTAGTAAGGATTTTATTATTGCTACCTAAAAATTCCCTAGCGTACCGAACCACCAGTGGGCGTTGGGCTTTAGCTTGCACACGCCGCGCCGGGTAAGTAATCGGTGGTCGAATTACAAGGACGGTGTTTGACTTTTTACGAGCATCCTGGATCAAATGTTTAATATCAGAAGTTTACCTACACAAGGTTTCTTTTATGATTTATTCATTTCAACTCTATTCACGCAGCACTCAAAGAGCGAGAAAAGCATTCGTATTCAAAAACAAATACGTAGGAAGAATGGAGTCGGTTGTTAATTAGGTCGAGCTTTAAAAAAGCATTAGGTATGCCACGTCATTAAAAAAGTATTTTTATTAGCTTTTTAAAAGATATACGTATGTCCAGATATATCTTTTTAATATTATGTATATAACTAGGGCAGAATTTCTAGCTATAATGGTCAAATGTTCGATTTTTAAAGCAAAATATCGAGAGAAATTTCAGGATATTCAATTTTCAGTACAGTTTCAACCAACTCGCTGTTAACATTTGGATACATACAAAGTTATGTAATAATATATGTTCTTAGTCGTAATCAAAATTAAATAAAAGGCATTAATAATAATTAAAAGTGACCGTCTATTGCAGATTAAATTCACTTTTACTAGAAACTACAAAATGAGCTTTCTCTCTCGTACTTCCTACGGACGCAATCTAAACTAATGTTATAAATAAAAAGCTTTGAATTTTTGTATGTTGGTTCGTAATAGATAAACTCAAAAAATATTTAACTGATTCTGAATATTATTTCACTTATAGGAAGCTGTAGTGTTCCTGAACGGATTTGGATGAAATTTGACATGCACGTTGTCAGGGGTACAGAGAAGGACATAAGGTACTTTTCATCCCGAAATTTTCAGCGGAACTCCGAAATTAACGCGAGTGAAACCGTGGGGGAGCACTAGTTATTTACTACCATTATTATTATGGAACAAGAATGTAAGAGAGATGAAAACAGCATAATTCGCCTAAAGAGAAAGTGGTTTTACCAGCAGTAATTTTGGAGTTCCCGTGGGAATTCCAGGATAAGAAGTACTCCATGGTACTCTGAAACACTGTAGCATTCTATTGGTTAAAGAATTTTCAAAATCAGTTCAGAGCAGATCCAGAGAATAGGCTAGTTTCCTAAATTTTCTTTTTTAGTCCGTTTTGTAGATTATTAAAAAATATTGGACACGTATTTTTTTATTTTTTATGTAACCTTAAAATAACGGAGATATATCAAGTCAAAATTTCACATGACGTCACGCCTCGCTACAGTTTGTTCGCACGTTATAGCGAGCTGTGACATCACGAGTTCCCCACCCTAAACTTTAATGCGCTTTATCTATGCATATTTCCATTATTTTAAAAAAGCAAAAAATACGTGTCTTTTATTTTTTTATTATCTAACTGACGGACTAAATAGAATTTTGATTTTTTTACCCAGGAAACTAGCCTAACTTACAAACCCACAATTCAAAAACTCACAAACTTTAGCTCATTAAGTATATTAGTAATTATAAATTATAATATTATTAAGTTGAGACCATGAGTGTGAATATGGACTAACAACAATTAGAGGTACACAGCATCTGCCTACTTTTTTGGGAAAAATATCATCATTATATCATATAGCTATACCCCGCGGTTTCACCTGCGTTAATTTCGGAATTCCCGCGGGAATTCCGGATTACAATATAGCCTATGTTACTCAGGGATAATGTAGCTTTGTAATTCAGGGATAGTGACGACCCGATTGGCGCAATAGTCACCATGCCTGCCCGCTAATCAAGGGGTTCCGGGTTCGATTCCCGGTGGGGGTAGACTTTGTGTGATGAACACAGGGTCCCATTTTTCAGTTTGGGTTTGTATATATATATTTCTATAGTATAATATATATGTAATAATATGTGTAGTGTATACCACGTTTGCTTGGTTTCCACGACACAAGCTTATAGCTTAGTGTGGGATCGAGTAGATCTGTGTGTTGTGAAGTGGATTATTATATTATTATTAATGGTGAAAGAATTTTTGAAATCGGTCCAGTAGTTTTTAGTTAAATCGTAACAAACAAACAAAAAATCAAATCTTTCCTATTTATAATTAGTATATATTTATTTACAGCACCAGTGGTGGAGTGGTTAATAAACCTGAATGCAAAGCAGTCGTGTGTCGTCGGTTCGACACCCACATCAGAGTACAAATGTGATAAATGATAAGCATATTTTATTACTTTATTTTCATCCTGCCTGAGTCACTATCATAAGTATCACATCAGTTGTCTGATACGCAAAATTCAAGCCCTGTTTTATTCGAGACTGGACCCCTACCATTATCTCAAATATAGTTTTTTTAATCGAATACATACACAGAGTTTGTAAAGTCGAAATGACATTGGATACAATTTGGATGAAAATTATAATAGGAAAGTTGCGGAGACGGTGGCACCTTTGATAACTTTAAAAAAGATTTCACCACATTACCAGTCTATCCTGTGTGCAAGATATTTTAAATTAATTATGCATGCATACCCAGCAGCGGTTCGATCGTCATGCTCGTAGAAGGTTCCACGCTTGGGGATGTACTGAGGGTTGCTTCTGTCTTCGTCATCGTCCACCTTACGCTCGCTTTCCTGTAATTATACAATATATGTTATATATTTCAAATTACAATATAATTCAAGACCATATTGATCATTCTGCCTCCCCCCTAATCAAGAGGGTCAAATCCTGGTGGGGGTGGACTTTGTGTGATGAATACAGGGTTCCACTTTATAGTCTAGACGTGTTTATATAGATTATATGTACAATATTTATGTAATAAAATATCGTTGCTTATACAACAATACCACATAAGTAAAAATTTGACCATGTTTATATTCCATTTTGTAAATTATTTTTCTGTGAATGGGCTCACACTGGAGGCAATGCCATCCAATTAAGGTGTTGTTATTCAATTATATATGAATATTTTTATCATGTATGTATATAAAATGAATAGTTTAATTGTTTTTTTGTCTCTCCTAAAAACTAAGCAAATGTGACTTGCGCAGTATTGTTGTATAAGCGACGATATGTAGTATATACCACACTTGCTTGGTTCCCATGACACAAGCATATAATTAAAAAGAGTATGAATAATAGAGACACCTTGTAGAATATTAAATTTTTGAACAATAAAAACACTATACATATAGTGCCAAAGCAAAGAATAATATCTTTAAGTCAGCGGCGAATATCAATAGATAAAAAGCTATTTGTATAAAGCGAAATTTTTTGCAGTAATGTACATAAGTAAGTATATTTAGAGTCAGCTATTTTTTCTGTTGCATAAGTTTGATTTCAAATTTTTACAAGCATTATTTTGGTTGTATAACCTTTATATAGATTGAATGAATTTTGAGCTAACATATTGTATTTCAGAAAATGAAACTCATATATTTATAAAAATAATCAGGAAACTGCACAATTCACATAATATATATTTTTTTTTTTATTAATTGCATTTTACTCAGTACTTTTTGTGTTATAATTCCTTTTTTGTATCGAAAAATAAAACTTTAAATTGCTCTTTTGCAAATTCCATTTTTTGACGCTTAAAATAAAATAGCCTTTCAACCAAATATGTGAACTAAGGTCACTATAATGAATGAATAACGTTGTAGTTTAGAAGAGGGTTCTCCTGAAGTTAATGCTCATGTTAATTAAATTTAGTCAATAATTATTAAAAAAATATTGTTTATGATTTTGTTGTTCTGGTATGTACCTATATGTAATATACTATAGTAAATTTAACAATCCTGCAACATGAACACAGAGAATGTGATCTCATATTATTTCTTGATTCTATTGAAACTATTGATTTGTCTTCTTCATTTTTGAATGCAATGAAAGAGAAAAATATTTTTAAGACATTTTTGTCTAGTGTTTGTAAATACAGAGCTAAACAATTCACACATGTAAGAAGAATCATTATTAAAATTTAATCGTTGGTACCTACTTAACAATGTAATTTTGAGAGAATGCCTAATTTTTCATATGATTAAATGAATATTTTAGACTATTTGTGTTGTGTAAGGTGTATAATAGCAAAAGAAAAAGGAAGCTTTCACCTGTTGTTCGGTCTCCCCATCTGTTGGCTCCAGATCGCTTCCCTGAGAATCGTAATCCGACGCATGCTCCTCACCATCCTGTAAACATTCGGCCACTTTCAACAAATGCATGGTCAAACAACAAAATAAACAACTGTGTTAAACGTGTCACAAATTGATCAGGTATGTCTGCACACATCACAGGCCCGACGGTGAGTGGTGAACAATTGGTGACCTCGATAGCGAAAAGAAATGGTATTCGTTCCGCGGGAGAAAGTGCTAAGGCCGCGCGGACAAAGCGGCAGAATGAAAGTGCTATTGTATCTATGCGCAGCGGACTCACGTCTCTCGAGCTGTTGATGTTGTCCTGCGAAGCGTCGGAATACTCGCCGGAGTCATCCCGCTCCCGTCTCCTGGGTATGGCCGTCATATTAGCTTCTTCTCTATTCACCTGTAACACCTCCAGTTTGATAGCTTTAGAAAAGTTCTCTGTGAGAAAATATTAGAAACGGCAATAAATGCGGTTTCAACTTATTATATTTGTTCTCGTAACGTCCACGTAGCGTTTTATTTAATGAAACAAACTCATGCGATCATCGAATAAACAAGGGAAATCCGAGCGCGGCCATAAAAATTTTGCGACCACAGACAATTCTTTTTTTTTTGTAAAGTTTACCCAAAGACATTTTGTTTTTTGTTAAATTTACCCCAATGGGGAAGGCAAAGGAAGTAAGTCCATACAGCCAATTCAGTTGTATTTTCTTCTTCTGAAGTAATTTACATCTAAATGCATTGGTGAGATGCATTTCGATGCTTTACTGGAACTTTTGGCAGCAACTCATCACAGTTGAACCTTAATAGGACGCTTTGTGGGAAGTTGTATATTAAAACAAAATCCTCCCGATGAACGCCCCCATTTGTTCATCACTAATGGATCACTATTATGAAAAATCCGCCACATTCACACAATATTAATCACGATAAACTAATTTATAAAATAAAGAAATACAACTGACGTCCGTCACTGCTAAAATCCCGCCAAAAGCCGGTTCTCTTTTTTTTGATAAAGTTTACCTAAAGACATTTTTTTTATCCCATATATCCCAATGGGGAAGGCAAAGGAAGCTAAGTCCATACAGACAATTCAGTTGTGTTTTTCTTCTTCTGAAATTATTTACATTGATATGCATTGGTGAGATACATTTCAATGCTTTACCGGACGTTCTGCGGGAAGCTGTATAGTAAAACGACGATCTTCTTACTAAGATTTCTTTGCCTTCCCTGAAAAGGGCAAACTTTACAAAAAAAATAATATTGAGAACCAAAGTGTCAACTGACACAATATGTCAATCCATTTATAATCTGTGGTTCGTCAGCTCAGCTGTTTGCTAATTGTTTACGTCCACAAATTATCTAGACATATGTTTACGTCTTCGACTCTTCATCTTGTGACTTGTAATATACTTATTTGCTTGTAATTTTAATTTTAAGTGTTGGTAAATGCAAATATTGAATTAAAACTTTCTTTTTGACAAATCCAAAACTCTGACTATGGAAAGGTATTAGAAAACTTTAATTAGCAAAAAAGTTATGCCTTATAGAAGAACAAGAAATTGTTTCTTTGCACAAAGTACTATAGTATCAGTTTTCACTCAATATCAATACGTGTTTTATCTAATATTTATTGTCTTCAGCTCCGCTCCTATCAATGCTGAGGATGTGAAAACTGTACAGCTCCTAGCTAAGGGTCTCCTCGAAATATATGAACCGCCTTTGACAACTGTTAATACACATTTAAAAGAACTAACGTAAGTAACATTCATGATTTATAAACATTTACAGCAAAGCTTAACTAATTACTGATAGCACTCGCCCAGGACCGGCAGTTTCGACTTTCGAGTCTCGGCTACGTTTTGACAACGTTATCGTATCGATCGTTAACTAGGGACCCAAAAATCATAACGATCAACATCATTACAGTAACCAACATTACATTAAATTAATGCAAGCTTCGACTCGAAACTTTCAATTCACGTAATGATGTTTATCGATATGATTTTTGGGTCCCTAGTTAATAATAATAATAATTTTATTCATTCAAGCAACTAAGACTCACTAGTGTTAGTAATAATTTTACTTACAAACTATGTTAGAACAAGAAAAAAGTTAGTTAAAATCGAAATTGCAGACAAGTTCACTCACCGCATCAGCACACGTACAAACACCCTACTGAGAGGCGAGTCAAACTTGCCTGCAATCACCTGCAGTATACTAACAATAGATATGATAGCGTTGTCGAAACTGCCTGCCCAGTGCTTGCAGTGACAAGAAATTTATAATTCAAGTTATACTGTCAAACAATAAACACATCATCTTGCATTATTTACTTGAAAACATCATCTTCCAGGGAAAGGCAAGAAGTTGTACACAGAATGCTGATTTCAGAAAGGAGGAAACTAGAGGATTTACAAAATGACGCTGTGATGGATGCTATGGTTAGTTTCATTCTTTGAGATTTTTAGCGGTCATTGTTTTTCTCATAGTTTGCCTGATGAAAAGTGCTCTATATTTTTTTCTCTATGTGCTATATGTATCTATAGTTAAAAGTTTCTATTTATCTACACTAATATTATAAAAAAGGTTTGATTTTTTTGCTTGTTTTGTCATGATTTAACTCAAAAATTAATATACCAATTTCAAAAATTTGTTCACTATTAGAATGCTACATTATCCCTGAGTAACCTAAGCTATATTCTATCCTGAAATTTCCAGGGGAAATTGAAATTACTACTGGTGCAACTGCAGGGAACAACTAGTTAGAGACTTGCCCGTTTGCCCCCTATGACATAAAAAAAATAAAAAAATACTGATTTCTGTAATATTTCTCAACTTAGGGCCTTTATGACTTATGAACCGAATACCTAGCTAATGTAGCCTGACCTGACAACTGATCATCCATTTTAAGAATATGTGACATTTCACTTTTAGAACGAAGTTCTTTATCACACTGTAAGTACTGATTTTCCGTCACGGCATCATACGGCTGCTATATGGAAAAACAAAACAACTGTCATTTTGTTCTAAATCAGTTCTTTTTCGTTATTATGCCTATTTTCACACATAACGAACATATGAGACTCAGTTTAATATGGAAAAAACTTTGTTCCCACCAAGTATTCCGCGACCCTCATGTATTTTTTATCTACAGGGGGGCAAAGTAACAAATAATAATAATAATTCTTTATTTCGGAATATTAAAAATCCATACTAACATTTAAAATATAAAAATTTTATATCAATGAAAAATCCACCAGACAGCCAATGCCGGAAGAAGTTATCTGGGCAAAAAAAAACTTGATAACTCTAAATATCCTTCAGTCATTTAATAAAAGTACAATGAGATGTTTAAATTAATTTTAATAATTTGTATTGTTGTATTTTGGCCCTTCTCTCTGTAACCCTGAGGGGAGTGCTCTAAAGATAATAATAATAATATTCTTTTATGTGAATACGTAGGTATTGTATACTAACTAGCTGTCCCACGCGGTTTCACCCGCGTACATATTATATCTTCTGATATGCATTATTGTATACATATATTTTTATAAGTTATTATAATCGTCTTTCAGCTAGCCGATATAGCAACCAATAAGGAGAAGCTGATTTCAATAACCAACTCAATGACGAATTTACATAATAAAGTGCAGTCTCTGCAGGTGCGTTCAGTTTTTGTTAATGATATAATTAGGTGCCATTGCAAGGTGCAGTGGTACGGCGCTTCCTAGTACGCAGTCAGCTGGGTAGTTACTAGTTACACTTTCAATTTAAATAAAATTGTGATTCGCTATTTAAATCCTTACTATTTATTCTAAATGCAAATGTGAGTTTATTTGTTTGTTTGTCACGCTTTTACGCGGTAACGGCACAACCGTTCATGAGATTTTGTGTATACGTTGTCAAGGGTACAGAGGATGTAGGCTACATTTTATCCTGGAATTCCTACGGGAACTCCGAATTTGACGAGAGTGAAACTGCAGGCGATGGCTAGTCCTATTAATATTATAAATGTGAAAGTGTAGATGTTTGGATGTTTGTTACTCAATCACGCAAAAAAAAAACTGAACGGATTTGGATGAAATTTGGCATGCATGTTGTCAGAGGTACAGAGAAGGACATAGGGTACTTTTTATCCCGGAATCCCTGCAGGAATTCTGAAATTACCGCGGGTGAAACCGTGGGGCACAGCTAGTTAATAATATATTTAAAATTTTAAATGAACGCAGATAAGCAATAACATGTTAACCCACAAAATGAAGTTATTGATTCAGAACGAGTTATTGAGAGTTGGGAACGTTTTTTAATTATGTATTTACCTTATTACATTGTTTAAATATGTAATTAAATATTAAACATAAAAAATGTTGACACAAAATGGCGCTATAATCTTAAAACTTTAATTTACTCTAAATTTCTCCAGGGTGGGTTAACACACTATTGCTTATCTATGTATATAGGTTACATGCTTAGAGAGAGAGAGAGAGAGAGAGAGAGAGAGAGAAATATGCTGTATATTGCTAATTTTTATCTTGAAATATTTGTGAAAGTTCCGGGAAGGTTTAAAAATTAAATTAGGCATTTGGTGTTTCTGCGGCAATTCCGAAACTCACGCGGATTTGACCGCGGGCTTAAGCAATTTTTTTTTTCTCTCTTTATTTACCAAAACTAAAATTACATTAAAAGAAAGATAACTAACATAGCACTTAAGAAACCACTAAGGTTTAAGAAAAAGATGCTATTTTACCCAGTAGGTAGGCAGATATACAATTTACCGCCCCCTCCTTAGTGATACGTAGACAGGTTTTAGACAGTATATATACACTTTATTTTAAATGCGAGCCCGTTTAAAATAACACATTTTCTCCATTCTATTTTCAGGCAAGGGTGTCCAACGTAGAAAAAGCAGCTAAACTAAAAGCGGCTGCTAAGGCTTCATCATCTACCAGTTAATTTGGACTATTTTGGTGTGATGTTACCTACCTTTGGGTACATAAAATTTTTCAGAAATATCGTTCTCCCATATTCACCCCCATTTTTAGGGTTCCGTACCCGAAGGGTAAAACGGGACCCTATTACTAGGACTCCGCTGTCCGTCCGTCCGTCTGTCTGTCCCTCTGTCATCAGACTGTATCTCATGAACCGTGATCGTTAGGCAGTTGAAATTATCACAGGTGATGACGTCTTACTCGTTTTGCCCTTTGAGTACGCAACTCTAATAAAATGCATAATATTTGTAGTATAACTAATACTTTATTACCTTAAAATACATAATTTCTTATTATACAGAGTGCTTACAATTTATTATATAAATAATAATTAATTTATATTACTATTTTCGTATTAATTAAGAGATATTTTAAGAAAAAAAAAATAGTGGCTGTTGCTGTATTTTGATTTATAATATTAGTTGATAATCAATTAAATCCAAAACATAATATTAATGATAAATCAGTAAGTCCATTTACTTTGTAAAAAAGCATGAGATTTTTTTTTAATAATTTTGGATTCCAAATAGCAAATCGATACCATCTATATGTTTTTGTAACCTAAAAAACCTAAAAAAAATAATTAGTAAAAATGTTTTTTCCAAAAATAAACTTTATCTCCTATGTAACAGAATTGATATTTGTACGAAAAATATCTGATTAGATCCAAATTCTATCACGTGTATCACGACTAATGTTATGATAAAATCTAACGAACAAATTTAAACCTTAACGCGTTACGATACGAGTCAAAATTAATGATGACGTAAGTAATTTTTACCGTTAAAGATTTACATTCTATGTACTATTTATAGTATGTTCCGATATAACTGCGAGCATTGTAAGGTATGAAATCAATTTAGTATACTGCGATGCCGTTCCTTTATAGTTAGCTATACTGGTTACTGCTTAAAACGGAACGCAGACCAGTATACTGTTAACCGTATCATTGTCATATCACGGTGTAAACCACTCATTGACGACTGACATACACGGTGGACCGATCATTGGTCCGAGATTGATCACGTGATCAAAGCACTGAGAGCACGTAACCTGGTGTGCGTTCCGTGGGTTTGGGCGCAGTTGTTCGGTTAAAATTTCACTCGTTTGAGTTGCAACCAAGCCACAGAACGATCGATTTGTTTTTATAACCTCAAAACATTTGAAATTTCAGGCGCCATTTGTTTTCTCTCAACTAACATTGCAAATAAGACTGTTTTTGATCCAATTATAAAGTTTTTGTGACTACGACACCTCCCCTTTGTTTGTAAGAACTCTGATTGATTTCTTTTTTGACGAATCCGGTTTTTGGCGCAAACTTTGACACTTCTTAAACAATACATAGCTGTCAGAGTGAAAATTAACCTGCTTCGGAGATGGTTGTTTGCTGCACTCTGAGCCACGAAACGGGTGAAACTACGCTCTGACAGCTGTCAGAATAAAATTTCACCAAGCCACAGAACGGGTACAGAGCGCGCTCGAGCGCGTTCGAGTGCACTCGTGCGAATCCACGGAACGCGCCTCTGAGTGTTCACAGTACATACAAAAATGGCGACGATTTGTGACGTCATATATTTCCTTAGGATACTGCGGCAGTATACTGTCAGTTATAACGGAACGAATTTCTCCTCAGTAAAAGCACGGTATAGTGGTCGCTGCGTATTTCGGAACATACACTTAGTTAAGACTAGGCTCTAAATATAAATTAAAAAATAATTTATATAATGGCAGTTAAACCGTATCGTGCATTGTTATATTTGTACAGGATGCTTACAAAATGTGCGTCGATATAAATGTCTCTACGATCACACCTTATAACTAAATACACTCCATTCTTATAGCTTTAAAAAAGGCAATTATTCTCGAAACTGTTAATTATTGAATTCCATTATTATTATTGCATATTTTATTAAATTATTCTATTTCGTTATTTTAATGTTTGATTTTTTTCTCTTCTAATACCGAAGCTACACAAATGTTCATTTATATTTATTACAAAAAAATACTCAGGTAGAATGCCTACCTATTTAATTTTGGTCTCAAATTTTACCAAGCATATTATGTTTATTTTTTTTTCCTTATTTATCACTTCAGGATAAACAATTTAGAACAGCACATATACTGTTTCGACCATTTGCATTTCTCAACAACAATAACAACATACAAACTAGGTACTTATTAATAAATTTTGTTGCCACGTCACAAGCTTCAAGCTTAGTGCGACACTGGATGCTTGTATGGAGATCTTTATTTTTATACGTGTTAATGAATTAACTGAAAACTAGAAAGTAGTTTGCTAAGAATCAACTAGCGAATCGATCGCACTATGTTTTAATAAAGGTTATATTTTTTCATTTTTATTAGCCCATGTCTAAATTATTTATAATACAATATAAGGCGCGTACGCCGCCCGCAGCAAAAAAATTCGAACCGTTAGGCGCGGGCGTAGCGCTTGGAATTTCGTAGATAGGTCACCTCCAAACTAATATTGAATAACTTTTAAAGTATACATTTTGTCGACATAAAATATATTTTAATCATATTATTGTTATTTTTTTAAAGGGGGTGTATCAGGTTTTCAGTTAATTCATTAACACGTTGTATAATAATTGTGTTAAAACATCTGTGATTATAAAGATATATCATAATTGTGGAGCAGATCTCATGATGTCGTAAATATCTTTGATTTGATTATTGGGTCTTTATTTCTTTTTTTAACACATACAAAAAAAAATTCTACACTGACTTTCGTGCCTTGAATATTTTATCTTTACACTTTACGCTCTACCTTAGATCAAAATTTCGTCCATTGTAATTTCGTCTTTACAAGCAGTGTGTAAAGTCGAGATTACAAAGTTCGATATGATGATGTAAAGTTGTAAAAAAAACTTAGAGATATACTAATATGAAGTCAAGGCATATTAGGGGGGAGACTTTTAACTATTTATTAATGCAAAAGCTGTCCTCATAAACGGAAGAGCGTTACAGTATTCAAATTCACTTAACCTTACGGATAATGTGACGGAAACTTGAGTATATATAAAAAGGCAAACTAGGCTATTATTCACTGAATTTTAATATGCAATTTATGGAGGCTCGGATACGATAGGTAATTTAAATTTATGCGACATTCCTTCTGTATGTACCAATCCTAGTTCTGGAAACAAACATTGAAGTCTATCATTACTGGTTACGAGTTAACTACATTATAAGATTTGAGAAATTCAGTCAATGAGTAGATAAAGACATGGCTGTACAAGTTTCACTGTCTCCCTTAACGTATAGTGTTGTTGATAAGTAAGATTTGAGAAGTTCAGTCGACATTAACGGCCGCACTCAGAGTCGACTTTAATGATTACTTAGTTAAGTATAGATTTTCAAAACAAAACTGCCGCAATCGGAGACGTTCAGTAAATTAATGTTAATTGGCATTTAATGAGATGTAACTTAAATAGTTAAATGTTAATTAACATTAATTTACTTTTTTAAAATCTGTACTTAACTAAGTAATCATTAAAGTCGACTCTGAGTGCGGCGGTAAGTCGATGAGTAAATAAAAACTTGGATATGTGTCACTGTTTCCCAGTGGTTTTGATATAAATGAGGCCCCTGAAGTCATCAGAATAAGTACTTCTCAAATCGTATGTGTAGTTTTCACTAGGAGTTCATACTAGTTTGAGAAGTTCAATCGACACTAATGACTAAACAGTAAGTAGATGAGTAAAAGTCTTACCGCCGCACTCAGAGTCGACTTTAATGATTACTTAGTTAAGTACATATTTTTAAAACAAAACTGCCGCAATCAGACAAGTTTAATATATTAATGTTAATTGGCATTTAACTAATTAAGTTACACCTCATTAAATGCCAATTAACATTAATTTACTGAACGCCTCTGATTGCGGCAGTTTTGTTTTAAAAATCTGTACTTAACTAAGTAATCATTAAAGTCGACTCTGAGTGCGGCGGTTAGATATGTAGATAAGTGTCACTATCCCCCGTAATATATAGTGGTGTTGATATAAATGAGGCCCCTGGAGGTCATCAGCGGCCTGCTGAGGACGCACCGCGCGCGCGGCACGACGAGCTGGTCGCGCCGCTACTTCCTCATGTAGGACTCGGTGACCTCGGCGAGGGCGGTCACCACGAACCACTCGATGCCGGACTGGTTCTCGCCGCGCGCGATGCGGAAGTAGCCGTTCTCGCCCCACTCGGTGCCCCAGCTGTTGGCGACGATCTGCAAGTTGTCGCGTCCAGGGTTAAGGCGGGATTTGGAGGTTTCACCACGGTAATTTCGGAGTTCCCGCAGGAATTCCGGGATAAAAAGTACCCTTTGTCCTTCTCTGTACCCCTGAAAACGTGCATGCCAAATTTAAGCCAAATCCGTTCGGCCGTTTTTGCGTGGTTGAGTAACAAACATCCAAACATGCACACTTTCACATTGGACGCAGATAAGCAATAACATGTTAACCCACAAAATTAAGTTACCTATTCAGAACAATTTATTGAGAGTTAGGGAACGTTTTTTAATTGTGTGTTTACCTTATTACATTGTTTAAGTATGTAGCTAAATGTTGAACATAAAAAATTTTGACAGAAAATGGCGCTATAATTTTAAAACACGATTTACTTAAAATTTCTCCAGTGTGGGTTAACACACTATTGCTTATCTATGTCCATTTAAGACCTCTTGGCTCTTCACAACTGGGCGGACGGAAATTTGAACCTGTATCTATGGAGCACGAATTTTTTCGCTCCCGTCGGTCGATATCGTCCAAATGTCAAAGCGTTTTTTTACGCTCGATATCGAAAGGACGAGAGCGAAAAAATTCGTGCTCCGGGTACCTACTGTTCATGATAGGCTATTTGACTAAATGAATGTAAGTAGTACAATTGCATTATTCTTTTACAAATATCTTTTGTACTTTCAGAGATATGACTCTTTAAAAGTTCAAGTTAGACAAGGAAAGCGCTACAGTCCTATGACGTCACTCGACTAGTAGCGCCCTATAACCGCCATACAAAATTCCGTTTTAGAAAGAGACAGACATAGTCAAAATCAAACAGTTTATAACTATTTTGTTTTTTAAACAAATCTATTGATTTTTTCGCTTATGTTATGCTTATCCATGATATTTTAGAGTGTATAATTATTAGATATCAACATTCCAACAACAGTGAAATAGCCTATTGAACGCCACTGTAGACCATTAGGTACCCCCTGTACAGTGTACAGTGTAGTACAGCGTACAGGGGGTAATGATCGCCGCTGTGTACAGTACACAGCGGCGATGGCCTGTAGTGACCAGTGGGCCATCACACGCCATTGTGTACTGGACTCTTTACACAATCATAGATTGTCAGCTTGGCTGTCAGGGGGTGAGCTGCCATCGCCATCGGCGATTGGCGCTGCTGCTGGTGAGGAGTGAGGAGGACATTCAAGTTGGTTGCAGTTCACAGCTCACCCAGTACTTGTCGCCTCGATCCTCGCCCCAGCCGACGACGCGCACGCTGTGCAGCCCCTTCATGTCGCCGCGGCCGTACTGCGTGCGGCGGTAGACGCCGTCGCGGTAGTGGAAGAAGTCCTGGTACACCGTCATGATCGCTGGAGGACGACAACACACAAAACACAACATTTAAATCTATACAATGTATTATTTTCAATGTACAGAATCGCGGATTCTACTCTTTTGTTATAGTACTAGCTGTACCCCGCGGTTTCACCCGCAGTAATTTCGGAGTTCCCGTCGGAATTCTGGAATAAAGAGTTCCCTATGTCCTTCTCTGTACCCCTGACAACGTGCATGCCAAATTTCATCCAAATCCGTTCAGCCGTTTTTGCGTGATTGAGTAACAAACATCCAAACATCTAAACATCCAAACATCCACACTTTCACGTTTATAATATTAGTAGGATAGATAGAGAGATTAAGGATTTTGTAGTGTTAATTAAGTGCCTCCATAGTGGGGCACTCAATCCTTTCAGCAATGGTCTTCAGCCGGGCTAAGATGCGCAACACGATAAAATTTTATCGAGCCATTTTATCGATTCTCGTCGACAAAGCCATACAATATGTTGACGAGAATCGATAAAATGGCTCGATAAAATTTTATCGTGTTGCGCATCTTAGCCCGGCAGGAGACTGCTGGGACTACCACGTACTATACTGTAGATATATGTATATTTACTTGTTACTGTAGATATATAAACACCCAACTTGGAAAATGCAACCCCATGCAAAGCGCACCCCCACCGGGAATCGAACCCGGAACCTCTTGATTAGCGGGCAGGCATTAGCATAGCATAGGTCTGCATAGGCATTAGCATAGGTTTTCTGAAGGTTTCATTTGCAACGAATGTGCACTTACCGCACACATGTTTGCCGATGAGTGGATGGAACTCTTGTCTGTGTGTCTGAAGATGTGCGAGGAGTTGTATGCAAGGCCTACTAGTATTTGTTAACTATTGTAATTGGTCCTGTACCGTATGTGTTAACAATAAATAAATAAATAAATGTTTTATAGCGAGGTACCTAATACGTATTATGTCTAGATAGGTAGGTACCTACTCTGAGATATTAGGGATGTGGACTACTTTTGAAAATCAAAATTCTAATTAGTCCGTCAGTTAGAAAATAAAAAACAATAGACACGTATTTTTTGCTTTTTCAAATAAATTAAAATATACAGAGATAAAGCGCATTAAAGTTTAGGATGAGGAGGTCGTGACGTCACTAACCGCAAAACCGCCATACAAACTGTCGGAATAGTGACGTCACGAAATTTCAACTCAATATATCGCCGTTATTTTTTGATTACGTAAACAAAGAAAAAATACGTGTCCAATATTTTTTAATAATCTACAAGACGGATTAAAAAATAAAAATTAGTCCTCATGCCCTTTCTGAGATCCATTTTGATGTTAGTCAACGGCCAACTAAACAGCAAATCAAAGACCGGTAGTTTAGTAGCTCGACTCGACTTTACTATAGACAACTTTTCATTTTAAAGTTCTTCTAATAAAAACTATATTACATTGAGAACGTGTGTGCGTAGTGAAACGTTAACACTCTCAATAAACTGTTGTTTAATGGGAGGCAGACATTTTATGTGATATTCAATGGCAACTCTATTGTGGCGGTAGGCACTTACCTACAATGTAAAGTCATTATTATCTAAACTAATCTATAGTGCGCAGGTGTTATAGAGCTGAAGAGTTTGTTTGCTAATCCCAAGAACTACAAGTCTCATTTGAAAAATTCTTTCACTGTTAGCCCATCTATCGAGGAAGACTATAACAGGGTGTCCCGTAAATCGACGTCAAGCCAGGATCAGGTCATCTTTGCTATGCCTATTTAAAAAAAGGACAGTCATTTAATAATAATAATAATAATCCGCTTCACAACACACAGATCTACTTGATCCCACACTAAGCTATAAGCTTGTGTCGTGGAAACCAAGCAAACGTGGTATATATTACAGATATTATTACATATATATTATACTATACATATATATATAAACACACCCAGACTGGAAAATGGAACCCTGTGTTCATCACACAAAGTCCACCCCCACCGGGAATCGAACCCGGAACCTCTTGATTAGCGGGCAGGCATGGTGACCATTGCGCCAATCGAGTCGTCGAAAAACGTCATCATTAAAAACTGACGAAAGCAATAATTTTGATAACTTCATTGGCAAACCCAGGTGCACAAACTCTACCGTGCGTAGCACTTAATGCACTCAGGTGATTTACTCCAAGTTAATTAAGTCTACCGAGCCAAAAATTTAAATTTTAAGCAGTAGTTTTCAGAAACTCTATTCAGGATTACACAATAAGATGAAAATTGAAAAAGTTAAGGTTTGTAGCAACAGGAGTTAAAGAAACGTCGCAGGGTGTAAATTTTATAATTTTTATAAATTTTAAAGATTTTTTTTTCACGTTTTTCTACTAAGTTATGACTTAGCCTATCCATCACCTGGTTCTGGCTTCACGTCGACTTATGGGACACTCTGTATATCACCGCGCTAAGACAGAGGAATGTGGGAAGACCGCCCATCAACGTTGAGTAGAAACGGGATGAGAAAATTACATCCCGCAGTGGATGGACACAGGCTAAAGAAAAAGAGATGACGTGTGTTACCAAAGAGTATATAACCACTATCACTATGTATGTTACCTTGCACGGGCCCCGAGTCCATGATGTCGTACATAATGTCTTCCTCGCGCCGCAGCCGGCCGGGCGGCGACACCCGGTAGCGGGAGGTGCGCTGCCGCACCGGCGGCCGGCACCCGTCCTGCTGCAGCGTGCTGTCCTTGCGGCTGGGGCAGCGCGACACCCTCGCCTCGTACGGCAGACAGTCGTTGTCCACGATGCTGCAGTGACAATGAGTGACAATAGTGACAACCGGTGACAACAAGTAGCAAAGTGTGACAACGAGTGATCAAAGGCAAAGTCAAATCATTTATTCAAATTTGACCCATAATACGTGGTTTTTTTTGACGTCAATACAATTACAGTTATTATGAGAGCACCCATAGAATATTCACCCTTCACAGCATCCTAGTGCTATAGCTGAAGAGAAGAAGCTGCGCAATAAATTCACCGGTAGCACGCTGTCAGTTTAAATTTATAATATAACTAGCTGTCGCCCGCGGTTTCACCCGCGGTGATTTTGGAGTTCCCGCGGGAATTCCGGGATCAAAACTATCCTATCTTTTAAGTTGGACCATATTATAATACAAAATTTTATCAAAATCCGTTCAGTGGTTTCGGGGTCCATCGCGGACAAACAACGTGACACGTGATTTATATATATTAGATACTAGCTGTCCCCCGCGATTTCATCCGCGGTAATTTCGGACTTCCCGCGGAGGTTGCGGGAAAAAAGTACTCTATGTCCTTCAGTTCCCGAGGGAATTCCGGGATAAAAACTATCCTATCTTTTAAGTTGGACCATATTATAAATGGTTGCAAAATTTTATCAAAATCCGTTCAGTAGTTTCGGAGTCCATCGCGGACAAACAACGTGACACGTGATTTATATATATTAGATTAGATTAGTGGTAACTCACTAGTGACAACGTGTGATAACGTGTGCGATTAGTGAATCAAAGTGTTTAGGAAAATGGAATCGGTATCTTTAGTGGCAGTGTGTGTATCGCTATCACTGCGAGCAACACCACGACCGGCAGTCGTTATCCACGATGCTGCGGATGCAACGCGAAACAACGGTGACAACGCGTGACAATGTGTGACAATGTGTGACAACGTGTGACAGCATGCACACGCTCGGTGAGAGTATTTGTAAGAATACGGAAGTATATGTATAGAATAGCGTTAATGGCACTGAATCGCTATCAATCATCTATCTGACTTAAAATTGGACAATTTTTAGTGACTGCAGGCGACGATAAGTTCCTTAGTTTTCTATAGCAATAACGATTATAGATTGTGATTTTGTCTAAAGAGGCAGATAAAGAACTGTGAGTTTTACGGCATACCTAATTGTTTCTAGCGTCAGCCATATTTAGGAAAATTTTAATTAAAGCAAGTCCACTCGCCAACTTTATGAGGAAATTGAGTTACGTGGGTTCGCCGACCTCTTATCAGTACTCAGTAAGATGTAATCAATATCTACCTATATGATAATGCCTCTTATTGTAGCCGATGAAGCTATTTCAAGAGCATTACAAATACTTGTGGAAAATTTTGAATCTTCGATAATAGAAATCAATAAATAGCTGTTTAAGAATGGCTAACGAGAGCATTGTCGCAAAATTGTGTCGCAATTTTAATGTTCATCAAAATCAATCGAGCCTATTTGGCTTAAGGAGAGATATAATAGCTATAACAGCTGTTCAATAAATACAGCAGGTATCTACGTAGGTATACATAAATAAAATAATTTTTTTCAAGAACCTACGAGAAATTTCTAACGGGAATTGCTCAAAAAATCTTGAGATCGATTTAATAAAAATGAAAACCGTACCTAGTACCTATCTGATTTGGGAATTCAAAACAAGATAAATCATTGCGCTATTTCAATAGCGATGCATGAAGTATCGAATTCGGGGAAGTAAAAAAATGTTGAAAAACTTTTCTTTTCTATAATGCGCCATATATAATGCGACATAGAAAAACTTTTCTTTTCTATAATGCGCCATAGCACAACAATACAGGATGTATTTTTTAAGTTCCTTGCTAAGACTTTTTTCCATTTAAATTTTCCTTAGTAGTTTTAAAGTTTTAAGTGAACCTGTCAAAAATGACGTAAAAATTCTTAACGATATGACGTATTCTGTGACGAGATAACTTAGTTGTTGACACGTGAAAGCCGTACTGAATACACGCGTCGTTATTTTTCAGTTACCTTTCAGCATCTATTCTGGACCTTTGGGCAGAAATTGGTGGACGAGAGAAACCAGGTTTTAACTTGGGGGTCAATCTAACGTTGTCATTGGCAAATTATATTGACGCTATCATTAAAGAAGAAGAAGAAGTCGAAATAATTTAACAGCAAAGTAGTATCCATTTAAAAAAAAGATGATTCATCAAACAAAGAAGTACTTATCATTTAAAAAAATACTCACCCATGACGGAAGGCGAAGTTCCACGCGTTGTCTATGTGCCCACCCTCGCAGCCTTGCTGGCCGCGCAAGTTGCAAGAGAGGAAGGACTGGGGGCTCAGCATCAGGTTTTCAGCGCCGTTGGACTGGATCGCAAATCTGAAATGAAATCCTGACTTAGGTCCGTATTCCAAAAGGTGACTCAGATCACGTTTCTCTTGAGATAAGTTTTCTGCTGAAACCAAAACTTAATCGTACATTTTATTATAGAATGCGTTTTAAGTTCTAATTACTTGAAACTAGTCTTTAGTAGAGATTCTGAACTCTGATTGGTTCTAATCACTTGAAACTAGTCTTGAGTAGAGATTTTGAACTCTGACTGGTTGAGTGGTCTTGACATGACAGACGTAAACAAAGATCAAATCTTTGCTTGAGTATAGACTCATGCGTCGGTCTAGAATAAGGAAATAACTCAGCTGATTGTTGATTGATGAATCTGGTTTCAAGTGAGGTTCTAAAATTAAAGCTTTACCTACTTGAAATTTGTTTTAAAACTAGATTCATGACTTGAGTAACCTTTTGGAATACGGACCTTACACTTTGGGTACCTACAGGATGAGAAAGTCAAGATGGCAAATAGACAAGGAACCAAACAGCAGATAATCTTTGTCTTTCATTTTAGGTACTTTTCTATCTTTATCTGAAATACTAATCTGGCTTTAGCGCATCGTTGACCGCTGCCGTGTCGCGATTACCGCGCTCGCTCAAACTTGCTCAAACCTAACATAACCTAGCAGGATTTTTTGATGTGCAGTTAAATATTTCCTGCAAAATACTTAATTTAGATCTTAGGCCTATGCCACTGATAATATAATAGGTACTATCTCTTATTGAACAATGTTGTGTTGTCCTTTTGTGTGCATTACTTTCCATAACGATTTGATATTTTCCTTTTCATCGCATCCTGTATACAAACTATACAAAGGTTCTAGGAAAAGTGGTCCCTAAAAATAAACTTTCAAACCGCTGGCTTATGTTTCTCGGACTTCGTGGAACCAATTCCTTGGTCGTGTTGCACAACAAAAAAAAAAGTAACAAGCAATTAAAGAACGAGCGAGCACAGAGAAGCCTTGTGATACTCCACCTATACAATACAATATGTAAAACAGTAACCAACCTTTTGTGAAGTTGAGTGCATACTCGACGCTCGTTTGTTTTGTTTACTCTAACAATGGCGGTCTGTTGCTAAGCACCACAGATATAGAGGTGTACCTATCGCAATAGATTACGCGAGTTGTATCTGCCTACATACAAGCGTGTTGTACGCTCTATGCTCTATTGTGCCATTTTTGCTCGCGGCGCAACTAGGTATATCCCGGAAGCCGGTCGCACTACTTCATAGTTCATTAAGTTTCCGCGCGATTCCCGCGGAAATTCCGGGATAAAAAGCACGCTATACCCTTTTCAGTATCCCTGATGCAAAATTTCATGACAATCGATTGAGTAGCTAACGCATGAAAGCGTAACGAACAAACACACGAACTCACATTTGCACTCAGCGGCACGGAATGTTGCCCAAGCGCGTTATGTGATTTATTGTCAAAATTAAACCTGAAGCTTGGGTTTTTTTTTCTTTTAAAGCTTCAATGTTTATCCTAATCTTTAATGCGAATAAGTAATTAGTAAAAAAAATGCATTAACTTTATTAAATTTTTATTAAATAAAAAAAAGACATTAAGCTCTATAATCAAAACAATATTTATTAAAGAAATTTACAAATTAAAGCTAAAGGTACTTAAAATTAGAAGCGGGTATTTCTACCTCTGGCCCTGATAACCACCTGCATGCGATCAGGCATGCTGTGGATAATGTTTTTAATGTCCACTTGGGCAATTCTTCCCAGGTGGCCCCCAGGGCTGTTTTCAAATGACTGAGTGTTTTTGGTGGGTGGGAACTTGCTCGTATGCATCTTTTAAGCATGTCCCAGACGTGTTCCATGGGATTTATGTATGGGCTTCGTGCTGGCCATTCCAATTTAGAAATTCTCAGGCTTGAAAGATAATCATCGACGGAACGTGCTGTGTGAGGTCAGGCGTTATCTTACATTAAATTGAATTTTTCACTACCAATGAACTCGACGTATGGTAGAACATGATCCTGAAGGATCTCTTCGACGTACCGCACAGCCGTTGAACGACCTTCAACGACCACCAACTCTGTACGTGCGTCTGAAGTGATACCTCCCCAAACCATAACGGATCCACTATGAAAGCTGACCGTTTGCCTTGTGGTGCCTGGCAGAAATCTCTCTTTTCGCATTCTACACACACTTTTGCGACCATCTGGAACTCTTAAGGCCACTCTGCACTCATCAGTTCACAAAACTTTACTCCAGTGACCGTGAGTTAAATTTGCATGCTCACGAGCAAATCAAAGTCGAGCTACGAGATGGTGCCGGAGCAGTTCTGGACCTCGAGCTGGTCTTCGAGCACGCAGGTTCCGTTCCTTCATTCTCCTTCTTATCGTTCGCTCACTAACGTTGATCCCTCTTGCCGATTGTAGGCGCTGTCAAATTTCGACCGTAGTGAGGAACTGATTTCTCAAAATTTCGAGAGCAATAAATCGGTCATCACGCGCCTATATGCACCTAATTCTGCCAATATCTGGTCTCCTCGTGTAGAAACCGGTCCGATCGTGCCATATTAAGGCGTATCTGAGCGTTGAACGCGGTACATTTAATTTTTCAGTAATCTCTCAATGTGTTCGCCCTTGACTCCGAAGCAACACAGCTTGAGCAACTTGAGCTGAAAATTAGAGGCATTGTGGTTCGATTCTGGAAGCAGAAATGACTACACATTAATTTAAAAACAAAACATTGAAGATTAGATGCACAACCATTTAAATATCGAATTTTAACTCACCCGTGATTTGTGCGTTCCAGCAACGAACTAACATAAAGTGTCAAAGAAACAAAAGAAATGCACTTTTTATAGTGCTTACACTCATAAACTAACAAAAACGAACGTCCTGACAAGCCACTACTTGAACTAATCATACGCGATACCAAAAACGCCTGTTATCGGCTTATTTATGTTTGGGCCATATTCCGTGCCGCTGAGTGTAATATTAGGACTAGCTATCCCGCGCAGTTTCATCCTGCAACCCCTTTTCACCCCGCTTGGGGGTTGAATTTTCAAAAATCCTTTCTCAGTAGGTACACACCTACGTCACTCAAAGAATATTTGTGCAAAATTCCATGGCTCTAGACCCAGCGGTTTCAGTTGTGCGTAAATCGATCAGTCAGTTTTTGCTTTTTTAAATAGCAAGGTTACTAGCTAGATAGTGAGCTAGTAACTTACTAGCTCATCTTATCTGTTTTAATCTATGTCTGTGGTGAGCATTCAGAATGGAAATAAGACGTAGAATCATCATAGAATACTTCAGGGATCCTGTTGCATCATTACAATATACAAAAAGCTTGCCACTTAATGCTAATTAGTGTAGATTTGTATGTTAAGATGTTGCTTTGTACTTGACCACTTTATTTTTAAGCTAATTTCAATTCATTTTGTCATTCATTAACTACCATAGATATTAGATAATATTGAAGAGTAACCGGTGAACGAAAAAATATGGAAGACCCAGCTTAAACAGTACCTACCCGTAACCATACTACTAATGTTATAATTAATGCGAAAGTAGCTCTGTCTGACTGTCTGTCTGTTACCTTTTCAAGTCTTAACTCTTAACTACTGGACCGATCATCCTAAAATTTTTCATACACGTTGTCAGAACTACAGAAAAACACATGGGGTACTTTTATCCCGGAATTGCTTCGGGAACTCCGAAATTAACGCGACTGAACTCGCATGAAATTTTGCATTTTAATGGGCATGACGACTAAATTTTCCGTGTTGTAGATTAATAAAAAATATTGGACACGTATTTTTTCTTTTTTTACGTAATCAAAAAATAACGGCGATGCATTGAGTTGAAATTATACGTCTACAGTCTACTTAGTTATGACGTCGCGACTCCTAAACTTTAATGCGTTTTATCTTAGTATTTTTTCAATAATTTGCGAAATAAAAAAATACGGGTCTATCATTTTTTATTAAAAAATACGGGTCTATTATTTTTTACCAGCTATCCCGTTCCCGTGGGAATTCCGGGATAAAAAGTACCCTATGTCCTTCTCTGTACCCCTGACAACGTGCATGCCAAAGAACAATGGCCAAATTTCTATAGGAGCTGGACTTGACTTTTATTTTTCATGTCCCATAATAAACTATACTTAGATTGATTTGTTTTTATGTTGTAAATACCATCCCGTTTAAAAATCATATCTAAATAGCCACGATTTTTTAAAATAACATGAACAATACATTTGAGGTTAGAATCAATAACTACCCTTTACCCGACCCAAAAGTGTAGTTAGCATAGAAAAAATGTAACTAGCGATAACGATAGTCACAAGTGGTAGTTATCAGTCCGTAAAAAATGCCTAAGTCAAAACTGGTCAAAACGACAAAGGAAATCCAAAATAGAACAGCAAGTGAAGCGAGATGCGTGCGTGATTGCCGGGTGTCATGTCAATTGTCAATCAAAAAAAAAAACAATGACAATCACTGACGCGGTTCGATGACCACAGATTAAATAACTTGTCGAGGACAATAGACGTTCCGTTGTACGCAATTGAACAAAATGCTTATACTTAATATGAACCTACTTAATTATTTTTTATGACAAGAATGCACACACAGCTGTTGATTTGATGCCTAGATACTTATCGAGTATAACTATTAAGAAAAACGTGAATAATTATAGTCTTTGAATACTAAGTCATTTCATAAGCGAAATGAATCGTCAAAAGGTGCGTTCTGAAACCACATACATGGATGTCGTAGAAGTTACAAAAACAAAAATAAATTGATATCTTTTTTTTGTGGCTACTTACAGAGATACTTTTTGTGTTTTTTAAGATCTTAAAAAATAAGGGTATTTTTCATATATATATCATATATGGACACCATTGTTTTGTCTCGAGTACGATTTGGCCATTCTTCTTTCATCCAAGTCCGTTCAGCCGTTTTTGCATGAATGAGTAACAAACAGCCAAACATCCACACTTTCACATTTATAATATTAGTGGGAAACAAGCCTATTATCATACCTGTCGGAAGCGACCCCAGCGATGGACACCGCCCAGTCGGAGCCGCACCAGCCCTGGTCGACGATGGGCGATATGTAGTGAGGCCATTTCTTCCTGGCGTCGAACTCGGTCGGATAGGTCATTTTCTTGTTGTACACGATCGCGCCAACGTTGCTCGTCTCCGGGTCCAGAGGCAAAGTACCTGCGGGAGAAGCGTTTTTATACCCTGAGGTGTGATGCAATCTCACGGGCGGTGGAACCAACTTACTATCGCCCGAAATTAATAACCGATCCCTATCCGATTTTTGGTCAAGATTGAATTTCTAATCCATTATTTGAATTATACGTGTCAATAACCAATCCATGGATTGTATTTGCAATCTCTACAAGCAATCTATTCTTCTTCTTCTTCTTCTTTAATAATGGCGTCTATAATTATAATTTGCCAATTACAATGTTACTTAATAATAAAAATCTCTTCATCTACTTCTTCAATTATGGCGAAACGCCAATGACAATGTTAGATTGTCCCCCAAGTTAAAACATGGCTCTCTTGAAAGCCAGTTTCCTGCTCAGGGTCCAAACTAGATGCTGAAAAGTGACTGAAATAACGAAGACACGTGACACGCGTGTTATCGGTACGGCTTTCACACGTCAACAACCTACAAGCAATCTATCTTTGAGAGGACGGATAGCAGATTAAAGATTGGCCTCTGTTCGAAAATGACAGTTGGAGCTTGCCAATAACCTATCTGTCAATTTAGACGCCTCGAAAACACGTGTGTCACGTTTTTCGTTATTTCAGTCACTTTTCAGCATCTATTTTGGACCCTGAGCAGGAAACTGACTTTCAAAAGAGCCATGTTTTAACTTGGGGAGCAATCTAACATTGTCATTGGCGATTCGCCATAATTGAAAAAGTAGATGAAGAGATTGTTAATACTAAGAAACATTGTCATTGGCAAATTATAATTATAGATGCCATTATTAAAGAAGAAGAAGATTGCAATCCAAAACATTCCGGGGTTTAGTACAGTAAAAATGTAGATAGGTACCTGTGTTTTAAAGAAAATGGCATCTAGTGATAGTGACGGCAGTGATTTGTAGGTCCTAACTCAGTTATCTGATTGGGATGCTGATAGCGACGACGCTGATGAAGAAGTAAGATCACGTGCCTCGTCACGTAGAATGAGGAGGGTTAACTACATGCAGAGTCTTGATGCCGACTTCACCTTTAGGTTTAGGTTAACTAAACTTGCAGTCCAATCACTGATAACGTGTTAAAGCATTAATTTCGCCATTTGTACACACTGTGCAATAAAGAATAAATAAATAAATAAATAATCTTAATTGCTCACTGAGTTTCTCAACGCGAACATTTTACTATCGCGCCGCTCGCGCACTCGTCGATATGCTTCAATTTAGAACGGAATTTTGATTGAAACTAATAACGCTCTGTGTGAAATATCTCTATAATACCTATACTCAAAGACATTATAAGAGAATAGACGAACAATACAAACTTTTACTATGCAATCCACGTCGACCAATTTTGGCGAGGGGAATGATCAAAATAAAACCAATCACATCATCGTTGCGACGCAATACCAGTCACCACAAAGTACATTTCAAATAGCCAACCACATCGCTTTCCATCAAGTGGTATCTATAGACAATAGTCTCTGCTAGCCAAACGGCATTTCGTTAGCATGAGATCATTTGACCGCTGCGTGCAGGTTTAAGGGGAAAGCTTAGCGGCCGAGCGTATTGTCAATCTATTCTCTTTCAATATCTTTGCCTATAGGTTTTATTCATTCGTGAAAAATTTCATAATGATCGGTTGAGTAGGTAACGCTTGAAAGCGTAACAAAAAAATACACTCGCATTCACATCCTATTAATATTATAAACGCGAAAGTTTGCAAGAATGTATATGGATGGATGGATGGATGGATGTTTGTTACTCTTTCACGCAAAAACTACTTCATGGATTTAAATGAAACTTTACAATAATATAGCTTATACATCACATTAACATATAGGGTACTTTTTTTTCCGGAATTTCCGCGGGAACTCTGAAATTAACGCGGGTGAAACCGCGGCGCACAACTAGTTTAAAATATTAAGGAAAATGATGATTATTAGGTAAAAGATGTAGGTAATTTGTATGTTTGTCCAGCTATATCAAGTAGCGAAGAAGCTACTTCATACACCGATGGAGACTTAATTGTAATGAATGCAAATGGACGAATCAAATTGGTTAGAAGCAATTCACTCTCTAGCTTATTGTCATCAAGATAATCTGAGACTCACTATATTATGTACTAGCTGTCCCGCGCGGTTTCGCCCGCGATAATTTCGAAGTTCCCGCGGAATTGTTCCGTACAAACTCTGCAACCCCTTTTCATCCCCTTGGGGGTGGAATTTCCAAAAAAATCCTTTCTTATCGGATGCCTGCGTCATACAAAGGATACACCCTCCAAGTTTCAGGTCTCTACGATCAGCGGTTTGGGCTGTGCGTTGATCCATCAGTCGTTCAGGACAAAGCATTTTATATGTATAGTTAGATAGATTTCAGTTGTGGATAACAAGCTAGCTGTCATCACCAAAAACAACAAATGTCCACCTAGACAATAGCTCGTTGGTTACTTAATAGTAACAGCTGATTAGACTGACCTCTTCATAACAATAAATCAAAATGGGAAATCAATGCAACACCGGAGCGATAAAATCGTACGCAATTTATCAATATTGTTTGATTGCAGCTAGAATTTTTATTGGACCGTTACAAACACGGACTTAGTTACAGCTCTATAAGTAACTGTTAGCGCTTTCACGTGCGCAGACAATAGTCTACTTTCTAAATTCGTTATAACTGATAGCTAAAGTAGATAGTCTAGCTTTTAAAAATAACATTTAATTACAAAAGACCCTGGGGCCTGGACCCCTATTTACCAAAGAACGCGTCCTTGCGCGTGAACGCTCCAGGTGACAAAATAGCACAAACTAGCTGTGCCCCACGGTTTCACCCGCTGTAATCTCGGAGTTCCTGCGGGAATCCCGGGACAAAAAGTACCCTATGTCCTTCTCTGTACCTCTGACAACATGCATGCCAAATTTCATCCAAATCCGTTCAAATGTGCATACAAAATTTCATGATGATCGGTTGAGCCGTTAAGACGTGAAAGCATAACAGACAGACAGATAGAGTTACTTTCACATTTATAATATTAGTAGGGATCAATGCTCTGTATACTTACCATAAAACACGTTTTAAAATGTATTTTTGTGAATAAAAACTTCAAATTCAAATATACCTAGGTACTTTACTGCCCCAAAAGAGATAGGAAAACTAAACTTCTTTGAGCACGAAGGAAAAACGGGCTTTTTGGGGCTCGTCATCTAAAGCGACGTGTTAGGGTCGTGTGAATGAGGGCCTAGGCGCTAGGGTGTCGCTCATTCGATTTCCGGATCAGGATAAACATTTAAGTAATGAACATACTTACTTACCTACCTACATATAAATAATTCGATTCGAATCGATTTCGGTATATCAATTCCTTAATACAAAGATGTTCTATAGTTTCATGATATGATAGTCATGAATTGTTTTTTAATTTTTTTAACACTATACATAGTACTACTACTATACTATACTATAGTACTACTAGCTGTGCCCCGCGGTTTTGTCCGTGTGAGTTTCGGAAAGTCAACCTTCAGATAGTACAGAGAGCTTAGAGAGCTCGCTTGGCGGTTCATTTACGATATATATTTAGATAAATTGCACACATAGATACATACATACATACATAACTACTTACATACATAATGGGCATGTTGACTTATTTTTATTTTTAATCCTTTTTGTAGATTATTAAAAAATATTGGACACGTATTTTTTCTTTTTTTACGTAATCAAAAAATAACGGCGATATATTGAGTTGAAATTTCGCGTGACGTCACTATTCTGACAGTTTGTATGGCGGTTTTAGCGGTTAGTGACGTCACGACCCCCTCACCCTAAACTTTAATGCGCTCTCTGTATATTTTAATTCATTTGAAAAAGCAAAAAATACGTGTCTATTGTTTTTTTATTTTCTAACTGACGGACTAATTAGAATTTGGATTTTCAAAAGTAATCCACATCCCCATTACACACATATCTACAGCCATTCTCAAGTTTTAGAGCGACAAACGAACAACAATTCATTAGGCTTTTATTGTTTTTGCCAAAGCATATGATACTTTACTCCACAGATTTCGTAATATTTACACTAGCAGTTTTGACTGGTGTATAAGGTTCTGACATTAGCAACTGGATATACCGACGTATAAAATTAATGATAACTCCAAGACCTACATATTGTACAATATTGTATATGTAACAAATCAATTGATTAAAATCCTTGTGACACATCGACATAGGGGATACAATCGCGTGCGTACACAACGTTATTGTTGCATTCCATTACTCACGATTGTTCTAATAGGATATAAAGTGAATTATCGTCACATTCCTAAAGAGGCTGACACGTGACGTCACTATAAAGCCGTACAATCTATACAGATAAATAAAATTGAAGTGTCTGTTTGTGACACTTATGAAAGTAGGTATACAGTTACGGTACTTACATAAAACAAACAATTTTAAAAAAAATCGCTGTCTGTTTGTTTGTTTGTTCCGGTAAATCTCTGAAACGGCTGGACCGATTTTATCGGGACTTTCAGATGATGTTATAAGGAGTAACTTAAGCTACTTTTATTTTGAAAAAAAAAATAGTTCTTGCGCGTTAAAACAACAGCAGCACAACATACAAGATACAAGAAACAAATATAAACAGTGACTAATATAAATGTGTAGACCTAACATGATCTCTTGCATGCTCTGCCGAAAGGGTCACCAACTCAGTATTAGCAAGGTGCGGGTACACCTAGCACTGGTTTTCAGTTGGCAGCCCGTTTGGCCCGTTGTGCGACGGGACGGGGGTAACAAAAGAAGAGGCAAAAATAACGACATCACTATCTTACTTGTCTTGAATAAAATATATAAATGTAAATAAACCAACATAACATACAAAATGGATTTTTGTTCTAATGAGTACAGTCTTATTTTATGTTGCATTGTTGTGTAACAATGTTACATAGTGTTACATAGGCTGCTACTTCTGATCTTGTACCATCCGCATGATTTCTACTCACCGAGTTTGTAGACCAGCGCCTGCTTCAACTTCTTCCCATGGAACTGCGTGTAGTTGGTGGCCCGCCAGCTGTTGCCCGGCCTGTTGACGCCGTCGATGACCTCCCGGCTGATGAGGCAAGGGTCGTGTTCGCACACCGGCTCGGTCAGTGGAGTCGCCGCCGGGTCCGATTGCGGTATCTTCTCGCAGCGGCTGCATCGGTAACAAAACTGAACTTACAGTCCGCTGCAGAAATATATGTACTTACTAGCTGTGCCCCGCGATTCACCCGGTAATTTCGGAGTTCCCGCAGAAATTCCGGGATAAGAAGTACTCTATGTCCTTCTCTGTACCTCCGACAACGTCTATGCCAAATTTCATCGTGGAGCCATTAAGGCGTGCGTGAAAGCGTTACAAACAAACAAACTTACATTGGCTTATTGATAACAATTAAAAATAAGTTTTGTGTAATTGAAAAAAAAAAAAAAGTTTTTTACACAGCCTACAAATATAGCCTACCTATAATATAAGCTCTGCTATTTTTGGAACAGGTGGCGCAGTGTGAGAATGACCAAATTATATTATACCAAAAGGAAAAATCCATGTAGGTACCAGGTACCTACTAGGATGACATAAAACGCAAGGAGCTTAGTCACTGTATCCATTATGATGTCGATATAGTGTCATCACTCATCAGCAAGTAACTCGATAACCTTAGTCAGGACCTTCATTATGAAATCAACAAATCAACGAACGATATAAATATTCATTTTTAATCTATTTTATACATAATGTACGATATTAAAATTATATTTAACTACCACAATGACATGCCGATACGTTCCTAAGTTTTTTATTTATTTATTTATTACTAGTTTGTGATCACAGGTGTGATGTTTTACAAAGTATATGATTCTACTGTGACCTGTCATTTAGACGTGCTGAGTGCTGGTGAGAATTCAAAAGTGCAGATAGAGTAAATTTTGGTCATATATTTTTGTACGGCATTTTTACCATCGGTAGATCCATGAAAAAGAATAAGAAAGCGCGCAGTGCCGTAAAAAAATGGTGCGCCACAAAGTCGGTAATTTTTTTGATTTTCTGACAATTTCCAGGGTAAATTTGGTCATTTCATTCTGTACGGCATCAGTTTCATACTGTTTCAATATAGCTTCTAATCCATTATTCCGCAACGCCGTACAAAAATCATGCGACAACGGGAAAAAATCGAGGGTTGCAACCCCCTCTCTTTCCGTGGTCACACCTACCTACATAGTATAATTAACAATGTACCCATCTTTTAGAACAATGTCTTATGCAAATAAATGATTATTATTATTATTATTATTATTATTATAAAACAAAGTCGCTTCCCGCTGTCTGTCTGTCCCTATCTATGCTTAGATCTTTAAAACTACGCAGCGGATTTTCACGCGGTGTTCACCAATAGATAGAGTGTATCATGAGGAAGGTTTACATCTTTATTTTATCCTTGAATTCCCACGGATGAAAAGTCTGTATGGAACGATTCCGCGGGAACTTCGAAATTATCGCGGGTGAAACCGCGGGGGACAGCTAGTAGTAAATATAATTAACCACTTAAATACGAGTGTCCTTAATGGGAATCAAACCCCCACGGCCTTCAACGCAATACCAATAGCTAGTTGCTATGGTCGAATAGCTTGTTAAACACAATACAATTCGACCACCCAACACAATCGCTCATCAACCAAAACCGCTGGACAAAAAAACGGCCAAACAATTATAAATGGATAGGTGACATCACGAGTCGGTCCCAACTCCCAACCAATTGCTCCAAATATCGGTTTCGGTCAAATTATATCGAATACCTACGTTTTTTTTTTTGTTTATTATCACGTCTTTATCCATCACCAGACCGCTATTACACCGAAGCGTCTAAAAATTTCGTTCCTAAATAAAATTATTACGACAAGTTTACTCTAACCATGGAGAGACTATCAAATTACACAACTATACTTTTGAGCTTGATTGATGCAAGATAAAATTGTTTGTATAACCAATTTTAATAATACTAAAATAATATAATATTGATTGTGTTCATGAAAATTACATCGTAGGAAAGTCAAAATAAAAATAGGAATTAGCTAAAGAAAAAAATGAGTGAATTTCATTTTACATAAATCAACCATTAGGTGTGCTACTGGCCAGTAAGTATGCCCCTATGACATAAAAAAAAAATTTGAGTTTCTGCAGTATCCAGCTGTCAGTTGAAAGCGATTCTCCCTAGGGCTGAAAAGTGTTACTTTCAACCCGCTTCTCAGGCAACTTCAGACCTACTTTCCGAGTATGAGTAATTAATACGAGAAAAGTATATTATATAGAGGTAATTTGTATAAATCTAAAAATAGGTATAAATCTGATAACTATGTAAAAATTGATTACCTACATTTTGTTTGTTTTTCTTTCGAGCAACGGATCAAAGTTAACTTTACATGTATCATAGTTGTAGTTAGAAGACCAAAAAGATGATTCAGAGTTCCGTAATACCAAAATTAATATGGAAGCCCCGGGAAACAGCTAATCATGAGAGTGAATCGGTGTTTTTATCGTTGGTCACATCAAAGCGACCGCCGCATATCACCTTGGAGTGTTGAGTCAATACATCCTGTGCGCAACGCATCATGCATTATATTGTCAATTGTCATCAATTTGTCTAAGTACAATAATCTACACTGACATCCTTACTATGTGTTATAAATGTGAATTTTTTTGCACGGATGGGTGTGATGGACCGAACTAGATGGAATTTGGCACAGAGATAGAATAGAATACTCTTTACTGTACATTTCAATAATGACGTTAGTGTGTTCACAAAAAATTTATAACCAAATAAAGGCATACAAAAGGCGATCTAATCGCTTTACTGGCGATCTCTTCCAGACAACCGAGAGAGATCATAGTCTGAAATAGGATAGGGTACTTTTAATGTCAAAATTGCCGCGGGAACTCCGACATTACAGCATTACTGTAAACAATTATGTAGTTTACAACAATACATATAAACGACATCGGTGTATCTTCTTCTTCTTCTTCTTTAATAATGGCGTCTATAATTATAATTTGCCAATGACAATGTTTCTTAATAATATCAATCTCTTCATCTACTTCTTCATTTATGGCGAATCGCCAATGACAATGTTAGATTGCTCCCCAAGTTAAAACATGGCTCTTTTGAAAGTCAGTTTCCTGCTCAGGGTCCAAAATAGATGCTGAAAAGTGACTGAAATAACGAAAAACGTGACACGCGTGTTTTCGATACGGCTTTCACTCGTCAACAGCCACATCGGTGTATCGGGCGGCCGTCGCTGTGCAGGTGACATCATGTCAACTGTAGTGATTGACAATCAATGAAGCATGTAGGATGTTAAGTGTACTTGACTAGAGTCGACATTCGACGGTTATAGCCTAAAATGTAGTGCTTATATGCTTATATATACTCTTTGGGCTAGCCGTAACATCTATACGTACTTCCATACTAATATTGACTATTGAAAAGCGACAAAAACGACGCGTCGAATTGAGAACCTCATCCTTTTTTGAAGTCGGTTAAATCCATACTAATATTATAAATGCGGAATATGTCTCTCTGTCTGTCTGTCTGTTACGCTTTCACGCCTTAAAGGCTCAACTGATCATCATGAAATTTTGCATACACGTTGTCAGGAGTATACAGAGAAGGACATAGCGTACCTACTTTTTGTCTCGGAATTCCCGCGGGAACTCCAAAATAAACGCTGGTGAAACCGCGGGAAACAGCTAGAATATTATAAACTAGCTGTGCCCCGCGGTTTCACCCGCGTGAGTTTCGGGATTCCCGCAGATACTACCGATCTTCTAAAATAAAAGTAGCCTAAGTTACTCCTTATAACATATTCTGCTAGCGGCCAGTGAAAGTCGCGTTAAAATCGGTCCAGCCGTTACATAGATTAGCCGAAACAAACAAACAGACAGACAGACAAAATAAAAAAAAAATGGTTTGGTTATGAAGTTCCGTATCATATATTTTCATATGCATGTAATATTTTTTTTATGTTAATTTTTAATTACAAACAGACATTTTAGATACCTACTAGCTGCGCCCCGCGGTTTCACCCGCGTGAGTTTCGGAATTCCCGCAGGAACTCCCTTTAGGGGGATGAAAAATAGATAGTAGCCGATTCTCAGACCTACTGAATATGCATACAAAATTTCATAAAAATCGGTCAAGCCGTTTCGGAGGGGTATGGGAACGAACATTGTGACACGAGAATTTTATATATTAGATTGATTTAACTCAAATTTAATTAATATAATTAATTATCTATTTCCAGTTTCCGAGATCAATTAAAAATATAATAAAATCACTATGTTAATGTCATAGTATTGGCTAATACTCGTATATCAGGAGAATGGCCTTGACTCGTTGAATATTTAAATCTAGTATGATTCTTCAAACCTTGCAACTTATCCGGAATAAGCTATTTGACTAATGTTTTTTTTTTTCTAAATTCTATTTAGTCCGTCAGTTGAATAATTAAATATAATAGACACGTATTTTTTGCATTTTCAAATTAACGAAAATATACTTGGATAAAGCGCATAAAGTTTGGGAGTGGGGGCTCGTAACATCATAATTGGACGCAGATAAGCAACAACATGTTAACCCTCAAAACCAAGTTATTGATTAAGAACGATTTATTGAGAGTTAGGAAACGTTTTTTAATTATGTGTTTACCTTATTACATTGTTTAAATATGTAACTCAATATTGAACATAAAAAATGTTGACACAAAATGGCGCTATACTTTTAAAACACGATTTACTCAAAATTTCTCCAGTGTGGGTTAACACACTATTGCTTATCTATGTCCAATTATGCGGGTAAAAACTGCACCAGCTTATGACGTCACGCGACATTTCGACTCAACGTATCTCCGTTATTTTTTCTTATTAAAAAAAAGGAAAAATACGTGTCCAATACTTTTTATGAATCTACAGGACGGACTAAAAAAAAAATTTTCAAATATCCTATTCATAGAACGTGTTAATGAATTAACTGAAAACCTGATACACCCCATTTAAAAAAATAAACAATAATATGATTAAAATATATTTTATGTCGAAAAAATTTAAACTTTAAAAGTTATTCAACATTAGTTTGGAGGTGACCTATCTACGAAATTCCAAGCGCTACGCCCGCGCCTACCGGTTCGAATTTTTTTGCTGCGGGCGGCGTACGCGCCAAATATTGTATTGTAAATAATTTAGACATGGGCTAATAAAAATGAAAAAATATAACCTATATTAAAACATAGTGCGATCGATTCGCTAGTCGATTCTGAGCAAACTACTTTCTAGTTTTCAGTTAATTCATTAACACGTTGTATAAGTACCTACCTACGTCTTAAATATTATACTTAAAACCAAGTCCTCCACCGGGTCTAAATGGAATTAAAAAATGTAAAGTAAAATGATGAGACACAAAATTATCGTATGTATACATACGAGATCGTACGTTTCCAAACATTGGTATCATAATATACTTCTAAAATGCATTCGACAATGTTAAAAATAGCGTTTTGTGGCATCGTTTATTTGTATGTCACTGTCAAGCGTCAGCTTTTCACCGAAGTGTGACCACTAGTGATGGGACGCGCAAGGTTAACGTGTCGATACTAATTTTTAATTGCCGAGTGTCGACAACGTTTGTCACCATCGCCGCTGTAGACAGATCTAGATGTAGAGTGATGTTAATATTCATAAAATTAGGCACAACTTTGTACACAAAGGTGCATTAATAATAAATATCTATATTCTATAGGTATGTCGACAACAGCTGTCGTTGGAGAGATACGCTCTATGGTTCATTCTACTTTAAGTCAGATAATATCGTATAATCGTATGTAACTACCTAGGTATGAATAATTAAAATAATTAACATCAATGAATTAATTATGAATTGACCGGAGTGCAGCCAATTAATGATCAACGAGTATTTATATTTTTATCTTTAAATTATCCAGCTTCAATATGAATAAAGAAAAAGAGAAACTAATTGACAGATATATTATTTCAGTATAATAAAATAAAAAGCATAGGCAACGCATTCGGCAATTTTACTAAAGGTAAAATAAAACTAACTTAACTGCATCTCTCGATGCGAATTATTTATATATATATATTTCGCGAACGCACGCACACATCGATAAGTTTATGTGCTTCAATTTGAACGATTTTTTGGATACAACTTGTAAGGTTCGTCGTAGTGGTAGCTTTCGGCTAGCTCGAATATAATGAATAAAAGATAGAGCTGTTACATTGTTAAAATCGAGTTCTGTCAAAAAGGTATTTTTTAAATATAAAAAGAGTAGATTACAAAAAAAATAAAAGGTAGATATTAGAAATGAGGCGGGATTTCATTTCATACGGCCGCCTCGTTACAAACTAACACTTTATGTGCGCAGTTCTAACCACTTTAAACATTGTAAATAAAAACAATCTTTCTATTTCCATAATAATTTTAGCAGAGGAATCTAAAATGAGATTAAAAAAAAACATTAAATTTTTTTATTATGCTTTATGTACAAGTCCGCTTTTGTACCGTGATGTGCGTAAAGTTTAAATAAATATGCAACTATGGATATCCTTGCAAACTTCTTTAACATACTTCGCGACGACAATCCACCGGTCGTAATTAAAAATCTTAATCAAAAGTGGTTACTTTAAGATTTCAGGTAGTAAGCTTGTCTTAACGGATACTTCTATCTGTGCTCAATAGGATTGAGGCGTGAAATACATACGAGTGTTGTGCTGATGGCTAAAAGCTAACAGTGTTACATTCGGTCCGTTTTGAACTTATTAAAAATACTAGCTGTTCCACGCTGTTTCGCCCACGGTAGATTCGGAGATCCCGCGGGAATTCCAGGATGAAAAGTACGCTGAGAGAAAAATATAGGGGCTTGTTCGGTAAAGTTCGCGACCGAAAAGTTCCTCACCGAAGATTGGTCAACAGTATTTCCGCTACCGGTGTTCGGTCGGGCGCCATATTTGGTCAGTACACTCTCCCGTAGTTTGCACATTATTGACACCGTGCAGGGTCAGTCCCTGTGCCTGCTGGTCACTGATATTGTGTCGCCAACATATCCTTCGGGCAACGGAGGGCGACCGAAACCTCTTTGGTCTGCTTGATTTCCTGACAAGATGTAGGTATACCAAATTTCGTGATGATCGGTCGAGTCGTTCAGGCGTGAAAGCGTAACAAACATACAAACTCATTTTCGCATAAATAATATTAGTAAGGATAACAGTATACACTGAGTCAGAATTGCAATTTGTACACGGCGTTTGTGCTTTTTATGAAACACCTATTAAAAACCTCTCGTTGAAAAAACGAGTTAAAAAATACCTATCTTCTGCTTTTTTATCACTCGCCAAACGTGTGAATCACGTTGTGATGTAAGTATTCGAATATAATACATTGAACTTGTAACACAAAATATTAAAGTTTTGTAATTAAAAATATGTATTACAAACTAGCTTTCCCCCGTGGTTCCACCCGCGTTAGTGTCGGAGTTTCAGCGGGAGTTCCGGGATAAAAAGTAGCCTAAGTTACTCCTTGAAACATTAGCAATTAAAAATTAACCATTTTGATGGCGCTTGTGATAATTAGCTCATGAAAGAGTAAATTTGGCTATTTTGGAGTTCCTGCGGGAATTCCAAAACAAACGCGAATGAAACCGCGGGGCACAGCTAATAAAGAAATAAGAGTTCAAAGAAATGTATCTAATTCTAGTCCAGTCATAGAGGTTTGAAGATCAAATTACGGATCTTAGTTTAGCGTAAAATACAGCTGCCTAAGTCCTAAAAGACATAAAATTTGAAAAAGGATTGATAAAGGTAGATAAATAATATTATATTCCAAAAATGTCTGTCATTCCTTTCGTTAAGCAACTATTTGTTTGTTAATTTTTAAAGAGCACCACAGGACCATAATGTCCTTGATTCTGTTGTCTAGACTTGTGTCATCATACCTACCTGTTTTAGTTGTTTTATTACCATCATCATTTAGCCAACTCCACTTTACAATCGCATCATATGCAAAAGGCAAACCGGTATGTAATCTAATCCAATAAACATCTACTTAATATATTTTACAAGTGCTTCCTGTAGGGGGAGCACGAATTTTTTCGCTCTCGTCTAGTCGATATCGTCGTAATGTCAAAGCGTTTTTTTGTATGGAAAATGAACGACATTGGATAGATGTCGCTGTTCATTTTCCATACAAAAAAACGCTCGATATCGACTAGACGAGATCGGAAAAATTCGTGCTCCCCCTACTGGATGCAACAATGTCATCAAGAAAGTAGGTACCTAGATAAAGTCATTACTAGTTCGTGTAAAGCAAGTTTTTCAACGAATTATGTAAGTCACACGTCATCCGATGATAGTCAGCCTCAAGATCATGGAGTAGCATTGAACAAGATTTTTGTAAAGATAACCTCAGACCAAATAAAAACTAAAGACGGAACGCGTAGAACAAACAAGTGAAGCCAGGAAAAAGACACCACGCCGTGCGCGTACACAGAAACACGCACACACTTACAAGAAAAAGACACCATAAATCCTAAGTAAACTTTGCAAATCCATACACTTTCCTAATCACCACATGCATACGCAACCGGCTTCACTTCGTTGTTCGGCTTGTATCCGGGGCATGAAAATCAAAATTCTATTTAGTCCGTCGTGTAGATTAGTAAAAAATATTGGACACGTATTTTTTATTTTTTACCACCATTTAGACCACACATTTTTTTTTTATTATTTACCTAAGTTTCCAAAAACCATATACAATAATATTTATGAAAATACGCGTATGAAAAATTTTAAAATTTGAACCACTCGGGAGTATTGTACCAGCTAAGCAAATAATTATGTAACTTTTGTTGCTATAATTTTTCGGTTGCATTCGGAAACAAATGAATTTAATTCATATTTGCATAATTCTTACATACCTACACGTTTTGTCACCTATAATTTCAACCAAGGTGACTTTGCAAAGTTACTTCTAAAATTGTAGTTCGCTAAACATGATGGTGAATGAAATGAAAAAAAAGGAAATCGAAAAATAATAACAGATAATATTATAATACTATACTAGTTCTATACTAATAGATATTATAAAGAGTAAAAGTTTGTGAGTTTGTGGGTTTGTGAGTTAGTGACGTTGTAGGGTAATCTCTGGATCTACTGAACCGATTTTGAAAATTCTTTCACTTACAGGAACCTACAGTGATCTTGAGTGAGATAGGGTACTTTATATCCCGGAATTCCCGCGGGAACTCCGGAAATTGTGAGTTTGTGAGGTTGCAGGGGTAATCTCTGGATCTACTGAATCGATTTTGAACATTATTTCCCTCATAGGAAGCTACATTTATCCTGAGTGACGTAAGGTACTTTTTACTCCAGAATTCCCTCGGGAACTGCGAAATTACCGCGGGTGAAACCGCGGGAGTCAGCCAGTACTACAATAATTGCCATGCATTTATGAACAATATTTTGGTTACAAAGCTATTTGGACGCAGATAAGCAATAACATGTTAACCCACAAACTTAAGTTATTGATTCAAAACGATTTATTGAGAGTCAGGGAACCTTTTTTAATTATGTGTTTACCTTATTACATTGCTTAAATATGTAACTAAATATCTAACATAAAAAATGTTGACACAAAATGGCGCTATACTTTTAAAACACGATTTACTCAAAATTTCTCCAGTGTGGGTTAACACACTATTGCTAATCTATGTCCATTTATAGCATTTCAAAGTGCCATTACCATCGTTTAAATAAATTTAATAATGTTTCCACAAAGATAATAATATTAAGAGAATACAAATTCACGGCATAACTGGCGACGTTTATCACATTAATCACAAACGTATAGAATGGAGCGATGTTAAATATTTACTCTGACTTCATTTAAATGGTATGTGAATTCGGCGTGATCACAACAAAACGTAATATACAAGTATACCTGTGTTTAATTAATGACACGTTTCCTTGGTTGAATGTCAAGATTTGTGATCATTAACCATTTGATATGCACGTACCGGAGTTCAGGTATTTTTAGCGATACCGACGTTTGCTCACGTTAATTAGATCTTAGAAAACTTTGGCTTACGCATGCCAGTATGATATGTTTAATAAGTTTCAAGTTCCAATATATAGACTTATTTTACAGTGTACAGTGTACACAGTAAGTCTACTGAAAATCTTTTACGGAGCGAGAACACATCGACAAGTCACCAGCTTTTAAAAAGAGACTTTTATCTAAATGCGCTAAAAAGAATATACTATGCATTATCATCCAAACTAAATTTCGGCAACACAATTTCGGCTCTAAAATAGCTGCTTCAAAATTTAGTTGCAAGATTCTACACGAACCAACATAGTTGCAATGAAAACTTCGATTCCGGACAAAAAAATATAAAATATCCTTTAGTGCACATTTAGAACTGCTCTTTCTACATAATATTTAATAATTGGCTACTTGACAAAAAATTTTTTTAGTCCTTCGTGTAGGTTAATAAAAAATATTGGACGCGTATTTTTTCTTTTTTTACGTAATCAAAAAATAACGGCGATACATTGAGTTGAAATTTCGCGTGACGCTACAACCCGGTGCAGTTTGTATGGGCTTATACTGAATATTGACATCACAAGTCCCCCACACTAAACTTTAATGCGCTTTATCTATGTTTATTTCATTAATTTGAAAAAGCAAAAAATACGTATCTATTATTTTTTTATTTTCTAACTGACGGACTAATTAGAATTTCGATTTTCGTACCCTGGAGAGTAACCAATTCAACATGCGATTAGCGACACAATCGCTACAAATAATAATAGGTACACGTACACAATATGTGGAACGCAAGCGGAATATTGTGTTATCGACAATCGATACTAATCGTGAGTCGAGACAGATGGCAGTGACGTCACTATTTGGTCACTAGCATGAGAGCCTTGTAAGGTGACATAAGCCGCTTAACGGTTATACGAGTGATCGTTATAAAGTTGTAAATATACGTATCTTTACATGTAAATAATCCTACACAAATTCGACACAGATTCAAGGACATTCCTTCAATTTTTTCTCAAACAAAACCCGATACGCTGCATTATATAACAGACTTAAGAAAAAAACGTACCTAACATTCTGTTTCGAAAGTATTTTTTTAAACTACACATTTGTGGCTCTTATTATGGGGTAATATTATAGCTTACCTAGGAAAGTATTTTAATACTACGTGAAATCTTTTTATATTCTCACTCACTGACTCTTTAAAGTCGCGATCGGTCTAGTCGAACTGAAGCATTTATCTTTGTACATCTTCATCTATACATTACTAGTTGTGCCCCCGCGGTTTCACCCGCGTTAATTACAAAGTTCCCGCGGGAATCCCGGGATAAAAGTACCCTAATGTGTTAATCTGATGTATAAGCTATATTATTGTAAAGTTTCATTTAAATCCATCCAGTAGTTTTTGCGTGAAAGAGTAACAAACATCCATCCATCCATACAAACTTTCGCGTTTACAATATTAGTAGGATAACGTCATGCTTTGTCCTGAATGACTGACTGACGGATCAAATCATAGCCTAAACCGCTGATCGTAGAGACCTGCAACTTGGAGGGTGTGTTCTTTGTATGACGTAGGCATCCGAAACAATAATTTTTGAAAATTCACCCCCTGAGGGAATGAAGAGGAGTTGCAAAGTTTGTATAGAACAATTAATACGAAATGCAAAAAATAACGGAGATACAATATCAAATCGAAATGTCGCGTGACGTCACGCCGTGCTACATTTTTAGCACGTTATGACGTCAAGAGCCCCCCACTCCTTGAGCTTGATGCGTTTTATTTTGGTATTTTTTCAATAATTTGAAAAAGCAAAAAAATACGTGTCTATTATTTTTTTATTATGCATTTTAATTTTCACATCCCGATAACTATCCTATTCAAATTATCGAATCGAACCGACAAGAAATTATCGCGGCTAAAACTGCGCGGAGACAGCTAGTAGGTATCTACAGCAAATGTCCTCAAAAACGAAACAAGTGGATTACAATTTACAACTATTTACACGTACGCATGCGGAGATCTGATAAAAACCGGCAACATTATTTTATTTTTTTTAATGATTATTTATCCTTGACATAGTTACTTGGTTACCTGCATTAGTATGTTTGTGTCACACATTAAATAGGAGAAGAAAGATGGCGAGCTTTAATAATGGCTGTCAGTGTAAAATGGTCACATGTAAATTCTACGTGTGACAATTTTCCTCTTGAAACATGTTTTAACTTGGGGAACAATCTAAGATTGACATTGGCGTTTCGCCATAATAGGGATGTTGACTACTATTGAATATCAAAATTCTAATTAGTCCGTCAGTTAGAAAAAAAAAAAACAATAGACACGTATATTTTGCTTTTTTAAATAAATTAAAATATACAGAGATAAAGCGCATTAAAGTTTAGGATGAGGAGGTCGTGACGTCACTAACCGCAAAACCGCCATACAAACTGTCAGAATATATCACCGTTATTTTTTGATTACTTAAAAAAAGAAAAAATACGTGTCCAATATTTTTTAATAATCTACAAGACGGAATAAAAAATAAAAATTAGTCAACATGCCCATTCAAGAAGTAGACGAAGAGATTTTTGTTAATAAGAAACATTGTCATTGGCAAATTATTATTATAGACGCCATTATTAAAGAAGAAGAAGAAGAAGACAATTTTCCTCGGAATTTGCAGAAAACTTTAACGGGGAATGAAATTGATGGGAAGCTAAGAGTGTCGCTTCTATAAATATTATATATAGCTGTGCCCCGCGGTTGCACCCGTGTTCATTTGAGGAAAAAATTTACTAAAATATATGCCACAGTTAACCGTTAACGCACTCGCAGCGTACGCAATGGAGGCTCTCCATTCTCCAAAGGAATATTTTTACCGTTTTAGCAACATTTTTTATTGCTGCTCCGCTCATGTTGAGCTTAGCGTGATGATATAATATAGCCTCCTCAAAAAATTAGCTATCTAACACTGAAATAATTTTTCAAATCGGACCAGTAGTTCCTCAAACAAACAAACTCTTCAGCATTATAATATTAGTATAGATTACTTTCTTTACTATTTGCTGGTCGTCATCCTTACTATAATTGTGAAAGTGAGTTTATTTGTTTGTTATGCATTCACGTCTTTACTGCTCAACCGATCACCACGAAATTTTGCATACACGACGTTATCAGGGGTACGGAGAAGGACACATGGTACTTTTGATTCGAGAATTCTTGCGGGAACTCCGAAATTACTGCGGGTGAAACCGCGGGGCAAGTAGGCAAAATTTAAAAAAAATATCGATTTTTCATATTGTGGCAGTATAAAGAATGGTAAATATTAAATAGGTAACTAAGACAATTGATGTGTAAGTACAAAGGTTTGATTTTCTAAAACCGTTTATATATATTTTTTATAGCTGTGCCCCACGGTTTCACCCGCGTAAATAGTTTTTATGCAACAACTTTTTTCCCGACATCGTTGAATGAAACAAAGCCTGTATGTTGCTCCAGACTTAGCTTAATCTACTACTGAAAACTGCACGATAATCCGTTCAGTAGATTATCGCGAACAGACAGACAGACAGAAAAGAATTTTAAAAACTTTTTTTGGGCTTGGTTACTCGTCTTTTATTTATCACCCCTCTCAATTTTAGGTAAAAATATTCAATGTACAGAATCGCGGATTCTACTCTTTTATTATAGTAGGTATAGATTTACAGGTTATCTTAAAAAATATACTCTCTTTCATTTCATGTCAGGCGACAGTATAGGTAACTACATATTTCGCAATCTGACTATAGATAGATGTCTGAATCGATTAATATCTTATTTTAAAACGACGAAGGGCAGCACTATTGGGCAACGTGACCTATTATTTTTAAAAGCTTTTGAAATAAAATACATGCGTTCAATGTTATCAAAACTTGTACGCATCAAAAACTATTAGCGAAGCTTATTTTTTCCGATAATATTTTATTTTACTAATTTTCAAACTAAGTAGGTAAAGGTTTTTTCTCTAATATACCAAGTCTTTGATCGTCTTAGATTTCACAGATTAGTAACAGATAATTTAATTAGTAAAACACCAATTTATTCCCCTTTTTTTACTAATACCAAAGAAAAGAAATCGCCCATATGTGTTGCTAAGCGTATAACTTGCAAACGACTGCAACAAATTGGATAAACCTTATTTTTTGGGTTCGTTATTGTCAGGACAAGGTTTTTATAAAATAAGTTTGGATTTCCTGCGGCAATTCCGAAACTCACGCGGGTGAATCTGCGAAACGGTTGGACCCTATTTTGACAGAAGTTTCACTGCTAATTAGCTGATGTCATTAGGAGTAAATTAAGGTACTTTGGAGTTCCTGTGGGATTCCTAAATTTAAACTCATGCGGGTGAAACCACGGGGCACATCTAGTATTTATATATAGAAAGAAAGAAAGAAAAGGCATCTGATTTTCAATCAGGACCGGAGTTTCACAAATATAAGATTATACATAATATGTCAGTCTACACGTACACATTCCACTGTTTTTTTTTTGTTACTTACATAATAAACGTACATAATAACTATTCTAAATATATGTATATTCACAGTAGTCTAATGTTAGAAACAGCAATGGTAAAGTTATATACCTAACATGGGAAAGTATTTAATGTATTTAAGTGGTAAAGAAAATATAAACACGTAAGATATAATAATTAATTTTATACAATAGATATCGAGAGATATAACATATTATAACATACAATTGGTCTTAACTGAAAACCAGCGTCGTGAATGTCCGCACACTCATGAGATAATGCAGTGAGTCAAGGTCCATTGTAAGCAGAGAGATATTATATCACACAAATGTCATATTTAAATTTTTGTTTATTTTTAGTTTATTACTGTTTAATAATTTTCGTCTGTGTTTTTTTGTGTACCTATTAACTTGTGTTACGTCTTTTTTGCTTAAATAAATCTTTCTTTCTTTCTAACAAAATATGTGTTTTTCATTATGTATAAATCAAATAATTACTATTATTATTAGTATTAGTATAATTAATAAATAAAATAAAATAAATTTGAAAATTCTGAAAAAGTTTACAAGAATATTCTTTGCGGTTGACTTCATTTGTTTGTGTGTTTGTTTGTTCTGCAATACTGCAATACATGTCAGGGGAACAGAGAGGGACATATTATCATATAAGGTACTTTTTATTGTGAAACTCCCTCGGGAACTCCGGTGAAACCCCGAGCGAACAGTTAGGCAAGCATCTATAGGTACCTACATATAAAATGTTTTGTCCTGAACGACTGACGGATCAACGCACAGCCTAAACCGCTGATCGTAGAGACCTGAAACTTGGAGGGTGTGTTCTTTGTACGACGTAGGCATCCGATAAGAAAGGATTTTTGAAAACTCAACGCCTAAGGGGATGAAAAGGGGTTGCAAAGTTTGTATAGAACAATTCCGCGGGAACTTCGAAATTAAAATTCGCGGGTGAAACCGCGCGGGTCAGCTAGTCCTACTAATATTATAAATGTGAAAGTGTCGATGTTTGGATGTTTGTTACTCAATTACGCAAAAACCGCTGAACGGATTTGGATGAAATTTGGCATGCACGTTATCAGGGGTACAGAGAAGGATATAGGGTACTTTTTATCGCGGAATTCCCGCGGGAACTCCGAAATTACTGCGGTAAAACTGCGGGGCACAGCTAGTCATAAATAAAATTTTAAGACGTATAAAACAACATATTATTAAGTAATAACATTTGTATACAAACTCTTACCTAACCTTGTGTTCTTTGAATACTTATATTTAGTGATGACCGTTTCCGACCCAGGTGGGTTGGGCAGGGTTGCGACTCGCGATCATCAATCTATTCCGAAAGAGCTTGGCTGAGCGCCACACTTTGCCGTGCACTCTACCTGGGTGGAATATTTTAGTGATGCGCTCACCGCAGACCGAGTTATCGATAGTATGTCACTGAGGAGTTGACAAGACACTATTTTTGTTTATTTCTCACTAGCTGTCCTCCGCGACCTATCATTCGTGCGGATGTCGCGTTTCGAGAACCCTAATTCTGGGAATAGGGTTGCCACCCTTTTTTAGAAAAAACATAGTATTTTTCCGAAAAAAGATGCAAAAATATAAGTAGTACTTTTGGGAAATGCAGGGAAAAAGATAGTACATCTTATTTATCTTTAATCATTGGGTATGTATCGGGCAGCATTCGTCTATAAATTATTATTGCCAGTTTGATAGTGGACGTTAATTGTCGTCGCGTTACATGCGTTTCGTTCTGAAATTCCCCGTAGGTAGGTACTGCGCTGCGGGTGCATTCCAGACCAGTCACAGTTTAATATAAAAAGCGCAACAGTTGAAAATGGATAAAAATATAGTATCTATTTTTCGTGCTTTATTATTTTTCTATAATATAATATAGTACAATTGACTGAAATATATACGATACTATATAATATAATACGGGTGGCAACGCTATCTGTTACTTACTTATATCACTCAGAGATACAGGAGCTTATCAGTGAAAGAATTTTTAGAATCAGTCCAGCTATAGTTACAGTTCCCTGCTACATCCGAATTTTCAATTTTACAAACTTCACCATTTTATAAAATTATGTAATTATCACTAGCATATTATATATACTACTACTAGCTGTGCTCCGTGGTTTCACCCACGGTAAGTTTGGAGTTTCCGTGGGAATTCCCGGATAAATAGTAGCATATGTTCTACTTTGTAATTTCGTGATGATCGGTTGAGCCGTGAACCGTGGAAGCGTAACACACAAACTCACTTTCGCATTTATAATATAATTTAGGATTAAAAATAAGTTCATTTGTTTGTTTGTTACGCTTTCACCCCTAACGGCTCAACCGATCGTAATGAAATGCTGCATACAAGTTGTCAAGGGTACAGAAAAGGACATAGGATTATTTCGGTTCCGGAATCCCTCCGGGAACTCCGAAATTAACGCGGATGGAACTGCATTAAATTTTGCATACTACGCGTTGTCGGGTACAGAAAAGGGCATAGGGTACTTTAACTACTTTTTATCTTGGAATTCCTGCGGGAACTTCGAAATTAACGCGAGTGAATCCGCGGGTATCGGTCAGTACCTAGTGGATAATTGGTAATTTAAAAAGTGACATCAACCAGAAGCGTAGTATTAAACTAATAGAAAAAAAAATCTATCTATACTTATAATAAAACTGTAGAGGTCAATTCTGTACATTGAATATAATATATTCAAAATTAATATTGGAGGATGAATGCTGATCGATACTGATGCCAAAAATGCAATTAGTAAATTTTTTGTCTGTCTGTCTGTCTGTATGTACACGCATGGGTCAAAAACTACTGAAGGGATTTTAACCAAACTTGGTACGATTGTAGTCCATACTCCTGGGCAGGTTATAGGCTATATAACATAACGCTAAGACACATAGGAGCTGAGCAGTGACGATAAATTTAAAGCAAGTCGGATGAAAATGCGCTTTCGAGCTCCTCGCATCTCAATCACGCAAAAACGGCTGAACGGATTTGGATGAAATTTGGCATGCACGTTGTCAGGGGTACAGAGAAGGACATAGGGTACTTTTTATTCTGGAATTCCCGCGGGAACTTCGAAATTACCGCGGGTGAAACCGCGGGGCACAGCTAGTCTAAAATAAAAATGTGACCCAAATTAAAGTGTGTCGCTTTGACGGGATTAAGTAGAAGCAATCTATCATAAGCGGTAACTTTCTGTCAACGCGTATTAAATGCAATTGGCTACTTGCTAATTAATATTGTTTTTTAGTCCGTCGTGTGGATTAATAAAAAATATTGGACACGTATTTTTTCTTTGTTTTACGTAATCAAAAAATAACAGAGATACGATTGAGTTGAAATTTCGCGTGACGTCACAACTCAGTGCGGTTTGTATGGCGCTTATAATGAATATTGACGTCACGAGCCCCGCACCCTAAACTTTAATGCGCTTTATCTATGTTAATTTTCATTAAATTGAAAAAGCAAAAAATACGTGTCTATTATTTTTTTTTTCTAACTGACGGACTAATTACAATTTTGATATTCATACCTTGGAGAATACCCAATTGGCTACTTGCTAGTTAATATTGTTTTTTAGTCCGTCGTGTAGATTAATAAACAATATTGGACACGTATTTTTTCTATTTATTTATTTAAAGAACTTTATTGCACATGTATGTACAAAAGGCGGACTTAATGCCTAAGGCATTCTCTACCAGTCAACCTTTTGGCTAGGGGATAGTTTAGTGGCATAAAGCAGATACATAATATACTAAATACATACACACATACATATAATTATATGTATGCATCCATATAAAAATAAAAGTTTTTACGTAATCAAAAAATAACGGCAATACATTGATATTTTGAGTCCGTCTTGTAAATTAACGAAATAATATTGGACACGTGCTTTTCCTTTTTTACGTTACCAAAAATAACGGTGATATATTCAGTTGAAATTCCGTGTGACGTCACACCTAGGTACACATTATAGGTACTTAGTTATGACGTCGCGACCTCTCACTCCCAAACTTTAAATGCGTTTATCAAAGTATTTTTCCAATAACTCGAAAAAGCAAAAAAATACGGGCTTATTATTTTTTCACTGGTACTTATCTAATTGACGGACTAAATAGAATTTGCCTATGTGTCAGTCTCGGGACTTATTGAGTAACGTGATACGTAATATACGTACTTAGGTCAAATAACACATAAATAAGTCCTACGAATTCCTACGAATGGGAATGTGGACTACTTTTGAAAATCAAAATTCTAATTGGTCCGTCGGTTAGAAAATAAAAAAACAATAGACACGTATTTTTTGCTTTTTCAAATAAATTAAAATATACAGAGATAAAGCGCATTAAAGTTTAGGGTGAGGGGGTCGTGACGTCACTAACCGCTAAAACCGCCGCACAAACTGTCAGAATAGTGACGTCACGCGAAATTTTAACTCGATATAATATCGCCTTTATTTTTTGATAACGTAAAAAAAGAAAAAATACGTGTCCAATATTATCATATAGGTACTAATCATTACACTACATAATAGGTAATTTTTTTCGAAATGTTTTTTATTTTTGTGTTTTCGCCTCTTTTCAGTTTTCACGCAAGTGGTCCACGACACTCACGCATTTTGTGAAGGTTTTGTGTAAATTCGCACAGAATGAAACTGAAATTGGTTAAAATATAACGATATTGTTGGAAGTTTCGTAAAAAGGGCATACAATTTTGAATACTACACGTTGTCAGGGAACAGAGAGGAACATAGGGTAATTTTGGCCCCGGAATCCCCGCGGGAACTCAGAAATTAACGCGGGTGAAACCACGGGGAGTAGCTAGTATAAGGTGTACGCATACAAAAAGTATAGTTAATAATATAGTTGATCCGATATTTTTTCGCGTGATAAAGTTTTCGAGGCAGACAAAAAGATTAGGTACGCAGAAGAAAAATTCATTTAGAAACGTAGATAGAAATGCCTGCTGTGATAAGCGGTTTTAATCTAAGAATCATAGGTACACAAGTGAAAGGTTGCAGTCTGACTTTGAAATTGGTAAAAACTTAATCTGTTTTGTGTTCTAAATAAAATAAATAAAAGTAAATTAGTAAAAAGATATTCGCGCGTTATTAATATTGACATATATAATATACTTACGTGTACACAGTTATACAGTAAGTATTTCTGCACTGATTTATTGCCTATAATATCTTATCATAGGAGACCTCGGTGATAACTTTGTTTGCACACACGAGATTAAGAAAAAAAATTGTTTGATAATTAAGCTGCAGTTAGCAGAGCAACTTGATTGATCTTATTTAAATTTTTGAACGGTTACCTACTCTCTGTAGGTCAGCAGAGATAGACACTGTAGGTCAACAGAGATGGTCGACGTGGAAGAGTAGTTTTGATGAGAAATCACCTAGATACTTACCATGGCTTATCAATCAACGAATTATTATTATCGTTCCAATAAATCTGTACTAATATAATAAAGCTGAAGAGTTTGTTTGTCTGTTGCTTGAACGCGCCAATCTCAGGAACTACTGGTCCGATTTGAAAAATTCTTTCAGTGTTAGATAGCCCATTTATCGAGAAAGGCTGTAGCATAATTTATTTACATAATAAGTATTTATGTCAATCAAAAATTTTTAAAAGTGGATTTCTTGTTTCACTGTTCTGTATTAGAAAATAAGTTTCACATTGACGGGTTTTGTGTGCACATAAAGACATAATGACGCTTCGAGCTGATCCCTTCGGTGCCCGCCGTGAGTTCCGAAGGCGGTTTCGCGATCTCTAGCACCATAAATTGCAATTTCTAACCCTATAATGGTCAACGACGCTAATAAAATAGGTACATACATTTATTTTACATGAAACAACCGTTAAATGCATTATTATAATTACGCGAAAGTCCATGAGAAAAAAAAAGAAAAAAAACAAGTTTTGATTGGTTTTGAAATTCCTTTCGAATTTATTTATTTATTAATTTATATTACCCTGCATTACACTATCTTATATCTTATAAAAGGCTAGTTTCCAAAATTTTTTTTTAGTCTGTTTTGTAGATTATTAAAAAATATTGGACACGTATTTTTTTATTTTTTATGTAACCAAAAAATAACGGAGATATATCAAGTCGAAATTTCACATGACGTCACGCCTCGCTACAGTTTGTTCGCACGTTATAGCGAGCTGTGACGTCACGAGTCCCCCACCCTAAACTTTAATGCGCTTTATCTATGCATATTCAGGGGCGGATCCAGGATTTGGTAGAGGGAGGGGCAATTTGGTTGCACCATGAATTCTTTAGAATTAACAGGATAGACAAAAAAGTCCATTAATAAAATTTAAGTGCCTCATATTGAGAGCATCTGAATTGAGCTTATGTATGTATTATATTATCTGTGTGTATGTTTCGCGATTTTTTAACCGACTTCCAAAAAGGAGGAGGTTACGCATTCGGCTATATGTTTTTTTTTTTTAATATTACTCGAAGCTAGGGTTGGACCGATTTCGAAAATTTTGAATTTTCGAAATCGGTCCAACCCGATTTTGTTTGAAATCGTATACTCCCAATTAGGTCCTAATGCCACCAAGTCGGGATCTGATGATGGGATCTTATGGTTTAAGAATCTTTATTATCCTCAAAAGATCTTGGGGAAATCGTGGGAACTCTTCAAAAATAATAGGCACACCTATAGCGATTTGGGTATTTTTTATAGTAAATCGTTCATTTGCTTTCGGAAAGCAAAATTTGAAGAAGTGGAACTGATCATGAAGACCACAAGTGGTCATCGGAACTCCTCAACAATAATACGTATTTCACGGGTTTCGATTGGACCGATTTAGAAAATTGATTTTGTTGTTTGAAAGGGTATACTCCCAAGTTGGTCCCATTGTCACCAAATCGAGAACCTGACGATGGAATCATGGAGAAATCGAGAGAACTCTTCAAAAATTACAGACACACCTATGGCGATTTTTGTATTGTTTATAGTAAATCGTTTATTTGCTTTTGGAAAGCAAAATTTGAAGAAGTGAAACTGATGATGAAGACCACAGATGGTCATCGGAACTACTCAATAAAAGGTATTTCACGAGTTCCGATTCGTTAACTTTAATATGGTTCCTAAATAATTTATGCTCGTCACAATGTATATGGTAAAGTGGAACTGATGATGACGTACCAGGAGAACTCCTCAACAATCAACGTCCCTGTCGTCCCGTCGGTAAAAGCAGTATTTTGTAAAAGGTGATGAGCAATTGACATTAGGCTATTGTAACTTAGATAAATTACAAACGGACTCACTTGAAAGCAAGAAATAAACAAAATTTTAACAAAAAAATTAAAACCGACTTCCAACAACACAAAACTAAAAAGCTAAAAATAACAAAATATCGATTTTATCCAACAGACAAAAATACACGTAAGTTTATTTTTGGTAGTTATTACCAGTAGTTATTATACCAGTACCAGTAGTTATTATTGGTTTATTCTACCACTTGACTACTATTACTATTTGAAGTCGGTGACAAGCCAAATATGGCGTAGGTATATGGGCTAAGTCCAGTCCCGCCACGAGCTCGTTGTGAGCTGAACAACCCAAGTGGGCAGACGTAAGCGGGCTTGGCACCGAATTTAAATCAAAAAGTGGTAGCACAAACCAACAATAGTACCTATTACGTGTATTTTTGTCTGACGGATTAAGTCGGTATTTTATTATTTTTAGCTTTTTAGTTTTATGTTTTTCATATTTAAAAAAAAATGTGATGTTGAAAACGATTGAGCTTAGGTAGGTATAGCGGTTTTTGAGTACGATTCTCTGTAAAATCAAAGTTTTTTTCGTATTTCATTATTTTCAACTTGTACTTTCATGCATAAAATAATCTACATGGAAGCTACAACAGATAAAAGTAAAAAATGAAAAATTTACGTTCCAGTGAATCTGACCTGAATTAACAACTTTAAATTAAAATTTTGTAGCTTTGTATCTATAAAGTGATAGGAAAATAATGGGAAGTGTTATGATTAATAGCGATTTTTTTACTAAACTGAGGAAAAATACCATCAGAGGTGCACATGTGATGAGATAAAAACGTGTTTCGTGATCAGAAGAACAAAGAACTACCTAACTACCTGACGTAGCTTCACGACCGACATAAAGCAATCTGAAACTTTCTTTGAAGTAAGTCGGTGATTTGGGATCCCCCAGTACCAAGATGGTACAAAGAATATGTGTAGTGCGTCTGGCGAATATGTAAGGCACACACATTTTGCAGCCGCTCCAACTTATCGCGTTACTCTTCTGTCAGATTCATACAGCGCACATCGGCGTAGACAAAAAGGAGAAGGTTACTCCTTGGATTAGTAAAATGAGGAAAAAAATTTGGGAAATAACGCAGAAAACTCAGAGAAGTGAATAATTTTCGTCCATATGACGAGATTACGGAAAAATGGGTACTATTGAAAAAAAAAGATGTTTTTGACCATAGAAGATTTTAAAATTTACAGTCAACAGAAGAAAAATTTGATAAATTTTGGAAATTTGCCCAAAATTTTTTCCAAATCGAATTCATCGCGCACCGCACGTGATAAAAGTCGTCGGCTATTTTTTGAGCACAGAGGTACAATATGACGGGGAATAAAAATCGAAATTCTATTAATTCCATTTAGTTCGTCAGTTACATATAACATAATATAAATAAATAATATGGATAGATTTGCTTTGAACATGGAAAAAAGTAGAAGAGTTAGGTACCAACTAGTTTTGGGAAGTGAAATCACAATAGCTTATTTCCAAGTCTGTTGATGTTGGATGTTGGATGAAGTTAAAGAAAAGGGATAGAGAAACTACATAATAAGGATAATTTTAAAAACATATATACAGCCAAACACAGAAATTTCTCCTTTTAAATAAGAAATATACCATACGGCACGTAGTTTCAAACCAGATAATTTGTTTTAATGAGAAAGAATTGACAGATTTTTTGTTTGTTTTTGTTTTACAATAATAGATACAAACTTCCATAGGGGTTCGTTACGAACTAATAATTTATAGAGTTTTAAAAATGAATATTTGTTCGTTCATTCAGGTTCATTCGCATATTTCTATTCAAATTACGATGAAACTTTGGTGAAAAGCCACAAGCTTGCGAAGATTTTTCTAAGGTCTAATTAAAGTAGGTACCTATTTAGGTCTTCAGGGGGGGCAATTGCCCCCAGTGCCACCCCCCTGGATCCGCCCCTGTGCATATTTCCATTATTTTAAAAAAGCAAAAAATACGTGTCTTTTATTTTTTTATTATCTAACTGACGGACTAAATAGAATTTTGATTTTTTTACCCAGGAAACTAGCCTAATATATATATATATATATATATATATATATATATATATATAAATTTTGTATCACGATGTATGTTCGCGATAAGCTCCGAAACTACGGAACGGATTTCGATAAAATTTTGTAACCATTTATAATATGATCCAACTTAAAAGATAGGATAGTTTTTATCCCGGAATTCCCGCGGGAACTCCGGAATTATTGCGGGGAACAGCTAATCACCGTAAACTACTGTCAGGGGTAAATAGAAGGACATAGAGTACTTTTTTTCCGGAATTCCCGTGGGTAAAATCGCGGGGGACAGCTAGTATAGTATATATTAAGCACCTAGCAGTTCCCCGCGGTTTCACCCGCGTGAGTTTCGGAATTCCCGCAAGAACTTCCAAAGTGAAATTTGGTCCAAAAAATAAAATAAAAATAAGAAGAATAAAAATAAATTAATTACCAGAAGATAAAGATGAAAAATTCTGGGTAAGGATAAACCAAAACTATTCTCAGACCTACCAAATATACCTACATAGAAAATTTCATAAAAATTTTGTTTTGTTTCAGAGGGGTTCGTCAACAAACACTGTGACACGAGATTTTTATATATTTGATAAGGAATTGGACGCAGATAAGCAATAACATGTTAACCCACAAAATCAAGTTATTGCTTCAGAACGATTTATTGAGAATTAGGGAACGTTTTTTAATTATCTGTTTACCTTATTACATTGCTTAAGTATATAACTAAATATTGAACATAAAAAATGTTGACACAAAATGGCGCTCCACTTTAAAAACACGATTTACTCAAATCCCTCCAGTGTGGGTTAACACACTATTGCTTATCTATGTCCAATTAATTAATTGATTAGATTACATAAACGTGGACTCACCAAGCGTTGCAATCGTCCATGACAGTTTCGCCGGGCAGGTAAGGCTTGCCTCGGAGGGTGCAGGGCTTGACTATGGGCGACGGGGCGACGCCCTTGCACACCGGCAGGTAGTCAGGGCAGCAGTCGTCGTGCACCCGGGTCCGGTTGCAGAAGTCGTCACAGTAGCACAGCGTGCCTGGCAAACATACCAACTTTTTTGTAGAGTAGCTCTTCCCTGCGATAATTTCGGAGTTGCTGCGGGAATTCCTAGAAGAAAAGTGCCCTATGTCCTATTGCCGACTATGATCTCTGTGCCGAATTCCATCCAATCCCGTTCAGCTTTTCTGGCGTGATTGAGTAACAAACATCCATTCAAACTTTCACATTTATCGTATTGGCTAGCTGTTCCCCGCGGCTTCACCCGCGGTAATTTCGGAGTTCCCGCGGGCATTCCGGGATAAAAGTACCCTACGATCTCCTCCGTACCCCTGATAACGTGTATGAATAATTTCGTGGTGATCGATTGAGCCGTTAAAGCATGAAAGCGTTACAAACAAACTCACTTTCACATTTATAAACCCCTACTAATATTATAAATGCGAAAGTAAGTCTGTCTGTCTGTCTGTTACGCTTTCACGCCTAGACGGCTCAACCGATCATCATGAAATTTTGCATATACATTATCAGGGGTAAAGAGAAGGACATAGGTTACTTTTTCCCGGAATTCCCGCGGGATCTCCGAAATTAGCGCGGGTGAAACCGCGGGGAAATGCTAGTTAGGCAATAAAATTGATGTTTGTAGCTATAGAAAACCATAAAAATGGTGCAATTAAAAGTCTAGTCTTGCGTGACCACAAGACATTCGTTCCTCAGTTTTCTATGAGCAAACGATTATAGATTGAAAACTTGGCTAAGGGGGCCCTGAATGAAAGGAACCTTGGTATAGAAATATGAGGCCTCACCCAATATTTTATGTGAGCAGTCATCTCTCCTGTCGGAGCAGCACTGACGGTTGGTGCCGCAGAAGGGCCCCGACGGCAGGTCTGGGCCCCAGTAGGCGGAGGCCAACCCGAGGGTTGCACACGCGAATATAAACAGTCTGGAAGAAACAAAAAGTCATCACTCATTGATTTGTAGGGCGGATGGAGGTTGGGTTGGACCACAGAGCAAATAAATTAACTAGAGAGGGCATGTATGGGCGGGGCAGGCGCGCTACCGATACCGTCGCGTTGCAAAGGAAGTTAGAGCATGTCAATGAGTATATAAAAAAATATTCATTCTATTTTTAAAGTCTAAATAAGACAATATATTACGCCATCTTAATATTACCCGCGCCAAAGAAGTATTAAAATAGAACACACATGTCACGTAATTGCATCTTTCTTTCTCTTTGTCAGGAATTATATTCAAAATTCTTACTAATATTAACCAAATAACAGTTTTTCATCTTTATCTACTGCGGTGAAACAGTTCAGCAAGGCAGTTACAGTTTGTTTACACAGGTATCAAAGAGCGAGTGCTCGGTGGTAGCAATTTTGTGAGATCGTAAAATTCTTGACGTTATTGTTGATTGTATAGCGTCATAGATTAACGATGTGCTATTTATAAATTGAAATGTTTTTCAACAGTTTTATCAGCTAAGAGTTGAATGAAGGGTAGCCTGGTTGAGATCCTTTAGCGATAAGGTCGCCCATTGTTGTCTTATACATTTATATGTTTGTACTAGCTGTGCCCCGCGGTTTTACCCGCGTGAGTTTCGGAATTCCCGCAGGAAGTCGAAACAGCCTAATTTTCATTTTACTATAACATCAGGTTTATCAGAGTTTAGCAGTGAAAGTTCAGTCGAAATCGGTCCAACCGTTTCGGAGATTCACCTGCGTGAGTTTCAAAATTCCCACAGAAACTCCTAACTTCTTTTATTCTTCTTCTACATGCAATAACAAACACAACATAAAAATATTTACCGAAATTGGTCCAGCCGTTCACCCGTGATGCTGTGACCAAACGAAATAGGAATTTTTATATATGTACTTATATACATAGAAGCTATCGTTTTTTGTTTATGGGTATGTACGAATAAGTGATTATTGTATACCTATTTAATTTCTATACAAATATAATAAAAATAATGTTTGTTTATTGATTGTAAAAACTCTTTCACTAATAGCTAATTAGTAGTATCCCTGAGTACCTAATATATGATATTTTTTAACCCAGAACAAAGAATTCCCGACGTAGTCTCCAAATTGACGCGGGTGAAACCTCTCTATAAAGTGATATTACTTAACCCAGGCCATCCAGTAAGTAGCCAACCTACACAACATATACCTTGTAGTTGTCTATGGTGTGGTACTCGAATTTGTAAAACTGTAAACAAAACAAACCGTTCCTATTTCAAATAAAAATAGCATAAAGGTCTCTGCTCACTACACCGTACACATGACCGTGCTAAGAACGTGTCCGACATGAAAAGCAACACGATACCGTCTGCCTTGCCCGCTACAGCAGATCGACGGCGTTCTGTGCCCGTATACATCGCGTATGATTCCTGTATGCAACCCGATTGCAACCCGTATGTTGCCCGTATGTAGTGTAGCCCGTCTATTGGACGTTATTCAGGCACTTAGTTGATGATGACGGGGTCACCATACGCGGTTATAACCCGTATGCTCACCGTTTCGCCGCCTGCGCGCACCGGTTCGACACAGTCGCGTGCCATGCGCGGAGCATATCGGCACCGGCAAAATATTCTCGCTGACAATGGGCATGTTGACAAATTTTTTTTTGGCCCATCTTGTAGATTAATCAAAAATATTGAACACTTTATTTTTTCTTATTTTACGTAATCAAAAAATAACGGCGATATATTGAGTTGATATTTCGCGTGACGTCACTATCCGGACAGTTTGTATGGCGGTTTTAGCGGTTAGTGACGTCACGACCCCCTCACCCTAAACTTTAATGCGCTTTATCTCTGTATATTTTAATTTATTTGAAAAAGCAAAACACGTGTCTATTAAGTTTTTTTATTTTCTAACTGACGGACTAATTAGAATTTCGATTTTCAAAAGATGTCAACATCCTCATTCTCGACGCTCCGTGCAGGGCACGCGACGGTGTAGCCGATGACGGAACGGTGCAGTAGCTGGCATAGTCTGATACTTTTTAATACAAAGAATATTTTTATGTCTGACCCGATCCTAGCACGGTCACGGTATGATACGGTGTAGTAGTAGTATAGTGGGTAGAGACCTTTACGCAAATTGCTATTGACATTTGACAGCCATCATAATAAATAACGTTCCATCGTGTTTGAACTGTCACTTCTGTATGCAAAAATTGCAATTACATATTCTATGCACGGTGCAACGGCCTACTTTAAACAAATGTTTGCTAAAACGTTCTGATACAATCCCACTTAGTATTTTATTGGGGTGTGACGCGCAATTAAATGGCGCAACGAATTTATTTGGCGGTTGAATAATAAACCGTGTTTACTGTTTCAACTGTTTTATTATAAAGTTGGATTAAGCTTAGGTATTGCGTAACCTCATTAATAAGTCAAATAATACTCTTTTTAAGCGACTTCCAATAAAGAAGAATGTTGTTTTTTTTGTATATTTGTTACGTGATTACTCGAAGACGGCTGGACCGATTTGAAAAATTCTTTTTTTGTTTGAAAGAGTATACTCCCGAGGTGGTCCTATTGTCATGAAGTCAGGATCTGATGATGGGATCTTGGAGAAATCGAGAGAACTCTTCAAATATATAGTATTTCATGGTTTGCGATTCGATTAGATAAATTTTGTCACTTTATTAATTACTAGCTGTGCCTCACGATTTCACACGCGGCAATTTCGGAGGTCTCGCGGGAATTCCGGGATAAAAAGTACCCTATATCCTTCTCTGTACCCCTGGCAACGTGCATGCCAAATTTCATCCAAATCCGTTTTGCCGTTTTTGCGTGATTGGGTAACAAACATCCAAACATACACACTTTCACATTTATAATATCATAGTAGGATAAGTAAGGATACCCACTTATTTTGAAAATCTAACGTGAGATTCGGGGGGAGCGAGGGAGCCAAATCCCACGACGTCTCACCACATATCACGGAGAGAAATCAATCAGACCGAAGAGGTTTCGGTCGCCCTTCGTTGCCCGAAGGATGCTGGTGACACAATATCAGTGACCAGCAGGCACAGTGACCGAGCCCGCGCGGTGTCAATGATGTGCAAACTACGGGAGAGTATACTGACCAAATATGGCGCCCGAGCGAACACCGGTAGCAGAAATATCTACTGTTGACCAATCTTCGGTGGGAAACTTTTCGGTCGCGGACTTTTCCGAACAAGCCCCTTATTTCTCTCACCGCCGCACTCAGAGTCGACTTTAATGATTACTTAGTTAAGTATAGATTTTAAAACAATACTGCCGCAATCAGAGACGTTCAGTAAATTAATGTTAATTGGCATTTAATGAGATGTAACTTAATTAGTTAAATGCCAATTAACATTAATTTTCTGAACGTCTCTGTTTGCGGCAGTTTTGTTTTAAAAATCTATACTTAACTAAGTAATCATTAAAGTCGACTCTGAGTGCCTGAGTCAGTGTACCTATAATGTTTTCGATGCTGACAATAGAAGCACATACCTATGTGTTAATACGGCAAAACTAGCACTTTATGTGTTCAAACAGCTAAAACGGCTAAGTTTGCAGCCAAACTAATTAGCACTAATTAAATACAGTCGCGCCTATAAGCAAGATTACCTACTTCGTTTATCAATTTTTTTTTAAGTTGACCTTTACACCCTTTAGCCTGAAACTGCGTTGTAAATACCCAAAGTAGGTATATACAATATATTCGAGTATTTTTTAATTAAGTTTTTACAAATTACATAATCTCAGGCTAAAGGTCACTTTTATTAGAAAGAAAAACCCTGTATTGAATAAAAAAATATCATGACAAAGGTAGTTAGTGACGTCACCGCTGGTTTAGTACATTTCCCAAACTTTTGCTCTTTATAATATTAAGTATAGATGTACTTAGTGATTATCTTTTATGAGCCAATATGCATTAGTAAGTCAAAACGTTATATCAATCGTAGACATAAAAAATTAACTCGAGTTAACGCGGCGCCTGCCTGTAGTCTAGACTGCGGATCGCTAATTGCGCTCAAGACAATCAGAATTTCATGATAAACAGTTAATTGTTGCAAGGCCTGAACTTTTCATATGAGTAACTATTGATTTTTTTTGTTATTTTTTTACTGCTAGCTGTTGCCCGCGGTTTTACCCGCGTTGATATGAGAGATCCCGCGGGAATTCCGGGATAAATATATATTGTATCACTACCAATGTTACGGTGTATGTTTTGTTGGTCGTTCTTTTCAATAAATAAATAAATAAATAAATAAATAAAAAGTAGCCTATGTCCTACTCGGTACCCCTGACAATTACATAGTAAGGATATTCTTACCTCTATGGTAAGGATGGTAGTTATTAAATAAAATTTAATTTTATACAATTATTAATTGAGAAAACTTAATTCTTTTTCTTTCATTTTAGCTTTCGATCTAACTGATATAGTTTATTCTGTAGTCAATTCGGCATGTAATAACTACCTACTCGTTTACTTCTTGTCATAGGCTCCAGTAATTTTATATTGAAATGGTGTGATCCAATTAATTCAACATGTTCTAGCAAGTGCTGTGTTGTCCTTCGTCCTTCAGTTTACAATTGACGTAGATAGGTAAGTGGAAAGATATTTTGATTTTTGTGAAGTGGATTATTATTATTATTATTATTATTATTTAACTCAAAAACTACTGGACCGATTTCAAAAACTCTTTCACCATTACAAAGCTACATTATACTTGAATAATATAGGCTATATTGTAATCCGGAATTTCCACGGGAACCCCGAAATTGTCGCGGGTGAAACCGCGCGGGACAGCTAGTTTAATACTTATAATTTTGTGAACATCTGATGCAAGGTACAACCAATAGACAAACACACATCATGGGATAGTTCACAGCCATAAAAACAATGTAGGCCAAGGTCCGAATCGTCACAAACCTTGGCCTATTCTAATTAAGAAAAAAAATAACACCAGTGACATTTTTATTTGACAGTTGACAAATTTATCTGTCGTAGATTCGTGGAGACGCCACGTTACTAAGTGGTCACGGCTCGTTTGATGAATTAATAAAAAAATAAATATAGCGACGCTGATGATAATTAAAACTATTATGTAAATGTTTTAATAATACATTTAATTTTTTGTCTTTCCCTCGTTTTCAAAGAAGTTTCACTCCAAAAAAACACATTTAAAACGATTCTACTGGTAACACATGATAAAGAATAATAATTTTCAATGTTTGGGCACCTGGAGCGTTTGGGATTCCGTTTTTGGGAAACGCGTTATGGGCAAGGAATAAGGGCCCAGGTGGCAAAACGATTATTTATTTAACAATCAATAACTATTTTTTATTATTATTTAATAATAGCGTTTACTATTATTACATAAAAATAAAAAGGGTGGGTTTTCAGTTAATTCATTAACACGTTGTAGTTACATATCTGATTTGCCCCACCGGCCCAGGGGGTCGATTTTTGAATCGCTCGAATTACTTTCACGCACGGAATCGCGAATTCACTTGTGAATCCTCATACATTTTTTAAGCATTCACGCGTGAATCTTGCAATTCCGTGTGCGAATAGTAATTCGAGCGATTCAAAAGTCGACCCCCAGAATCTGATTTGCCCCCCTGGCCCAGAACCTGGGTACGCCCATTGCTATAACTATAAATAAAACTTGACCCACATAATCTGTGATTTTTTATATCCAATTAGCTTCGAATGTCGTTAATATGTGGAAATGTTCACTATAAGTTATAATAAATGACATAGGTACTATAACTCTGGTACTAAAATGAAAATGTGGGCTGTTTTCGAATAAGGGATTTATGGCAATACTTAGGCCCGTATTCCAGAAGGTGACTCAGATCACGTTTTACTTGAGATTAGTTTTAAGCTCAGAACATAACTCAAGCGTATAGAATGCGTTTTAAGTTCTAATTACTTGAAACTAGTCTTGAGTAGGGATTCTGAACTCTGATTGGTTCTAATCAGTTGAAACTAGTCTAGAGTAGAGATTTTGAGCTCTGCTTGGTTGAGTGGTCTTGACATGACAGACGTAAACAAAGATCAAATGTTTGCTTGAGTATAGATTAGTACTCAAGCGTCGTTCTAAAATAAGGAAATAACTCAGCTGATTGTTGATTGATGAATCTCGTTTCAAGTAAGGTTCTAAAATTAAAGCTTTACTTGAAATTAGTTTTAAAAGTAGATTCATGACTTGAGTAACCTTTTGGAATGCGGACCTTAGATTACACTGTGCCGTTTGCGATCAGTTTTCTAAACTGATTTTATGGTTATAGTTTTCAAATATATCCTACACATAAAAAACCAAGTACAAATAAATATTGTGATGGATTGGTCTAATTGAGAATAAAAATACGTTTGCATATTTTGATAAATGGCAACACAAGACCCACGAGATTTTCAAAAAAGGTATTAATTTCGAAGTCAATTTCGGAGTTCCCACATGAGTTCCGGGATAGAACGACTTCATGATGATCGGTTGAGTAGTTGAGGCGTTAACAAACAAACAAACTCTTTCTGATTTATATCTGATAATACCAGCTGCACAGGTCAAGCTGCAAAACGGAACAAAAACAAATTGTTCCTACTTGGACATAGATAAGCAATAGTGTGTTAACCCACACTCGAGAAATTAGTTTTAAAATTATAGCACCATTTTGTGTCAACGTTTTTTATGCGCAATATTTAGTTACATATTTAAACAATGTATATAATAAGGTAAACACATAATTAAAAAACGTTGTCTGCCTCTCAATAAATCATTGTGAATCAATAACTTCATTTTGTGGGTTAACATGTTATTACTTATCTGCGTCCACTTAATACCTATTCAAGATTTATCTGGGCGTAGATAAGCAATAACATGTTAACCCACAAAATTAAGTTACCTATTCAGAACGATTTATTGAGAGTTAGGGAACGTTTTTTAAATATGTGTTTACCTTATTACATTGTTTAAGTATGTAACTAAATATTGAATATAAAAAATGTTGACAGAAGATGGCTGTATAATTTTAAAACACGATTTACTCAAAATTTTTCCAGTCCGGGTTAACACACTATTGCTTATCTATGTCCATCTAATAACGACTAAACGCAGACTAATAATAATAATTAATAGAAACAGAATGCGTTCCGAATAAAACCTTCATGGCATCCGAAGGTCGTTGCGAATGTACGGATGGCTCAGACGAGTCGTCTTACGAATGTCAACAAAATTATCAACATGAAACACGATCCAGCTCTAGTGCGTAACTAGATACTTGCATATTATGTAAATACAACCATAGAGAAAGGAATATATTATCTAGAGAGGCAATGTATACATATAGAGCAGGCGCGCCACAGTTAAGAGAAAATGCTCGTAACATCCCAAAACTTTCTTTCCTGGCATCTCAAATGTGTACAACGACCACAACGACATTATTATATGATAACGGTAGCACATACGTAGGTTATTTTTAACTTTTTAGTGTGATTTGAAGTCGCTTTTAAATTTTTTGTTTAATTTTATTTTATACTAATGAAGGAAACATAAAATAAAACTTTCTTTAACAAACTTTTAACAATAATTAAAAATAAAAAACATTTATTTTTTCTATTACTTTGATACTCTCATAAATCTTTCTATAGACATACTTGAACTTGTAGAGATAAACTATAAATATAAAAAATAAAGGTTATTTCTAACAGTTATTGTTAATTTTTTTGCCCGTCCGCCCCTTGTGCCCCTCCCGGAAAAATATCCTGTATCCGCCCTTGTATTGTAGGATACCTACTCAGACTTTTAAACGAAAATATACACACCGGCAGAATTAGCGGAACATAAAAAGGCAGAGTATAGAAATAATTACGTATATATATTAAAACAAATCATTACCAGGCATGAAGTAATAAACTAATATAGATCCTTTAACATCGATTTTGAGAAGTTTTTAGTTAAATTTTATTAAAAGTAATCAAAATTAAAAAAAAACAAAAAAGTCTCTAGTTTGTGAGAACACAGACAATGTTGCAAATAAAAGTGGAATCACGAAGGGGAAACACACGTCATTAATCGTTCATTAATTTAGTGTTAAAATCACAGTAATCTTTAATTTGCAACATTATTTGTGTGCCCACAAATTAGAGAAAAAGTGTTTTTTTATTATTATTTTAAATAAAATTTAATAATTTAATTACAAACTTTTAAAGTGTTAAAAGATGTATATTAATTTATTACTTCACGTCTAATTATTATTTGTTTTAATATATATACGTAATTATTTCTATACTCTGCCTTTTTATGTTCCGCTAATTCTGCCGGTGTGTATAGATCAGAAAATATTCAGTGGCCACTAATGTCAATATTATAAGAATAACAATATTATTATTAAATTTTGGAAATCTCATGATTTCAAAATATATCGGTTTTTTTTTTTAATTCAATCGCGTTGCTTTGTCTATCAAGTCACACATTGTCATTGGCACAATTACTAAAAAGTTGCCATTTAATAAAAAAGAAGAAGAAGAGGCGGTTACCTGCTAACCAACCCTGCTATTTAGACGAGTAAGTACATTTTTTTTTTATCATAGGGCGCAAACGGGCAAGTGGTACACCTGATGGTAAGTGATTACCGCCGCCCATGGACATCTGCAACACCAGAATGCTTCCAGGTGCGTTGCCGACCTGGAGTGGGGATGGGAACTGGCTTTCATGTGGGGCTGCCGGAACACACCGTTAGGTGCTTGGCGACAGATTTGCAACTTGAAGGCGGTAGCTAACCAGCCGGGCACTAGAGGGCGCCCTACCACCATGCTATGGTTTCCTCACGATGTTTTCCTTCACCGACAGCTCAAGCTCATTGTTAGGATTTGAACCTACACCTTGCGGCGTTTAATCCGAACGCACTAACCGCTGAGCTATCATCGCTGCACTGAGCTATCATCGCTGCCATTCTAACCATATAATGTCAACAATGTAAACAAACAAAACAAATATGTTTGAATAAGCATTCTGTTAAGTATTGTACACACATACATTCCAACAGACTAAAATTGCGGGTACCTTATCATTATTATGTCTCAAATAAAGCGTCTAGACTCGATGAATACATTCTAAAGCCTAAATGTGCAAAATGATTGATGCATTGTCAAACTGACAGTTATGCGGTCGCGCAAATTGTGATTACCTAGGTACAATAAGATTTGTATAGGTACTATATGTAGGTACTAGTAAAGCCAGTATAGGCAAATTAAACTCAAAATAGATAAATACCTTACGTAATCAAACCAGAAAATTTGTTCCAACGTGAAAGAATTGTCAGATTTTATGTTTGTTTTACAATAATACGAACTTCCATAATGGTTCGCTTACAAAAGTTACAAACTAATCTTTTTTAGAGTTTTAAAAATGAATATTTGTTCGTTCATTCGTATATTTCTATTCATTCATTGAAATTACGATGAAACTTTGGTGAAAAGACACAAATAGAATATGAGTAAAATGTTCATTTTGCATCGCGATGCAAGAATAATTGATAGGTTCACAAATCGTATTTTTTTGTATAGGTATACCTTCGCAAACTATGTTAACGCAAACCTGTTTCCGAGAGTCTTTTTAAAAAAAGAATAGAGTGAGAGTGCGCGTCGCACGATTGTAATTTTTTTTTTATTCTTTTAGTTTTATCATACGCGAACACAACACCAAGTAACCTACCTCTATTCATGTTAACTAATAGCTAAGCTGGTCATGGAGGTTGGACATTTAAATTTTATTAGAAGTAGAGAAGAATCGAAAGTATCTTGGTACCTATATTATTAAGTGTAACTATTGTAGGTATTTCGCTTAAAAATTATTCAAAAAGTGTATATTTAAAAACATTCACATTTTCTAAATAATAAACACAAAGTCCCGATTTCTGTGACGTATACACATATGGTACGTAATACATAAGTTGTTGGAAAAAAAAACAATCCTATCATTGTAGGTACTTATAGGTAGGTACCTATATAAATTAAATCTGGAATTAAGAGATGTCAGGGTTGATAAGCTTTTGAAAAGAAACTTTCACAAAAACTTGTTTTAATTTAACAAACAATTTTAATCTTTAATCTGTGGCTCATATTTTTTGCGACTGGCGCCAGACGCTGATCTCAATTGCTCTTTTTACGTGTGTCATTAGCTCTTTACGAAGTGGAAAAAAAACACTTTGTATCTACACTTGTTGAACTTAATATGAGTTATAAGACGTTATTATATTTATTATTTAAGTAGGTAGTATAGGTGCTTGGTTAAACATAGCCTGGTAAAATTATAACCCTCCCGGACCGGTTAAAAAAACTGGCCAAGTGCGAGTCGGACTCGGGCACGAAGGGTTGCAACTTCCGTACCTACCATTATCTATAAAAACGGCAAAAAAAATCAGGTCTGTTGCATGGGAGGGCCCAAATATTTGTTTTACTTTAATTTAGTTATTTAATTTCAAAGTGAATATAATACTTATAACTAAATATTATGTAAATATTTCAAGCGTTACCTGTTGCCGTTGTCAATATCTAGTGAAAACGAGCAAAAAAATAATTTATTTAATTCCGTTTTTTAGTATTTGTTGTTATAGCGGCAACAGAAATACATCATGTGTGAAAATTTCAACTTTCTAACAATCATGGTTCATGAGATACAGCCTGGTGACAAACGTACATGGACGGACGGACGGATGGACTGCAGCGAAGACTTAGTAATAGGGGGTTTTCAGCTTCCTTTTGAAGGCCGGACATGTAAATATTGGGATTGTATTATTAACTGTAGTCATCTTGAAAATCCCGACAAGTTTTGGGACCGGTTTGCTATATTTCTTGGAACAAAATGTATAAGTTAGGTTCGAGTTTTCGTTTTCGTTGAGACAAGACTACAACGCTTCGAACCTTCCAGACGTGTGAGGTTTATTTCATTAGATTATTATATTTGTAACAGCCTTAGTCAATATTTTACTAGTAGGTAGCTATTTCCTCCTCAGTTTCACCGGCATTAATTTATTTTATAAGTAGGTAGATACCTATTATATTTTTCAATTACGCGCACTGAATATGACGAATATCTATCTATACTCCATCCTTACTCATGGTGACCTAAATAAAAGCAATTCGTAATAATAGAACTTCACCTACATTACTAAACGATTAGTTTCTCTATGCATATGATTTATTTGAATCTATATAACATTATGAACTACTTCATATCGCCATTTCTTTCACGATGCTCATCTGGCGCCGAGCGCACGTCACGTCAGTTTTAAATATCGAACGCGCGCTCATCGTTTCATTTTTTTTTAGTCAAGTGCTTTCGCAAATTACGACAATTTTTGGTCAAGTACTTGATTTCGACAGATTAAAAAATATATTTATAGCCGTTCTTCTTTTTCTTTTTATCGACTTAGGTACGTATCTACTTACACAATAGGTAATGCATTGAGGCAGTTTCAAGCAAAATAAAATTAATGTTTATCTATTAGCGTTGCTGTAGAATTGGACACTGCAAATTATGGTGCTGTTATTTGCAAAATCTTTCTCGGAGCTCTTGGAATACACCGAAGAAAACAGATCGAAATATCATATTATTATTTAAATCTTGCGCACATAAAAAACCGCCACTACGCAACATCACTCCTTACGTATAGGGTAAAGAATTTAATCTTGCCACTGTACCAATTTTTTTTTTTTTCTTCTTTATATTATTTTAAGGTTAGACACAGGCTGCTGGCGCGAGCGCCGCGCTGATAAGGTTTCATCGCGATGTTTTCCCGTGGGAACGAATTACATAGGTATTATTATAAAAAGCAACAAAACAAAATGTTTTTGACTCAGTACCTAACTACCTACCTATCAAAACAATTTTATCTCCGATTCTTTTGTACTGATAATTCGATGTGTTATCAAAGTCATTCATAAATGTACGGTGATAAGTAAAATATGTGACCTTCATTCATCCTAATATGCCTATTGCCTACCTAACATATTGTTAGTCTTTTCTTTCTTCTTTATGGACTTCGCACATAGTGCATTTGCCAGGAGAAAAACTTGACAAAAAATATTATTGAAAAATTAGTTCGAAAAGAAACAAAAAAAAAATAAAAAAAAAGTTTATTTTCAGCTGCGATTTTCAGATAAGTTGCGTCCATAGGTTTTATTGAAACTGCATGAATCTTAAAAACTATACTTATATCGTTTACTATTTACATATTGTACCTATCCACGATTCTTTTCTAAAATTTAATTTTTTAAAGCGGTAGAAGTAAATTTTGCCCACAGTTTTACCACTGTAAAGGCCTTATTGTTTTTTTAATACAGACTGTAAAAACACAACAATTGGAATGCAAATACGCAGATATATGTGTCGAAATACGAGACCGCATACCAAGGACTTTATAGTCTTTAACAATATAAAATTTATGTTAGATTTCACGTACATTTTGCGGCTGTTATTAATTAAAAATACCGTGTAAAAGTATCGGATTTTCTTTTTATACCTACCTATATATCTAGATATTTTTATTTTTAATGAACCTACCTTCTTAAAAAAGGGAAAAGTCGTGACACGTTACGAGTAACGCGTTACGTCAGAATACATAAAACCTAATATCATACGTTATTTAGGTACTATAACGAGTTACCTGCTTATTGGTGAAGATTCGCTTTTTAACCGACTTCAAAAGAAAGGAGGCGCGAAAATGTTTGTAACAAGTTTGTAACTTTTCCGCGCCTTAGGTAACCACTCAACCGATCGACATGAAATTTTGCATACACGTTGTCAGGGGTACAGAAAAGGACAAAGAGTACATTTTATCCTGGAATTCTAGCGGGATCTCCGAAATTAATGCGGATGAAACCCACTTGAATTTTTGCATTACACACGTTATCATACCTACAGAAAAGGACAACGGGTCGGTAGGTACTTTCATCCCGAAATAACCAGAGATTACAAAAGTTTTTCTTCTTGCGTGCGCACAAAATGATACAAGAAGTACGCAATACGCATCCCTTAAAATAGGTAGGTAGGTGAAAACTTCGATTTACGGAAAATCGGGTCCAACTTTAACGGTCCCCTCTCCACAGATTAAACATTAAGTATAACTACTCTTTAGCCCATTAGTGCAAAACTGCCTTTAAAAACATAGCGTTAAACTAATTCTTAGCATCTCTAGCTAAATCTTGTTTTAATTTTGAAAATCTTACGATTTAAAACTGTTTCACCAATATATTTTTTTTAAACCATGATATTGTGTATATTTATTATTTATCTAATTTCTATTCTATTAACGTATCTACTATCTACTATTAAACTGTTAACAAATTATCACAATTCCTACTTCACTGCGCCGCACTCTGGCAGGCGCATAATATGGGACTGCTGGTGCTGATTGAAAACCAGCGCTGAGGGTTCCCATCCTCAGCACATGCTGAGTCAGCTGTCATTTGCAGCAGCAGAGACACACTGCGGCCAAAACCAGCCAACCAATATTTAAGTTTAGTTTGTTTGCAATGAATTTGTTTGTTTTGTTATTTTGTTTGTAAACCTTGTGTGTGTCTGTTGCGCAATAAAAAATTATTCTATTCTATTCTAAAATATACATTAATGTTACTTACATTTTATCCATCTTCGCCTTCAATAAATCTTAAAACTCCAACTAAATGTCTTTATTAATTAATAAAAGTCCACTAATCCAAATTTTCTGGATAACAATTTTATTTTAATAATATTACTGTTAGGTACTATCATCTGCCCATATTGTTTATTTAAAAAAAAAAACTTTAACACTGGTACGAAAAACCAAAAATATTTTTTTTTTAAATGTCGTAGAGTCACAATTTGAATTTTGTAGTCGCGATTCGCGCGCACTCTTCGATTTGCACTTCAAACGTCAGTGCGGCGAGTTAGCGCGCCTGCCGCTTGATAACTGACGCTTGGCGCCAAACGCACACCATTTTTAATATGGTCCATGGATATAGGTATGTTTCAGTATAATTATTATTGGTAGGTGTTTTCAAGAATTCTCGATATCATATACAAGAAGCATTGTAATTATACATAGGTACAATGAAATATTTTAGTGTACTTACTAATTTGTTGTTACGCTCTCATGAATCATGGATTCTTGTATAAGAAGGTAATAATTAAAGATAAAGATAGGGTTGCTACAAATAGGCTAGTTTCCTAAATTTTTTTTAGTCCGTTTTGTAGATTATTAAAAAAATATTGGACACGTATTTTTTTTTTTATGTAACCAAAAAGTAACGGAGATATATCAAGTCGAAATTTCACATGACGTCACGCCTAGCTACAGTTTGTTCGCACGTTATAGCGAGCGGTGACGTCACGAGTCCCCCACCCTAAACTTTAATGCGCTTTATCTATGCATATTTCCATTATTTTAAAAAAGCAAAAAATACGTGTCTTTTATTTTTTTATTATCTAACTGACGGACTAAATAGAATTTTGATTTTTTTACCCAGGAAACTAGCCTATTCTATAATTCGTGAAAAGATATTCTTGCACACCTTTTTTTGGGTACCACACTAGTGTCATTCCTCAATCGTTGATGCATAAAAACATAAGCAAGTAACGCATCGTCATGCCATTTGCTCAGCCAATTAAAACTACTGTGATACTTGAAAAAGTGGTCGCGTAAATCTAGAGGTTTGATTGGCTGGCCAAATTTTTCTATTCTAGTTTTCTATGCGTTAACGATTGTGGAATGTCAACTTGGCTAGCCCCGCTGGAATTGGAGCTTTCTAGTGAGGTTTCAACCATGCGGTTCATTTTCGGAATTCGAACCCAGACCTTGCAGCGCGCGACCCGAACATACTAACCACTGAGCTAACACAGCGGTCAGCGACTACTGTCGTAATAGTCTTCTGTACTAATCACTTTAAAATAACCGTTCTCCCGTAAAACCACAGGTAGGTAGATAAATAGTAGGTATTTATTGTAACCCACCTCAATGTGGCAACCCTATTTCTCAGCGCAGTAAAGCGCATAGAGGATAAATGGACGCAGATAAGCAATAACATGTTAACCCACAAAATTAAGTTATTGATACAGAACGCTTTATTGAGAGATATAGAACGTTTTTTAACTGTATGTTTACCTTATTACATTGTTTAAATACCAACAAAATGTTGAACATAAAAAAATGTTCACAAAAATGGAGTTATAATTAAAAAAAAACACGATTAACTAAAAATTTCTCCGGTGTGGGTTAACACACTATTGCTTATCTATGTCCAAATAATAATTAATTAATATAGAAGTAAATTATTTATACGCACGTTACCTACTAATAAAAATATTGAATATATTGTATTTATTTAAATAAAACTAATTGAGTAGGTAGCTTCTAAGTATTATAGGTATATAGTTTGGTATTGTTTATTTCTAAGAACTTTGTCATTCATAGAATTATAATAGGTATGTACAACATACAGTCATTACATTACGGGTTCTTTTTTTTAAAATCATTTATTTAGTGAGGCTTTTTACGCTCATGCGCCAAGCCTTACATATTGCAATATAAAACTACTAATAGAAATAAACAAAAAATAAACTAAAAATAAACCTTCCTAACACTTCGGCGGAATGCAGCGCCCCCAACAACTCAACGCCACCGCTATAAGGAGCAGTCCGCAATAACATACACAATGGCAGAATCAACGCACCACTCGGGCAGCACCCTCCCGGAGAAAAGCATCAAAATCCCCAACTTCGTCAAAGAACGAATAATAATTGCTAATCTGGGTGTCAATTAAAAATAACTTCTTCGAAACACAAAAGTCAATCCAGCGGGGCCAGTCAAGTTATGTAACTTTTGTTTCTATCATTTTTCGGTTGCAATCAGAAAAAATGGCGATTTTGCGATTAATTAATCATGTTTAGACAGGTTCTACTTTTGAAGTACCTTCCTATGTTTATTTTGGGTGATTGCTAGATATTGTAGTTATCAAAACGTGCATATTGTAATCGCAAAACCGCCATGTTTATGATTGCAACCCAAAAATGATAGAAACAAAAGTTAGGTACATAATAGCCCCGCAGTTTTCGAGGTCTATCCGTTTTACCCGTACAGTTGCAACCGCGCCAATGGCGGAATTCCCTCGGAAACACTTCGCACCGTGATTTTTGCCCTTTATCCTATCCAAGACATAAAATGATAATCCCAACAAAATAATTTTCATGTTAAAATATTGCCAAGATGAAATCATTACATTATGGCTCGCATCGTCAAAAAAATTCAAATCTCATGTAAAGCCAAGCTTCTAACTCTACATGCGTCACGCCCTATAACTTTACAAGCCCTAACTTTACAAAATTTGCACCCTTGGCAATTGTAATAACAGAAAAGTAATGAAAATCGAACACATTTTTCACTGTAGGTACGCCCATAATATAACGGTGGCAAAACGGCTTCCAAACGCATTCCTTCGGTACTAGCTGAATTGGATGGATACTAGCTGTCCCCCGCGGTTTCACCCGTGGTAATTTCGGAGTTCCCGCGGGAATTCCAGCATAAAATATAGATATAAAACTTCCTCATGAATCACTCTTTCTATTGGAGAAAACCGCATGAAAATCCGTTTCGTAGTTTTAAGCATACATAGGGACAGACAGACAGCGGGAAGTGACTTTGTTTTATACTATGTAGTGATCTGTGATGAACTATGGAGTTCATTGATATATTAAAAAAAAATAGTATATCAATTAAAAATTTTTAATAAATCAATGATGAAGTTACACTTTTATCTGGTCCTGTATCCATTTAAATCTTTTCAAATGGGTGTTTTCTGTCAAAAAATTTAAATGGTCCAATTTTTTTTAAAGATTAAAGAAGAAAGCAATAATTCTGAAAAGTCCATTGACAAAAACTTAAATTTTAAGCACTAGTTTTTAGAAACACTATTCATGATTATACAATAAGAAGAAAATTGAAAAAAAGTTAAGGTTTGTAGCAACAGGAGTTAAAGAACCGTCGCGGGGTGTAAATTTTCATAATTTTTAAAGATTATTTTTTACATTTTTCTATTAAGTTATGACTTAGCCTATCACCCGGTTCTGGCTTGACGTCGATTTACGGAACATCCTGTATAAGTATAGATTAGTTAGGATTTAGGATTGCTTTTATTGAATAACACGCTAAATGTGGCCGACGGCACTGAGTCTTCTTCTTCTTCTTCTTTAATAATGGCGTCTATAATTATAATTTGCCAATGACAATGTTTCTTAATAATAAAAATCTCTTACCGGCAGTCGGCACTGAGTCGTCATCACTTAAATTTACCGTGTCATCGTCGTCATCAAAGATACAATCATCTATGACTGTCCGCCATGATGCTAGAATGACGTCAAGCCATTGATGACATAAGATTGACTGGTTGTCTGACCCACAGACTAGTTATTGATTCACATCGCGTACTTTGTTTCTTTTTTATCAGATTTAACTTTTATACATCGATATAGAATTTTTTTTACGTCAGTCAGTCAGATTTAATGTTATTATTATGTGCAAAAAGTGGCATGTCAATTTTGATGGACAAAAGTCAAACACAAACTCGGAATCGTAACTACTTACGTATTCGAAAACTACAAATTCTTCACATAATACGTGGGGCGCACTATAAGTTTCCGGAATGAATATGAAAAAATACTATTAAAGGTACAAAATTAATTTATTGTTTTTCAAAATAATCTCCCTTGGCGTCTATGCACTTTTTCATTCGATGAAACCAGTTTTGAAAACTTTTGTGCCACTCCTCTGTGGTGACCTCTGAAACGTGTTTTTCATACTCCTCGACAGCCTCTTCTGGTGATGAAAATCGTTGACCGCGTAATTGGTTCTTAATTTTTGGGAACAGAAAAAAGTCACAAGGTGCCAGGTCGGGACTGTATGCAGGATGACTCATGAGTTCTACATTTTTCGCCTTCAAAAAGTCGTTTGTCTGTCTGGCCGTGTGAGAACTAGCATTGTCGTGGTGAAGGATGATACGGCGTTTACGGTTATTTTTACGGAGTTCGTCAATAACTTCCGGCAAACAAATGGTCGTGTACCAGTCACTATTCACTGTACGACGATTCTCTAAAGCAACAGTAGCCACGTGTCTAGTTTTATTAAAAAAAGAAGCAATCATCCGCTTAGATGCACTTTTCACGCGCGCCACTTTGGTTGGTTTCGGCTCATCTTGAAAGACCCATACGCTCGATTGCTGCTTTGTTTTGGGATCGTAGCAATAAATCCATGTTTCGTCACCTGTTACTATGTCCCACACCAAATTTGACGCACCTTCGTTGAATCTGGTAAGCATGGCACTGCACCAAGTGACGCGGTCCGTTTTTTGAGCCTCGGTCAAGTTGTGTGGGATCCACCGCGAGCACAGCTTTCTCACACCCAAATGTTTATGTAGGATTAATTGTATTTGACTCATGCCTATTTCTAAGGATGCGCGAATTTCATGGTAGGTCACATGCATGTCTGTTTCAATCATACGGCGCACAGCATCGATGTTTTTGTTGGTCACAGCGGTGGACGGCCGACCATCGCGAGATTCGTCACTGAGATTGATACGACCACGCTTGAATTCTGCAAACCAGCTATAAACAGTTGTCTTGCATGGTGCTTCATTGCCAAAAGCTGTTTCAAGCCGAGCGATGCTCTGTTGAGCTGTCAAATTACACTTAAAATCGTAGAAAATCATACTACGAAAATTTTCCCGAGTTAAATCCATGTTGATGCAGACACACAATTTTTTAAATGGCGCCACAAGGTAAAAACAAAAGACAGTCAGATGAAACAAACTGCATTCTACAGCCAAAGAGTTCTATTTTCAAATGTTGCAATACATTTTTAAATATTGTTTATGTAAGTGGCCAGTTCCGGAAACTTACAGTGCGCCCTATGTATACATGTGAATTTTTCAAGTGGGCGTGGATGGCAACTCCCTAAAAACGAGGAATACTTACCTATCTAGTGATTAATTGCTCAAAAGACTTTCAAGGCAGACTTCGACAAAAACTAAAACCGTATTATAATTAACTTATTAGACATTTGAGAATAGGGAACTTGTTTTGTTTTTCCAGTTTTTGAATGATAAATTATTATGCATATTAAACAAAATAAGAAAAATACATATATTTAATTATATTTTTTTTTTGTATAAATAAAGCGTTTCAAAATTCGTCCTTTTAAAATTACCGCCATATCGCGGAATGGCGTTATTAACAATTTTATACGATACAAACAAAAGATTTTAATTCGTCGTAAAATACAATTTTTTATTGAACTTTATATTATAACTAAGGAATTTATAAGGTACTTAACACGTAGTAAATACTTATACAACTCGTTTGAACCTCGTGAAAACCGACTTTTAAAAATACTCCTTTCGACAGCCCATGTATTCTGGCATTGCTGAGACTTTAAAAACAATTAAAGTAATGGAAGCAATAATAAATTTTATGTGTCACGCAAATAATAAAAGCGGACAAATTTACACATATTATCTAATGACTGTTACAGTATTTGCACAGCGCGCTCGCGATAAAAGTATTTAGCTACCTACCTTCTGCCGCGCATCAAGCCTCAATAATTCTACTTGACTTCACTGTCTAGTTCCCTATTTTGATAACGCGTTCTTCCCACAGATATCTGCTATTATCTTCTTCTTCTATCTATACTTATAATAAAACTGTAGAGAGGTCAATTTTGTACATTGAATATATATTCAAAATTAATATTGGAGGATGAATGGTGATCGATACTGATGCCAAAAATGCAATCCGTAAATTTTTTGTCTGTCTGTCTGTCTGTATGTGCACGCATGGGTCAATTTCACTTTAATGGTTGTGTGTGTGAGTATACCCGATGGAGGGGCGCATTATTTTAGTTTAGACAAGCTCTACCTACCTATAGTTATACTTTATAGGTACCTATATCTCTTTCAAATTTCAAAATAATGTATATTAATTTACTAACTAGGTATCCCCGCAGCTTCGCCCGCAATAATTTCGGAGTTCGCACGGGAATTCTGGGATAAAAAGTACACTATGTCCTTTCCGTCCATCACTGACGACATGATACGTATGCAAACTTAATAGGGATGTTGACTACTTTTGAAAATCAAAATTCTAATTAGTCCGTCAGTTAGAAAATAAAAAAAACAATAGACACGTATTTTTTTGCTTTTTTAAATAAATTAAAATATACAGAGATAAAGCGCATTAAAGTTTAGGATGAGGAGGTCGTGATGTCACTAACCGCAAAACCGCCATACAAACTGTCAGAATAGTGACGTCACGCGAAATTTCAACTCAATATATCGCCGTTATTTTTTGATTACGTAAAAAAAATAAAAATACGTGTCCAATATTTTTTAATAATCTACAAGACGGACTAAAAAATAAAAACTAGTCAACATGCCCATTGACCGGTTGAGTTCTTAAAGCGAGAAAGCGTAAACAAACTCACATTCACATTTTGAATATTAAGATTACGTCATTGTCCTTTCTTCTTTTGTATCTACCTATCTAAATTTAATGGTTCTTATATATTGTGTTGTTTGGGGCAACAAATTGGGTTTATTTAATTTGAATGTACGTACTCAGCCGTACCACCAGCTGTTGCTGTTCAAATATGTTTATGTATAGCCTTATTATTATAAAGGCGAATTTGAGTTTATTTGTTTGTTTGTTACGCTGTCACGCTTAACGGCTCAACCGATCATTTTGAAATTTGGCACACACATTTTCATAGTGCACTTTTTATTCCGGAATTCCCGCGGGAACTCCGAAATCACTGCATGCCAAGAAAAAGAGGGGCTTGTTCGGTATAGTTCGCGACCGAAAAGCTCCCCACCGAAGATTGGTCAACAGTATTTCTGCTACCGGTGTTCGGTTGGGCGCCATATTTGGTCAGTATACTCGCCCGATAGGACATTATGTAAAAAAAAATGATTTTAAAAGTCTCAATATAGATCGCGACCGTACGATCGTTTTTGTAATATTAGATGATTAAACATTCACACTTTGCACCCAATGTAATTTTACTTGTGCGATTTTTTTCTTGTTAAATATTTGGTGGGTTTAAAGGTTAAAAGACCGATCTCTTCATGAATTTTTGCTAGGTCGATCTCCTCAAAAAAAGTATGTGCATCGCTGTATTATAGAATACTGATAGTACCTATGTTTACACTACCTGAGTACTGCCATGGTAAATAGCAGGCTAGATCTAAAAATACAATAACCTTAAACAAACAAACTCTTAGAACTTATATTGGTTTACCTGAAATTTTACGGCTCGCCCACCAGGTACCTACGAAGTGCATTTCGCGGGCTTTTATTGACGTTCCAAATTCACGACTGACGTATTCCGTACGATCCATAGAGAACTGGGCTCTATTTTAGAATGACAAAGGAACTAGCCGATTCGGCCTTGTGTTTTGAACTTCTCAAGGTAGAATTTTAAACGCATCTTTGTTTACGGCTTCCCAAATTAGTTTTGGGGCCGTATAAAAAATATAAATGGGTCATAAAGTACGAAGGCGGAGTTGTTAACACTTCATCCCGACGAAAGGCATTTAAACCAAGGTTCGCTATTAAAATCTCCTGTCCCGAATACGAGAATGGTGTCGGCGGGTCCTTTTTAAAAATAAATTCTTGCTCATCGCTGTCATGTTTGTTTGGTTTGCAATCCAGGCCACAGCGGACTTTTCCACGCACTTCGATCAAAACAAATTAAAAAAAATATGTACCTAATGATACATCACTTGCGACGCAATAACGGTTTCAAAAAAAAAAATCTTCTTTTTCTTCTTTTTTAATAATGACGTCAGTAATAATAGTTTTCCAATGACAATCTGACAATATTACTGTGATAAAAATCTTGTTAGAAAATCCCAAGTTAAAACTTGATTCTCTCGAAAACCAGTTTCCTGCCCAGCGTTCAAAATAGATGCTGAAAGGTGACTGAAATAACGAAGAGACGTGTGTTCGGTACGGCTTTCACTTGTCAACAACCAACCGCAAAATTGAAATGTGAGAAGAACTTGTAGTCAGTTCTTTTTGATAAAACACCCACAGTTGGTATCGAGTTATTGTTTTGAGTATCGATGTCATTTTTTTAAAAGATTCACACAATATGATTATAAGGTTCTTCTTCTTCTTCTTAAATAATGGCGTCTATAATTATAATTTGCCAATGACAATGTTTCTTAATAATAACAATCTCTTCATCTACTTCTTCAATTATGGCGAAACGCCAATGACAATGTTAGATTGTTCCCCAAGTTAAAACATGGCTCTCTTGAAAGTCAGTTTCCTGCTCAGGGTCCAAAATAGATGCTGAAAAGTGACTGAAATAACGAAAAACGTGACACGCGTGTTTTCGATACGGCTTTCACTCGTCAACAATTGGCATGAAAAGTGCACCTACCTATCCAAGGCGTCTGTTGCCATATTGAAAAAAGAAGAAGATGATTAGATATGTATATCTAAGGTAGGTACAATGCGACGTGACGGTAACAGCTAGTAAAAATAATAATAATTTAATTTATAGAATTCCTTAATTACATCCAATAATAGGTATAAAATCGTATTCAGTGCACGCAGAGAGTCATGGAATTTTAAGTGTGGTGGAAACAGCTTACTACGGCTCTCGTTGCCAAAGTCCACGCACCGACTGTTTTTGTGTCGGAAACTTGATCGAAAACCGACGGAATTTTGATGGAACTTTGTATAAAAAAAAATGTCTTAGATGTACGGTTTGAAAGTACTGGTCAATTTGTAATATCTCTGAATAAGTCTAAAAATAGAATAAGACTAGTTGTGCCCAGCGGTTTCACCCGCGTTAATTTCAGAGTTCCCGCGGGATTTCCGGGATAAAAAGTACCCTATGTGTTAATTTGATGTATAAGCTATCCCAACAAAAACATTTTCATGTAAAATGTTGCCAAGACGTGACCATATACCAGTACTTTCAAAAAGTTATCAGATCTTATGTAGAGCCAAGCTTCTAACTCTACACGCCCTAACTCTACAAGGTCTAACTTCACAAACTCTACACCTTAGTCAAAATATGTGGCTTGGCCATTTCGCTACATTCACACGGGCCTAAGGTGAAATTTTTTTCCATAGTTCATTACTTTTCTGTTATATAATAAATAATTCTTTGTAGTAACGAAACGGCCAAGCCACATATTTTGGCTAAGGTGTAGAGTTTGTGAAGTTAGACCTTGTAGAGTTAGGGCGTGTAGAGTTAGAAGCTTGGCTCTACATAAGATCTGATAACTTTTTGAAAGTACTGGTATATGGTCTCGTCTTGGCAACATTTTACATGAAAATGTTTTTGTTGGGATTTCATTTCTTTTTGTAAGTTAAAATTGCGGAAGTCTCATACAAACTTCCATCCCCTAATTCAAGGGGTTGGGGGATAAAAGTTACAAGTTTTATAATTTTTTTGTTGTTTGTGTACTAATACTAGCTTACATACCAAATTTCAGCTTTCTAGGACATTCGCAAATACCCTAAGAATTTTGATGATCATCAGTGAGTCAGTGACGAAATTAGCGTTTTTTAGATATAAATAAAATCTGAAGTATAAAAGCTAATGTAATTAAAACTTAATATGTTCAATAAGTCCGCTATTGACAATATATCCCGAAAATTTTGTTGATCTAGCATAATCCAAACCCAAGTTATGAGGGTTCAAAAAAAACGACGAAGCGCTTCGAGAAAAGGTAGGTAGTGCCCGTGCGCTTCGCGTGGCTCGTCTTGGCGGGGGCACTACCGTGCCCCCAGATATTATTGTGAAGTTTCATTTAAATCCATTCAGTAGTTTTTGCGTGAAAGAGTAACAAACATCCATCCATCCATCCATACATTCTTACAAACTTTCGCGTTTATAATATTAGTAGAATACTACTGGCTGTGGATCAAAGTAACCAAATTTATCAATGAATCTCTAGATCGGGTCAATAATAATAACCCACTTCACAACACACATATCTACTTGATCCCACAGTAAGCTATTATTAGCTTGTGTCGTGGAAACCAAGCAAACGTGGTATATACTACATAGAATTACTTAAGTATATATTATACTATAGATATATAAACACACCCAGACTGGAAAATGGAACCCTGTGTTCATCACACAAAGTCCACCCCCACCGGGAATCGAACCCAGAACCCCTTGACTAGCGGGTAGGCATGGTGACCTCTGCAGCAATCGGGTCGTCCCACGGTGGTGGTTCAATGCCCTCGATCATATACATTATATACCTACGTTCCATAAGCTGTTTGTTTCTCCATTCGCCCAAAACTCTCATTATTGATTTATGGCAATCATTTTAATTTACGGAATGAGCCATAAATTGAGTGAGACGATTATTTTGAACCAGTTGCATGGTTGCATGCGGTCGCAATTGATTGAATGTGCCTACACTTGTGATTTCGGATAATATATATCAGTTTATATTAAACTCGAAACATTTAAAGTAAAAGTGTTTCGTACGTCTGGTTTGTTTCACATATGGATACCTACCTATACTAGCTCAGACAATATAATACTGCTACTACCAATAACTCCTACAATGCACTTCTTGTGCGTACACAAATAAGTGTGTAAGTAGGTACCTACCTACGTACGTCTTTCGGCCGCACTCAGAGTCTTGATCACTTAAATTTTTTGGAACAAAATTGCCGCACGCAATCAGAAACGTTTATCAATTGGCATTTTACGAATCAAGTTGAACAAGTTGATTTTAGTTAAATGCCAATAATTAACATTAATTTAGGTAATGAACGTCTCTGGTTGCGGTAATTTTTTATTAAAAATCTTTACTTAAAATTAAGTCAATTCAATTCAATTCAAAAATACTTAAAATTAATACCGCACTCAAACCTAGGTACCTATGTACCTAATCGTTTGAGTGCGGCCGTTATACTACCTATATAATATAATACTAGCTGTGCCCTGCGGTAATTTCGGAGTTCCTGCGTGGATTCCTGGATAAAAAGTACCCTATGTCCTTCTCTACCTCTGCATACCAAATTTCATCCAAATCCGTAATCCGTTCGGCCGTTTTGCGTGATCGAGTAACAAACATCCAGACATCCACACTTTCACATTTATAATATTAGTAGGCACAGACCAAATAAAAACTAATAAAAACTGGTTTTTATTTGGTAGGATTAAGTAGGATTAAGTACTTGGATGACCGAGCTTTACTTGTTTTTTTTTTTTGGTAAATTTTATTTTTATCATAGTTTAACAACGCCATCTATTGTTAAGTAGCTTTAGTGTTACTGTGCCAATAAAGCAGTACCAAACACTCATTTTCATTGCCTGAAAACACGGATAAAGCGAAGTTTTCTGAAAATGAAACCTAGCTAGATCGACTAATCGATCGAAAGCCCGAACAATAAAACAGACAGACAGACAAAAATTTAAATAAAATATTTTTTTTTTATGTTAGCACCTACTTTCATATGCACTTAGTGAAAAGTTGTTAATTTGGAATGGACTTGTCAACCGAATTTTAGTTTTTAGTCCGTCTTGTAGATTAATAAAAAATATTGGACACGTATTTTTTACATTTTTTACGTAATCAAAAAATAACGGACTAAATAAATGGAAATTTGATCTTCATACCCCGGAAACAAGCCACTTAAATTTTACAGACACTTCAATTTTATTTATATGTACAGACGTATAGATATAGCTTAGATGTGTTTAATATCTCGATGGGTGGGCACTGACTTTGCTAATGAGCGTGGGCGCGTAGAGTTTTAGGCGCCATGCTCGCCTCGTTCACGCTTATCTATGAAATTTCAAATATTTCAAGTGATGGCGTGTGATTTCATTCAATAAGACTTGTGATGCGTCATTGATATAATAAATGTAGTTCACGAAATATATTTGGCAATCGAATCGAATAAAATCGATCAATCAATGCATTCTAAAATACTTCGCACTTCGTACTTGGATTACTCGTAAAAATGCTGGATAGTAGGATGCGAAAGTGAGTTTGTTTGTTTGTTCGGCCACAGATAATAAAAAATATAATAAAAAAAGACGAAAGGTACTTCTTATCCCGGGATTTCCGCAGGATCTCTGAAACTCTCGCAGGTGAAAACACAGGGAACCATTATTCACTAGTCACTTTCAGCATCTATTTTGGACCCTGAGCAGGAAACTGGCTTTCAAGAGAGCCATGTTTTAACTTGGGGAACAATCTAACATTGTCATTGGCGTTTCGCCATAATTGAATAAATAGATGAAGAGATTTTTATTATTAAGAAACATTGTCATTGGCAAATTATAATTAAGGACGCCGTTATTACGAAGTTAAATTCGCCGTTAAGACGAAGAAGAAGAAGGCATGCCGTTTTCGTTTTCGTAAATGGCTGGCTTTTATCGAGTTTAAACAATTATCTATTCTCTTTATGAAGCGCCGAGTGTAATATTAGGTACACGAACCACTTGGTGCCACTTTTGACCCTTCTATAACTCAAAACCTCTTTAACGTAAACACATAAAATTACGTGTGTTTAATTCGATGGGTGCCGGGAACAAAACCGCAATAGCCATAGTAACAGTTTTCCGATTAAGCCATTTTCGTAATCTATAGACTCCAATACACTTACTGATTTTTTTTCAGAATTTTAGGATGAAAACTGGCTGATTTAGCGAAAGCACTATGGGTATTGCCTCGTTATTCTTCGTTCATCATTCGAATTTTGTTTATCGGAATAATCGAACTATGTAGATACAATGATAAAAGTATTTTTCAATCTAATACAAGTAACGGTCTTTGGGGCTTTGTTCCCCGAAATAATCTTTGTATGCCGATTCACAATAAACATTGCTGTACAAATACATATTTTAAACTTTCGCTATTGACAGTAATTATGGTTTTCTTCCCTAAAATAAAATTATATCAGTAATTTTCATTCTAAAAAAATTATGAAATAAAATATACTTTAAGCGTTCCTGCTTACAAGTTTAACATTTATTTTTAACCGACTTCCCAAAAAGGAGGAGGTTCTCAATTCGTTTGAATGTTGTTTTTTTTGTATGTTTGTTACGCGATTACTCGAAGACGGTTGGACCGATTTGGAAATTCTCTTTTGTTTGAAAAGGTATACTCTAATTTAGGTCCATTGCCACCAAGTCGGGATCTGATAGATCTTGGAGAAATTGCGGGAACTCTTCAAAAATTATAGGCACACTTATGGCGATTTGGGTATTTTTTAAAATAAATCATTCATTTGCTTTTGGATAGTAAAATTGTAAGAAGTGGAACTGATGATGAAGACCACAGATGGTCATCGGAACTACTCAATACCAGGTATTTCACAGGTTCCGATTCGTTAACTTTAATGTTTTTTCTAAACAATTTATGCTCGTCACAATGTATGTGGTGAAGTGGAACTGATAGTGAAGTCCAGGAGAACTCCTCAAAAATTAACGTCCCTGCATCGGGAATAGCAATATTTAGTAAAAGGTTGACATTAGTCTGTTGTAAATTAGATAAATTACAAACCAACTCACTGAAAAGCGAGAAATAAACAAAATTTTAACAAAAAAATAAAAACAGACTTTCAAAAACACAAAACTAAAAAGCTAAAAATAACAAAATACCGATTGAATCCAAAAGACAAAAATACACGTAATATTATTATTGGTTTGTGCTACTACTGATCGGTTTGAAGTCGGTGACAAGCCAAATATGGAGTAGATATTGTGTCTAAGTCCACTCCCGCCACGAGCTCGTCGTGAGAAGAGCAACCCAAGTGGGTAGACACAAGCGGGCTTGGCACCGAATTCAAAACAATCAGTAGTAGCACACACCAATAATAATATTACGTATATTTTTGTCTTTTGGATTAAATCGGTATTTTCTTATTTTTAGTTTTGTGTTTTTGGAAGTCTGTTTTTATTTTTTTGTTAAAATTTTGTTTATTTCTCGCTTTTCAGTGAGTTGGTTTGTAATGTATCTAAGTGTGTTTTTGGAAATCGGTTTTTATTTTTTTGTTAAAATATTGTTTATAACTAATTACAGTTATAAAGTTAGTCAAATCCGACTTTACCGATATAAAAATGCTTATTTAAGGCCAAAATTGGATGCATGATTCAGAGGGAAATAAAATATTGTGGTCCAATATTATGGAAGTGGTCGCGTGCCATACTTATGAGGGCATACTGAAATATAGCTTTGAAGATGATTATGTGGAGTTACACACACGTGATTTACCAACCAGACTCCCGTCTGGAGGCGCCCGCGTACGAGGCGGACGCACACGTAGTGGACGTACACAAGGTGCACGAACACTCCGTACTGCTACTACTCCTCCTACTGAAATTCCAGTCGTTCCCGAGTTGCAAAAAGCTTACAACAAACTATTCCCTGTGCCTAAAGCCTTGCACTTAGACTTGTTAAGTTTTCGCAAAAGTTATGATATTCCACGCATTCTAGGTACGATCATTTTTATAACGCTTTGGTAAGCGAAACTAAAAAGGATGTAATAGCAGAACATCATCCGCAAGAAGACACACCATTTCCTCTGAATAATATTGTTATTATTTCTTTTTGATATCTACTATTTGATTAGATTGTTATATTGATTCTGGTTTTATTTCCGTGAGACTTTGATAGTAAAAAAGGGTCACCATAGTAAAAATTTAATACTTAATATTTTAAGATCGTAGAAAGATTATAATAATCTGAAGATGAAGTTATTGTTATATTGTGTTGATTTTCTTATAACTTAATTATGCAAAGTGTCCCAAACATTAAGTAAATACATATGTCATTATTGAGTGTAAACTATGTTTTTCCCTTATTAAACAAATCGAACGTGTTGATAGCGATAATTTTGTTTCTTTTTACACCATATCCTTAGATAAATATACTTATATACATGTATATAATATATAAGGGCATAATATAATATTATTATTATTGTTTACAAATAAATACACTACATCATTTAGAGATATTTACGTAATACTCTAGATATTCAATAAAAATGTACTTGTTCCAATACAACAATATTCGTACAATGTACACAGCATTCACGAGTACATTTTCCAAATCAATCATTAAATTCATGTAATAACACTGTAAAACGCTATTACTGTATCCGCCATACACACTGAACAGCGCATAATGTTGCAATAGACTATTGCTGATCGACAAATTTCGTACTTTTCACCGGAATAAAACCACAATGGACCCTAACGGAAACGGCTTTAAATGTATGAAGTGGCATTATCGTTTTTTAAGGATTTTTAGGTGTTTCCTAAGCGCTAAGACCTTGTGTATATTATATGTTACTCCAGAAAAAATAACGCATCGTTTGATATACAAACCGTTTTGATACGCCTCGTAGTTTAGTAATTATTCAAGATTTTCACTAAAACCTCTCTCCTGAACAATTACGTTTTGTCGATTGCGGCTTTGTTCCAATAACCCATCGAATTATATCCATAAGGACATGTAGAAGCCCAAATTTCATGAAGCTAGCTCAAACGGTTATAAAGATATGAAGGTCAAAAAGTCGTGAATTTTAGCACTGACTGACTGACTGACATATATATATAGTACCTAACTCTAACCTACTTCCAGATGACCTAGAAGGATGAAATTTGGAATCCATCTCTGTAATTGTGTGTAACTTGTATGTAACTTGTATAGGTACGCGCTAAACAACCGGCCAACGGTGTGTTGTTTAGGGCGTATTTTTTATATTCTATACAAAAAGTGATGACATCCCACCAAAAACATATCTAAATGTAATGGCTCTCCTTTTTTACGTTCATGTTTTTGGTGGGATTTATTTTTTACACGCTTAATTAGATAGTAATCTCTGAAAGAATAGGGATGTTGGCGACTTTGAAAAATACGTGTCTATTATTTTTTTTATTTTCTAAATGACGGAATAATTAATAGTACATTGTTATCCTAGGGGTGAAAGTAACTAGTCGAGGGACTAAATAAGTCTTTCTCCCGAGGATAACACTGCTTTTCATTACGAATGCAAGGAAAGTCAAAATAAAAATAGGAATTAGCTAAAGAAAAAATTAATGAATTTTATTTTACATAAATCATCCATTAGGTGTGCTACTGGCCAGTAAGTATGCCCCGTATGACATTAAAAAAAAACTTGAGTTTCTGCCGTATCCAGCTGTCAGTTGAAAGCGATTCTCCCTAGGGCTGAAAAGTGTTACTTTCAACCCGCTTCTCAGGCAACTTCAGACCTACTTTCCGAGTATGAGTAGTGAAAAATTATGATTTTCATACCCAGAAGAATAACCGATTGCGATATACGTGTATTGAACCGAAAACCGATCCCGACAGCCACATGCCGAAGTCGTTTAGCTCTTACCTTCCAAATCGGAACCTGATCTCTTAGTTCAGATCTAAATTTAGATGAACTCCGACGGCGTCACGGTCGTTGGTATGTTAATAAGAGTAAAACAGCACGTCATATCGATGTTATGAATCGAATATCATTCCAGACGATTTATTAACTCTTTCACCGCCACTTTTTCGTGGCCTTAATAAGTTGAGGCTGAACATGGCCATTACCCCCAGACCACATACACGGTTTAGGCATGATTTATCCTTATCTTGGGAATCTACCACGTCTTATCCTATACTAATATTATAAATGGACGCAGATAAGCAATAACATGTTAACCCACAAAATTAAATTACCTATTCAGAACGATTTATTGAGAGTTAGGGAACGTTTTTTAACTATGTGTTTAGTACATTGTTAAAGTATGTAACTAAATATTGAACATAAAAAATGTTGACAGAAAATGGCGCTATAATTTTAAAACACGATTTACTCAAAATTTCTCCAGTGTGGGTTAACACACTATTGCTTATGTATGTCCAAATGTGAAAGTGTGGATGTTTGTTACTCAATCACACAAAAACGGCTGAACGGATTTGGATGAAATTTGGCATGCACGTTGTCAGGGGTACTGAAATAAATCAATGGGTGAAACCAACAGCGAGAACTGTTATTAGGCAAATACCTACTTAGTTATAAATTGACAGAAACATAGCGTGTGATTCTTTAAAAGCTCTAAAAGCTATTTCAAGCACAGTTAGGTACAATGAGTTTAAAAGCGTGACTGCAATCACGAAATTCGTACACAGTCTATGTGCAAAATCTAATCGCATCTCGTGCCTAACTGTCACAGACGTTAGAGCCAGCACTGGTGCACTACGAGCAAACACATTCCGTGCGCATAACCAAAGAATAGTACATTGTTATCCTAGGGGTGAAAGTAACTTACTTAGTCCCGAGACGGGGTTTGGCGCCCGAGCGTAGCAAGGGCGCCAATAGATCGAGGGACTAAATAAGTCTTTCTCCCGAGGATAACACTGTGCTTTTCATTACGAATGCAAGGAAAGTCAAAATAAAAATAGGAATTAGCTAAAGAAAAAAATTAGTGAATTTTATTTTACATAAATCAACCATTAGATAGGTGTGCTACTGGCCAGTAAGTATGCCCCCTATGACATAAAAAAAACTTGAGTTTCTGCAGTATCCAGCTGTCAGTTGAAAGCGATTCTCCCTAGGGCTGAAAAGTGTTACTTTCAACGCGCTTCTCAGGCAACTTCAGACCTATTTTCCGAGTATGAGTAATGAAAAGACTATTACATCTCACATCCACATAGTAACCATCACAGATGCTCTAGATCAGTGTTTTTCAACCCTTTATCATGATACTACTTACCCCTTTGGTAACAAATAATATCTCGCGACCCCCGCTTTTTTTCATGTTGCAATCAATCCATGCAATTTATATTTTTAATCTTTATTGTTTTTATTTATTCACCCAGGCGGTAGTGTAAGTGCTGGTGTGCGTTCCGTGGATTTGGGCGCAGTTGTTCGGTTAAAATTTCACTCGTTTGAGTTGCAACCAAGCCACAGAACGATCGAGTTGTTTTTATAACCTCAAAATATTTGAAATTTCAGGCGCCATTTGTTTTCTCTCAACTCACATTGCAAATAAGACTTTTTGTGACTACGACATCTCCCCTTTGTTCGTAAGAACTCCGATTAATTTCTTTTTCAACGAATCTGGTTTTTGGCGCAAACCTTGACACTTCTTAAACAATACATAGCTGTCAGAGTGAAAATTAACCTGCTTCGGAGATGGTTGTTTGGTTGCTGCACTCTGAGCCACGGAACGGGTGAAACTACGCTCTGACAGTTGTCAGAGTAAAATTTCACCAAGCCACAGAACGGGTTCAGAGCGCGCTCGAGCGCGTTCTAGTGCATTCGTGCGAAGCCACGGAACGCACACCTGTGATCATAGTGTGTGTGTGTAGTACGTGTGGTCATAGTGAATCAGGGCGCAGAATGGCGGGCGCGGCGAATCGGAAAATATGCATCCCGGTGACCTCGAGGTTAGACTACTCGGTCTGCCATAGCATAGTATTGAAGCTAGACTAGACTAGGTCGGCGTTAGCCATAGGCCATATAGCCACATGCTTTCACTACAACCTGTAACGGTATAAAATTAATTTCTCCTTCTAAGGCACGTTCAGTATAGGGAAAAAATTTTGAGCAATTAAACTAGGTACCTTGATTGATCGTCATTGATGTAAAAATTTTTGACGTTATTGTTCATGAAGTTAGATAAGCGATATTGAATTTTAAAACGATAATTTTATTAATCACGAATGTTACCAAACGCAAATGAAAAATCCTTACTTTTAATGCGAAAGTGAGTTTCGATTTATTTATTTGTTTGTTACGCTTTTACGCCGTAATGGCTCAACTGATCATCATGAAATTTTGCATACACATTGTCAGGGGTACAGAGAAGGGTATAGGGCTTTTAGTGACGGAATTCCCGCAGGAATTTCGAAATTGACGCGGGTGAAACTGCTGGGAACAGCTAGTATTTTATATTTTGTAAAAATGTTATTTTTCGTGTTTCTTTTAGTTTTCTCTCACTGCCAGGTAGGTTACCAACAGTCTACACTCAACAGTGCAGTTTGGATCGCTAAAACGGGACTACCTACCTACTACCTACTGTCAAAGCGGTTTATAAAGTTTACATTACAATATACCGACACTTTACAATAACATCTACTTAATCTTACATTTAATTGAAGACACTTATTATTTGAGTCTCATTGACCCTGTTTTCGTTGCGTAAACATCATTTTACTATTAATTAAATACGTACCCACTGCTCTAAAAAATGCTCTAATATAATAATAATAATAATAAAATTCTTTTATTGGAATAAAAGCAATATGTACAAAAATGGTTTGGAACGTTAATACCTGCTATAGTGTAAAACTGTGTTGCAGATATTAACGCTCTCCCTCGTAATTATTATACAAAGATATTATAACTTATTTTAAGTATTTGCACTTAAGTAATTTAAGAATTTATTACCATGCTATACAAGGTGATTGCCAGAAATAACTAAGGTACTAATAGTAGATATCTACTGCGGCCTGTTTTTTTTTCCTTTTAACGCGTACTGTCCTGGTATTTCCACTTTGAAATCCACCTTTTCTATATTTGGACATAGATAAGCAAGAGTGTGTTAACCCACACTGGAGAAATTTTGAGTAAATCGTGTTTTGAAATTGTAGCGTCATTTTGTGTCAACATTTTTCTTATGTTCAACATATTGTTACATATTTAAACAACGTAATAAGGTAAACACATAACTGAAAAACGTTCTCTTACTCTCAATAAATAGTTTGGTATCAATAACTTAATTTTGTGGGTTAACACGTTATTGCTTATCTGCGTCCATTTGGGGATGGCACGCTAAAATCGACGCTTATTTTGAAGAATTGAAAAAATCTTATTATTCAGAAGGAATCTAGGTTAGGTACTTAATAGTTTCACTCTTTTTTTACTCTTTTAAACTATACGGGGAAAAAACATTAACCTCCTCTTTTTTAATGTCTTCTTCTTCTTCTTCTTTAATAATGTCAGTTAAAATAAAATGAATTCTGCCCCAAAAAGGTATCTTTGATTGTCAATGTCATCAAAAAATTTCAACGTGTAGTAGGTACCTATCTAAGCTATATATCTATCTGTGGTATGTCACCTTGATAATTTGTTTGTTTGTCTGATACAAGTTGATATCAGCACGAAACATAGAACTATCTATCTACAACGTAACTGTTGTGGAATTTGTACACAGTCTATGATTACAATATTACATCATGACAAAGTATTAAATTTTTTTTTTTGAGCTGCATAGCTGTGAAAGAAATGCGTAGGTACCTACCTAAGCATCTATTAACTATAGCTGTGCCCCGCGATTTCACCGCGGGGGTTTCGGAATTCCCGCAGGAACTCCAAACTTCTTTCATAAGAGCCTTCTCCTTACAATAACAAACGACAAAAACATAATTAAGTCGAGAAATTGGTCCAACCCAATGATACACTAAGTACTTACGTAGACAACCGAACTTTGCACGGTATTTTTTTTTGGTAACGCCATCTGTTGTTAAGTAGCAAATATGGAGGGTAGAAGTAAGGAGGTCCATCTCAGTGTATTAAATCCGTTGAAAGGGAGCAAATTAAGGTGGCGCCATAGTAGCAAGTGGAAGAATTTTAAAAAGAGCGCCACGAACTATTAGAGTAGGATACTGAATTAAAAAAGGAAAGAAGAGTTTTCGGTTTGTTACAGCGCATTTTTTATTAAATTTTTCCACTCAGAACTTCACTTCACTATGTTTATAACTGCTAAGTTCATATCATATCCACATCCCACAGTAGCGCCATTTCGGTGAGTGTCCGAACAATAATTTGCTGTTTACCGCTGGACACTTTTTCAACTAATCCCCCATACGAGATGGTTCTCCTTACTTCTACCCTCCATAGTAGCACTCATTTTTCACAACAGGGATAAAACCACAGAACAGAAAATAACAGATAGAAAGGACATCAACTTAGTTTAGTATGAAAACAGATGTCGCAGAGTGATTTTCTCACACGCACACAGTTATAAAAAGTAGCATATGAACATACACACAACATTCATACATACTTTTTCAACAAATAATGCAACATTTTGTCTACTACTTCACAACAATATGGATGGCAATAAGCACAGAGCAAATAAATTAACTAGAGTTGGACATGTGGGCGGGGCAGGCGCGCTACCGTTGCAAAGGAAGTTAGAGCGAATGCTCTGACTTGCCCAAAACTTCTGTTGCTGCCATCCCGACTCAACATTCCCGACGAATCGACGACCCGATTGGCGCAATGGTCACCATGCCTGCCCGCTAATCAAGAGGTTCCGGGTTCGATTCCCGGTGGGGGTGGACTTTGTGTGATGAACACAGGGTTCTATTTTCCAGGCTGGGTGTGTATATATATATCTATAGTATAATATATTTGTAATAATATGTGTAGTATATACCACGTTTGCTTGGTTTCCACGACACAAGCTTATAGATTAGTGTGGGATCAAGTAGATCTGTGTGTTGTGAAGTGGATTATTATTATTATTATTATCCCAAGTATATTTACCACAATATTTCCAAAACTATGAATTTTGAAAACAGTGACCAAGTAAAAACATAACCCTGAAGCGTTTATTACATTTCTTTACGTTAATGAATGTTTTAGTGCGTGATGAATAGTTTTATGTGCAAAAATCACCCGGCGACACTGGTTTTCATCTGTTTTCATACTAAAGTACTAAACTAAGTTGATGTCCCTTCTATCTGTTATTTTCTGTTCTGTGGTAATAATACGTACATATTTATTTTTTACACATTTGTTAGAACCTACCTACTTACAGTATTTTTCAGCATCATCTTTAACTATCTACGTTTTAGGGCAGTGTGGTATGGCTCGTAACAAGTGAAAATACAAATTGCCACATTGCAAGCTTTACAGTACGTTATGGTCCGCTTTTTGCAGACAGCGCATTGGCGCTTAAGTCGGTCTGGCTTTCCGGGCTTAATCAAATCGTACTGTGCAGGACAGTGCAATACTGCTGGGGTGGGTGCATTGGGTGCAGGCGTTTTGAATGCTGCCAACAAATCAGTTATTAACGCCTTCCGGAATTTTCGATGTGAAAACGACTGATTTTTGTTTAGCAAAATGTATGAGTTCAGGACGCTAGCGTTCAAGAGCTTTCTAAAAAATTTTTTGTACCACACCCGAGTCCGCCGTCTTTCGATGGGATACATTGCGAGTTGCTGGTCCTTGCGGTCTACGCCGCCCATACAGATATTGTAGTCGTGCGCGACAGTCGGCTTCAAAGTGTCGCCACACCTGGTGGATGCAAGACCGTGGTATGTTGAAATAAAAGCCACGCGGTTCTTGTCCCTCCACACAATAAGATCCACGTCCCCCGACGTGCACCCGACCACTTGGCCGACGGTCATGTCTTTTTTAGTGATACTCGCCAACTCAGATGGTACGAATTGACGGTTCGTCCGGAGCGTTCCCACGCAGTCAAACCCTCGGACCTTAAGTTCTCGCGCTAACGCGGGTGAGTTGTAAAAATTGTCCATCCATATCGTGTGCCCTTTATGCTCAAGACCGTTCAAAAGTCTGAGCACGAGAGCTGGTATTATCCCAGAAACTGGATCATCTTCTTGTGCTGCCGAGGTGTCATGGCCCGCGTGTACTTCAAAACGCCACAAATAACCAGTCTGTGACTCACAAACTTCGTAGGTTTTTATCCCAACTGTCGCTGCTTTATTTTGGATGAATTGGTTAATATCAAGGCAACCCTTCCACATGGTCAGACTCTCGTCGAGCGCCACATTCTGGGACAAATTGTATAGCTGTGAAAACTTGGCATTCAGGTGGTCTAATATTGGCTGAACTTTAAAAAGTTTAGCCTGGGCTCTTGTCAACGATGCGGGATTACATTTACAATTATTATTGAAGTGAAGGCATTTTGACAGCAGTTGGAACCGGTCAAACGTCATCTCCGTGGAGAAGCCAGGAGTACTGAAAATATCATTAGGAATGTTCCAGTACTCCTCTAATCGACTCTTAACTACCACCCCCATAGCCAGAACGATGGCAAAATACGTGTAAACTTCGTTTACATTCGTATCATGCCAACGAGTGATCCGGCTGTTAGGACAGATAGTGCCATCCTCCAACATGGTCGTTGTCAGCTGCTGCGCATAAATGTTGGTTTCTCTGACAATCACTTCCATTATTTCACGATCCCATATGGCAGTAAACGCTTCGTATGGACTCGTGAAAGAAACCGTAGGGCCAATATTTTGCAAGAACGGTTCTCGCCTCAAACGTGGTTCAATTTGAGGCATTGGAAACGCTCTCCATTCAAATTTAAATTTGTCGCTCGGCTCCATGGAGATTCGCATGTCAGCCGCCGGCGAAGCGGGCGTTGGGTCACAAATGGATGGACTAGGCGGTTGAGGAGGCCACCCCAAAGTAATGTTGACACAATCTCCTTCAACTTCCTCATCTTCTTCTTCCATAAACATCCTTGCCGTCTGGGGCACCACTACCGACTGCATTAACCCATCTTCCTCTTCGCCGGACTCCTCCTCGCTACCTGAAAGGAAAAAGTTACACAAATTGTGGTTTCGATTGTAATATTGACTTCCGCAATGGGGTGTTTTCCAAGAGGTACTTATTTTTAGTTCTTTCATAAATAATAGATGGCGCTAGCAAAATTTTGACCATACGTCAAGCGACTTGCAAGCAGCAGCGGCATTAGTGTCACTGTCATCTTTAGAAAATCTGAATAAACTTTACTAATAAACTTTACTAAAAAGTAAAAACGTTGTTAAAAATATTATTAGGCATAAATTATTAACGGTTTGTGTGCTGTAGAGAGGTGTCTTTATTTCCCAAAAATGAGCCTTATTTCCCAAAAAAAAGGTCTAACGAAGACCAAACTATCTTTTTTAGGATTATCAGCAAATGAAGCAATGTATTTTATTTTACAATCTTTAATGTAGGTATTAAGCACGATATTTCTTTGTGCAGCTAACTAAATATCACAAATAAGTATGAATACTAGTAAACACCATCAAAATTTTGTAAAATAAACTAAAACTTTATAGAAATTAGACCATCACCTATTTTAGGTTTCTAAATATACCCCATTTTACGCATCCCTGAATTTGACGGAGTGGTCAACTACGCTCGTTACGCCATCTAGCTAAGGTATTAGAGCTAATCGGAACTAATCGGAAAACTCCCCATTGCTGAAAAATAAAGGCATAATATGTCAAAATGCGCTTACCATAATTATGTAAAGAACTTATTTCATTTTCACGGAGAGGTCGTATATTCGATATGCTATCGCGAACGCGCGAGCTTCTGATAAAATAAAAGTAATATTTAATAACATACAAACTCAATAAAAACTTATAAAAAAAAATTTCTATTTAAACTTACACAGGCTGTGTGGAGTTTGGTGTGCTTGCCTCACTGCCCATATTACATTCAACGTGTCTGCAAAAAATTGAAGTTATAAAAATTGGAATAACAATAGAGGATTGTGTGGTTTTACGAAACCAGGGTAAAAGTGAAACTTTTTTTTCACATTATAGACATTTGACTAAAAATTTTTCATATAATATTCCATTAAAATAGCTTTTTTTATGTCATAGAGGGCAAACGGGCAGGTGGTACACCTGATGGTAAGTGATTACCGCCGCCCATGGACATCTGCAATACCAGAAGGCATGCAGGTGCGTTGCCGACCTGGAACGGGGATGGGAACTGGCTTTCAAGTGGGGCTGCCGGAACACACCGTTAGGTGCTCGGCGACAGATTTGCAACTTGAAGGTGGTAGCTAGCCAGCCGGGCACTAGAGAGCGCCCTACCACCAAGCTATGGTTTCTTCACGATGTTTTCCTTCACCGACAGCTCGAGCTCATTGTTAGGGTTTGAACCTACGCTTTGCGTTAGTAAATAATAACAACATTTAAATTAAACACTGAAGAAAACAAACAAAATAGCGTGGAGAACTGGCACAGATGAGTAATAGTCTATACACTACACCAGTCTTTCTCAAAGTGGGCGATAACGCCCCCTTGTGAGCGTTGGAGACCAAGAGGGGGCGTTAAGGAGCCCAGATAAAAATGGGGGGCGTTGGCGTGGTTTACAGGGGCGATGGTTGATTTGAAATTTCATTTACTTTATATTTTAAAATTCACTAAACTTCAGTTCTTACTTTTATTTTCTTTCTAAAAAGAGCATGTTACCGAACGCGGCGGCGACTTACCACTGTTTTTGAGTAAAATCGAACCTGATTTCAACAAACTTGTTAAAAATCATCAAATTCATCCATCCCATTAGCTTAGTTTTGGAACTATAATTGATTACCTATGTATATTGTTTTTTTAATTTGATAAAAAAAAATTCTTAATATTGTAAAATGCGTTTTAATTTAGTATCACTGGCAAAAATGTCTAGTTTAGAATGTAAGTTTAAACACCAGCACCGACTAATTTAGCAAATTATAACTAAATTATATAAGTAATAGTTTTAGGAGTGTATAAAAAGTTGGAGACGCTGAGAAATAATTAATTTTCAAAGGGGGCGGTAAAAGAAATAAGTTTGAGAATCTCTGCACTACACGGTCAGCTGTTGCGAACTATAGGCGCCGCCATTTTGGCCTTGGCTGCTCTGACGAGCGCCTTACACTTTATCCCTACTCCGCGGCCGACCGTCACGCGACGTGCAACACACAGACGAAAAAGTTTGAGACGATGTAATAAAAGAAGATAAAAGAATCAAGCAAATAGTTACAGAACAGGTGATGGCTCCAAGTCAATATCTAAAATTAGGGGCTCTGCTGCGGGAATATTATGCGCGGAAACGGATGCAGCAGGCATGGGCGGCGGGGTTTTTTGTACGCAAGAGGTCGATGGGGTTGCTGGGGCGATCATTTCCAAGGACGACCATAAAGATTCCGATCTGAAAACAAAGCCATAGATATATATTTTTTACCGTTTTGAATTTAAATATTTAAATTAAAATAATCTGAATACCTTGGGTTTATGGGCACAGCAGCAGGGAGGACTCTCACCCTTTTAGGGTGCATTGCCGTCTCTAAAGGTTGGCCCTCTGGCAAGTTCTCCAGCATATCACAGTACACTCTGAAATAGTTATTGACATCAAATAAAATATTCAAAGAAATAAATAAGTAAAAAAAAAAATAAGAAAATAACGAAATAAACAAGAAAAAATAAATTAACAAAAATAAAAATAAAGTTAAATAAATATAATACATATATTTAGGTTTTAGTAATAAGAGGTTATTACAATTCAGAAACCGAAGGCCTATCACCACGTTGTCTACTGCGCGTTGTCACTCCGCTACGGGCTGCCATGCTGCCACATAAACACATACCACTTACACCACGTAAGTCACGACCACCCCTTGCATGACCACCATTATGGCGCCTTCGGGCTTCGTCATTGTTATTATTGTGAGTACTATTATAATATTAATAAATAATAATAATAATAGCCATTTATTCCTAAACATAGGGTTACAAGGTCTCTAAGTTTGCTATGCCTTTTGGCATAGGCCTCCTCCAATTCCTTCCAATGGGACCTGTCCCTTGCTACTCTCAACAAGAATGGTCCCGCTGTCTGCTTCAGGTCATCTCCCCATCTCCTGACTTGACGACCCCTACCTCTTTTGCCGTCTCTTGGTTGCCAGAGGTTGACTTGCTTGCTCCATTTGTTAATAGGATAGCGTAGCATATTATTTCCAGCCCATCTCCATTTTTGGTCTGTGAGTTTTTTCTTGTTCTTATGTCTACGTACCTGACTCTGTCTTTGATTTTTAACCCTAGCATGCTTCTTTCCATGGCTCGTTGGCATTTTGTTAGCCTTTCCCTGTGGTGTAGTGTTATTGACCAAGTTTCACAGCCATAAGTAGGAATTGGTAGAATACAGGTCTTGAATGTTTTCATTTTTATGTGATTGCCTAGATCCTTAATTTTCACTATTTCCTTCAGTGACCAGTATTTTCTCCATCCTTGGGCTACCTGTTTATTCCCTTTGTCATTCCATCTGAAGGGGATATTATCGGTCCCAAATAGATATATTCTTTGTCATATTCGATCTTGTTGCCATCCACCGTAATGTCTATTTCCCTTGAGTTTGTCATCAATTTTGTTTTACTGGCATTGATCTCGAGACCAACTTCTCTGCTCACATTTGCTAGGCTCTGCATCATTTGTTCAATTGCTGCTGGATTCTCTTCAAGAAGCACCAGATCATCAGCAAATCTAAGGTGGTTTAGGTGAGCTCCCTTAATGTTCAGACCTAGGTGGTCCCAGTTTAGCTGTCTAAAGATTTGCTTGAGTATGGCGTTAAATAGTGTAGGGGAGAGAGGATTGCCTTGGTGTACGTCCTTTTTCATAGGAAATGATTCTTCTGTTGATTCTAGTTTAATACTGGCCTTGCTAGATTTGTATATACTCGTATTTCTATATAGTTGGTCTGGACACCTTGTTGTTCAAGGCTCCGCCATATGTATTGGTGCCTGAGGCTGTGGAATGCCTTTGAGTAATCTATAATCACCAGGTAGATTTGTTTATTGTATTCATTATACTTCTGTATAGACTGTTTTATTGTATGAATGTGATCTATTGTACTGAAGTTTTTTCTGAATCCTGCCTGCTCTATGTTGGTTGGCTTTCGTTTAGTGTTAATGATATTCTTTTCAGGATCACTTTAGCAAATAATAATAATAATAATAATAATAATAATAATCCACTTCACAACACACAGATCTACTTGATCCCACACTAAGCTATAAGCTTGTGTTGTGGAAACCAAGCAAACGTGGTATATTATACTACATATTATTACAAATATATTATACTATAGATATATATATACACACCCAGACTGGAAAATGGAACCCTGTGTTCATCACACAAAGTCCACCCCCACCAGGAATCGAACCCGGAACCTCTTGATTAGCGGGCAGGCATGGTGACCATTGCGCCAATCGGGTCGTCGATATAAATACTTTATGTGCTTGATATTAGTACTATTAATTCATGCAAAAACAAAGCCAACAAAAACCAACTGTGAGTGCAAAATGAATGGTTAAAAACTTTTAACGACATTAAAGTGCTAAAAACAATCAAGTCAATAAAAATGCGACAAAGAAGTCAATAAAAAAGACATTTTAAAAACCAATCAAAATGTTTCATAGAAATTTATAGAAACTGCCTTAGGCACAGAATCTAATCACTGTTTAAAATATACTTAATGTCTTCATGTTTTGATCTTGGAATTATCACATTTTCGACAGAAGTACATTAAAGTTCAATAAAATAGTGACCTAATTACACAGATTCGCTAAGGTTTTAATAATTTTTCGACTAAATATGACAAAAAGAAATCCACGTACAAATTAGTGAAGTTACTTAGATATTAGTTTTAAGGCTGTTTTCGACTTAAAGTAAAGATTATATCAATGTGAGTAAATAAAATGAAATATTACTTACTGTTCCATGGTTATTCCAATTGAAATCACCTAAACTTACAAAAATCTGCACAAAAAGTAAATACTTCATAAAATCGCGGCAATCGCTGACAGACAGACAAAAACCACTGGGCAGTGACAGTGAGCAAATAATCACTACGTTTTACTTAGACATTGCTGACAGATCGCTGACTGAAGTTGTCACAGATTAAAAGAACAAATTTCAACTTTTTTTGTTTTTTGAAAGAGTGAGTCAATTAATTCTAATACGATTTCTCATGTACGCGAAAGAGTGAGAACTTTAAAAAAGTTAAAATATACTCGAAAATAAAGAAGGTAATCGCCAAAGACCTTACTGTATGTATGTATGTATTTCATCTAATTTATTTTACTTGAAAGTTGAAACTGGCAAAATGAATGATATGCGAAAGTCCATAGAGAGAAAAGGAAAAAAAAATTGCTATTATGTGCAGAGTTTGGTGCCTCAGAAGAATAACTAAAGCAGATTTTTTTTTTTTTCGTTTATTTATCCGTTGACTGCATAGATAATACGTTTGGTGCAGAGTGCAGAACCACAAATTAACTAGACTTAGTAACAATGTCATTAATGACAATTGCCATAAAAAAAAAAAGAAAAAAAAAAAGTGCAGTGAAGAAAAGTGCTAGTGCAGAAAAGTGAAAAAATTGCAAAATAAAAAACCTTCAAATTTCAAAATAGGTGAAGCTATGTAAATACCTTAATACCTAGTAAGAAAATCAATAAAAAATGTCAAAAAATAGTCAGGCTGAGCAATTGAATCCATGCTTGAGGGTATACATAATGTGACAATATAAATCTAACAAGGTTACAAACCGTATTTTGGAATTATGTAATATTTTTTTTTAAAGGAACAAGAACAATCTTACGAGTGCTTAAATAGCAACGGATTCGATCATAACAAATGTTCGGGATATTTCGATAACTACAACACTTGCAAGAAGTTCTGGGTAAGCAAACTTCTTTGGTATTCAGTGTTCCAAATTCAATGTCTGGACCGCTGAGCAAATAATCAGTCAATCACTGGCCAGGCCTGGACTGGACTAACTGAGTTCATATCCAGTGAACAAAGGGAACCTGGAAGTCTATTTTCAAAAAACTACCCGCGTCATTTTTACCCAAGAGGCAAGACGTAAACAACAAAGGATAAATGTTTCGTTTGTACATACATGTACTATTAAAACTCGACCTTCTTTAATGTTGAGTTCCCTATATTAAGTACTAGCTGTGCCCTGCGGTTGCACCCGCGGTAATTTCGGATTTCCCGCGGGAATTCCTCTGTTTTTTTTTTCATTAAAGCTTTTATTTAAGTTTCCATTTAAGTTTTTTTATTAAGTTTCTGTGTTGCTTTGTAAGGTTTATTTTAATTTCTATTTTGTGTTTGTACGTCTAAATGCCAGGTCACAGTAGAATCATATACTTTTTAAAACATCACACCTGTACCGTACCTGTGATCACAAACTAGTAATAAATAAATAAGATAAAAAGTACCCTATGTCCTTCTCTGTACCTCTGACAATGTGCATGCCAAATTTCATCCAAATCCGTTCAGCCATGTTTGCGTGATTGAGTAACAAACATCCAAACATCCACACTTTCACATTTATAATATTAAGGCCCGCCGCCCATTGTGACTTTGTCGACGTGACTTTCTGTCACTTATGAAAACTATACTGAAGTCACCGTATTGTCACGTCACCATAATGAGCGCACTCAGTATAGTTTTCATTGCACTTGACTAAGTGACAGAAAGTCACGTCGACAAAAAGTCACAATGGGCGGCGGGCCTAATGGGATTACTAGTATTAACCCTTTCACCACCTTGTTTTGGTAACCTTACCTTACCTCCAGTGCCACACATTTTAGGCATAATTTCTCCTAGTGTTTGGAATGCTTTAAAATAGATCATTAAATCCAATAAATATAAGACTGCAGGCATTGTGTGTGTGTACTATATGTATAGATAATCTGATTTGTGTACTTTAATACAGTGTGCTACTGGAGAGTGCTGTGCAGCTTCTTGTCTCCAGTCACAGCACTAGAAAGCTGTGAAGCTGTAATTTTATTGACTTGAAAAAGAGCCACATTATGGGCCAACTTTGAAAAAAATTATTTGAATTTAAATAAATCAAAGTGCAGTGGTTTGTTATTAATGAAATATTACCTATCTGGCGCCAGGAGCATGTCTGTTGTAGATTGCAATACTACAGGGTTGATAGTGAAAGTATTAAACTCATTGGAATGTACTGCAGCCTATGCTGGGTCATTTTCTTGAGAAATAGTACCTTGTTATCCTAGGGGTGAAAGTAACTCATTTAGTCCCGAGACGGGGTTTGGGTATATTTGGGGTTTGGTCCCAAGACGCCAATAGATCGAGGGACTAAATAAGTCTTTCTCCCGAGGATAACACTGTGCTTTTCATTACGAATGCAAGGAAAGTCAAAATAAAAATAGGAATTAGCTAAAGAAAAAAATGAGTGAATTTTATTTTACATAAATCAACCATTAGGTGTGCTACTGGCCAGTAAGTATGCCCCCTATGACATAAAAAAAAAAACTTGAGTTTCTGCAGTATCCAGCTGTCAGTTGAAAGCGATTCTCCCTAGGGCTGAAAAGGGTTACTTTCAACCCGCTTCTCAGGCAACTTCAGACCTACTTTCAGAGTATGAGTAACGAAAAGTTCTTTTTTAACTGAGTACCTACTTTATAAAAAAAACTAGTAAATCCTATGTCAAATTATAAATCCGAACATGAATTTGTTTATACCCACAACACATTGACTACTCAACCAACCATGAAATTTTGCACACGTTATCAGGGAAACAGAAAAAGACACGAGTACTTTATCCCGGAGTTCCTGTGTGTAACCCTCAGAACAATAACTTGTACCTCATACTATTGATAAAGACAATAATCTTGTTTGTTTTATTACAGGGCAGTGTTTACAAGGACAGAAAAGCGAAAGGTGTACATCCATACCTACCAAATGTGGACGAAAGAGCTAAGATAAAAGCTGATTATGTTAAGTCTATAATAGACAAAGAAACTTGATATACTTAAATTGATGTACTTAAATTTAAAATTTATTTATTTTGAAACTAATGATGTTTTTTACTTCACATGCAATTAAAGCTAGCTAGCGAATTTCAAATGAACATCCACTTCACAACACACAGATCTACTTGATTCCACACTAAGCTATAAGCTTGTGTCGTGGAAACCAAGCAAACGTGGTATACACTACACATATTATTACAAATATATTATACCATAGATATATATATACACACCCAGACTGGAAAATTGAACCCTGTGTTCATCACACAAAGTCCACCCCCACCGGGAATCGAACCCGGAACCTCTTGATTAGCGGGCAGGCATGGTGACCATTGCGCCAACCGGGTCGTCATCAACATGCTTATACTATACACACAAATCAGTGAACATAAATGAAGTGTGTCAACATTGTCCATACCCTAATTCACTATGACCAACAATATTCCTTGCTCAAAACGCGCGACCCAAAAACACACTCCTAAACGCTCCAGATGCCAATATATTAGAAACTAGCTGTGCCCTGCGGTTTTCCCGCGTGAGCTTCGGATTTCCCGCAGGAAGTCTCCAAAGTAGCCTAGTTTATTCCGTATAACATCAGCTAATAATCAGTGAAAGTCCCGTCGCAATCAGTCCAATCGTTTTGGAGATTCACAGGCAGGGGCGTCTTTCCTATAGGAGCGCTGGGTGCGGCCGCCCCTGGGCACCAGCCGGGCCGGGCGATCAACATCTGAATGAATCTGGTGGTGGATAGTACCTACCTACCTACCTACTTATCTTCTCCTTAACTCCAAAATTCTTTCATATATTGTCAATAACAAACAACAAAAAAGAATAAGCGTAATTGGTCCAGCCGTTCACGCGTGATGCCGTGACCAAGGGAAATCGGGATTCATTTTTATGTAATACCTATATAGATTAATGTTCCAAATGCCACAAGGCATGTTGTATTTTTTTTTTGATGTGAAACTTCCTTGAGCATCTGGGAAAAATAAAATTTTGTGTCTCGTTGTATATATCTATAGTATAATATAATGTAATAACATGTGTAGTATATACCACGTTTGCTTGGTTTCCACGACACAAGCTTATAGCTTAGTGTAGGATCAAGTAGATCTGTGTGTTGTGAAGTGGATTATTATTATTATTATATACCTAGTGCAATTTAATGAAGAAGAGTGAACAAGCCACAAGTACCTCATTATCTATCAGCTAGTAAATCATACAGAATTACAGAAACTATACTTATTTGTTTTAGTCTAAGTCAAATGTTTATACAAGATGACACATTAGGTAGGTAACTAAGTTGTAAAAAAAATATTAAAAAATTCACTTGTATTTATAATATGAAAGTTAAATATTCCAAGAACATTCTACTTAATGTAGATTTAGAATTTTAAGATAATATAAATTATTAGTATAATTTTTAGCTTGTCATTTTTATTCTGCAGTTCCCTTGGTGTGAAAAATTACTCTAACTGAATATTTTCTCAAGATTTATTTATTTATTTCATAATAATAACATAGATGTTGTCACGCGCATTGCGCTGGTAAATGAAGGTGATGTAGGTATGGAAAGTAACTCTGTCTGTTAACCCTTTACGCCCTAACGGCTTAACCGATCACTATCAAATTTTGCATACTGTCAGGGGTACAGAGAAGGACATAGGGTACTTTTTGTCCCGGAATTCCCGCCGGAACCCTGAAATAAACGCTGCGAACAGCTAATGGGCTCATCCATAAAGTACGTCACACTAATTCCGTAAAATTTTGACCCCTACCCCGTCACTTTCACATTTGTGTGGGGACCCCCCCCCTCCCCCGCGTGACGTCACATATTTTGCAAAATTTCACATCCAGAATTGATTATTAAAGCAGTTCCGACAGAATAATTTCAACTATACTGCGCTAGCAAAACAATTTAAACCTTATGCTCATACAAATAGAGAGAGCATTTAAACACTTACCGCCGCACTCAGAGTCGACTTTAATGATTACTTAGTTAAGTATAGATTTTTAAAACAAAACTGCCGCAATCAGAGACGTTCAGTAAATTAATGTTATTTGGCATTTAATGAGATGTAACTTACCGCCGCACTCAGAGTAGACTTTAATGATTACTTAGTTAAGTATAGATTTTTAAAACAAAACTGCCGCAATCAGACAAGTTTAATAAATTAATGTTAATTGACATTTAACTAATTAAATTACATCTCATTAAATGCCAATTAACATTAATTTACTGAATGTCTCTGACTGCGGCAGTTTTGTTTTAAAAATCTATACTTAACTAAGTAATTATTAAAGTCGACTCTGAGTGCGGCCGTTAGTTAGTTAAATACCAATTAACATTAATTTATTAAACTAGTCTGTACTTAACTAAGTAATCATTAAAGTCGACTCTGAGTGCGGCGGTTAAAATAACTAGCCGTTCCCCGCGGTCACCTTGTATGCATAGTTTCATAATAATCGGTTGAGTAGTTAAACTGTGAAAGCGTAACAAACACATTCGCATCTGTAATATTTTTCAGATTAACTACTGTCCAAGTTTTTGGTTTGTCTTAAACACTACAACTTATAGGTAGGTAATGAGGACTGTATGTCAGAATGTTTTTTTTTTTTATCTCTATTAATGAGCTTCATCACAATGTGATTATGCCGCTCAGTTGTATCAAACAAACACACTACTTACTATTTAAATAACGAGCTTAAATATAAGATTAAATCTAAGACAAGATACAAGAGCCTAATTGAGTTGCAGATGTCAGAATGGGAATGGGAAAACCTGGGAATGTGGGTTGCTTTTGTGGGTGCTTTGTACAAAAGTTCTTGACAAAAAAAAAATCCATAACACGCAAGCATTTATTAATTAGTATGGTCATCATCTTCATGATTAAGATTTTAGTTAATAAGTAAGTTATACATAAATTATATTAAGCATAATTATTGAGTGTTCATAAAAAAAATTATGACCATCATCTAGAATATATTATACAATATAGTACAGTAAAATAATATTTTGCAAACGGTGCCAATTAAAAAACACCTGAAATAAAATTTTTGTAACTAAACATTTTAATCTCATTACCAAGTCACAAAGTAAATTTTACTCTACCACTTCAATAATACATAGGTCGTTCATATTGAAGACCTCATATTGAATGTGAACGGCCCTCAATGTCAGTATAATTAATATACTATTCTTATAACGACTATAATATAAGGCGATTCGGGAAGAATTTGTCTGATATTAGCAACAGGCTAAGCGAAAATGAGCTTTACTGTACGGTCACTTGCAAAAGTCAATGATATATATTTTTTTCGCTTAAAAATATTGTATCAATCAGTAAAATTTAATTTAATTAAAAAAAATAATTAAATTAACTAAATTTAATTAATTTAATTTTTTTTTCGTTTCGAAAAATAAACCCGCCACACGTCGATATAATTATATCGACTTTTGCGAATGACTGTACAAAACTTATTTATTTTAAATACACATCAAAACTGTTGCTTCTTTTGACTTGCAGAAACTACACAATACGCGATTTATAATTGTAGGCACTTTTCTTAATTTCGCCTAAGAATTACTTACAATTTTATGTGATTCTATAAATTAGTTCAATTTTATTCGGAATTCGGATAACAAATTCGGAGATAATGTTACAATCACAGACATAGATTAAAGTAGATAAGGCAGGTTCGTCAAATTGTATAAAAACCGAGCCTGCTACAATTTAACTTTTCTGGTGATTTAGTCATCAAGTGAAAAGAAACACTTTACTCAGTCAAAGGTAAAAATTAAAAGATCAATAGTAATTAATTATTGTAAGTATAAATTGAAATACAGATTTTTAAAAATCTATTTGTTTCTGCCACATTTGTAGTCTATTTTATAGATATTCTGTGTGTAGGTACTTACAATCTTATTCAAAGTTTCTGATCTTAAAATCAGCCATCTACATGTCATTATCTTATAAGAAATCACCCAATTTGTTTTTCATGTAATATTTAACTCGTTGAAGTGGATTTTTGCGAACAATTATTACTATAAGTGATGCAAACCGGTAGAGGTTCATAATATTCACTCTCCAAAACAATTTTCAAAGGTAGGTTAATTACAATCTATCTAATATATATAAATCACGTGTCACGTTGTTTGTCCGCGATGGACTCCGAAACTACTGAATCGATCATGATGAAATTTGGTCACTATGTTCTATTTGGTCCAACTTAAGAGATAGGATAGTTTTTATCCCGGAATTCCCGCGGGAACTCCGAAATTACCGCGGGTGAAATCGCGGGGGACAGCTAGTCTAATATATATAAATCACGTGTCACGTTGTTTGTCCGCGATGGACTCCGAAACTACTGAACGGATTTTGATAAAATTTCGTAACCATTCATAAAATGGTCCAACTTAAAAGATAGGATAGTTTTTATCCCGGAATTCCCTCGGGAACTGAAGGACATAGAGTACTTTTTTCCCGCAACCTCCGCAGGAACTCCGAAATTACCGCGGATGAAATCGCGGGGGACAGCTAGTTAAATATAAGATCTAAAATTGATATTTTATAATAAACGGTGATGATAAATCATCATGTTAAAAGGTGTAAATTGAAAATTATTTATGTTTATTCTTTAGTTTGATATTTTTAAATATAACAAAAACACAAATACAACAAGTATAGCCTCGTTTTTTACGACGTATTGACTAAAAATCTAGCGACGCTTATTCCCGCAATAGGAACAACTAAGTTACTGATCCTTTCACCCGCCACGTTTTTGCAGCCTTAATAAGTTAAGGCTACAAAAACATTTACTTCAGATCCAGACGCTTCATGCACGATTTCTCCTAGTGTTGGCAATGCTTAATATCTATTATTTAATCTTATAAATATAAAAGTCAGTGCAGTGGTTTGTTAGTGTTTTGCGTGTCTGGCGCCAGGAGCTCGTCTTTCGGAGATCGTGACATTACGGGGATGGCGGTGAAAGAATTAAAAGATGAAATTTAACGAATCATCAAAAATTAATACATGATTGCGATGGGATCATAGTATTTAGTCTGATTCGAGCCTTATTCCTTAACTTAATCTTATTATTATTTTTGTAAATATATTATTATGTTTCTTATGTATTCTACAATCAGATGTAACTTACTGTAGGTACATAAAAGAAATTAACTTAAAATCTAGCGATTAATAACATCATAGATAAAATAAATAGATAAGACACTACACACCCATTTTCCGAGGGGTAGACAGAGACTATACGACTTCCACTGGTTATTGAATTCGTATAAATAAAGCCAACTAATGAAGAATCGTCTGATCAAAAGTACAATTTTTCGTGACCGCATGAAATAACGATACGTTCCTCAGTTTTCTATAGCCTTAATTTTTTTTTTTTAAATGAATTGATTGTTGTGAGTCTGAATAATTTACAAGTATTTACCCACTTATTTTATTCCGAATGCACTAGCGAATAAAAATAATAATACTATTAAACAAAAATCGTATAATTTTTTCACAAATTTACTTATCTACAAATCGATTTTATAATTAAATGAAATACAACTAAAATACTAACTAAAAGGAGACAGTGCGTGCTATAAACGCTTTGAAATAAAGATATTGTGGACAAATTGACCTACAGAATAATGGAAAAAAAAAACAGAAATTTAGTTAAATAAACAACGAATAAAGCAAACCAAAATTTTGTTATATTCGCTGTGGATTTATTCTTGTGAATTTTGTGGATTTTGTTATGAAAATAACTTTAAAAAGAATACGTCATATGAAACTTTATACTCTTTGATGGTATGTACCTGAATAGAAACTGTCAAATTCGTTTGTCTCTATGGAATCCGATCAAGTACCACATAATATCTTTATTATTATTTGTGACATAACATTTTCAAAATAATACTGCAAGTTAATGAAAACAACAACAAACTTGTACTTATTTAAGACATGATATGAGGCAATTTTTAAAAAAACTTCAATTGCTTCATTGGATTTCGGCGAAGAAAAAGGCAATTACCTATTAGGGGTCAACTACCGTTCGCTATAAAAAACCATGTCTTCTAAGATATGTATTTTCATTTTAAAAGAAATCAATGGGAGTAAAGTAGGGCAAATATTACTTTTTTGATGACAACAGCTCGAGCACTTCAGCATTATACTCGATCGCAAAAAGTGCCAATATTGGTAGTTTTTAATTAATCTTTTTTTTTAAGCTGCTAGTGCGACGTTGACATACGACTTAAGTGACAATTAGGCTAGTTTCCTAAATTTTCTTTTTTAGTCCGTTTTGTAGATTATTAAAAAATATTGGACACGTATTTTTTTTTTATGTAACCAAAAAATAACGGAGATATATCAAGTCGAAATTTCACATGACGTCACGCCTCGCTACAGTTTGTTCGCACGTTATAGCGAGCGGTGACGTCACGAGTCCCCCAACCTAAACTTTAATGCGCTTTCTCTATGCATATTTCCACTATTTTAAAAAAGCAAAAAATACGTGTCTTTTATTTTTTTATTATCTAACTGACGGACTAAATAGAATTTTGATTTTTTTACCCAGGAAACTAGCCTATTGGCATCATTGATTCTCTTTAAGTCAGGCAAAAAACAGCTTTTACAGAATATGAGCGGGGTAATTATGAAAAAAATTGGTGATTTCTACCAAATACGACAACATTTTTCGCCATCAACTTTCGCAATTGTTACGAAAATTGTCAGCGAAATTACTAACTGCCCACTTTTCCTATAGTACGGACCGCCAAGAGGGGATTTGTGGATTAGCTAAAGCGCGTCAGATGAACATAAGGGGGGTACCTTGCACCATGTTGAGTACCTCCACCAAATATAGGCCCTCTACACTGGTGGGTGCGTCTAGAATAACCGATCAGATTAGTAAAAAAAAATCGATAACTCGAAATACTCGAGCGCGTCAGATTAAGATATGGTGGGTTAATTACATAGTGAGAAGTATGTATATGAATAATCTGACCATTTGAACGTGACGTAAAGGAGTTAGAGGATCACAAACTTGCAAAAAAAAAACGCAACTTCGACATTCTCGAGCGCAGTTGATTTGTTTTTTATTTTAAAGTAAATAACTCAAGGATAGCGGGAAAAATATAATCTGCCGATTTTCATAAGCCGAAGAAACAAAAATCGTCTTCGAATCGAACGAGCAGCTGCAGTGAAACATGTACCTATTCATATCTCTGTCTTTCTTTCCCTTTTACTTTTTCTCTATCTCTCACTCTCTCGCACCATCCTCACACTACTTTCCGTCGCCATAACGTCATCACAGTATACCACGGCGCTAAACGTGTCGAATTATAACTTTTTTTGGTCGGTTAAAATACATATTAAAATAAGTTAAGGTAAGTATTACATCAAACTATAGGTTCACCTTTCACTTTAATGTAATTATATATATATATTATATAATAAAGCTCATCACAAAACAACGCGTTCATGTTATTATATGTAAAACGAAATGGCTTGTTTGTGCTTTAAAGTTAGTTTTGTGAATAATATTTTGTGAGCTTTTACATATTTCATAGAAATATAAAGTGTGTTTTTTTTGTGAACAAGAAATAGCTCATAAAGTTATTAAACTTACATCAGAAATAAAAAAAAATTAAAAATAAATCATAATTTTTGTTTCTAGCAGTCAGATTAATAATATCCCTCAAAATTATTGTCAGATTTTAAGCCAACATAACTTGGACTGCAAGCTGAACCTTCTGTAAAATAATCTGACACGCTCGAGTATTTCAAAATTGAGATTTTTTTTTGCATTTTCAAAAATTCGCTACTACCTTGCGTCACCTCCAAATCGGCAGATTTTCGAAGGGGTGCATTTTTAAGGCTCACTTAACATCCCCTTTGAATATCTGACGCGCTCGAGTAAATGTTTTTTTTTTCATTTTCTCCCCTTCCGGATGGCCACCCCCACCACGCAAATGGGCAGATGAATATATTTTCGATATCAGAGACACCTTGGAGTATCTAAACTACAATATCTGACGCGCTCGAGTATTTCCATTTTACTATTTTTTTTTACATTTTTGAAAGCCTGTAGAAGCTAAACCCACCGGTGAATGAAAAAATATCATATAACCTTATTTTGTTTATATCTCCTAATCTTCAAAACCCAATAGGTCCCGACGACGCTCGAGTGTCTCCCGAATTAGCATCGGTATCTCCCGTACTACTAGTAACACGAATGCACCTGTATTTTATGATATGTGGTTTGAACAAAACCAAAAGTGCCTCAAGTTTGTATCAGATATTTGTTGTTTTTCATGACTGTGTGTTATCGATAGACAGTATAATATGAAATTATGAATGTTACGTCACCTAGCACGCGCTGTCGTCTAAGAGTCAATCGGACCTCTTCTTGATGCGGAAACAGCTTATTCGGAAGTGGTCGCACATCTGGCGCACCTGGAACAAGGGTGGAGGCGTTAACGCCGCGCTCGACGGCTGGCAATGTGTTTGCAGTGTACTGTACCTGTGCAGTGGTGTACTGTACCTGTACGGCGGTGTACTGTACCGGTACGGTGACGTACTGTACCTGTACGGTGGTGTACTGTACCGGTACGGTGACGTACTGTACCTGTACGGTGGTGTACTGTACCTATACGGCGGTGTACTGTACCGGTACGGTGTACTGTATCTGTACGGTGGTGTACTGTACCTATACGGCGGTGTACTGTACCGGTACGGTGGTGTACTGTACCTGTACGGTGGTGTACTGTACCTGTACAGTGGTGTACTGTACCGGCACGGTGATATACTGTAACTGTGCGGTGGTGTACTGTACCGGTACGGTGGTATACTGTATCTGTACGGTGGTGTACTGTACCTGTACAGTGGTGTACTGTAACGGTACGGTGATATACTGTAACTGTGCGGTGGTGTACTGTACCGGTATGGTGGTGTACTGTACCTGTACGGTGGTGTACTGTACCTGTACGGTGGTGTACTGTACCTGTACGGTGGTGTACTGTACCTGTACGGTGGTGTACTGTACCTGTACGGTGGTGTACTGTACCTGTAAGGTGGTGTATTGTATCTGTACGGTGGTGTACTGTACCTGTAAGGTGGTGTACTGTACCTGTAAGGTGGTGTACTGTACCTGTATGGTGTTGTACTGTACCTGTACGGTGGTGTACTGTACCGGTACGGTGGTGTACTGTACCGGTACGGTGGTGTACTGTAACTGTACTGTAATATAAATGTACTGTGTACACTGAAATAATGAACCGTATTCTAATTGTAGTGTACTGTGTGGTAGTGTATCTTACAGTAATGTACTGCCCCTGTACGTGTACTGTGAGGGTTTGTACCGTACCACTGTACTGTACTTTGCGGTAGTGTAGTGCACCTGTACGGGAAGTACACTTTACTCACGACGCAGGCCCCGTAGTGCGCGTGCGCCAGCACGGCCAGCAGCGTGAGGCCGTACAGCGCGAGCGGCTCGAGGCGCGGCCAGGCCAGCGCCAGCGCCGCGCCCGCGCCCAGCGGCGCCAGCAGCCAGCTCGCCGCGTCGCAGCGCTGCTCGCTCATCTGGCACACTATCAGCCGGCACTGAAAGAAAGAAAGAAAGAAAATAAATTTATTTGTCAATCAAAACAAAATATTACAACTGCGACAATACAAAAATACTGACAAAATGGTCCCGGCTCAGCATAATGCTATCTCACACACTTAACTCAATGCCATAGTGTATAGATGTTTGTTCTCAACAACATTGTAACAAGAGAGGCGATTTGGCGAACACGTAAGCCTATCTTGTTTTGAATAAATAAATAAAACAGTGTGAGGCAGCGCTGGTTTTTAGCCGGAACCGCAGTAAAAATAAATAAAAATAAAACTAAAAAACGAACTATAAAACCAAAATTACAATAAAAAATCTTAATAAATATCATGTTGTCACGTTGTTTGTCCGCGATGGACTCCGAAACTACTGAATCGATTGTGATGAAATTTCGTCACTATGTTGTATTTGGCCCAACTTAAAAGATAGGATAGTTTTTATCGCGGAATTCCCGCGGGAACTCCGGAATTAATGCGCTGACACAGCTAATCACCGTAAACTACTGTCAGGGGTAGGTACAAAGAAGGACAGAACGTTTTTAAATTATGTGTTTACCTTATTACATCGCTTAAATATGTAACTAAATATTGAACATAGAAAAATGTCGACACAAATGGCGCTCCTACTTTTAAAACACGGTTTACTCAAAATTTCTCCAGGGTGGGTTAACACACTATTGCTTATCTATGTCCATCTATGTTACCAGCATAGTATTATATTGTCTGTGTCTACGTCCATGCACGGATAACTCACGGCGACGTTGCTGAACAGCGTCCCGACGAGCAGGAACAGCGCCCTCGGGTCGTAGTCCAGCAGCGTGGCGGAGCCGTGCACCCAGGCCGAGCTCACCAGGAATATAGCGAGGAGCGACCACAGAGGTCGGATCGCCTCCGTGGCGGGGCGCATCTTGCCCGTGCGCAGTTTGTAGGATCTTAGAAAAAAAAAGTCCATATAAAAGACAAGCAATGTTTTATAAATTTGTATATTATATATTACTAGCTGTCCCCCGCGATTTCATCCGCGGTAATTAGGAGTTCCCGCGAGAATTCCGGGAAAAAGTACTCTATGTCCTTCTTTGTACCCCTGACAGTAGTTTACGGTGATTAGCTGTTCTCCGCATTAATTCCAGAGTTCCCGCGAGAATTCCGCGATAAAAACTATCCTATCTTTTAAGTTGGGCCAAATACAACATAGTGACGAAATTTCATCACGATCGCTTCAGTAGTTTCAGAGTCCATCGCAGACAAACAACGTGACACGTGATTTATATATATTAAGATTATATTTGTATGTTAATTTGTAAGGTTTTTCTATGGACCCATGTTTCCTGACAACAAAACAATAAATATAACAAGCGTAATGCAAGTAAGGTTACCAGGCGTCCGGATAAAGCCGGACATGGATAAGCTTTTTTATTGCGTGCCCGGGCCAAAATAAACGGTGTCCGGCTAGTCCGGCTTTTGTAAGGCTTTTCACATTTCGCAAACGAGCGAGCGCCGAGTGTGGCCTTTTGGACTGATGACTTTTCACTTTAAGCACTAAACTGATTTCCAGCCTTTTCGCCCAAATGTCCGGTCAAACTGCCAGCCAGTTTTCGGCTATTAGGTTTGGCGACCTGCCGAGCTAGGATGCGCAACACGATATGTTTATCGAACGAAAGATAAAATTGTCGACACGACAAATATTTGTGGGCGTCCAAGCAAAAAAGTGCATTAATGAGGTATGGAGTTAAGACTAAATTCGGTTAAACATTTTTTGCTGCCATGTTACCACTGGTAGACAAAACGATATGTCGACGAGAATCGATAAAATGGCTCGATAAAATTTTATTGTGTTGCGCATCTTAACTCCGCTGGCAACCCTATTTGCAAGGGGTATGAAAATCAAAATTCTATTTAGTCCATTCAGCTAGATAATACAAAATTTATGGACACGCGTCACGCAGGTATATTTCCCTTTTATTATTGAAAAAAGTAAAGTATAGATAAAACGCATCGAAGTTTAAGAGTGTACCGAGGCGTGACGTCACGCGAAATCAAAAGGTTGCAGGGTAATAGTCTCTGGATCTACGGAACCGATTTTGAAAATTCTTCTTCCGATAACAAGCCACGTTATTAGTGAGTGTCACAGGGTATATATTGTAACCCGGAATTCCCGCGGAAACTCCGAAATTACCGCGAGTGAGACCACAGGGGGAAAAGCTACTGATTAATATGATTGATGTCCGAGTTGACGCAGTGGTCGCATGCTTGTCCGCTAACTTAGACGTTTCGGATTCGATTACCGGTGTGGGTGTGAACTTTTTGTCACAAAGAGTAGCAAACAAACAAACAACCTCACATGTATTTTGTGATAGTTTAGTGAACTCACTTGTACACGTTGTACGCGGCTACAGGTAGGTTGGTGAGCGCGCCGGTGGCGTAGATGAGCCACTCGAACCCGTTGGCGAGCGTGTAGGCGGAGCCCGGCAGGTGCCGCTTGTAGGAGGCGGTGCCCCGGGCGCCCGTCCACAGGAAGAATATCGTCGACGACTGCGGACGAATGCACAATACACAAATTCATCAAATATACGTACTTTCCTATATAAGGTGTGGCAAGATTAGCTGCAAATATTTACAAGGTTTAAAGTATATACTGTTATAAACAGCTTGTGTTATAAAATAAAAAATATAATAATAATAAATAATCAATAAAAAAGAAAACAAACTCGCCGGCACTCACCTCTCAATCGCTTACGCACACATCGCCGCGCGCCGGTATCTTAAAGTCAATGACCTTGATCGAGTCAGCTTCGCTCGCTGTGTGCGTGGCGCGTGCCTTGTGTATATACGTATTAGTGAGCTACGTGTATTTAATTTGATTTATTTTCCTCATATCCTAAAAAACTACCAAACTTATAATATTATTTTTTCACTGATCCTGTTCGTTATAACGTATACTTTCAGCCCTGTAAATATTTGCAGCTACTTTTGCCACATCATTTATAATTGGACGCAGATAAGCAATAACATGTTAACCCACAAAACAAAGTTATTGATTCAGAACGATTTATTGAGAGTTAGAGAACGTTTTTTAATTATGTGTTTACCTTATTACATTGTTTAAATATGTAACTAAATATTGAACATAAAAATGTTGAAACAAAATGGCGCTATAATTTTAAAACTTTTTACTCAAAATTTCTCCAGTGTGGGTTAACACACTATTGCTTATCTATGTCCAATTATAATTTAATTAACTTTATAAAATAACATAGGTACCTAATTGAGAAATAAAATTACTCGTATTTATTATGCCAAGCGACAATCGCAAATCTTTTATCAAAAAATTATCTCTGCAGTCAACTAACCCACATGCTGAAGTCGTAGCCCCACGGCAGGAACAGCACGCCCGTGTTGTACTTCTCCCAGTGGCTGATGTAGAAGTTAAACAGAATGTTCCACATCAAGTAGTACATTCTGCGAATACAATAGCACCTTATTAAGGGGGCCTGCACACAACCACAACTGTACAGAGTTAAACAATAGTGTGTTACTGGAGTAAATCGAGTTTTAAAATTGGCTATTTGACTAAATTTTTTTTTAGTTCGTCGTGTAGATTAGTGAAAAATATTGGACACGTATTTTTTAAATAACGGAGATATACATTGAACTTTACACACACACACACACACACACACACACATACACACGCACGCATTTTGTTTTCTCATAAGTTTAAAATTTTACTGTAAAATAATTGTATTTATATCGTGTTTTATTTTCATTTTGACTAACGATACGGAAGAGCTGGACATCCTGACACAAGTAGGTATATATTTATACTTAAAAAGATGCCCAACAAACCATATTTGCAAAAAATACTTCTGGTTATGAAATAAACAATTTTTGAATTATTTGAATTTTGAATTTGAGTTGAAATTTCGCGTGACGTCACAACCCGGTGCAGTTTGTACGGGTCTTATACTGAATAATGACGTCACGAGTGCCCCACCCTAAACTTTAATCCGGTCCGGCATTTATGGACATTTTTATTGCCCAATAGATGTCCAAAACCTATCTGTAGAAATGGTTTTCGGTCCGGCATTTACGGACATTTTGAATAAATGCCCGATAGATGTGCATTAACGCCGGACCAAAACGAATCTATAACGTTCAAAAGTGCAATTTTTCGTGACCACGTGACATCACCATACATCCCTAAGTTTTCTATAATAATAACAATTTTTTTTTTTACGCTTTTTGTTGTATTTATATTTTCTAATAATATCTAGTTGTGCGCACATCAGTCCGGAACAGACACCGAGTCAGTGTGTCCTATAGACACATGGGCCTCCTCCTATAGTTTCCATGTTTTCCTGTCTTTAGCCATCCTCAGCCATAACGGTCCAGCTACTTTTTTTATGTCGTCTGACCATCTTTTGCGATGTCTCCCTCTTTTCCTATTGGTGTTGTATCTAGGTGACCATTCTGTTAGAGTTTTCGACCATTTCTCGAGTTGTCTTATCGTGTAACCTGCCCATCTCCACTTTAGTTGTTTTGTTTTCACATTGATATCATTGAACTTAGTTATATTTATGAGATCTGAGTTAGTTTTCTGTACTTAGCAGTATATGCTACAGATGGACATGGATAAGCAATAGTGTGTTAACCCACACTGGAGAAATTTTGAGTAAAACGTGTTTTAAAATTTTAGCGCCATTTTGTGTCAAAATTTTTTTATGTTCAACATTTTGTTACATTTGTTAATTTTGTGGGTTAACATGTTATTGCTTATCTGGGTATGTAAGATGCGCTCACCGTATGACGGGTATGGAGTAGTCCCGGCAGCCGAAGATGGAGTAAAGGCAGGCGGGTATGAGAAACACGGAGTAGGAGTCGAGCCCGTGGTCGAACAGCTCGCCGAGCGGGCCCGACGTCTGCGTGCGGCGCGCCTGCTTGCCGTCGATGCCGTCTGCGGAGGGACGCTATGGCTTAACAACTAATCCTTTATCCTTGCTGTTATAAACTACTAGCCGTGCCCCGCGGTTTCACTCCAAATTAGCCAAGGTCACTCAGGATCACTGTAGCTTCCTATAAGTGAAAGAATTTTCAAAATCAGTTCAGTAGATCCAGAGATTACCCCCTACAACGAACAAACTCACAATAATTCACAAACTCCAACACTTTAATTTTTTTTTTTATTTGCTCTTGCTGAATAAAGTTTATCGTATCTTATCTTATCTTATCTTATCTTATCTTATCTTATCTTAATATCAGTATAGATACACTTTTTTTTTGTAAATTCTTACTAATATAAATGCGAAAGTTATCTAGTATATTTGTTTGTTTGTTACGCTTTCACACCTCAACGGGTCAACGATCGTCATGAAATTTTGCATACACGTTATCAGGGTTACAGAGGACGTAGGGTATTTTTATCCCGGAAATCCCGCAGGAACTCTCAAATTACCGTCTGCACATATAAATAAAATTTAGGTGTCTATTTGAAGAAATAGGCTATTTGACTATTTTTTCTTCTTAATTCTATTTAGTCCATCAGTTCGATAATAAAAAAATAATACTTTGCTTTTTCAAATTAATAAAAATATACTTGTATAGTGTATTTAAGTTTGGGAGTGGGGGTTCGTAACGTCATGCAGGTAAAAACTGTACCTGCTTGTGACGTCAGGCGACATTTCGACTCAACGTATCTCCGTTATTTTTTTCTTACGTAAAAAAAGAAAAAATACGTGTGTAATATTTTTTATTAATCTACAAAACGGACTAAAATAAAAATCAAGTCAAATAGCCTATTTCCACATTACACATAGTCGGTCAAACTGAAATAACTTTAGAACTTACCCAATGTATAAGCGAGGAACAGAAATACGGCGAGCGCGTACCATAGCCCCTGCGGGATCACCTCCGTGTGGCCGCTCAGCGGCTGCTGACGGCCGTCAGCGGTCTCATTCCTGCCGAGGGCGCTCGCCGCCGTGTAGTCGTAGTCGTAGTACGACAGCAGCAGGAAGTCGAGCACCGTCAGCAGGAAACCGGAGAACGTCAGCAGGTTCGGGGCCACCCATCTTGGCACCAGCTACGATCGAAACAACCGTTGACCCTTTCACTCACCATGTTTCTGTAGCCTTGATAAGTTAAGAATACAAAAACCTACAACATGCTAACTCTTGAAAATGATTTGAGTCTGATTCCGATTTTTATTTTTATTTGATTTAGATTTGATTTCACCTCGATGTCATTATAGTAGTACATACTTTTGAGATTGAAATCAATAATTGAAATCGTATTTTGAGTTGTGTTAATGTCTAAAGATGACATCCAACAAGTCGATAACACGACTCCTTCATTGAAATCGAGAAATTTGGCAGATAAATTCGATTGTGTTCCAAAAATTTTTACTAAGTAATCTTTAGGCAAGCTAAGTTAATGAATCAGTTCAGTGCTTGTACTAAAAAAATCGGCTTGCAATTCACGGTTTGCTGACCACTGGACAAGAGTAATGAGGTGTTGATACCATCATTTCTTTGATTAAATGGCTTCTGTGTCTCATTACTGACAGTCACTAGGTTTTTCGGTGGACATGTTATTACCAAAATGCAATAACCGTAAGCTTAATCAATGATCATAATCAATGTTCATTTTGACAGCAGCTGTGTTCAATCGAAAGTTACAAATCTACCTTGATAAAGTGTACCATTATTGCTTTTTGAGAAAGGGTTGGATGACTTTCGTATATTTTAAACCATTACTAGGCTTTTGATGTATCTACTTACTTCCACAACTTTATTCCAAAATGGGTGCATTACATAGACACTTAGCGGGCTAGTGTCTATTGCCATGTACTGAAAATTAAAAAAAAACAGTTGATTGAAATACAATAATTGAAATTACGAGTTTATATGCATAATAAAATTTAAAAACACACAGATCTGCATAATTCTGCACGAACAATATAAATCTTTACTATTATAAATATGAAAGTGAGTTTGTTAAGTTTTCATGCCTTAACGGGGTCGGGGCAACTGATCATCATTAAATTTTGCATACACGTTGTCAGGCACAGGAAAGGACATAGGGTACTTTTTATCCCGGAATTCCGGCGAGAACTCAGAAATTCTCGAGGGTGAAACCACAGGAACAGCTAGTAATATTATAATTGCAAATATGAGTTTGTTTGTGACACTTACACTCTGTAACTACTCAACAGCTGATCATCGTGAAATTTTGCATACACTTTGTCAGGGGTACGTAGAAGTATATAGAGTAATTTTTATCACAGAACTCCTGCGGGAACTCCGAAATTAACGCAGATGATGTTCCTTTTACAAAAATATTAAGGAACACCTTGCAATTTCACCCGCAACAATTTCACAGTTCCCATTGGGATTCCGGTATTAAAACTAAATCCTTCTCTGTACCCCTGAGATCAGAGATGATCAGTAAAGTAGTTAAGATGTGAAAGTGCAACAGACAATCGCACATTCACATTAATTGTCATTTATATTAGTATGGATATTTCAATTATAGCAGTACAAATAATTACGTGTTGTTAACTTAGATAGCGCAATGTGCAAGGAAGCATTGCAGTTGTTGCGCAAATGAAAAAGGAAATATTTTAGGTTATGTTATTACCTATAAAAAAATCAAAGTAGAATTTTATTGTTTTAGACTTTTAGCTAGTTATAGTGAATTACAGAACAATTAATTATTGTAACTTACCTTATAATTATCAAAACCTTCGAGGTGTTCCCGACTCAAGTATTTGTAATACATTTTATTTTCATTGACTTACGTCGGTAAGCTTATAACACTAAAATACTATTCTAATTAAGAAATTGAGTATTATTTGTATGGTATTAGTTACATTTTAAACATATTATAATCAGAAAGTAAAACTGTATCAAAATCCGATTAGGTAGAGGTACCTACTTTATCTAATTAAATTAGATTTTCGCCTCTTAAAATAATATTAAAATCCACCAATCACCAACATTCGTTTAATTTTTTAGCCAATTAGAAAGATGAGTCAACTGTCAACCAATTCACTAGTCAAACGTCATTTGGACATAGATAAGCAATAGTGTGTTAACCCACACTGGAGAAATTTTGAGTAAAGCGTGTTTTAAAAGTAGGAGCGCCATTTGTGTCAACATTTTTTATGTTTAATATTTAGTTGCATATTTAAGCAATGTAATAAGGTAAACACATAATTAAAAAACGTTCCTTAACTCTCAATAAATCGTTCTGAATCAATAACTTAATTTTGTGGGTTAACATGTTATTGCTTATCTGCGTCCATTTATTCTGTCAAACTTTTTTTTTTTACTTTCATAAACTTTTAAATACCTAAATAGAATTTGGATATTAGCATATCAGCATATTATAAGGAAGATTCGATAAATAAAACCTGTCTAAAACTTATATTTTTTTTTGGCAGTGCCTCCGCAGCCGGCGCCGGCCGCCGATTTGGCAGCCGGCGCCGGCCGCCGACTTGGCAGCCGGCGCCGGCCGCGGATTCGGAAGCCGGCGCTGGCTGCCGAAATATTTTGACTTTGGCGCTTCGCCGGCCGCTACCGCGGCACGCTCGCTACGCTCGCTCGGCTCGCGCGACTTCGTCAACAGTGCAAACAGTATCTCTAAATAGTTTGTGGTGCAAACCTAACCTAACCAACTCAAGTTTAACAAATTTTCATTTTCATTAGCAAATTATAATAATCAAAGATAATAAATAATATTATCACTTTATCCGAATGTAAAACGAAACAATTCTTACAAAGTCAATGGCAAATGGTTGACACATCGCGGAGTTTTGTATGAAATTGTGAAACTTTAGTATTTTTTTTCTCGAAAACGATGAGTTTCCGTAATTAGGGATTTTATGTGAAGTTATATTAAGCAAAGTCCCACACACATAAAAAATATGAAGCTCTAAATCGCGGGTGCTTATTGTACAGTTGAGCCGAGAACTTCTTCAAATTGTTTATACGTTGAAAATCTATCATTTACTTTTATTTTCACATTATTCGCACAAGCCATGGTGTTTTTTTCGCGAGATACGGTGCGAGTAAATCACACAACCACAAACTCATGAATGAAATGACAAATGACAATACCATGACATGACATTCTGACAGTGCTGCCAACATACCCATGTGTGCACCGCCGGCTCCCAATCACTTAAATTTTGGAAGCCGGCGCCGGCTGCGGAGGCACTACCTTTTTTTTTTGTTATAGCCTCGTTGCATTTGTTTTATTTAGTGACCTACGGCATTTAATTTTGCCCGTTTACACGTACTTATTTCGGTTTTGGAGAATAAAACACAAAAATTAATATTACTGTTATGTATTTTATTGAATAAATCAACCAGCATCTTCGGGTATAGTATTCTCTTCACTATCAGCACTCTCTGGCTCCAAATTATTGTGTTCTACTAAAACTTGATCAATCCAAAAACGACTGTAAGATATCTGAAAAAAAAATGGGAACTGCATAAAATTAACTTTATCAAGATGATTTACTTGTGATTTGTTTTGATGTATCATCATAATCAGCCTTCAATGTACCTATACCTACATAGTGCTGGGGCAGAGGTTCATTATGGGGTAGTCTACCACACGATCCCAGTGCGATCTCCGCCTTTTATGATGCTAAAAATGTTCAGGGGTGTCTTATACATATGCGGTGCCGTACGTAGATACGTACCGTAGGTACGTACTATCTACCACCAGATTGATTCAGATGTTGATCGCCCGGCCCGGCTGGCGCCTGGTGCGGCCGCACCCAGCGCTCCTATGGGATGGGAAAGACGCGGTGCCTCTGAAAATGTAGAGCCTTCGATTTAAGTAGGTATACCTACTTACCTTTGCAAAAACCCCAGGCTTCGATTTGTAAGCACATTCTTCAGTTCCTGAGAAAAGTGCGATGCCGAATAACGTCCCGGATCGATTGATGCCGCTGAAATGTACCGCCGGATCGCCGGTGTCACCCTGTGGCGGTGATTTTAAATAGGCATTTGAGACAAGGGTCACAACTCACAATTTTAATACATGCAGACAATCAAAGACTGCGTTTGCTGGACAAAGGCCTACAAGAATCTGCATGACGGGATCGGATTTGCAACGTAACGCTACGTTCACACGGAGTCGTGTCTTACTCTGTCGGATCTGAATTTTTGCAGGATCCGGGTCAGTGGCAATTGTATTTCTATGGAAGAGTTCACATGAGCATTCGGTTTTAAGATCCGACAGAAAAACCTAATCTTACTCAAGTTGACAACTTGACATCCGATTTGGCGGCTTGAACCGGACCGACAATGTAAGATCCGGTTTAAGCGACATAGTATTTCCAATACATGCGTTCACACGATGTAAGTTCAGTCGCTTTGAAAGACGAAGAAAGATCGAAGATGCCCGGATCCGGAGCTGTCGGACACGACAGCGCCATGTACGTCAACGCTCGACTTTTTCAGATCAGACATAAATAGGAGCCGACAAAACTTACCTCCATGTGAACGTACGGTAAGAAAGGTCTTCGATTCCTATCGTCGTCGGTCCATCTGAGAGACATAGTTACCTAACATACCTACTTAATGTCCATTGGTAGATGATGACCACTGGAAAGCTTTCATAGGTCAGGTCAGGCCTACGAGCAATATGGGACGACTCGCCCAGTGCAACTTAAGGTCCAATAATTTTTGAGTAATATACTTACTACCTACCTACCTACTTTCATTTTCCTGCGAATCTTCATTTGGAATTGCTCCTAGCGTACCTACTCACATAACTCTCACAATGAAAACCCTAAAACATTATTTTACTTGTGCAAATTCTGTAATTCCTTGGGAAAATCTGCGATGTATCTGAGTATTCGGGATAAAAGGTATCCCGAAGGTAGGTAAATCCAGTGGTTTTTATGTTACGCATGTTCAATCAATCATTAGAGTAATTTTATTGACAGTGATAAGAACCCTTATAGCACAGAGCGCAATCCCTTTTATTGACAGTCATAAGAACCCTTACAGCACAGAGCGCGATCCCTTCAGCCACGCTGCGGAGGCACATGTGGTCGATTTGCAAATGATAGTCGTTGCCGTAAATCAGCCGACATTCCGGTTTGGAGACCTCTTTCACTATCATGCGCCGGAGCTCCTGGTTCTCACCCTCACGGATTTGGCCTGTTATCTACAATTAATAAAAGTTTCAGCGGGGCTATTATGTAACTTTTATTTCTATCATTTTTCGGTTCCAATCAAAAACACGGCGGTTTTACCATTACAATATTTTATTTTTTTTTTATTTTTTTTTTATGTTATTGATTTATTATTTATTTTATATATGCACGTTTTGACACCGCAATACTTATCTATCAATCAACCAAAATAAACATCCTACTTCAGAAGTAGAAGCTGTCTAAACATGACTAATTAATCGCAAAATAGCTATATTTCTGATTTCAACCTGAAAGGATAGAAACATAAGTTACATAATAGCCCCGCAGAACTGTCTGAAACATTACCTACCGCTAAAGGGCATCTAAGTAGGTACCTACATGAATATTGACAGGAAATTGAGAGTTGAAAACATGAAAGAATTCAAAGAATTGTAAAACATGAGGCAAAACAATTAACAAAAGTAATCAAGTCAAACAATCCAAATTAAATTAGGGTAAAATGAAAATAAAATTAAGTACCTATATACATAGATATCTAGATTATTAACATGTTTGAAAATTTAATATATAGATATTTGGGTGCGTACCTATTACCGTACATTCATAACGTTGGTTTATGCACCTGATAACATAGGACCACTTTTATTGATTTACTGACTAATAATAGTTTTATTACCACAGATCCGTATCCGGTCACAATGATTTCGCCGAAATTTGGCGGCATATCCTCGCCTTCAGCCGCCAGAGAAACTGGCTGGATTCGGCTGTTCAATCCCAGTTGGACGTTCGTCTATGGAAATAATGTATAACTTATTAAAAAAATTTATAAACTAACGCGTTCGCCACCTTTTGATTATAAAAATAAATTAACATCATCTCTATCAAATCTCTATCACATTCCGCAGAGTGGTCAGTGAAAATCGCTATAGTTTTTAATTCTTAGAACCTTAGTCAAGTCTCAAAGGGATTACTATACAATGTGTTAATGAATTAACTGAAAACCTGATACACCCCATTTAAAAAATAAACAATAGTATGATTAAAATATATTTTATGTCGAAAAAATGAATACTTTAAAAGTTATTCAACATTAGTTTGGAAGTGACCTATCTACGAAATTTCAAGCGCTACGCCCGCGCCTACCGGTTCGAATTTTTTGGCTGCGGGCGGCGTACGCGCCAAACATATTTAAACATGGGCTGATAAAAATGAAAAAATATAACCTATATTAAAACATAGTGCGATCGATTCGCTAGTCGATTCTGAGCAAACTACTTTCTAGTTTTCAGTTTCAGTTAAAGGTATAACTGGACATAGATAAGCAATAGTGTGTTAACCCACATTGGAGAAATTTTGAGTAAATCGTGTTTTAAAATTATAGCGCCATTTTCTGTCAACATTTTTTATGTTCGATATTTGGTTACATACTTAAACAATGTAATAAGGTAAACACATAATTAAAAAACGTTCCCTAACTCTCAATAAATCGTTCTGAATAGATAACTTAATTTTGTGGGTTAACATGTTATTGGTTATCTGCGTCCAACTATCAGTTTTATAAGCCTTACTTTAACCATAGCTAGGTTATGTTCAGGATAGTACTGATCCATTTTATATTTTGGATGCCTCTTGATATCCACCACAGCGAGGATCTTGCCACCAAAGTCTCTGAAGACGGAACCCAATCGAACTGACACCTCCTCTTTTGTAACACTGCAAATGAAAGGGACCACATCACATTAGACAATAATTAGTACAGTGGGCCACATAGACAAGTAAACCACCTTGTGAAATTTATACTTTTTGTAAAACGTCTATATGTCGTTGTAGTTGGTCGTTTTTGCAGCTCCAATATTAGTTTTTCGCTTGTATTAGAATTTGGAGCTTGGAGCTGCAAAAACGGCAACTTACAACGTCATACAGACGTTTTACAAAAAGTATAAATTTCACAAGGTGGTATACTTGTCTATGTGGCCCACTGTACCTAGTAATATTGTGTTCAGTAGGAAAATTTACCCCACCATTTGTTGATACGAAGAGATAAATAGGCACAATCTATTCTCATGCTAAACTGAACTTATTTAATGATTATCAGAATAATTCTTGAAATATTATTTACTAGCTGTGCCCCGCGGTTTCACCCGTGTGAGTTTCTGAATCCCCACTGGAACTCCAAAGTAGTCTAATTTCTCCTTATAACATCAGCTAATTAGCAGTGAAAGTCCCGTCATAATTAGTCTAACCGTTTCGGAGATTCACCCGCGTGAATTTCGGAAGTCCGCAAGACTTCTATTTCTTAGCTTGATTTTGCTTTGTTTAGCTAAAAATGTTTATTAAGGGTCTTAAGGGTCTTGCCCTTTTTGTGCACAAACTCGAGGTAAATAAGGTTTTAGACTTACTAATCGAAACACTGTGCGGCTGAGATCACCCATTGCAAGCCGATCAAAGCGCCACCACACCAGTGCTTTCCGTGCAACCTTGAAAAAGAAGATATTACACGGTAAATAAAACAAGTAGGTATTCCACGTCACAAGCTCATGTCTGTCTCTTGAAAAACACCTTTTTCTGATTCTCAATTCTTTGCATATTCCATCGATCCATGCTATATTTGCATTTGTTGCGACTTCCTAAAAGTGAGATCAATTGAGTTCAAATGGAAAGCTCCTGTGGTTTGTTTGTGCTCGTACAAAAGTGTGATCAGCCACAGTTAAAAAAAATTTGGTCCTTCGGTCCGGATTAAGTTAAGTTATTAAGTTCGGGTTCTGGAGACCTATAATACAGGTCATCCTAGATTAGGCTCCAGATCTCCTACTTTTCTTAATTAAAACACTCTTCATATACTTAATTTGTGGAGATGAATAAATGATATTATTATTATTATTATAACGTTTTGATTAATAAACTCTCACCTAACGGAGACCGTGTAGGGATAGTCCTCCAAGCACACGAGACCATTCTCTGTCGTCAACCTTTTTTGCCTCACATGAGTCAGGTCTTGCTCGTTTTTTGGCGGGAACTCGCATTCTAAGTCCGCTCTACTTGTTGTGAAAGCTGTAAACAATTTAAGTTTCACATAAACTTATTTTTAAGTTAGACACCTACTTACTTCAAGAGACTTATTATCTTTTATTATTGATTTAAAATAATTAACGCAAGTTCATTTGAATATTTTAATCTCCTTACCGCATTCAGCAATAAACATATTATTTAACATTAAACTAGTTAATTGAACTATAATTAATGTAATATTAATGTTAAATCTATAGTGACCCATTATTTTCAAAGCTATCTTTCCATTTTACACTGTTCAGAGTATTATGTTCTATGGCTGTCGGTTGATAAATCGTCGACTTTTGCTTCGTTCAACTGAAAATTATTTGAAAATTCACCGCTGATAACTTTAACAATGGTGTAATAATGTTTTTAAAAACATTATTTCTCGAATTGCTAATTTACAAACACGTCTGAGTTAATGTTACGCAAGCTTAATGAAGTAGGTAGAAAAAAATAACTAATGCCGCCTTTCCTAACTAATGTTTTGGTCAGTTACCTAAGTCACTGCAAACGTTGATCCATTTTCAGTGAACTCGTAATAGATGACTTTAGTAGGTAGGTACTCAAAATTAATTCATGACTCACCCAAACGGGAAAAAATGGATGAGAAACCTTTGGGCTATGTATATAGGTATGCTAAGATAAAGTGATATTTTAGATGTGAAGAAACAGGAGTTGTTATTGGATGAAAGTAGGTACCTATGATAAAACTCTACAACTTCCGCTTCCGATCTAGAATGTCCGGATTGAAGATATTTATTGTCTTTTCACCCTGTAACTTTTCACGGAGTCATCTCAATCCTAAACTGCATGACCAATTCTGGAAGACATTCGTCTTCGTATTTTAGTCACCACATCTCATTAACATCTTTCATAGTGTTTTCTTATCAATTCCTCAAAGCCATTGTTCAATTGTTCTTATAAAGACATTATTTCACAAAAATCGAGACAATCTTATTGCATTGTATTAATGCACCTGGCTTGTGTTCTTATCATTATGGATCTAGTTGGAGGAAAATTTAAACCGCCAACATTCTTCCAGTTCATTTACTCCTAGTACCTATTTGTTACATAAAAATTTAGAATGTTCAGGTTCAGCAATTATTTTATACAAGCTATAGTTTTCATTTATATTTGTAGAGTGAATAGTAAAAAGTCTACAATCTCGGATTACAATGACGACGACGATTACACTAGTCAAGGCAGCGTTGTAGATTCTAGAAGCAATGAAGTATTCAATTTTAGTCTGAAAACCAAACCAGCGAGGATCAATGTTGGAATATTTGTGAATGAAGCTAATACTACTGGTAAAAATGTGAAATTATTTACTAAAAGGGATTTGTCGCAACCCGATCAATGTTTTAATAAAACAATTTCTTGTTAATTGATAATATCTTTTCTAGTTTCTTCGTTTACTTGATGCCACCTAATACAACATTTAATTCATACATCAAGACGTGTCTCGAACTCTACTTTCTTCTCAAATGATGGGTTCCAATTTGAGAAGAAAGTTGAGTTCGAGACTCGTCTTGATGTATGAATTAAATAATTATAAAGATTCAAAGTGTACTTTAACGTAACTTAGATCCTAGAATAACAACAGTCAAGATGTTATTAGGTATCTACTTCTGGTAAAATATTCGTGAAAGAAAGAAGAACTTCTACTCCCCACTAAGCAAGCAGAAATTGCAACAATATTGCTGAAAATTGCAAATGGGAGAATTTAACCTAGAGTAAATACTTACTATGTACTTGTAAATATAAACTTGCAAAGTCCTATTAGAGCCATTTTTGAGGAACATTTTTTGCAATGTCGAAAATAAGGAAATCACTTTAATATTACTGCTATTTGTTTTTTAACTTTCAAATGTGTGATAGACCTTACTGAAACCTCTTGTAATTTTCATTTTTCATGCATAGTGGATCTGAAGTCTGAACCAACCGAGCACAAAAGTGGCGATAAGATCTCCAGATGATTTCGTAACTTATAATTATTCAGATGCCTTTATATTTCAGCCAAGCCTCCGTTTCACGACTGCAACGACAAGCATTATACGAATCTGCAGAAGAGCGACGAGCACAGACGATGCAAGCACACTTTGGCAAATTACCCATTTTCTGTGTCAATCCAGAAGAAAGGCTCGCACTACGCCAGCGGCGCCTTGATTGATAAAAGATGGATACTGAGCGTGGCCAGAGAATTTTACAAGTGAGTATTTTATCTCTTTACATCTTTTTCTTATGCATAGAGACTAAAAAACAAAGTACTTACCTATACAACTTTTTAGTCATATAAAATCAAAGGAAATCAAATAGGTATTCTTTATTATCTTTATAGGTATTGAGTTGGTTGCCTTTTTGTTGCGAAACGCTGGTTGTGCTTGTTTTTGTTATTGCATATTATTAACGGTTGTCGTAACAAATAAAGTTTATTTCATTTCATTTCATTCATTTCCTATTGTTAAAAAAGACAAAAATGGGTGGCTTTATTGGATCTTGTTTTCAAATCAATAAATTTTCCTTTGGTACAATCGGTGAAGACAATGGTAAAGAACAGCAATTTCCACACACCTTCTACTTCTTGATACCAATAACAATGGGCTGTTTGACTAATTTTTTTTTTACTCCGTCTTGTAGATTAATAAAAAATATTAAACATATTTTTTCTTATTTACGTAATCAAAAAATAACAGTGATACATTGAGTTGAAATTACTAACTAGTGCAGTTTGTATGGCGACTTGTAGTGGTAAGTGACGTCACGAGCTCCCACCCTAAACTTTAATGCGCTTTATCTCTGTGTATTTTCATTTATTTGAAAAATAAAAAAATACGTGTTTAATGATTTTTAATTTTCTAAAAGACGGACTAATTAAAATTTTGATTTTCAATAGTTGTCAACATCCCTATTGCCTAACCTTGCTTTCTTGAATCAAATCAAATATATTTTATTGCACACACAACAAAAACATTCTATATAATAAAGGTATCATTGACACACAGTAGAAAAATACATTTACAAAACACAGAAAAGCATTGAAACATTTCTATTAATAGGTAAGTCCGAGATTATCTTTTCAAATCACCAAGAGAGATAAACACATTGTTTTCTATTGCAGCGTAAGAGAATCAATCAAATGGTTTAGAGCTCGCATGGGGTCAGTGAACTGCAAGAGAGGTGGCACCACCATACCCTTATCTCGAATAGAAATTCACCCGGATTTTGTCAAGGGGAAACCGAGTTATGACCTTGGCTTGCTACGATTGGCCAAGCCAGTCGAGTATACCGATTTCATCAGACCAATTGGCTTGACCAAGATACGATCCAGGGTTATCGATGCAAATTTTCTGACAACATATTGGCCTAAGTTAATTGTAAGTATATCTCCAACATAATCAATCTATTTACGAGTATAATGACGCCACTCCTGGAGCATAGGCCTACCACAACCGTTAGGGTCTGTGATTGTCCACTACACGGGTCTAGGACAGACTTAGGACGCGCACGCAATTTTCAAATTGCTTCTAATAACTACGTTTACAAGTTCCTTTACCATAAAGTCTCGTAATTTGTTTAGATTCGTACATTAATCGGAAGAGACTCATAAGTAGGCGCGTATGTTTGGAATTAAACCACTCTCTAGAAAGTGTCGAAACGGCTTTCACGACTCATCAAATATCTACCTATCCTATATCGTACCTACTATTCAGGTATACTATAGTAGGTACAATAGTAGGTACTAGCAAATATTTATTTAATTTCGTACGAAAACTAGCCCTGCCCGGACCTTGTACCTACAGCAATTTAATTTCTTTGATCCATTTACCTTTTTGTTATTAAATAAAAAAGTATCAAAAAATGTGACGAAATACAATAAATAAATAAGTCAGAAAAGTTAAACCCTTTCAAAACTATTATGGCTGGTGATTGAGGTTTCATACGCGTATGTTTCGGGATGCCTACAAGGATTTCATGTAACCGGCACCTTCGCGGCCGTACACGAAACAACCCACGAAAGTTTTATCACAATCGGATCAATGGTTTAGAAACGTTAAAGGACAAACAAACAAAATTTGATAAGATATAATGCATCTACACAGATTGTAAGTACTGTTCAAACTTCAACCTACTAAATATATAACGTTCACGGTTAGGTCAATGGAAAATTACTGCCCGCAACAGCCAAAGAGCGTGTGAAGTCCAACAGTATGAGGGTGTCCACACAGAAGCTAATACCCTGGGACAAATGCTCCAAGAAGATGGAGTTGACAGGAGAGAGTCTCAATGAGAACAGTCTTTGCTTGAAGCCCCTCGTAACCCATCATAGTATTTGCATGGTAATTATTAGATATCGAGTGTAGAAAGATGATGGTTTGGTTGAAGAATACGGTCATTAAGTCACGTGAAAAAATTCAAATAGTCAACGTTAGTGTAACAGTTATACAATTAGACAGAGGAGATCCTCAAGGTAGCTGACGTCAGAAGCACCTATAACCAAGAAAGATTAATGTCTATACTAATCTACACTGATATTAGAAGAGGAAAGATTTGATTTTTTGTTTGTTTGTTTGTTACGATTTAACTCAAAAACTACAGGACTGATTTCAAAAATTCTTTCACCATTAGAAAGCTACATTATCTCTGAGTAACATAGGCTATATTGTAATCCGGAATTCCCGCGGGAACTCCGAAATTATCGCGGATGAAACCGCGCGGGACAGCTAGTATTGAATATACTCGTATTAGAGTTTCTACGTAAGTAGGTACCTACTTCTTAAAAACCGCTTCTGGGAAAGTCTGGAATAAGTAATAATTATGTTGATATCTCCTAAATGTGCTATTACTTACTGGTCATAATTATCTTATCTACTACTTAGGCCCAGTCCGCCCAGTATCCACCAAAGCGGAAAGGAGAGGAGATGAGAGGAGTTATGTTTTGAATAACCAATCAGATTTCGTTATTTCCACATCTCCTCTCCGCTTAAAACCGTTTTTTTATAACTGTATTTTCGGTTTTTTTATTTATTAACTTTTTTCAAGCTTTCCCTTTCCAGAACCGTACTGTGTCGTTCAAGAAAGAAATACTCTATTGTCTGTTTTACTCTACGTGCTTCTGCCGATTCAACTAATTTTTTTTTAGTCCGTCTTGTAGATTATGAAAAAATACTGGACACGTATTTTTTATTAACGGCGATACTTGAGTTGATATTTCGCATGACGTCACTATCAGGACAGTTTGTATGGCGGTTTTAGCGGTTAGTGACGTCACGACCCCCTCACCCTAAACTTTAATGCGCTTTATCTCTGTATATTTTAATTTATTTGAAAAAGCAAAAAATACGTGTCTGTTGTTTTTTTTTCTAACTGACGGATTGATTTTCAAAAGTAGTCAACATCCCAAGTTTGTGGCGTTTTGTGGTGACGTTTGACGGTTATTTTTTTTTCTTCAGCCGGACGTGGGGGCTCCGGTGGTTGCGGAAGATGGCCTTTGGGGCATCATATCCGGTTGGGTTACCGAACAATGTCAGCAGTCGCCGAGTCCAACGATCTTCACCCGGATATCTTCGACGGTTGTGCGGAGTTGGATAGATAAATATAGATTAATTCCCTAGATTCTAACTTCCCTTAAAAGTGATAGCAATCATTGTAAATAAGCTGCTAAGATGTATCAATTAGAATTTAAACTAACTGGGTTACCTATTGAATCAAATCAAATCCAATCAATAATTTTACAATCACTTATCCTACTTCCTACTAATAGGTATTATAATTGTGAAAGTGTGGATATTTGGATGTTTGTTACTCAATCACGCAAAAACGGCTGAACGGATTTGGATGAAATTTGGCATGCACGTTGTCAGGGGTACAGATAAGGACATAGGGTACTTTTTATCCCAGAATTCCCGCGCGAACTCTGAAATTAGCGCGTGTGAAACCGCGGGGCACAGCTAGTAATCATACAATCGTCAGCAGGTTCTGAAGCCCAAATTCATGACGATCAACATCATTACAGTGAACCAACATTACGTTAATAGCAAGTTTCGAGTCGAGGCTTGCATTTAATGTAATGTTGGTTACTGTAACGATGTTGATCGTCATGATTTTTGGTTCCCTAGCTAACGATCGATACGATAACGTTGTCAAAACGTTGTCGAGACTGCCGGCCCTGGTTTGCTTATACAGTAGGTAATTACTATGATCTATACTATAATAAAAGAGAAGAATCCGCGATTCTGTACATTGAATATTTTTACCTAAAATTGAGAGGGGAGATAAAATAATAATAATAATAATCCACTTCACAACACACAGATCTACTTGATCCCACACTAAGCTATAAGCTTGTGTCGTGGATACCAAGCAAACGTGGTATATACTACACATATTATTACATATATATTATACTATAGATATATACATATACAAACCCAGACTGGAAAATGGAACCCTGTGTTCATCACACAAAGTCCACCCCCGCCGGGAATCGAACCCAGAACCTCTTGATTAGCGGGCAGACATGGTGACCATTGCGCCAATCGGGTCGCCAAAAGAAGAGTAACCAACCACAAAAAAAGTTTTTAAAATCTTTTCTGTCTGTCTGTTCGCGATAATCTCAGAATCTTCTGAACGGATTGTCATGCGGTTTTCACAAGTAGATTAAGCTTAGCCTGGAGTTACATATAGGCTTTGTTTCATTGAAATCGGATGTCGGGAAAAAAGTTGTCGTAAGTATAAAAACCTTTCGCGCGGGTGAAACCGCGAGGCACAGCTAGTATTTAATATTTATAATTATTTTATAACTTTGCATGGAGAGGGTAATAAATTCAGTAATAAATAAACTGGAGTCTTTCTCTTTATCTCATTTATCTGTATTTAACTATGCAGTTATTATAATATGTAAAATAGATAAAATTTAATTTTGCAAAGAGACTATTTTTAACGTCTTTTGCCTATATATATATATTACCCGCGGTAATTTCGGAGTTCCCGTCGAAATTCCGGGTTAAAATATGGTCTATGTTACTGAGGAATAATGTAGCATTCTAAAAATAAAAATAAAAAAAAAAAATAAAAACCATATTTTATTGCCAAAAAAAAAAATACAATAATCAAATGGTGAAAGAATTTTTGAAATTGGGCCAGTAGTTTTTAGTTCAATCGTAACAAACTAACAAACAAACAAAAATACTAATCTTTCTGATTTATAATATTAGGACCAAAAATAATAATCTTTCCTCTTTATAATAGATAATAGTTAATAGTAATAGTTGTTAAGACTATTATAGCTTTCCCCCAGTTTCACCTACGTTTTTTGGGTGGTCGTGAGTATAACCTTTTATGGGGGTTGGATATCCGCGCCTATTTAAGAGCAAAGGGGTTGAAAAATTGTGTAGGTACTACTATTATAAATGAGAAAGTGAGTTTGTTTGTTACCAACGCTTTCACGCCTTAACGGCTCAACCGATCAACATGAAATTTTGAAAGAGAAGGACATAGGGTACTTTTTATCCCGGAATTCCCGCGGGAACTCCAAAATTGATGCAGCTGAAGCAGCAGGGAACAGCTAGTAAGAAATAAACTGCGCTCTTAAACGTTTACAGAGCACCGGGATCAAGTAGATCTGTGTGTTGTGAAGTGAATTATTATTATTATTATTACTTAACCGAAAGACGTGAGAACAATCAATAGCAAAGAGGACGTAGACAAAAATGTCTTATCTTGTGAAATCGACAAGTTCTTCAAATAACAGACAGACAATATCAATGTTACTTAAGCAACAGACAAACAGTCAAATAAACCCCGCACTCAAGAATCAACTGAGCAAGTTGCTTTTTCAATAGCGACAGAATTATTTTTAGATGGGATCAACTCACTCGACACTGTTAAGCAAATAGCGGAAAACGAATGTTCCTTTCGGTTGCCACGAGAAAAAAATGTTAAATTATATTGTTTACTAGCTGTTCCGCGCGGTTTCACCCGCGATAATTTCGAAGTTCCCGCGGAATCGTTCCATACAAACTTTTCATCCCCTTTTCATCCCCTTAGGTGTTGAATTTTCAAAAAATGCCGAGGTGATACAAAGAACACACCCTCCAAGTTTCAGGTCTCTACGATCAGCGGTTTACGCTGAGCGTTGATCCATCAGTCATTCAGGGCAAAGCATTTTATATGTATTGTTTATTTATATTAAAACAGTTCTGTAATTTAATAAAATCATCAAAAGAATAGAAATAACTACCTACATAAGTAATTGTAAGTATTATGCGCATGGCTGATAATATTATGGAAATGCCTACCATCAGTGCAAACTACATGATACGATAAGATAACGGAAAGAACATACATACAACACCTGGAAAAAATATATAAATGCATGTTAAAATAGAGCAAACTCGTGAAAAGCATTATGTGCAAACAAGCGGGCATATATGTATACAACGTGTTAATGAATTAACTGAAAACTAGAAAGTAGTTTGCTCATAATCAACTAGCGAATCGATCGCACTATGTTTTAATATAGGTTATATTTTTTCATTTTTACTAGCCCATGTCTAAATTATTTATAATACAATATTTGGCGCGTACGCCGCCTGCAGCAAAAAAATTCGAACCGGTAGGCGCGGGCGTAGCGCTTGTAATTTCGTAGATAGGTCACCTTCAAAGTAATGTTGAATAACTTTTACAATACAAATTTTTTCGACATAAAATATATTTTAATCATATTATTGTTTATTTTTTTTAATGGGTATCAGGTTTTCAGTTAATTCATTAACACGTTGTATAAATCGGAGCAAAAATACTAAAGAATGGATCGTTATTTTGAAGAATCCAAAATGATGGAGAAGTGCGCTAGAGATCCACTGACGATACCAAAGAGAAGGAAGGGCACACCTACGTGCAGTGGTTCATCCATCCATGTATTACCTAATTCTGTGAACCCGCTGCTTCCCGGTGAACAAGTTTAATATTAGCTTTAAATTAAACCAGAGCTTTTTTAAATTTGAAGGTTTAATCCCCACGCTAAATAAAATGATAGATGAAATAGTACATTGTTATCCTAGGGGTGAAAGTAACTTATTTAGTCCCGAGACGGGGTTTGGCACCGGAGCGTAGCGAGGGCGCCAATAGATCGAGGGACTAAATAAGTCTTTCTCCCGAGGGTAACACTGTGCTTTTCATTACGAATGCAAGGAAAGTCAAAATAAAAATAAGAATTAGCTAAAGAAAAAATGAGTGAAGATCGGATAGTCGCTTGACACTTTCCCACCTATTTCTTTTTCTTTGGCCGGCTAGCTATTCAGCCAGTATTTTTTATTTACATTGTGGCGACCTAAAAAAAAATATTTTCTTTAATTATTAAGTATTAATTAAAGAAAATAAAAAAATATAAATAGGAATTAGCTTAAGAAAAGTGAGTGAATTTAATTTTAATAAATACCTACTTAAACTTTACGTTATTTCAATTTTACATCGCGCTGGCTGTATAGAAAGTTGAAACATGGTTCAATAGAAATGTGAAAATAGACCTAGTTTTTTTTTAATAATTTGACAGTTGTCAGTTGAAAGCGATTCTCCCTAGGGCTGAAAAGGGTTACTTTCAACCCGCTTCTCAGGCAACTTCAGACCTACTTTCCGAGTATGAGTAATGAAAAAGTCTTTTCGGAAAACAGAAGATGAAGAATAAGAATTTGTCGTTCTTAATGGAATGTCTAAATAATCTAGCAACACAAAATATAATAATTATATATACTTACATATATCCAAGTCACTAAACCCCAGAAAATTTTTCTATTCAGCTATTCTATTCTATATATATTATTTAGGAATAGCTGCGCGGGCACAGCGACGCACAGTTTTACAGAATTTACGTACTGAAGTTAGTTTCCGTAAAACACCTAAGACGACTCAAGGAATAGGAAATATGAATTTCGGTATACTTTTAATATCGGATCATATCTTGATTACTTCACGGTCACTACTCTGGATAGCTCTGGTGGTTCCAGTTGTGGTTGGGTTGTTGATGTTGAGAGCTCCTGAGAGCCCTGCTTTCTTTGTGAAGATCGGTGAAGTCGATGTAAGTCTATTTTATGGAATAAGCTTTGTTAAATGCCTTCATGCCAATATAAGTGACTTATCAGATCAAAGCTAGACAAGCATAGCACAAAAATATTCATACATTCTGTATGTGAAAACCTAAAGGCTGTAGCGACTTAAATATAGACCTAATTGTCAATTTAGCTGTAAGTTGATGCTGTAAGATGATGTAAGCGATGATAGCTCAGTGGTTGGTGCGTTCGGATTAAACGCCGCAAGGTGTAGGTTCAAACCCTAACAATGAGCTTGAGCTGTCGGTGAAGGAAAACATCGTGAGGAAACCATAGCATGGTGGTAGGGCGCTCTCTAGTGCCCGGCTGGCTAGCTACCACCTTCAAGTTGCAAATCTGTCGCCAAGCACCTAACGGTGTGTTCCGGCAGCCCCACTTGAAAGCCAGTTCCCATCCCCATTCCAGGTCGGCAACGCATCTGCATGCCTTCTGGTGTTGCAGATGTCCATGGGCGGCGGTAATCACTTACCATCAGGTGTACCACTTGCCCGTTTGCCCCCTATGACATAAAAAAAAAAAAAAAAAGTTTTCCAACGTAAATAAAATAAAATAAATAAATAAAATACTTGGTTATCTCTGAATTGTAAACACATGAAATTTTAATATTAACTAATCCCCAACTTAACAGAAAGCTACGGCAGCTATACCATCTTTGAGAGGATTAGATGCAAACTATAAAAATCTGAAACTGCAAATTCCTTTTTCACTATATATAGGTACTTTTATTTATTTATTTATTTATTTAACAATTAATGCACACAAGGACAACAAAAAAGGAAAAAAAGTATAAAAGTAATCATATATATATATTTTATACGAATTTATTTATCTCTATTAGGTAGTTTTATTTGGGTTATATCTATATTTACACACCAGATAATCCCTGTGCTTCTTTATAAATTTCTATCTAGAATCTAAAATACTAAATGCACATCCAAGTATGTGCTTACAGCAAAAGATATGTTGCCGCGGCACACTCGCTACACTTGCTCAGTCATGCGTTGAGGTCGCTGTTCGAACTTATCATAACTTTGCAGGTCAAAATGGCCGCAAAGTTTTCTTCGCGTTGATATTATTACGCTACATTTATTATGAATATATTATAAGTTTTTATGATGTGCTGTTAAATATTTTCCGATAAGATATATTGTACAGCACCTTGATTCGATGATCGACGATCGTACTTGATTGCGATTTCCCTGTGCACCCTATATATGTTGTCTTGAAGAGATCGCTCTGAGCGATAAGACCGCACCGATATTGTCACACTTCATTGAAATTTTATTCCCCGAATGAGTGAATTCCTGCAGGAACTCCGGAGATTGTGAATTTGTGAGGTTTTAGGTGGTAATCTTTGGATCTACTGAACCCATTTTGAACATTATTTCACTTATGGGAAGCTACTGTGATCCTGAGTGAATATTAATCGACAGTCGGTAACAGAGTTCATAAATAATCAACGGCGTTTAGAAATAAATTCACTCTTTTGTCTGAAGTACTTGTTTTTGGACCTAACACGAAGATTCTTTTAGTACCTACCTGTAGGTACCTGGAAAAGGTTGCGTTACTGAGGCACAGATAGTAATAATACTTTACTTGGCTGATATAATTTTATAACCTGCTCTATTCAACTGACCTTAATTAGAGCAGGTAATAAAAAATGACTTGCGTACCTTATTATTAACAGAATATATTGGGTAAACCAACTTGTTCAATGTTTGTTTGTTTTTTCTTGTGTGTTTTGCTGGAATAAAATATATAATATACTAGCTGTGCCCCGCGGTTTCACCCGCGTGAGTTTCGGGATTCCCGCAGGAACTCCAATGCAGTCTAATTTACTCCTTATAACAACAGCTAATTAGCAGTGAAAGTCCCGTCAATATCGATCCAACCGTTTCGGAGATTCACCCGCGTGAGTTTCGGAATTCCCGCAGGAACTCCAAACTTCTTTTATATAAACCTTGTCCTGACAATAACGAACACAAAAAAAAATATCCAATTTGGTGCAGTCGTTTGTAACTTATGCGCTTACCAACACATTTGGCGATTCATTTTTATTATATAGAAGATTATGGATGTGGAAGAGTGGGACCTACTGGCACAAGTACCCATATTAAATGCTTCAAAGTAGGTCCCAACAACCACTTGCAACCTTTATATTATAACATAATAAATACCTGTTTTGAATTTTGAATTTGACTTTTTAACGAGAGTTTGTTAGAATTTATGCCTTAACTACTCAACAGAACAAAATGAAATTTTACATACACGTTACCAGGGGTACAGAGAAGTAGGTACTTTTCACCCCGGGGTTCTCGCAAGAACTGAAAATAACGCGGGTGAAGCTGCGTCTACGTATTTGTTAATTTTAAAGTTACTAGATGGAGCTCACGAGTTCATGAAACAAAGCCTATAAATTACTCCAAGCTAAGCTTCATCATGAAATTTCACATACTTACACATTGTCAGAGGTACCTACAGAAAAGTAGTTTTTATCCCGGAATTATCAGCTCTCGTTGGAACTCTGAAAATAACACGGTTGAAACTGCTTACTGCAGCGATCAGCTAGGAATTTCTTGATTTTAAAGTCACTAGCTGGTGCTCACGAGTTCATAAAACAAAGCCTATAAATTACTCCAAGCTAAGCATAATCCAATTGTGAAAACCTCATGAAATTCCGTTCAGTAGTTTCGGAGACAGAAACAATTTATAAACATTATTTAGGTAGGTGCTTGTGTTTTGAACCTACCACGAAGATTCATTTAGTACCTGTACCTGGAAAGATACTGAGGCACAGATAGTAGTAATACTTTACAAAACTGATGAGATTTTATTACCTGCTCTATTCAACTGACCTTAAATAGAGCAGGTAATAAAAAAATGACTTGCGTACCTTATCTATACAAATATTATAAAGAGATAAGATTTATTTATGACGCACGACCCGTGGACCCCCCGGCTATTTCCTCTGGTGGGTCCAAGGTGAATTTTTATCGTATGTTTGTTTGAAATGGATAAACGAAGAAACTACTGAATTGATAAAAAATTCTTTCATTCAGCTACTGAAAACTAGTGTTCCTAAGTGACAATAGGGTACTTTTTATCCCATAACTCCCACAGGAACTCCGAAATGAACGTGAATGAAACCATGGACGATTGACTAGTAATATACATATATCATTTTATAAAATTAGTAGCTATCTCCCGCGGTTTCGCCCGCGTTAATTTCGGAGTACCCGCGGGAATTCGGGTATTCGGAATAAACTATAGATATAAACCTTCCTCATGAATTACTCTGTTTATTGGTGAAAACCAAATGAAAAGTCGTACAGTAGTTTTTGAGTTTATCGCGAACAGACAGCGAAAGCGACTTCATTTTATACTATGTAAAGAAAATGTAGGACCTAGCTATAGATATTTTGACTATGGCTTTACGCAATATTTCGCATTTATAGGTATTATTATATTAGGTAAGACGTGGTGATAGTTTATATTATTTCTAACTTAGGAAGCAAAGTACAGGGCTAAACGTCATTGATTCACTCACATTCTAATGAAAATAGATGTGAAAAAATTAAATAAAACACAACAAATTATTTTATATACTTTATTAATGATAAAAGATCACAGGAATCATAAAATAAGTTCACAAAAATCCAGACTTAAAAAAACTGACAAGGACAATAAAATTACAAAGGGTGGTTTTGAAACGAATGACGTGTGTATGTGTGCGTGTGTGTGTATGTGTGTGTTGGTCCACTAGCAAAGTTTGTACAAAATAGACACTAAAATAGTGTTCTGTCAAAGTGTCTAATATTCCCAGGGCCTCCAATAGGTTGAAGATATGCCTCTAGCACGTTCCAATTGGCTACGTTCTTTCCTCAAGTCCATGTCGCGCCCCTCCCGGACGAGAATTGTGTCGCTATCCCGAGTACTGTGTTCATGCGGGGACCGCGATCTTTCTCGCTTAGATTTATGACTGCTATGGTATTTGGACGAAAATTGTGGGGTTTTTGGAGACATTACTTGTTTGTAGTCACGTTTGGTGTCTTTATAAATTGACGGAGGTGAGCATTCGACTTTCTTTTCTTCAGCTTTAGTACTTTCTCGTTCCTTCATGGCAAGTTTTTGTTTATTAGTTTGATATACTCTCTTAATGTTCTCAACTCTTTTTTCCAACTTTTCAGGATTTACCAGTGGTCTTTTGTAAAGCTGTAATATATTAACTGATACATTTCGGATGTGTTCTTCTGTAACTCGGAACAGCGAAAACCAGTGTGGGTTGTTTGGCAGTGGTAAGCCAATCTTACGGGCTGCGAGATAGATGCAAGCGCAGGCTATCGTGTCCGGGGGGGAGCTCATATAGACATCACTCCTTAGGGCATCATTCGTATAATTCACAGTCAATTGCATCAACTGACTATTCTTTTCATATTGAAACACTTGTAAATGCACCACAATTAAATACTTATGTGGATGTTTAACATGGACACAAAAGCCAAGTTCTTTTAGGACTCGTCTCTCGGCATTGATCACTTGATTTTTCAGTTCAATATTGTTATGATCAACTAATGGTATGATAGGCTTTAGTGCTCTCACCTGTTTTATATGATGAAACACATTGATAATGTCTTGAATTCTGCGAGATTCATCTTCAACCAACCATTTCGAGTAATAAAACCTCTGGAGGTGTATCTGTCCAGTGGCCATGGAGACTTGTGGTAATTTAAGTATACCAGCATTTTGAATCAATTCGCAGTCCAATATTTGCACATCAGTCTCGGTTTCCAGATCGAGGCCGTCAGCTAGAGATAGAGTTTCCTTGAAAGCTGACTCGGGTAACAAACAGTTGTAGATTTTCCCGTAGTTTTTTTGAGGCTTCACAGCAATTTCCATCGTGGTTTTCACTTGTTTTTGAGTCGTATTCATTTTGGAATCACGCTTACTCGTCAAAAAATCTCTTTGTTAATCCAGTGCTTTAAGCTGCCGCTTTTGTTTTGCAATGAAAACAAACGCTTCGGAATAAGAAAAGGGAAAACTTCAATCACTATTTGTATTTTCTACGGTACCGCCAAGCGTGTTCACAGCTTTAGACTGCACCACAAACTGAACTGGATTTGAGCATAGCTACACTTATATATGCACCAAAATCTAAAATGGATTCCGTTGCCATATATCAAAAAGTTGCCATAGGTATATCCAAAAATTATCGAAATATAATTTGTTTCCAATCGCTAAAGAAAATACAGTGAACATAATTATTAGGGACAAAGCTCGTATTTTTATGTACTTACCTAATTTCTTGTTTGATACGACAACAATATAAGCAAACAGAGCAATTCTAAAATGCTTATTATATTTTAACGTGCTAATAGTAACATTATTAATTTTGACAATTGGCAACACTGGAAACGTGTTCCAGTGACAAAATCAAATAATAATAATAATAAAGAAAATTATTATCATTAATTCTGTGACGTTTCTTCTAATTTGAATAACTTTCGTCAAAATAGCAGTTTGCAGGATTGGGTGGGATTGTAGTTTACTATTTTGCTTATACGTATATATAATCCGTTTTTTTATCATAAATAATCAAAAAGTAATTATTACTCGTCATTATTATTTTGCCAAGTTTTATCTGTAAATTCATATTGAGTTAACGGTTCCACGTGACAATTTCAAATTTGATACTTTTTAGATGTAGGAAAGGCTTCGGAAACTTCACCAAAAAAAATGTAGAGGAATATAAACGTTATCACCGTACTCCACACAGCTCACATTCCTCGGGAGATATAGCATCGGAGGCTTCAAAGTCTATCAACAGAATTCAAATTAGAATCGCCTAAAAATACCTCTGGAACCAAGCCGTTTTTGAAAATGTGGCAAGAAATAATAATATTATAAGTTTTTTTGAAGTTGAATGGAGTTATTGATAGGATAAGATAATAATGATGTAGATAATGTAAAGCTGAAAAATAATCAGGTAGGTCCTAGCTATATCACACCACTCTCCACACTCAATCTAGGGCATTGATCAGACTAAACAAAAATTAATAATAATAATAATCCACTTCACAACACTCAGATCTACTTGACCCCACACTAAGCTATAAGCTTGTGTCGTGGAAAACAAGCAAACGTGGTATATACGTACTAGGTACACAATACACACATACACACCCAGACTGGAAATATAACAAGCATTTTAGAATTGCTGGTATATACTACACATGTTATTACATATATATTATAATATATATACACCCAGACTGGAAAATTAAACCCTGTGTTCATCACACATAGTCCACCCCCACCGGGAAGCGAACCCGAAATTGAAATCGAAATTGGTCTAAGAGGCCAATAAAAAAATTGCACTGTGTTCTACCTGCAGTCAAGCACTTTCATTTGATACCCATCCCATACCTATAGTGAGCCTAGTGGAATAGTACATTGTTATCCAAGGGGTGAAAGTAACCCATTTAGTGCCGAGACGGGGTTTGGCTTTACTTTCAACCCGCTTCTCAGGCAACTTCAGACCTACTTTCCGAGCATGAGTAATGAAAAAATATTTAATCCGCCATTTTGTGGCGGCGGCCATCTTGGATTTACAATTAAACTGAATACATTCAATTATTGTATTGTCTTGCGATTGGATTTTTGTTTAACTCAAAAACTACTGGAACGATTCCAAAAATTCTTTCACCAAATATTTTCCTAGATCTACCTGATTATTTTTCAGCTTTACATTATCTACATCATTATTATCTTATCCTATCAATAACTCCATTCAATTTAAAAAAAACTTATAATATTATTATTTCTTGCCACATTTTCAAAAACGGTTTGGTTCCAGAGGTATTTTTAGGCGATTCTAATTTGAATTCTGTTGATAGACTTTGAAGCCTGCGATGCTATATCTCCCGAGGAATGTGAGCTGTGTGGAGTACGGTGATAACGTTTATATTCCTCTACATTTTTTTTGGTGAAGTTTCCGAAGCCTTTCCTACATCTAAAAAGTATCAAATTTGAAATTGTCACGTGGAACCGTTAACTCAATATGAATTTACAGATAAAACTTGGCAAAATAATAATAACGAGTAATAATTACTTTTTGATTATTTATGATAAATAAACGGATTATATATACGTATAAGCAAAATACTAAACTACAATCCCACCCAATCCTGCAAACTGCTATTTTGACGAAAGTTATTCAAAATAAATTAGAAGAAACTTCACAGAATTAATGATAATAATTTTCTTTATTAATATTATTATTTGATTTTTTCACTGGAACACGTTTCCAGTGTTGCCAATTATCAAAATTAATAATGTTACTATTAGCACGTTAAAATATAATAAGCATTTTAGAATTGCTCTGTTTACTTATATTGTTATCGTATCAAACAAGAAATTAGGTAAGTACATAAAAATACGAGCTTTGTCCCTAATAATTATGTTCACAGTATTTTCTTTAGCGATTGGAAACAAATTATATTTCGATAATTTTTGGATATACCTATGGCAACTTTTTGATATATGGCAACGGAATCCATTTTAGACTTTGGTGCATATATAAGTGTAGCTATGCTCATATCCAGTTCAGTTTGTGGTGCAGTCTAAAGCTGTGAACACGCTTGGCGGTACCGTAGAAAATACAAATAGTGATTAAAGTTTTCCCTTTTCTTATTCCGAAGCGTTTGTTTTCATTGCAAAACAAAAGCGGCAGCTTAAAGCACTGGATCAATAAAGAGATTTTTTGACGAGTAAGCGTGATTCCAAAATGAATACGACTCAAAAACAAGTGAAAACCACGATGGAAATTGCTGTGAAGCCTCAAAAGAACTACGGGAAAATCTACAACTGTTCGTTACCCGAGTCAGATTTCAAGGAAACTCCATCTCAAGCTGACGGCCTCGATCTGGAAACCGAGACCGATGTGCAAATATTGGACTGCGAATTGATTCAAACTGCTGGTATACTTAAATTACCACAAGTCGCCATGGCCACTGTCACTGGACAGATACACCTCCAGAGGTTTTATTACTCGAAATGGTTGGTTGAAGATGAATCTTGCAGAATTCAAGATATTATCAATGTGTTTCATCATATGAAACAGGAGAGAGCACAAAAGCCTATCATACCATTAGTTGATCATAACAATATTGAACTGAAAAATCAAGTGATCAATGCCGAGAGACGAGTCCTAAAAGAACTTGGCTTTTGTGTCCATGTTAAACATCCACATAAGTATTTAATTGTGGTGCATTTACAAGTATTACAATGTGAAAAGAACAGTCAGTTGATGCAATTGACTGTGAATTATACGAATGATGCCCTAAGGAGTGATGTCTACATGAGGTCCCCCCCGAACACGATAGCCTGCGCTTGCATCTATCTCGCAGCCCGTAAGATTGGCTTACCACTGCCAAACAACCCACACTGGTTTTCGCTGTTCCGAGTTACAGAAGAACACATTCGAAATGTATCAGTTAATATATTGCAGCTTTACAAAAGACCACTGGTAAATCCTGAAGAGTTGGAAAAAAGAGTTGAGAACATTAAGAGAGTATATCAAACTAATAAACAAAAACTTGCCATGAAAGAACGAGAAAGTACTAAAGCTGAAGAAAAGAAAGTCGAATTCTCACCCCCGTCAATTTATAAAGACACTAAACGTGACTACAAACAAGTAATGTCTCCAAAAACCCCATCATTTTCGTCCAAATACCATAGCAGTCATAAATCTAAGCGAGAAAGATCGCGGTCCCCGCACGAACACAGTACTCGGGATAGCGACACAATTCTCGTCCGGGAGGGGCGCGAAATGGACTTGAGGAAAGAACGTAGCCGATTGGAACGTGCTACAGGCATATCTTCAACCTATTGGAGGCCCTGGGAATATTAGACACTTTGACAGAACACTATTTTAGTGTCTATTTGGTACAAACTTTGCTAATGGACCAACACACACATACACACACACACACGTCATTCGTTTCTAAACCACCCTTTGTAATTTTACTGTCCTTGTCAGTTTTTTTAATCCTGGATTTTTGTGTACTTATTTTATGATTCCTGTGATCCTTTATCATTAATAAAGTATATAAAATCATTTGTTGTGTTTTATTAAATTTTTTCACATCTGTTTTCATTAGAATGTGAGTGAATCAATGACGTTTAGCCCTGTACTTTGCTTCCTAAGTTAGAAATAATATAAACTAACACCACATCTTACATAATATAATAATACTGTGAAAGTATATACACTATATACACTATAAATGTGAAAGATTGCGTAAATCCACAGTCAAAATATCTATAAGTAGGTAGGTCCTACATTTTCTTTACATAGTATAAAATGAAGTCGCTTTCGCTGTCTGTTCGCGATAAACTCAAAAACTACTGTACGGCTTTTCATTTAGTTTTCACCAATAAACAGAGTGATTCGTGAGGAAGGTTTATATCTATAGTCTATCCTGGAATTCCCGCGGGAACTCCGAAATTAACGCGGGTGAAACCGCGGGAGATAGCTACTTATATTATAAAATGATATATTACTAGTCAATCGCCCATGGTTTCATTCACGTTAATTTCGGAGTTCCTGTGGGAATTATGGGATAAAAAGTACCCTATGTCACTATTCTCACTTAGGAACCTATACCTACTTGCGACGTGTCTCGGATGGGAACAGTCCTCGTAATTATTGAGGAGTTCTCCTGGTACATCACCATTAGTTCCACTTTACCATATACATTGTGACGAGCATAAATTGTTTAGAATTCATAATAAAGTTAAATAATCGGAACCCGTAAAATACCTATTTTTGAGTAGTTCCGATGACCATCTGTGGTCCTCATCATCAGTTCCACTTCTTCAAATTTTGCTTTCCGAAAGCAAATAAACGATTCATTATAAAAAATACAAAATCGCTATAGGTGTGCCTATAATTTTTAAGAGTTTCATCGATTTCTCTAAGATCCCATCATCCGATCCCAGCTTGGTAGTAATGGGACCTACTTGGGATTATACCCTATTAAACAAAAAAAGAATTTTCCAAGTTGGTCCAACCGTCTTCCAGTAATCGGTGAACAATGAACATACATAAAATAAAGAAAAACATACATACTTACAGCCGAATGCAGAACCCTCTCCTTTTTCGAAGTCGATTAAAAAGGATATTGGGTAAGTAGGTACTTTTATTCACGGATTTCCGCAGGAACTTCGAAATTAACGCGAGTGTAACCTCAGGGAGCCGGGAGCTAGTGATTAATAGATATTTGAAAGATATTTAGTCTGAAATAAAGTTAATACTAGGTGTAATCTAAAATCCTACTAATGCACGATGTCAGGGGTAGAGAGAAGGACAAAGGGTACGTTTTATCCCGGAATTCCCGCGGGACCTCCAAAATCACCTCGGGTGAAGCCGCAGTGTGCTAGTATCATTATAAATGCGAATGTGACTTCGTTTGTTACGCTCTCACGCCTTAACGACAACCTATCATCATGAAATTTTACATACTTACACATTGTCAGAGGTACCTACAGAATAGTACATTGTTATCCTAGGGGTGAAAGTAACTTATTTAGTCCCGAGACGGGGTTTGGCGCCCGAGCGTAGCGAGGGCGCTAATAGATCGAGGGACTAAATAAGTCTTTCTCCCGAGGGTAACACTGTGCTTTTCATTACGAATGCAAGGAAAGTCAAAATAAAAATAGGAATTAGCTAAAGAAAAAATGAGTGAAGATCGGATAGTCGCTTGACAGTTGACACTTTCCCACCTATTTCTTTTTCTTTGGCCGGCTAGCTATTCAGCCAGTATTTTTTATTTACATTGAGGCAACCTAAAAAAAATATTATCTTTAATTATTAAGTATTAATTAAAGAAAATAAAAAAATATAAATAGGAATTAGCTTGAGAAAAAGTGAGTGAATTTTATTTTAATTAATACCTACTTAAACTTTACGTTATTTAAATTTTACATCGCGCTGGCTGTATAGAAAGTTGAAACATGGTTCAATAGAAATGTGAAAATAGACCTAGTTTTTTTTTAATAATTTGACAGTTGTCAGTTGAAAGCGATTCTCCCTAGGGCTGAAAAGGGTTACTTTCAACCCGCTTCTCAGGCAATTTCAGACCTACTTTCCGAGTATGAGTAATGAAAAAGTAGTTTTTATCCCGGAATTATCAGCTCTCGTTGAAAGTTGAAGATAACGCGGTTGAAACTGCTTACTGCAGCGATCAGCTAGGAAGTTCTTGATTTTAAAGTTACTAGCTGGAGCTCACGAGTTCATGAAACCAACCTTATACATTACTCCAAGCTCAGCTTAATCCAATTGTGAAAACCTCATGAAATTCCGTTCAGTAGTTTCAGAGAATTTATAATATTTAGAATACTTGTGTTTTGGACCTACCACGAAGATTCATTTAGTACCTGTACCTGGAAAGGGTTGTTAGTGAGGCACAGATAGTAGTAATACTTTACAAGACTGATAAAATTTTATTACCTGCTCTATTCAATTGACCTTAAATAGAGCAGGTAATAAAAAATGACCTCCGTACCTTATCTATACAAATATTATAAAGAGATAAGATTTATTTATGACACACGACCCGTGGACCCCCCGGCTAGACCCCCTGGTGGGTCCACGGCGAATTCTTATCGTATGTTTGTTTGAAATAGATAAACGAAAAAAACTACTGAACTAAAAAAAAATCTTTCATTCAGCTACTGAAAGCTAGTGTTCCTAAGTGAGAATAGTGACATAGGGTACTTTTTATCCCATAATTCCCACAGGAACTCTGAAATTAACGTGAATGAAACCATGGGCGATTGACTAGTAATATATCATTTTATAATATAAGTAGCTATCTCCCGCGGTTTCACCCGCGTTAATTTCGGAGTTCCCGCGGGAATTCCAGGATAGACTATAGATATAAACCTTCCTCACGAATTCCTCTGTTTATTGGTGAAAACCAAATGAAAAGCCGTACAGCAGTTTTTGAGTTTATCGCGAACAGACAGCGAAAGCGACTTCATTTCATACTATGTAAAGAAAATGTAGGACCTACCTATAGATATTTTGACTATGGCTTTACGCAATCTTTCACATTTATAGGTATTATTATATTAGGTAAGATGTGGTGTTAGTTTATATTATTTCTAACTTAGGAAGCAAAGTACAGGGCTAAACGTCATTGATTCACTCACATTCTAATGAAAACAGATGTGAAAAAATTTAATAAAACACAACAAATGATTTTATATACTTTATTAATGATAAAGGATCACAGGAATCATAAAATAAGTACACAAAAATCCAGGATTAAAAAAACTGACAAGGACAGTAAAATTACAAAGGGTGGTTTAGAAACGAATGACGTGTGTGTGTGTGTATGTGTGTGTTGGTCCATTAGCAAAGTTTGTACCAAATAGACACTAAAATAGTATTCTGTCAAAGTGTCTAATATTCCCAGGGCCTCCAATAGGTTGAAGATATGCCTGTAGCACGTTCCAATCGGCTACGTTCTTTCCTCAAGTCCATTTCGCGCCCCTCCCGGACGAGAATTGTGTCGCTATCCCGAGTACTGTGTTCGTGCGGGGACCGCGATCTTTCTCGCTTAGATTTATGACTGCTATGGTATTTGGACGAAAATGATGGGGTTTTTGGAGACATTACTTGTTTGTAGTCACGTTTAGTGTCTTTATAAATTGACGGAGGTGAGAATTCGACTTTCTTTTCTTCAGCTTTAGTACTTTCTCGTTCTTTCATGGCAAGTTTTTGTTTATTAGTTTGATATACTCTCTTAATGTTCTCAACTCTTTTTTCCAACTCTTCAGGATTTACCAGTGGTCTTTTGTAAAGCTGCAATATATTAACTGATACATTTCGAATGTGTTCTTCTGTAACTCGGAACAGCGAAAACCAGTGTGGGTTGTTTGGCAGTGGTAAGCCAATCTTACGGGCTGCGAGATAGATGCAAGCGCAGGCTATCGTGTTCGGGGGGGACCTCATGTAGACATCACTCCTTAGGGCATCATTCGTATAATTCACAGTCAATTGCATCAACTGACTGTTCTTTTCACATTGTAATACTTGTAAATGCACCACAATTAAATACTTATGTGGATGTTTAACATGGACACAAAAGCCAAGTTCTTTTAGGACTCGTCTCTCGGCATTGATCACTTGATTTTTCAGTTCAATATTGTTATGATCAACTAATGGTATTTGCTTTATTTTTATTTGGTATGGCTTTTGTGCTCTCTCCTGTTTCATATGATGAAACACATTGATAATATCTTGAATTCTGCAAGATTCATCTTCAACCAACCATTTCGAGTAATAAAACCTCTGGAGGTGTATCTGTCCAGTGACAGTGGCCATGGCGACTTGTGGTAATTTAAGTATACCAGCAGTTTGAATCAATTCGCAGTCCAATATTTGCACATCAGTCTCGGTTTCCAGATCGAGGCCGTCAGCTTTAGATGGAGTTTCCTTGAAATCTGACTCGGGTAACGAACAGTTGTAGATTTTCCCGTAGTTCTTTTGAGGCTTCACAGCAATTTCCATCGTGGTTTTCACTTGTTTTTGAGTCGTATTCATTTTGGAATCACGCTTACTCGTCAAAAAATCTCTTTATTGATCCAGTGCTTTAAGCTGCCGCTTTTGTTTTGCAATGAAAACAAACGCTTCGGAATAAGAAAAGGGAAAACTTTAATCACTATTTGTATTTTCTACGGTACCGCCAAGCGTGTTCACAGCTTTAGACTGCACCACAAACTGAACTGGATTGGATATGGCTACACTTATATATGCACCAACAGCTAAAATGGCTTTCGTTGCCATATATCAAAAAGTGGCCATATATCAAAAAATTATCGAAATATAATTTGTTTCTAATCGCTAAAGAAAATACAGTGAACATATTACTAGGGACAAAGCTCGTATTTTTATTTACTTACCTAATTTCTTGTTTGATACGACAATAATATTATTTGATTTTGTCACTGGAACAAGTTTCTCGTGTTGCCAGTTATCAAAAATAATAATGTTACTATTAGCAAGATAAAATATAACAAGCATTTTAGAATTGCTCTGTTTGCTTATATTATTGTCGTATCAAACAAGAAACTAGGTAAGTACATAAAAATACGAGCTTTATCCCTAGTAATATGTTCACTGTATTTTCTTTAGCGATTGGAAACAAATTATATTTCGATAATTTTTTGATATATGGCCACTTTTTGATATATGGCAACGGAAGCCATTTTAGCTGTTGGTGCATATATAAGTGTAGCCATAGCTCAAATCCAATTCAGTTTGTGGTGCAGTCTAAAGCTGTGAACACGCTTGGCGGTACCGTAGAAAATACAAATAGTGATTAAAGTTTTCCCTTTTCTTATTCAGAAGCGTTTGTTTTCATTGCAAAACAAAAACGGCAGCTTAAAGCACTGGATCAATAAAGAGATTTTTTGACGAGTAAGCGTGATTCCAAAATGAATACGACTCAAAAACAAGTGAAAACCACGATGGAAATTGCTGTGAAGCCTCAAAAGAACTACGAGAAAATCTACAACTGTTCGTTACCCGATTCAGCTTTCAAGGAAACTCCATCTCAAGCTGAAGGCCTCGATCTGGAAACCGAGACCGATGTTCAAATATTGGACTGCGAATTGATTCAAACTGCTGGTATACTTAAATTACCACAAGTCGCCATGGCCACTGTCACTGGACAAATACACCTCCAGAGGTTTTATTACTCGAAATGGTTGGTTGAAGATGAATCTCGCAGAATTCAAGATATTATCAATGTGTTTCATCAAATGAAACAGGTGAGAGCACAAAAGCCTATCATACCATTAGTTGATCATAACAATATTGAACTGAAAAATCAAGTGATCAATGCCGAGAGACGAGTCCTAAAAGAACTTGGCTTTTGTGTCCATGTTAAACATCCACATAAGTATTTAATTGTGGTGCATTTACAAGTATTACAATACAAAAATAACAGTCAGTTGATGCAATTGACTGTGAATTATACGAATGATGCCCTAAGGAGTGATTTCTATATGAGGTCCCCTCCGGACACGATAGCCTGCGCTTGCATCTATCTCGCAGCCCGTAAGATTGGCTTACCACTGCCAAACAACCCACACTGGTTTTCGCTGTTCCGAGTTACAGAAGAACACATCCGAAATGTATCAGTTAATATATTACAGCTTTACAAAAGACCACTGGTAAATCCTGAAAAGTTGGAAAAAAGAGTTGAGAACATTAAGAGAGTATATCAAACTAATAAACAAAAACTTGCCATGAAGGAACGAGAAAACACTAAAGCTGAAGAAAAGAAAGTCGAATGCTCTCCTCCGTCAATTTATAAAGACACCAAACGTGACTACAAACAAGTAATGTCTCCAAAAACCCCACAATTTTCGTCCAAATACCATAGCAGTCATAAATCTAAGCGAGAAAGATCGCGGTCCCCGCATGAACACAGTACTCGGGATAGCGACACAATTCTCGTCCGGGGGGGGCGCGACATGGACTTGAGGAAAGAACGTAGCCGATTGGAACGTGCTACAGGCATATCTTCAACCTATTGGAGGCCCTGGGAATATTAGACACTTTGACAGAACACTAGTTTAGTGTCTATTTTGTACAAACTTTGCTAGTGGACCAACACACACATACACACACACACACACACGTCATTCGTTTCAAAACCACCCCTTGTAATTTTATTGTCCTTGTCAGTTTTTTTTATCCTGGATTTTTGTGTACTTATTTTATGATTCCTGTGATCCTTTATCATTAATAAAGTATATAAAATCATTTGTTGTATTTTATTTAATTTTTTCACATCTGTTTACAATGTGAGTGAATCAATGACGTTTAGCCCTGTACTTTGCTTCCTAAGTTAGAAATAATATAAACTAACACCACTTCTTACCTAATATAATAATACCTATAAATGCGAAATATTGCGTAAAGCCATAGTCAAAATATCTATAGGTAGGTAGGTCCTACATTTTCTTTACATATGTAGAATAAAATGAAGTCGCTTTCGCTGTCTGTTCGCGATAAACTCAAAAACTACTGTACGGCTTTTCATTTGGTTTTCACCGATAAACAGAGTGATTCGTGAGGAAGGTTTATATCTATAGTATATCCTGGAATTCCCGCGAGAACTCTGAAATTAACGCGAGTGAAACCGCGGGAGATAGCTACTTATATTATAACATGATATCAATCGCCCATGGTTTCATTCACGTTAATTTCGGAGTTCCTGTGAGAATTATCAGATAAAAAGTACCCTATGTCACTATTGCCACTCAGGAACACTAGCTTTCAGTAAATGAAATAGATTTTTTTATCAATTCAGTAGTTTTTCCGTTTATCCATTTCAAACAAACACACGATAAGAATTCGCCGTGGACCCACCAGGGGGTCTAACCCGGGGGTCCACGGGTCGTGTGTCATAAATATATCTTATCTCTTTATAATATTTGTATAGATAAGGTACGCGGTCATTTTTTATTACCTGCTCTATTTAAGGTCAGTTGAATAGAGCAGGTAATAAAACTGCATCAGTTTTGTAAAGTATTATTACTATCTATGCTTCAGTAACAACCCTTTCCAGGTACAGGTACTAAATGAATCTTCTTGGTAGGTGCAAAACACAAGCACCTACCTAAACAATGTTTATGAATTGTTTCTGTCTCCGAAACTACTAAATGAAATTTCATGAGATTTTCACAATTGGATTAAGCTGAGCTTGGAGTAATGTATAAGGTTGGTTTCATGAACTCGTAAGCACCAGCTAGTAACTTTAAAATCAAGAAATTCCTAGCTGATCGCTGCAGTAAGCAGTTTCAACCGCGTTATTTTCAGAGTTCCAACGAGAGCTGATAATTCCGGGATAAAAACTACTTTTCTGCAGGTACCTCTGACAATGTGTAAGTATGTGAAATTTCATGATGATAGGTTGTCGTTAAGGCGTGAGAGCGTAACAAACGAACTCACATTCGCATTTATAATGATACTAGCACACTGCGGCTTCACCCGAGGTGATTTTGGAGTTCCCGCGGGAATTCGGGGATAAACAGTACCCTATATCCTTCTCTGTACCCCTGACATCGTGCATTAGTAGGATTTTAGATTACACCTAGTATTAACTTTATTTCAGACTAAATATCTTTCAAATATCTATTAATCACTAGCTCCCGGCTCCCTGAGGTTACACTCGCGTTAATTTCGAAGTTCCTGCGGAAATCCGTAAATAAAAGTACCTACCCTATGTCCTTTTTAACCGACTTCGAAAAAGGAGAAGGTTCTGCATCCGGCTGTAAGTATGTATGTTTTTCTTTATATATGTTCATTGTTCACCGATTACTGGAAGACGGTAGGACCAACTTGGAAAATTCTTTTTTTATTGTTTAAAAGGGTATAATCCCAAGTTGGTCCCATTACTACCAAGTTGGGATCGGATGATGGGATCTTAGAGAAATCGAGGGAACTCTTCATAATTATAGGCGATTTTTGTATTTTTTATAGTAAATCGTTTATTTGCTTTCGGAAAGCAAAATTTGAAGAAGTGGAACTGATGATAAAGACCACAGATGGTTCCGATGAACTACTCAATAATAGGTATTTCACGGGTTCCGATTATTTAACTTTAATATGGTTTCTAAACAATTTATGCTCGTCACAATACATATGGCAAAGTGGAACTGATGGTGATGTACCAGGAGAACTCCTCAATAATTAATGTCCCTGCAGTTGGCATTCGGGTAGGCTATTGTAAATTTGTAACTTTGACAAATTACAAACTAAATCACTTAAAAGCGAGAAACATTATTTTAACAAAAAAGTTCAAACCGACTTCCAAAAACAAAACTAAAAAACTTGAATAAAATACCGATTTCATTCAAAAGACAAAAGACTTAATATTTTTATTGGTTTGTGCTACCACTGATCGGTTTGAAGTCGATGACAATCCAAATTTGCAGTGGGTAGATGGGCTAAGTTAGCTCGCCGTGAGCAGAGTTGGGAGCCCTTGGAACCGTCTGTAGAAGTGCATGATTTTGATGGACTGCATAACCGACTTGCATTTGTCGCACAGTCGCACACACCGCAGGCGAAACTCTACCGTCAGCTGCCATGGCATTTACCGAAACAGGCAGGCAGGTATACTCACGGTGGGCGTGAGTATGTTGCGGATGTTATGCTTTTCAATAAAGACAAATTAAGCGGAATAAACTCCGTCTAAACACTATCATAAACATGCTGTGTTAAGATGACACCCTTAAATGGACATGGATAAGCAATATTGTGTTAACCCACATTAGAGAAATTTTGAATAAATCGTGTTTTAAAATCATATCGTCATTTTATTTCCGCATTTTTTTATGTTCAAATGTTTTTTGGTATTTAAACAATGTAACAAGGTAAACACATAATTAAAAAACGTTCCCTAACTCTCAATAAAGCGTTTTGAATCAATAACTTAATATTGTGGGTTATGTTATTGCTTATCTGCGTCCAAATCAGAAAACAAGAAGCATAATACGAATGTTACTTAGCGCTGCCGCGAGAATAAAGTTTCGCAAATATTGAGAAATCACAGTTCTATAATTAAACAGAATTCTCTAAAGAATATTTATATTCTTTAGAGATAACACAACATTATGTTTACATACATAACTTACATAAGTACCAACCTATTACGTGCCTGGCTGATAACATTACTGAAACGACTGTCATCAGTGCAAACTTTGCGGAACGTGTATTCAACGGAAATTTCTAAGCACAATAATACCTCAAAAAACATAAATGCGTGTTAAAACAGCGTAAATTTGTGAAAGTCATTTTGTGCAAACAAGCGGTTATATATAATCGAAGCAAAAAGGCGAAAGAATGGATCGTTCTCTTGAAGAAGCCAAAATGATGGAGAAGTGCGATGGTGATACAACTGACGATACCAAAGAGAAGGAAGGCCACACCTACGTGCAGTGGTTCATCGCTATGATATGTAAGCCGCTATTCAGTATTAGCTAATTCTGTGAACTAGCGGCTTCCCGGTGACTAAGTTTAAAAATTAGCTTTAAATTAAACCAGGCTTTTTAAAATTTGAAAGTTTAAACCCCACGTCAAATGAAATGATTGAAGAAAAAGATGTTATCTTATAAACCAATAAATTATAAAAGGATTGATTGAATATATAACTAGTCAAAATAATCTGGCAATTCAATAACAAGTATTGAGTTATAAATCCAAGTGAAAAACCTCAGTAACGTACGTACAATCCCGTATCTGAAAAAGTCAAGTTCATCCAATTTTTCAATGACATTATAAGTACCTATTAAAACTTTTACTTTGTGACAATGAGATAGAGTTCTAAATTTCTTGATGCCACTTTAAGAACAGCTGTGCTGACACAGCGACAATCATTTTTAGAAGTTAGAGTTCATTTAAAAGTCCTATGACGACTCAAGGGGACCAAAAAGAAAGTTTTCAAGCGAGATTAACAATAAAACGAAAACGTTTGCAAGAAAATTAGATTACTCAGGGTTCTTTCCTGTCATGCGTATTTTCACCCGCGCGCGGATCTGGTCCGCATGCGGGTGATAGCACACTCCTGGCCATACAAAGAACGAAGATCGTTTGCCGCTGCAGTGTCGTGCATATCGCCAGTGAAGAAGATATTGCTCAAATAATAATATAAACGATACAGCTTAGAAGTGATAGTAGGCAGGCCAAATTGCTGAGGATTATGGGAAATTTTGACTTTTCAATTATTTTCTCTGTAAACCTGGACGTTATGATCACGATAATATCAGGATGTCAGTTATAGCGAGAAACTAGGGACAATCAGATAATCGTGAGGCCATTCAATATGTTTCATGATCCCAATTTATTAATTTGCAGCTAACACAACATTGCTAGCCTACGGATTTCATATAGGCTGGGTGTCACCGAGCTCCAAGATCTTGCAGTCTGATGCATCACCAGTTGGAATACCTTTAAGTGATTCGGAGTTGTCGTGGATGGCTAGTTCTTCGAGTATATCGGCAGCAGTATGTGTTATTGGTTACGCCTATCTTGCTGACAGGTTTGGAAGGAAGCCTTGCATTATTGCTATCTGTACAGTGTATGTGGTAAGTGGTAAACTCTTAGTTTTTTTGCTTATTTTTAGAGCCAATTCCTAGACAAGTGCAATATGAAATAGTATAGTATAGTATAGCATAGCATAGCATAGCATAGCATAGCATAGCATAGCATAGCATAGCATAGCATATCATAGCATAGCATAGCATAGCATAGCATAGCATAGCATAGCATAGCATAGCATAGCATAGCATAGCATAGCATAGCATAGCATAGCATAGCATAGCATAGCATAGCATAGCATAGCATAGCATAGCATAGCATAGCATAGCATAGCATAGCATAGCATAGCATAGCATAGCATAGCATAGCATAGCATAGCATAGCATAGCATAGCATAGCATAGCATAGCATAGCATAGCATAGCATAGCATAGCATAGCATAGCATAGCATAGCATAGCATAGCATAGCATAGCATAGCATAGCATAGCATAGTATAGTATAGTATAAACCTCTATTTGCCTTCCCGTAAAAATGAATAGGTATCTTTAGAAGATGTAGCATTACGCTTACACATTTATGCTTACCTTTACCCTAGAATCTAGATCATAAAACTTATGATATTAAGATGACGATTTTGATGACAGGATTCTTGTGTTTCACTTCAAATAATTTTCTGAAGTTCAAAATTTAATTTCAGTTAACATTTCTCGTGCAAATATTCGCTACTAGCGTGACGGGATTGTTATTATCAAGAATATTAGGCGGAGTAGCAGGTGGGGGGTGTTTCAATGTAATCCCGATTTACACGAAAGAGATCAGTCAAGATGATATAAGGGGGCTTCTTGGAAGCCTAACCATGATGAATATGCATTTCGGTGTGCTTATAATGTACGCGATCGGATCATATCTTAATTACTTCACGGTGCTCTGGATAGCTCTGGGAGTTCCGGTTGTGGTTGGGTTGTTGATGTTGAGAGCTCCTGAGAGCCCTGCTTTCTTGGTGAAGATCGGTGAAGTCGATGTAAGTCTGATTTCTGGAATATTAACTGCCCAGTCCAATGTTGATATGTGACTTATGAGGTCAAAGCTACACAACCATAGCACAAAAAATATTCATACTTATGATAGTTATACCCCATATTTTTTTACAAATGAAATTTTAATTTACTTAATCTTTATTTTATTAGAAAGCTACCGCAGCTATATCATATCTGAGAGGATTAGATGTGAATAACAAACGAGTGCAGCAAGAGATCGACAGTTTGAAGACGTCGGATGCCTATTATAAATCTGAACCGAAAAGTTCCTTTTTCAGTATATGTAAGTAGATAGTAGTTTTATAAGGATTTATTCATCTTTGTCACGTATTAATTGAGGTCACTATTCAAACTTAACCTAACTTTGCAGGCAATAGTCAATCGACATGTTTGCGTAGACACCTGCTACTTTTACATGCATATCTACTCGTATAAGATTTTTTTTATATGTTCAGTTAAATATTTCCCCTTAATGATATTTTGCTACCTACTATATTTTTGATAGTTTATTTTCTAGCTAAGTTAGGAAGTGTTATCTTATATTTTCAGATACGAATAGAGTGTGGCGACGCACCTTCATAATATCATTGGCCATGATGTCAGTCCAAGCGCTCAGCGGAGCTTTCGCTATCCTGACGTACGCGTCGCCGTTACTGGACTCGTTGGGAGTGACAGTCAGCCCTGAGCTGCAGGCCCTCAGCTTCCCAGCGATTATGATAGTCGGGTCGTTCATCTCCATGAGCTGCGTGGAACGGTTTGGGAGGAAGGTAATCAGTAATGTCTGCTGCTACCTTCACAACCATCCCTAAATCTTCTGACGAAGAAAATGAAATATACAAATTTATTTTAAACCCACAAACATGAAGTATAGCTACTGTATGTAATACTTACGACTATATGAGGCTACAATAGGCGACCTTATCACTATTAAGTGGTCACTACCAGGATATTCTTTTCTTTCTTTCGAAGATTTTTCAATTTAGAAAGCTAAACATGCTGTTTGATTGTAGAATCCGAAAAAGTACCTACTTATTTACCAAAAAACTGTTTTATCTACTGTTCCAGCCACTGCTAGCGACCACTCTCTTGCTCCTGGTGATCTCGATGCTTACAATTGGCACGTCGTTCGTGCTGCAGCAACAAGGTGTCATAGTTCCAAAATGGCTGCCAGTCCTCGCTATAATGGTGTCTCAATTTTCATACGCGTTGGGTGCAGTTTCTTTACCCTATATTATAATGGCTGAGATATTTAATTTTCAGGTATGTATTAGTATCTTGAACCAGAAACTCACCGACGTTTTCAACTTAGAGCTAAAACAGCTAAAGCTAAAAGCGTGACTTTTGTATGTGGATAATGTTTTTTTATAAATATTAACTCTAAAAGAAATTGTAAAATATGGATTGGTATAATTATTAAAATTCTCTTAAGATAAGATTTCCTTGTCCTCATACAAACTTCGGCCTCAAATATCTATATATATTTATACATCTATACCTACATATAAAGAAAATTGAAGTGTCTGTTTGTAATTCCAAATTAACAGCTTTTCACTAAATGCATATAAACTATATAATATGGTACCTGCAAAAAAAATCAATTTGTAAATTTTTTCTCTGTCTGTTGGTCTGTATGTTTGTTCCGGGTAATCTCTGAAACGGCTGGACTGATTTTAACGGGACTTTCACTGTCAGATAGCTGATGTTATTAGGAGTAACGTAGGCTACTTTTTTTCCGGAATTCCCGCAGGATGTCTGATTAACGCAGGTGAAACAACGGGGAACAGCTAGTAGGTAAAAAAGTTGAGGCAAAATAATTTTTTTCTGGGTTTTTCTGATTCTAGAGGCAACATAATATTTTTCCCATGCTACAAATTGTATTTACTTACATCCATCCACAGAGTGATGGTAGAACTTAGATGGACCGATTTTTCAGTGAAAATTGCGGGACCTAGTTGGCTGAAAGTAGAGCAAGAGTGGTCGAAGAGATTGTTGGGGGGACACTTGTGGACGTCTGTCGGATGATACTACAGAGACAATGTTCCACAATGTACTAGGCCTATTACTTACAACCGTAGACTAGTGATATTTATCTTTTAATTTATCATAATCCTACGTTACTACTGAGGGCCCAATCTGTTCACACAAAACACAAAACTTCACTATGACTATTTATAAGGTACGGTAAGGTAATCTCCCTCTTGCATCTATAATCTCCCTTCATGTAACAACTTCCTAACAACATTGGGTTATAAGCTTAGCGTTATTAATAATACCTCACAACACAGAGCTACATCTCACACTAAGCTATGAGCTTGTGTCATGGAAACCAAGCAAACGTGGTATAGGTACACTACATATTATTACATACAATTATGTTATACCATAGATATAATATAAACAAGTCCTTGTTCTTGATTAGCGGGTAGACATGGTGATCTACTGCGCCAATCCGACCGCGGCTGTCAATAATCTCATTATTTTCTTTCAATTCTTAAATACCGTTCGTTTTATTACAGATCAGAGCTAAAGCTATCAGCGTCCTAGTGACATACTCATGGCTGGTAACTTTTACCCAGTTGTTCACTTACAACACCATAATCCAGGGCCTCGGCGCCCACAGCCCTTTCTTCATCTACGCAGCTATTAACCTTTTCGGTATCTTTGTCGTCCTGGTACTACTGCCGGAATCGAAAGGGAAGACTGTCGAAGAAATCGAAATTGCTATGGGATCGCTGAATAGAAAATGAGATGAAAAAGTTAAGAAAAACGCAATTCTGAGGCAGAGACATACTTAACAGACAAACATAATAAATTTCGTATAGACAAACATACACAATCAAATGTTCGTTTGGTGTGTCTCCATGACCAAAACGGTAATCGTCTGTGATGAAGTAGGACTGTAATTGTACCGAATGAGCTAATTTAAGTGTATTTGATCAATTTGAATTATAACAAAAACTATGTATATAAATAAGAACTGTAAGATTTAGTCCATACAACCATATTCTATATAATATACAATATAATTCCTTTGGTGCAATAAAGTATATTGTATTGTATTGTATTGTATACATATATAAAAAGTAGTAAAATAAAATGCAAATATTTACAGGGCTGAAAGTATACGTTATAACGAATAGAATAAGCGAAAAAATAATATTATAAGTTCGGTAGTTTTTCAGAAGATGAGGAATGAAATTTATTGAAAAATCATTTTACATTCACAAGGAACACAATACACGTAGCTCACTTATACGGATACAAGGCTCGCGCCACGCACATAGCGAGCGATGGATCAGCTGTTCAGCTCGATCGAGGTCATTGAACTTAAGATACCGACGCGCGGCGACGTGTATGTAACGACGTGTATGCGCGATTGAGCGGCGAGCGCCTTCACAGTTGTTTTCTTTTTGATTGATTTATTGTGTTTGAATAAAAAACAAATCTTTTTTATTTTATGAACATGTTTATAACGGTGTATACTGTATACTTTCAACCCTGTAAATATTTGCAGCGAATTTTACCACATGTTATATCAATAAAATAGAAGTGTCTATCTGGAGGCACGGTAGTGCCCCGCCAAGACGAGCCAAGTGAAGCAGGAGCACTACCTATCTTTTCTCGAAGCGCTTCGTCGTTTTTTAAACCCTTATAACTTGGGTTTGGATCATACCAGATAAACGAAATTTTCGGGATATGTTGTCAATAGCAAACTTATCAAACATATAAAGTTTTAATTGCATAGCTCTTATACTTTAGATTTTATTGATATCTAAAAAACCCTGATTTCGTCACTGACTCACTGATGATCATCAAAATTCTTAGGGTTGAAATTTAGCATGTAAGAATATTAGTACACAAACAACAAAAAAATTATAAAACTTGTTACTTTTATCCTCCAACCCCTTAAATTAGGGGATGCAAGTTTGTATGAGAATTCCGCAATTTTTTACTTACAAAAAGAAATGAAATCCCACCAAAAATATTTTCATATAAAATGATGCCAAGACGAGTCCATATGACGGGCACTGTCAAAAAGTTATCAGATCTCATGTAGAGCCAAGCTTATAACTCTACACACCCTAACTCTACAAGGCCTTACTTCTCAAATACTACACCTTAGAATACGTGGCTTGGCCGTTTCGTTAATGCAAGAACTTTTGTATAACATAAAAGCTTAAGCTCATGTGAATGGAGTGAAATGGCCAAGCCACATATTCTGACTAAGGTGTAGAGTTTGAGAAGTTAGGCCTTGTAGAGTTAGGGTGTGTAGAGTTATAAGCTTGGCTCTACATGAGATCTGATAACTTTTTGACAGTGCCCGTAATATGGACTCGTCTTGGCAATGTGTACAGTCTTGTTTTATGTTGCAAAATAACTATGACACATAAAGTGTTATATAACATGTTACATAGTCTGTACGCACCGATACACCAAGCTTGTCACATTTATTTATCTGGGGGCACGGCAGTGCCCCCGCCAAGTCGAGCAACAAAAGCGGCACGGCCGTACTATCCTTTTCTCGAAGCAATTCAGGCCATTTTCGACCCCCTATAACTTCGTTGTGGATAAAACTAGAAGCCTGAATTTTTAGTAAACAAGCAGGTATTGTATAAAGACGGTATAATTTAAATTTCATTCGATTTGAACCAGTAGTTTAAGAATTATAACTAGTCAAAGTTTCTTAATTTTGTAGGTCACTCACTCACTCACTGACCGATCATCAAAACTCTAAGGCACTTCTAGCAGACATAGAAGTTTGAAATTTAGAATACAATTAGTGTTTATTGTATAAATCAAGGAAAAATTGAAATATTTTGCAATTTCGGTACAGTTTTCTAGATACACCAACTGCATAAATAACTTTGTAATCCCATATAAATGTATGGAATTACAAAGTTACATATGCAGTTATATGTACCAACTGCACAAATAACTTTGTAATCCCATATAAATGTATGGAATTACAAAGTTATATATGCAGTTATATGTACCAACTGCACAAATAACTTTGTAATCCCATATAAATATATGAGACTAGCTGTTCCCTGCGGTTTCACCCGCGATAATTTCGGAGATCCCGCGGGAATTCAGAAATGCAAAGTAGTTAGTACCCTATATCCCTAGGTTTTCTTTACCCCTGACAACGTGCATGCAAAATGTCATGAGATTTCACCAGCGTTAATTTCGGAGATCCTTCGGGAATTCCGAGATAAAATTACCCTAATCTGAATGCTCCAACGATTTTCATGAAATTTTGTATACAGGGGATTTCGGGGGCCATAAATCGATCTAGCTAGGATTCATTTCTGGAATTCCCGCGCGAACTCTGATATCAACGCGGGTGAATTAATTATTGCATACTACACGTTGTCAAGGGTACAGGAAAGGTCATAGGGTAGTAAGTACTTTTATCTCAGAATACCCGCGGGATCTCCGAAATTAACGTGGGTTAAACCGCGGGGAACAGCTATTTAAGCCGAGCGAAGCTCGGTTGCCCAGATATTAATAAATAATAATAATAAGTGTAGCTAGTTACCTACCTAGATATAAAGTGTAGATACATAGTTACCTAGACATAATTATGTTCAAAGGTACAATGGTCAACGGAATGAAAAAGCAAGAAAAAATCTTTCAAGTTATTAAAATAGACTAAATTGCTCAAAGGAGGAAGACCATTTACAAAAAGAAATGAGATCCCATCAAAAACAAACTTGTAAAAAATCCAAGTCTCGCAACTCAGTTCTTCTACATTAAAAAGTTGTGAGATCAATGTAATACCAAGTCGGTTAATTTATTCAGTGCCTACTTAAGGGTCCTTCTGTCTAAAGTTATCATGTTATAAGCTAATCTAATAACATTTTATAGTGACCATATCAAATTTAAAAATCTTTTATGTTTTAAATAGATTGATTGGCTTGGCGATCACATGAAAACACAATGTATCTCACAAGTAATACATATTATAATTAAATTAGATTGTTTAGAACCATAATTATGTATTACATGTGAGATATATTGTGTTTTCACGTGATCGCCAAGCCAATCAATCTATCTAAAACATAAAAGATTTTTAAATTTGATATGGTCACTATAAAATGTTATTAGATTAGCTTATAACATGATAACTTTAGACAGAAGGACCCTTAAGTAGGCACTGAATAAATTAACCGACTTGGTATTACATTGATCTCACAACTTTTTAATGTAGAAGAACTGAGTTGCGAGACTTGGATTTTTTACAAGTTTGTTTTTGATGGGATTTATTTAACAATTAATGTACACAATATAAATAATACAATACAATATACAATATTAATATAATATGAAATGAAATGAAATACAAATGAAATACAAATGAAATTAAATGAATTGAAATACAATATTTCGCGTTAATTTCAGAGTTTCCACGCGGTAATTCCGGGATAAAAGTACCCTATGTGTTAATCTGATGTATAAGCTATATTATTGTAAAGTTTAATTTAAATCCATTCAGTAGTTTTTGCGTGAAAGAGTAACAAACATCCATCCATCTATCCATCCATCCATCCATCCATCCATACATTCTTACAAACTTTCGCTTTCGCTTAACTTAAAGTAGGATTAGTAACGATAGCAAATGCATATTAGAGGTAAATATCGCTGGCAATTTGTTAAATTCCTCCTTTTACAAACGGTGTTATCAGTCAGGTAAATTGTATTCGTCAGAAAGATCATGGGGAGGCAGCAGAGGTGACTGCTACGGGGCAGAGCCCTCTGCAGTGGGAACTCCTGCGCTGTCCGTCAATACGGACGGGAACTGGGGGGCGGTTTGTGAACCGCGTGGATCGTGAGGACGGAGCCGACGTCACCCATCTGGTGGGGTGGCATCTAGGTTCTGTCAGCCAAACTTGGTGGGCCGCGTTGGCTTGTTATCGCGAGTGATCAGCTCGCGCGGGTATATTTTCTCCTCGGGTGTACGGGCGTGAAAGGGCCACGAGTGTGTTTGCAGTCTGACGCATGATGTGGGTGAAAGAGCTATTGTGAAATAAATTATTCTAATCTAATCCAATCTACAGCTATCTATTTTAATAGTTTAAGTGCTTAAGATGTTTAGATATTTTATTTTATTTAAGTCATGGTTAGTAATATGTGGGTGATGGGTCCCTATAATATTGTCTGCAATCGGATTGGAGGGTCCCTGGGTTCTATGATACAAGTTTACTTAGTTTAGAACCCAGATCACCAACTCATTCCTATCCTACCTTTGTGGTGTTGCAATGTGATTCGCGCATTAGTGTACGTACATTATGATCTTGGTAGGCATAGGTTAAGAACAATTATTATTTAACCAAATAAACGCATTTTTCATTTTCAATCTAATAGCTTAAAACGAATGTTCTTTTCAGCCGCCATGAGAACAGTGCGGTACAGTTTCGCAATGCTGGGAAATCACAGTTATGTAATTAATTTAAACGAAATCATTTAAAGAATAGAGTTATTTACATAACTAATTGTAGGAATTAAAAACCTTATAAAACCACTGGGTATTGCGAACCTGACTGATAACATTACTGAAACACATATCATCAGTGCAAACTTTGAGCACGGTACTTGTAAACGTTCATAAGAACAATCGTACATCTCAAAATATAGCTGTTAAAATACCTTGAACCTGTGAAAGGCATTCTGTGTAAACAAGCAGTTATAATAATAGGAGCAAAAAAAGAGGAAAGAATGGATCGTTCTTTTGAGGAAACAAAAATGATGGAGAAGTGCGTTTGTGACACCACTGAAGATACCAAAGAGAAGGAAGGCCACACCTACATGCAGTGGTTCATCGCTATAATATGTAAGCCGCAATTCAATTTTAGCTAATTCTGCGAACCCGCTGCTTCCCGGTGACTGAGTTTGCGCACGAACAATAAATTACACCAGAGCTTTTTTTCTTCTTCTTCTTCTTTAATAATGGCGTCCATAATTATAATTTGCCAATGACAATGTTTCTTAATAATAAAAATCTCTTCATTCATCTACTAAACGCCAATGACAATGTTAGATTGTTCCCCAAGTTAAAACATGGCTCTCTTGAAAGCCAGTTTCCTGCTGAGGGTCCAAAATAGATGCTGAAAAGTGACTGAAATAACGAAGACAACGTGACACGCGTGTTTTCAGTACGGCTTTCACTCGGAGCTTTTTTTAAAGGTTTGAACTTCACACCAAGTGACAGATGAAAAAAAATCTTGTAATTTTTTACTATAGCTATGTACAGCAAAATATGCCTTCAGCCTTTTTTTCAAACAGAAGATGAAGAAAAATTACATTGTTCTTAAATCGAATGATTAAATGGTCAAATTTTCCAGCAATACAATGAAAATAATAGGTAGGTCTACATTAACCGATATGTGGACTCAGTGTCAGTCACTTTAAGAATCGCTGATTCAGACCCAGTATCTATTTTGCAAAAGTTACAGTGTTCAAACTTCGCGAATGTCCTCCAGTCATTATTACCATAGAGTGTTAAAGTTGATTCAAGGCAACCAAAAAGGCAAATAACAGAGCTGTACCGGTAGTTTTAGATTAGACAATAGTGCTCAAATAATATTTACCTATCAGCTTATAAGTAACAGTCAAGTGTACCAAAAAGGATCGTTTAGGTCATGGAAAAAGCTGTGCATTCTCCAAAAGAGGGACTGATGATCTAAAGCGTAGGATCCAGTAGGATGAGAGTACCGCAGGACTGGTCAATAGCTTAGTTACATCTCATGCGGCTAAGTTATATGGTTTATCCTCAAACTTCCTTGTATTTGTTAAGTAAGAATATAAGGATCTCAAAATGTTTTCTATTAAGGTAGGTATTGGGATCACTATAATATCACTTCTTAGTTGTAGCGAGACCCTAGTGTACAGGCAATCATAATGGAGTCATATATTTTTATCAACCAAATTTGTTCATTTGCAGCTAACACAACATTGCTGATCTACGGATTGCATATAGGCTGGGTGTCACCAAGCTCCAAGATCTTGCAGTCTGATGCATCACCGGTAGGAATACCTTTAAGTGATTCGGAGTTGTCCTGGATGGCTAGTTCTTCGAGTATATCAGCAGCAGTATGTGTTGTTGGTTATGCCTATTTTGCTGACAGATTTGGAAGAAAGCCTTGCATTATTGCTATCTGTATAGTGTATTTGGTAAGCTCATTTGCAATTTTTTAGATATCTACACTTGCTAAAATAGTGTAAATGAATAGTTTATACCTTTCTTTATCTTCCCGTAATTATGAATTATTATCATTACAAAATGTAGCATTACGTTTACTAATGTGCCATCGACTATAAAACTTATGATAGATGGTTTTTGATGACAGGATTCTTGTATGTTTGTTGAAATGATTTTCTAAAGACTAAAATTTAATTTCAGTTATCATTTCTCCTACAAATCTTCGCCACTAGTGTGATGGGATTGTTATTATCAAGAATATTAGGCGGTGTAGCAGCTGGGGGTTGTTTCAATGTAATCCCAATTTATACGAAAGAGATCAGTCAGGACGATATAAGGGGGCTTCTTGGAAGTCTAACCATGATGAATATGCATTTTGGTGTGTTTGTAATGTACGCGCTCGGATCATATCTTGATTACGTCACAGTGCTCTGGATAGCTCTAGCAGTTCCAGTTGTGATTGGATTGTTGATGTTGAGAGCTCCTGAGAGTCCTGCTTTCTTGGTAAAGATCGGTGAAGTCGATGTAAGTTTGCTATCTTGAATAAGCTATATTAACTGCCTTCATTCCAATGTGATAACTGACTTATGAGTTCAAAACAACAAATAAGTACAAAAACAAACTGAATATGAATTATACAAATAAATTTTTATTATTAAGTTTATAATCCTTATTTTATCAGAAAGCTACGGCAGTTATAGCATCTCTGAGAGGATTAGATGCAAACAACAAACGGGTGCAGCAAGAGATCGACAGTTTGAAAACGTCAGATGCCTACTACAAATCTAAACCCGAAAGTTCGTTTTTCAGTATATGTGAGTACTGAGTAGGTAGTACTTTTATTCGAATTTATTTATCTTTGCTAGCTAGTTTTATTTGAGTTGTATGTATTTATATGTTGGTAGACACTAGATACTTAATTCTTGTCATTATTCTCTAATTTTCACACCAAAAGAAATCTGGCTTTGACGCATCGCTGACCGCTGCCGCGGGACGCTCGCTGCGCTCGCTCAGCTCACGCGTGGTGGTCTCTGTCAATTAATTGTTAACTTCGCATTAATAAATGCTAAGTTTAGCAAGGATATAATATTTTTTGTGTATGCAGTAAGATATTTCCTGTTATATCCACATTTTTAAAAGTATGCCTACTTTCTATTTGTGCTACAAAGTGTTATCTTATATTTTCAGATACAAATAGAGCTTGGCGCCGCAGCTTCATAGTATCCATGGCCATGATGTCAATTAATGCATTTAGCGGAACCCTCGCTATTCTAACGTATGCGTCGCCTTTGCTGGACTCGTTGGGAGTGACGTTCAACCCTGAGCTGCAGACCCTGAGCTTCCCAGCGATTATGATAGTCGGGGCGTTTGTCTCCATGAGCTGCGTGGAACGGTTTGGAAGGAAGGTAATAATTGCTGCTACCTAGCTCACAACCGTTTCTCAATCTTCTTCGGTTTTCCTTAAAATTTTGAGACGAAAAAATGGAATAAAACACATTCTTACATATAAACCATAACTATTATTAAAACTTCCCAAAAATACATATAAGACTACAATGGGTAAACTTATCACTGTTAGTATTAAGTGGTCCTGGGGTACTTTTTTCTATCTTTCGAAAATTTTTCAATTTACATAGCTCAACATGCTGTTTCATTGTAGTGTCCAAAAGTATATAATTTACCAAAAACTATTTACCTATTTTTCCAGCCACTGCTAGCGACCACGCTCTTGCTCCTGGTGGTCTCGATGCTTACAATTGGCACGTCGTTCGTGCTGCAGCAACAAGGTGTCATAGTTCCAAAATGGCTGCCAGTCCTCGCTATAATGGTGTCTCAATTTTCATACGCGTTGGGTGCAGTTTCTTTACCCTATATTATAATGGCTGAGCTATTTAATTTTCAGGTATGTATTATTGTATTAGTATCTTAAACAAGAAACTCACCGACGTTTTCAAATTACAGCTAAAATAGCTGAAGTTAGAAACTCTAAAGGAATTTGTTAAATATGGATCAGTTAAAATAATTTTATTACTTTTCCTCTCTCCTCCTAAAACTTTTGCGTCAAATATTGGTGTTATAGGTATGAACTCTAGCGGCAACATAATGTTTTTACCATGCTACAAAGTTTATTTACTTACATGCATCCTCAGAGTGAGGGTAGAACTTAATTACATAAATCAGTGAAAATTGCTGAAACTGGGTGAAAATTGCGGAACGTGGCTGGATGAGATTAGGGCAAGAGCGGTCTTCGTGGATATCCTTGGGGGGAGGTTTTTCTCCTGCAGTGGACCGTTGGACGTCTGTCGACATATACGACAATGACAATGTTCCACATGGTACCTAGGCATAATACTTACAACCATGGACCACAATAATATTTAATTTGTATCATGATCCTTGGATATGAAACTAGGGCAAAATCTGTTCACGCAAAACACAAAATTCCACCATCACCCTAAAGTACGGTAAGGTACTTTCGCATAAATATCTACTCCTGCTTCTATAAGTATCTCCTTTCATGTAAAATAACCCTTAACGAAACGGGAGTGGGCGAGTTTTGTGTTTTTCGTGAGTCGAACATTGGGTTGGCTTAGTGTCGTAAATTTTTTTCATAAAATAGTCTCATCGATCTCTTCCCATTCTTAAATACTGCTCATTTTATTACAGATAAGAGCCAAAGTATTCGGCGTCATAGTGACTTACGTGTGGCTCATAATTTTTACCCAAGTGTTCACTTACAACACCATAGCCCAGGGCCTCGGCGCTCACAGCCCTTTCTTCATCTACGCAGCTGTTAACCTCTTGGGTATCTTTATCGTCCTGGTACTACTGCCGGAAACGAAAGGGAAGACTGTTGAAGAAATCGAAATCGCTATGGGATCTCAAAATAGAAAATTAAAAACAAAAAGGAAAAATACAAATCGAAGATAGAGAATATCATAGAAAAAAAAATTAAATCGACTAAAATAATAAAGGAGAAGAGGAAAGTACAGAAATGTTTGTTTGCTGTGTCTCCATAACCAAAACGGTGATCGTCTTTGATGAAGTAGGACTTTATTATTACGGATTGTAATGAGTTAAGCTTCATTTTCTTCTCTTCCCGAAAACCGGCTGCGATCGGTAGATTTGTAATACAATAAATAATTGCCCCAAAGAAACGTAGGTATTAAGTACTCTTATGAATCTGTCCACACAAAGGTTGCCTGGGAGAGATCGCTTTAAGCGATAAGGCCGCCTTTTGTATACCTTTAAGTTGAATGTAGGAAAATTTGTAAACACTTTTTTTAGTTTGGTGTGCAATAAAGAGTTACCTATCTATCTATCTATCTATCTATTACCTAAAAAAACAAGATCAATTTCATTCCAGTAGGTAACGTTAATTTCTTTTTAAAGTCATATTATTACCTACTAGCTGTGCCCCGCGGTTTCACCCGCGTGAAAGGTTTTTATACAACAACTTTTTTTCCCGACATCCGATTTCAATGAAACAAAGTCTATATGTAGCTCCAGGCTAAGCTTAATCTACCTGTGAAAACCGCATGATAATCTGTTCAGTAGATTCTGAAATTATCGCGAATAGACAGACAGACAGAAAAGAATTTTAAAAACTTTTTTTTTGGCTTGGTTACTCTTTTTTCATCACCCCTCTCAATTTTAGGTAAAAATATTCAATGTATAGAATCGCGGATTCTACTCTTTTAGTATAGTATAGATAGATAGATATTAATTTCAAAGATTTTACACAGGGTTACTATAGATAATAAAGTTAATGTTGGTAGTTCACTCGTGATTTTATGGTAATTATCAGTGATGTTTGTGTTTGAATAAATCATTATTTTTATTATTAATATAATATATAAGTTTTTACTAGACGCGTGGGTAGGGACGTAGGTACCTACAAATATTTCTTTGTCTGTGTGTGTGTGTGTGTGTGTGTGTGTGTGTGTGAAATAAATCCCTATTTCCCTTCCCTTGGTCACGGACTCACGGTATCACGCGTGAACGGCTGGACCAATTTTGATAGGTGCCTTATTTTTTTTTTGTTGAGTTTCTAATAAAATTGTAAGGAAAAGGTTCTTATGAAAGAAGTTTGGAAATTCATACGGGTGAATCTCCGAAACGGTTGAACCGATTTTGACAGGTCTGCCACTGCTAATTAGCTGATATTATAAGAAGAAATATGATCCCTAAGCTTGCTTCCCACGATCCCTCATCCCACAGCTCGCTCCCCACAACCCCTCATGCTCATCCCAAAGCTTGCTCACTCTCTCCTTTTGTCTATATCACATTGTACATAATACTATGTTGTCAGGCTACTTTGAAGTTCCTGCGGGAATTCCGAAACTCCCGCGGGTGAAACCGCAGAGCACAGCTAGTATTATAATAATAATCTTTAACATAGTTAAATGTCATAACGTCTTGATCTTGATAACATTTAACTACAATACAAATTTTTATTTTTAGTCTTTATTGTGCGATAAAACATTACAAGACAGATTCAAGAGCTAGTCGTAAATGATCACAATAATTATTTTAGGCTAGCTGTGCACCGCGATTCACCCGCGTAAGTTTCGTAGTTACCGCAGGAACTCCCAATTTTCTTTAGTACAAACCTTCCACAAATATTTCAAGATCAAAATTAGCCAAATCAGTCCAGCCGTTCTCGAGTTTTAGCGAGACAAACGAACAGCAATTCATTTTTATGAATAAAAAATTTTATAACCGACTTCCAAAAACACAAAAAATGCACTAACCTAAAAACCAAAACGATAAAAATAACGAAATACCAATTTAATCCAAAAGACAAAAGTACACGTAGGTAAGTACTAATATTATTGACGTGATGAACACAAGGTTCTATTTTCCAGTATGGGCGTGTATATAATATATCTAATAGTAAAATATATATGTAATGATATATAGTATACCTATACCAAGTTTTCTGGGTTTCCACGACACTTATAGCTTATTGTGGGATCAAGTAGATCTGTGTGTAGTGAATTATTGGGTATTCTCCAGGTTATGAAAATCAAAATTCTAATTAGTCCGTCAGTTACAAAATAAAAAAATAATAAACACGTATTTTTTGCTTTTTCAAATTAATGAAAATAAACATAGATAAAGCGCATTAAAGTTTTGGGTGGGGGACTCGTGACGTCAATATTCAATATGCCCCATATAAACTGCACCGGGTTGTGACGTCACGCGAAATTTCAACTCAATGTATCACCGTTACTTTTTGATTACGTAAAAAAAGAAAAAATACGTGTCCAATATTTTTTTACTAATCTACACGACGGACTAAAAAACAAAATTTTTGTCTAGTAGCCAATTGGGTATTCTCCAAGGTATGAAAATCAAAATTCTAATTAGTCCGTCAGTTAGAAAATAAAAAAATAATAGACACGTATTTTTTGCTTTTTCAATTTAATGATATTGAACATAGATAAAGCGCATTAAAGTTTAGGATGGGGGGCTCGTGACGTCAATATTCATTATAAGCGCCATACAAACCGTTGTGAATTGTGACGTCACGCGAAATTTCAACTCAATGTATCTCTGTTATTTTTTGATTACGTAAAAAAAGAAAAAATACGTGTCCAATATTTTTTACTAATCTACAAGACGGACTAAAAAAAAATTTTTTGTCAAGTAGTTTCGATAGTTCGTGGTCAACCATTTCATGAAATGGCCGGTCACATCGTGAATTGGCCAATCATTAGGTTACTTCGCAAAATTATAGCGCCATTTTGTGTCAACATTTTTACGCGCAATATTTAGTTACATATTTAAACAATGTAATAAGGTAAACAGATAATTAATCAAAAACCTAATTTTGTGGGTTAACATGTTATTGCTTATCTGCGTCCATTTATACTCGTAAGTACATCAAATTTGCTGCGTTTTATAAATCTGTCCATTTCAAGATTGACCTGGAGAGATCGCTTTAAGCGATAAGACCGCCTTTTGTATAGCTATTTTAAGTTATCAAAGCAAATTGTAGGTAAACATTATTTTTTGGTGTACTTACATACCTACAATAACGACAATAATAGATAATAGATATACGTACCTATTAAATCAAATGATGACGTGTGAAATTGAAATTTTTTTTTAAATCATTTATTTAGTGAGGCTTTTTACGCTCATGCGCCAAGCCAGCCTCGTAATGTGTTACATATTGCAATACAAAACTACTAATGGAAATAAACAAAAAATAAACTAAAAATAAACCTTCCTAACACTTCGGCGGAATGCAGCGCCTCCAACAACTCAACGCCACCGCTATAAGGAGCAGGCCGCAATAACATACAGAATGGCAGAATCAACGCCCCACTCGGGCAGCACCCTCCCGGAGAAAAGCATCAAAATCCCCAACTTCGTCAAAGAACGAATAATAATTGCTAATCTGGGTGTCAATTAAAAATTACTTCTTCTCAAAAACACTTCCCTTCTTATAATGTATCCAAATACCTCCATCATCATCCATGTTCAAAAAAATTTTTGGGTCGTATGATCATTATAGAAACAATAAAATGCACTTTTGTAGTAACCTTCTTACGTTCTCTTAACAATGGATGTAAATATCCAAAATCTATGTTTTCGTTTCCGTTTTTTTTTTTAAGTAAAGACATAATATTATTTCTTCGGCATACATTTTGAAAATGAGCTCGGTTGGCAGTGGACTAGAGTCGCGGGCGCACGCAGTCGCTCGCTACAAAACCAGCCGCAGCCTAGCCGCTGCGATCGTCCGCGACTAGTCGCAGCTAGTCGCTTAGTGGAAATAAGGTCTTACGGCCGCACTCAGAGTCGACTTTAATGATTACTCAGTTAAGTATAGATTTTTGAAACAAAACTGCCGCAATCAGAGACTTTCAATAAATTAATGTTAATTGGCATTTAATGGGATGTAACTTAATTAGTTAAATGCCAATTGACATTAATTTATTAAACTTGTCTGATTGTGAATCGGTGAATCGCGGTGCACAGCTAGCCTAAAATAATTATTACTTATGTTCATTACAATTTTATTACGCCTAGCTCTTGAATCTGTCTTGTAATGTTTTATCGCACAATAAAGACTAAAAATAAAAATTTGTATTGTAGTTAAATGTTATCAAGATCAAGACGTTATGACATTTAACTACAATACAAATTTTTATTTTTAGTCTTTATTGTGCGATAAAACATTATAAGACAGATTGAAGAGCTAGGCGTAATAAAATTGTAATGAACATAAGTAATAATTATTTTAGGCTAGCTGTGCACCGCGATTCACCCGCGTAAGTTTCGTAGTTACCGCAGGAACTCCCAATTTTCTTTAGTACAAACCTTCCACAAATATTTCAAGATCAAAATTAGCCAAATCAGTCCAGCCGTTCTCGAGTCTTAGCGAGACAAACGAACAGCAATTCATTTTTATGAATAAAAAAATTTATAACCGACTTCCAAAAACACAAAAAATGCACTAACCTAAAAACCAAAACGATAAAAATAACGAAATACCAATTTAATCCAAAAGACAAAAGTACACGTAGGTAAGTACTAATATTATTGACGTGATGAACACAAGGTTCTATTTTCCAGTATGGGCGTGTATATAATATATGTAATAGTAAAATATATATGTAATAATATGTAGTATACCTATAACAAGTTTACTGGGTTTCCACGACACTTATAGCTTATTGTGGGATCAAGTAGATCTGTGTGTAGTGAATTATTGGGTATTCTCCAGGTTATGAAAATCAAAATTCTAATTAGTCCGTCAGTTAGAAAAAATAAATAAATAAACACGCATTTTTGCTTTTTCAAAGTAATGAAAATAAGCATAGATAAAGCGCATTAAAGTTTAGGGTGGGAGACTCGTGACGTCAATATTCAATATGCCCCATATAAACTGCACCGGGTTGTGACGTCACGCGAAATTTCAACTCAATGTAACACCGTTACTTTTTGATTACGTAAAAAAAGAAAAAATACGTGTCCAATACTTTTTTACTAATCTACACGACGGACTAAAAAACAAGATTTTTGTCAAGTAGCCAATTATCATTCGATAGTTCGTGATGTGGTCAACCATTTCATGAAATGGCCGGTCACATCGTGAATTGGCCAATCATTAGGTTACTTCGCAAAATTATAGCGCCATTTTGTGTCAACATTTTTACGCGCAATATTTAGTTACATATTTAAACAATGTAATAAGGTAAACACATAATTAATCAAAAACCTAATTTTGTTGGTTACCATGTTATTGCTTATCTGCGTCCATTTATACTCGTAAGTACTGTCGCGCTTGCGCTGAAGAAAGTTGGTTAGGCACACAGCGCGGCAGGTAGGTAGGTAGCGTGGGAACGCAAGGATAAGTCCGATAGATTGTGACTAATTATTTATTGCCTTCCCGGTCCGCTCCCGGTAGATAGGTACAAGTAGGTACAATTAGCGACACTGGCCTCAGCGGTAAGTGGTAGGTGGCTCGTAGATGGTGACGACGCTGGTGCCGCGGCGGCTGGTGCAGGCAGCGGCTGGGGTACGCCTGGAGTAGTCCAGGGGTAGGCGCCTGGAACTTCAGCTGGTAGGTGCCTGGAACGCGCTGGGGTAGTCCGGGGGTAGGGCCCGGATCTTCAGCTGGTAGGTGCCTGGAACGCGCCGGGGTAGTCCGGGGGTAGGGCCCGGATCTTCAGCTGGTAGGTGCCTGGAGTCTCAGCTGGTGGACGGTAGGGCCTGGAATGCGCCGGGGTAGTCCGGGGGTAGGGCCCGGATCCCGCGGCTGGTAGGTGCCTGGAACCTGGAGCGAGGGCCTAGAGGGTCATCCAGCACTAGCACAGAAAAATAGTTTGCGCGGTAGACTAACGGTCACAAGATCGTAGGTAGGTAGGTACCGTAGAATTAATTTAGACACCCGCGTGTAGCGCGGCGTGCGAGCTGCAGTAGTCTGTCCGTGCAGATTGAAATGTTCGGCCGATGACGACCGGCGGCGCGGAAGCGCGGCGCGCGGAGGGATATTTGGAGATCCGTTCGCACAGGGTAGATTTAATTTATTTTATTTTATAGTTTTTTTTTTTTTTTTATGTTGAGAACTAAGACTACAACGTTACAGTACCCCCTCCGAAAATTCAGGATTTTACCTGTTAACCTTAGTGGTAAAATCCGTCTACTCTACCTGCAACTCTTTGCTTCTTGTCCTTTCACTAATCCCGAACATTCTTTCATACCTCACTCTCTCAAACTGTCTTTGATTCTATTAGTCAGAACGTAGACCTCTAACAACCAGAGTACACTAGTTAGCACTAATTATACTCAAGAAACAAGGAAAGAGTGTAGTTTCATGTTTAGAATACATGCTCCTTACATCGCAAGTAGACCGGTGGTTATTATGAATAGGGTACTATTAGTTGTAATATTTTTATAGGTTATTAATTTTAATTGTTTAGTTATTCCCTATAATTGGTTAATTTGATGTCTTTGATATGCCACAATCCTAGCGAATTGCCACTAGAGTCAGCGAGTTCATATACAAGTGGTGACTTTTTGGCAATGATTTTACATTTGATAAATTTTGGTGCTAGTTTTTTGCTGAAGTAGTTTGCTTTATCGCTTTGGTAAAATGTCTTTCGCCACACGATATCGCCTAAGTTGAATTCGGCAGGTCTTCTACGTAAATTATAGGTTTTACAGTTTCTGCTATGTGCTTGTAGAAGTGAGGCTTGTACTTTGTTGAATATAGTAGATAATGTACCTAGGTTTTCCGCGTATTGATCACGTGGTTCATGGATAATATCTTCATCAAAATCGCCGCTTGTATAGAATGAACCGCAACTAACTAGCTCGCGACCGTATACGAGAAATGACGGCGTGTAGTTTGTCACCTCGTTGACGCTGTTGTTGATAGCAAACTGTATTTTAGGGATTAGTGAGTCCCAGATACGTTGGTCACTTTCAATGAAGGTAGACACCGCGGTTATGATGGTTTTATTGTAGCGTTCTACAGTGTTGACATGTGGTGAGTATTTAGGAGTAAAATGTACGTTAGGTACTTTGTATTTGTCAAGCATCTGTTTTAGGGTAACACTGACAAATTGTTTACCATTGTCAAACAAGATGGTAGATGGTATACCGTGTACTAGAAACACGTGCTCTTCTAGTATTCTAGTTACAGTTTCCGCGGTAGCGCGTCTAATTGGGAACAGAAGACAATACTTGGAGAAGCAACAGACGATAACTAAAAGATAGCAGTTTTGTTTTCGCGTACATGGCAAGGGTCCAACTAGGTCTACGCTTAGCATTTGAAATGGCCTGTAGCATGTTTTAGGTCTGCCCATTTCACCTAAAGTTGTATGGTTCTGGTGTTTGTGAGCTATGCAGATATCACACGAGGTTACAGCATTAACAACGTCATTGTGCATACCAGGCCAGTAGTATTTGAGTGATAGGCGTTTGTAGGTCTTAAATATACCTAAGTGACCAGCAATCGGTTCAGCATGGTTTTCGGAAATAACGATAGCTCTTACTTCCTTAGGAACGACTTCCTTCCACTCGAATTCGGTAGTTAGTACGCATTTAGATTTCATAAACCTATACAGACGATTATTCTTCACCATGTAGTTGGGGAATGATGTTGGGGAGTTTTGGCAGCCATGGTAAATATTTAGGTACCACTCGTCCGTAGTATTGGTAAAATTTGGAGAGGTGTCAATAGCTGAGATAGAGACCGCGCGTGACAACGCATCAGGAATGACATTGTCCGCACCACGACGGTGTTTGATTTCGAAACCAAAAGCGGATAGACGAACACCCCAGCGAGCTAGACGTCCGGTTGGATTATTCAGATTCAGGAACCACTTCAGTGCTGAGTGATCGGTGTAGACCGTAAACTTTTTTCCAGTATCTAGGTAACATCTCCAGTGTTCCAAAGCTACAACGACTGCAAGTGCTTCTCGTTCAGTCACGCTGTAGTTACGTTCTTGGGCAGATAGTGCCTTACTCATATAAGCAATTGGGTATTCCACGCCGTCTATAGTTTGCGTGAGTAAGCCACCAACGCCGTAGTCGCTTGCGTCTGTGTGTACTTCGAAGGGAAGGTCATAGTTTGGACACTTTAGTATTGGAGCAGAAATGAGACAGTCTTTTAGTTTATGAAAGGAATCGTCAGCTTCTTTAGTCCATAGAAAGGGAGCGGCTTTCTTGCCAGAAGATGTGAGTTTGTTTAGTGGGCCAGCAATAGAACTGAAGTTTGGTACGAACCTTCGGTACCAAGAAGCTGTTCCAAGGAATCTCTTGACTTCTTTCTTATTAGTGGGAGTGGGGATGTTGAGAATGGCTTCAACCTTGCCGGGATCAACATGGAGACCTTTAGAGTTTACCACGTAGCCGAGATATTTTAGTTCGTCACGGAAAAATTTAGATTTTTCGTAGTTTATGGTAAGGTTAGCATTTTTAAGTTTTTCGTGCACCCGCAGAAGCATTGCTATGTGATGTTCAAAGCTAGGGGAGGCTATAATGATGTCATCAAGGAATACGAAGACGCAGTTCTCAAATTCAGGGCCATAGAATAAAATATCCACTAGTCTTTGCTGTGTAGCAGGTGCGTTGGTTAGGCCAAACGGAGTTGTGACGAATCTGAAGGATCCGCGAGTAGGTACATAAAATGACGTTTTGTCTCTGTCGTTAGGCTCAATAGGTATTTGCCAAAATGCCTTAGATAGGTCTATGCTACTTAGATATCTAGCATTTTTAAGGCTATCTAGGATTTCAGAAACATATGGTAGTTTGTAGGCGTCTTTCTTTGTAATCGCGTTTAGTTTACGACTATCTAGGCAGAATCTAAGTTTTCCGTCTTTCTTCGGTGTTAATAGAACAGGGGAAGACCATGGACTTTCACAGGGTTCTACAACACCTAGCTGTAGCATTTCGTCTAGCTCCTTGCACAATACTTTTTGTTTTTCAGGTGATAGCCTGTAGTATCGCTGCCTAATAGGCGGTGAGTCGCCAGTATCTATGCGATGAGTAATGAGATGTGTACGACCTAGACCACACTTTTCTGCCGATATATCGTGAAATTGCGTGATAATGTTGTCAGCGTTAATGCGTTGAGTGTTAGAAAGACTATTATAGGAATACAGTGTCACTTCATCGTCATTATTAGCGATCTCAAAAACGGGTGTATCAGCATTTGTTAGTGTAATTGAACTAAGATATTTAGGACATATTTCAAATTTAGACCAAAAGTCAATACCTAAAATAATGTTACAAGTTACTGAAGGCATAACGTAAGCTTTTAGAACATGTACGGTATTTTCAAAGCAAATGGGCAAGTTAATGTAGCCGATTGTAGGTAATTTTTGGCCTCCTGCAGCAACAAATGTTTTAGTATCATCGTTGCTACACAGTTTTAGACCAGTAGCTGTCATTATTGTTTCATGGCAATTATTTCCGATTATAGTTACGGCAGAGCCAGAATCTAGTAATCCGCAAACAGATAAGTCTCCTACTTTAACAGTGATGTAGGGTCGTAAGTCGTCTTTAGGTTTGTTGTTTAGGATTGATGCAATGTGATAGCTTGAGAAAAACATTTTGATGGTTGATAGCCAGTTTTTCCAATCAGTTTCATCATGGTGGTTAGTGACATTGCAGCAATCCTCTTTTATTAGTTTTTTGGCTGTGACTTTGTGTTGCAGTTAGAACAATCAGGGTACTTGACGTCTCTTTTACCACACTCAAAACAAATGGCAAAACGATCCTGTTTGCATGAGTTTAGGCTATGATCGTTAGAGCGACAACGCGGGCAATAAGGTGTTTTAGGGAAAGAGCTCTGAGAATCGACCGGATTAACGTGAGATTGAGATTTGTTTTCTTGGCTCCCGTTTAGTCCGTTAGAATAGTTTTGATTCGTATGTTTGTTTGGATTAGTGTAATATTTCTGACCATAAGAATTTTTACTCGAGTAGTTATAATAATTAGTTGATTGCTTATTAGGATACTTATTGTGTGGCTGGTAGTTTGTATGTGTGTATTTTTGATTGTTAGTATAAGAGTTGTAGTTTTTATAATAATTGTTCTTAGGTTTTTGCTGATCCGGCTGATCGCGTTTAGCATACGCAAGATCAGGCGCTAGCAATTCAGAAGACTTTTTAGGTGGTTCACGAAATTGGGATGATAGGCATTGAATGTTTTCGAAGTTTTTGCATAGCGATCGGAGATTGTCAATAGACTTAATGCCCGATGAAGTTGAGGCTAAGACGTTAGCGTAAACTGGTCTTATGTTGTGTAATAAGATTTCTAGTTTTTCGTCCTCATTAAGACTTCTAGATAACCTAGAGAACAATTCAGACATAATAGCTAAATAAATTGTGATGTTTTCACCTTCACCTTGAGTCCTACCCCGAATTTCGGACATTAGTCTGTAGTCGTAATCGAACTGACCGAAATCTTTCTTTAATAACGTTGCTAGTTCATCCCAGTCCGATACTTGACCTTTCACACTACGATACCAGATTAGTGCATCGTCCGTTAGTATTTCCGTAGCATATGTAAAAAGTTTAGCAGGAGTGATGTTCCTAGCTTCACTAAACTCCCTTATTTTTTGTAGGAATGAGCGAACGCATGATTTCCCGTTGTATTTAATTTTTTGTAGGTCATTTATGTGACTACGTTCACAGCTAGTAGATATAACGGTAGACCCCTCGAACACAGAAGATGACTGGGCATTAGTGTGCTCAGTATTCCTGTTTTCGGTAGTATTTACACCTGGAAACTTGTTTAATTTAGCCTGTAATACATTGTAGTCTTTGTTCGTTTGTTTTAGTTTCTCCAACTCCGCAGCAGAGTTTGGTTTATTTTGGTTCATCCTTTTGAGACGGAAGTATATATGATTCGATAGTGTTAGGGTACGTTTATACAGATTTACATCGTATTTAAGTTCTAAAATAGTAATTCGTGAATTTAGCTCCTTAATCGAAACGTTTGCTCCTTCTATATCCGTGTCGAAGTCTAGACCAGATTCTGTAATATCCTCCGATGGGTATAAAGGTACTAGCTTATTAATTTGTTTGCGTAGTTCGATAACCGTAGTATTCGGTTCACCGCCCCGAATAAGAACTTCGTACGCTAGTTCGTTTTTGTTTAGCTGGATGAACGAAATAAGGTGAGTTTCCATTATAAGAATAAGCAAAACAATACAAAATTAGTGCTATAATTGGCCAAAGATAGATAAAAAAAATTTTGGGTAGGTAGTGTTATAAATAGCCAACAAGCTCAATTTAGGAAGCTAAGTATAATAATTAAGCGGTATTTAAATGTACAGTAAATATTTTTTAGACAAGAAAAAAAATCAAACGAGTAAAGTATGTAGCCACCACTAGTATTAGTTAAGCTGATATATATAGGTATAAGCGAGATGTACAGTAAATATTTTTTTTTGACTAGGAAAAAAAAATCAAGCAAGTAAAGCATGTAGCCACCACTAGTATTAGGTAAGCGTATGCTATGCACAAACTACTAAGAGATACTACCGTAGGTATGCTAAGCTGCTTTTACAATGTTTCGACAACTACACTATACGGTACGGTGTTTAAAATGTTTAGATCTACCTACTTCAATTGATAATAATAAATAGACCAGTAAAATAAAAAAATAAAAAAACGGAACTAAGGAAATATAGATTGCGAACTGTTGCGAAAATACCTATGTATTTGTAATGTAATGAAAACAAAAGTTAATAAGTATTATTGATATAAGAAAAAAATTGTTTAGGTATCTAGTTGTTGGAAAATATTACGCAACAATTACAATCACAATTGGCACAATCAAAATAAGCGTTAGTATAAAATTCAGCATAAAAATACGAAGCAAAAAAAAAAACAAGTATAGGTAGGTAAGCGTAACGGTTTTATTTTAATGAATAGGTAAGTACGTACCAGTTCGCTGTGTAGGTAGCATCGACACCGCCTCGTTCACAATTAGGTTTTTCGCGCTGGGCTAGCTGCTAAAGCACTAAAATAAATACCTAGAACGAACCTGGAAGGACAATAACCACGTTAATGGGCGCCACTGTCACGCTTGGCTTGGAGAAAGTTAGGTGGTAAGTGGATGCGCTGAAGAAAGTTGGTTAGGCACACAGCGCGGCAGGTAGGTAGGTAGCGTGGGAACGCAAGGATAAGTCCGATAGATTGTGACTAATTATTTATTGCCTTCCCGGTCCGCTCCCGGTAGATAGGTACAAGTAGGTACAATTAGCGACACTGGCCTCAGCGGTAAGTGGTAGGTGGCTCGTAGATGGTGACGACGCTGGTGCCGCGGCGGCTGGTGCAGGCAGCGGCTGGGGTACGCCTGGAGTAGTCCAGGGGTAGGCGCCTGGAACTTCAGCTGGTAGGTGCCTGGAACGCGCCGGGGTAGTCCGGGGGTAGGGCCCGGATCTTCAGCTGGTAGGTGCCTGGAACACGCCGGGGTAGTCCGGGGGTAGGGCCCGGATCTTCAGCTGGTAGGTGCCTGGAGTCTCAGCTGGTGGACGGTAGGGCCTGGAATGCGCCGGGGTAGTCCGGGGGTAGGGCCCGGATCCCGCGGCTGGTAGGTGCCTGGAACCTGGAGCGAGGGCCTAGAGGGTCATCCAGCACTAGCACAGAAAAATAGTTTGCGCGGTAGACTAACGGTCACAAGATCGTAGGTAGGTAGGTACCGTAGAATTAATTTAGACACCCGCGTGTAGCGCGGCGTGCGAGCTGCAGTAGTCTGTCCGTGCAGATTGAAATGTTCGGCCGATGACGACCGGCGGCGCGGAAGCGCGGCGCGCGGAGGGATATTTGGAGATCCGTTCGCACAGGGTAGATTTAATTTATTTTATTTTATAGTTTTTTTTTTTTTTTATGTTGAGAACTAAGACTACAACGTTACAGTACATCAAATTTCCTGCGTTCTATAAATCTGTCCACTTCAAGATTGCCCTGGAGAGATCGCTTTAAGCGATAAGACCGCCTTTTGTATAGCTATTTTAAGTTATCAAAGCAAATTGTAGGTAAACATTATTTTTTGGTGTACTTAGGTACATACCTACAATAACGACAATAATAAATAATAAATATACCTACCTATTAAATCAAATAATGACGTGTGAAATTGTTTTTTTTTTTTAAATCATTTATTTAGTGAGGCTTTTTACGCTCATGCACCAAGCCAGCCTCGTAATGTGTTACATATTATAATATATAAAGCTGGATTACCACTCACTCATTGACATAATTGTTCTCCCAGAAGGAGCATCTCTAGGTTGATATAATGTATGGAACATGTAGAGGGGACGTTTCGGTGATTATGGGAAAACCTCGACATCTTCGATTCCTGCTTCTCATCAGGTAGTGAGTCGACTGCCCGCCGAAACTATCCATCGAAAGTGAAAACGTTTCTAACTAAATTTCATCCACACCTTGGGCAAATTTCAATAGTGTAACTTTTTTTTCAAAATGGCGGAAAAAAACATGGCCGCCGAACAAAATTCAAACTCGATTATCTCCGAAACTAAAAGAGTCAGGTAGGGGGTGCTCAAACAAATGTCATAGAGGTCAATGGGGGGCAACCGCCTGGCGTGGTAAAAATCCAAAATGGCGGATTCAAAATGACGGCCGAAAAAAAAGTTGATCCGATCCGGGTGAGGTTCGGCATCCGGGGGTTTTTGGGGTCGCTGATGCCGAATATCGAATCAGTTTTTCGATTGCGTCATTTTTCAAGATGGCCGCCGAACATTAGTTGTTTGTATGGGGAAAAGCCTCGCGAGCTGCTCGCAGCTCGCGCACAGGGCGAATCTAGTTGCAATATAAAACTACTAATAGAAATAAACTAAAAATAAACCTTCCTAACACTTTGGCGGAATGCAGCGCCCCCAACAACTCAACGCCACCGCTATAAGAAGCAGTCCGCAATAACATACACAATGGCAGAATCAACGCATCACTCGGGCAGCACCCTCCCGGAGAAAAGCATCAAAATCCCCAACTTCGTCAAAGAACGAATAATAATTGCTAATCTGGGTGTCAATTAAAAATTACTTCTTCTCAAAAACACTTCCCTTCTTAATGTATCCAAATACCTCCATCAAAACATGCATGGTAAAAAAAAATTTTGGGTCGTATGCTCAGACGAAATAAAAACTCAGACTCAGACTAATAAAAAAAGTTTTTATTTCGTCTGAGGTCGTATGATCATTATAGAAACAATAAAGTGCACTTTTGTAGTAACCTACTTACGTTCTCTTAACAATGGATGTAAGTATCCAAAATCTATGTTTTCGTTTCCGTTTTTTTTAAAGTAAAGACATAATATTATTTCTTCGGCATCCATTTTGAAAATGAACTTGGTTGGCAGTGGACTAGAGTCGCGGGCGCACGCAGTCGCTCGCTACAAAACCAGCCGCAGCCTAGCCGCTGCGATCGTCCGCGACTAGTCGCAGCTAGTCGCTTAGTGGAAATAAGGTCTTACGGCCGCACTCAGAGTCGACTTTAATGATTACTCAGTTAAGTATAGATTTTTGAAACAAAACTGCCGCAATCAGAGACTTTCAATAAATTAATGTTAATTGGCATTTAATGAGATGTAACTTAATTAGTTAAATGCCAATTGACATTAATTTATTAAACTTGTCTGATTGCGGCAATTTTGTTTTAAAAATCTATACTTAACAAAGTAATCATTAAGGTCGACTCTGACGGCCGCACTCAGAGTCAAATTTAATGATTACTTAGTTAAGTATAGATTTTTAAAACAAAACTGCCGCAATCAGAAACGTTCAGTAAATTAATGTTAATTGGCATTTAATGAGATGTAACTTAATTAGTTAAATGCCAATTAACATTAATTTATTAAACTTGTCTGATTGCGGCAGTTTTGTTTTGAAAATCTATACTTAACTAAGTAATCATTAAAGTCGACTCTGAGTGCGGCGGTGAGTGTGGCGGTAAATGCTCATTATTTAAATAAGTACCTACTTACATAAATCACCATAAATATAATAAACAGCCAAGAGCTTTTTCGAGCCTTGCGCTTAGCAACGATTTGGTCATTAATTTTTATTTAATGTAGATTTAAGCATTTATTCTTTATTTAGTCTTGATCATTCAAAGTTACCTACTTTAAGTTAACTTTAGTAGGCTACTTACTTATTTTAATTTTAACAATTTGTAAAAACTTTGTATAAGTTCAATAAAGTATACAAACAAACAAAATTTGTAAGAATATTTTCTTTTGATGTACAAATAAAGGGTTATCTATCTATTTTAGTTTATTTCAGTGATTTTTCTGTAATTTTATGTGTATTAAGTAGGTTAAATGTTAGTTTAATCTAAGTACCTATTTAAAAAAAAATGAATAACAGGAATGTATGTGATCGCGTAACTTATAAATGACTGCACCAAATTGGAAACCTAGTTAGTTTAGATAGTTTTTTTTTTCGTATTCGTTATTATCAGACAAGGTTTTTATAAAAAAGGTAAGTTTTATAACATTTTTTTAATTATATATTGTGTTTACCCTAAGTCATTACATTGTTTGAATTCCAAGACAATGATGAACATAAAAAAAAAATTGACATACAATGGTGCTATAATTTTAAAACACTATTTTCTCAATATTTCTTCAGCGTGGGTTGACCCACTATTTTGCTTATCTATCTTCTATACTATAATAAAAGAGTAGAATCCGCGATTCTGTACATTGAATATTTTTAACAAAAATTAACAGGGGACGATAAACGAAGGGTAACCAACCACAAAAAAATTGTTTTTAAAAATCTTTTCTGTCTGTCTGTCTGTCTGTCTGTCTGTTTGCGATAATCTCTGAATCTACTGAACGGATTGTCATGCGGTTTTCACAGGTATAGATTAAGCTTAGCCTGAAGCTACATATAGGCTTTGTTTCATTGTAATCGGATGTCGGGAAAAAGTTGTTGTATAAAAGCCATTCACGCTGGTGAAACCGCGGGGCACAGCTAGTATAGATATAAGTCCAAATAAATTATTTTAATGCTATCACGTAAGATAATGTTGAGCATAAGCCTTAACATTATAATAACTAACGTAATATTCTAAAATTATTCCACAGTTCCATTCGCCGTTTATCTTATCTAAATTATATAAATAAAATAATGAGTTATTCATACAAGGTGTAGCTTAAATGAGTGAATTTTCAGACCCTCGATTAGGGTGTGTACTGTGTACCCTACTAATGTTATAAATGTGAAAGTGTGGATGTTTGGATGTTTTTTACTCAATCAGTGTCAATCACGCAAAAACGGCTGAACGGATTTGGGTGAAATTTGGCATGCACGTTGTCAGAGGTACAGAACACAGGGTTTGGCATGCCGCGGGAATTCCGGGATAAAAGTATCCCATGTCGCGGAAACCGCGGGGCACAGCTAGTATAACTATTAATTAAACGGGGCTGAATGATAATAAATAGAAAAGAAAGGTTCAATGATATTTAGGGTATGATCCGTCAAAACGTCGTGTGGGGTAAATTTTCGTGACTTTTTCTTTTGCATATATCACAAAAAAAAATAAAAAAATAAAGTATTTTTTCCATAATTGATACGAAAATCGAATACCGAACACCCTCCTTCAACACGTCCCTCGTTTAACCTTGCACATTGTATATTTTCTAATATTAAATTAACATTTCTTTGTTCATGACTTCGCATATTTTACTACTGATGCACGTAAATCTAAATAATCTCTATCAACAAGCTACCTAAACATGCACTCTCTAGAAACATGCACAGTCGACGGGAAAACATATATTAAGAGACTCAAAATTTTAGGTAGGTCTCTCATATTAAATAATACTTACTTTCAAAAGCTTTGAGTGTCGAACGAATGTCTATTAACTATATCCTAAAAAAAAAAATATTTCATAAAAAATAAGGACGGGATTGCTTTGCAGAAAAAAAAATGACACGTAGAAAAAATATAAAAGGAATCTTGGTACAATTTTTAGCGACTGTAATCGGTGAGTACAGACCTATAAGTACCTACCCAGTTGTTTTGAAATAATTTTAAAATACATAAAAGTATTTTGCAAATATATGTAAGTATAATTTTCTCGGTGTAAATCTAACTGATTTTACTGATTTGTAATGTATTGAAGACTGGAAAGTCAATGACAACTGGAATATTATTATACAACGTGTTAATGAATTAACTGAAAATCTGATACAACCCATTTAATAAAATAAACAATAATATGATTAAAATACATTTTATGTCGTAAAAGTTAATACTTTAAAAGTTACTGAACATTAGTTTGGAGGTGACCTATCTACGTGATTCCAAGCGCTACGCCCGCGCCTACCGGTTCGAATTTTTTTGCTGCGGGCGGCGTACGCGCCAAATATTGTATCATAAATAATTTAGACATGGACTAGTCAAAATGAAAAATATAACCTATATTAAAACATAGTGCGATCGATTCGCTAGTCAATTCTGAACAAACTACTTTCTAGTTTTCAGTTAATTCATTAACAAGTCGTTGTATAGAAGTCAACACACTCATTTTTTTTTAAGGCCTTCCTTTCGTCAGTAGCTAGTATTTTAATAATAATAATAATAATAATAATAATAATATTGTTTATTTTCAGATAACAAGATCCATTTACAATTTTTCAAGTTAAAATAAAATGAGTTTTGTCTAATAAACTTAGCGAAAAACATTCATGATGTTAATTGTTATAAGATGGTGGTCACACACACCCCGGCAGACACTCTAGGCAGCGATTTGTAGCCAACGCTTGAAAATGTCAGTCAAGTGTAGTCTAGCGTACAGCTCTCTTATTATGACGTTGTTACACGCGCCAACTCTATCCAAAAAAGACGCAATTCTACGTCTCACAATGGCGTTAAACGTGTTTACCCTGGCATCAAAAAACATACCTGAGGCACTAGACCAGGGAGGTAGCCCCATTAATTGCCGAAAGATGTTGTTGTATTGTACACGAATGACATCCTGAGACCTCCGCGTGTACTTCGTCCAGAGTTGGCACGTGTAAAACGTTTGACAGAATGTCTTAAAGAGCAGGATCTTCACATTTTTATCCGATTTAAAAAACTTTCTTGCCACCATGTTACCTACAACAGAGAGAGCTCTCCGCTGTCTCTCAATGTCTGCATCGTCCTTCAGGTTCGAAGACAGTATGTGGCCCAGGTATTTGAAAGTCTCAACTACCTTCACGCGCTGCCCAGTAATACGTACGTCAGGCTCAGGTGCATGGTCCCGAGGACATCCGCCCGCTCTGAACACCATCATCTCTGTTTTTTTAACATTGTATACTAGTCCGTGAATACGGGCGTAGTCTTCACAAATGCCAATGAGTTTCGTCAGTCCTTTTATTGAGGGGCTAATCAGCACCATATCATCGGCGTAACTGAGGTTATTGACATATCTGTTGCCCAACCTAAGCCCCACCGCTGTGCCGCTTAGCTCCTCAATTAAGTCATTGACGTAGAGGTTGAAGAGATCAGGCGAAGCCAGACCACCCTGCCTCACGCCACATGGAAGTCTATAGTCTTTCGAAAATGCACCTCCCCATCTAACACTATTTAGTTGAGTGTCATACCAATATGACATCACTCTAATTGCTTCAATAGGGATACCTTTCTGTTGCATTTTACACCAAAGAAGACTATGATTAAGGGTGTCAAATGCGCGGGAAAGGTCAAGAAAGCAGGCATATACGGTGGTGTCGTTCTTGACATAATAATTGACGACCTGTTTAAGGGAGAAAATCGCCATATCAGTCGACACATCCGGTCTAAACCCAAATTGACCATCGTCAATTTTTAGATGCGGCGTAATGAAACCCTGTAGCAACCTTTCAAACACCCGAGCCACAACGGTCGCCAGAGAAATGGGTCTATAGTTGGCAGTGCTCGATATATTTCCCGTCTTATTTTTAACAACTGGAACTACCACTGTACGCGTGAATTCACTTGGTAAATAAGAGTGCTGCAAGCACAGGTCAAATAATTTAGCCAGCACCACACAAACATACTGGCCAGCACATAACAGATGTTCAATGCTGAGGCCGTCGTGGCCCGGCGACTTACCTCTTTTCATGACCTTCAGTATTTTAACAATATCTTCGGGCATGATCCGAGGTACCCCCGAGCCACCAACCCCCTCAGAATCGACATCCGGCACTTGTACTAAACAATCGTTCCCCGTACAAGTGAGTTTGAAGGAATCCCGAAAAATATTTGCAATATTGCCTGGATCCCTCTCGCCCTCAACACTGACGGGTAAACTGTTTTTACCGTTTAGCTTTTTAACTTCATTCCAGAACTTAACAAAGTTACCGCTACTGTTACTTCTGGCCAGTATATCCATCTTAATTTGGTCTTGATGCTGCTGTATAAATTTTAAAGTAGATTTAAATTTTTTGCGTGCTACATTCATTTTGTCAAAGTAGTACCCGGAGGACGGCCGACCAAAGAGATTCCATTCGTTAAATTCCTGCTTCGCCACCGTGTGTAAATCACGTATGTGTAAATTCCATCCAATAATTTTCTTAACTTTCGGATCCTTACAGCTATTACTGTTTACAGCAGAAAATTGTAAACACTTAATAAAATCAAAATAAAATTCGTCTAATAATTGTAAATGACTAGATTCGTTGCAGTTAGCGTTAGAACATTGTAAATTAAAATAATTTTGAGACATCAAAATTTGAAATTTTTCGTCGCAAAGCTGCGAATATATTTTAATTTGATTAAAATCTCTTTTACCCCACAGGTACTTATTATTAGTGTTAATGTTATTTACAATCTTATGTCTAATAAGCTAAATCTTATGTCTAGTAAGCTGTCTTTAAGTATACAAGTATAAGCTAACTTAAATATGAATATTTCTACCTCTAGACCGAGAACTTTCATTACAGCCCTATTGACCCGTCAGTAATTTCCTATCAGGTACATATTGTATTTAGGTGTTGGGTGTAAAGTTGAACGAAGATTCGAACCCGCGATGACTCATTATCACATGTAACTAGAAACAATAAAAAAATACACTAATAAAAAACAGGAAAAAAAAAATTAATTAAAACGTGAATTCAGGCAAGTGAATGCGCCAGCGACCGTACGAAGATAACAAACATAAAAGAAACATGCGTCGAATTGAAAACCTCCTCCTTTTTTGGAAGTCGGTTAAAATGTGGCGCTGAATGACCTTCAGCGCGTCGGTAGGTACTGACTACCTTGCCTCTGTTGGTTTTGTTTCCAGTCATTATACCAACATTTGAAGCTGGATTCGGCATAGCATGGACTTCGTACACTTTAACCCTGTTGAAAAGCGAACAGACGCCACTCAACACCAGGATCACAACAAACGAAGGCAGTCTGATCGGCTCTTTACCGATGATAGGCTGCGTGCTTGGGACCCTAGTTAGCGGTTTTTCGACGGAAATTATCGGTAGAAAGAAAACATCGCTTTTAACCGGACTATGTGCTTTTGTAAGTTAATATCTGGTTGACTGGCAGAGAATGCCACTGTGGCATTAAGTCCGCCTTTTGTACCATGATGTGCATAGTTTAAATAAATAAATAAATATCTGAGTGATCAAGCTTCGCTCGGTAAAAATATCTACCAAAATTTGTAGTTAAACTTTTGACTTATGACAGTTGCGAAGTCTCTAATGTCCGGTTTACAAATAAGCTTTCAGCGTTGCATTTCCTTGTATCTTATAACTGCTATTATAGCTGCTGTTCTTTTTCAGATTTGCTGGTCTATAATATCAGCAACAAGCAGCATACCTGTACTGCTCGTTGCAAGGTTTATAGGTGGCCTCAGTGCTGGTATACAATGCTTAGTGGTCTATATTTTTATCAACGAGTACACTCAAATGTCAATCAGAGGTACTTTGCCATCTCTGGCTATATTCGCGTACTCCTTCGGCATGCTATCCTCATACTTTGCTGGATGGTTGTGCAGCTACATGGCGATTAATTACATTAATATGGTCTTGAGCGGTACTTTCATGATTACCCTTCTGATGTTTCATGAAACACCCGCGTATTTACTCTCCAAGGGTAAGCATAAGGTAAGATGTTCATTTCCATGATATTAATAATAATAATAATAATCCACTTCACAACACACAGATCTACTTGATCCCACAGTATGCTATAAGCTTGTGTCGTGGAAACCAAGCAAACGTGGTATATACTACACATATTATTACATATATATTATACTATAGATATATATATACACACCCAGACTGGAAAATGGAACCCCGTGTTCATTACACAAAGTCCACCCCCACCGGGAATCGAACCCGGAACCTCTTGATTGACGGGCAGGCATGGTGACCATTGCGCCAATCGGGTCTTCCGTCACGTCTATCTGTCTGTCTCTTTGTCAGGCTGTCTGTTCGCGATAAACTCAAAGACTACTGTTTCTGTACTATGAGCTCTTAAAGCAGAACCTAAATTGAATTGCTTTAAAACCACTATCTTAAAGTAGGCCTGATTAAAGGTAGTGGTGGTCGTACGATAAAGCAGAGCAATTCAATTTTAGGTTCTGCTTTAAGAGCTCATAGTAAGCCCGCTGAACGGATAATTATGCGGTTTGCAACAATAGATAGAGGAATTCAAGAAGAACGCTTATCCATATAGTTTATCCTGGAATTTCTACGGAAACTACGAAATTATCGCGGGTGAAACCACGAGGGACAGCTAGTAAACTATAAAGAAACAGATACATATGTATATATATGCTGTATCCACTACCCCTTTGAAGACATAGTCGTTATATTTCAAACTATAGTCAGAGACTATACTATACTTAACTTTACTCAACAGCTCCTGGAGATTAAACCAAACATGATTTATCGCATGGCTGTCGAGGCTGCTGATAGTCATCTACAATGCCTTAGTAATCTCTTTGTATCATATACAGGAGGCGTTAGCATCGCTGCAATTTTATCGCGGCGAAACGAAGGCTACACCAGCTATATTAGAGGAAATAGATTACTTTCGGAGTCAGTGCCAACCAGCACCGGTGGCAGATGAAGATGTAAATAATTCGAAAGGTGGGGGAACCGAAATTAATCAAGGGTAAAAACAGTCAGATGACATAAATAACTGTACCTGCAGATGAGTAGTAAGAGCGACGTAGTAGTTAGTAGTAAATGAGGGATGAATGTATCAGAAAGGTGAAATAAGAATCAGGGAAAAACATTTTAATAAACTTCAGATAAAAAGTGACTATCCGCACATAAGGTTGCCAGGCGTCCAGATAAAGCTGGACACGGTTAGGCTTTTTGTTCGCGTGTCCGGCCAAAATAAACGGTGTCCGGCTAATCCGGCTTTTGTTAGACTTTTTACATTTCGTGGCCCTTAAAAAGAATATTTATAAAAATATTGATAAATTATATTTTTATAGAATTTCATTTTGACTGATAACTTTGAGTACCTACTAGACACTGATTTGGAATTCGATTTTATTTATATTTCATTAAAATTACAAGATTTATAGTAATAATAAAAAAAAGCTTGATTTTACTTACAATTTATATTAGAACCTATTAATACTGAGACACAAAATCCTCAATAATGTCGGGTCTCCGGCCTTTTCACCCAAATGTCCGGCAGGTCTGTCCGGCTATTAGGTTTGGCGACCTGGCAACCCATCCGCACAATATGGTAAAGAGGTGGTTTCCCACGAATAATAAAAGGTAACTTATTTTTCTAATCTACTTCAGACTTGGAAAGAAGTAGAAAAGAAACATATGCGCTCATGCATGACTTGAAACTTGGAGGCAATGCAGAAAATTCCAAAGTGGGAAGGGAAGTGAAGGTCGGCGCTTGGAAGATATTGCGTATGTTTTCGTAATTTTGGTCATCTTGTTTCTACTTGGCTTATTTATGTATATTTGATGAAGGTCTGACACCAGAAATAGAAATCACACGCGTTCACACGAAATCAGTGGAATTGCTTAGTCTATACAGTCTATACTGATATTATAAAGAGATGAGATTTGATTTTTGTTTGTTTGTTACGATTTAACTCAAAAACTACTGGTTCTATTTCAAAAATTCTTTCACCATTAGAAAGCTACATTATCCCTGAGTAATATAGGCTATATTGTAATCCGGAATTCTCGTGGGGACTCCGAAATTATCGCGGGTGAAACCGCGCGGGACAGCTAGTACTCAATTAACACGAGACATTAAGTACCTCTATATAACTACGTACTAAGCGTAAGCTAGGTTCAAAATCTAAATGACAGGCCATTAGTCACGATCCTCACTAGGTATACTCGTGAAGAAGATCAAAATTTGCCAATATTCATTAAAACTCAAGTAGATATTCTCAAATCCTCATCTTTCAATTCACTCAATTCATCAATCTTGCAGGCTCATCAAAGGAACTACAAAGGTCGATGATAACAGTGACCCTGCTTCTCTCCATGGCGGTCTTCATGGGTCTGATTGCTCTTCAAGCGTACGCTGGCCCCTTATTCCATGCAACAGCTCCAAATTACTCGCCACACATCTGCTCTGTAGCGTTGGCTGTTGCCATTGCGTTAGGGAGCGGTATATCCTTTATCATAACGGATTTGGTTGGCAGAAGGGTGCGTGGATCTATGTTTGAATATTTAGCTTATGGTAATTTTATTAGACAGACTATAAACTCAAGAGGTTAAAATTTAGACCATTTCCAATTTTAGCTATAAGTCAAATCAGGTCAAAGTCAAAATCATTTATTCAAATTTGACCCTGCATAATGTGGCTCTTTTTGACGTCAATAAAGTTACATTTATTATGACAGCACCCATAAAATATCCACTCTTCACAGCTTCCTAGTGCTATGGCTGAAGAGAAGAAGCTGCGCAACAAACTCTCCAGTAGCACGCTGTTCCCCGTGGTTTCACTCACGTAGACTTCGGAGATCCCGCGTGATTTCGTGGATGAAAGTACCCTATGTCCTTCTCACGATGATCATGATGATCGGTTGAGTACTTAAGGCGTGATAGCGTAACAAAACAAACAAACAAACAACTCACATTCAGATTTGTAATACCTACCGTAACATTTCTTCTTTGGGTATTTTTCGGGGTATATGAAAATTAAAATTCTAATTAGTTCGTCCGTTGGAAAATAAAATAATAAAAGACACGTATTTTTCGCTTTTTCACATAGATAAAGCGCATTATAGTTTAGGGTGGGAGCCCCGTACAAACTGCACCGGGTTGTGGCGTCACGCGAAATTTTAACTCAATGTATCGGCGTTACTTTTTGTATATAAAAAAAGAAAAATATACGTGTCCAATATTTTCTATTGATCTACACGACGGACTAAAAATAAAAAAAATTAGTCAAGTAGCCAATTATGGCAATCTATCGCGATTTATCGTATTTAATTATGCCATGTACGTATTTTTAACAATAAAAATAATTATGGCGAAATGCCAATGACAACAGCAGTGCAATTATGTAACTTTTTTTGCTATCAACTTTCAGTTTCAATCAGAGAAATAGCGATTTTGTGATTATTTAATCATGTTTAGGCAGCTTCAACTTTTGAAGTATGTTTATTTTGGTTGATTGCTAGATATTTTAAGTGTCAAATCGTGCATATTGTAATCGCACAACCGTCATGTTTTTGATTGGAACCGAAAAATGATAGAAACAAAAGTTACAAAATAGCCCCTCTGATCCCTAAGATAAAAAACGTACTTTAATATTTATCACTAAGTACACAGCATAAAACAAAGTCCGTCTCTCGCTGTGTACTTACCTATGCTTAGATCTTAAAAACTATGCAACGGATTTTCATGCGATTTTCACCAATAGATAGAGTGATTCATGTGGAAGGTTTCTATTTATATTTTATTCTATAATTCCCGCGGGAACTCTGAAATTACCGCAAGTGAAATCGCGCGGGGCAGCTAGTGCAATAACAAAATATGAAGTAGGTAGGTACTTATATGTATATCACGATGGCTTGGTTTCTACGACACAAGCTCGGAGCAAGCAGCTGTGTGTTGTGAAGTTTTATAGTAAAATTCAAATTCAATTCAAAATTCAAAAGCTATTTATTCCTTAGGATTGGTTACAATCACTTGTATCTATTCGTCAGCAGGTTCTTAGAGCTATAAATTACCGTCAGTTCGGAATACGTCCTCTGCTGAGAAGAACTGACAAGAAAGTCAGCAGGGCTGTCTTTTAATGATCTTACTTATAAAATAGGAGAACAAAAATAGTAATTGGATAGAGCAATTCATTCCCAAACGTCTGTATCATTTAAATAGTCTACTACACTATAATATACCTATTTATTATTTCCAGGTCCTGTTCTTATCATCCTGCATATCCACCACAGTGACGATGGGTCTGCTCGCCTCGTTGGTGCAGTGGCCGTGGGGCCCCGAGTGGGTGGCGCCTCTGCTCATACTGCTCACTAACTTTGCCTTTCAAATTGGCGCCTGTAACATACCTTTTGTACAACTGAGCGAAAGTTTTCCCACTGAGGTATTGTTTTGTATAATTATCATTATTTGTAACTAGTCCTCCCTAATTATTTTTTTGCACTATTTTTATTTATGTACCTAGCCCTGAGTTTTTATCGTCTCGCGTATGAAAAGTAGAGTATTCACCTCGAGGATAAAGCCTGTCCTCGTTTTGGGCGGCTTGAACCCCTCGTTTCACTCACTTCACTCAGGATTCTACGTAACTCGCTTCGCTCGGGAGTTAAATTTAAATCCCCTCGTATATCATTTTTTATAATTATTGGATTTATTTCGGAGTTCCCGCGGCGATTCCTGTATAAAAGTACTCTGTGTAATTTTTTGTACCCTACGTGTCTGCAAAACTTCAAGAGGATCGGTTGAGTTTAAGCACAGATAATATGTTTAAGTAACAGACAGACGGACAGACAGACAGAGTTACTTTCGCATTTTTACTATCTATATGTATAGTAGAGGTTATATTATTATCTGTGGTAGAGGCAAGGAAGCAATGCAAAAGCTCTATGAATGTAATATTATTGATCTTCTATACATACTAGCTGTGCCCCGCGGTGTTACCCGCGGAAATTTCGGACCCTATGTCCTTCTCTGTACCCCTGACAATGTGTACCTAAGTATGCAAAATTTCATGAGATTTCACCGACCGGAGTTCCTGCGGGAATTCCGGGATAAAAAGTATCCTATGTCCGTTTCCTGGTTCTAAGCTACCTCCCCACCAATTTTCAGCCAAATCGGTTCAGCCGTTCTTGAGTTATAAGTGGAGTAACTAACACGACTTTCTTTTATATGTATACATATATAGATTTATGTATGTATGATCTAATCAACATGCAGGCCTACAGCAATAGTACATTGTTATCCTAGGGGTGAAAGTAACTTATTTAGTCCCGAGACGGGGTTTGGCCTATAGATCGAGGGACTAAATAAGTCTTTCTCCCGAGGGTAACACTGTGCTTTTCATTACGAATGCAAGGAAAGTCAAAATAAAAATAGGAATTAGCTAAAGAAAAAAATTAGTGAAGATCGGATAGTCGCTTGACACTTTCCCACCTATTTCTTTTTCTTTGGCCGGCTAGCTATTCAGCCAGTATTTTTTATTTACATTGTGGCGACCTAAAAAAAATATTATCTTTAATTATTAAGTATTAATTAAAGAAAATAAAAAAATATAAATAGGAATTAGCTTAAGAAAAAGTGAGTGAATTTTATTTTAATTAATACCTACTTAAACTTTACGTTATTTCAATTTTACATCGCGCTGGCTGTATAGAAAGTTGAAACATGGTTCAATAGAAATGTGAAAATAGACCTAGTTTTTTTTTAATAATTTGACAGTTGTCAGTTGAAAGCGATTCTCCCTAGGGCTGAAAAGGGTTACTTTCAACCCGCTTCTCAGGCAACTTCAGACCTGCTTTCCGAGCATGAGTAATGAAAAATATATTTTTGGATAATCTAAGTATACTAATATTATAAAGAGCAAAAGTTTGTGAGTTTGTGACGTTGTAAGGGATAATCTCTGGATCTTCTGAGCCGATTTTGAAAATTCTTTCACTTATAGGAAGATACAGTGATCCTGAATGACAGAGAGTACTTTTTATCCCGGAATTCCCGTGGGAACTCCGGAGATTGTGAATTTGTGAGGTTGTAGGGTAATCTTTGGATCTACTGAACCAATTTTAAAAATTCATTCACTTGTAAGAAGGTTCAGTGATCCTCAGTGACAAAGGGTAGGTACTTTTTGTCCCGGAATTCCCGAGGGAACTCCGGAGTTTTTGAGGTTGTAATCTATGGATCTACTGAACCGATTTTGAAAATCCTTTCACTTATAGATAGGAAGCTAAAGTGATCCCGAGTGCCATAGGGTACTTTTATCCCGGAATTCCCTCGGGATCTCCGAAATAACCGTGGATGAACCGGGTCAGCTAGTTTTTAATAACCACGTGACATGACGATAAATGCCTTAGTTTTTTTTTTTTTTTATTAGAGATTGTTGAGATCTACCCAATGGTTAACTGGTAGAGAATGCCGCAAGGCATTAAGTTCGCCATTTGTACTTACTGTGCAATAAAAAATAAATAAATAAATAAAAAAAATAAAAAAATTGTCGATTTGGCTAATGAGGCAGTTTGTACTTTGTATTGGCTATTAACTTTTTAACTCTTGTCATTAAAGAAATTCAGTTTAATATTCTTTCTTCAACAGACGAAGAGTTTGGCGTCAATGATCGCAACAAGCATATTGTTTTCATCGCTGTACGTCGTCTTGGCGCTATACGACCCACTCGTAGGTTCAATAGGGCTGGCCGGCACACTGCTTGTGTTCACCGTGCTGTCTGCCTTGACGACTGTCATAGGTTACTTCATCATGAAAGAGACCAAAGGGGTGCCCATCGAAGATATCCAGATGATGTACGCTAAGGGTTACCTTTGTCGAAGATTGAAAAAGTAAATTGTTATTTTCTTGATGATTCTTCATTTATGTTAATAAATTTCTTATCCATGTATAGCTAGCATGATTATATACACGGATGATATACTGATTTCTAAAATACGTTGGTCAGTTCCATCACTGGCTGTTACCCACGATTAAATTCCGGTAATTTTGGAGACCCCGCTGAAAAGCCGTCACAATGGTGATCAGTTGAGCCGTTAAGCCGTGAAAGCGTTACAAAGAAACTCACTTCCGCATTTATAATATTAGTTAGGATAAACTCAAATCAAATCAAATCAAATCAAATCAAATATACTTTATTGCACACACAGTAGAAGACACAATATTTACAAAGTCACTTAAAAGCGAAAATACAAAAATAAAACCGACTTTAAAACACACAAAAATGCTCTACACCGAAAAGTTAAAAATAACAAAATACCGATTTAGTCTGAAAGATAAAAATGCACGTAATATTACTATTGGCTACCTACCTACTGATCGGTTTGAAGTCGGTGCCAAGCCCATTCGTGTCTGCCCACTTAATTTGTTTTGTTCACGACACGCTCACACGCTTGCAATGTGGTAGAAACAGACACCATCTAAGTACTATCACCTATTTGGCTTGGCACCGACTTCGAAACTGACAGTAGATAGGTCATTCCATTAATAGATAATATTATCTGTTTTGTCTTTCGGATTAAATCGGTAGGTATGTTGTTATTTTTAACTTTTAGTTTTGTGCATTTTCATGTGTTTCGAAGTCGGTTTTCATTTTTTTGTTACCTATGTTTATTAGTTACACAATACACAGTATTCGCAACCATTTACTCTTAACATAAGCATTATTATAATTAACTACCGTAATATTTTGAAATTGTTCCGCAGTTCCATCCTCCGTTTATCTTATCTAAATTATCTATTTTATCTATATAAATAAAGGGTTATTTGTAGAGGGTGTAGTTTCAAACGAGTGATTTTTTCAGACCCTCGATTACTTTATGTATGCAAATGTAAAAGTAGTAATCCTACTAATATTATTAATGTGAAAGTGTGGATGTTTGGATGTTTGTTACTCAATCACGCAAAAACGACTGAACGGATTTGGATGAAATTTGGCATTCACGTTGTCAGAGGCACAGAGAAGGACATAGGATACTTTTAACCCGATTTCCGATCCCCTTTGACGACCCGATTGGCGCAGAGGTAACCATACCTACCCGCTAATCAAGGGGTTCCGGGTTCGATTCCCGGGTTCGGTTCTATTTTCCAGTCTGGGTATGTTTATATATCTATAGTATAATATATAAGTAATTCTATGTAGTATTTATACCACGTTTGCTTGGTTTCCACGACACAAGCTAATAATAGCTTACTGTGGGATCAAGCAGATCTGTGTGTTGTGATGTGGATTATTATTATTACTATTATAAAAAAACTTCGAAATTACCACGGGTGAAACCGCGGGGCACAAGTATAAACATATAATGAAAAAAATTACATGGATGAGTATCAGAGAAAACTATAAATAAAAAATTGGGTTTACGCGGGTAAATGACCTTTAAAGAGTAAAAAAGAAAGGTCCCATGATCTTTAGGGTATGGTCCGTCGATATGCGTCGGCAATTTGCGGGGTACATTTTCGTGATTTTCACTTTTTAATTAATCACAAAAAACAATGCCAGTGTTTTTTTTTATATAATACTAGCTGTGCCCCGCGGTTTCACACGCGTGAGTTGCGGAATTCCTGCAGGAACTCCAAAGTAGCCTAATGTATTCCTTATAACACCAGCTAATTAGCAATGAAAGTCCCGTCAATATTGGTCCAACCGTTTTGGAGATTCATCCGCATGAGTTTCGGAATTCCCGCAGGAACTCCAAACTTCTTTTGTATAAACCTTGTCCTGACAATGACGAACACAAAAAAAAACAATTATCCAATTTGGTGCAGTCGTTTGGAAGTTATGCGCTTAGCAACACATTTGGCGATTCATTTTTATTATATAGATTTGAGACGAGAATCGAATACTGAACACCCTCCCTAGTTTAAACTTGCATCCTGTATATTTCTTATATTAAATTAACAGTTATTTGTCCATGACTTAGCGTAGGTACATATCATATTTGCCTTCTAATACTCGTAAAGCTAAATAATTTCTATCAAAACACTACCTACAAAGGAGAAACATCCACAGTCGACAGGAAAACATAAATGTAGAGACTCAAAAGTCGAGGTAATTTGGTATAACGACACATTACTTTCTTTCAAAAGCTTTTTGAGCCGAACGAGTGTTACAAAAAATTATTTATTTAAGAATAAGGACAGGTCACAGGATTGATATTGCAGAAACAAAAAAATGACGCTTAGAAATATCAAAGCAATTTTGGTACAATTCTTAGCGACTATAATCGGTGAGTAGAGGCCTATAAACTTGCCTATAAGTATACTGCCCACTTGTTAATTTTAATGATTTTGCAATATCGTTTTTCTCGGTGTAAATGTAACTGATTTGAAAACATTATTGAGGTATGGGAAGTCAATGACAACTGGTCTATTTTTATGGAAGTCCTCACTCTCACTTTTTTGTAAGGCTTTCCTTTCGTCTACTAACTTATTGAAATAAGTATATGAATAAACTCGATAAATAATGCCGAATTTAGAACAAGAACTTGCATTACAGCTGCAGCCCTATTGACCCGTCATTAATTTCCTGTCAGGGACATTATTATATACTGGGTGTAGTTGAACGAAGGACTTATTCGAACCTTCGGTTTCTGATAAACACATTATAACTAAAAACAATACAAAATAACACAAAAATTATCTGTAATAGATTACAAAGTAAACTTTCGTGAGCGCGTCGGTAATACCTATATACCTATATGCCTCTGTTGTTGTTGTCTACAGTCATTATACCATCATTTCAAGCCGGATTCGGTGTAGCATGGACTTCGTATACTTTAACCCTGTTCAAAAGTGAACAGACGCCACTCAACACCAGGATCACAACAAACGAAGGCAGTCTGATCGGCTCTTTACCGATGATAGGCTGCGTGCTTGGAACCTTACTTGGCGGTTTTTTGACGGATCCTATCGGTAGAAAGAAAACATCACTTTTATCTGGACTGTGTGCTTTTGTAAGTAAATATATGAATGAACAAGCTTCGCTTGGTAATCGAGGCAAAATATTTGCTGATAAAAGTTGTGATTAACCTTTTGACCGCTTGGATTTATGACAATTGCTGAGTCTCTATTAATAAGCATTCAGAGTTGCATTTCCTTGTACCTGCTTTCAATACCAATCGACATAGGTAATAATTTAAAGAAAAAGGATATAATATGACCGATAAATTAAATAGGGCTAAGGGCATGAAATTGGATATAAAATGGTGCTCAATGGGTTAAAACTGAGCTGTTATTTTTCAGATGTGCTGGTCCATAATATCAGCAACAAGCAGTATACCTCTACTGCTCGTTGGAAGGTTTATAGGTGGCCTCAGTGGTGGTATACAGTCCTTAGTGGTCTATATTTTCATCAATGAGTACAGTCAAATGTCAATCAGAGGCACTTTGCCATCTCTGGCTGTGTTCGCGTACTCCTTCGGCATCCTATCCTCATACATTGCTGGATGGTTGTTCAGCTACATGGCGATTAATTACATGAATATGTTTTTGAGCGGTATTTTCGTAATTTGTCTTTTGATATTTCATGAGACACCCGCGTATTTACTCTCCAAGGGTAAGCATGAGGTAAGATGTTCATTTCCATAGCGCTATATATATTGCTATATTTAACAGTGAAATTAGAGATATTTAGGGATGTCAACTACTTTTCTTAGACGTAATAGGGATGTGGACTACTTTTGAAAATCAATATTCTATAATTAGAATTAACTAATGTCCATCAGTTAGAAAATAAAAAACAACAGACACGTATTTTTTCGCTGTTTTAAATGAATTAAAATATACAGATATAAAGCGCATTAAAGTTTAGGGTGAGGGGCTCGTGACGTCACTAACCGCTAAAACCGCCATACAAACTGTCCGAATAGTGACGTCACGCGAAATTTCAACTCAACGTATCGCCGTTATTTTTTGATTACGTAAAAAAAGAAAAAATACGTGTCCAATATTTTTTAATAATCTACAAGACGGACTAAAGAATAAAAATTAGTCCACATGCCAATTCGCTCTGAGTAAGATGCATTGCCTGCATTTTCATCAATGAGTGATTTGCTTCGAGAAAAAGATTATTGTGCAATAATGAATAAATAAATAAAATAAACCACACATCACTATCTACACAGCTTAGGGTTGTCGAGGCTTCTGATAGTTATCTGCAGGGCTTTAATAATCTTTATATCATACAGGAAGCGCTAGCATCACTGCAATTCTATCGCGGCGAAACGAAGCCTACACCAGCGATATTAGAAGAAATAGATTACTTCCGGAATCAGTGGCAACCAGCGCCGGTGGTAGATGAAGATGTAAATGATGCGAAAGGTGAGGGAACCGAAATTAATCAAGGGTGAAAACAGTCCGATGACATAAATAACTGTAGATACCTAGTATAAGTGGTAAGAGCGAGGTAGTAGTAGTAGTAAATGAGGGATGAATGTATCAGAAATGTGAAATAAGAATCAGGGAAAAAAATTTTAATAAGCTTCAGATAAAAAGTGGATGGTTTGTCACGAATGATAATAAAAGCTAACATAATTTTCTAATCTACTTTAGACTTGGAAAGAAGCACAAAAGAAACATATGCGCTTATGCATGACTTGAAACTTGGAGAAAATGCTGAAAATTCCAACGTGGCAAGGGAAGTGGAGGTCAGCGCTTGGAAGATATTGCGTAAGTTTTCGTTATTTTGTTCAAGTTGTTTCAATTTTTTTTTTTTATTTTTTTTTTGATCTAACAAAAGAAACAAAAGAAATAGAAAACTGTTCACTTATATGCATTAGGTACACCATACACACGAATAATTAAGGCCGCTAGCGCAAACACGGTCCAAGTAACATTTTACAAATAAGAGTTAGAACAGTTAAAACCTGAAAGAGCTTATGGAAAAAACATACAAGACACGAAAATTTTCAAAAATTAATTTCTTTGATCTATATAACAAATTAGTATAGAGGCCGCTCTTGCTCTCGCGGCCTTAATTATACTATACATAACGTGATCACAATCCTCATCAATAAGGAACCAATACGGAAGAGTAAAATGGAGAATAAAATTTGCCAATTATTAGACATTCTAAAAATCCTCAACATTCAGTTCACTCATCTTGCAGGCTCATCAAAGGAATTACAAAGGTCTATGATAACAGTGACCCTGCTTCTCTCCATGGCGGTCTTCATGGGTCTGATTGCTCTTCAAGCGTACGCTGGCCCCTTATTCCATGCAACAGCTCCAAATTACTCGCCACACATCTGCTCTATAGCGTTGGCTGTTGCCATTGCGTTAGGGAGCGGTATATCCTTTATCATAACGGATTTGGTTGGCAGAAGGGTACGTGGATCTCGGTTTGAATATTTAGCTTGTGGTAATTACTAATTTCATTTGACAGACTGAGTATAAACTCAAGAAATTAAAATTTAGACCATAGCCAATTTTATCTATAGGTACCTAAGTACTTACATAAACATTTTTATAACTTATTCATAATCGTGAACAACTAAACCAAACTACTGGGGATTTGGCATCAAAGTGAGATGCCTGCCCGTAAAAAGTTTCCGGTTCCGGTGTTCCATCAGTCTCTGGGCGTCTACTTTAGCTGTTCCCCATGGTTTCACTCAGTGTAAATTTCGGAGATCCCGCTGGAATTCCTGGAGGAAATTACCATAATATGTCCTTTTCATAATTATCATGATGACCCGTTGAGTAGTTAATACGTGAAAGCGTAAATAAACAAAAAAAAACTCACATTCGAATTTTTAATACCTACCTTCTTTAACATTTATGTAATAATATGGTAGTAGGTACCTACCTACCTATAAATCACGTTTGCTTGGTTTCTACGACACAAGCTTTTATTATGTCGGATTTATTATGTCCAGGTGCTGTTCTTATCATCCTGCATATCCACCACAGTGGCGATGGGTCTGCTCGCCTCGTTGGTGCAGTGGCCGTGGGGCCCCGAGTGGGTGGCGCCTCTGCTCATACTGCTCATTAACTTTGGCTTCCAAATGGGCGCATGTAACATACCCTTTGTACAACTGAGCGAAAGTTTTCCCACTGAGGTATGGTATTTGTATATCATTATTTGTAACTAGTCCTCCCTAATTATTTTTTTGCACTTTTTTTTATTTACCTACCTAGCCCTGAGTTTTTATTGTCTCGCGTATGAAAAGTAGAGTATTCACCTCGAGGATAAAGCCTGTCCTCGTCTTGGGCGGCTTGAAACCCTCGCTTCACTCACTTCACTCAGGATTCTACGTAACTCGCTTCGCTCGGGAGTTAAATTTAAATCCCCTTGCTACGCTCGGGAATTATACGTAACTCTACAGTCCTTCATTGCGCTCAAGGTCCAATAAGTGGCCCGTTACGTAAGACACTGCTTTACCGACCGGCTCTAGCTACCGACTGTCAACCAATGCTACACAAGTACACATACGGTAAAATCTTTACATTTAGTAGTTATTGGCCTTACTTCTAATTGATTAAGTTTATATGATGTAATAGTAATAATGATGGCTGTTGTTGTCCTTAATAAAATAAAATAAGGTACGATTGTCACTGTCCTTCTGTTGTAGATGCGCGACACTTTAGTATGGCATCACTCCAGAGATGAGTGGCAAAAGTGTTAAAGCTCGTTTTGGTCTCATTCAATTAAAAAGCAATGACGCCCTCTACTTGTCTATCAACTCATAACTTGTTGTTGTTACAAAATGTCTGAAGTACTAATAATGAAACACAGTGATTGATATATTCTTTTCTAAGTTTAATGTAAATTGCTAAATTGTTAAATGTGCTCAACTTGCTGATTAATAAAATAATCATGTAAACAATGCCGAAATATCTTATTTCTCTAACAATTGGTAGCAGAGCGTAGTTTTGGTATTATCGGCAAAAAGAGAAAAATGGCAATGGCGTCGTATCACCGCATCGAAACATTAACCAAAGAAAACTATGACACTTGGTGCCTTCAGGCGCAAGCAGTTCTAATCAAAAATGATTTATGGTGCTATGTGAATGGTGAAAAAATCATCGAAGAATCCACAGAAGCTGATGATAAGGCGGCATTTCTGAAGGGAGACCTCATGGCAAGATCAGAGTTGTTACTACTCATATCTCCTTCAGAATTGAAACAAATCAAAGGATGTACTACATCTAAAGCCGTTTGGGATAAACTTAAATCCATTCATCAAAGCTCAGGACCCGCCAGAAAAGCCACACTACTCAAACAATTAGTACTTAAAAGAATGACTCCACAAGAAGACATTAGGGATCATTTAAACAATTTCATGGATGTTGTTAGCAAATTGGCTGACATGGAGGTACAAATCCATCATGAATTGTTAAGCATAATGATGTTATATAGCTTACCTCCAATATTTGAAAGTTTTAGAATTGCTATAGAATCTAGAGATGTCTTGCCTAATCCAGAAGATTTAAAAATCAAAATAATCGAAGAAAGTGAAGCAAGAAAACAAAGCGAACATCCAGAAAAATCAGAAGCTTTCTACACAAAAAACAAAACCAAAACATTACTATGTAAAAATTGTAATAAAAGGGGTCATTCAACTCAAGCTTGTTGGTCGAAGAAAAAACAAAATAAAGATAAAAAGCTAGAGAAAAACTTCAATATTTGCCTAACTATGGGTAAAACCGATACTCAACAGAATATGTGGTGTCTTGATAGCGGATGCACCTCACACATGACTGGAGAAAAAGATATGTTCACCAACATGTCCTCGGAGACAGGCATATTGAAATTAGCTTCAAACAAACATACGACACAAGTTGAAGGAAAAGGCAAGATAACAGTGAGTACAAATCATGACAATTATAACCTAAACGATACATTGTTTGTACCCGATTTATCAGCAAATTTAATGTCCGTTGCAAAAATTACGGATAACGGGTATAAAGTCATATTCGAAAAGGAAAAGGCCTGCATAATGAAAGGCAACACAGTTGTGTTAAAGGCAGACCGAAGAAATGGTTTATATTATCTCAATTTCAAGCGAGATGAGACAGCAAATTTCACATCTAAAAATGAAAGTGACATCATGAAATGGCATAAAAAATTAGGTCATATAAATGAAAAGGACCTGAAAATGATGGCCAAAAATGACATGTTACGAGGGCTTAACCTAAAAGAAGAAAATTTAGGTACCTGTGAAATTTGCATTCGGGGAAAATTAACAAGTCTACCGTTCCCTAAACATAACGAAATCATCTCTACGGAACCATTACAAATAATTCATACTGATGTATGTGGCCCATTTGAGAATGAAACTTTAGCTGGATCAAAATATTTTGTCACCTTCATAGACGATTACACAAGGTATTGTTGCATCTATTTCATAGAAAAGAAGAGTGATGTTTTTGAAAAGTTCAAAGAATATAAGAGCAATGTAGAACTGTTCATGAAGAAAAGAATTCAAAACTTACAATCAGATAATGGTACAGAGTACAGAAACAAATATTTTGATACCTATCTAAAAGCACATGGTATCAATAGGAGACTGTCTGCTCCATACACTCCACAGCAAAACGGTGTGAGTGAAAGAAAGAACAGATCATTATTGAATAAGGCAAGATGTTTAATGCTAGATTCAAACATACCTCCTGAACTATGGGCAGAAGCAGTTTACACTGCTAACTACTTAATAAATAGAAGCCCAGCAAAGGCTCTAAAAGGAAAAACACCCTATGAAATGTGGGTAGGTAGAAAGCCATCAGGAAATCACCTGCACATTTTTGGAAGTAAAGCATTTGTTTTAAATAAGACAAGAAGAGGAAAATTCTCACCTAAAGCTATAGAAGGAGTATTTATGGGGTATGCAAAAAATACCAAAGGATTCAGAATCTTCATACCAAATAAGAAAGATGTTGTCATAAGTAGAGATGTGAAAATAATCGACAAAATGTACTATGACAATAATGGTCAAAAATATGAAGATTTCATTGGAGATATGGAACAGATGCAACATGAAACAGAAGAAACAAATGAAAAAAGAGAAAAAATAAATAAACCTTCCAAAGAAACCAAAAATCTTGTAGAAACAAAGAAACCCGGTTTCAGAAAGAAATCTCGAACTCCTAATGTTGTAAAATCAACACCTGAAATAGAAGTTGAAATGAACAGGGATATATCTGACATCTCATCGAGAGAAGACAGAAGACCTAATAACAACTCATCTTTTCAGGAATCCTCCCCTCCTACTCCTAGTACCTCTTTTCAGCCTTCACCAGCACTTACTTCTGACATAGAAGAAGAAACCAGAGATAATACTGCATCTGATGAGTCCACTAAAAGTGAAGATCAACTAGGTCCACCTGATAAACCCTCCTCTGGAAGACCTCAGAGAGAGAGGAAGCGGCCAATATGGACTAAGGATTATGAAATGCAAATTGAATCAGATGAAAGTAAATATGTATCAGAAATGACTTACCTTTCTGAAGAATGTTGTAATGAAGAAAACTGGCATGATGCTATTAAAGCTGAAATTAGAGCACACATAAAAAACGGAACCTGGAGAATAATAAAGAAAGAAGAGGATATGAAAGTAATTGATTACAAAATGGTCCTGAAAAAGAAAATAGGATCAGACAACAAAGAAACCAAAAAGGCAAGGCTCGTAGCACGGGGATTCGCACAGAGGCCAGGCATTGACTACAGCGAGACGTTTGCACCCGTGGCCAAACTAAGTTCAATCAGATCTGTTATTGGCATGTCTGTAGAAGAAAACATGCAACTTAAACAGATGGACGTCACAACAGCCTATTTAAACGGCGATTTGGAAGAAGACATAAACATGAAGGTACCCGAAAACCTAGAACAGTATGTGACGGAAATCATGATTGAAGAAAGTGAGAAAGAAGATCTGATCATATATAGCAAAGCTAGAAAAATGCTAGAAAGCATTAGAAGTATAAAAGGAGAGCCGATATGCAAGCTGCAAAGGTCACTTTATGGATTAAAACAATCCGGAAGACAGTGGTTTGTTAGACTAGATTCGGAGCTAAAGGAGCTTGGGTTCATACCGTCGACAGCAGACCCCTGTGTATATATCCTGAAAGGAGGAGCAAAAGTCATTATAACCATATGGGTTGATGACTTGCTTGCCGCTTACTCATGTGACAAGAAAATGCAAGAAATTAAAGAAACTCTATCTCAAAAATTTGAGATCAAGGATTTGGGTACACCAAAAAGAATGTTGGGAATAGATTTTTCATACAAAAATGGAATGATAAAACTAAGCCAAGAGAGATATATAAAGGAAACCTTGAAAAAGTATAATATGGAGGAGTGTAAACCAACTACTACACCCATAGATGTCGGACTTAGTCTATTAATGAAAAAGGATGAGCATGACACTGAATTGCCATATAAAAATCTAATTGGAACCTTGATGTACTTGGCGATTGCAACCAGACCTGACATAATGTTCACTGTCAGCTATCTATCCCAATTTAACGATTGTCACAACGCCGAGCACTTTAAATGTGCAAAACGCGTCTTAAGGTACCTGAAGGGTACTATGAACATTGGCCTTAATTTTACAAAAACCGATGAAAGATTGTTCGGTATGGCTGATGCTGATTGGGGCGCATGCAAGCTTGATCGAAGATCCTTCTCAGGATATTGTTTTGTATACGCCGGAAGCTGCGTAAGCTGGTCCTCAAGAAAACAAAGAAGCGTAGCTCTGTCAACGGCAGAAGCGGAGTATGCATCTATCACAGAAGCAGCTAAGGAAGCAATACATTTAAAATCTTTGTTCAAGGACTTAACAATTAATCTAGAAAAAGTGAAAATCTTTAATGATAATCAAGCAGCCTTGAAGTTAAGTAACAATCCTATCGTGACTTCAAAATCAAAACACATTGATTTAAAAATTCACTTTATCAGAGAGTGTGTCCAGAAAGGACATATCAAATTGGACTATCTAGAGACAAAAAATATGTCAGCAGATATGCTCACAAAAGGGCTACCTGGACCACGACTTCATGAGCTGAGAACTTCGTTGAACTTGACATAAAGAGTCGCGAGGAGGAGTGTTGTAGATGCGCGACACTTTAGTATGGCATCACTCCAGAGATGAGTGGCAAAAGTGTTAAAGCTCGTTTTGGTCTCATTCAATTAAAAAGCAATGACGCCCTCTACTTGTCTATCAACTCATAACTTGTTGTTGTTACAAAATGTCGTAGACGAGGCATTCGCGTATAGCGTAAGAGAAAGTGATATTCTTCCTATGCACACATGTAAACTACCAATATTGCCACTAAATAACTTATTCCCAATTTCCAAGGAGTTTTAGCTTGTTTGGTGATGAAAAAGCTATAGGAAGTAAAATGCAGTTTTATAGGATAGGTTGTTTTGTTTATAAACTATAAATTATCGATCCCTGATGGTGTCGAGGGGATTTATAATATACTAGCTGACCCGCGCGGTTTCACCCGTGGTAATTTAGGAGTTCCCGCGGGAATTCCAGGATAAAATATAGTTACAAACCTTCCTCATGAATCACTCTATCTATTGGTGAAAACCGTATCAAAATCCGTTGGGTAGTTTTAAGATTTAAGCATACATAGGGATATAGGGACAGAGAAAGCGACTTTATTTTATACTATGTAGTAAAGCGGGGCAAGTGAAATGAATACTATGTAGGTGCAAATAACGTTTTATTGAAACTTAAGTTCCTTAGCGCACAGTACGGATGAGCAAACCAGCTTATTTCTCGTCAGGGCATCATAAAAGTTGCGCGCTTGGCTTATGGTTTTTGAAACGATTATTATTATTGCTTGCTTATTGGTTCACGCCAGCTGAACTCATTGTAATTAAGTTTAGTTTTTCGAAAGAAACTGCTTGGGAAATGCTTGAAACGAATCCTTGAATAGCTATTTGGTCTCCAATTTACACGACCAGTGCTTGCTATCCAGTTAATAAGAGTAACCAATTTAAAAGGAAATCTGAAAAAGAAAAAAATATATAGAATACACACTGTATTAACATGAAAAATTAAAAAAATATATGACGTGGACAATGTAGTTATCAGGCCCAATATTCTAAAATTTCCAAATCGAATCTAAAATTGTTTATTTCATACACTAATACAGTCAAGAGCATCCAAGATTTTCAGCCAGTCTTACACGCGAAGGGTACAGTACACGTGATTCTGTTGACGGTAAAATTGAACTTATTTTGTTTGTGAAGTTTTGAAATACAGCGTCTGAGACATAGTTGACTAGAATCTTTCAGTATTTTATCCCACGTTGAAAAAAAAAACAAATGATGGAAACGATTGGCACTTGGCATGAAACTTGGTCGAGATAAAAAAAAAATCCAGTCTATTTTAAAGATATATGTATGGCCTACTTAAATAAAGCAAGAAAAAGAAAAAATATATGCATAAATTAATTAAATAGAGCGTTTCAAAGTTCCTACTTTTGACTTTACCACCGAAACGCGGAATGACGTCACTAGTTCAAAATTACGCCTTATTAACCTGTGATAGAAATGTCACTGTCGGGTCATGTGACACTGACAGACAGATAACTTCAATATCCAAAAGCGAAATTAAGGTTGAACTGTGTCGAGTTCAGAAAATGAAAAATATGCGTTGACTGTGTGCACTTAGTTTCTTTTGCCTTCTCTGAAAGAGGTAAATGTTTCCTAAAAAAATTAAAAGTGACGTAATCTGTTAAGCGTGGCTGTGATTGATGTTTCGTTGCAACGTTCCGTTTCACAAAATTAAAAGTTGAATATTTTGGAAACTATTAAAATTTTTTTAGTAAATCTTTCACGATAACGCTTTTCTAAGGCTCTATTTTTGACATATTGATACAATTTCTTATAATAAATTTCATGCAAGTACCCTATTTTGTTACACCTCATAGGTACCTACTAATATTATACAAAATTGGGAAACTAATCAGGGTAAGCTAGCAACCTTTGTCGTAGTATAACCCGACATATTACGGAAGGCATAGTAACGACGTGGTAAGGACATAGTCGCCATTATGGAATAAGGACTACGTAATTTGGCAAGATTATACATTAAAATAAGAAGGCAAATTATTGTTGATTTTTTTGTTATATTTCTACGATTTATACTACAAAGCTGTTATTATGAATATATTTGCTATTATGCACAAACAAAACACATTTACATGAAAGTAAATCATTACATACCGATGAAATGTTACATTCTCCGTTTTCCTTTCATTACGGCTCTTACAGCCTAAAATACAACATATCACTATGTCCACAACAAAAACAAACACTTTAAACACGATATGAAAGTCTATTTAGCTTTCAATAATTGAAAAAAACAACGTTTTTTATCAAAATAAACAAAGAGCACTTTGCTTTGTTGGGCAAACTATAACTTTGCCCAACAAAAAAAACCTATACGCTAGATAAGGACAAAAGATAATTGGAAATCTCTTTCACTCTTAAGAACTTAGCCATAACACTGTCTCGCTTACTATTAGAAAGAGAAGGAAATCGCCTCATCTATTCATTCTCCATCTACGCAAAATGTCTGAAGTACTAATAATGAAACACAGTGATTGATATATTCTTTTCTAAGTTTAATGTAAATTGCTAAATTGTTAAATGTGCTCAACTTGCTGATTAATAAAATAATCATGTAAACAATGCCGAAATATCTTATTTCTCTAACACCTTCCCTTTATCTTTTTCATAGTTGTCATTGAAGAAATTCAATTTACTATTCTTTCTTCAACAGACGAAGAGCTTGGCGTCAATGCTCGCATTATGCGCAATGTTTTCATCGCTTTACGTCGTCTTAGCAATATACGACCCACTCGTAGGTTCAATAGGGCTGGCCGGCACACTGCTTGTGTTCACCGTGCTGTCCGCCTTGACGACTGTCGTTGGTTACTTCATCATGAAAGAGACCAAAGCGGTGCCCATCGAAGGTATCCAGATGATGTACGCTGAGGGCTACCTTTGTCGAAGATTGAAGAAATAAATTGTTATTTTCTTGATGATTTTTAATTTATTAATTAACTAGCTGTTTCCTGCGGTTTCACCTGCGGGTTTCCGTTCCCGCGGGAATTCCGGGATAAAAAGTACTCTATGTCCTCTGTATCCCTGAGTTGTTGATGCGTGATAGCGAAACAAACAAACAACCCATTGGCGTATCTAGAGTTATTTTTTAGGGGTGGGGGAGGGGCTGGCGCCCCCTCCCTATAACTCCTATGAAACAAACTTTCGCATTTATAATATTAATAAGAATTTCATATCCATTCGCTGCTAAGTATGCAAATGAATGATTACTTATGATACCGGAACTCTCAGGTGTGCACTCAGGTGTGAACACCCTGTGGTTACACCCGCATTAATTTCAGGGTTCCCGCGGGAATTCCGGCACAAACACGTGACAACGTGTATGCAAAATTTAATGATGATCGGTTGAGCTATTAGCCGCTAAAGCGTGAAAGCGTAACAGACAAACCAACATTAGCTGTGCCCGCGGTTTCACTAGCGGAAGCTTCGGAGTTCCCGTGGGAATTCCAGGATAAAAAGTACCCTATGTCCTTCTTTGTACCCCAGACAACGTGTATGCAATATTTAATGGTTATTAGTTGAACCGTTAAAGCGTAAAAGCGTTAACAGACAGACAGACAGAGTTACTTTCGCATATTTTATAATAGTAGGGATTTGGCTTAAGCTGATAGCAATGAACGCAGTGATTATATTCTATTTACTGATAGCCATGTCGTTAATGCAATATAAAAAAATCGAAAAGTGTCAATGTCAATCTGTCAACTGTCAGTGTCAGACGTCAGTTGAATTGAAAAGAACACTAATTTTTTAGTTTTAAATTTTAATCAATTTTAATTGCAATTCCTTCGTCACTAATCACTTCATGTTAATCGTAAAAACAGATAATAATAATATCTTCTAATAATAATTTTATTATCATTGACAAAAATAATTTCTCGAATTACTTTGCATCATAAATTAAAAAAAGTTATGAGTAATATCATGCCCTAACTAATATCCTTGCAGTACTGCAGACTCCAGTTTATTCATATACAAAATACCGGCGGAATGGGTCTGCTGTCGGATCCTGAGTATGGTTCGGTAAAATGGGTCAAGATATTGAAGAAGATCCACGGACCCCTATGTTTTCTTTGCTACATAAGCGCTATCGTCTGGTTCATAATGTTGGGGAATAAGGAGTTCAATAATGAGACTTATTTCTCTGAAAACGCATTACTTCCCGGCTTGGTGACGAATGAGTTTAACGGAGAAATTTTCGCTAAGCAGTTTCACAATGAACTGCTGCGAGAACTTGAGGTAATAAAGTGTTTAACCACTTTTCTAAAGTCTGACAATTAATCGATCTAGAAAACACAATTCCCTTAAAGTTAGCTTATTAAAACATCTTAGAGTAGTTCTCTATTTAAACAGAATCAAAGATTATTACCAAATTCAGCAAATAGCTATTTTCATAAAGTTAAACTTCCATCTTGTGTCTTCGGTAGGACTGTACATTACTTAACGATGCGTTTCCGCAGGATAAAACTTATAGTGTAGGCTTCTTATAATATAACCTTTATGTAAAACAAAAATTAATCCCAAACTCTTCTTCTTCTTCTTTTAAAATATGGCTTCCACTGTGTTGCTTTACTCACAGTGACTCCGCCAAAGTCACATAGTTGAAAGTAAACGAAGGACTACAAGCTTGTTCGGTGGGATTGATATTTACCAAGAGCCTGAGTTTACCTAAAAAAAACGACACCACAAAAGTTAGTAGATATAGTTAGTGAAGGAAGGTATGTTAAAGGCTGTTAAGTAATGTACAACTTAGCCATGTCTTCCTCAATGACATGGGTTATAAAGCATAATTATAAAAAGGTACCAGTTCTTGGCATTTAGTTTCTGAGATATAAGAAGTTTTGTTAAAGTTGGATCCGCAATATTAATTGATTATCAAATGCTCAATTTTCTACAATTTCATATACTTTTAATCTACAATGTTAAATATGTAAACAGTAAGGATAAGTGTTTTTTTTTTTCACAAAAACTTTTCTAATGCATTTTCTCAAATCAAGCTTTTTCATATATCAACTTCAAATGTGTCCAAAAAAAATTTTTAATATTTTTTTCAATCCTTACTATCAATTGGCTACTTGACAAAAAAAATTTTTTTAGTCCGTCGTGTAGATTAGAAAAAAATATTGGACACGTATTTTTTCTTTTTTTACGTACTTAAAAAATAACAGAGATACATTGAGTTGAAATTTCGCGTGACGTCACAATTCGGTGCGGTTTGTATGGCGCTTATAATGAATATTGACGTCACGAGCCCCCCACCCTAAACTTTAATGCGTTTTATCTATGTTCATTTTCATTAAATTGAAAAAGCAAAAAATACGTGTCTATTATTTTTTTGTTTTCTAACTGACGGACTAATTAGAATTTTGATATTCATACCTTGGAGAATACCCAATTGACTATTCTAGATACTAAATCTAGTATTAACTCAATATTCCACTACTGGTACCTTTTTTCTTGGATACCCACAATTAAGTTCAAATTTACATTGTTGACACTTGTCTTGTTATTCTGTTTTGTTTTTTAACAAATAACTTTGCCACTTTCAGGATAAGTATGAAAACATTGAAGATATTCCCATACCATGGTTGGTTGGTAAGATGTCACAGCTGCATCTAGATGTGTATACACACAATTACACATTAAACTATCCTTTGGGACACGGACAGGTAAGAAATTTCACATTATCCGCATCCATTAATCAGGTGATTCGAAATGGTTTCACTGTACTTGAGTTCACTGACATTCAATGCCTATTATGTCTTTGTGCTCAGGTATACAAAGGCACTAACGTGTATGGAATACTGAGAGCTCCACGCACCTCCTCGCTGGAAGCCCTAGTGGTGTCAGCTCCGTATAGATCTCTCTCGTCACACCTGAAAGGCACCACTGCGGGCATAGCATTGATGCTCGCGTTTGCTCAGTTTGCGAGGTGTAAGTTAATTGATTGTTTTAACTAGCTATCCTCTCACAGTTCCACCAGCATAAACTTTGGTATTACGTAAGTGACTCTGTCTGTCTGTCTGTTACACTTTCACGCCTTTACAGATCAACTAATCATCATGAATTTTTGCATACACTTTGTCAGGGGTACTTTGGAAGGACATATTATGGTACTTTTATCCCGGAATTCCCGCAGGATTTCCGAAATTAACTGCATGAAACAGCTAGTTCACTCATTCATATCACAATACTAAATTCAATATTACTCCAATATATTCTATAATTTTTCACAGCGCAAAAGTACTGGGCGAAAGATATAATATTTCTGGTGACGGAGCACGAGCAACTAGGGATGCAGGCGTGGCTGGAGGCCTACCACGGAATACAGAGTGATGCGGAGACATTCTACACCAGCCTGGGAAGCTTCTGGAAGCCTGGTGACCCTGCACTCGACTTCGCCAAGCTGACGGACCGCTTCAGCTGGGCCGGTCACCACAAGAAGTGTCTGAACCCCGGCAGGCTGCAAGGCAGATCTGGATCCATACAGGCGGCCATCAATCTGGAGTTGCACACGCCCAAAATAAGTGAGTACCTACAATGACATATTATAAATATGAAAGTGTGGATGTTTGGATGTTTGCTACTCAATCACGCGAAAACGGCTGAACGGATTTGGTTGAAATTTGGCATGCACGTTCTCAGGGGTACAGAGAAGGACATAGGGTACTTTTTATCTCGGAATTCCCGCCGGAACTTTGAAATTACCGCGGGTGAAACCGCGGGGCACAGCTAGTTATATTAGAAAGGGAAAAGATTAGATTTTTTGTTTGTTCGTTTGTTTCTCACACGTTAACTCAAAAACTCCTGGACCAATTTCAAAAATTATTTCACCACTAGCTGTCCCCTGGGGGAATTCCGGGATAAAAAAAATACCCTATATCCTTCTCTGTACCCCTGACCATGTGCAAACAAAATTCATGATGATCGATAGAGCCGTTAGGAGTGAAAGCGCAACAAAAAAACAAGCTCACTTATTATATACATTTATAATATTAGTAAGGATTAGAATGCTATATTGTAAACCGGAATTCCCGCGGGAACTCTGATGTAAATTTTGCATTGACTCATTGAAAAATACTTTTGAAACGTTATATGCATTATACTTATTTCGCATTCATAACAGCGCTGTATTATTTTGTTCTCAGAATACATAGAAGTGAAAGTGGAAGGTCTGAACGGGCAGCTCCCCAACCTGGACCTGGTCAACCTCGTGCACAAACTGTGTGTCAAGTCCGGGATACATCACTCGTACAAGAACAGGTGAATATTGTAACTTTTATGCAACACCATAATGTACATAATATTATGCTAAGTCGGTGTCCATTTTGGCATCACAGCAATTTCTAGGCCATTGTTTTTTAAAGGTTAAAAGCTTTTATTGAACTCGCAATGTATTTGTGTAACTATATGTTTGTACGGGTGGAATCTTGCAACTCAATTTTGAAGCAGATATCTTCAACCGATTGAGCTGAAATTTTGTGTACACGTTTAGTTTGGATGACAATGCATGTATTATTCTTATTAGCGCATTTGAATAAAAGCTTGTTTTTTAAAAAAGTTTTTTTAAGTCAAATTTTGTTGCATACCTATTTTTATTTTGAATTATTTCTGTGATGCTGAATAAAGATGTCTATGTCTATGAATAGAGACAGTATACACTATACAGGGTGTTAAATTATACTAATGACATATTGAAGGAGGTTGGAATACTTACAGTATTTATGTATTTTTACTTATTTATTTACATTCTTTCGTTGGTATCTACTATCTAGTATCTACTACAGTAATGGGGATGTGGACTACTTTTGAAAATCAAAATTCTAATTAGTCCGTCAGTTAGAAAATAAAAAAACAATAGACACGTATTTTTGGCTTTTTCAAATAAATTAAAATATACAGAGATAAAGCGCATTAAAGTTTAGGGTGAGGGGGTCGTGACGTCACTAACCGCTAAAACCGCCATACAAACTGTCAGAATAGTGACGTCACGCGAAATTTCAACTCGATATATCGCCGTTATTTTTTGATTACGTAAAAAAAGAAAAAATACGTGTCCAATATTTTTTAATAATCTACAAGACGGACTAAAAAATAAAAATTTGTCAACATGGCCTATTTGGAATTTTTTTAACAGCTATTCGTGGATCAAGAACCGCAACATGGCCGACCAGTGGACGACCGGCGTCTACACCATGCTGGGGATGGTGACCGCTCAGATAGCCGGCGTGAGTGCCCTGCCCATTTATACAAACTTTTATTTATTTACTAGCTGTGCCCCGCGGTTTCACACGTGTTTTTTGAGGAAAAAAACTAGCTAACCGCCGCACTCAGAGTCGACTTTAATGATTACTTAGTTAAGTATAGATTTTTAAAACAAAACTGCCGCAATCAGACAAGTTTAACAAATTAATGTTAATTGGCATTTAACTAATTAAGTTACAGTTAAGTCATTAAATGCCAATTAACATTAATTTGTTAAACTTGTCTGATTGCGGCAGTTTTGTTTTAAAAATCTATACTTAACTAAGTAATCATTAAAGTCGACTCTGAGTGCGGCCGCAAAACATATTTCACAGCTAACCGTTAACGCAGCGTACGCAATAGAAGCTCTCGAAAGGAATATTTTTAATCGCTTTAGCAAACAAACAATTTTTAATTGCTGCTCCGCTCCTATTGGTCATAGAGGATATCCCGGAATTCCCGCGGGAATTCTGAAATTACCGCAGGTGAGACCGCGAGAAGCGGCTAGTCTATAATATTAGTGAAGTGTAGCGGGACTCGGGAGCGGGATGGTTGATATGGCTCGACCGTCACCAAAGGGGAGAGGTTCCCCCCCGGCGAAGTAGTATTCTTTTATTTATTTACTAGCCGTGCTCCGCGGTTTCACCCGCGGTATTTCGGAGTGCCCGCCGGAATTCTGGGATAAAGAGTACCCTATGTTCTTCTCTGTATCCTTGACAAAGTGCATGCCAAATTTCATCCAAATCCGTTCAGCCGTTTCTGCGTGATTGAGTAAACGTATGCGAGGATAAGTATCGTACTAGGATAACTATCGTATCATACTAAATCGCTTCAGTAGTTTTTGACCCATGCGTGCACATCGACAGACAGACAGACAGACAAAAAATTTACTGATTGCATTTTTGGCATCAGTATCGATCACCATTCATCCTCCAATATTAATTTTGAATATGTATTTAATGTACAGAATTGACCTCTCTACAGTTTTATTATAAGAATAGATATAGAAGATAACCTGTGCCAGGTGCCGAACGGCAACCACGGGCTGTTCCACCGCTTCGGCATCGAAGCGGTGACGCTGGAGGGGCGCGCCGCGGAGGGGGCGGGCGTGGGGGCCGCGGGGGCCGAGGGGGCCGCGCCCCCCCGCGCGCACGCGCTCTCCAACTGCAACTTCTACCGGCTGGGCGTGGCGCTGGAGAGCGTGCTGCGCTCGCTGAACAACCTGCTGGAGCGGTTCCACCAGAGCTACTTCTTCTATCTGCTGGCGGCCACCAACCGGTTCGTCTCCATCGGTGAGTGACACGCAGCAATAGGAATGCTGACTACTTTTGAAAATCAAAATTCTAATTAGTCCGTCAGTTGGAAAATAAAAAAACAATAGACACGTATTTTTTGCTTTTTTAAATAGATTAAAATATTCAGAGATAAAGCGCATTAAAGTTTAGGATGAGGAGGTCGTGACGTCACTAACCGCAAAACCGCCATACAAACTGTCAGAATAGTGACGTCACGCGAAATTTCAACTCAATATATCGCCGTTATTTTTTGATTACGTAAAAAAATAAAAAATACGTGTCAATATTTTTTAATAATCTACAAGACGGACTAAAAAATAAAAATTAGTCAACATGCACATTCCAGGATAAAATCCATACAAATATTATAAATGCGAAAGTGAGTTTGTTTGTTTGTTACGCTTTCACGCCTCAACGGATCGACGGATCGTCATGAAATTTCGCATACACGTTGTCAGGGGTGCAGAGAAGGACATAGGGTACTTTTGGCTCTGGGATTCCCGCGGGATCTCCGAAATTAACGCGTGTGAAACCGCGGGGAACAGCTAATCCTTACTCATGAATCTATTCTATCTCTTAATATATATAAATCACGTGTCACGTTGTTTGTCCGCGATGGACTCCGAAACTACTGAACGGATTATGATAAAATTCTGTAACCATTTATAATATGGTCCAACTTAAAAGATAGGATAGTTTTTATTTCGGAATTCCCGCGGGAACCCCGGAGTTAATGCGGGGAACTGCTTATCTCCGTAAACTACAGCACTTTTTTCCCAGAATTACCGCGAAAACTCCGAAATTCCCGCGGATGAAATCGCGGGGGACAGCTAGTCTCTATATATATATATATATATATATATTTCATGCAGTTTTCAGCAATGAATGAAAACTGCATGAAATCCTTTGCGTAGTTTTAAAGAGTTTTAAAAGTTAACCCCTCTCGGGGAAGGCAGAAGGAAACTTCGTCCATATAGCCAATTCATTAGTATTTTTTTTTCTTATAAAGTTATTTACATCGAAATGCATTGATGAGATGCATTTCGACGCTTTACCGAAACTTTTGGCAGCAAATCTTCACAGTTGAACCTTAATAGGACGCTCGGACGTGCGGAACGGTCATTGCAAAGAGTTCCGACTGTCAACCCTCACCTTCGGCTGCGCCTCGGCTCGGGTCGACATTTGTCGGAACTCTTTGCAATGACAGCCTTTCCGCACTTGTAATGAAATATACTATTGCAAAACAAAGAAATAAAACTGACGTCATCTCTGCTAGAAATCCCGCCAAAAGTTCTTAATTTGTCACTTTCAGGCCAATACATGCCGTGTTTGTGCCTCCTGTGCGTCGCAATGTTGGTGCGGGCGTTGTCGCTGTGGGTCAACATACAGCAAGACGAGGTGACCGACACACAGACAAAGACGAAAACAAAGTCGGCGATAAGCGAAGAGCCGAAATCCGAAGAGAACAAAGCTTCTGACGAATCTAGTGGCAAAGTACCAGGGGGCGAAGAGATCGATGGAGGTTTGAAGCGTAAGAAAGAGACGGTCAGCAAGAAGAAGCGCAGGAGAGAAGAGGATAGCATGAGTATCGTCAGCGTCGGCGCGAATTATCTGCTCGTGCATCTGATTGGTTATGCTGTAATGAACTCTCCTATGATTCTCAGTCAAATTGGTAAGTTTTTTTTGTAATTATCTAGAATCTGGATGATAATGTAGCGGAAGCAGGATGGATGGATGGCTCGACTGCCACCAAAGGGGAAGCTTCCCGCCGGGCGAGGTGGTATGCCCGGGGAACCGCGGCTCCGACTGTAGATCGTCGGAGGTCGTATGTATGCAGCTTAATTTGAAAACTTCGTTAGCGCGATTCACGTAGTTGGTATTCGTCGCTTCATTGTAGTTCGTGACTTGTGGCATAGAGGTCGCCACAATAACTTTTTTTTTTGTAATTATCTAGAATCTGGATTACTCCTTGATAAGTGGTGTTTCAAATACTTGAGACCATGCTTACCCTCAAAAAACCACATAATTTTGGGACTTTTAGTGATTAAGACGTACTTATTTAGTACTACCTGTACTAACTGTTTCCCGCTGTTTCACCCGTATTAGTTTCGGAGATCCTGCGTAAATTCCGGGATAAAAAATATCCTAGATGTCCTTTTCTGTACCCCCTGACAATATGTGTGCGTATGCGTATATATTTACAATATCATATATCAATATCAATATACAAAAGCGAGGAACAGCTAGTATCTATACAACGTGTTAATCAATTGACTGAAAACTGGAAAGTAGTTTGCTCAGAATCGACTTCCGAATCGATCGCATAAATATATAGGTTTTATTTTTTTAAATAGGGTGTATCAGGTTTTTGGTCGATTTATTAACACGTATATCTTTCGATCTCCACCAGGCGCAGCATACGACCAGCCGACCGAGGTGTCAGTGTACTACGGCCTCGTGGCCATATCCGGCACGCTCGCAGCGCTCGTAGCGCTCGCTTCGCTGTGGGGCCGCCTCGGCCGGCGGGAGCTGTCGCTGCTGAACATCCTGGCGCTGGTGGAGCTGGCCACCGCGTGCCTGGCGGTCGGCATGCACAACTTCCCCCTCGGCCTGGCCATAGGCGTCCTGTACACTCCTTTAGCCCTGGTATCTAGCGTCGTCGAACACCATAGTACGATGAGGTGAGCCGATTGTTTGTTTGCTTGCTCGCTTGTTTGCGTGCCTCGCAGGTGGCATGCACAACTTCCTCCTAGGCCTGGCCATAAGCATCCTGTACAGTGTAGACTCCTTTGGCACAAGTGCATTAACGTATCTACTCATAAATGTATATATATTAAGGCAAATAAAATGAGCCATACAGCCAAACACAATAAGAATTAAAAAGTAAAGCATCGAAATGGATCTCACCGATGAAAAAAAATAACATCTGAATCGGCTGTATGGACTAAGTTTCCTTTGCCTTTGCGTAAATTTTACCAAAAAAGCACATTTCTTATTTTTATTATTGCTGTGCATTTGATCGCAGTAGAGTGAGGCTGCACCTGAAGCGGGCGCTGTGCGTGTCGCTGCACCCGCTGAGCGCGCTGACGCTGTGCACGCTGGCGTACGGGCGCGCGCTCGTGCCGGAGGAGGGCTGGCTCGCCTCCGCGGGGAGGGGGCGCGACGCCGCCATGCAGGCGGTCATGTTCGCCGTCGTCGACTCTATGGTGCGTGTACAGACTGTAATTATTACTTCCATGTGTTGAAAAAAAAAAAAAAACAGCCAGTCGACTTAATGTACCTATCGGGACTTTTGGCGAGATTTGAGCAGAAATGGACGTCGGCTTTATTTCTTGGTTTTACAAATTTGTTTATCGTGATTAATCAGAAGTTCTGGTGAAGCATCGTAATTCGTAATACATCTCCTCGATACTTTTCAATGTAGATAATTTCAAAAAGGAAAAATATCTGACTTTGCTGTATTGCTGTATGGACTTATGTTCCTTTGCATTCCTCTAAAAAAAAAATCAAAATGTAGCGCAGTACTACGACGAAGTCGAATTCAAATTCAATTACAATTTATTGTCTCAGATGAAATACAAAAAAGACATTTGTATTGCTGTATGAACTTATGTTCCTTTGCATTCCTCTAAAAAAAAAATCAAAACCAAAGGTTATGAATGTAGCGCAGTACTACGACGAAGTCGAATTCAAATTCAATTACAATTTATTGTCTCAGATGAAATACAAAAAAGACATTTGTATTGCTGTATGAACTTATGTTCCTTTGCATTCCTCTAAAAAAAAAAAAAATCAAAACCAAAGGTTATGAATGTAGCGCAGTACTACGACGAAGTCGAATTCAAATTCAATTGCAATTTATTGTCTCAGATGAAATACAAAAAAGACAAATAAAAGAATGGGGCAGAGCAAAAGGCGGTCTCATTGCTAGATATGATCTCAATATTGTCCATAGATCTACGGCAACTGGCTGTTCAACGTTGCGACATCAGTGCTGTTCCCCACCTGGCTGATATTCTGGCAGCTGCTCTGTCACAGGGTCGATAAATGAACCGGCTTCATCGATACCGGCACCGGCACCGGCACATCACTAGTCCGTTCTTCAAGACTGATATTAATGAGTGTAGCGGACAAATTATAATTATAGACGCCATTATTAAAGAAGAACAAGAAGAAGACACTAGTGAACTCGACTAAATTAGTTGACTCGCTTTTGACATATTATTATGTCATTTCCACAATAATTAAAAATTACTTTCGAAATTGTTATTTTTTATCTGTTACATTTTTTTTTTTCATTCGTTTGATTTTATGTAAATAGGGAAGGTTATTCTGTTCCATATGAAATGTATGAATGATAAGCAATAGTGTGTTAACCCACACTGCAAAATTTGAAGTACATTGAAGTTATAAAATTATATCGCCTTTTTTTCCAACATTTTTATGTTCAATATTTAGTTACACATTTAAAACAATGTAATAAGGTAAACACATAATTAAAAAACGTTCCCTAACTCTCAATAAAACGTTCTGAATCAATAACTTAATTTCGTGGGTTAACATGTTATTGCTTATCTGCGTCCAAAAGTTCTTATAACATCAGCTATCTGCTAGTGAAAGTCCCGTTAAAATCGGTCCAGCCGTTTCAGAGATTAGCCGGAACAAACATACAGACAAAAATTTCAAAAACTGTCTGTTTGTAATTCAAAATTAACAGCTTTTCACTGTTAATTTTAAAAGCTGTTAATTAATTGAAATATGTGTGTATGTATATGTATGTATAATAATTAATGTTATATAAATAAAACCTAGTTTAGTGTTATTCTAACGTGGTAGGTACTTTAAAAATATATTAAAACCTACATTTATTGTATTCTATCGCATATTTGTAATATGGTTAAGGAGCTCCCTCCGTACACAACTAGAGCTATTCTATTCTATTCTACCTCTGACGGCCATTTTAATGATTACTTAATTTTAAGTAGGTAAAAATTTTGCGTACGCGATGCGATAGTGCGACACTTCTTCTTCGTCTTTTTTCAATACGGCAACAGACGCCTTGGATAGGTGGGCGCACTTTTCAGGCCAATGTCAGTCAGAGGGCAAATAAGAGTATTCGTTAGGACAGAATATGAACAGATTCAGAAAGATTGTTGGGTTTTGTTTTTAAAATCTTTACTTCAAATTAAATAATCATTAAAACTACTCTGAGTGCTGCCTTGAGTGCGGTCGTGAGAATATCAAATGGAAATTTGAAAGAGAATACTAGAAAGCCAAAATTAGATGGGAAAATTGGGAAATATATCAAGAACGGAAGGTTCCGATATTTTTTTTATTTACTAGTACGTGATGGTAAAATTTTTGCATATCTTCAAACCGAAGAATCACCCCAACTACTCAATAGACATGCATTTATTGTGATAACAAAATGTAGTATTTATTAAATGATTTAAATGAAAATTGGATTTTTATTTTTCACTACCTGCCCCGTGCGGTTTCACCCGCGATAATTTCGCAGTTCCCGCTGAATTATTCAAAACAAAAATAAACACTAATTGTATGCATAGTATAAAAGAGAGTTGCTTCCCGCTGTTTGTCCCTATGTATGCTTAGATCTTTAAAACTACACGACGGATTTTGATTCGCTTTTCACCAACAGATAGAGTGATTCATGAGGAAGGTTTATGTCTATATTTTGGCCTGGAATTCCCGCGGGAACTCCGAAATTACCGCGGGTGAGAACGCGGGGGCCAGCTAGTTTTATATATAAATAGTCAAAATCCTAAAAGATACACCTAGGTACCTTCCTAACAAGCGTGGACACACCGTTGTGGGCGCGGTGGGCATGCCCACAACCCTAACTGAGGTCGATAGGTTTGTAAAATGTAAATACCTTAGTAATAAAAAAATAATTAAGCTGTATCTCAGACCAAATAAAAACTAAAGACGGAACGCGTAAAACAAACAAGTGAAGCCAGGAAAAAGACACCACGCCGTACACGTACACACAAACACGCACACACTTACAACAAAAAGACACCACACCTGGGAATCGTGGCACTTTCCTAAGCATACGCAACCGGCTTCATTTCAATGTTCGAGACGTTCTGTCTAATATTACAAATTTGAAAGTGTGGATGTTTGTTTATCTTATCTTATCTTAAATAATGGGGTAGGCAAGCAAAGCCTCGGCACTTCGACCCTTGGGATCTTTTGTACCATCCCCATCCTGTGCTCCTCCCTCTACTCCCTGAAAACCTCGGCGGCAAAGGCCAGCGTGCAGTGGAGGGGTAAGAGCCTAAAGTCCTCTGGTTCTGGGTAGGCCATCCCCAGGAGGTCCATTCGTTTACGAGCCAAGGCATCGCACTCGCACATAAGATGTGCCATTGTTTCCACCTCTACGCCGCACTTCCTGCAGGATGAGTCGCTTGCGAGTTTCATTTTCGTGAGGTGTTCCTTTGTCCCGAAGTGACCTGGTAAGCACACCAGTGATTAGGCTATTAGGTGGATGTTTGTTACTCAATCACGCAAAAACGGCTGAACGGATTTGCATGAAATTTGGCATGCATGTCGTCAGGGGTACAGAGAAGGACATAAGGTACTTTTTATCCCGGAGTTCCCGCGGGAACTCCGAAATTACCGCGGGTGAAACCGCGGGGCACAGCTAGTTTTAATAAGATAATTGTATCCACTATATTTTCGCGTTATAGCCCAGATGTCGCGGGTTCGATTCCCAGGGACCAGGGTTAAACTCACATGAAATATTTTTATGTTTTACCTCAGTGTTTATTTTATCATATTAGTTATAGTTATCTGGCAGGTACCCATATAGAAGATACAAGCTCTGCTCAATACATGATAGTAAACACGGACAATTTAGAATTAAATCAAATCAAATCAAATATACTTTATTGCACACACAGTAGAAGACATAATATTTAGAAAAACACAGAAACATATGGATACGTACAATGATAAAATGAATTAATGATAAAATGTGAAATGGGCGAGGAAAATAAATGGAAGAAAGGTAGGTACTATTTTTAACCGCTTTTATCACGACAATACAAAAGCTGTGTCAATTTAAAATTAGATAAAACGTATTCACAACTACGCATCTACCAGTTTATTTCATAATATCTTCCCAATTCCGCACACTAAAATGAGCTTTATTACGTAGTGATATAGAGTATTGTTTAGAAAATTTTTCCAATACTAATCTCAGTGAACCTACTTAAGTCAATAACCATTGAACGTATGTAGATACAGTCATTCTAAAATAAACTTTAAATTATTGGAAATAAAGTGTTATAATGCATTGCTCTTATTTGTAGTTTACAACTACATTGGTTGCTCTGTAGAGTGCACCCTTCCATAGCTCCTTCACAATATTTGTTAAAGTTTCAATTTTTTTCTGTCTCTTATTTTGTACTACCTTTTAAATGGGGACCATTATAGTCCTTTTCATTTCACTCGAGACTGAAGAGCTTTCGATTTGTGATTGAGTATCGGTTTATTTAGATCTCAGATGTATCTAGCGGACTCATGAGAACCATGGACAAAAATTAAGTTGTAAGGTAACCTGGTTAACCTATTAAAGACGCAACTACAGAAAAATTTACGTATACAACGTGTTAATGAATTAACTGAAAACTAAAAAGTAGTTTGCTCAGAATCGATTAGCGAATCGATCGCACCATGTTTTAATATAGGTTATATTTTTTTCATTTTTACTAGCCCATGTCTAAATTATTTATAATACAATATTTGGCGCGTACGCCGCCCGCAGCAAAAAAATTCGAACCGGTAGGCGCGGGCGTAGCGCTTGGAATTTCGTAGATAGGTCACCTCCAAACTAATGTTGAATAACTTTTAAAGTATAAATTTTTTCGACATAAAATATATTTTAATCATATTATTGTTTATTTATTTAAATGGGGTGTATCAGGTTTTCAGTTAATTCATTAACACGTTGTATATGTGTACCTACATATTAGTTGACAAAGTTGTTGTTCATTGTTCATTTGGAACGTCAACGTATTAAAAGGTTAAACTTAACATCGCTGATTTTATTTCAAGGATAACGATCCAACTTATAGGTACTCTATTTGGAAGTCGGTTGTCTTTGATTATTAGATTATGCTGGTTAACTTTCGCGGCGGGATCGAAAGAAGACCGAAATAAAAAATGCAAGGTGTTTTGGTCAATTCGCTACGAAATAACGTGTTTTTCAATATCTTTTCGTTAGTTATACGTATATGTAGCCTTACCATGAGTTTCAAAATAGACAATATGCTCCCCACTACTACTGAAGAAGAAGAAGAAGAAAATACATTTATTTCAGCACAACACACAAGAAAAAGAAACAAACATCAACAGTGCCTAATCTAATGAGACATAGATAATATCTCTTGCATGCTCTGCCGAAAGGGTCACCAACTCAGCATTGGTTTTCAGTTGGCAGCCCGCTGTCACGCACGGACGGGGGTAAAAAACGAAGAGGTAAAGAAAAAAAAATGATACTTATACGTATAAATACAAATACACCAACTAAACATAAAAATATAAAAGATGAATAATATAAAAAAAATATAAGTAAATAATTCTTACTGAAATAAACATTACATACAAAGTACTTAAACAATACATATGAATACTGCATCCTATAACTCACTACTATAGTTACTGCTACGGGCGGGCCACAAGTTCGGTGCGCGTATGGGGCGTGGGGAAGGACACGGACAAGTTGATAATGTCCGACACACACAGAGCAGCGATACCACACACTGCTATCACCTCTAGCTAGACACGAAATCGACCCCCGACCCCCGGGTCGGAGAGTGTCGCTTCTTTACGCAGTACCTAGGTACTTAATGGGCATGTTGACTTTTTTATTTTTTAGTCCGTCTTGTAGATTATTAAAAAATATTGGACACGTATTTTTTCTTTTTTACGTAGGTAATCAAAAAATAACGGCGATATATTGAGTTGAAATTTCGCGTGACGTCACTATTCTGACAGTTTGTATGGCGGTTTTGCGGTTAGTGACGTCGCGACCCCTTCACCCTTAACTTTCATGCGCTTTATCTCTGTATATTTTAATTTATTAAAAAAAGCAAAAAAATACGTGTCTATTGTTTTTTTTTTTTTCTAACTGACGGACTAATTAGAATATTGATTTTCAAAAGTAGTCCACATCACCATTCTTTGCATTGGCGATTTGCAGTGCGCCGGAAATCGACCCTTGTAAAGTCCGCGTGCTAAAATTCGTGGTATCACCACAGATTACTCTCGTAGTATGTAGGTACCTAAGTAGTCATAACTTTATTCAACTCATGGCAGCCGGCTGTTACGTCGGCCGTCGTACGGTCGGTCGCAGTCCCACAGCCCATGCCCACAGCCCACTCCATAGTACGATTTTGAATGCTGTGGAGACGGTACGTCGGTCATCAGTTGCTCTGAAACTCGTTTATCGTTAAAGAACATTATTTACATTAATAAATTTTGTTCTAGTTTCGTTATAACTAAATAAATAACATTCTATATATGTCTATTATTAGTTAACAATTCAAAGGAAGTTCAATACATAAACTCTAATTGCGTTAAAGTTTTTAGTGGACCTAAATTGGAATTTTTATATCGTAATAAACAACTATCTACCTAGCTCTTATTTTGAATTTTATTTATGGTGAGTTGATGTTTTTTTATCCTTATGTAGGACTTTGTTTTAGTAAACAGTAGCCTGTTTATCTATTTGTTTGTGCCGGGCTCAGACGAAGGTGCCGGGATAACTCGAAAACGCTTTTAGAGCTCGCTCAATAACATCAATAAGTTTCGTGGCTATAATAAAATCTACCTACCGAATGGGTCTGTAGATTAACTAACAAATAAGTAAATAACAGTTAAAACTGTGTTCTAACTTGCAAACTAAATGATAGGATTTCATTTAGGTACATTTTTACACACATTTGTTTGTTTGAACGTTGGTAGCCGGTAAATATGTATTTCTATCATCATAAAACAGAGAAAAAAATATGCCATTAACGTGTCTGCTTCGATCGGAAGTAGAGTCGTTCAGTGAAGCGATAAAGTCGAAATAAAAAATTGAGTTTATTCCATTGGCTGTGTAGTTGTATAATTAATGTATTATATGAATTTATGACACTAGCTGTCCCCCGCGATTTTACCCGCGATAGTTTCGGAGTTCTCGCGGGAATTCCAGAATAAACAATACGTATAAACCTTCCTCTTGAATCTCTCATAGTGAACCGCATGAAAATCCGTTTGAGTCTTTCAGTAGTCTTTGAGTTTATCGCGAACAGACAGACAAGCAGACAGACGTGACGGAGAACTTTGTTGACTTTGCAAAAGTGTTAGTTTGTTTGTTACGCTTTCACGCCTTAATGGCTCAATCGATTATTATGAAATATACATATATGTACCTACACGTTCAGGGGTAGTTTAGGTACAGAAAAGAACATAGGGTAGGTAAGTACCAACCTACTTTTATGCCGGAATTCCCGCGAGAACTCCGAAATTAATGTGCGTGAAATCTCAAGAAATTTTGCATACACGTTGTCAGGTACAGAGGGGATAGGGTAGGTACTTTTATCCCGGAATTCCCGCGGGAACGCCGAAATTACCGCGTGTGGAGCAGCTAGGAACAGCTAGTGTTAATATATTTAATATTTATCCTACCTAGTACCTACCTCCTTTCTGAGTTACACTCGATTGATATCCATTGTGTTTGTGTTTACCACTGACAGTGTGTGACTAGGCATCGTAAGTGGATACGAGGGACGCTGGTCCTGTATAGCAGAGATTCCGTAGGTATCTAACTTGAATGGATGATTTGAATCCTTTATCGACGATAGACCATAATGGAAAAGTAATTAGGTACACAAATGACATACTTAATGAGGCTTAGAAGGCTGGCTTTTACGGTCTTTAACTGCTTGTAACTTTAAAGTTTAAACTCAAGCACCAATAAACAATATTAAAAAAAAAAAACTTTTTAAGTTTGTTTATTTTGTGCAGAGAAAATATGAATAAATTAAACCCACAAAATGTTAAAATGGTTTATTTCGGAGCTCCCGCGGGAATTCCGGCACAAAAAATATCAATGTCCTATTTTGTACCCCTGACAACGTGTTTGCAAAATTTCATGATGATCGGTTGAGCAGTTAAGGTATGAAAAGGTAACATACAGACAGACAGACCCGCGGTAATTCGGAGTTCCCACGGGAATTCCGGCATAAAAAGCACCTACCCTAGGTCCTTCTCTGTATTCCTGAGCAAACATGCAATGCATGCATGTATGCAAAATTGTATGATGATCGGTTGAGCCGTTAAGGCGTGAAAGCGTAACAAACAAACAAACTGACTTTCGCATTTAGAATGTAAGGATAATTGAGATTAGTGAGTTTCCAATCTTTCGCTTATTTCGAATTTTTTTTTTTCTTACAGACACCATGACAAACAAATAGAAGTACCAGGATGACAGGAAAGACCGAAGTGCGATTCGAGGAGGCCGAAAAGAAGAGAGGCTTCATCTTAGCCCTGATCGGCGCAGCCGCCACCTCGCTGGGATGGCTGGTCCGAGGCTCCCCGGCCACTATGGGCGCGATAGCTGTATTAACTGCCTATTTGATGACAGGCGATAGGTACCAGTGGTTGTACATCTGGAGGAAGACCATTCACAGGGATCTGCTGTGAGTTTCTGACGCCTTAATAATATTAAATTGAAATATAATATGGGATAATATTAACCGCCGCGTTTTTGTAGCCTTAACAAGTTAAGGCTACAAAAACAATAATAATAATTATGCTGTCTATCATTTGGATGCCGATAAGCAATAACATGTAAACCCACAAAATTAAGTTATTGATACAGAACGCTTTAACGTTTTTTTAATTACCTAATATGTTTACATTGTTTTAATACCAACAAAATGTTGAACATGAAAAATTTTTGACACAAAATGGCGCTATAATTAAAAAAAAGGTTCTCTCAACATTTCTCTAATGTGGGTTAACTCACTATTGCTTATCTATTTCCATTTAATCTAATAAATGGACATAGATAAGCAATAGTGTATTAACCCACACTGGAGAAATTTTGAGTAAATCGTGTTTTAAAAGTATAACGCCATTTTGTGTCAACATTTTTTTTGTTAAATATCTAGGTACATATTTAAGCAAGGTAATAAGGTAAACACGTAATTTAAAAACGTTCCCTAACTCTCAATAAATCGTTCTGAATCAATAACTTAAGTTTGTGGGTTAACATGTTATTGCTTATCTGCGTCCAAATATAAGTCAGTGCGACGCGATGGCACCTATGTTATAAACGTAATATCGCGTTTTTGGCCCCAGAAGCCTGATATGACGGGGATGGCGGTGAAAGGGTTAAAACACTTAAAACAATAATAGTTATACCTATCAAGATAACCACTTTCCTAATATTTTAGTAAACATGACCTAAGGAACTCTCGTTCTTGCGATAACTCGAATCATATTATTTCGCCTTTATCAAGCATCCAAAGGTCGTGGACTCCTCGACTCGTCTTACATCGGAACTGGCTCTGTGCATTCATGAAACCCTGGTGCAAAGTCTAGCCATTCTCTTTGCTTACTTTGTTTACAAACTTTTCGAGTCGGAGAAACTGAAAGAATAAATCGAGTCGAATCGAATACAAAAAAAGAGGTGGGTATAGGTGTTTGAACACGCGTATATAAAAAATGAAACAAATAGGTTCAAATAGTGAATAGTACATTGTTATCCTAGGGGTGAAAGTAAATAAGTCTTTCTCCCGAGGATAACACTGTGCTTTTCATTACGAATGCAAGGAAAGTCAAAATAAAAATAGGAATTAGCCTCAGAAGAATAACTTGAGGAATTAGCTAAAGAAAAAAATGAGTGAATTTTATTTTACATAAATCAACCATTAGGTGTGCTACTGGCCAGTAAGTATGCCCCCTATGACATAAAAAAAAAAACTTGAGTTTCTGCAGTAGGTATCCAGCTGTCAGTTGAAAGCGATTCTCCCTAGGGCTGAAAAGGGTTACTTTCAACCCGCTTCTCAGGCAACTTCAGACCTACTTTCCGAGTATGAGTAATGAAAAAAAATTAAAAAAACTAACTAACAAGTAATCAAAAAGTCCTTGTAGGCCAATCAAACGAGCCCTAACTCGATGGGGTGTCGTCGTTTACAGTTCCCATGGCCACCTTCCGGCTCCATCATCAGATCAGCACCGTGTCATAGTAATATTGCATTGTCATCTGAACTACATACCTATACATACGAAGTATGAGACGATTAGAAGTAGGTAAAAATGGACTTCTGAGATTTGATAACATATTTGTAGCGTTATAGGTAAAGCGTGTTAAAAAACAACAAAAGTTCTACGAAGAATAGGGATGTGGACTGCTTTTGAAAATCAAAATTCTAATTAATCCGTCAGTTAGAAAATAAAAAAACAATAGACACGTATTTTTTGGTTTTTCAAATAAATTAAAATATACAGAGATAAAGCGCACTAAAGTTTAGGGTGAGGGGGTCGTGACGTCACTAACCGCTAAAACCGCCATACAAACTGTCAAAATAGTGAGGTCACGCGAAATTACAACTCAATGTATCGCCGTTATTTTTTGATTGCGTAAAAAAAGAAAAAATACGTGTCCAATATTTTTTAATAATCTACAAGACGGACTAAAAAATAAAAATTAGTCAACATGCCCATTGATAAAACTTTGATCTGACACTACAAAGTACAAAGGAAAAGGAAGTTGGATGTCCCTTAGGGTACGATATTACCTACTTACTCGGGTAATGACTCGGACGACAGACACAGCGGGCATCAGCAATTATGTTATCTGTCACTAAACTAAATACGTAGGTATTAATTTGAATGACATCTAGATGCAATTTTTTCAAAGGTCAAAATATTATTATGATTAATACAATAAAAATAACATGATAATCCTAACTAATATCTATTATAAATGTGAATGTCACTATGTTTGCTTAAAATATCGACCAAAGGCGTAGCGTGCCTTGGAGGGGCCCTGTATTGAAATTAGTTAGGGGCCCAAGTGAAGAGTAGGTAAAGAAACTAAAATGCTTGCATTAAATTAAAATAAATATTTATTACTAGCTGACCCGCGCGGTTTCACCCGCGGTAATTTCGGAGTTCCCGCGGGAAATCCAGGATAAAATATAGTTATAAACCTTCCTCATGAATCACTCTATCTATTGGTGAAAACCGCATCGAAACCCGTTGCGTAGTTTAAGCATAAAGATTTAAGCATACATAGGGACAGAGAAAGCGACTTTGTTTTGTACTATGTAGTGATGAGCTCAGGTGATGAGTTATAAGTTATCGCTTGCTCCAAGAAATTGAGCTAGCCAAACAATTCAAATTAAAATATAGTAGTTAATACGAGGAAAGCACGAGAATATACATTTTACTAATTTTTGCTTACACACGTTAGGGGCCCTGTAGCGTAGGGGCCCCGTATCATTTTGATTGATTCGGTTGATATGGCGGTAGCTACGCCCGCGCCCCTGTGTCCAAGTCTGTCTAACCCTTCGGGAGCCAAATGTTTTCCTTAACATCGTTCTTGCTCGGTACGAATCAGTTCCATTACAAGGTTAGGACTTACAACGGATGTAGTCAATTACAATGTAAATCGTGTGCTCACGCATGACAACTCCCCATGCGGGTCACATTGCACATTTTCAATTGCATTGACAATTGCACATTGACCATAGAACAGAAAACCTATAGAAAGTGCATCAATACAGTTCAGTAGTTCCTGCGGGAATTCCGAAACTCAGGCGGGTGAATCTCCGTAACGGTTGGACCGATATTGACGGGACTTTTACTGCTAATTAGCTGCTGGAATCCCGAAACTCGCGCGGGTGAAACCGCGGGGCACAGCTAGTCTGTAATATTTATAGCATTGCTTATTCATCCTTTCCGATGTTCTCACTGTTTGGGCACAAGCCTTCCCTCCAGGGTGTGTGGGCGATAAAACTAGAAGCCGTGGACGGTGGAATCACGCGATTTCAACTGTGACGGAAACCGCTTGTCTCTCGGCGCGAACGCACTTTCGCTCCGCCCACGCACAACAAATTTTTTGAATAGGTATTTACTTCAATTTTATCTCGAACGCAAAATTGTTTTTTTTTATAAATTTACCCCAATGGGGAAGGCAAAGGAAGCTAAGTCCATACATATTGAATGAAAAATCAAATTACCAAACAAAAAAACAAGAGAGAACCATGTTTATAAAAACAAGAGTTCAATTTTCAAATACCGGTTTCCATGGCTTTAGCATATGACTACCAGTAAGTACTTTGAACTTTCTTATATTTTATGACAACTCATTAATTTAATTGATAACACACGTCACGTTGATCAGCACGTTTATTATTTTATTTGTCTTCCTTGGCCTTTAGGGTTAATTAGTTTATAGATGCAAAAACGGACCAAACCGATTTATCATTAAATTAGTCAACTTTAATTCCAAAGACGTACCTTCCTAACAAACATCGCCGAAGTAGTCGTTTGAGTAGGTACCTACTTACCTACATTACAGCCACACTCCACAATCACAGCCAGAGAATTCAGCTAGCTACGTAGGTATACGTATTACGTACCTATATTATCCCAAGGTCATAGCCAAGTTAAAGAATACCTTTTGAATTCCAAAGACGTTAAAAATCCCGCCAAAAAAAAACTCCGTATATCCACATTATAGCATTAATTGAATAGGGATGTTGACTACTACTGAAAATCAAAATTCTAATTAGTCCGTCAGTTAGAAAATAAAAAAACAATAGACACGTATTTTTTGCTTTTTTAAATAAATTAAAATATGCAGAGATAAAGCGCATTAAAGTTTAGGATGAGGAGGTCGTGACGTCACTAACCGCAAAACCGCCATACAAACTGTCAGAATAGTTACAAGAATAGAAATTTCAACTCAATATATCGCCGTTATTTTTTGATTACGTAAAAAAAGAAAAAATACGTGTCCAATATTTTTTAATAATCTACAAGACTTTTTTAATATCTATTTTTTATCTATCCATTCACTTGTGCTTACCTACCTCTCTGGCGCTGCGTAGTCTGCACTCCGCGCACTCGGGTTTCATTGCACCGGACATAGGTCGTTAGGCGGCCATTGTGCTAACTCGTCGAGCTAGGTGTGCGCTGGACCTTGGCCCCTTATGAGCTCCTGGTCCTTATCGGCGGAGGGGTAGCGAATTGAATAGACAGACCAACTAACCTTGATTGATTGGCAAACTTTTATAACATCATCGACATAACAAAAAAATTAAAACCGACTTCCAAAAACACAAAACTAAAAATCTTAAAAATAAAAAGCTAAAAATAACAACATACCGATTTAATCCAAAAGACAAAAACACACGTAATATTATTATTGGTCTGTGCTACCACTAATCGGTTTGAATTCGGTGACAAGCCCGCTGGTGTCTCCCCAGTTGGGTTGTCCTGCTCACGAAGAGCTGGTGGCGGGAGTCGACTTAGCCCATCTACCCCCTCCATATTTGGCTTGTCACCGACTTCATACCGATTAGTGGTAGCACAGACCAATAATAATATTACGTGTGTTTTTGTCTTTTGGATTAAATCGGTATGTTGTTATTTTTAGCTTTTTATTTTTAAGATTTTTAGTTTTGTGTTTTTGGAAGTCGGTTTTAATTTTTTTGTTAAAAATTTGTTTATTTCTCGCTTTTAAGTGACTTAGTCCGTAATTTCTCTAAGTTGCAATAGCCTAATGTCAACTGCTCATCACCTTTTACAAAGTATTGCTTTTTCCGACGCAGGGACGTTAATTGTTGAGGAGTTCTCCTGGTACATCATCATCAGTTCCACTTCACCATATACATTGTGACGAGCATAAATTGTTTAGAAACCATATTAAAGTTTACGAATCGGAATCTGTGAAATACCTATTATTTAGTAGTTCTGATGACCATCTGTGGTCTTTATCATCAGTTCCACTTCTTCAAATTTTACTTGCCGAAAGCAAATAAACGATTTACTATAAAAAATCCAAAAATCCCTATAGGTGTACCTATAATTTTTAAAGAGTTCCCTCGATTACTCCAAGATCCCATCATCAGATCTCGACTTGGTGACAGTGGAATCAATTTGGGAGTATCCCCTTTCAAACAAAAAAACCATTTTTGAAATCGCTCCAATCGGAACCCGTGAAATACGTATTATTGTTGAGTAGTTCTGATGACCATCTGTGGTCTTCATCATCAGTTCCACTTCTCCAAATTTTGCTTTTCAAAAGCAAATGAACAATTTACTATAAAAAATACCCAAATCGCTATAGGTGTGCCTATAATTTTTGAAGAGTTCCCTCGATTACTCCAAGATCCCATCATCAGATCTAGACTTGGTGGCAATGGGACCTAATTGGGAGTAAACCCTTTCAAACAAAAAAAGAATTTTCCAAATCGGTCCACCCGTCTTCGAGTAATCGGTGAACATACATAAAAAAAAAAAAAAAAAAAAAAAAAAAAAAAAAAAAAAAAAAAACATACATACAATCGAACATAGAACCTCCTCCTTTTTGGAAGTCGGTTAAAAATAGAGAAGTTTTCTCTTGACACAAGTGGTTGATTTATGGCTAGACAAATCAGTAGCCCAGTAAGTAGGTAGGTACCTAATTTAAAATTTTCTAACTTTTCTACTCTTTCAAAATTTTTTTATACACTCCACAAATTAGTCCAAAGTTTCATCGGATTCCTAACTTGGGAACCACCAAAAATCGAATTTCCAATTCAACCCCTGAAAGGATGCGAAAAGTCTTTGTGTGAAAGTACCGTCAGGATTTCGGTATTTAGTTCCTTTTTTATCAAAAAAGATACACTACTAGCTGTTCCCGTGGTTTCACCCGCAGTAATTATATTATAGCCTTAAGCCTATGTGTCATACTGATTTAAAATCCATTCTGTAGTTTTTGCGTGAAAGAGTAACAAACAATACACCCGTTCATACAAACTTTCGCGTTTATAATTCACTAGCTGTCCCGCGCGGTTTCACCCGCGATAATTTCGGAGTTCCCGCGAGAATTCCGAATTACAATATAGCCTATGTTACTCAGGGATAACGTAGCTTTCTAATGGTGCAAGAGTTTTTGAAATCGGTCCAGTAGTTTTTGAGTTAAATCGTAACAAACAAACAAAAATCTAATTTTTCCTCTTTATAATATTAGTATAGATAAGGATTGCAATCAACCACAAGTTTACTATTGTGTCTTAAGGACATAGACTGTGACATGTGCGGATAATAGCTAGTCTTCAATATAGTCCAAAGTCTAGGGTCCTAAAGCCAAATTGGACACTCGCGTTATCCGTAGGATATTGACAGTTAGCCTTTGATTATATGATAGGTGACAGCCAATTCACGCTTTGCGTAAGCACCCAGTGGATTTTTTTTCCACTTCCATAGTGTATTATGTGTATCTAGTATTTTATTATACCTATCCCTTCGTCCCATAGACAAATCGTGAGTTGGAAATAAAGGATAAAAAGATAATTGATGTAGATTTCTATAACAAGTAGTTTTTCCCACACTAAAGCGCTTATTACACTTTACAATTTGTCAGACGCCAATTTAGGAAATCGGAAGGTGTAATCCATAATCGAAGTTAGAACAGTTGGTTCCGATTTAGGATCAGTGAGAGAGAGAGCGAGTGATCACAATTCACACTACATTAAAATGTACCTTAGAGTAGTCGATTTAGGGTACAATTTAGTGTAGTGACTCACTGATCTGATTTAGATTCCCTAAATTGGAATTAGTGTAATAAGCCCATAAGCCTTAAGCTTGTGTCGTGGAAAGGATAGATATAAAAACACGATATAACTATTGTATATGTAGGTATGTGTAATTATGTACGTGTGTGTTTATGTATATATGTATGTATGTATATGTGTATATATGTATGTATGTATGTACGTATGTATGTATGTATGTATGTATGTATGTGGTTATCTATGTGAGTTTTTATCTAAATATATATATCGTAAATGCACCGCCAAGTGAGCTCTCTGTACTACCTGAAGGTTGACTGGCAGAGAATACCACTGTGGCATTAAGTCCGCCTTTTGTACCATGATGTGCATAAAGTTTAAATAAATAAATAAATTATAGTAGGTATAATGTGCCTATTCTCTACACAAGTTTACAGCTTATGTCTGTGTAGGATCAAGAAGATCTGTACGTAGTGAACTCATGAAGTGCTATTAATATCTACAGCTTAAATTCCCCAGGGGCCTCCGCGTCCTTCTGATCACGATGTTCCGGATCTGGCTGTGGGAGCGGAGGGGCACCACCGTTGTCGCCAGATGGCGGGAGGTGGCAGCAAAGGATCCGGAGAAAAAGGCTTTCATCATGGATAATAGGTCCATGACGTTCAAAGAGGTAACACCAGAATGATTAATACTGTTTTGCAGACACCTGACTCAACGATTTAAACATGTATTATTTGTTTATTGCACAACAGAGTACATTAGGTGGACTTAATGCCACAGTGGCATTCTCTACCAGTCAACCAGTACCAGTATTTCTGAGGAGACAAAGACAAACCCAATTGTCGCAAAGCACCTACCGGTCCGTTCTGTCAGCCTCACTTAAAAGCCAGTTCCCATTCAAGGCTAGGTGTACAATATCCCACCACACCGTCACTTTCTATCAGTCGAGATGCACTTGCTATAAAACGCCCAGCCTGTTAACTATAGCAAAGAAACTCATATCAATCCAGGGCGAAGACTTCAGCAACCGCATCGCGTGGTACTTCAAACGCCAGGGGTTCAAGAGCGGCGAGGTGATAGCTCTGTTCATGGAGACGCAGCCGGAGTACGTGTTCACGTGGCTGGGCCTCGCCAAGCTGAGGGTCACCACGGCGCTGGTGAACACCAACCTGCGGGGCCAGCAGTTGGTGCACTGCCTCCAGGTGGCCGGCTGCAAGGCGCTCGTGTTCGGAGACGAGATGGCTGAAGGTTTGTCCTTCGAAACAATAGCAACGGCGGTCTATAGTATAGATCTTAAACTTAAAGAGCTAAAGTTTGTGAGTTTGTGACGTTGTAGGGAGTAATCCCTGGATTTACTGAACCGATTTTGAAAATTCTTTCACTTATAGGAAGCTACGGTAGTCCTGGGTACTTTTTATCCCGGGATTCCCACGGGAACTCTGAAATTACCGCGGGATAAACTGCAGCGAACAGCTAGTCAAAAATAATTTTTACGACCCGATTTGCGCAGTAGGTAGCCTACCTGCTATTCAAGAGGTTCCGGGTTCAATTCGCGTTGGGCGGTGGTCTTTACGTGGTGACGCATGGGTCCAGTTCTCGCGGAAATTTCCGGATAAAAATGTCCTTCATAGGGACAACGTGAAATATGCAAAATTTTATGCTTTTCATCCGCGTGTTTTCGGAGTTCCCATGGAAATTTCGCGATAAAAAGTACCCTAAGTATCTATTTTTACTGTTTCTTATTTTGTACCCCTTATGTGGGGACCAATAAACTCCTTTTCTTTCTTCTTTCCTTCTTTCTATCTCCTTCTCTGTACTGCTGAAAACGTGGCCAAAATTTCGTGGTGATCGGTAGAACCGTTTAGCTGTGAAAGCGTAACAAACAAACAAACTCACTTTAGAAGGAGATAAGGATAGTAAGGATAAGATTCTAAATGGAACGGGATGTGATCGTTCAGATCGATCGCTATGGATAGAATTTTTCTTCACTCGCAGCCGTGAAAGAGATCGAGAACGAAATCCGCGACATGCCGCTGTTCCAATACAACTCGGTGGACCGGCGCTCGGCGGCCATGTTGCCGCACGCGTCGCCCCTGGCAGCTGACCTCGAGGACATCCCCCCGGAGCCGTTCCCCGAGGCGCAGCCGGCGCGGCCGAGGGACACCCTGATGTACATATACACCAGCGGCACCACCGGCTTCCCCAAAGCCGCTGTCATCACCAACATCAGGTGGGTAAATGTTCAAACTTCAAAGTGTTCAGTTTTGTTATGTGAGAACAAAGTGAGTGTGAGTTGTTATTTTCGTTAAACAGTATTTTTTTATACAATTTACGAGGGGACAATGAGTGCGTCCCCCCCCCCCCCCCCCCCCCCAATGAAGACTAAATTTGGTAGGTACTTTAATCAGACCTTATAAAAATCTCTGACTCTGTAAATTCTACAGTTCGAAGAAATAAGGACTAGCTTTAATTGGACGTACAATCAAGACTCGACTTTATATCTTGGAAATAAGGTCGAGTTGTTACCTTACTATTACTTTTGTTTTAAAAATCTTTACTTAAAATTAAGTAATCATTAAAACGACTCTGAGTGTGGCCGCTGCTGCTATGTTAAATTGTTTATTGCTTGATAAACTCGTGCGAGTTTACCCCGACTAGTATAGTATTATACTAGCTAACCCCCGTGGTTTCACCCGCGTTAATTTCGGAGTTCCCGCGGGATTTCCGGATAAAAAGTACCCTATATACAAAACTAAACTATAACAAATAAAGTTTATTTCATTTCATTCATTCATTTTCATTCATTTCATTTCATTTCATTTCTATGTCACTATGTCACTCAAAATCACTTTAGCTTACTATAAGTGAAAGAATTTTCAAAATTGGTTTAGTAGATCCAGAGATTACCCCTTACAACGTCACAAACTCACAAACTTTTGCTCTTTATAATATTAGTATAGATTATTATCTGTGGCCCCGATAAGCATAGGTCTATACATATAGGGGGGAGCTGGGTGGGCCGTGATGCCGATAAGATTGTCGTTGGGTCGTTAAATCAAGCTGCGAAGTCACATTGGGAACTCCGTCCCACCAGATACCTGCTGATCCCGCTGGGCGTGCACACGTCGGGCCGGCTCGGCCGCTCGGACGTGGTGTACGACCCGCTGCCGCTGCACCACACGGCCGGCGGGGTGCTGGGCGCGGGCCAGGCGCTCGTGCTGGGCTGCACCGTGGTGCTCAGGAGGAAGTTCTCCGCCTCCAACTACTGGGCCGACGCGGTCAAGTATGGCTGTACGGTGTGTGTTGTCTGCCCCTTTACTGTCCTTAAGTTTTGGTAACTGCAGCCCGGTGACACTCGCACAATCTTGCTATTCCGTGTGCGGAAGGTGATTCGAGCGATTCAAAAGTACGGCCCCAGTGCTCGCAGACCGGAGCTCAGTTATCTCGAACTATAGTGGACGGGTAGGTAGGTATACAAGCTGTTGTTTTGGTCAACAACGCCCGTCACAGAGGTGGTTGTACTAACGATACTGATGTCAAAAAAAATATAAAAAAAAATAATTATTTTTTCAAGGAAAATCCGAAAAAATTATTTATTTTGTTTATACAAGCGGGCGAGCCTACGCTACCGGTCGTTGACCGCGCGGCGCGGCGCGCATCATATGGCATGCAATAGTACCTACGTACATAGTACCTACATACACCCCGCCTCGGTGGGAACGCGGGCGAATGCGGCGGGGCGGCCGGGCGGCGGGGGCCGGGGGGCGCGGCGATGTGCCACCCCCGCCCGCCGGCGCTAGCGCCAGCGGCCAGCGCCAGGCGCCAGCCAGTCTGCCTCCCACAGCCGCGGCTATTGCGCGTGCGTTGTTTCTATGCTAAAATGGCTCGGTCGTTCGCAGGATTAACCAATAGTGAAATTTACGATTTATTGAGTATTTAGTAATAGCGAAGATGAAGCGAATAGTGTGGCCGAGTGGAGTGCGACGTTTTCAACTCGTCCAAGTGAAACTCGTTACACCATAAGGACTGTTGTTTTTAGTCTCAGGGAATGGGTAACATTCGCTACACCTCGTCACACAACAGGTAGAGGTCAATCTGGGCTCCCTGTTAATGTTCAAGATGCAGTCCTTGAATACCTACTTTCGTGCGCAGCCGCGCGCGAATACCTACCTGGGATGCTGGGCGAAGCTTTGGCATTGACCATTTAACATCGGAGTTTGGTGATCGTTGGATAGGAAGAGGTGGACCCATACCGTGGCCACCACGTTCACCCGATCTAACTCAATTGGACTTTTATTTGTGGGGTGACGTAAAGTGGTACGCATGACGAATACGCCGACACATTAAAACAAGAGATACTGAACGCTTTAGAAGTGATTACGAAGAATGAAACTGTTTTATCGTGATTAAAAGACAATTTGCGATGTCGTGCTTCTGTGTGCATCGCGCAACGCGGTAGACACTGAACAGATAAACCGTTAACGTAAAATCAGTGTAAATAAAAAAAACTTTTAGAAGACTTCGTGTTATGTGTAATCAATAATTTGTAAATCACGTTTAATGATTGTAAATAAGTTCGTTCACCTTTTTAAATACGCCAAAGGTACTTAATAACAGCGCCATAGAACTTTAATGGATATTATTAATGGATAAAAATGTCATTTCTAATTTAATAATTTCTAAATTATTCAGTTCCTTTGCCGGTCCTAAGCCCAGTAAAGTATGGAGGGAAAGAGAGTCTAAAATGTGTTGTTTACTTACCGTGATCTAAATAGGTAAAACGTTTGTGCAAAAGTAGGTACCTACCTAAGTAGGTACCGGCGACGACGCGACGCGCGATGTAGCTGCTCGTAGCGCGTAGATGTCGTAGCTCTAGTCTACGCGCTAAGGCTTTACCAATTACCATTTAATGTAAACATTTTTAGATATCTTGTGCAGAGATTTTCTTTTAAATAATGTTCCGAATTATAAAAAATATTTTTTTTTTATATTTTTTTTAGAACCCATATTAGTTATATTACTACCTCCGTTACGCGCGTTGCTGACCAAAACAACATTCTGTATTGCCGCAGTATCGTAGGGTAGGCAGTATGACGTCACAACCGTCGCCATTTTCGTACCTACTGTGGGCAGTGGCGTATTGATTTACTACTAGACTAATGGGTAAGGTGTTCTCGGTCCGTATTCCAAAAGATTACTCAAGTCATGAATCTAGTTTTAAAACTAATTTTGAGTAAATCTTTGATTTTAGAACCTTACTTGAAACGAGATTTATCAATCAACAATCAGCTGAGTATTTCCTTATTCTATAACAATGCTTAAGTACTAATCTATATTCAAGCAAAGATTTGATCTTTGTTTACGTATGTCGTGTCAAGACCACTCAACCAATCACAGTTCAAAATCTCTACTCAAAACTAGTTTCAAGTGATTAGAACCAATCAGAGTTCAGAATCTCTACTCAAGAACAAATGAAAAAATTTCAAGTGATTAGAACTTAAAACGCATTCTTTAATAAGATTTGCGCTTGGGTTATGATCTGAACTTAAAACTAATCTCAAGTGAAACGTGATCTGAGTCACCTTCTGGAATACGGACCTCGGTGGTTTGATCACGTGATCAACCTGAGACTAATGATTGGTCAATTTATAGTCGACAGCGTGACATAATATAATGACACGGATGACATAATGGGCATGTTGACAATTTTTTTTTATCCTTCTTGTAGATTAAGAAAAAATATTGGGCACGTATTTTTTATTTTTTACGTAATCAAAAAATATTGGCGATACATTGAGTTGAAATTTCGCGTGACGCCACTATTCTGACAGTTTGTATGGTGGTTTTAGCGGTTAGTGACGTCACGACCCCCTCACCCTGAACTTTAATGCGCTTTATCTCTGTATATTTTAATTTATTAGAAAAAGCAAAAAATACGTGTCTATTGTTTTTTTATTTTCTAACTGACGGACTAATCAGAATTTTGATTTTCAAAAGTAGTCAACACCCCCATTATACCTACTGGTCTGCGTTCCGTTTTAAGCAGTAACCAGTATAGGATAGCCAACTATAAAGGAACGGCTTCGCAATATAACAAATTGACGTGTCGTCATACACAGTGCTATCCGTAATAACGGACTGTTTTTTTCTTTCAGGCAGCTCAATACATAGGTGAGATCTGCAGATATCTCCTCACAGTACCGCCCGGGCCCAACGACCGAGCCCACAAAGTGAAGGTCATGCTCGGCAATGGACTAAGGCCGCAGATATGGCAGGAGTTCGTCCAGAGGTTTGGCATAGAGAGAGTGCTGGAGTTCTACGGGGCCACTGAGGGGAACAGTAATCTTGGTAAGTCACGCACCTCATCACTTGTAAAACTTGTGAAATTTGATAAAAGCCCGGAAGTGCCTAGGCGTAAACAGGTATAAATCGGGCTTAAACCCAAGCACCGGTTGATTGTCCATCTATACTTGTGAGTTACACTTTACAGTAATAAAAAAATAATAAGTACTAGTTATACGTAGTACTTATTATTACGATGTAATAAGTACTAGTTGTACGTAGTACTTATTATTTCAATGTACTAGTTGTACGTAGTACTTATTATTTCTATGTACTAGTTGTACGCAGTACTTATTATTTCGATGTATTCAACACACTGACTAGCGTTCGAATCTGAAGATTTTTTGGCGGGAATAGAAGATGGCAGTTCAGTGGATGGAAGATGGGTTCTGTAACTATTTCCGTGTCGATAAAAATTTAAGTGGATTTAAGTCAAATTTAAGTGGATTTTGTTGCCTTTTATGAAATCTTCAGATTCGAAAAAGATTTTGGAAACTATAGCACCATGGTGGCACTTTGGCAGTTTCAAATTATATGTGAAATAAAATAATTTAATTTTTTCTTGTATTTTTCAGTAAATTTGGACTCCAAAGTTGGCGCAATCGGATTTCTGAGTCGGACTGTTTCATCGATCTATCCATTAACTCTAGTCAAGTGAGTAACTTATTGATTAACTTTATCTACTCACATAAAATGCTTTGTCCTGAATGACTGAGTGACGGATCAACGCATAGCCTAAACCGCTGATCGCGGAGACCTGCAACTTGGAGCAGTGAAAGTCCGTCCGTCCCATCAAAATCGGTCCAACTGTTTCGGAGAATCACCCGCTTGAGTTTCGGAATTCCCGCAGGAACTAAAAAATTCTTTTATTCTTCTTCTCCTTACAATAACGAACAACAAAAAAATTTAGCGAAATTGGTCCAGCCGTTCACGCGTGATGCCGTGAAAAAGGGAAATAGGGATTCATTTTTTGTATAGATACTAGCTGTGCCCCGCAGTTCCACCCGCGTGAGTTTCGGAATTCCCGCAGGAACTCCATTTAGGGGGATGAAAAATAGATAGTAGCCGATTCTCGGGATTACTGAATATGCATAAAAAATTTCATGAGAATCGGTCAAGCCGTTTCGGAGGAGTATGGGAACGAACATTGTGACACGAGAATTTTATAAATATATTAGATATTAGATTGTGTTGTATCTAAGTTTCATGCTGGTACCTTTCGAAATATTTAAAAATCGCAAACAGTTATTTTTTGTATTTGACTATTTCATATTACCTATATTATTAATATTTCAGATGCGATGAAATCACGGGCGAAATATTTCGGGATGACAATGGAAAGTGCATCACTTGTGGCCCGCACGAGCCAGGTAGGTAACTAATAAATATTTTGTCCGAGTACATAACAACACTAGCTGTTCGCTTCGGTTTCACTCGCGTTAGTTTCGGAGTTCCCGCGGGATTTAGGGATTTAAAAATAAGACAACCGATAACGTGTAGGTATCTAAAAATTTCATGATAATCGGTTGAGTAGGTAAGGCGTAGAAGCGTAACGAACAAACAAACAACGGGATCCACAGTCGCATTTATAATAGTTAGGATCAGTTGCTCCCGGAATTACAACAACAACACATTTCATGTCCTTCCATCATGAAATTTAGCAGACACGTTGTTAAAGTTACGGAAAAAGATATAGTGGGGTACCTACTTATACTATAGGGATGTTGACTACTATTGAATATCAAAATTCTAATTAGTCCGTCAGTTAGAAAATAAAACATATTTAGTAAATCTTTCTTTTGAATCAGGGTGTTTCCCGGAAAATTTAAAAAAATCCGTTGTAAAGCCATTGTACAAAAAAGGGAGCAGAATGGAACTGATCAATTATCGCCCTATAACATTAGTACCGATACTCTCTAAGATATTTGAGAAGGCAATGCACCATGCTCTGACTGATTTCGCCGACAAATACAATCTAATTAAAAAAGAACAATATGGTTTCCAAAAGAACAAATCGACAACATTAGCTTCATTTGATCTTGTTTCCAATATAATTAAAGATGTTGACAGTAAAAATTTGGTTACGGTCCTATTTTTTGACATGTCAAAAGCCTTCGACTTTGTTTCACACGCAATATTGCTGAAGAAACTTGATAATATGGGAATTCGAGGGCCAGCCTTTGACTGGATTCGCTCTTACTTGTGCAACAGGCAGCAATGTGTTGAAATATCAAGAATTGACAATGATGGTACCATATGTACATATCGATCTTCTTATCAGTGTAACAGGTACGGTGTACCACAGGGTAGCGTTCTCGGTCCCTTGCTATTTCTACTTTATATTAATGACCTTCCAGATGTTATCGGACATAAAACTATTCTATTTGCTGACGATATATCTGTGGTGGTGACATCTAAAAATTTGACAACAAAAACCAATCACGAAAATGACATTAATGATACTCTGACATCCGTAATCAATTGGCTAAATATTAATAATCTTCAAATAAACATTAATAAAACAAATTATATAACTTTCCACACACAAGTTCATGTACAGGAATTAAATATTAATCACAATGGGCAAAGATTACTTAAAACGGATCATACTTGCTTTCTAGGCGTAACCATTTCTAAATCTTTAAATTGGAAGGAACATATAGATAGGGTGTGTAAAAAGATAAACAGGTTTGTTTTTGTGTTGAATAAACTGAGAAAAACAGCTACTCAAAATACCGTGTTAGCAGCCTATCATGGCTACGTGCAGTCAGTCCTAACATATGGACTTATTATCTGGGGTAATGGCACAGACATTGAGAGATCCTTTATAGCGCAAAAGAAATGTGTCCGTGCAATTTCTGGTTTACCACCATACAAGTCCTGTAAGCCACTATTCAAGGAATTTCGCATATTGCCATTACCTTGTTTATATATATTTGAAGTTGCAAAATTTGTTAAGCAGCATGAACATTTTTTTAAAAAAGCTTCTGAAGTATATCCAAGAAACACTAGGAACAAGAACAGATTAGTTGTTGATATGTTACCCCGCACGGCCATGTTTACAAAGAATTGCTATTTTATGTGCATTTCAATATTTAATAAGCTTCCAAACGATATAAAGAATCTACCATTTGTTAAATTTAAGAAGAAGCTGAAGTCCTGGTTGTGTGAACGATGTTATTACTCGGTAAACGAGTTTCTGAAGTAGAGAGGGGGGTTCTGACTGCATGGGATTTTTTTTATTTTTTGACTACTGACCGGTTTATTTTTAATTTATTTTTAATTTTTTAAGTTTAATTTTTGTTTGTTTTTATTTTTGTTTTTTTTTAACCATGAAATCATTATATTGCATTCTTTTCTTTTCTCTTTATCTGACATAACCAATTGTTCTTTTATTTTAGCCACTTTATTTTTTTTGTATTTTATTTGACATCAACTATTCTGAATAATTTTGTTATTAGGTATTATAATATTGCAGTCTTGACATTTAAATTTGATTATTGGCTATTTATATTAATTTTTGACCGACTTCCAAAAAGGAGGAGGTTCTGTATTCGGCTATATGTATGTTATTAATTGTTTAAAATAGTTTTGTAATTTTATAATTTTGTAATTTTATGCTAAACATTGTACGCCGTTGTTTTTTTTATTGTACATTGTTGACATTTGTACGCCGGCAACGGCAGAATATGCTGAATCAATCTTAGAGTAACACCAACTATGTACCTACCATATTCTTGCAAATAAATAAATAAACAAATAAATAAATAAATAAATAAAAAAACAATAGACACGTATTTTTTGCTTTTTTAAATAAATTAAAATATACAGAGATAAAGCGCATTAAAGTTTAGGATGAGGAGGTCGTGACGTCACTAACCGCAAAACCGCCATACAAACTGTCAGAATAGTGGCGTCACGCGAAATTTCAACTCAATATATCGCCGTTATTTTTTGATTACGTAAAAAAAGAAAAAATACGTGTCCAATATTTTTTAATAATCTACAGGACGGACTAAAAAATAAAAATTAGTCAACATGCCCATTCTTGCGGGAACTCCGAAATCTCCGAAATTGACGCGTGATTCAATACTCGCTCCGCAGGCTTGCTGCTCGGCAAAATCGACAAAAGGAAAGCGATACTCACGTTCGCCGGGTACGCCGACAAAACCGCTTCCGAGAAGAAGATGGTGCGCGACGTCAAAGTGGTCGGGGACTGCTACTTCAACACTGGGGACGTCCTGGTTATGGACCACTTCGGTTATTTCTACTTCAAGGACCGCACCGGGGACACTTTCAGGTGGGGGACCTCCGTGCAACAAATGGACGTTTTAGGAAATTGGACGTTTTAGGAAAGTGGACGTTTTAGGAAAGTAGACGTTTTAGGAAAGTGGACGTTTCAGGAAAGTGGACGTTTTAGGAAAGTGGACGTTCCAGGAAAGTGGACGTTTCAGGAAAGTGGACGTTTTAGGAAAGTGGACGTTTTAGGAAAGTGGACGTTTTAGGACAGTGGACGTTTTAGGAAAGTGGACGTTTTAGGAAAGTGGACGTTCCAGGAAAGTGGACGTTTTAGGAAAGTGGACGTTTTAGGAAAGTGGACGTTTTAGGAAAGTGGACGTTTTAGGAAAGTGAACGTTTTAGGAAAGTGGACGTTTTAGGAAAGTGGACGTTCCAGGAAAGTGGACGTTTCAGGAAAGTGGACGTTTTAGGAAAGTGGACGTTTTAGGACAGTGGACGTTTTAGGAAAGTGGATGTTACGTAATAGCAGAATGGTCATTTTCGCCTAAAGGATCTTAATTAAGAGTTCATTTTTGAAAATAATTATGAACGACAAATTAAAAGTAAAAAGTTGTAATTTTGACATGTTATAGACTATAGCGATTCCCTGTGGTCATGGATTCCCTCGGGAACTCCCGTCAGATCCCTACCCGACAGTATGGTGATAAAAAAATGTTTGACTTGTGTGTGTGTTACCTTCCCCCAATCCTTCCTACTTTCTCGATTTCTAAGATTTTGAGTACCTAGTACCTACCTATTTATTATTTATAGACTATCGATAACATAACAGATGGCGCGGGGAGAACGTGTCGACAGCTGAAGTGGAGGGCGTCATCAGCTCTCTGGTCGGGCTAAAGGACACAGTGGTCTATGGAGTCAGCGTAAGTAGTTCACGCAGTAACGTTACGTTACGTTACGTCACTTTATCGGGAATCATGAATTCAATACTTGTTTTGCAATAGACAGGGTAAAGTAGGTTCTCCACACGTAAATTATAAATAGGTACTTACCTATGTAGAGTACAGTAAGTACCTAATCTTGTCGCCTATCGCGTTATTTATTCGATACTAGCTATTGCCCGCGGTTTCACCCGCGTTGATTTTGGAGTTCCCGCGGATAAAAAGTACCCTATATCCTTTTCTGTAGGTATCCCTGACAACGTGTATGCAAAATTTCATGATGATCCATTGAACCGTTGAGGCGTGAAAGCGTAGGTAACTAACAAACAAACAAACTCACTTTCGCGTTTATAATATTAGTTAGGATTTCCATCACCATTCAGCAGCCATTTTGTTTTCCAAACGAATGAATCTAGTTTTCGAAAGAGAACCGCGTTTTATCTTGGGGGACAATCTAATATTGTCATTGGAAAAATTAAATGCGATAAATCGTTAATCGTCATAACATTGTCAAAGTTGAATTGAAGATGGCAAAGTTATTAACGTTTTAGAAGAGTGGTTTATTTGCCGCCAAAAGTTTTTTTTTTTTTCAACAGATACCAAACTGCGAAGGCAAAGCGGGCATGGCGGCGATCGCCGATCCGGAGAAGAAGTTAGATCTGTCACTTCTATCCAAAGGGTTCAAGACTTCATTGCCGGTGTTCTCGCGACCTTTGTTCATCAGGATACTGCCGGAGCCGCCCCTGACCGCCACCTTCAAGCTGAGGAAGAAGGAGCTGATCCAGCAGGGATACGACCCCAGCGCCCACGACGACCCTATATACTTCATGGACCCCAAGACTGGGGAATATGTTGCGTTGAACCAAAAATTGTACACAGATATAGTGCAAGGGAACTACAGGCTGTGATTGTCAAGTCTTGCCGTGTATATCTACAGGGTGTAAGGTTGAACGAGGGGATAAAGTAGGTACGCGATTCTCGTCTCAAATACATATCATAATTTATATCTAGGTAAAAAAAAACCTAACGTAAATTTGACGTAAATATCCACAATACTCATGAATTATTGAGTGCGCAAAAGGGCATGATGACGGGATATAAAAAAAAATTCTATTTAGTCCGTCAGACTCAGTTAGATATTAAAAAATTAATAGACGCTTTTTTTCGGATTATTGAAAAATAGTTAGATAAAACGCATTAATGTTCAGAGGCGGGAGGTCGCGACGTCATAACTAAGTATAAAGTGCGTCACGTCACAAGGAATTTCAACTAAATGTATTGTCGTTTTTTTTGGAAAAATACGTAGGTACCTACCTATACAATATTTTTTATAAATTTACAAGATGGACTAAAAATTAAAATTTAGTCATCATGCCCATTGCTGATGCGCTGACGGAACATACCCTAAGCTTACTATTCCTCAGTCCTCTTATAATAAAAGGTAATTCACGTACTTTTATTTTTTTTTGTTAAAGTTTCCGTCGTTTAAAATTTCATCCTGTATTATGTAGCTATTTTACGGAAACACCTTGCACTTTATGATAGAGAAATATTATTATCTATGCTAAGTAAATAACAAAATATATCTAATTCCTTTTTATTTTCGTCATAATTAGTTTGTAGAAATTGTAAACTAAACTGTTTACAAACTTAGCTTTATGTAGTGTTTGGTATTTAATTTGTGTCGATTAAATTACATATTAAAACTAAAGATCCTGATATAAGTTTATATTATAACTAGCTGTACCTCCCGCGGTTTCACCCGCGTAAGTCCCGCGGTAATTGCGAGATGAAAGTAGGTACCCTATATGTCCTTCTCTGTACCACTGACAACGTGTATGCAATATTTCATGGTGATCGGTTGAGCCGTTAACCCATGAAAGCGTAACAGACTCACTCTCGCATTCACTAGTTTCAGTTTGTTTGTGTATAAATTTCTATCAATGGATATCGCATATGGACGCAGATAAGCAATAACATGTTCAATCAATCAGCCTATTGCAGTCCACTGCTGGACGTAGGCCTCCCCAAGGGCACGCCACAGTACACGATCTCCCGCTTTCCTCATCCAGCCACTACCAGCGACCTTCTTCAGGTCATCGGTCCATCTGGCAGGGGGGCGTCCAACACTACGCTTACCGAGACGCGGTCTCCAATAACATGTTAACCCACAAAATTAAATTACCTATTCAGAACGATTTATTGAGAGTTAGGAAACGTTTTTTAAATATGTGTTTACCTTATTACATTGTTTAATATGTAACTAAATATTGAACATAAAAAATGATGACAGAAAATGGCACTAAAATTTTAAAACACGATTTACTCAAAATTTCTCCAATGTGGGTTAACACACTATTGTTTATCTATGTCCATATATGTTTGGCATAATGCACGCATTTCTGTCTAGACGAGGTCACTTCGAAAATAGATCTACAACGCTGGTGATAGAGTATTGTTTTTAATTTATTTATCTTCATAATTATAAGTTGATGCTGTGTTTATTAGCAGCTTTTACCGAAACATGTAATTAAAACATATCAAAGAATTATTGAATGCTTTAAAATGTGATATATAATAAAAGACTAAAAACACTAAGTTATTTTATTTTTTTCGTCGTGGAGATCCTTAAGCCTATATATCTTCGCTGCGACGCGTATGATGAGGATCATGATTAGACTCCATAGATCCCATTCCCATTCTAGGTATCTAGGTAACAAATCTGCATGCCTATAGTGTTGCAGATGCCCATGGGCGGCGGTAATCACTTGCCACCCTGCCAAAAAACTCATAATCTTTTTAGAATTCCTAAATATATGGGTCTACAAAGGCGTAAAGCCAAATTTAAAATCCAAAATGAAATTGTTATCACAGTGGATGCTCCAATCTTATTATTATGCTAATCTGCTGCGCCTCTGCGGTATAAAACTTGTAGGAGAATACGCTTGTAGGTAACCGACGACGCGAACAAGTAGGTATATTGTCTATTGTCAGCCGACTGCGGGCTCTTTAAAATCATAATGTTATTTGGACATAGATAAGCAATAGTGTGTTAACCCACATTGGAGAAATTTTGAGTAAATCGTGTTTTAAAATCATAGCGTCATTTTGTTTCAGCATTTTTTTATGTTTAAGATTTTTTTGGTAACTTAATATTATATAACTAACTGTCAATCCTATCCTATTTGATGTATATCAAATAACCCGCCCCTGACCGTTCCCGGTGCAAAGGAGCCCATGAGGCTGGCCGCATTCCCGCGCTGAATAGCCATGGCCAACCTCTGCACCAGGAACGAGCCGGAACGAGAGTCACCGCATTGGTCTCTGATACGGTTCCCTAACTCGCGCACCAATGTCTTGGCGTCCGCGCCCCAGCTGCCGAGTGTCTCTACCGCGATTGGAACGATTTTTTTGGTATTTAAACAATGTAATAAGTGTCTATAACTCTCAATAAAGCGTTTTGAATCAATAACTTAATATTGTGGGTTAACATGTTATTGCTTATCTGCATCCATTTAATATATTAGAATTACTAATACAACTGCACAGTGCACACCCCGTCTACAAGAATGATGTTGATGCACTTTTGCATAGATCTTCAAATCAAAATCAGTGTTATGTATTTATAATCTAATCTAGACACGCGGTCAGCGTGTCAAGTCAAGTTCAAGCAGACAGAACTGACGTGCAGCACCGTGTGTAATATTACACGAACCATTTGGAGCCATTTTTCACCCGCTCATAATTCCAAAAATATTTTACATAAACATGTCTAATTTGGCTCATGTATTAAGACTCGCGAGATAAATATGTGCTCCAAATTTCATAAGCACAGCTCCAACGATTATTTAGATATTAACGTCCAAAAATCGTGATTTTTATCACTGACTGACCTATAGACCAAAATTATAACGCACTTCCAGATGACTTAGGAACTTGATATTTGGCATCAAGGTAGGCTTTTAGGCGTAAACAAAGGGAAAAATCTGAAAACTGGAAAAACTTAAAAAAAAATGATAATTATCAATAATTTAAGTTTTTAGATTTTTCCTATCAAGAAGGTAATATAACAAAGTTAAGTATTGTAGTATGCAACTGGCTAATCAGAATTTCGAAATATTCTTAAATGATGTATTTTACGTCACTCAATTAAACTGAGTCAAATACATCGTTGTCAGCGCGAATTTTCCTATTTTCACTGGTTTATACCTATAAAACTAGTTATTCTCAAGTGAATCAGAGTTTTTGTTTTACGTAGAATATAATTAATGAATATCTGTGAATATTTTCATCAGTTTACGGAAACATCCATTACATATTATTGACATTTGACATAGAAAGTTCTGTATGTAAAAAAGATGAATAATTCTTTTTCAAGTATAAAACCACTTGTGGATATAGACGGTTCGGTATGGCAATTTAAACTCCGTATGTACATTATCGTCGGATATCATAAAGGTGACGACATATCTACTGAGAAGAAATCTCGTAATGATCAAAAGGCGTTGTCGATGTCTCCCAGTAGAACGCATTTCACAGACTCACAGTTATCCACTCATCTAAGGTCAGCCATGAAGGCTTGGGATGCTTCTTCTTCTTCTTCTGCTTGGGATGCTCTTTCATCCGCTTACTAAGGCGACGTATAACAGGTACTGCATAGATGATTTTGATTCCAATATAGAGACATACATAAAGGCGCGTTCCAAAGGGGGAGGGGAGGGGGAGGGGGTCACAGAGGGGACATGACCCCTCCTCCAATCATACGTGTCTATACTAATATTATACCAACTTGTCAACCTCACGATACGCACACACGTACAACACGTGTATGTACAAGCCGGCTGTCTTGTTGGAAAGTACTTGAAACAGTTCATTTGTAAAGAGTGTCAACGGATGATTATACCTAAAGAGGAAAGATTTGTATTTTTGTCTATTTATAGCGAGTAAACTCAAAAACTACTGAACCGATTTCAGAAATTCTTTTACATATAAGAAGCTGCGGCAGTCCTGAGTGACATAGGGTAGGGTAGGGTAGGGGTTTTTATCCGGGAATTACTACGGAAACTCCAAAATTAGCGTGGGTAAAACCGCGGGCAACCGTTAGTCTGTAGTAAAATTGTGTATTGTGCAATAAAGTCTAATTTACTTGACAATTGCCAATTGCTGTTGGTGTGCCAATAAATAAATAAATAAACAATTTTCAAACTTTCAGGCTGTGACCGCGCCTGCATACGTCATAAATAGCCGACATATGCAAATTTATTGAAGATGCTTCAATAACTGCGATTCTTCTAGGAAGTTTAAGTCCTCAATATGCACCTTAGACGAACCATTTGAAGCCACTTTTGACCCCCTCATAACTCAAAAATTATTTCACATATTATACATGTCAATACTAATCATGAACTCTCAAATAGGAAAATACAGTAGATTAACAAAAACCATTTGGTATTAATTTTACTATGAAAAAGTACCTACTAATAATTTCTGTACAAAAAGCAGTGATATCCCATCAAAAACATAAATGTGAAAGTGGAAGTCAAGTTCAGTATTAAGCTTAAGCTTAGTTGTCGACTTCACCGACAAAAGAATTGATATCTAAATAGGTGTCAAGTTCTGTAGATAATCCAGAAATATATTCAAAGGAGCATACAACTTGACTAGTTTTCACATTCAAGTTATCTTTAGCTAGTCAAATTATGTATCTTCTTTATATTATTATGAGCAAGTTACTGTTTTTATACTGTAAGGTCAATAGATATTACCCCTTTAATATTTGGTTTGCTGGTAAAAACAAGCCAATATCACAAATATTTATACTATAGTTTATAGCTAAATATAAGATAATTGTGAGTGAAAACTAGTCAAGTTGTATGCTCCTTTGAATATATTTCTGGATTATCTACAGAACTTGACACCTATTTAGATATCAATTCTTTTGTCGGTGAAGTCGACAACTAAGCTTAAGCTTAATACTGAACTTGACTTCCACTTTCACATTTATGTTTTTGATGGGATATTTTCTTACACGATAATCTATTTCTTGCATGTGCGGTCGGCGTAATATATGTGGCGGCAGTAGACTATTACACACACGATGCACACGATTATCGGCAGAACACGGCCAGAGAGAAGGTATGAAATGAACACGGCAGCTGTGAGCTGAATACGTCAATCTATATCTAACCTTATTGGGGATTGGGGAACCGGATGCAAAAACTGTGTGTGGTGCGAGGTAGGTGTGTTCTGTGGTGGTGCGGTCAGGCAGTTATCAGACACCACCATTGACTTTTCTTTTGATGAAGATGGTTAAAAAAATTAAATAATTGACACCGACTAGATTTCTTTTAATATTTCAAATGTTGACATTGGCAAAATCACCATGGAAACGATAAAGCATTAACCTGTTACTTATAGCTGTTCTTCTGAGCCCTTACTTAGAAGAATGCTTTAGTTATTCATCTGCTCCGTAGACGGAGAATGAACCTGCTCCATCTAGGTACGTTCTTCCACAAATTAACTAGACATAGAGCCCTTACCTCAGCCACAGATAATATAATACCCTCAGCTTTTTACTCTTTGGCACTTTGACAGATTCAGGAAACCAATCACTGTCCGGTTTTTGGTTTGTCTTTTGTGAGTTTTATGACAGAAGTGGAAGAAAAAAAAAAAACTAACGAGCCTCCGTTTGGCGTTTGGCTTTTTAACTTGTGTAATTGTATTGTTGATAGAAACGTAATTTATTAAATTTCACGATGTTTTTATTCTGATTGTGTAAAATTCGAATTTTGTTTAATCTTTTTTTGATTAGTGTAGTCTACTTACATTTAGTTCTATCAAGATGTCCAAGAACAAAATTGCGGCAAGAATCGACAGCTTGAGTGTGGAAGTTAAAACAAAAGTAAGTCTTTCGGAAAAGATAAATTTTTCTAATTTCGTTACTAATTACATGAATTATGCGATCTCTCTAGACTCCTTTGTTTTTACATAAAATATAATTATGCCAGCCAGAAACCAATACGTTGTTTTTGCAATTCAATGATTGTTTTGTGCAGGTCTACACTGTAATTTGTCATAGGTAATAGGTAGGTAACAGAGCTGTGGAATGTTGCTAATTTCTAACCTTTTATGGTCTAGTAATTGTTGGATTCAATTAAAACGAATACGTTACTGAGTTCGTTATTTAATTAGTATGACTCAGTGGAAATTTATGCTCAGCACAGTTATAGAGATATATAACAATATATATAACATATATAAAGATATATAACAGTTATAGAACAATATAAGAACAATATAAGAGAACAATATACAATATACAGTTAAAATTGATCAGTGTTCTTGAACATAAAATATTTTTCTACAGTTTGATGCCGAATTCCGTCGGTTCTCACTCAGTCGGACAGAGAAGATGAAATATGAAGACTTCAAATCGCTCATAGAGAATTTGCACAGGCTCCATGATGTTGCATTCCTCATATCATACACAGACCCTCGCGACGGAGACCTGTTGCCGATTAACAATGATGACAACCTGGGAAGAGCGTTGACCACAGCGAAACCTTTGCTCAGGGTCATTATACAGAGGAAAGGTAATTAAGAATTTAAATCTTTGTCTTGTTAATTGTGTCTTGATTCTACTTTAAAAAATTCATCCAAATCAATTCAGGTGTTTAGCATGTAAGTGTAACAAACATACCAACTGTCAAACAAAGTGTGATAATTATTAATTAAGGCATCTCCAATTTCGGGTATATCCCCCTTACACAAAATCATGAATCTAATTAGTGTGAGTTATGTTTAACTTGCAAGTTTTTAGTGTAGTCTAATATAGTCTAGATTGACACCCAAAAAAATAAAATATTAAATAAAATGTGTGCAATATTATATAACGACTAGAAACTAAAATTTGCCCATTGTAACTGCTGGTGAACTGAATAAAATAAAATAAAGAGATAAAGCGTATATTGAGTGGGGTCAATGTACCTATCAATAATTATGCTTTTTCTTTGCATCATCGAGCAAACTAAAAGAACTAGCCACCCATGCGAAAATGGCACAGTTGAACTTGAATGTGACAAGCTTGGGGGCACGACTTGCGTAGTCTATTCTGTATAACATGTCCATAGATTGAACAGCTGTTGTACTGTAGACTTTGATCAACAGTACCAATGTAGATGTTTAAAATTTTCTTTTCAATGGAATTGATAACAGCATGAGTCATTACCACATAGTCGCAGAGGCAGTCTAATTTGTTTGGTGATTGGCTAAAGTCTTATTGTAATTCTTCTCAATATGAGGAAAATATTACAATCCCTGTTGAGTATTGATCATTATTATCTCTACATATATTATAAAACACACATTCATTAAATGCACTAGTTGACAAATTTTTTCTTAGTCCGGTTTGTAGATTAGTAAAAAATATTGGACACATATTTTTCTTTTTTTACGTAATCAAATAATAACGGCGATACATGGCGAGTTGAAATTTCGCGTGTCGTCACAACCTGGTGCATTCTGTACGGGGCTTATACCGAACAATGACGTCACGAGCCCCCGCCCCCCACCCTAAACTTTAATACGCTATATCTATGTAGGTAGAAACAAAAAATATGTGTCCATTATTTTTATATTTTCTGACTGACTACTTAGAATTTAGGTTTTCAAAAGTAATCAACATCCCTATTAATGTCAATTGGCATTTAACTAAATTTAACTTACTTAGTTTACAGTGACTGAGTGCGGCCGTAAATGTTGTAATTTTTATTGGAGCAGGGTGACTTGTGGTGCAGAGGTCGCCACATTTTATTAGGTGTTTTTGAGTTTATTAATAGAGGACCCCCGTGTGTGCAGGCGACAGTCTCGAGGAGCTGAACGGGTACGGCACGATGCGCCCGCGCAACATCATCTCGTCGATCCTGAGCGGCACGCCCGCCAAGAACAAGGGGCTCGCCATATCCAACCCGCACGACTTTAGGATGGTGAGTGGTGTTCTTTATTTTTGAATAGCTGCCCGCAGCTTTGCCAGGATAAGTAGTACCACTCAGGAACACTGTAGCATTCGATTGGTAAATTTTCAAAACCGGTACCGTAGATCCAGAGATTATACCCCTAAGACCTCACAAACTCACAAACAGAACTTTACCTGTTTATAATATTAGTAATATTAGTATAGATCTGTATAATCTGTATGTTGCGAAAAAAGTTTTGCTTCAGTTATGTAGGTAGTCTAAAGTACACGCGCATTTTTTTTACCTTTCGCATAGAAGAAGAAGAAGAAGAAGACCTTTCCCATATAGTGCATGTTGAATTCAGCCAGCGTCATCTATGTATACATACATTTTAGAGAAATGTCAGTATAACACCTTTTTATTTAAAATGCATGTGAAAGTATATCCGATATGGTTGTGCGATGATAATGTCCAAACATCATTATTATTAAATAGTGAATTAATTATTTATCATTTACAATTTCCAGGTGTCAGCGATCATAGACGTGGACATAGTGCCGGACACGTGCAGGAGGGTGAAACTCCTGAAGCACGGCTCGGACAGACCTCTAGGCTTCTTCATCAGGTTAGTAATACTCTGATATGTATTTTACCTTTGTTCAGCTACGACAGTTTTATTGGACCACCCTATACTCTGTAGGAGTGGGCGCTTGGCTCTAGCCATTGGGATGCTGTACCATTGTTGAAATGCATTAACAAAAAGTAGTAAAAAACAATAGTAATGTTTGAACTATCTACCACAAATGGTTCAAGGCGTCTTGTACCCTCTACAAGTGGGCTCTAGCTATTGGGGTGCTGTACTTTTTTCTTTTTTTCACCCTCCACAATTCGTTTGGGGCGACCTGTACCCCACCCTAGCGAAAATCATATTTCTCGGCACACCCTCTACCCCGCCTCAGCGATGATCATCTTTCTCGGGGCACCCTGTACCCCGCCTTATCGACGATCATCTTTCTCGGGGCATCCTTTACCCTGCCCTAGGGATGGTCATCGTTTTTGGGGCGCCCTGTACCCCGTCCTAGGGCTGGTCATCTTTGTCGGGGCGTCCTGTACCCCGTCCTAGGGATCTTCTTTCTCGGGGCGTCCTGTGCCACGTCCTAGGGATGGTCATCGTTTTTGGGGCGCCCTGTACCCCGTCCAAAGGCTGGTCATCTTTGTCGGGGAGTCCTGTACCCCTGTAGGGCTGGTCATGTCTGGTCACTGGCCAGCTACACCGGCCACTCGTACCGCCCAGGGACGGCACGTCGGTGCGCGTGACGGCGGCGGGCGTGGAGCGCTCGCCGGGCATCTTCATCTCGCGGCTGGTGCCGGGCGGGCTGGCCGAGTCCACCGGCCTGCTGGCGGTCAACGACGAGGTGCTCGAGGTCAACGGCATCGACGTCTCCAACAAGACCCTCGACCAGGTATCCGTGTATACGTAGCTTTATCATGTCACTGGCTGTTTGGTCCCCGCAGTTTGCTCGCGCAATAATTTCGGAGTCCCCAAAAAGTATCCAACCTCCTTTTCTGTAGTCTCGACAACGTGTATGCAAAGTTTCGTTTATCTAAATATTTTTTTACTCATTAGAAAATGTCTATTATATTTTTATTATTGAACTGAAGCACTAAATTTTTGATTTATTTATTTATTTACTATGCAAATGTTTAGATATCCTCACAGTACACTCGGTTGTCAATAACACAACACTCCCGAACTATCTCGGGGCTTAATCGATCACTTATTTCCCTTGTATTGTACTTTGTATGCCAAATAAAATTGTTTTCTTCCTTTCTTTATTTCTTGTTTGATAATCTAGTGCAATAAACATAAATGGGCATGTTGACTAATTTTTTTTTAGTCCGTCTTGTAGATTATAAAAAAAAAATTTTGGACACGTATTTTTTTATTTTTTTACTTAATCAAAAAATAACGGCGATACATGAGTTGAAATTTCGCGTGACGTCACTATCAGGACAGCTGTTTGTTTGGCGGTTTTAGCGACTAGTGACGTCACGACCCCCTCACCATAAACTTTAATGCGCTTCATCTCTGTATATTTTAATTTATTTGAAAAAGCAAAAAGATACGTGTCTATTGTTTTTTTTATTTTCTAACCGACGGATTAATTAGAATTTTGATTTTCAAAAGAAGTCAACATCCCCATTCTATATCCTTAGGTGACGGACATGATGGTGGCGAACTCGTCGAACCTGATCATCACGGTGCGGCCCGCCAACCAGCGCGCCGCGCACGCCGACCTGCGCGCCGCCGCGCCCGCCCACGCCCACGCCCACGCCCACGCCCAGCCCCAGGCGCCGCCGCCCGCCCACGCCCAGGGGGAGGGCGACGACGCCGACCCCGACCCCGACGCCGACCCAGACGCTGATGACAGGTTTTTTTTTTTTAAGTGAAACTTCTTCTTCTTTTTTAATAATGGCGTCTATAATTATAATTTGCCAATGACAATGTTTCTTAATAATTAAAATCTCTTCATCTACTTCTTCAATTATTCTAGCATCGTTGTGATTTGAAATTTCGATGAAACGGAAAAGTGACAGTAAAAAGCGACAACCACAAACATCTATAGAATATAATGTACCATGGAAGAATACCTAAAGATATAAAAAAGTTTCATTTCTGCCGTGCCCGTGGTTTTGAGCATTGTTTTTTTTTTTTTGTAAAATTTACCCCTTTCGGGGAAGGAAGGAAAAGGAAACTTAGTCTATACAGCGAATTCAGGTGCTGTTTTTCTTCTAAGGTTATTTATACCGAAATGCATTGATGAGATATTTCGATGCGTTACCGGAAATTTTGGCAGCAACTCATCACAGTTGAACTTAAGTAATTGGACACTCTGTAAGAACTTGTATAGTAAAAGGACATTCTCCCGGCGAACGCCCCATTTCATCTTATTTCACTGTTACCGCACACTGTTTATCACTGTTATGCAAAATCCACCACATTCACACAATATTGATCACGATAAACTAATTTGTAAGTATATTTCTTTCTTTTTTTTTTTCTCCAAATGCACATATATTCGCATTTAGCATTTAGTTCGCCGTTTTTCATTAGTGTTTTTAAAATTGCCACTTTTGGGATTGTTGTGAAAAATATAGCATACTAGCTGTGCCCCGCGGTTTCACCCGCGGTAATTTCGGAGTTCCCGCGGGATTTCCGGGATAAAAAGTACCCTATGTCCTTCTCTGTACCGCTGACAACCTGCATGCCAAATTTCATCCAAACCCGTTCAGCCGTTTTTGCGTGATTGAGCAACAAACATCCACACTTTCACATTTATAATATTATAGATGCGGACCGCAACACACTGATAGCGTGTAGTTTGGTATTACTACTTTAAAATGCATTTTCTGTTATTAGTATTTTCTTTTATTAGTAAGTTAAGGGCCTGGTGACCTATACGCTGTCCCGCGCGATTTCATCCGCGGTAATTTCGGAGTTCCCGCGGGAATTTAGGAAAAAAAGTGCTGTAGTTTACGGTGATAAGCAGTTCTTCGCATTAATTCCGGAGTTCCCGCATTAATTCCGGAGTTCCCGTGGGAATTCCGGGATAAAAACTATCCTATCTTTTAAGTTGGACCATATTATAAATGGTTACAAAATTTTATCAAAATCCGTTTAGTAGTTTCGGAGTCCATTGCGGACAAACAACGTGACACGTGATTTATATATATTAGATTAAGATTAAGATAGTAGGGATATTGTTTTGTCTGTGGTGTGGTTTGCTGACTGTGTCTGTGTTTGTTCTCCTCCAGGTTCGAGCAGGACGAGCAGGACGAGATAGTGGACCTGACGGCCGTCACGCTGGAGGAGCACGCCGCGCCCGCCGTGGACGACGGCCAGGTGCTGCACCTATAGTGCAGTGCGCGGCGCCACTCGCGACCGCAACGGCCATTACGTGAGCCAATAATGGGCATGTCGACTAAATTTTTTTTTTAGTTCGTCTTGTAGATTATTAAAAAATATTGGACACGTATTTTTTCTTTTTTTACGTAATCAAAAAATAACGGCGATATATCGAGTTGAATTTCGCGTGACGTCACTATTCGGACTATTAGTTTGTGTGGCGGTTTTAGCGGTTAGTGACGTCACGATCCCCTCAACCTAAACTTTAATGCGTTTTATCTCTGTATGTTTTAATTTATTTGAAAAAAACAAAAAATACGTGTCTATTGTTTTTTTATTTTCTAACTGATGGACTCATTAGAATTTTGATTTTCAAAAGTAGTCCACATTCCCATACTGTTACTACTCAAAGAAGCGACGTGCCCCGACGTGTCCCGCCGCGACGCGGCTGCGAGTCCAGAGGCGATCGATACCGGTGTACGTTTTAAGAGTCGGCACTTTCATACTAATCGCTGTACCGATCTATGAAAGCGTTTTGTGCCAACCTTATCAATGCAATGTATGACGCGCTCATAGAGATTTGGTTACGTATTCCAAAGTTGGTAAAGAAGTTCGCGCATAAATCCATAGTAACTTTTGCTTCAAGGGAGTGTCGCTGGGCTGGGTGTGACGTAAGTGTCAAAACGTTATGCCAATATTAATGTATACATTCCATTTCTAATTTTTTTGTTTTTTTTTTCATAATTTGAATTTAGCACCAGCACAGCTACGGTTGTTTAGATCTACGGTCAATTGTACGATCAATTTACACATGGACGGAGGGCATAGACATTTTTTTTTTGGTAATGTTTTCCCTTTCGAGAAAGGCAAAGGAAATTTAGTTGATACAGCCAATTCAGTTGTATTTTCTTCTTCTCAAGTTATTTACATTGGTGAGATGCATTTCGATGCTTTACCAAAACTTTTGGCAGCAACTCTTCACTCTGTCGGTATTTGTATACGACAACCTCCCGATGAACACCCCATTTCATCTTATTTCACTATTTCCACAAGCTGGTCAGTAATGGATCAGTATTATGCAAATTTCACCACGTTTACCCAATATTAACCACGATGAAATAATTTGTATAACAAAAAAATAAAACTGACGTAAATTTCTGCTCAAATTCCGCCAAAATCTGAGGGCATAGACACTAGCGACCACTTTTTTAAAGGCGTATTCAAAATAGTCGATATAAAAATATTTCAAATCGCGTAGAGAATATTATGTAAAATAGAATCAGTGGTACATCAAGTTTAAATGCTGCACTGCACGTATCATTCAAATTATGGTGAAGCTATAATAGTTTTAGTCCTCTAAAAGCCTTAAACCGTTTTTTTTTCTCTTTTTGCCCTTAATCTCATTCTCTTACTGACTCTTCGCCTGCCTGAAGGACACTATAAGTCGATAATAAATAATTCCATTGCAATTTCGGAATAGATTTAGTAATATAATTTAAAAAATCAATGACCAATTTGAACCTAAGGGCTAACGTTTAAAACGAAGTTATTCTGACAAAGATAAAAAAAATGCTTCCAATCTGTCTATTATGGTCTATGATGCTTCGTCCATGTCCTCTTGATCTTAGATTTAGAAAGAAAAGAAAGATATATTCAAGCAAGAGAAGAAACACAATACAAATGAAAATAATCAAATAGTAACAAAATAAATAATAACGAAATAAAGAAAAAAACAAAATAAACAATTTAATCGATATATTTTTTATCAATTTTTTTTCTCTGTTACGGGCAAAGGATGTATATTGTATACAGACAGGTTGAAAAGATTTCAGACGATAAGCAAACTAGACTTAAGTAAGTCGTATGGTGTATTTGTAATTCTTTTTGGAGAGAAAATTTAATTCAGTTTTTTTTTTGCCTCATCTTTCACCGTAGCTGATATTGTGATAAATCGTAAGCAATACAATAACTTCATGGCAAAGTTCTTTTTGGGCTTAAAAATCTGTAATACCACATAAGGAAACTTGCCCATACTACGTGAACTATACATATATGCCAAGACACCTCCCCCCCCTTAGTTGTCTTGTAGCATTTCATAAATATAGTTTTTTGCATACAGAAAGTTGAACTTGAAAAAGCGCAAGATTTCCCTAGATTCCCTAGAGAATATTGATGCCTCCCCCCCCCCCCCCTCTACCGGGATCACGCGTGGTACTTTGAAGACCCCCTCCTCTCCTCCAACGGGTCACGTATTATGGGTATGTTCCCTAAACTTAGAATATATTATGTATTAAAAAAAATATATTTAAATGGTATTCTAAATGAATGTGATAAAAATCGATAAAAATATTTCGGTTCGATCATACCGTGTACTTAATAGCAAATAAATGTACTTAGATAGTGAATGCGCTTACCTACAATGATATGCTTTGATTTCTATATTTATAAGTGTCAAAATAGGTCAATTATTGTTTAGGCTAAAAACGGTAGTTATCGATATACATTAAAAAACAACATAATATCGTAATACTGCCAAGTTATTTAAAAAAAAACAAGATAATTTGAGATCGTAGCCTTTGTCTTGCATTCGTATAAAAAAAAATATATTGATTTATCTCTAGTTCCATACTTGTATTCAGCTTCCATTTGTTTTTTTTTAAGGGGACATTATACAGTCCGTGTGATAGATTAAAATAAAAACACTTTTTTTTTTTCGGGGAAAATGGAAGCCATGAATTCAAGTAAGCTCAGCGTATTCAGTAGCTCATCTGTCTAAGTGTGTCAAATTATAAGTCCATCCATTATTATAAGTGTTCATGGTTATTAAGAATAATAAAGTTAACGAGTTTCTTATGATTTGTAGAGAAATGCACTCTGCTTTTATGTTGATGAGATAATGTCAAGTGAGTGATACTTGGAGATGTACGACCTGTGGAAAAATTAAATAAATGTAGTGTACGAAATGAAAGAAATATTTAACTTATAATTATATTATTATGTTGAAAAGAATGCTGTAATAAAACTAGAAAAATGTACTAGTTCAAGCTTGAATCTTACTGACAACTGCTTAACATTGAATATACATCATTTACCGGGTTTGAGTGTAAAAAACAAAAATATAATCTTTAAAAAATACATAATATAGAAGTTTAAAAAATATCATAAAAATTCATTGAAACAGAACGGTAACAATATAATTTTAGTAACTTCTTCATTAGTAAAGACTAAAAACGGCAAAGTAAAAATAATATTAAAGAAGCAATGCTAATGAAACGACAAGTTTAAAAACAATCTCTAATAAACTTATTGAGAAAAACATAGAATTCTTGTTGTAATTAAAAATAGTGTTTCGTCTGTTTCTGTGCTTTGCAAATATTAATATGATATGAAAGTGATAAAACAGCATTTTAGCTCTGAGAGAATGTCGAATATCTTCATTATTCTCTGGTTGCACTCTTTTATATTGCTCGATGAAATGTTTCTTTTATTGTATATTTATTGACCGTTGCAAAGTAAGATAATCATGATCATTCACTTCCTAAGGAAGGTGCTATTAGAAGGAAAAAAGTTTAATCGAATCCTTGAAGAGATTTCGAGAGATTATAGTAACATGATTATTAGTTGTTAAAATATTTTGCCTATATCCTAGTGTATTATACGTTCATAATTCATATATTTACTACAAAAGGGCACCGAGCGAAGGCATAAACGGAAAATGTACTGGGCCCTTATTCACTGTGACCCTTTTGTTCACTGTGTGACGGGTTCGTTACTAATGTTTAACATTAAGAAGTGTATTCCATCATTATGTCTATCTCTAGTTTTTAAGTGTAACAGCTGATGTTAGATAAAGTTATTTCACTAATGATACTATTTACAGTTACTAGTTAACTAGCATCAATGTAATCATTGGATGTATGTAACTAAATATGTATTTCCAAAACGAATGTGTACATTCCATAGTTGAAAGACATTTTGTGCCTTGAATCTCTATTATTTACTAGGTTTGTGATCTAAGCTACAATAGCTGAAAGTTCAAATTCGTTTTTCATAATTTTAATCTAAATGTACATGTTATACACGTTATATATAAAACGGAGCAGAACATTTGATGTTTGTTATTGTTAGCGTTAAACACGTTTGCATTTGGTAGATTATATAGTTTTTAAATAATGAGGGCCTAATATAGTGCCTTGGGGAACACCTGTTACAGTAATAGTTGTAATTGACGGTTTTTTTACTATTTTTCACTTGTAATCTTTAATTTTATAGTTTTTTAAGCTATGTTATAGTAGTGAGTTAGCATATTCATGTATTTAATACATAGATATTGAACAAAAATCTACATGCAAGCAATCGATAGCTACTTGTAAGTCTAATCGAATTAGCTTAAATTTTATAATGAACTGTAATATTTCCCACGCCTATATTCTCTACATATCATGAATAAATAAATAAAACGGTATTGTTGTTAAAATATATTAAATGACTGTGTAATTAGGCTTTTTAAAAATCGCAAATATGTGTAATGTCATATTTGGCATTGTGATGCAAACATGATATTATATAAAATTATTTACTAAAATGACATTAGAATTGTTTTTGTTCATCATATATTCTGTATTATTCACTTTCTTAGTTTTAAATAATGTTATGAACAACTTGTATTGGTTATTCAGTATTCTTTCTTCACGTTTTTTAATTTTTATTTCTAGAACCTTTTTGCTTTTGCTACAGACTTTATGAAATTGAGTGAAACATGTTTACTGAATTTCTTAATTAGTATTATGTGGATAAAAGTATTTATTGAATATATTTCATTAGATATTACAATACACATCATGTGCCTTTGTATTTGTTGAACTAGTATTTATTTTCTTTTTCACTTCTTATCGGCAATTCATCTATATTTGTGGATTAACATTTCAATTGGCTCAAGATAATGGTCCAAAATTTGTATTTAACTTTTTCAAATTTAGAAAGATTTATAATATGACGTATTCTCATAAATAAATTTTAGGATATTTTGAGTTGCACCTTTATATTTTTTTTTTGGTTGGATGTGTTTTACAGCTTCACTATTATCACATCTAATCTACGGCTATAAAAAAATAAGCGACGACTCAGGCCGGTATGTGGTCTATATTAAAACTTAGTGCACCAAATTTAAAAGGCGAAGGCTTTAATTTCTAGATGTAATTAAAAGAATCATTCCATTCATCATTTTAGGTAAATTCGTAAAAGCCTACTTTTACAATATTTTACGAATACTATACTTACAGAAATTTTGTAAGCATCCATTGGACTAGATATCGTTTAGTTTTTGTGATGATTTTTCATCAATTTAAATTATTTTCGTTGTAATATCTAGTTTTCACTAGTGTTGTATGAAATAAAAATATATTATTCATATTTAATTTGTAACTGTTGGTGTTTTATTTCTTTTAACTCAAATAATAGGTATATAACCACTACGTGTTTTAACCAAGTTTGTCATTCGGAGGATATTCGGTTACGTTTTTTCAACAGTTATGTGTCGGGACTCTAGAGCAGAATGTTATGTGAAATTGTAAATCCCTGCTTATCTAAAAAAGTTTTAAACTTCTATGGAACCATAGAAATTAGAAAGGTACAGAGAAGACTGAAGATATAAGGTAATCCTCAAAGATTTTCATAATAAGATAGACTATGTAAAAGGTACCTATAAAGATATTGTAAAACAAGACATTAAAATCAAAATCTGTTCTTGGAGGCGTGTCGAATTTATCGTTTTTGTTTCTTATTAAAATGAAGTACCTTTAACATTTAGGCCACTGTCAATTGCTGACACTATCAACTGTCAAGTGTGTCAAATGACGACAGTGTCATCGGCCATCGCCGATCGCCCATCGGTCAAAAGTCAAAACTCGAAAAACAGAGGGGTTATGTTTGGCTAAGGTGAATAATTATTTTCTTTTACTATTTATTTTACTATTGGTTTGTATAGCAGTCTAGAAAGCTTAGTGTGAAGTGTATAGAACTATATTTCTTCTAGTTCCTTGTTGTACAGACAGGATAATAGATCCCTATGGTTCGGTAGTAAAAAACGGTCTATTTTGAGATTGAATATAAATGTCTTTTTAGTCCAAAGGTGAAGGATTATTTACGAATTGTTTCTTGTAATTGTTAAAGCGAACAGTCCCCCAGGTTCTTGCGCCCCTGTCATGGATGAATTGAAGCTAAGAGCTGGAGAAAAACTCGAAGCAATACACGTAAGCGCTCATGAAACTTGCTATCTACTAATATAAACACTTTTAAAACATTTTCCCGCCAGAATAATTGCTGTTATTTTAATTTAATACCTAATAAAGATATTTTTATGTCATATAAATATTTACGTTAACAATATAGCTGTAAAAATGTTTTTTTTTTATTTCGATAATGACTCTCAAGTGTCATTGCCCTAATTTCGAATGCAAATGACCATGGACTTATGTAATTTTAATAGTGATGAGATGATCATTCCAGATAATAACTTTGTTCATCATAAAGAGAATATGTCTTTCTATATTTTCTACTTAGGTACCTGTAGATGTAGCAAAGTTTTATACAAATTTTTGTAAACAAAACTTTTTTTAAGGTAGGTGCAATCCTAACTATTATAAATGCAAAAGTGAGTTTGTTTGTTTGTTATACTTTCACGGCTCAATGGATCATTATGAAATTTTGCATACACATTCTTAGGGATACAGAGAAGGACATAGGGTACTTTTATCCCGGAATTCCGGCGGGAACTCTGAAATTAATGCGGGTGAAACCGTGGGGCACAGCTAGTTCAGAAATAAAAACACAACATAATCATAACAAAACTGAATGAAAATAAACAATCATAATATTTATAAGAATAAGTTAAAAACTATCTTTACTAAAAACTATCTTTACAAACTTTTTATTATTATTACGGACACTTTATGCTCGTGTTTAAGACCTTAATTTAGTCCTTTGTTAAGTATCTATCCTTTCTTTCTTATACTGTAGGTATTATTCCTTCGTCTAAAAACTAAACTTTCGGACCACTCACAGACAACTCGGTACGTACACGCAACTACACACGTTAATTAAGTTTTATACTAGCATTAGTAACTTATTTTTCTATAACCTTCAATGTAATAATGTTAAACTCATATGTACATAATATCTTTTCAACTACCTTCCTTACCGTTTCAATACTTATAATAATATTTACGAAGAAATCTGTAATTGGTCTTACTGCTGTGAATTTCTATGTTTTATATTTATACTCATCTGTATCACTGTTTGATTTCTTAATAAAATAAAATAAAAAAATAAAAATTATAAATGAAAAAGTGAGTTTGTTTGTTACACTTTTACCCATTAACGGCTTAACCAATCATCATGAAATTTTGCAATGCATGTTGTCAGGGGTACATAAAAGGACATAGGTACTTGTTATCCCGGAATTCCTGCAGGAACTCCGAAATTAACGTGAGTGAAACTGCAAGGAACAGCTAGTAGATTAATAAAAATGAAAAAAGATTTAAAACTAAAGGAGAAATTATATGAAAGTACCTAGTTGTTATTTGTTAATATTAAAAATAGATTATATATAGTATTGTGAACTGTTAGATATAATTTTTTGCAGATTGCTGCCAAAACTGCAGCTGGCACGAGCAAAACTCGCGTCCAAGATGTATTTAGTCACACTCTTGAAGTTGTCAGAAAGGTATACAAATACACCTAAATCTATACTACAAAGAGAAAGTAATTTTTGTTTGTATGTAATGGATGAGCTCAAAAACAACTGAACTGATTTAAAAAATTCTTTTACCTAAATGATATCGCAGATTTTCCCCGGAACTGAAAACAATGTGGGACGTTTCCCAGAACCATTTAGTGATTGCGTACAATGCTTACGTAATGCATGTCAAAATTTACTTTTGACAAAATATTTGTATGTCGATAAGCAATAACATTTTAACCCACAAATTATTGATACAGAACTCTTCATTAGAGAGTTTTAGAACATTTTTTAATTATGTGTTTACCTTATTACGTTGTTTAAATACCAACAAATTGTTGAACATAAAAAAAGGTTGACACAAAATGGCGTTATAATGTTAAAATATTATTAACTCAAAATTTCTCCAGTGTGGGTTAACACACTATTGCTTATTGATGTCATTTTAACTATACAGGGTGTATGTTTGAAAAAGAGACTTATTCAGGCCTTCAATAATTTATTCTCATGTTTAATATTACTGTTTCAATACTTATAAAATACTAGCTGTCCCCCGCGATTTCATCCGCGGTAATTTCGGAGTTCCCGCGGAGGTTGCGGAAAAAAGTACTCTATGTCCTTCAGTTCCCGAGGGAATTCCGGGATAAAAACTATCCTATCTTTTAAGTTGGACCATTTTATGAATGGTTACAAAATTTTATCAAAATCCGTTCTGTAGTTTAAGAGTCCATCGCGGACAAACAACGTGACACGTGATTTATATATATTAGATTTATGAAGAAATCTGTAAATGGTCTTACTGCTGTAAATTCAGTAAATTTTTATATGTTATATCTATATCCATTTGTATCACTGTATGATTTCCTAAGAAAATGAAATAGAAATAAAAATAAAAACAAAAAGAAATTAAAAGAACCACTGCATCTTAAATGAGGCGAAAAGCTAAATTTCCTTGATTACTGATGCACACAGATCCGCGAAACGTGCCACGACGTGTGGCACCACGAGCTGATCGCGGAGGCGCGCGCCCGCACCGCGCTGTGGGCGCGCGAGGCGGCGCGCCGCGTGCGCGAGGGCGCTCCGCCGCTGTCGCCGGTGCTGCTGTACGAGGAGCTCAAGGCGCTCCTCAAGGATCGCGGTGAGACTGCCTTAACTTGTCATCAGCGTGACCAGATTCAGTAAAAATAAAAAAATATAGAACCTAAATAAATCTTTTTTGCATTCTTTCTTTCTTCAGTTGTTCAAATAATTTATCGATATCCTTACTACTACTTATACATATACTAAAGTGTTTTTTTTTTGTTTGTTATACTTTTACGCCTTTAGGGCTCAACCGATTATCATGAAATTTTATATTCATGATGTCAAGGGTACAGAGAAGAACATAGGGTATTTTTTATCTCGGAATTACCGCGGGCACTCCGAAATTATCGCTGTTGAAATTTGTACAGTTAGTGGTCCACACTAAACAAATATTATAAGGGAAAGATTTCATTTTTTGTCTGTTTGTTACCATTAAACTCAAAAACTATTCGATTTTGATTTCATAAATCCATAGGCTGTACATAGGCTGTATTGTAACCCGGAATTCCCGTGGGGACCCCGTAATACCGCGAGGAACAGCTAGCAAAGTATATTTGTATGTGAATTAGTATCGAGTATCGACTATCGCTGTGTGTGGTGTCGCACGTTGCACCTGCACGGATGTACACCTGTAGGGATGTTAAAGGAGATTGCCCACCGACGGTATCGTTAAATCCGAGTTGTGTCACTACTTTATGAAATCAGTAATTTATATTATTAATTAAAACCATTTTTGTAAATATTACGAAATAACAATTTCTCCGGATAAAAACTGACCAAAATAAAAGTCGTTGTTTTGACCATTTAAGTACCTATTTTGTCGCCATTTTTTCAATACCTACGATTAGATTAGTGATGGGTAAGGGATCAATAAGGTTAGGTAACATTCTCAATAATTGATCAATAAACAATCGATAACAATAAAAAAAAAATCGATAGTATTGATTTTAATGGAGCACGGTGGTGGAGCCTTTTTTACGAGTATGGTGCTGTTATTAATATATTTAACACAATGCATTAAAAATATAGATTAAAACTACTAAGCCGCATTTTAAGAAACATTTTAAAATCTATTTTGAAATGACCAAGAAATAGGTTATTGAAGTTTAGTCTGTACCTACGTATACGACTTTACTAATATCAATCTTCGATTTACCGTAAATAAGGTGCTTATACCGATACTTTCGTTTATAACAGCGTTCCCTGGTTAATAAAAAAACTTTAACTAGGCAATTAGTGCAAGGATTATTTAATTTAATCTTCCCATTAAGGGTTGTATAGAATAAGGAGAACGGTATTCATGTTTATCAAAATATTATGTCCTTCAAAAGTGGCGCTGCAATCGCTGCCGTATGGTAAAAATATAGTAGTTATCGAAGCACTGAAGTGTGCCGATAAGTAGTGCCGAATACTATCAATAGGACATTTTTCGGCACGCATTGGTATGGAGGTATGTGCCGCAGCGATCGTAGCGCCATCCTGGATGGTTTTTGAACTTTTATTAATTGTTGCTTCAGCTGGCTACTTTTTCAACGTGTCTCCCAAACAGGTACTTTCTTTCCTTTTACACTCTGTAATACTCCCGGAACAGAAAAAATAAGCGAATCTTGATTTCTGCGAATCAGCGATCGATTCACTAAATCGGAAGTTAAAAGATAGATTTCATTCACATTTCACAGAAAAAAGTTCATTTTTCTTAGCTCAATCGGTTCTAGGCATGTCGATTCATTTTAAAAGAAATCGATCTCCAAATCGAATGAATTGATTCTTGATTAAATCAAGTTTCAAAAGGTTTCTCAATTAATCGCGATTTTTAAATATGCCTAAGAGTAACGTTTGAGTAACGTTATCTTTGGTCTTTTGAATGCACTCATAAATATTTAATTACGAGTGCATCCGATTTTAGTGTCGTGACAAAAACAAAAAACTGATACCACAGCTAATTTAGGGTTGTAGTCGCTATTTTCTTAACAGTCCGATTTAAGAGATTTAACGAAGATTTTGGGGGTCAAGATCGATTAATCGATTTTAGATCAACATGCTCTGACTGATGATTATCGATTTTTCGATAAATCAATCTCAGTTTAACATCCCTAACCTTGCTGTCGGCTGTCAAATGTTTGTTTTGGCTTTGGTTGCAGTTTGTTTTGAACTTTGGTTTTGAACTAAATACAGCAAATACCCTGAGAGCTATTTCAGGGTATTATTGTAGCTGCCTAGTAGGCAATCGCACAGTGGGGTGTTGTGCCCACGTGATGACCATCACTTGGTATCTAAGCTGGGGTCGGCATTATGACATCCAAGCGCCAGCGCAGTTTTTAGACAATATATTTGAAGAATATTGTTATGAAAACGAATAAACATTGTTACATATCTACTTCTTTTTGTATTTAAATTCCTAGAAAGTTCTTCTATTTTAGTGATCATTGCTAAATGAAATAGTTACCCACCTAATTAATTTGATATACATTGCTGCAATACTACTGAAACAAAAGTAACGTTTTATATAATTATGTTAAAACGTAAGAGATTTCAAGTTTTTAGGTTCTACAATCCTTTTCTCTAATTTGTAACTATTAAATATTTGCAACCTCAGTTATTAGTAATTGTTATATTATTTAGTAAAGAAACACTAAAATGAATTGCCCAATTCTAAATAAGTTGACTAGGTAATTATTATTAAATGTTGACATCCATTGCTTTATTTAATGAATAGTCATGCTGGGAACCATTACTTTATTTACTTAATATATCTAAATATTTCAGAAAACCGTAATTAGCACTTAGCAGCTTGTTAACAATTTCGAAAATTCTAATTTTACCAGTCATTCATTACCGTATTGCTGTGAAATGCCGAGAATTACAAAAATCGATTGCGATGGGAAAAATCGACTTTTAATCAATCGATTTTTCCCTCCACGTCACACGGGGCCGCGCCACTCGGCACTCGGCACTCGGCAGTGTGGCGGCGCAGCGTGGCGCTGTTCGTGTGCGGCGCGGTGCTGGGCGGCGGCGCGGGGCTGGCGCTGGGGCTGCGCGCCGCGCGCCGCCCGCCGGCCGGGCCGCACGCGCGCGCGCTGCACGCGCACGGCGACTGCGCCGTCGTGCTCGTCGACGACGCCGTCGCGCCCGGTGAGCAAATGCACAGTGATAAATTTATCCGACCTCGCTCGAACCATCTGCTGGTGATACCGTCGGCGCTAACTGTGTCCCATAGGAACTCTCCGCTTGTCCGCGCCATACATATTACCTCAACACAGTCGATGGATGAGTGTGCGCGATGAGTGCTTGAGGTATTGCGAGCGGATGAACGTATCAAAAATTTAAATTTTTAATTTCACAGTGTATAACTGTATAACTGTAAAGCTGTGAGAAATTTTGTGTAATAAATAAATAAATAAATAAATCTAACACCCCGTTCCCACTTGTCGGGTGTCGGATCCGGATTTTAATCGGATGTCGGCGCCTCTGTTCATACTTGTCGGGTGTCGGATCCGGATTTTAATCGGATGTCGGCGCCTCTGTTCACACTTGTCGGGTGTCGGATCCGGATTTTAATCGGATGTCGGCGCCTCTGTTCCCACTTGCCGGGTGTCGGATCCGGATTTTAATCGGATGTCGGCGCCTCTGTTCACACTTGTCGGGTGTCGGATCCGGATTTTAATCGGATGTCGGCGCCTCTGTTCACACTTGTCGGGTGTCGGATCCGGATTTTAATCGGATGTTGGCGCCTCTGTTCCCACTTGTAGGTGTCGGATCCGGACTTTAATCGGATATCGACGCCTCTGTTCACACTTGTCGGGTGTCGGATCCGGATTTTAATCGGATGTTGGCGCCTCTGTTTACACTTGTCGGGTGTCGGATCCGGTGTTTTAATCGGATGTCGGCGCCTCTGTTCACACTTGTTGAGTGTCGGATCCGGTGTGTGAACAGAAGCGCCGACATCCGAATAAAATCCGGATCCGACACCCGACAAGTGGGAACTGAGTGTTACACATTATTTATGCTGTCACAAGGGCAAAAGCGGTATCTCAATGAAAGGGAGCTTCGAAAAAATTGAAGTTTTGTATAAAAATAATTTTCTTTTTACTTAACTTTTTACTTTTTCGGCGATAAGCTACATATATTTTGTCTAAGGTGTAGAGTTTGTGAAGTTAGACCTTGCGTGTAGAGTTATAAGCTTGCTCTACATGAGATCTGATAACTTTTTGACAGTGCGAGTCATATGGACTCGTCTTGGCAACATTTTACATGAAAATGTTTTTGGTGGGATTGGTCTAACCGTATCGGAGATTGGTGGAACAAACTGACAGACAATGGTTTTAAGATGTTTTTGAATTTAATTCATTCAGTAAAAAGCTGTTATTTTACATTACAAATTCATTTTTATCTATGTGTATTTAGAAGATTAAAAAATACCCTATTGCCATGACTGTAGGTCCATTTTCGAACTGACTCCGTGCTATAGACGGTTTTGCATTACTCTATTTAAAACACGTGGCACATGCGTTATGCATATGAAGATCAATCAAAGCCTATCGAGTCTATCTTTTCTTCACTGGTCACTGAAGCGTCAGTGTCCCTCGTCGATGGTCATGACCCTCGTCTCGGGCTCGTAGTCGTGGTCAATGACCCGCGTCTTGACCACCTGCTTATAAACAAACGCCGACTTGCGCGGCGTGCGCGTGCGCGCCGGCGACTCGAAGTCCACTTCGTACAGCCCGAAACGCTTTCTGCGAATCAAAACCATTACGACTCATTCACCGACTTCCAAAAAGGAGGAAGTTCTATGTTCGATTGTATGCATGTTTTTTTTTTATTTCCATGTTTTTCCATTTTCCATGTTTCGCATTTATAGTAGGTATTACTAGCTGACCCCCGCGGTTTCACCCGCAGCAGTAATTATAGAGTTCTCGCGGGAATTCCGTGACAAAAGTACCCTATGTCATTCTATACCCCCGACAACGTGTGTGCAAAATTTCACGATGATCGGTTTAGCAGTTAAGGCCCGAAAAGGTAATAGTTACTTTTGCGTTTATAATGTTATTAGCAAATGGATTTCAAATTACATTAGAAATGGCTGCATGGGCCACGTTCTCAGCATTTGACGACCCGTTTGGCGCAGAGGTCACCATGCCTACCCGCTAATCAAGGGGTTCCGGGTTCGATTCCCGGTGGGGGTGGACTTTGTGTGATGAACACAGGGTTCCATTTTCCAGTCTGGGTGTGTTTATATACCTATAGTATAATATATATGTAATTCTATGTAGTATATACCACGTTTGCTTGGTTTCCACGACACAAGCTAATAATAGCTTAGTGTGGGATCAAGTAGATCTGTGTGTTGTGATGTGGATTATTAAAAAAAAAAAAAATTACATTTACATACTCGTAGGTATACAGTAGGGTGGGTCAAATTTTTTTTTTCTCGTTTTTCTAATATGCTCAGCATTAAAAAGGTGCCAAATGACGTCGTTAAATGATATGTAAAGTTTTGTTAGATTATTTTAAGTTTTATTGCCTCCGGAATGTCATAGAATTATTAAAAAAAAGTAGATTTTTTTGTGTAAATGTACTAATGCTTTTCTCAAGTTATTGATATCAGATTTCATGCGTAATAGTTTTTAGCAATGATAAATATGAAATTGTTTGGTCAAGTTCAAGGAGAAACAATTTTTACAGGAAAAAATATAAAGAATAATTATTAAAGTGAAGGGTTAACTATGTGGCGAAATCTTTTTTTCTGTCGAATTTCGACATTGCTTTTCTCGATTCTATCTGGGCTTTGATAAAACCTTCTGTCATTGTTTTATTAAATAAAGTGGCTGAAGCTTTGGTCAGAGCTTTAACTGCCCTTTCTACTGCTTGTGTGTGACACGGAAGACGTAATAAATCCAATTCTACTGCTCCTTTTTCTTGAATAAACTTTTGGAGATTTTCTTCGGTTACAGATCTTAATAACGGTGGCTCAGTGACATTTTCTTGCCAATTCAAAAGGTCATAATATGTTAATGTAAAGTTTATCTTTGGTACCTGGAACAGACGCAATTTCTGATCTAGCTTTCAAAATTCAAAACCACCGGGTATGGGACATTTTGCCTGGTAATTTGTTAGCTAAATCGCTAGGAAATATGCGTGTTGCAATTGCTTCAACTATTCTGTACAAGTATTTTTGGTCTGTACTAAAAAAAAATACTTGTACAGAATAGTTGAAGCAATTTCAACAGGCATATATCCTAGCGATTTAGCTAACAAATTACCAGGCAAAATGTCCCATGCCCGATGGTTAACTCGTGCCAACAGGATTCTCCGTCTGTATGATTCAGTTGAACCTGCCTCTGAAAATCTATTAACTCTTGCAACTTATATTGTCAAGGTTTACGCTCCACTATGGTTTCCTATAAAAACCCATTCTAGCTGTAAAGATGGGTCGCGAGCTCACCAGATATTTACCAACAACTTTAAAAACCGTTATCGACCCAGTAATTCAAAGACACAGCTATTTTGCACACCCGGAAAACTTATTGCTTGCAATGTATGTTTTTGAAAGCTAGATCAGAAACACAAAAAAATTGCGTCTGTTTCAGGTACCAAAGATAAACTTTAACGCATTAACATATTATGACCTTTTAAACTGGCAAGCAAATATCACTGAGCCACCGTTAATAAGATCTGTAACCGAAGAAAATCTCCAAATGTTTATTCAAGTAAAAGGAGCAGGAGAATTGGATTTATTACGTCTTCCGTGTCACATACAAGCAGTAGGAAGAGCAGTTAAAGCTGTGACCGAAGCTTCAGTCACTTTATGCAGTAAGACAATGACAGAAGATTTTATCAAAGCCCAGATAGAATCGAGATAAGCAATGCCGAAATTCGACAGCAAAAAAGATTTCGCCACATAGTTAACTCTTCACTTTAATAAATTATTCTTTATAATTTTTCCTGTAAAAATTGTTTCCTCTTTAATAAACCTATATTTACTATGGATTTAAGACTTTTATTTATAAATAGTGTTCATTAGTGTAACTTAATATGCCATAGTGTTAGACCTTTTTTAACAATTATGTGTTGATGATTTCCAAATGAATCCGGAGGCAGAAGATTGATTCCGATTGCAATGAAACTTCATAATATATTTACACTCATTATTTAGCACCTTTTTGTCACTGTGCCCGTATAAAAACTAAACTTTTTTTTTTCTCCATACATAAGTGACCCACCCTAGTATACAGGGTGAATTGTTGAGACAGGACAGTAAGGGTAGGGCACCTTAACCGTTATAGTTACAGGAAAACGCTTGTACGCACTATTCATAAATTTTAAAGATATTCTGAACTGCATTTGCAAATTTGCGAAAAAATGTACTGTCAGCAATAAAATGGTAATTTTACACAAAAACTTTTTTGATGCCAATCGATCCTGTTTCTTATAAGGATCAAAAGTCTCTACTGGACCGACAGTTTGCGATTTCTGACATTTCTAGTACTCAAACCTCAGTCGATTGGCATCAAAAAAAATTTTTTTGTGTAAAATTACCATTTTATTGCTGACAGTACATTTTTTCCCAAATCTGCAAATGCAGTTCAGAATATCTTTAAAATTTATGAATAGTCTCCTACAAGCGTTTTCCTGTAACCATAACGGTTAAGGTGCCCTGCCCTTACTGTCCCGTCTCAAAAACTCACTTTATTCATTCATTTCATTGGGTTCTTGCATTCACACACGCGCACACACACATACACACACACACACGCACGCACGCGCACACACACACACACACACACACACACACACACACACACACACACACACACACACATACATACACTTCAAAACTATTTCACACGATTTATTTAAATATTAAGTTATAAAATCAGTATGCTTTCGGATGTGTATTCTGTTAATTTTAAATTAGTTATGAGGAGCGGAGTCTCCTGGCACAGGCGTAATTATGCCTAAAAGGAGGCTCCAGCTATTTACCTAGTTATAAGTTCATATTGTGAAAGTAATAAATAATTTTGAATTTTGAATTGAATTAAATAAATGAAAAAACGAAAACATTTTTGCTTACGTATATCCCTGCGCCCATTCATAGTTGTCCATCAAACTCCACGCCATATATCCTTTTATATTAACACCGGCGTCGATACAGTCCAAAACGCTCTCCAAAGCGCCCCTGTAGAACTGCGCGCGCTCCTCGTCCTCTATGTAGTTTGTGCCCTCGGTGAACAGGCCGTTCTCTGTTATGTACATCTTCGGATTGTTGTACCTCGTCTGTATGTCTGTGAGGACTTTGTATATGCTGTTGGGCGATAGCTGTAAACGGTTATTTAATTTAATTTTTATTTTATTTTCGTTTATTCAGGACAACAACAGCTACAAAAACATATAATAGATTTAGATTACAAGATTTCACTATGAGCCAATAATAGTTACCCTTATATAAAGTACAGAATTTAGCAGTACGTACACAAAACTACAAGAATTTAGATGAATGAGTTCAAGAAACACAGAACTTAGTAACACAGATCTATATAGACAATAATTGTGCTAAAATCACAATTACTATCACAAATAAAATAATTACTCACAAACAACGGGCCCGATGTAGATTCTATCCAAACTGAGGGTGTATGGACGCCCGGCGAACCGATGTCGTCGCCCAGCGAAGGAACAGTAACGTCGGTCGGTTTGTCATTTGCATATACATAATTGCCCATGTAATGGTTCACACCGAAGAAGTCGGAAGAACCCCGGGTCAGTGCCTTCTCCTCGTCAGTGAAGTCGGGAAGGCGTGATCTCGAGAAGCCTTGTTCCGCGCTTTTCTTGGCCACGAGCTCGTATAGCTCTTTGGGGAAACCGCCCTCCTCGGAGAATATGGGTTCAGCGTAAATGGCCCACTGTGGAAGAAAAGATAGAGGTTGTAGCACTAGGTTGTTCCCCCAACGTCAATTTCAGAATCCCCACGAAAATACCGATTCCAAGACCGAAACTATGCATCATTAGCCGATCCCTGTGGCTCTACACGTGTCAATTTTTTGAGACACCCACCATTACTCAAGGATATTCTTGCCGGTGAAAGAGTTTTTAGAATCTGCTCAGCAGTTCCAGAGATTTAACCCCCCCCCCCCCCACGCAAAATTATAATATTATTAGTCATATACAGCATGTAAGATAAAATAAATATGGGACGTATTAAAGGCGGATACTTAGTAGACATTCAATAGGGTACTTGCATGAAATTTATAATAAGAAATTGTGTCAATATTTCAAAAATAGGGCCCAAGAAAAACTTAATCGTGAAAGATTTACTTAAAAAAATATCAATAGTTTACAAAATGTTTGGCTTTTAATTTTGTGAAACGGAACGTTGCAACGAAACACCAATCACAGCCACGCTTAACATATTACGTCACTTTTATTTTTTTAGGAAAAATTTACCCCTTTCAGGGAATGCAAAAAGAAACTAAGTGCATACAATCAACACATATTATTTTACTTTTTCTGAAGTTTTTACTTTAAAATAAGATGCATTTCGATTCTTTACTGAAACTTTTGAAAGTAACTCGACACGTTCAACGTTAATTTCGCTTTTGAATATTGAAGTTACTTATCTGTCAGTGTCACATAACCCTGTCCTAACCACAGTGACATCTCTATCACATATTGATAAGGCGTAATTTTTATCTAGTGAAATCATTCTGCGTTTTGAGTAGGAACTTTGAAACGCTCTATTTAATTAATTTATGCATATATTTTTTTCTTTTTCTTGCTTTGTTTAAGTAGGCCATATATCTTTAAAATAGACCGAAAAAAAAATCGTGCAAGTACCCTGTTGTTCTCTCGCAATCAAACATAAGAAATCGTGCCAGTATTATTATTATTGAGCATGTAGTTGTTGTGAGTTTGTTTGTTTGTTACGCTTTCAAGCCTTATCTACTCAACCGATCATCATGAAATTGTGCATGCATGTCGTCAGGGGTACAAAGAAGGACATAGGGTACTTTTTGTTCCGGAATTCCCGCGGCACCTTTGAAATTGACGGGGGAGAAACCGCGGGGAACAGCTATAGTAAGTATATACAGCATCACTAACTTCGCTTTGTTTTTGCAATTCTGTGGCCAGTCGGTCCCTATCCGAATACGTCACTGGTTCGTACGCTGGGACGCTGATCGTGATGCCGCACTCGCCGCCCTGGCTCGCCTTGAACTCGTCGCAGTACGTGCGGTACGCTCTAGCGTGCGCCATGACCAGGTTCTTCGCGCACAGATAGTCGCCCACACCGGTGGCGTTGAGCATCGGCGCCAGGCCCGTAGAGCCGTAACCTAAATAGCATATCTGAAACGGTTCGTTGAACGTGATCCAGTGTTTCACCCGATCGCCGAACAGTTCGTACGCGACGCGCGCGTAGTCGTCGAACCACTCCACTATCAATGGGTTGGCGAATCCTCCCAAGTCTTGCAGGTTCTGCGGCAAATCCCAATGGAACAGCGTGGCCATCGGTGTGATGTTGTATTTGAGCATTTCGTCGATGTAGTTGTTGTAGAATGCGACGCCAGCGTCGCTTATCTTGTCCGGATAACCGCTGGGTAGGATCCTGGTCCAGGACAAGGAGAATCTGTACGTGTCCACACCGAGCTCCCTCAACATTTCGACGTCCCTCTTGTAATACTCGTACGAGTTCGCCGCAACGTCGCCATTGCTTCGGTCTGCGATCAGCTCAGGTTTCGTATGGGTCAAGTGATCCCAGATATTTTCGGTTTTGTCTAGAAAAAAAAATATTATTAAACAAAGATTGGTTCAACAAAGGTTGGAACCGCGATACAAGCTCGTAGCTTAGTGTGGGATCAAGTAGATCTGTGAAGTGTATTGATTATTTATTTTTTCAGGTACATAGATAATCCCAGTGAAAAAAAAAGAAACAAAAATCTGTTGTGAAGTTTCTCAAAAAATCGCTAACATGTAAAATAGACTAAGAAAACACGTCATGTTTTTTTGCAAAAGGTCTAGTCGATCACCCACGGTTTCACTTGCGTTAATTTCGGAGCTCCCGTGGGAATTCCGGGATAAAAAGTACCCCATTTCACTTGGGAACTTGGATCTTATTATCTTATCTTAGGCAATGGGGTGGGCAAGCAAAGCCTCGGCACCTCGACCCTTGGGATCTTTTGTACCATCCTCATCCTGTGCTCCTCCCTCTACTCCCTGAAAACCTCGGTGGCGAAGGCTAGCGTGCAGTGGAGGGGTAAGAGCCTAAAGTCCTCTGGTTCTGGGTAAACCATCCCCAGGAGGTCCATTCGTTTACGAGCCAAGGCATCGCACTCGCACATAAGATGTGCCATTGTTTCCACCTCTACGCCGCACAACACTCTAGTTTAAGTGAATAGTTTAAATTTAGGAGTTTACAATTATAAAAATACAAAAAAATCAAATCTTTTATAAATATTATGGATATTATGATATACCGTCTGCGTCCCACGCTCCTTCTATCTGGTAGGAAGCGGTGGCGGCACCGAACATGAAGTCATCGGGAAACTTCCTTTGCTGCCTCGTTGACGCGTTACAGCTTAACGCCAACACCCTGTGTATCAGAATCATCGTTCATATCACACCAAATAATAATAGAATTAATCAAATGACGCACATTATTTTTAACTAGCTGCTCCCCGCGATTTCACCCGCATTAATGGGCATGATGACAATGGGCATGATGACAATGGGCATGATGACAATGGGCATGATGACAATGGGCATGTTGACTAATTTTTATTTTTTAGTCCGTCTTGAAGATTATTAAAAAATATTGGACACGTATTTTTTCTTTTTTACGTAATCATAAAATAACGGGGATATATTGAGTTGAAATTTCGCGTGACGTCACTATTCTGACAGTTTGTATGGCGGTTTTAGCGGTTAGTGACGTCACGACCCCTCACCCTAAACTTTAATGCGCTTTATCTCTGTATATTTTAATTTATTTGAAAAAGCAAAAAATACGTGTCTATTGTTTTTTTTATTTTCTAACTGACGGACTAATTAGAATTTTGATTTTCAAAAATAGTCCACATCCCCATTGACAAGGTCTAAAAGTAAAATTCTATTTAGTCCGTCAGTTGGATAGTAAAAAAATTATAGACACGTATTTTTGCTTTTTGGAATTATTGAAAAGCTTCTTACATAAAACGAATTAAAGTTTAGGAGTGGGAGGTGGCGGCAAAGTGTACCTAGGTGTGACGTCACACGGAATTCCAACCATCCATGTAGGTACCGCCGTTATTTTTTGATTACGTAAAAAAAGGAAAAATGCGTGTCCAATATTTTTTAATAATCTACAAGACGGACTAAAAAATAAAAATTAGTCAACATGCCCATTAAAATTATAAAAATGATTGATTAAACAAAATGGAAAAAGGTACATACCATAACAAGAGAAGAGACCTCATCTTTATTATTTAATTTTTTGCTGAATATTCCGCCTCTATTTATACTTACTACCCATCTTTGTTGTTATCACTGATAACAGCGTTATGTCAAGATATCTCTCCGATCAGCGGAGGTAATCCAGTTATTCGACGCATCATGCAGATGATAAAATGGCACTTCATCTTGTTCTTGCTTTTCCTAATATGCTATTTAAGCACGTTTGTTGTATCGTTTGTCGTCTGCAGGGCCCTTGTTCACTATGACCAATAACATTCCTTGCCCACCAAAAACCACAATCCCGAACGCTCCGGATGCAAAAAAAAAAAATATATATTCTTTATGACAAAAGAAACGTTGTAAATGTATTTTTAATACAGTTGCTCAAAAAGTGGCGTATTGCAGGGACGTTTAGCGTTCGGGATGTGGGCTATTACATACTCGAGCTTTTTGTTTACCTTTCCCGAACTCGTGCGTTCTCTTTGCCAACTGTCAAAAATGGCGACACGACTTTGACACACTTTTTGCATTGCGAAACGTAGGTTTCGCATTACTAATACGACTAGCGCCATCTCTTGATCACAGTTGGAACTTAGTTGAGTTTGTTGTGTTTTTGATATTTTATTAAATTGCTTAATTTTTTCGTAACTGTATTAAAAATAGTTGTTCAGTATACGTGCGGAACCGTCATTGAAACTAGTTCCGACTGTCAACCCTCACCTTCGGCTGCGCCTCGGCTCGGGTAGACATTTGTCGGAACTCTTTGCAATGACAGGCTTTCCGCACTTATAATGAAATATACTATTTTTTAAAGTGAAACTTCTTTGAACACGAGGGAATAGCAATTTAAGCGGCGCCTTATTTTACGCGACGCGTTACCCCTTGGCCACAGTCTCGGCGGCGGCGGCGGTGGCGGTGGCAAAAACAAATGGTAGACAACATACGAAGTTGGCCACAGCTATCAGCGGCGCGGGCTGCGGCCTCCTTCTTATGTTGTCTACCATTTGTTTTTGCCGCTGCCGCCGCCGCCACCGCTACCGCCGAGACTGTGGCGCCGCCCTTATGGTCGTAGTGAATAATTTTGCGGTTGCAGTCGGTGAAGCTCGTGATTATGCGATAACGTGTCGCGTGTGTACGTTGAGTCACGCAGCAATGAACCTAAATCGACATTCTTGCCATTACAAATAAATGCGATACTGAATTTGTTGTTTGTTTGTTTGTTACCTACGCTTCCGCGCCCTAACGACTCAACCGATCATCATGGAATGGGGATGTGGACTACTTTTGAAAACCAAAATTCTAATCAGTCCGTCAGTTAGAAAATAAAAAAACAATCGACACGTATTCATTATTATTTGTTTGTGACGCTGGCAATAATATGGTTAAAATATATCTCTGTGTCCAAATAAATGCCTTTTCTTTCTTTCTTTCTTTCTATTTTTTCTTTTTCAAATAAATTCAAATATACAGAGATAAAGCGCATTAAAGTTTAGGGTGAGGGGGTCGTGACGTCATTGACCGCTGAAACCACCGTACAAACTGTCAGAATAGTGACGTCACGCGAAATTTCAACTCAATATATCGCCGTTATTTTTTGATTACGTAAAAAAAGAAAAAATACGAGTCCAATATTTTTTAATAATCTACAAGACGGACTAAAAAATAAAAATTAGTCAACATGGCCCATTTTGCATACACGCTGTCGGGGATGCGGAAAAGGATATGGGGTACTTTTTAGCCGTTTTTATCCATCCGATTTATCAATTTTTTTTTATGTAAGTATCTCTTTATTAGTTACTAGTCGATTCCCCACAGTTGCACCTGCATTTATTCCGTAGTTCACTTAGAAATTCCGAGAAAAAAGGAGGTACTCAGAAATACTGTAGATGTAGGTACCTACCATAAGTAAAAGATTTTTTTGTATCGGTTGAATAGTTTTTGAGTTTATCCATTGCAAACAAACATAAAAAATAAAATATTTTCTATTTATTATAATATTACTCTAGACATAATTGGCTACTTGACAAAAAAATTTTTTTTAGTCCGTCGTGTAGATTAGTAAAAAGTATTGGACACGTATTTTTTCTTTTTTTACGTACTCAAAAAATAACAGAGATACATTGAGTTGAAATTTCGCGTGACGTCACAATTGGGTGCAGTTTGTATGGCGCTTATAATGAATATTGACGTCACGAGCCCCCCACCCTAAACTTTAATGCGCTTTATCTATGTTCATTTTCATTAAATTGAAAAAGCAAAAAATACGTGTCTATTATTTTTTTATTTTCTAACTGACGGACTAATTAGAATTTTGATATTCATACCTTGGAGAATACCCAATTATAGCCATGTTAAAGGATGAATAAATAATCGAAAGTATGACAATGTTCTTCGTTTAAAAAATAACATCCTGTATAATTACGTATGTTATATAATATTTATTTATCTGAATATTAAGATAATTCTGTCATATTCTTGAGCACTTTGAGTAAAATGTTTTTAACAAAATAACGCAACGGCTTTTTCAGTGTGCAATATTTGCTTCGATATTTTTTCTTAGTATGTTTGTATGCTCGAGATTTTTCACAAACTATACACTGTTTAACTTAATATAAAACACTAGCGGTTCCCCTTCGGTTTCACCCGCGTTAATTCCGGAGGTTCCGCGGGAATTCCGGGATAGAAAAGTGCCCTATGTGTTTCTCTATCTCTATATTCTTATTATAAATGCTAGGTATATTATAAATGCGAAAGTGAGTTTATTTGTTTGTTACGCTTTCAGGCCTTAACGGCTCAACCGATCACTATGAAATATTGCGTACATATTGTCAGGGACACAGAAAAGGACAAAGGGTACTTTTTATCTTGGAGTTCCCGCGGAAACTCCGAAACTAACGCGGATGAAACTGCATTAAATTTTGCATGCGTACTACACGTCAGGGGTACAAAAAAAGATATAGGATAGTAGGATACTTATACCACCGGAATTCCTGCGTGTGAAACCGCGGGAACTGCTAGTTCCTAAATAAATACTTTTTTAAGATTTTTATTTATTCATACACAAGAAAAGTACATAGTCTTCTTTACTTTAAATCAAGCATTGTCAAGTCGAATAAGTTTTTTCAATAGTAAATTTTTTATATTCTTTCTTTTTCTTTCTCTCTCTTTTTTATGTCATAGGGGGCAAACGGGCAAGTGGTACACCTGATGGTAAGTGATTACCGCCGCCCATAGACATCTGCAACACCAGAAGGCATGCAGGTGCGTTGCCGACCTGGAGCGGGGATGGGAGCTGGCTTTCAAGTGGGGCTGCCGGAACACACCGTTAGACGCTTGGCGACAGCTTTTCAATTTGAAGGTGGTAGCTAGCCAGCCGGGCACTAGAGAGTGCCCTACCACCAAGCATCTCTCTTTCTCTCTCTGTCTGTATTTCTCTTTCTCTCTTTCTTTCTTTCTTACTTCGTTTCCTCGCTGGCAGGCGCGGGCGCGGGCGAGGTGCTGGTGCGCGTGCAGGCGTTCAGCGTGTGCCGCCGCGACCGCGCCGCGCTGCGGGGCCGCGCCGCCGCGCTGCGGGCGCTGCTCGGCCGCCCCGCCGTGCTCGTGGGCCGCGGGTTCGCCGGTGACGTGCATTCAATATTAATTTCTTATTTAAGTATTTATTACTAGCTGTGCCCCGCGGTTTCACCCGCGGTAATTTCGGAGTTCCCGCGGGAATACCGGGATAAAAAGTGCCCTGTGTCTTTCTCTGCACCCCTGACAACGTGCGTGCCAAATTTCATCCAAATCCGTTCAGCCGTTTTTGCGTGATTGAGTAACAAACATCCAAACATCTAAACATCCACACTTTCTCATTTATAATATTAGTAGGACTAGATGTGCCCCGCAGTTTCACCCGCGCGAAAGGTTTTTATACAACAACTTTTTTCCCGACATCCGATTTCAATAAAAAAAAGCCTATATGTAGCTCCAGGCTCCACCGCATGACAATCCGTTCAGTAGATTCGGAGATTATCGCGAACAGACAGACAGACAGACAGAAAAGAATTATAAAAACTTTTTTTGGGCTTGGCTACTCTTCTTTTATCACCCCTCTCAATTTTAAGTAAATATATTTAATGTACAGAATTGCGAATTCTACTCTGTTATTATAGTATAGATAGATGTAACATGAAACTGATCATCGTGCATCCTTAGCAAACACGTCAGGGGTACAGAAAAAGATATAGGTTAGTCTTTTATCCTGAAATTCCCGCGGGAGCTCCTGCGGGGAAGCGCTAAAACAATATAGAATACACGGAAATACGGCAGTTTACAACTGAGAGGGCATTTTTTATAAATTTCCTTGTGAGATTTTATGACAAACGTCTCCCTCAGGCGTGGTGCTGGACGTGGGGCACGGGGTGGAAGACCTGGAGCTGGGCGACGAGGTGTGGGGCTGCGTCAGCGAGTGGGCCGGCGGCGCCGCCTGCGAGCTGCTCACCATACGCAGGTGCGCCATCAGCATCCCGACCCCCGATAGACTTCCACTCCTTGATATATAGGACAAGGATCGTCACAACGACCCGCTTTCTCCAAGTTAGATCATTTGATAGGCTCGCTTAGGAGGTCCGACACGTCGCGGCCCCTGAGAGTCAAAGTTTGATGTGATATGGACGATATGGTGCACATTCTCGCTGCTCAAGTTATCGCATCAAGGATCGCTGCGATTCTTATCACTATAATGACTTATGTTGCAAACACCACTCGCTCCCGTTGGCTAAGAGAAGGGAAATAGCCGACTCGACGTTCCTCTTAAAGATAGCTCAAAGCACTATCGACTGCCCTGACCTGCTATCGCTACTGCCAATTAACGCCCCACCTAAATTCTTAAGGAATTGTAATATATTGAAGCCTCCCATTTCGTCATCTAATTATAGGCAAAATACATACATTCTGCGTGCGAGTGGAAACTTTAACAGATTATCTGCTAGATTCAATCAGTTGGATCTGTTCGATACCAGCGTAGTGGCGGCGAGGAGGATGCTTGGCGACGATTTCTTCCGCTCTTAAAATTTATTCCTTATTTTTATGTTTCATTTTCATTTTTGGGTATAGTAATATTTATTTATTTATTTATTTATTGGAGAAAAAACAGACATAAGTTATAATAATAATAATAATAATAATAATAAAAAAGTTTATTTTGGTAAAAATCTTAGTACTAGTTAACATTTATCATTTAATTTATACCAAAAAAGGTCTCCGCTCAGCATTGTTGTGGCGCAAACCACAACGCTGGTCTTCCGCGGATACCAGAACTAAATTAATAATAATCTTAACTAAAACTTATCACTTCCGTGGTAACAAACAAAAAGAAAACAACAATAATCTAAAAATTTAAAAAACAGTAAAAAAAACCTAAAAAATAAATAAATAATATTCTTTGTAAGTAAATAAAATGTAGGAAATACTGTGTGAATGCGTGAGATATTGGTGGAACCTGGTACTAGTGAACTATAAAAAAAATGATAAAAACTGTGACTCATAGTATCTCTAAGTAGTTAGTGCTGCGACTCTATAACTTTTGCTTATCTAAAATGTACTTTTTTAAATTTATTTTAAAGGTTTTAATGGTGCGAGAATTCCTAATGGGGGGCGGGATGTTGTTCCAGCATTTAGTCGCTGCATATCTAAAGCTGCCACGGAATGCAGCTGTTCTGTGCTTCGGGCAAATTAGACGGTCGGGTACTCGTGTGCGTTGTGTCAATTTTAATTTATGATAAAGATACGCGGGGCTTTTGTTCTTAATAACACCAAAGAGTAGTGCGGCAAAGTGGAGAGTACGCCGGGATTCCATATTCAGTAAGTCGCTTTTGTTCAGATAAGGAGTTATGTGGGCTCTACGGGGGATATGAAAGCAAAATCTAGCACAGGAGTTTTGTACGCGTTGAATAAGTTTTTTTGTACGAGCCAATAAACAACTACCTACTACAACATCAGCATAATTTAATTTTGACAAAATAAGAGATTCACAGAGATAGACTCGCGATTCAACACCTATATATTCCCGAATTTGATACAAGACCTTTAATCTATAGTAACAACTTTTTACTGTTTCCAGAATGTGCTTTTCGAACTGTAAGTTACTATCCATTACGAGACCCAAGTTTTTAGTTTCAGTAACCTGCTCGATCTGTGTATCTTTTATTTTTATAACAGGGGTGTGACTGTCGATGGAAGAGTTCTGAATTTTTGTACCTATAACAATAAACTTAGATTTAGATGGGTTTAACGATAGACCGTTTGCATCTGACCATTCGGCTACACGTACCAGATCCTCGTTAATTCTATCAACAGCAAGATCAGTATCACAAGGTTTGAACTTCTGGTAAATTTGAAGGTCATCAGCGTATAGATGGTATTCATTATTATTAATAAACTTCGGTAAATCTGCAGTATAGAGGATAAATAATACAGGCCCCAGTATCGACCCTTGTGGTACACCTTTAGTTATAGGTAAATTTTTTGAAAACTGTTTAGTACCATCACTAAGGATAACTTCTACTTGCTGAAAACGTCCCGTTAGGTAACTGGAAAACCATTTCAATGAAGAGTCGTCAAACCCATAATATGTAAGTTTGGCGATAAGTAAGGTGGAATTAATTGTATCAAAAGCGCGTGAGTAGTCCAGCAAAACCAGAATAGATCCCTCACCTATGTCTCTTCCGGCCAAAATGTCGTCAACCACATCCAGTAGTGCCGTAGCTGTGCTTCTGCCTGCTCGGAAGCCGGATTGTTTCGAAGGTAAGATATTATTTATGTTAAGGTAATCTACTAATTGTTTGCAAACCACTTTTTCCAGTATTTTAGATAGGAAGGGTAAAATACTAATAGGTCGGAGATGTTTATACTCTTTAGGATTACTTATTTTTGGAAGTGGGTGAACTATAGCATTTTTCCATAAGTCGGGAAAAACAGCACTTTCTATAGACATGTTTACTATAGCAGTTATAATAGGTAGTGTTCGTGGAAGTGTTAGTAAAATCATATTCAGTGTTATGCCATCCACACCTTGAGCGTTGGTTTTAATTTTTCTAATAATTTCAAATATTGTTGCTTCGTCTACTCGATGCAAACGAAATACAGACGAACTAAACCGGTTAAACCAGAAGAAGGGTAATTGTGTCATATCTATGGATGAATTACCTGGGATATCTAGGAAATGATTGTTAATATCATCAGGATTATTAATATTTAGAGGCAAGTCAAATTGCTGCTTACGGAAATCAATATTACGTTTAATATTCTTCCAAAGAACACTAGTATCTTTTAAATTTTGATCTATGTTATAGCGAAAGTATGCCTTTTTTTCATTGAATATTGCAACATTGACAACGCTTTTAAGTTCTTTATATGTTTTTTTATCCTGGTCTAGCTTAGTTTTACGACTTTTAGAGTACGCTTTGTCTCGCAACCGCATCATGTCTTTTATAGTCTGTGTTATCCAAGGATAGCTCTGTTCCTTAACGTAAGATGTTTTAAAAGGAGCATGATAGTCAAATAAAAGATTTAATTTTGTGTTAAATGCGACGAGAGAGTCGTTCACGTTGTCACACAACAACTCCTCCCACGATATGGAATTTACTTCAGTATTAAATAGCTCAAAATTGATGTCTTTGAGAGGTCTGTATGTTATCCATCGAGGTTTTGGTCTTGGCTTTTTCATATTCAGTTCAAATGAGATAAACGCATGATGACTTAAATCTGGTATATATTCTACAATCACATTTGCAACTCTTATACTACTACACACGACATCTAACAAAGTAGCCGAATGGTCAGTAAAATGTGTTGGTTCTTTTACGTATTGTTGGAGACTAAGACAATCAATAAAATTGAGAAGTTTTATAGAATCGCTTACACTACGTTCCAACAGATCTATATTAAAATCGCCAACCAGAACAACCTGATCAAATTTTGAGAAAAAATTTACTGATTCTGTCATGGCATCTATAAATGTATCGACATTTATCCATTGCGGACGATAGGCAGTACCAATAGCGAGACTATAACCACCCACCCTCAGACCGAGCCACATCTGTTCGACGGGTGGAGATGACGGATGCTCCAAAACTCGCGCACGTAACCCGCGCCGTATATAGAAACCTACTCCACCACCGCGCGAACGCACATTGTCTGGACGCGGGACATGGCGCAAACGGAAGCCGGGCACTATGGGCGCGCGAGCATCTTGATCCTTACACAGCCACGTCTCATTAATAGCCAGCACGTCCACCGCGTGCCGCTCCACAGCTACTACAAACTCGTCATGGTGACGGCGATTGCAAAGTGAGCCAGGATTTAGCAGACCAATAGTTACGTTTTTTCGTTGAATAAATTGTATTATAAAACTATAAGATATCTCTATATAACAGCAATTAAGTAAGTAAAATTTTAAAAGAGTTAAATGGCGCCAACTAGGCTTATAAATAACCAAAATAACATTGGGACAATCTGACTTATTTTTGAAAAAGACTATAGAACAAGAGGAAATCGTTAATGGAATTATTATATAAAAAATATACATAGACGTAACATGGTAAATATAAAATCTGAAACATGATTTTAATAATATTGGATGGGAAATGAAAGTAATACAAGTACCACCAAAATAACACCATTGCATACTATCACAAAACCAATATGATAACAATCCGTGAAACATATGCAAAAGCAAGAAAATTGTGCAGAACAGATACATAACAAATCTTAGATTCTCTTTAAAAATGTTAAAAATAAAACGAGAAAAAGAAATATAAAATCTAAAGTACAGAAAACAAAGAATAAAAATTAAATTATCAGTCAACAATGTTTTTAAAAAATAATCACTAAGCCAAATAGAATTATATATTATTGAGCTTTTCGGAACATTAATACTCATAATAATACTATTAAAAGTCTTTCTGTTCAGAGCCAACGTTATACCCCTCAAAAATCTTCATAATGTCGATGTCAGAGCGAAGTCTAAAACTCGGTTTTCCTTGTTCTTTTCTAGCATATATTTTTCCTTCCCGTGTCCATACGAATTTCCAATCTCTACGTCTTGCAGCTTCGCGTGCTTTTTGGAAAAGCTGTCTAATTGGTTTAGTAAGCCGCTCGTTCACATAGAAAGGGCAAGGAGATCCTGGGAGTGCCATACCCTCTGTAGTAACACCGCGACGCACTCGCGCAGCCCGCAGTAACGCGTCACGAGTCGTGCGGCGCGCCAACCGCACCACTAGAGGGCGTGCGCGCGGAAGTGCCCCTTCCACTAAGGGCGCTGGCACGGGTCCCGCTCGCTGTGCATTTACTATTTCACGCTCTTCCAGCTCCACACCTAGTTTCTTAGCAACTGTTAATAATATATGAGTTGCGTTTTCATTTTTTGTCTCAGGTAGGCTCGCTATTTCTATGTCGTTTCCTAGCATATCTTGGTCACGATCCTGAATTTCCGTTCTTAAATGTAATACAGTTTCCTCCAAAATTTTAATTTTGCCATTCTCTTCTTCGCTCTTTCTTGTTTCAATACACTCTATCCTTGCCTCTAGTCCATCCAGTCGTGCATTAATTGCGTCGGTAAATGTGCTCATTTTATCACACATTCTGCTAAGCTCCTGTCGCATCGCTCGCATTTCGTCAGAGAATACCTTTATATACGATGAGAAATATCGCGTGAGTGTAGTTTCATCTTTCGAATCGTCTAATAAATCCTCATTTTTGGCTAGATTTTTCGAAAATTGTGTTCGAAGAGTTACATTTTGGGTATCACTCAGCGGAGTAGATATAGGATTATTCGTGCTATTGCTCCTGTTGGTGGCAGGTGGAGTTATACGAACAGGCGTGTCGAGGTTTCCCTGTTTTGGTACTTTACTCAAACATTCCGGACATTTCCAATTACGCTTTCGGTCAGAGTTCGCAGCGTAAAATGAGCGGTAACGTTGAGTAGTCATATTCAAACATGACAAGTCATACGCTAACTCACACAAAACACAGCGTAAATATTCTTTCTTTGACAACGCTTTTGCACAAGTTGCACAATTCTCTGAGACCATGGATTTAGACGAATGCATGTTGGATTTTAATTTTAGGTTTAAATAACGACCTCTGTCAGCGAGTGGCAAGTGCAGTATTAATTTTCAATTTTCAATCACGAGGTATTGAAAGCAGAGCGTAATATGTAGATGGCGGTAATATCAAAATAAAATTCCTTGGCGTGTAGCGCCTTCTACCGCGCAGTAGCGATAGCTTACGTGCAAATTTGAATATAACGCCTTTTTCAAATGTAACGACTTTTACAAGAATTTTATGATAATTTTAAGCATTTTTATTAAACAATATTTACTGTAATGATATTTATAAGCTCTATAAGTAATTTGTACACATACTGATAAATAGTTTTGAGGTTTCAACGTAATCCAATCAGATTATTCACACTTCACTGTCACTTCCCACTATAATGCTTTTTCGCTTTATCTTATTTAAAACAGCGACTTACACTAAGATAACACTCTCACTTTACATTTACTTTATTTTGAACCGAATTAACATAAAACTGTGATAACTAACTATTGTTTTACATTTTTAAAAATATTTTTAGCACAGACGCGCGCGCGGCGTTCCGTACGAAAAGGCCATTTTTCATTGTTAGGACATAGTTACAGAATAAGTAAACTTACAACTAGACATAGTAACTTATGTCCTAGGCTTTCCCACAGTTAAGTTACATTACACAACTAGCATTAGCATGGTGACAGAAACATGAGTCGCCGGGTCCACTGCCAATACAGACAAGAATACGCAAATACAAAACCGCTACGCGCCACGCAGCACCAAACAACTGTAGAGGAAGCTTCCTACCTCCACAACCATCCGGCACCGCGCAACTCGCAGCAATAGGGTACTTGCATGAATTTTTTTTTCAGTGTATTTTAAAGATATATGGCCTACTTAAACAAAGCAAGCAAAAGAAAAATAATATATGCATAAATTAATTAAATAGAGCGTTTCAAAGTTCCTACTTTAGACCTTACCACCGAAACGCGGAATGACGTCACTTGTTCAAAATTACGCCTTATTAATCTGTGATAGAAATGTCACTGTCGTATTGACAGGGTCATGTGACACTGACAGACAGATAACTTTAATATCCAAAAGCGAAATTAAGGTTGAACTGTGTCGAGTTACTTCCAAAAGTTCCAGTAAAGAATCGAAATGCATCTTACCGATGCATTTTAAAGTAAATAACTTCAGAAAATGGAAAATATGCGTTGACTGTATGCAATTAGTTTCTTTTGCCTTCTCTGAAAGAGGTAAATGTTTCCTAAAAAAATAAAAGTGACGTCATGTGTTAAACTTGGCTGTGATTGGTGTTTCGTTGCATTGTTCCGTTTCACAAAATTTAAAGTTGAATATTTTGGAAACTATTGAAATTTTTTTAGTAAATCTTTCACGATAACGCTTTTCTAAGGCTCTACTTTTGAAATATTGACACAATTTCTTATAATAAATTTCATGCTAGTACCCTATTTAAGCATAAATAATTTTCGGTTGGAAACTAAACTATATAAACTATGTGAAGGCGATATAATGCAGTGTGAACGCTATGTCGAAGCTATTTTGATAGTGTACGTAATTTGTGTCTACATGTGAAGACCTATCATTAGCATTTTTGTTATATTTACATTCTATATATATGTAGAATATAGAAGGAACAGTAGTAGCAGATAACAGCAGATAGTTACCAGCAGATGTAATGATAGCTGCATGACTGATGATAACATAGCGTAATGTAACTGAAGGACGGCATGACCGAGACTATAAGCTGAGCGACACATTTAGAACAAACTAGAAACTATTACAATGAATTGCATCAACATAGAAGTTGTACAGCATACCAGATATCCGTAGGGAACACGGAGCAGTGCCTGGGACTTGCGACCCAGGTGTAGGTTTGATGGGGCTCCTTTACAATGCATCAACGCTCACCTCCACTGCCCGTGCTCCCGACTTCTCGCCGATATATACAAATTACATTTACGCTGCTGGTATTCCATCGGTCGTGCCGTACCACCCATCCCGCTCCCGCTACAGTTGTGTGGACGTGAGCGATGACTATCAGGTGTTACAACCGGGGCCGCAGGTCGCGCGTCAGCAAGCGGCCCCGCGCGCTGGCGGCGGACGCGGCGGCGGCGCTGCCCTGGGCCGGCGCGCTGGCGCTGGCCGCGCTCGCGCGCCTGCGCTGCGACCCGCCGCGCTGCGAGGGCAAGCGGTGAGCTGGTTTCTATATTTGTATTTATATAGTAATCGATTATTTAATACTATGTCACATCCCTAGGCTCGCCGCTGCGTCGCGCCGGGGCACGGGAAGTGTCGCTTCTTTACGTAGTGATGTTTAATATTGTTGTGTGGTGCAGGGTGTTGGTGGCGGGCGCCAACTCGGGCGAGGGGTGCGCCCTGGTGCAGCTGCTGGCGGGGGCGGGGGCGCGCGTGGCGGTGCTGGCGGCGGGCCGGGGGGCGCGCGCGCTGCAGGAGCTGGGTGAGTGGGGGCGGGGGCGGGGGGGGGGGCGCGCGTGGCGGTGCTGGCGGCGGGCGGGGGGGCGCGCGCGCTGCAGGAGCTGGGTGAGTGGGGGCGGGGGCGCGCGTGGCGGTGCTGGCGGCGGGCCGGGGGGCGCTCGCGCTGCAGGAGCTGGGTGAGTGGGGGCGGGGGCGGGGGTGGGGGCGCGCGTGGCGGTGCTGGCGGCGGGCCGGGGGGCGCGCGCGCTGCAGGAGCTGGGTGAGTGGGGGCGGGGGCGGGGGTGGGGGCGCGCGTGGCGGTGCTGGCGGCGGGCCGGGGGGCGCGCGCGCTGCAGGAGCTGGGTGAGTGGGGGCGGGGGCGCGCGTGGCGGTGCTGGCGGCGGGCCGGGGGGCGCTCGCGCTGCAGGAGCTGGGTGAGTGGGGGCGGGGGCGGGGGTGGGGGCGCGCGTGGCGGTGCTGGCGGCGGGCCGGGGGGCGCGCGCGCTGCAGGAGCTGGGTGAGTGGGGGCGGGGGCGCGCGTGGCGGTGCTGGCGGCGGGCCGGGGGGCGCGCGCGCTGCAGGAGCTGGGTGAGTGGGGGCGGGGGCGCGCGTGGCGGTGCTGGCGGCGGGCCGGGGGGCGCGCGCGCTGCAGGAGCTGGGTGAGTGGGGGCGGGGGCGCGCGTGGCGGTGCTGGCGGCGGGCCGGGGGGCGCGCGCGCTGCAGGAGCTGGGTGAGTGGGGGCGGGGGCGCGCGTGGCGGTGCTGGCGGCGGGCCGGGGGGGCGCGCGCGCTGCAGGAGCTGGGTGAGTGGGGGCGGGGGCGGGGGCGCGCGTGGCGGTGCTGGCGGCGGGCCGGGGGGCGCGCGCGCTGCAGGAGCTGGGTGAGTGGGGGCGGGGGCGGGGGCGCGCGTGGCGGTGCTGGCGGCGGGCCGGGGGGCGCGCGCGCTGCAGGAGCTGGGTGAGTGGGGGCGGGGGCGGGGGCGCGCGTGGCGGTGCTGGCGGCGGGCCGGGGGGCGCGCGCGCTGCAGGAGCTGGGTAATCATTCCAAAAAAACCTCATTTTAGATATTATTTGTACCTTATACACTTTTATCTACTTTGTGACGGCTTTCCGCAACCTACGTCAAGTACCTACTTTAATACCTAAGTACCTTATCGTAGGTCCCTCACCAAACTGCATTGTAAGACATTGTACGATACACGTGCGTTTATTGTCATACACACTCGACTCCACTACGCCCCGTGGGTTATACTCAACATAACGCACTTGTGTAGTAATGTACTAAATCGATGCTGGTGCCCCAGGCGCCCGGGAGGTGGTGGAGTGGGCGGCCGACAGCCCCGCGGGCGGCGCGTGGGCGGCGGCGGCGCGGCACGCGGCGCGCGCGGGGCCCTGGGACTGCGCCTTCGTGTGCTCCGCCGCGCCCGCCGGGCCCGCGCCCGAGCCCGCCGCCCTGCTCAGGTATCTGGATTGAAGAAGATGGTCTAAGGTAGTCATCAACTGGTACGCCATCTACAAAAAACGTAGAACAGGCAGCCCACACAAAAGATGGAGTGATGATATTACTGAAATAGGTAGTGGAGAAATTGTGGAGTAGAACTGCCAGAGATAGGACAAAATTGGAGAAGGCTTTTACCGCTAAAATACATAAATCAAGAAAAAAAACTAGCATTTTAATTTTTAATTTTTTTTTAATTTTAAATTAAAAATTATAAAAAAAAAACAACTAACAAAAAAAAAATCTTGCAGGACTTTGATGACGTAACAAAACCTGAGCACCCCCCCAAAAAGTAGCCACCAACCAAGTATTTGACTTTGTAGGTAGCTAGCTCTAGCTCAGTTATGTAGTCTCAAATTACTTTATATTATAATTTCTTCATAGCCTATTGACGGTTTTAAATTTTATTGGTCAGAGCGACGGCGCCGGCCGGCTCCGTGCTGGAGCTACGACCTAGCCCGCTGACCTCGGACCGCCTCCCGGGCCCGTTCGCCGCGCTCTTCGCCGCCTCCTTCTACACCTACAGGGTGCTGCGGGTGAGTACATGCGCTGACCCCACAGTACACGAGGCAGCTTCAGAATTAAAGAGACCTAATTAGAAAATTGCAAATTTGTGGGAAACAAGACTGTACCTATAGTGATTTGCCGGATATCCGTATCCGTAGCCGGAGATATTCAAGAGAGAAAAAATATTTATTTTATTTTATTTTACTTTATTTGGAAAATCAACAGCTACAAAAATATAATGAACATTTGAGTGTCAAACAAAAAAGCCGATTACAGATTTTCGCACATTGGTTGTCATGTATCCGTATCCGTATCTGTTACTTTTTGGTGGATCTTTTTAAAACAACGTTCTTTAGCGCACCATTCAAAATTTTAAGGTTACAGAAAGGGACATAGGGCACCTAATTTTTATCTTGGAATCACCACAGGAACTCCGAATCCGGCGCGAGGAACAGCTAGTAACGTTATAAGTGTGTGTGTGCATGTGTGTTTGTGCGGTGCAGTGGGTGTGCGGGCGCGGCTGGCACACGGACTGGCTGGAGCAGCCCTGGGTGCTGCGCGCCGGGCTGGAGGAGCTGGCGCGGCGCGTCGACGGGGGGCAGCTGGCGCCTGTGCTCGACAAGGTACCTTACATTACCACTCCCAACACACCACTTCACTGATGTACCAACATCCGTTCCCGCTTCGCTTGCTCTTACAATCACAGTTCCATAGTACTTAGCATCAAATTTGTGCAACCGTAGCATAAAGAAAAAAGATGTATTAGCCCTTTAGTCCAAGTTGACAAACTATGGTTGATCGTTAACGCTATAGAAAAATAAAGAACGTATCTGTGGCTAGGAGCTATTGATTAATGTGCCATACTTAGAAACGAATCTTCCATCTTGTACTAATCATTGACAAGACAAGCAAGAAATCTCCCACCTTGTGTTGTCTGATGGCTTGACAAAAAAAATATTATCATTTCTAATATTATAATGTACTTGAATTCAATCACTTGAATCACTATCAATCAAAATATAAGCTTATTGTAGTTAAATTGGATATTTGAATATTTGATTATATTTGTCAGGTGTTTCTGCCGCAAGACTTCGAGGAGGCGCTCGCGCACGCGTGCAGCGACGAAGCGATCGGCACCACCGTCATTCGATTCCCTTAAAAGCTCCAACCTGGGACTAGATTTAGACTTGAACCGTGCATCCCATCAGATACCACTAGACTGTTAAATATGTAAATTCTTTCATTCGATTAAGCTTAAACAGAGTGAATGTAATAAGACATGTCAAAAAACGGATTTTTTTTAGTTGCCATGGTTTCATCATACCCTAACTTATTGTTAGACTTAAAAAAGTTTGTTGTAAATATGTAGATATAGGTAGATAGTTTGTTTTTGACGTTTTTTTTCGAATCGGGCTTATTCTACTCACGCAAAGAGAACACCTGCTGATTCGTTATGACCATAATACACGACAAAAATTGTTTTCCACACGTCCTCAAAGAAGTTTCACTTCAAAAAAATTCATAGACACCGTGTCTTATGGTATACAGAATTGTAATGTTCTGTGATCTGGAAAGTTTGGGATAGTGTTCCAGGTACGCGTGTTATTTATTTATTTATTCAAAACAAGATGAGCATGAATGTTGATTAGTGTGAAGTAAGGGCTCTGTTTCGATAAGATAATCTTCACGACAGTAAATCAGCGTGACGGAGTAGTCTGGGGAGACCCTTATTCAATAATAATAATAATAATAAAATATCTTTATTTAAAGAAGAAACTATGCACTTGCTGACTTGCCTAGTTTTGCGTTAGTAGAATTAGCGATCAGTTTATACACCGCCGATCCATGTAGTTTATCAATACATAATGAACGTAATAATATCCTAGCTACCTATGACTTAGATATTTTAAGTGCGCGGCAAAATGAATGGCTATTAGAGAAAGCTACGCACTTCCGTTTTTATAATAATTTATAAAAACAAATTTAGAAGGCAGGTCCTCTATCCTAGATTCTATGGAATTTGATAAAATACTACGTCATTGACTCATGGCCATAACTGCGAGGCACTGCACTTGACCAGTCCACACCTTACTCATATAAAATATACTCTATAGGTATATTAAGTACACCATAACTCAACGACTGAATAGAAAACAAAAATATATATTGCGAACATCACCGATGATATATCCCATCGAAACTATGATTCCTTTACGAACGAAATATATAAATAGTTTTGTATTAGAATATAATTATTTATTACAAGGTAATAAGTAAATATAAACGTTAAAAGTAGAAAAAAATGTAAATTAAGTAGGAACCTACACAATATTTAGTTAATCAGATAATTAATTGTACTGTAAATAATTTCTATTTCATAAGGAAAACAAGAAATCTTTTTTTTTTTCTTCTACGGAATATTAAACTGATTTCAAGAGGTATTTTGGTATTATATACGTAGTTTACTTAATTAATTTATAGAATAGTCAAATTTGTTCAATTCTTCAAAATTTAAAGACCAAAGTCTACTTTAATTACTTAGTTTTAGGTATAAAATAATTAGGTATATTATTTAAGCTATTGGAACCTTTTTTTTTAATATTCTGTTGCTATGAAATTTATATCCCACTGTTGCTACTTAAAAAAAAAAATTGCAGTCGGCGAAAACCTAAATTGCAACAAAAACCCTCACTAACCAAAGTTCCTATTTTATTAATATAAAAGTAATAAAAACCCACTCACCGAAATCCTCTGTAGGTTATGTGAAATGTTAATTACACATAACCTACAATTGGACATAGATAAGCAATAGTGTGTTAACCCACACTGGAGAAATTTTGAGTAAATCGTGTTTTTAAATTATAGCGCCATTTTCTGTCAACATTTTTTATGTTCAACATTTAGTTACATACTTAAACAATGTAATAAGGTAAACACACAATTAAAAAAGTTCCTTAACTCTCAATAAATCGTTCTGAATCAATAACTTAATTTTGTGGGTTAACATGTTATTGCTTATCTGCGTCCAATTAATCTTCTCACATAAATTACTGTGTAAAATACGAGCTGTAGGTAAGTTTTATTGTTTTGCAGAAGTATTAAACTACGGAACAAAAATATTATACTATAGGAAAGCGAATTGAAAAATGTGGGTTTTATTTATTTTACATAAGTATTTTTTTATGATAAAGTGTCACAAAAATTGTAAAATACACAAGAAAAATATTGTATTACGAATAAATGAAATAAAGGTGCTCATATTTAGATATTTTGTGTATCTCAATGATTTTAAAACCGCAAGAAATAACCATAATGTTAATGTTTAAGTATCTAAATGTTAATATTAAATATATAGATATCTGTTATGTAACGTGGTACTGATTTATTGAACTCCCAACGAATATCAGCTTCATATCTTTATAAATCAAAATCAATGTTTGTCCTCTGGGCTCTATGCGTTTCTAAATCATTAGTCCAAATGTGATGAAACTGGCGGGAAATTCGCGCGGGTGAATCTCCGAATCGGTTGGACCAATTTTGACGGGACTTCCACTGCTAATTAGCTGATGTTATATGGAGTAAATTAGGCTACTTTGGAGTTCCTGCGGGAATTCCGAAACTCATGTGGGTGAAACCACGGGCCACAGTTAGTTATCAATAAAAGTATTTACCTATTATAAATTTTGGTATTTCCCTTGTTTACAGAATTCTAACTGTTAAAAATTATATTTGTCATTATCAAAGGCTATTTTTGACTATTCTTTTTTTTCTAAATTCTATTGTCTTTCTGTTATATTATGTATAATAAAAATAAATTAGACATGTATATTTTGGTTTTTCAAGTTAATGAAAATATATTTGGATAAAGCGCATTAAAGTTTGGGCGTGGTAATTACGTCATATAACGTCATATTCGGGTAAAAACTGCACCTGCTTCGACACAACATACCTGTTATTTTTTGCTTACGTAAAAAAAGGAAAAATACGTGTCTAATATTTTTTAAGAATTTACAGGACGGACTAAAAATAACAATTTTTTCATCTCACTAATGCATTTCAATTTAAATAACTTCAGAAAAAGAAAAATACAACCGAAGTGACTGTACGGACTTAGCTTCCTTTGCCTTCCCCATTGGGGTAAATTTACCAAAAAAAAAAAAAATTCTGGAAATAAGAAAATGGAATGAAAAATTCTCAGGAAAAATTAAACAACGACAAAGATTACAGAATGCACGTTTATTTCAAACCTCAACCTTACTATATCCGTACAACGAACCGGCTACACAACACCGCCATAACGCTAAATATACAAAATAAATAACAACATACGTAATTAGGTAATATATTTGAGTAACAATAGTTATAATAGTTTTATTCAATCTTCTATAGTCTATACAATATTGCCTTTTTTAACAACCGTCTGACGATCAATCCTCTTCCGCCACCAACACAGCCCCCTTAGCCAAGTTGACATTCTATATTCGTTAACGCATAGAAAACTTTGGAACAGATCGTCATGTAACCATTTTATTATTATTATAGATGATTGTCAACTTGGCTAAGGGGGCTGAAGTTTATTACAATCATACATCAAAACTTTGACTTCATACTTTGCATGTAAGGTCGAAATTTCAACAGACAAAATCTCAACCTTTTTTAATAATATGCAATACTGCAGCGCATTATCATCCAAAAAAAAAACATTTACCCCATTTTACATTTCGTCTATCGATTTCTTTTCGAACGAAAGATCCCAGAAGTAAGTAAGTAACTTCAAAAACCCGACTTAGACCATATTTGGACATAGATAAGCAATAGTGTGTTAACCCACACTGGAGAAATTTTGAGTAAATCGTGTTTTAAAAGTAGGAGCGCCATTTTGTGTCAACATTTTTTTATGTTCAGCATATTGTTACATATTTATACAATGTAATGAAGTAAACACATAATTAAAAAACGTTCTCTGACTCTCAATAAATCGTTCTGTATCAATAACTTAATTTTGTGGGTTAACATGTTATTGCTTATCTGCGTCCAGTTATTATGAAACCGCACCAACAAGAACTCTACCCACTACTACGGAACTCGACCAAAAATAATAGAGTCGGTTCTGCTCTTTAGGGCTAAAATACCCTATATACCTAATCAAAGTTTCCTTTTTTTCCATTACTATAAATTAATTATTATAGAAAATTCGACTCGTCAATAACAGCTTTTGAATGACTAAATGCTATAATTTCGCCAATGATAAATCAATGTTAAATTCTGCAAGCTGCAAGCAAAACTTCTTAGCTGATTGCTTCAGTTTTAGAGATACGATGATGGCTCATGGCCCTAACCAGATAAGCTAGCAAAAATTGTCTTTCTCCACTCCAAAAGTTAGCGACATGTTCTGCACATCGAAGTTCCATCCATTGTAATTTCAACTTTACCAAAAAGAAAATTAAGTCGAAATTTCAATGGATAAAGTTTTCTTTTTGGAAGATTTTTCAATAAATAACATAATATTGTATATATGATAGTAACAGTAGGTATGCCGTAATATATTTTATGCCATAAAAATGGTGGGAGTAAATTCCCAAATCTATGTTATCTTTTAAAGATAAAAAGAAAAATATAGATTCTTAAATAAAGATTATTATTATTATTATCTGCTTCGACTTCCGAAATATTCGGTTGCAGTCTGGTAGGGGCCACCAAAATACCTTTTATAACTTTTGAAGCGCACACCAAAAAATTACAAAATGCTAAATTTCGTCAAATTTGCGAAATCTTTTCCTTATATACTTAGTCATTTGAAATCCACGCAAGTTGCCCTGCCAGGAAGCTCGACATAAGTACCTAAACAGCAAACTATTAATTGAGCTGTTATTGTAGTTAAATACATTTACGGAGATTCCATCATGAAAAAATAAATATTAGCAAAAGCGTAATTCCATGTTAACTACAACAAATTTATTGGAATGTAACAGTTCATTCGTAGAAAAAAATACTAGAAAATACCTACTTACATTGCATAATAACCAATAAAGAAATACATATAAAAAAACTAGCTGTTCCCCGCGTTAATTTCGGAGTTCCCGCGGGAATTCCGGAACAAAAAGTACCCATGTCCTTCTTTGTACTCCTGACAATATGTGTGTAAAATTTCAGATCGGTTGAGCCGTTAAGCCGTGAAAGCGTAACAGACAGACTGACAGACCGACAGAGAGACAGAGTTACTTTTGCATTTATAATATTAGTAGGGATAATGAGACATTATTTATATGGGAATTGATAAAATTGGACTCTTTTTGGGTATATCAATGCCGATTTAACGTTACTTAAAAGATACAATAGGTAAAATGGCGACTGGACGCCGCCATATTTAATTTTATGTACATTACGTCATCACTTCTAAAAATTAAAAATTAGCGTCACTATTTAGAAGACAATCACAAAACATTCGGTAAAATTAGTAATATCTTTCATTATATTATGTTTATTTATACATATAAAAAGTCGGCAAGACAAATTACATAGTCTTACTCTTTAAGAACAGAATTTTCTTTGCAGTAGGCATAGAGTATAGTGGGTATTAAATTGCAATCTCACCAAATTTACGGGTCTATACCGCTAAACCAAAAATTCAACTAATTTTATTTGCGTATACTAATTATTTATTATTTAACTACATTACTACGCCGGCTGCTCCACGGAAAAACAATGCAACTGTAATTTTTTTAGAAATGAGTTTTTTGTTGAGTTTTATTAATATTATATCATACTATTCTGTAACTTTTACTGTATAATGATGTGCTGGTAAATAAAAATTTTTTTTTTTTTTTTTTTGTTGAGTTCTGTTTTTGCCACTTTTCACGCATAACGGACGATGCTACATACTCACAACCATCAAAAAGCTTTATTCTTAGAGAAATTAAAATTAGGGAAATCGTTAAACTTTCCGGTTTATTTTCAATAAAGTGATTTCCGGTTTTTTGCTCCTCCTGTAAAAGGACAATGCCAATCTTTGTATGCAGAGTGGACCAAGTGCTGCCCAGAATAAAGTCATAGTACATTATGTTCCTTAGGGTAGTAGTAGTCTGTAAAATAAAGCGCATCTAATTCTATCCCAGGAGTCGTGAAAAAAAAAGTTTTTGTCGAGATTTATTGGGAAACAATAAACTTGCATGGAAGGTAGACCAAGTGCTGCCCAGGATGTAGACATAGTACATTATGTTCCTTAGGGTAGTAGTAGTCTGTAAAATAAAGCGCATCTAATTCTATCCCAGGAGTCGTGAAAAAAAAAAGTTTTTGTTGAGATTTATCGGGAAACGATAAACTTGCATGGAAGGTAGACCAAGTGCTGCCCAAGATGTAGACATAGTACATTATGTTCCTTAGGGTAGTAGTAGTCTGTAAAATAAAGCGCATCTAATTCTATCCCAGGAGTCGTGAAAAAAAAAAGTTTTTGTTGAGATTTATCGGGAAACGATAAACTTGCATGGAAGGTAGACCAAGTGCTGCCCAGGATGTAGACATAGTACATTATGTTCCTAAGGGTAGTAGTAGTCTGTAAAATAAAGCGCATCTAATTCTAACCCAGGAGTCGTGAAAAAAAAAAGTTTTTGTTGAGATTTATCGGGAAACGATAAACTTGCATGGAAGGTAGACCAAGTGCTGCCCAGGATGTAGACATAGTACATTATGTTCCTTAGGGTAGTAGTAGTCTGTAAAATAAAGCGCATCTAATTCTATCTCAGGAGTCGTGAAAAAAAAAAGTTTTTGTTGAGATTTATTGGGAAACGATAAACTTGCATGGAAGGTAGACCAAGTGCTGCCCAGGATGTAGCCATAGTATATTATGTTCCTTAAGATAGTAGTAGTTCGTAAAATAAAGGGCGCCTAATTCTATCCCAGGAGTCGTGAAAAAAAAAAGTTTTTGTTGAGATTTATCGGGAAACGATAAACTTGCATGGAAGGTAGACCAAGTGCTGCCCAGGATGTAGACATAGTACATTATGTTCCTTAGGGTAGTAGTAGTCTGTAAAATAAAGCGCATCTAATTCTATCCCAGGAGTCGTGAAAAAAAAAAGTTTTTGTTGAGATTTATCGGGAAACGATAAACTTGCATGGAAGGTAGACCAAGTGCTGCCCAGGATGTAGGCATAGTACATTATGTTCCTAAGGGTAGTAGTAGTCTGTAAAATAAAGCGCATCTAATTCTAACCCAGGAGTCGTGAAAAAAAAAAGTTTTTGTTGAGATTTATCGGGAAACGATAAACTTGCATGGAAGGTAGACCAAGTGCTGCCCAGGATGTAGACATAGTACATTATGTTCCTTAGGGTAGTAGTAGTCTGTAAAATAAAGCGCATCTAATTCTATCCCAGGAGTCGTGAAAAAAAAAAGTTTTTGTTGAGATTTATTGGGAAACGATAAACTTGCATGGAAGGTAGACCAAGTGCTGCCCAGGATGTAGACATAGTACATTATGTTCCTTAGGATAGTAGTAGTTCGTAAAATAAAGGGCGCCTAATTCTATCCCAGGAGTCGTGAAAAAAAAAAAGTTTTTGTTGAGATTTATTGGGAAACAATAAACTTACATGGAAGGTAGACCAAGTGCTGCCCAGGATGTAGACATAGTACATTATGTTCCTTAGGGTAGTAGTAGTTTGTAAAATAAAGGGCGCCTAATTCTATTCCAGGAGTCGTAAAAAAAAAGTTTTTGTTGAGATTTATTGGGAAACCATAAACATTCATGGAAGGTGAACCAAGTGCTGCCCAGGATGTAGATATAGTACAATATGTTCCTAAGAGTAGTAGTAGTCAGTAAAATAAAGGGCGCCTAATTCTATCCTATGCGTCGTGAAAAAAAAAGTTTTTGTTGAGATTTATTGGGAAACCATAAACATTCATGGAAGGTGGACCAAGTGCTGCCCAGGATGTAGACATATTACAATATGTTCCTAAGAGTAGTAGTAGTCAGTAAAATAAAGGGCGCCTAATTCTATCCTATGCGTCGTGAAAAAAAAAGTTTTTGTTGAGATTTATTGGGAAACCATAAACATTCATGGAAGGTGGACCAAGTGCTGCCCAGGACGTAGACATAGTACAATATGTTCCTAAGAGTAGTAGTAGTCGGTAAAATAAAGGGCGCCTAATTCTATCCTATGCGTCGTGAAAAAAAAAAGTTTTTGTTGAGATTTATTGGGAAACTATAAACATTCATGGAAGGTGGACCAAGTGCTGCCCAGGATGTAGACATAGTACAATATGTTCCTAAGAGTAGTAGTAGTCAGTAAAATAAAGCGCGTCTAATTCCATCCTAGGAGTCGTGGGAAAAAAAGGTATTATTTATTGGGTAAAAATAAATACTTAATTACAATAACAATAAATAAATGCTTTTCCCGATGGAGGGATGTATATTTTTTCACCACATGCACTGTGATGAGCATAAACTGCTCAGCAACCACCTTAAAGTAATCGAATCGCAACTTGTGAAATACCTATTATTGAGTAGTTCCGCTGGTCATCTGTTGTCGTCATCATTAGTTTCACTTCATCAAATGGTGCTTTCCGAAAGCAAATGCATGAAATATTCCAAAAAATACCCAAAATTGGTAGGTGTGTCTATAATATTTGATAAGTTCCCTCCATTCCTCCAATATACCATCATCAGATCCTGACCTAATGACAGTGGTACCACCTCGGAAGTATACCCTTTCAACAAAAAAAAGAATTTTCCAAATCGGTCCAGTCGTCTTCGAATAATCGGGGAACATACATACTATATAAAACGTACAAACAAAACTGACGTTAATTTTTTTTCTCTGGGACCGATTTTGAAAAAAAAAATTTTTTTCAATATAAAGCAATGCAAGGAACTCAGTCAAGGTAGTCCTAATCCTGGGCAGCATTTGGTCCATACCCTGTCAATCTCCTTTATTCAGCTGCAATTACTTTGTTTTACTGACGGGCAGTCGTCGCGGACAGTACCATCTCAGCACATAATATGATCAAAAGTCGAATTTAGTCGAGATGGTGTTCAGTTTACTCCAAGAAGACGGTTCATTCCAAAGGGGAGATTACTCCGAAGGAAGTGATTGAAAACCAGCTTGAAACCTAGGTCACTAGCAGCTTACGCTGAACCACTTCCTTTTGCCTATAATAATTGGCTAAGTTTCATATAATTTTTTTTGTACACCTTTCTGATGGCAACAAACAATTTTATTATTATTATTATTATTTTATTATTTGTGCTTAGAAAAAAAAAAGAAAAGAATTTGCTATCCCTAGTTTTGAAACTACTGAATTCATAGACAACATTACTTCATGTTTCGTCGGTGAATTTGGCGCTCTTGCAAATTATACGGCGTGTTTAATAATCAATTAATCATTAGGTATAATTTTAAATGCATTTAAATAAATTAAAGTAAAAAAGATAACTCTTCATAAATACTTCTTATTAAGATATAAACGTTTGAATATTCATTAAAATAAATAGCTAATTTTCATTAAACAAACAGCTTCACATTGAAAATTTGAATATCGGTTGGTTTCACAAGTGAATACATTTAAATTTATAAGTAACATTGCAATATTTACTATATAATGCGTCCAATAATATTTAATTTATTAAACATATTTATACTGATGTCATCTGTAAACAGAAAAAATAAAATTATGACACTGTAAGTTCGTATGCACCTCTGAAACTACTGAGATATAAAATAACCTACTCAATAAAAATACTTTATAAAAATAAAAGTAGTTGCGCCCCGCTGTTTCACCCGCGTTAATTTCAGAGTTCCCGCGGGAATTCCGGGATAAAAAGTACCCTATGTGTTAAACTGATATATAATCAAGGTTTTGACGTACATAAGATTTTATTTTATTTTATATTTGTACTAGCTGTCCCCCGCGATTTCATCCGCGGTAATTTCGGAGTTCCCGCGGAGGTTGCGGGAAAAAAGTACTCTATGTCCTTCAGTTCCCGAGGGAATTCCGGGATAAAAACTATCCTATCTTTTAAGTTGGATCATATTATAAATGGGTGCAAAAATTTTAAATTTAATCAAAATCCGTTCAGTAGTTTCGGAGTCCATCGCGGACAAACAACGTGACACGTGATTTATATATATTAGATTAGATATTATGTGTTTATGTTATTGCATTTTTTAATATCATTAGGAAACGTGTTGTGCAGCTGCGCTCCCTCAAATAATATAGTTTTCTTCATGGTATTTATCTCACCTGATCCCACCGGCGGCTAGTACAGGAACAGCTCCGGGAAGTACTTGTTGTAGGCGGGCACGGCGCGGCAGGCGCGGCCCCCGCCCACCCCCGGCACCCCCGCCGCCCCCAGCGCCCCCGCCGCCCCCGCCGGGGAGCACGCCCCCGAGCCGGGTAGCAGCGGCTCCTCCGACAGCGAGCTGAACAACTCCTCGAGCTTCTCCTTCAGCTCGTACTGCGGACGTATGGAGATACAATGTCAAACATCTATCTATACATATAAATAAAGTTGAAGTGCCTGTTTGTAATTCCAAATTAACAGCTTTTCTCTAAATGCATAATTATGAAAGTATGTACGGCACTGATATGAAAGAACCAATTTTTAATTTTTTTCTCTGGCAGTCTGTCTGTTTGTTCCGGCTAATCTCTGGCCTGTGTTCAGCTGCTGTGGACGTTCGGACTTTCGGTTGATATTGTGATGTGATGAAAACACACTGTCCACTATCAGAAACAGGTGGTGTGTTGTGAGTGGTTATTATCTCGGGCTGTATGAGGGTGGTGTATGGTGGTGATGATGGCGATGGTGGTGTATGGTGGTGATGATGGCGATGGTGGTGTATGGTGGTGATGATGGCGATGGTGGTGTATGGTGGTGATGATGGCGATGGTGGTGTATGGTGGTGATGATGGTGGTGTATGGTGGTGATGATGGCGATAGTGATGTATGGTGGTGATGATGGCGATGGTGATGTATGGTGGTGATGATAACGATGGTGGTGATGATGGTGATGGTGGTGTATGGTGGTGATGATGATGGTGATGGTGGTGTATGATGGTGATGGTGGTGATGATGGTGATGGTGGTGTACGGTGATGGGTGGTAATGGTGACGGTGTCGGGTAGTGATGGTGACGGGTGGTAGTTATTACCTTGGGCTGCGTGAGGTGCAGCAGGTGGTCGAAGGGCGCGGTGCGGAAGGCGCTGTTGAGCGAGACGCGGCGGCGCTCCTCCTCGCGGCGCTCCGCCTCGCCGGGGCCGGCAGCGGCGCGCCGCAGCGCCTCCAGCGACACGCACTCGCCGCCCGGCTGCATCGAGTGCTGACGTCGCACCAACACAACACAATACAATACAGTGCAATACAGTACAGTGCAATACAGTACAATGCAATACAATACAGTGCAATACAGTAACGTTTATGGTTTAAGAAGACATTTATTCCTCATTATCTGTACATCGCGGTCTCACCCGCGTTAATTTCCGAGTTCCCGCGGGAATTCCGGGACAAAAGTAACCTATGTGTTAATCTGATGTATAAACATTATTATCATAAAGATTCATTAAAATCCATTCAATAGGTTTTGCGTAAAAGCAACAAACATCCGTACATACAAACTTTCACGTTTATAATACCTATTAGTAAGGATAAAGAATCACAGTACAGTACAATACATTATAGTACAGTAAAATACAGTACAATACAATACAGTATAATACAATAAAGTACAGCACACATTTTACAATATGAAATTAAATAACTAATTTATACCCACAAATATAACGTATAGCTACTATAAAACTCGTGAAAAATGAGGCTTCAATGGGTAATCTTATCACTATCGAGTAATCTCTACCAGGCTACCCTAATATACTTTTTCAATTAACAAAAACGCTTTACGAAATTCTATTAGATGATTTTTAAATAATTGTTATATAGAACGAAGCTGTTTAACACGGCTTGAGGTATAGGAGTTGACTGGTAGAAATCGTCGAAGAAAGCGTTATGGAAATCGACACTTTGATTCCGGTGAATTTTACACTAAACTTAATTTTCTATTTCTAGAGTCGACATCCCATCGTTTATACTAGAGATGAAACGGATATCCGGTAAATATCTGGTATCCGGCCTTGTTTTCACTGAATAAATCCGGTATCCGGCCGGATTCCGCGGATAGTGAAATTCAATTTTTTTTTTCCCGAGGCAAATCATACCACAATCAGTGATTAATTAAGTGTGATACTGAAAATAAACAAGTGGCAAATTGTGGTGAATAAATACCAAATCTTCCGCATTTGTTGGTGAGAAACGACTCTCGCTTGGCGATAACGCCCGGACGCGCCCGAATATTTCCGATCGCGTTTACCGCGCCTATATTCAAATCAAACTGATCGCGTCGTGTAATGAGATAAAAAGCCGAATATCCGGAGGCCGGATATCCGGATTCAACGCTGGCCGAATATCCGGTATCCGACCAAACCATTATTCGTTTCATCTCTAGTTTATACGTCCGATAATGGGCATGTGGACTAATTTTAATTTTTTAGTCCGTCTTGTAGATTATTAAAAAATATTGGACACGTATTTTTTCTTTTTTTACGTAATCAAAAAATAACGGCGATATATTGACAGTTTGTATGGCGGTTTTAGCGGTTAGTGACGTCACGACCCCCTCACCCTAAACTTTAATGCGCTTTATCTCTGTATATTTTAATTTATTTGAAAAAGCAAAAAATACGTGTCTATTGTTTTTTTATTTTCTAACTGACGGTCTAATTAGAATTTTGATTTTCAAAAGTAGTCCACATCCCTATTGTCTATGGAATATTCCCAGCACCGACCGTTCCGTTGCGGCTCGCGTCGCGCGGCCGCCCGTCCGCGTCGTGGCGGTGGTCCCAGCGCCAGAACTCGTTGTCGCACCGCTGCCGCGACAGAGCGGGACGGGGATACAGCAGGGAGCGGGGAGAGAGCGGGACGGAGATACCGCAGGGGGCGGGGAGGGAGCGGGACGGGTGTGTGCGCGCGAGATTTGTATTCCTACAGCGCTATCGGAACGTGTATATAGCGTACGCAAACAAGTTTAACTATTTCACAGCGCAACAGCCGAGTGTCGCAGGTTCGATCCTCGCAACAGAGCGAACATTTTCTTCTTTTGTATAATATATACTAGCTGTTATCCGCGGTTTCACCTGCGGTAATTAAGGAGTTATCGCCGGGAAATCCAGGATAAACTATACGTATAAACCTTCCTCTAGAAACACTCTATTTTTTCATGAAAACCGCATCAAAATGAAATAGAATCCTTCCAGTAGTTTTTAAGTGTATCGCGAACAGACCGACAGACAGACATACAGACAGACGCGACGGACGACCTTGTTTTATAACACGTAAGTATATTTCTTTCTAAATCTACCTATAATTATGCCAAATAAAGACTTTCTTTCTTGCTGTCTTTCTTGATGAACATTTGTTTTGACCCTGATTCAGGCCGTTTGTATGTACATACAGAAAGAAAATATATGCATAAGCAGGAAAAGCTCTGCTTAGTTTGAGAGACTTAACAACATTGTTATAGTAGTTGTAGCCCGCCGTTTCAGTCGCCCTAATTTCGGAGTTCCCGCAGAAATTCCCGAATAAACAGTACCCTATGTCCTTCTCTGTACCCCTGACAACGTTTATGTAAAATTTCTTGATGATCAATTAAATATTTAAGGCGCGAAAGCGTAACAAACAAACACATTCGCCTTTATATTAAGGATGTTCTATTTATTATTTTGATTGGAAAAAAGTTTTTTTTTTGTTTTTAACAAATGAAAACGATAAAAATAACGCTTGGACATCACCACACAACGCCACCTGGTTTCAAACTGAGCAGAGCTTGCGCTGTGTCAGCTACGTGTATCAAATGCCAATGTATAATATACATATATACGTCGAACGTTACATAGTTGCCGAAGTTGTGCGCGAACGGGCGGTGGTTGCGGTTGTACTTCTCGATGAACATCCTGTACTCCTCGTCCAGCGCGTCGTGCTGCGTGCGCTGCGGGGCCGGGGGGGGGGGGGGGGAGGGGAGTGAGCGGGGGGTGAGGAAGGTGGCATGGGGGACGGGACGGGACGTGACGCGCGAGTGACCAGCGACGCGTGCCGAGTGACCAGCGACGTAGCGAGTGACCGCCGACACGTGCTGACTGACCCGCGACACGTGGCCAGTGACCCGCGACACATAGCAAGTAACCCACGACACGTGGCCAGTGACCCGCGACACATAGCAAGTAACCCACGACACGTGCTGACTGACCCGCGACACGTGGCCAGTGACCCCCGACACGTGGCCAGTGACCCGCGACACGTGGCCAGTGACCCACGACGTAGCGAGTGACCGCCGACACGTGCTGACTGACCCGCGACACGTGGCCAGTGACCCGCGACACATAGCAAGTAACCCACGACACGTGCTGACTGACCCGCGACACGTGGCCAGCGACCCGCGAAATGTGACCAGTGACCCGCGACACATGACTGGTGAGTCGTGACAAGTGGCAAATGACCCGCTACGCATGGCGAGTAACCCGCGACACGTGGCAGTGACCCTTGACCCGCAACGCGTGGCCGGTGACTCGCGACGTAGCGAGTGACCGCCGACGCGTGCTAAGTGACCCACGACACGCGGCCAGTGACCCGCGACATGTGACCAGTGACCCGCGAACAGTGCCCAGTGAGTATATCGACTCACCCGCTGCACGCCGGGCGAGCTGTTGGCGCTGTCGGGCTCGGCGCCGCCGCCCGTCACGTCGGCCAGGCTGTCGCGCCCCGCCGCCGCGCCTGCGCAACGCACACGTCACACGTCACATATTACACATACACATAAATACTAAAGGACGGTTGGTGAAGAACGTACAGTCTTGCCACCTTAGCTAAGTTTAATATAATAATAAGTTTAATAATAACGCCACAGAATTTTTTCTCGACGATTTTTTTAATCATGGGGTAAAGTGCAGTTGGCAGATGACAGAGGCATGAGACAGTGGACGGTGGTGATGGAATGGCGAGCAGCGGAGACGAGGCAGTGGGCATGGGGCAGGTAGAGGTGAGAATGAGCCAGTGGACGGTAGGGATGGGGCAGAGAGCGATAGGTGCGAGACATTGTGCGGTGGGGATGGGGCGATGAGTGGCAGACGTGAGGCAGTGAGCCGTGGGGATGGGGCAGCGTGCAGTGAGATGGGGCAATAGGGGAATGGCAAGAGACAGTGAGCGGTGGGGATGGGGCGATGAGTGGCAGACGTGAGGCAGTGAGCCGTGGGGATGGGGCAGCGTGCAGTGAGATGGGGCAATAGGGGAATGGCAAGAGACAGTGAGCGGTGGGGATGGGGCGATGAGTGGTAGACGTGAGGCAGTGAGCCGTGGGGATGGGGCAGCGTGCAGTGAGATGGGGCAATAGGGGAATGGCAAGAGACAGTGAGCGGTGGGGATGGGGCGATGAGTGGTAGACGTGAGGCAGTGAGCCGTGGGGATGGGGCAGCGTGCAGTGAGATGGGGCAATAGGGGAATGGCAAGAGACAGTGAGCGGTGGGGATGGGGCGATGAGTGGTAGACGTGAGGCAGTGAGCCGTGGGGATGGGGCAGCGTGCAGTGAGATGGGGCAATAGGGGAATGGCAAGAGACAGTGAGCGGTGGGGATGGGGCGATGAGTGGTAGACGTGAGGCAGTGAGCCGTGGGGATGGGGCAGCGTGCAGTGAGATGGGGCAATAGGGGAATGGCAAGAGACAGTGAGCGGTGGGGATGGGGCGATGAGTGGTAGACGTGAGGCAGTGAGCCGTGGGGATGGGGCAGCGTGCAGTGAGATGGGGCAATAGGGGAATGGCAAGAGACAGTGAGCGGTGGGGATGGGGCGATGAGTGGCAGACGTGAGGCAGTGAGCCGTGGGGATGGGGCAGCGTGCAGTGAGATGGGGCAATAGGGGAATGGCAAGAGACAGTGAGCGGTGGGGATGGGGCGATGAGTGGCAGACGTGAGGCAGTGAGCCGTGGGGATGGGGCAGCGTGCAGTGAGATGGGGCAATAGGGGAATGGCAAGAGACAGTGAGCGGTGGGGATGGGGCGATGAGTGGTAGACGTGAGGCAGTGAGCCGTGGGGATGGGGCAGCGTGCAGTGAGATGGGGCAATAGGGGAATGGCAAGAGACAGTGAGCGGTGGGGATGGGGCGATGAGTGGTAGACGTGAGGCAGTGAGCCGTGAGGATGGGGCAGTGTGCGGTAGGATGAGGCAATGGGTGGTCGGCGTGAGGCAATGAGCGAGCGGTGGGGACGGGGAAAGGGGCGGTCGGCGGTGGGCTCGAGGCAGTGGACGGTGGGGTTGAGACAGCCGACGATGCTGATGCTGCTGGTGGGTGTTAACTGTTCAGTCACCGACCGGCCTCGAGCCAGGTGTGCGCGCGCGCGGCGGCGTGCGGCGCGTAGGGCGAGGCGGCCGCGAGCCGCGCGCCCTCGATGCCGCTCGCCTTCAGGCACTCGCATATCGCCATCTGCGGACGACGTTCGACAATCTATCTATCATCTATCTAACGTACACTTTGCAACATCAAACACGGCGAGGAACGCTGAGAAAATTGTAAATTACAATCAAAAAAGAGACATAGTAAGTAGGTATATATTGTATGTTCTGGACCACTTCGTTCTTTCGCAATGAGCGAGCACGTGCTCGCTCGCGAAATCACTCCGATGGTCCAGACCATACAATATATACCAATCAAAATGATTCACTTGTCGGATCGATCATGCAAAAACAATTATCGCTCGCAAAATCACTCCGATGGTCCAGACCATACAATATATACCAATCAAAATGATTCACTTGTCGGATCGATCATTTATTTGATCAACCATGCAACAAAACAACGAATGTCGTTCTTTCGCCAGGAGCGGTGAAAACAATAATTATTATAATATACTGATTTAAAAAATGTATCTGTCATATGGATCATGCAAAGATTCACATGTCGATCGTACAACAAAAAACAAACAATAATAACCCGTTTGCATGTTTAGTTACCAAATTATGAATAAATAAAAACATACCTGAACTATCTGCCTGTACCGCGGAACCATCATGTGAACTTAAGTATTTTCATCACACATAAGCACATACAAGTTATACGTAAAAACTTTGAATTTAATAATTGAATTATACTTATGTTAGAAACTATTATGTTCACTATATTGTCAGGTGTCTCTCCACAGTTATGTAAAGCATATATTTAAACTCAGTACCAGATTGGCTCAACGATCTTCAAAGTTTCAGATTTTCAGGCTAGATTGCTCAAGTCGTCGCCGAATCAAATTCGGCACCAGATTGGCTCAACGATCTTCTGTAAATCAGAAACTAGGGCTAGATTGCTCAAGTCGTCACTGAGTTATAAATAAAGCACATATTTTGTGATCAGATTGACTCGAGGACACCATAACTTTACGCAGTGAACACAAAGATTCTAAGCACTCGCAATGTCTAAATCGCAACAGCAGAGACTGTACTGTACTGTATGTTTCCCTTCGCTTCGCTTACTACTTATCTTTATTTTTTTACTTACCTTTGACATTCGGTACGGTTAGCAAATATGTAATAACCACACATGTTTCTGTTTAAATGGTTCATGTATGTCTTTATTACGTTGCATTAATAAACATACAGTTAATCTGAGAATTTAACGCAAAACATAAATTATTATGTAGAAAAACGAAATACGAAAACTCATGAATTTTGGTCTATTTGGAAATTATGACAGTGATAACGAGTTCTTAAAGCTGGAACTATTTCCCGCGGTTTACAAAAAATATTTGCTTATAATATATTTAAGAGGTATAAAATATAATTTTTATGACTTCAAGCACTTATCGTTTGTAGGTACTGTTTCTGCAATCAGTACGTATACTTATTGTTCTCATAACTCTAAAATAAAATACGAAAACTCATGAATTTTGGTCTATTTGGAAATTATGACAGTGATAACGAGTTCTTAAAGCTGGAACTATTTCCCGCGGTTTACAAAAAATATTTGCTTATAATATATTTAAGAGGTATAAAATATAATTTTTATGACTTCAAGCACTTATCGTTTGTAGGTACTGTTTCTGCAATCAGTACGTATACCTATTGTTCTCATAACTCTAAAGTGCTGATCACCACGGTTCCACGGTCCGCGCATGTTTATTATTTATAAAATTCGCTGAAATGTCATCGCGCGCCGTCGCTTTCCCATCAAGTTGGATCTAAATATAACTAAAATACGATTTTCTGTCTGTAATATCGAGATAACTCTGTTCTAAAAAACTCAACTGAGTGTTATTTGCATTTGTAAAAAAATTAATAACCATTTAAATGTTCTATATTTTTTTATCTCTATCCATCCAAACAATCTTCAGAATTGTTGAAAGGTTTTTTATAAAATTTGATATACCTACTTATACTTTGGGTTCAAAAATGCCATACCTACTTATCATTCCGTAAAAAAAAAAAATGTCTGAGAGAGTTTGGAATTCATGTGAGCGAAACCGAGGAAATAACTGGTAGTAGTAATACATGAGAATAGTATCATTGGTGATACCGGTAAGTAAGTATTTGCTTGGCATGCAGTAACTTGTTACAATGGAAATAATTGAACCATTGCACTCGACACATAATAGATGCGGCATATTGATGAGAAACTTATGAATCTAGTCCATTCCTTAATAAGTTTGAAATTTTATTTTAACAAGTAGGTACATTTACATTTTTGAAGTTTCAATTTTCGGTTATATTTCGAAAAATATACTTGTATTCTGCAATCGCATAACGTAATTCAATGTACATCGGGAATAAATAATACACACAACGATAATATATATTTAGCGTGTTTAATCCAAACTAAAATGTCATAACATGTATTTACCAAAAAATTACTTTAAATTATTGTTTTTCATTCAAGAGAAATACAACCTTACAACATTTACAATAGGACGTCTACACACTGGACAATTGTGAATAGAAAAACTACACGCGGCGCATGCAACCACATGTCCGCACGGCGTCAAACATACATTGCACTCTTCATCGAAACAAACTTTACAACACTTGTCTACCTGGCACATTTTCTCGTCAGTTTCGTGAGGAACTTGCGTAGTGGTGTTGACGACAACGTTGTTGTGGTGGTGCTCTTTTTGCGCATGTTCCCTAAGCGTCTTAACGTGGGGGTCTATATAATTGGTGTCTGCACCGAACATGCCGCACTCGTCGCGATCAAATGATGTATCAGCAATGGAGCGAAATAGTGGACACCGCGGTGACCACCGCCTGTGTTCTTGGTCAGGTTCGTCGAGTTGCAACCAATTCATTATCTCGACATTGCAGAACGCACAACGCACTTCGTCACCGCGACCTATGAAATAGAAACCACTTTTTGCCAAACTTTCCGGTGACAAGTATGCCAGTGGCCAATTTACAAATGATTTTAAACGTTCCTCCTCACTCGACATGGCGCTAGGAGTTTGCCGTTCGTGCGCCATCTTATCGGTGTAGTATGCTGTATACAAATGAGTCGCGCTCAAAGTTTGTCGGGGCAGTCGGTGCGGTTTATGGTAGGTAAATAATAGAAAGAGGCGTGGAGGGGATATCAGCGGAAATTATAAACACAAATGCTCTTGTGCATATTTTTATTTCAAGGAACAAATACTTAGTTACTGTTTTCGAGGTTTTAATTTTGGTTACCTATATTTCGAAAATCTACTTTTATTCTGCAATCGTATAACGCAAATCAATGTGTTCATGAAAAAGTAAGTGGGTACACGTTTTTACTCAGAACCAAATTCGTTACGTTACGCTCGATGCCATATCTAGTTCGTTCCATCATCTGTGGTAAAGACATTTTGCTTATTTTGTTTTTTTTTGCTCTATAAAAACACAGGTGTCAATTAAATGGCATTATAATTAATTCATCTCTTGATTAAAGTGCATCGACGCTGGTAATAAAGCAGTAAGGATAAATCAAAATGTACGTAAGTACTTGCATTATTTACATTTTATTCTAATATATTGAGAATAATTTGGAGGTTCTATATTATGTTTTTTAAAGTTATCGTGTATAGTTATTTTGTGAAGTTGTTGTAAAGTCATTGTGTTAACTAATTAGGTACACATAATTTAGGATACGCATCTGATTTAAATTGTTTGGCAAGATAAAATGTGTTTAAGAACATGTTATCTGTGTTGTGTACTATAAAAAATAAATAAATAAAAATTATAACAAATAATGTTTTAAATTTCAGGTCGGATATTGAGTATTCATCGGATGAGCTCCAGGGTGCAGTGGCTGTCGCGTCGGTAGAAAAGCCTAAAAAAAAGACACCGAAAAGAGCGCTAGAGGCTTCGGCATCGTCAGTTAGGTAAGAATAGTTTATGCACTGTTTAATAAGATTTTTTAGTTTAATATGATTTTGCACTGGGGGATTTATGCAATAATGAAAAAATTCAAATGTATTTTACAGATCCAAAAAGAAGCCTAACACCAATAGCCACAGCAGCGACAGCAGGAGTGCGTCGACCTCAACGAGGTAGGTAAATAGAAATTTTACATTGAATACCTATTAGTATTTTTAAATGTCTGTTTTGAACTTTATTTCTTGTGTGTTGTGCCGTGTTGTCCATCTGTTTTGCTATCGAACCACGACAATTTTTGTAGTGGCTTGAGTTTTTTATACTATACATTTCTATATATTTTTTACAGCAGTAGCCTTATTAACCGGTTACTGTGAACCAACTTACTTATTATAAGTTACAAACTAAATAATTGATTTTAAAATTTAACTTGTTCATTATTTATAATATTTTATATTTTAGACTTTTAGGTAGTTAATGGGTAATATCGCTTAATTTGTGTAACATTTTTTTATTTTTTACAGCTCGGAATACGAACGAGGCCTCTTCGGTCTGGAGCCGGTGACAAAACAAACAAATAAGCTGTCTACCAACACCGGCCTCCAGACCTACCTCAGCACTCGAGTCCCCGGCGGGAAAGTTCGCCGGGATAAACATCTGGAAGGAGATTTTTATATAGAGGTACGAGTTTATAATACTGAAGAGGCTGCGACCGCACAGCCAGATCAACGGTGGCGGTCAGCGCAAGTGGCTTTGAAATTAAAATTAAATCGGGATACTTCGCAATGGGAAGCCTTGCAAAAGTTCATGCACAAAGCACACGAGCTGTTTACTGATAGCGAACCTGTATTTTTTAGTGACAAAGGTTTTAAGTAGATAATTTAAATTATTTTCACCTACACTGTATTTTACAAGCTTCTGCGGAGTACCTATCTCCATTTAGTTTTACTTTTTATTGTCATTCATAGTAATTTAACATAAATAATGCCGTATTGCGAAGATTGTAAAGTTTTTGTTAGTCGTGTTCGTTGGATAGGTCACTTGCGAAGTACTGATCATAAAAATAAAAATTATTCTACATTAAGTGAAGGTATCTTCAAAATTAATTCCGCTTTTCGCAACCGAATAGCCTCATACAAAGTTACCTCATCGGATTCTGAGGATCGGACTTCAATAGAAAGTTTTTTAGATCATATACAAACTAAAATCAAGTCGTTAATTGAAATGTCACTTAAGCAACATCACTGTGTCAAGGCCAATTTCGAATATTTTGGGGTTTTTCTCTTGTTAAAAAATGATTCCCAAGAGATAAAATCATTTGGCACGAAAAATTTTACTCTTTATCAAAATTGCAATCTTGATACTTTATTTTTCGAGGTAAAAACCAGTTTGATCAAAAAAGCAAGTGAATTTCAAGAGCGTGATAGTGGTTGGACATTTTTGCATAATTCCCATTTAGAAGTTAACATAAACAAATATCAGCCTTTGCGTGGTTCAAGTTTCATTGAGTTGCCGGCTTTAATCAAATCAAAGAAAGCCTGTTTAAATATAAAGAATAATGATAATTTTTGTTTTTTATGGTCAGTAACTGCTGCTTTGTATCCTGCTCAACGTCATTCTGATAGAGTTTCATCTTATCCTAAATTTAATGACGTGTTGAACGTGGATGGCTTATCGTTCCCAATGAGTTTCTCAGACATCGCTCGGTTTGAACAGAACAATCCGCATATATGTATTTTTGTATACGGTTTAAATGATAAGAAGTTAGTGGTCGGTCCACTTTACAAATCAGACGCATTGAACAAAAAAGTTATTCACTTACTTTATCTTGAAGAAGGTGATATGTCGCATTACTGTTTGATAAAGGATCTGTCGCGTCTTGTTAGAAGTCAAATTACTAAGCATTGTAACAAATTGCACTTTTGCGATCATTGTTTACAATTTTTCAACTCGAACGATCAGTTATGTTCTCATATCTGCGGAGGTGTGGCTACCGAATTACCTCCAAAAGGTTCCTTTATAGAATTTAAAAATTATGACCGAAAGCAAAACGTTCCTTTTGTTGTTTATGCAGATTTTGAAGCTATGCTCGAAACTTACGATAGTTGCGAACCCGATCCGTTAAAATCTTCTACAGTGACTCAACAGCGACATGTACCTGTAGCTTTTGCCTATCACCTCGTTTGTACAGTAGATTCACGATACAACCACATAACCTCATATAGAGGACGTGATTGTGCTGATAAGTTTGTTAAATCTATTTGTGACGATGCAAAGAAAATCAGCGAAATATTAAATAAAAACGTGCCTATGGTTTTTACTGATACTGATGCTTATAATTATGAGAACGCAGAGACTTGTCACATTTGCGAGGGTCTAATAACAGTAGATAAAGTTCGTGATCATTGTCATTTGACAGGACAGTTCCGTGGCGCTGCTCATAGTTACTGTAATTTAAAATATCAAGTACCAAAGTTCTTGCCTGTTGTCTTTCATAACCTGTCTGGTTATGATTGTCATCTTTTTATCAAAGAATTAGGGAAAGCCCCTGGGTCTATTAAGGTAATACCGAAAACAAAAGAAAACTATATTTCTTTCACAAAGTTTATTCCGATTTCTGGACAAGATTATTTTCAAATAAGATTTGTGGATTCATTCAAGTTTTTGGGGACAAGCATAGAAAAGTTAGCCGCAACCATGAAAAAGGATGAATTTAGATACTTAAAATCTTACTATCCTGATGAAAAACACTTTAATCTGCTCACTCGAAAAGGAGTGTATCCATATGATTACATGTCTAGTTGGGAACGATATGCTGATACCTGTTTACCGTCTAAAGACCGTTTTTTTAACTCGCTTACGAATGAGTCAATTACCGATGAAGATTACGAACACGCTCGAGCGATGTGGCTTGAGTTTTCTATTAATAATATGGGTCAATTTACTGATTTGTATCTCGAGTCAGACGTCCTTTTGTTGACTGATATCTATGAAAATTTTAGATTAACATGTAAACAATATTATCAACTCGATCCCGCCTTTTATCTTACTGCACCAAGTCTTTCATTTGATGCAATGCTTTTAAAAACTCGCGTTCGGTTGGAACTTATAAGTGATTTAGAAATTTTTCGTTTGATACAACAAGGTATTAGAGGTGGCGTTTGCATGTGCTCCAAACGACACGCTAAAGCTAATCATAGATATCTGGAAACTTTTGACCCCTCTACGCCAAGCTCGTACATTATGTATTTAGATTGTAATAATTTGTACGGATATAGTATGTGTCAAACATTACCTCATTCAGACTTCAGATTTTTAAGCGATAGTGAAATTAAGAAGTTAGAGTTAAATATAATACACATTACGGATGACGCTGAAAATGGCTTTATTCTTGAGGTTGATTTATTTTATCCTCCAAATTTACACACCCAACACAATGATTTTCCATTTTGTCCTGAAAAAATTAAATCTCCCACAGGAAAAACAAAAAAATTAATACCCAACTTATATGACAAATATCACTACGTTATTCATTACGTTCACCTTAAAAAATGCTTAGAACATGGTTTGGTTTTAAGAAAAATCCATCGAGCTATAACTTTCAAACAAAGTAATTTTTTAAAACAATATATAGACCTTAATACTGAGCTGCGTCAAAGAGCTCAATCTGTTTTTGAACAAGATTTTTTTAAATTGTTAAATAATAGTATATTTGGAAAAACATTGGAAAACACAGAACAATGGGTAGATGTACGATTGGTAAATAAGTGGTCAGACATGAATAACCAAACAAAAAAATTTATTGGTGCCGAGAAGTTGATAGCGAACCCAAATTTTCACAGCGCATCAATATTTTCTGATGACCTAGTAGCAATACAAATGAAACGTTCAAGGGTTGTTCTAAACAAGCCGATCTACATTGGATTTGCTGTACTCGAACTTTCTAAAAGTCATATGTATGACTTCCATTACTCAGTAATAAAGCCATTTTACGAAAATCGTATTGAAGTATGTTATACTGATACTGATAGTTTTATTTACAATGTACAGACAGAAGATGTTTACAGAGATTTTAAAATGAATTTTCTAAAATATTTTGATACTAGCAGTTACGATTACAATAACAAGTTTGGTTTGCCAATTGTAAACAAAAAGATTCCTGGGTTGTTTAAGGACGAAATGGGTGGTAAGATAGTTAAGGAGTTTGTAGGGTTAAGGTCAAAGCTTTATTGTATTAAAACTTTAGACAGAACGATTAAAAAAGCAAAAGGAACAAAACGAAATGTAATTAAAAATTTGCATGCATCAGACTATAAACATGTCTTATACAATTGTGATGTCGTTCGAAAAAGAAACGTTTTGTTTAAAACAATCAAGCATGAAATATTTACTCAATCCGTAAATAAAATTGCTCTTTCAGCCAATGATGATAAGCGGTTGTTAGAATCAGATAAGGTGACAACCATCGCCTGGGGTAATCAGTCAATATTTGGTTGTACTGCTTAATTTTTTTCACTATTTCATAGAATGTAACTATTAATATAGAGTATTATAAAATATTAGGTAGAAATAAGATTGTTTAAATTATCCGTAGGATAATGATTATTATAATTATCTACGAAATTGTAAGCAATATTATGTAATAGATATGTATTAATATTAAGTAAATATGAATACAGTGTAAGTTAATTTTAGTGTTTTCTGAAATATAAATAAATTTTAAATTACATTAAAACCAAGAGTTTTATTTGACTTTTCACTTTGATACAAATACAATGTTGCTGTTTGAACATGTACCGACATGTTTCATTATAATCACAATAATAACATATAACATTACAACATAGAAATATGATCATCAGTCTCCGTGCTTGTACAAACAGTAACATGTTTAGACATGTTCCAACTTGGAAACTTCAACACATAGGCACTGTAGTTTTGTTTAGCTCCTCGAACAGTCATTACCGAGACGCGCTCTACCGAGGTACTGTCATCAGCTTCGTATCGATTTGGAATTGTAAGCATGCATTTTTAATTTGTTAAGTACCTACTATTATTCTGATAAGTGAACCGATTATAATTTTTTGATTGTTTCAGATCATGTCTACTCCTAGTGATATATATGAACAATGCGCACAAGATCCTCTAGAAGGGTTTAGTCAAGAATTTCCTGAAGTCAGCAAAAGGAAAAAGTCCAGAAAGCTGCAGCCAACGTTGCTTTCACAAACCACACAAGCCGCCTTTGAAGAGGTGTTTAACAAGAACGAAGATGGAGCATGCAGTTCATTGAGCAAGCAGAGTGTTAAAAAGAGGAGCTTTGGCACCACATTCGTAGCCAGCAGGGAGCCGTTAAGGAAAACAACAAAGCTAATTAAACTTAGCATTACTGACGTAAGCAATCCAGAAAATTCGTTGGTGTTAGTGAAGGCTCAATATCCTGTTAAGGATGGAAGTGCAACAGATCATATTTTGGATGATGCTGAGGCATTAATTAACAAAATTTCAAAAACAATATGCGGCTATAGTGCATGTTTATACATGTAAAATTTATAAGTAAGATGAAGAAAATAACGTAGAGGAAGACAAAGTATGTTGGCAATCCAAGTCGATAGCGCTAGTGACGGCTCAATATCCAGTTCAGGATGAAAGTGCTACAAATAATATTTTGGATGGTACTGAAGCATTAATTAACAAAATTTCAACGACAGTATAACGGCTATGTGTAAAATTTGTTATTTGTTTATGTAAGATGACTATATTTATATTCATATATGTTTTCGTAATAAAACAATGGTCTAATAAAATCGGTGTTTTCATAATACTATACGAGGGTAAGGTTTAGTAAAAAACCAAGTTATTATTAATTATTTTTAATGAAAAAATTAAAAGTGATAGATTTCAATTACTAAAATAGTTTTCTAAATAACATAATTTTAAACAAGTTACATTTTTTAACGCACAATATTTCTTATGATTAACACAGTTATGGTTGAATAAATCAGTACAGTACACTTTATGTAACGTAGAAAAGTTTGAAAAGCTTATTTCTTCAAGTTTCTTGCTTAAATCTATAACTTCGCAATTAGAGCATAATTCTTTGATCCACTTGATTTTTTCGATTCCTTTTACTAGGACCTTTTTATGTTCTAAATAAGGGACGATGACTCGTTGAAACTCTCTATAATCTATATAGCCTTCATTCCAGTAAATACCTCTGTTACGTTGCAACCACTGAACTTGCTTTTTTTCTTCGAATGTTAAAAAATTATAGGAGTATGGTGGTTTAACTAAAAATGTTTGTGTTTGGTATTTTGTTGCAATTGCCACTTCTTTAACAATGAATTTATTATTCGCATCTTTAAAACCTTGAAGATCGGCTATTATAATGTCAGGATTCATGATAGTTTTTTCACCGTGCTGCTGAGTGGTTTATACTCGATAATGCAATCGTTGAGTATAAGACAGTAGGCTGAAGTTTGATCAGGTATCTCAGAATCTGCTTCGAGTTCAACGCGTACGTCGACAACAGGCCCTGACTTCAAATTGTCAATTTGTCTGGAGCAATCGATAACGAACAATGGCGTTAAATCTTTGAATTGCTTAGGGCTTAGCAAAGCTTCTGATCGCCTTCCATAATACGACTGTTGAAATCTTGCGTATTGCTCGTATATTAAAGCAAATCTGTCATTTGCAAAGTTTATATTTAAATTTTCATATGGAAAGTAAGTTGAGTTAAGGTACACCTTGACGTTACTTAGGTTACAATGATCGAACTGCGCCATATCAGAACTTGCATTGTTCTTTCGGTTCGTTTGCAATCCAATAATTACATATCGTGGTTTTTCTATTTGAGATGCAGTTTTTATTGACCACGTATGTTTAGTGGTTTTAGGTAAAGCTGGATATTCATACAAATCCCAATTTCTAAATACAATCTGGAGTGGTCGGTCTTTTTCTAAATACTTGAGAAGATTAATCTTTTCTCTATCTGAAACTCTTACGTGTGGTACCCGCCAAATTATTTTATTTATAATTACGTCTTCAATAACCTCATCGTTGTTAAGTTTAACAGCGTTTAAATTTGTGTTGCTTCGTAACAATATCAATTCGTGCCGACAATTGATCACAACTTTTTGATAATCTTCAGCGAAGCCAAGTATATTTTTGAGGGGAATGGAAACTACGAAACTGCCTCGGTGAGTATTTGTAATACCGCCTATATCCCAGCCCCAGGCTCTTGACATTTTAGATTCACTCTCATTCATTGAAACCAACGCTTTCATTGTAGTACTTATTCCTGCGTTTTTTATTTTATCTATTTCAACTCCGTTTAACTCATACCGAATATCTTGAAATAGGTAAAGAAGAGAATTATTTGTAAAATTTACAGTGTTTACTTGCTCTTTAGTATCTCGTTTTTTAACATCAACTTGTCCTTCCAAGTATAAAGTGCTCGCTGATGGCAATATGTACAAATCTTGTTGGTTGATCGGAATGCGTATTTCATCATTCCTGTTGAAACTTGTTACATATGGTTTATATGAATGGAATTCGACCCCTTCAACGGAATTGTCGTAAGATGGAACAGATAAAACGTCTAAGATATTCATTTTAATAATCCGATTAATTTAAGGAATGCTTTATTATCTTTATTTAACTTATTTTTTTTCCTACAAGATGTTTTGTTGAGGGTTACTCGCGCAGAACTGACGATTTTTGATTTTCGAATTAACTTATTTTTTTTCCTATAAGGAGATGTTTTGTTGAGGGTTACTCGCGCAGAACTGATGGTTTTTGATTTTCGAGGCACGTATTTATTGTAATCAATCATTATTTTTACTAATGTTTCTCAAATGCAAAAAAAGTTGCACTTCTTCACCACGTAAATTGACTAAGTTATTATTTATGTCCAAAAATCTAATATGGATGCAGTTGATATTACTTTGATTGATTCGGAAATATATCGCGTTTTTAGGGGCTTCGATGATTCTATATCCAGGCGGCACGTTAGGTGCAAATTCGTAAACAATATGGCTTGGTTCACCGTTTATATATGATCCACTCACTATATCACATTCGACTCTCACCACGGTCGTAGGCAAAATGTTCACTGGCAGATGTGAAACATGCCATTTATTTGCTTTCAGAAACTTATTTCCATAGCCCAGCAAATTTCCTAGAGAATCTGTCTTGGTAAAATCAATATCTTTGGTGCAGTGTATGGATATTTTTAATGTGTTGTTATTACAGTGAAGTTGAAATGTTGCGTCTTTTATTTCTGATTTTATATAGTCACTGATATCTTGCAATTCATAGGCTCCTTCCGGTAGAGTAATTACTTCATTAGTACCATAGTAAAATTTATTATTTCTATAGTCAATATTTGGAATTGAATTAAATGTAGATAAATATAACAGAGCACACTCATATTCTCCATTAAGTTGTAGGGTGGGAGAGTAATAAGTAGTTAAAATTGATGAGTTTCCCGTAATTGATAGTGTTAAAGACATTTTGCAAATGACATGACTAAAACAAAATTTAATGTTTTATACTTTTTTATTCCAAAATTTCCATAAATATTTTAAACATAAATGACCACAATTAACAGTGTTAAATTTTTGGTATCTTGTATAATTATAAAAAATGTTCATATTTTTTAAATACTTCACTAATTCAAATGGCGGTTTCAAATCACCATAACTATCAAAGTATTCACAATAATTATTTCGTTTTGCATATGCTACCCAATGTGTTCCTTCATTCTTCGAATCATCTAGGTTAACAATACCACATTCAATCTTCCTCGGACTTCTGGGTAATTCATCTTTCATGTAAACACCTCGGAAATGCGGAATATCTGCAGCGTACTTCAAAATGTCTACATTTGTCAAAGCACGATTAGGTAGCGTAGTTAGTTTTTTGAAGCTTTTATGTATAAACCTTTCCCACTTTTGTAAGGCTTTATGTATAAGCCTTTTCCCAGTGCTATAGCCTCCATGGTTTTATTATGACGCTCTGTCTCCTGCAAATTCTTTTGAGCAGATTTATAATCATTCACAGTTTTTGCAATTCCAGACGCTCCTCCCGCCAGAGCGCCTAGAGCTGATAAACCCGCAAATATTGGGATAAGTGGTAATATTCCTCCGGTTTTTGGTATTGGTATCACTCGAGGTAATTTGATTTGACGAGCTAGCGGAATCATTCTTTTAGCAGCTGCATAAGACAGGTTTATCAGCGTTTTACGGTTTTTTGGTTTTAGCTTTTTAACATGTGAACGAATTTTCGTGACAAAATGTTTGAATGATTTAACTCCCCAACCCGATTTTACTTTAGCTTTCATCGCTTTACTAACCAGCCATGAGACCAATTTTTCACCTTTCCCTGCATCCTTTGCTTCTAACCTCTTTTTAGCCATGTCTAACAATTGTAAATCCGCTTTGTGACGATTAGGTAAATCTGTGTTATTGGCGTAGGCGATATCGTGGTGCATGCAGGCTTCGTCCAACTTGTTAACCCCGCGATCACCTCTTTGTAAACGTTTCTGAAGTTTTGTTCCTGGTCCACAGTAATTATACCCAGGTATATGAATCTCAAAAGGTAAGTTATTTATTAAATTGTTAACGAGTCCACCACCATGCATGACTCGTATTAAAATGACTAAAGTAACGATACTGTTTATAGTTTTATATCTTCTTAACTTAACAATGTGGATTTATCAATCCAGCTGTTTTCATCAGGAGGTAACCCTAACCATTTAACGAATATCTTACTCCCTTTCTTTTTCAACACTTTTTCTATTAAATACACATTAGGATAGTTAGTCTTCTGCAGTTCTTGTTCATAAAAACTTCCTAAAATAGGCTGCTTACGTTGATCTTCAATGTGGTACGTTTGTGGAATGGTATTATTTACTTTCTTTACAGTAAATAATTCTGTAGACCAATTAGGAGTATATCCCTTTTCAAAACAATTTTTGTATTTACTAATACGAACGCAATCCCCAGCCTTAAATTTAGATTTTTGTGGTACAGATGGAAAAGAGTGTAATTTATTAATATTTCTTTTTACGTCTGGTTCTATAGTTTTATTAATTTCTGCAGGCTTAAAACCAGTGGTGCGATGTTTTGTGGTGTTATAAGACTGCATAATATTATTCAAAGTTTTGTCAGACCATTTATAACTCCCAATCAGACTAAAGTGTTTGAACAGTCTTTGCTTTATAGTTTTGATAAGACGTTCAACAATTGAAGCTTTTTTTATAGAAAACGTCGAATAATGGGTAATTTTATTCGTCTTCATAAGCTTTTGAAACGAATCGTTGTAGAACTCGTTCCCCATATCGGTTTGCAAATTGTATGGCCTTCTTTGGCTTCGGATTAAAATATGTTTAAAAGCTTGAGTTACATCAAGTTTTTTCTTTGATTTCAACGGTTCAGCCCAGGCATACTTTGTAAAGCAATCTATTACTATAAGGATATATTTATTGTTGTTGTTATATTTTCGAAGAGATTGCATATCTATCAAATCGGCTTGCCACAAATCATCGATTCCCTTAAGAAAAACAGGACGTCTTGTAAAGTTTTTTCGAGCGGCTTTGTGGATTTCATTGACTACTTCCTGTTTTGTCATTTTGTAATGCACTTTAAATCTAGTTGTCCACCCCGTTCTTATTAAGTTTCTCTTCCAACTGATTTACTAACCCTAAAGACGTTGCTTTTAAAGTAGACTCATCAATTTGAGAACGTAAGTTGTCAATAAGGCCATTGAATTCTTTAAACATCTTGGTGTTTAGTTGGTCTACATACTCCTTGTTAACAGCATCATCTGCTTCTACTGGATGTTTGATGCCTCTCAGTCTAGCTGTTTGTAAATCATAATCTCCATTATGAGATCTCAACAAAGCATTGTATGCTTTTAAAGTAGATGTAACGGTATTTGTAATGTCAATTATAATTTGTGAACGCATATTTTCAACAAGGTTATTGAGTTCTTTTATAATCATATCATGTAATTGATCGACATACTCTTTATTAACCGCATCGTATGCTTCTATAGGAAATTTGATGCCTCTTAGTCTAGCTGTTTTTAGATCATAATCACCATTTTCAGATTTCATTAACACCTTGTCATTAAATGTAAACTCTGACAAACGTATTCTTTTATGAATATGATGACCAAATTTGTCTATACTCATATTTTAAGGTAGGACCTGCTACTTAGGGAGGCTAAATATAAAATGAAACTAATCGTTAGTAATGCACATATTTATTTTATTTAGGCATTAATGAGTCCACTTTCACGCAATTCTTCTATGATAGAAATGATTTCATTGTCAAGTCCGGTGTTACCAGCTTCTCGTGATGCTATCAATAGTTTTAATCGTTCCACCAATTCATTAGGATCGTCCCAGTATACTAAGTCGACATCTTTTCGTATTTTTTTCATTGACGGTAAGCCTTCTCCTTTCGTTTGTTTTATATTAAACAGAGGTCTAATGATTTGTACGTATTTTTGTCCTTTATTACTTTTGATGGGTTTTTTTGCATCGTAATCTCGACGGTGAGCGTTTGTGTTCATTAACATAGTTTTGTAATTTTTCAAGTCGCTATCCGTAATTAATTTTAAATCGATATCTTTTTTAAGCAACAATTGTTTTAAGCCAGGAGTGGTAGCGTACTTATGTCCAGCTACAGATATAAATCGATCACCGATCGTTATAGGAGATGAACCTAACATAAGTTTTCCTTTTTCTGATCTAACACCAAATACAACATCATCTAACGCCTCTGAAGACACAGACCATGACGAGGTATTTTTATCATCGAGAGTTGTATCAATAACGGATGAAACTGAGGGGTCTGTGTCTAAATCAGATTCTGAATTATCTGTATAATAATTATCACTGCTCTCATCCTTGGTGTCTTTAACAGTACCGGTGTTATGGTTGGTGTCGCCTTCAGATTTTTCAATCAGCTTTTGTTTTGTTGCTTTTTCATTAGCTTTCGTAAATTGAGCAAGAGGTTCTGTGACCGGCTTGAACACGGTTTCCAATGCACGTTTATTTTCAATTTCGACATTTCTCATTTTTCGCACCTTTTTCTTAACTGCTTCTGCAGCATCAACAATTCGTCTTTTTAATGATTTTTCCATTATAACCGGACGAGTCGTTAATGATTTAGCATCCGATAATGAATGAAGTTTAAAACATGCGTTCCTCTATTTAAAGGTATTATTTATGTTCTTTGTTGGTCGAACACCACAAAAGTGTCTAATTTGTTTCTATAGCAACCATTATTTTTAGTACAATCCTTGTTTATAACCAAATAGTTGTAAGGACTCATCCAAATCTTTGAACACATTTCGCGAAATTGACCCCACGTCATGTCTGTATTAACGTGCTCATCATAAACATGTTTCATATTGGTTTCATCTTGTTTAAAAAGTATAATTAAATTCGCGTTATCTCTCACTAACTGTTTAGGGATTTTACTATATGTTTGGTTGAGATAAAAACAATCAATATATTTGTGTCTGCCCATTGCAAAGTAATCTCGTATGTTATTTTGATTTTCACATGCAACGTCGTCAAATACAATCACGGAGTAGGGTTTAGCATCTTGTAGACTTAAAACTTCATCTTTATCACGATACTTTTCAAATAAAACATTTGGAACTCGTTCCAAAACCTTTTCTAAAAACACATATTTTGGTTGTTGTAATGTTTTAGAATAAACATACACATTTCGATAATGTAACCCGTTTTCGTGCAAAAGTAGTCCAATCATCAAATTTGTTTTCCCACAGCTCGACGGTCCACAAATGATGCATCGTACAGTGCTAGGTAGAAGACTTCCATGACGTGACATGGTATTTTTTACTTCGACAAAAACATTATCAATATTTAACGATTGTGACTGTTTAACAAACTTCATGATGCACGTGTCAAGTCAGTAGTGTGGTATTTCGTTAGTTACATTTATTTTTAAGTCAAAACATGAGAACTACCAGACGTCTGATCGTTTCATGGTATGGATTTCGCTGTATTATCATTCCACAGATAAATCTTTTGTAATTGATCTGACATCTGACAAATGAAGATCTTTTTGATTGTGTGGTCCAGGGCCTGGACCACTGGAATGATTTTGCGAGCGATAATTGTTTTTGCATGATCGATCCGACAAGTGAATCATTTTGATTGGTATATATTGTATGGTCTGGACCATCGGAGTGATTTCGCGAGCGAGCACGTGCTCGCTCATTGCGAAAGAACGAAGTGGTCCAGAACATACAATATATACCTACTATAGTACAAAAGTTAATGTAGCTAGTCTGTGTGAATGTGAGTTTGTTTGTTCATTACGCTTTAACGGCTCAACCGATCATCATGTCAGGGGTACAGAGAAGTACGTACGGTACTTTTTATCGCAGAATTCCTGCGGTAACTCTGAAATTATAGCGGTTAAATGCGCGGGGCACAGCTACTTATCCTGCGGAAATTCCGGGGGGAAAAATATCCTATGTGCTTCTCTGAACCCCTGACAATGTGTACGCAAAATTCCATGATGATCGATTGTGTAGTTAAGGCGTGAAAGCGTAAAAGACAGACAGAGTTACTTTCGCATTTATAATATTAGTAGAGACTTATTACTTACTATTTACTTTTACCGCCGTTCCACGGCACATACTGAGTGGTAGTCATTTCGTTACTTACCGCCGCACTCAGAGTCGACTTTAATGATTACTTAGTTAAGTATAGATTTTTAAAACAAAACTGCCGCAATCAGAGACGTTCAGTAAATTAATGTTAATTGGCAATTTAACTAATTAAGTTACATCTCGTTAAATGCCAATTAACATTAACTTACTGAACGTCTCTGATTGCGGCAGTTTTGTTTCAAAGATCTATACTTAATTAAGTAATCATTAAAGTCGACTCCGAGTGCGGCCGTTAGTCTATTTTAAAAATTAAACGTCACACAGTGTTTCACATATCATTTCGTAGCAAACAAACTTGGTGCCAAACAACTTGTAGAGATAGTGACCTGGTCCAGCATGAGGTAGGGCAGCTTGGCGGGCGCGGCGGCCGGCGAGCGCAGCTCCTGGTAGTGCTCGAGCAGCGGCGGCAGCAGGTGCGGCGCCTCCTCGCGCCGCGACTCGATCACCTGCGGGGCGGCATCAGTTGAGGATAGAGTGGCATCAGTCGGGGTGGCGCGGCATCAGATGAGGATAGAGTGGCATTAGTTAGAGTGATGCGGCATCAGTTGAGGATAGAGTGCCATCAGTCGGGGTGATGCGGCCTCAGTTGAGGATAGAGTGCCATCAGTCGGGGTGACGCGGCATTAGTTGAGGATAGATGAGCATGAGTCGGGGTGGTGTGGCATTGGTTGGAGAATGAAAATATACTAGCATTTGTCAGGATGACGTGTCATCAGTTGAGGATAGACTAGCGTTAGTTGAGAATAGACTAGCATTAGTTGAGGATAGATAAGCATTAGTTAGGGTGATGCAGCATCAGTTAAGGATAGAGTAGTATTTGTCGGGGTGACGCAGCGTTAATTAAGTTGGTAGCGTAGCATTACGCGGCATCAGTTGAGGATGGACTAGCATCAGTCGGGGTGACGCCGTGAGGTGTGCAGCGAGTAGTTGTCAGTCTCCCACTCCTAACTCCACTCGTTGCGCGTGGAGTTGGGAGTGTTTCGAATTGAGGTGTGTAAGGAAGAGTGAGTAATGGCCAGTCGGCTGTACAGTGTACATTGTACAACCCACCTTGCTGACGTAGTCGGCGAGGTGCGGCAGCGGCAGCACGTGCGGCAGCAGCGCCGCCAGCGCCAGCGCCAGCGCCGCCAGCTGGCACTGCGCCGCCGACGACACCACCGGGTTCGACAGCGCCGACTGCTGGATGCTGCGCGGCCGCCGACAGATGTACATACATACATACATACACAAGCTACTCCACCCGCGATACGTTAGGGGTTCCCGCCGGAATTCCGGGATCAAAAGTACCCTATGTCCTTCTCTGTACCCCTGACAATGTGCATGCAAAATTTCATGATTATCAATGGAGCCGTTAAGACGTAAAAGCGTAACAAACAAAGTCACTTTCGCATTTATAACTATTTGACTACCCGACTGGCGCGGTAAGTCGCAAAAACAAACTGACTATCGCTTTATAATAAACTAGCTGTAGCTGTTCGGAGTTCCCGTGGGAATTTGGGGATAAAAGTACCCAGATGTCCAGAACTACTGCAGCTTCCTATAACTATAAGAATTTTCAAAATCGGTTCAGTAAATCCAGAGATTACCCCCTACGGCACAAACTCACAAACTTTAACTCTTTATAATATTAGTATAGATAGTAAGGACTAGCCCTAGTTACCCCGCGTTTGCAGTCGCTGAATTTCGAAATTCCCGCGGGAATTCTGAATAAAAGTAGTCTAGGTATATACTTTTCACACATAAGTTCCCCACAAGTCCCCCCCGCCCCCACACGACACTCACGCCAGGATCAGCTGCAGCATGTCGCAGACCGTCTCCTCGGAGGACACCTCGATGCAGAGCAGCGCCAGGGTCGTGTAGATCGCTTCGATGTTTTCCAGCGTGTTCGATTCCAGTTGCAATCCTGAGACAATTAAACATTGTAATAACAACATAACTTCGAACAAAACATTAAGGGTACCCTCGACTCATCATGACTCACCTTCGTACAGCGAGCCGAAGATCGCGTATCCATGCTTGCTGATGAATATCAGGTCGGGGCGCGAACACTTCTCGATGATCAGCCCGAGCTCCGCATAGTGCACCCTGTTCATCAATAAGTGAGGTTAAATGTACTGATCTCCTCACTACATATTTACTCACCATCCCTCACTCCTTATTTACTCATCCGCCGTCACTACCCACTCACCCTCACTCCTTATTCACTCACGCGCCGTCACTACCCACTCACCCTCACTCCTTATTTACTCACCCACCGTCACTACCCACTCACCCTAACTTCTTATTCACTCACTCGCCGTGACTACCCACTCACTCTCACTTCTTATTCACTCACCCGCCGTCATTACCCACTCACCCTCACTCCTTATTCACTCACCCGCCGTCACTACCCACTCACCCTCACTCCTTATTCACTCACCCGCCGTGACTACCCACTCACTCTCACTCCTTATTCACTCACCCGCCGTCACTACCCACTCGCCCTCACTCCTTATTTACTCACCCGCCGTGACTACCCACTCACTCTCACTCCTTATTCACTCACCCGCCGTCACTACCCACTCACCCTCACTCCTTATTCACTCACCCGCCGTCACTACCCACTCACCCTCACTCCTCATTCCCTCACTACCCACTCCCTCCCGCCCTACTCACGTGGGCGTCTGCAGGCGCGGCGCGTTCCCGTGCCTGTCAAGCAGCGTGTGCAGGATGCGCTGCAGCAGCGCCCTGGTGCGGGGCTCCGCGCCCCCACCCCCGCCGCCCCCGCCGCCGGCCCCGGCGCCCCCCGCGCCCCCCACCCGCAACAGAGCCTCCAGGAAGGCAGCGGGGAAAGCCTTGCTGAGCTCCGTCGTTTTGTACGTGTTGCCCACCTGAAGAACGGAACAAATCGTAGGTACATCGTACGACGACCCGCTGCTCGTTTCTATCTACAGCTGTCTGTCACCTCGCCTTGGAAAGGTTGCCTTTAGCAATAAGGTCGCCTTTCTCTCTGCCCTTTATCTACTATCTTTAAACGTTTTCAAATTCTTGTATATTTATGGTATACATATGTATATAATCTGGATCTCGGAAACGGCTCCAACGATTTTCATGAAATTTTGTATGCAGGGGGTTTCGCGGGCGATTAATCGATCTAGCTAGGTTTCATTTTTAGAAAAAGTCGTTTTATTTGTGTTTTCAGGCAATGAAAAATGAGTGTTTGTTTTTCTACTTGACAACAGATGGCGCTATACACAACGAGTGAAGCTCGGTGACCCAGATATTTTTTATTTTATTCGTCTAATTTTTTGTGTTCATCGCTATCGTTATTACAAAATCTCCATTTATCCTATTTTGGACGTCCGTACGTAGTCAGTACCGTTTGCCGCAGACGATTTGTTTTCCTGTTACCCGAAATGTTAGTCAAACCGCCGCACTCAGAGTCGACTTTAATGATTACTTAGTTAAGTATAGATTTTTAAAACAAAATTGCCGCAATCAGAGACGTTCAGTAAATTAATGTTAATTGGCATTTAATGAGATGTAACTTAATTAGTTAAATGCTAATTATCATTAATTTATTAAACTTGTCTGATTGCGGCAGTTTTGTTTTAAAAATCTATACTTAACTAAGTAATCATTAAAGTCGACTCTGAGTGCGGCCGAAAATCCGCAATTAAAACTCACATTAGTGCTGCAAAAAGGTACTCACCTTCAACAAAGACTTGAGCAGTATGCTCTGCAGCATCGCGTCAGCCCTGGTGGCCTTCCCGGCGCGCTGGTTGCCCGGTATCTTGCTGACGATGAACATCATGATATCTATTTTCTGGAAGTCGGGCAAATGGTCCGCGAACTCCCCCAGAGCGTTGATCAAAGCCTCCTGATACAACTTCTCGTCGGATTCTTTCTGTCAGCGAAACAAAAAAGTGGGCTTAGAGTATTTTAATAATAATAATAATCCACATCACAACACACAGATCTACTTGATCCCACAGTAAGCTATAAGCTTGTGTCGTGGAAACCAAGCGAACGTGGTATAATATATAATTATTACATATTATACTAACTGTGCCCCACGGTATCACCCGCGTGAGTTTCGGAATTCCCGTAGGAACTCCCTTTAGGGGGATGAAAAATAGATAGTAGCTGATTCTCAGGCTTACTGAATATGCATAAAAAATTTTATGAGAATCGGTCAAGCCGTTTCGGAGGAGTATGGGAACGAACATTGTGACACGAGAATTTTATATATTAGAGATATTACATATACTATGGATATATTATAAACAAAGTAGAACCCTGTGTTCATCACACAACATGCACCCCCACCGGGAATCGAACCCGGTACCCCTTGATTAGCGGGCAGGCATGGTGACCTACTGCGCCAATCGGGTGGTCATATTTGAGTTTATCCTGTTTATCTATGAATTGATTTTATTCGACCATTTGAGTTTTGAAAGGCAGTGAAAGGTAAAAGGCTCTTCTGCCTTGACTCACCTCAGAGTCACGAGCGACCGAAGCCCTCAGATTGGTTAACAGATTGTTGATGATTTCCAACACCGAAGGCCCTGAAAATCAATAAAGAAACCTTGTTAGGTAAAAACGAATCATCAAAATATGTTTTACCGTTAGTTACCCACCCCTCATCACCTCATTTTTTTTTTCAGAAAAATAGATTAGCTAAATTTCATCCAAATCCGTTCGGCCGTATCATGCATGTTGAGTACATCCTACTAGAAGTGAATACAGCATGCGATAATGTTTTTATTTTTTGTCTTAGGGCAAGTGGTACACCTTATGGTGAGTGATTACCGCCGCCCATGGACATCTGCAACACCAGAAGGTATGCAGGTGCGTTGCCGATGCCGACCTGGAATGGGGATGGGAACTGGCTTTCAAGACAGAAAATTTGGTATTAAGAAAAGGACCGGAGAAAACTCCCCACTTCTCCCACTCACCCCTATTTCTCTTTCCATTTCTCCTCACTGACTCACATCCGCACTCCCCCATATTCTCCTCGCACACACCCCCTTTCCTCCCACGCACCTCCTTTCCTCCCACACGCCCCCTTTCCTCCCGCACACTCCCGCCTCCCCGCACTCACCGACGCTGTCCCCGGCGGCGATGGCGACGATGTTGCTGAGCACGCCGGCGCGCGCGGCCCGCACCCGGCTGCGCGCGCGCGCGTCCGCGCCGCCGCCCGCCTCCGCGTCCAGGTGCTGCATCAGCGCCTCCACCACGCTGTACGAGTACTGCGCCTGGAGCCCCGCACACAACAGAGCGTCATAGCGACCGCTCGGTACGACCGGCGACGCGTCATATCCTGCCCCCTTAGCCTAGTTGACTATCTACGATCGTTAACGCTATAGAAAACTAAGGCAAGCTCGCTATGTCACGTGCTCACGAAAAATTGTGACGTCCAGAACGAGAAGGCTTTAAGATCCCGCTCCTCCACTGCCATCGAGGTCTTTAGGGAGTAGAGGAAAGATCACAGCATGGGTACGGTTCAAAAGAACCTAAGAGTCGAAGTACCGAGGCTTCATATGCCCACCCATTGCTTAAGATAAAAGTCACCTTCCATATGATGATGTGACTCACCTGAATGGAGAACATGATGATCTTGAAGGTGTGGACGGCGAAGTCGTTCGGCACCCACAACTCGTGTCGGTCAAAATGGCTATAAGTGAAGAAAACAGAGGATATCGTTATTATATTGCGAATCAGCAGGATTATCTCTATGAAGTGATACTATTCCCCAACTTTTTAGTTTTAACATTCTCAAGTATTTTCTCCCCACTAAATTTTGCTTACGCAATACACTCACTTCATACTCCCCCTCACTCCCTCTACACTGCTCCTCCACCCGCTTTATTTAGTTTCTACTTACACTATACACTCACTTCATACTCCCCCTCACTCCCTCAACAGACTCAACACTGCTCCTCCACCCACACTCTCTAGTTTCTACTTACACTATACACTCCATACTCCCCCTCACTCCCTCAACTCCTCTGCTCCTCGACTTATACTCCCTACTTTTTAAGTTACCCTATATATACTTTACTTCTTCTTCGTCTTCATTTCCCTACTCACACACCTAATTTTATATTAACACGTATATTAGTAACTCACTTGACTCTCAACTTTCCATACACTCTCCATTTCAGCTTACACTATGCACAATTCACAGTTCCTTTACTCCGCCCTTTACTCCAGTCGACCCCCCTCTCCCCCCACTCACGTGATGACGGGGCGCAGCACGCTGCGGATGTGCCCAAAGGAGGCGCGCCCCACCAGCTCGCGCAGGCACGCTTCGGCCAGCCGCGGGGGATCCTCCTCGGCGCCCTCCCTTCCATCAGTCGCCATACAAGACAGCGTCTCGTATTTTTCTGCACTCTTTTAAAAAAAACTCGAAATAAAGTTGCTAGATGTTTTTTATGTCATAAGACGGGCAGGTGGCACACCTGATGGTATGGTGACTACCGCGACCCATGGACATGTGCAACACCATAGGGCATGCAGGTGCGTTGCCGACCTGGAATGGGGATGGGAACTGGCTTTCAAGTGAGGCCGGTAGGTGCTTGGCGAGATGCACGCAAAATCCTACGAAGTCTTCTTCATTCTCAACATTTCTTCGCCCATTGATATCTCTTTTCCACTTAGCCTTAACTGCGACACATGGAACCCTTGGTATTATGGAAAACAAGTGAGTATAACTAATGTAAGGGTGGGGAAGCTAAGAAAACTTATGCACTTTTTAGTGCAAACACATGTGTTTACTTTCATTTCCTAAACATATTGAATAGACGTGACTTAAACATACCTGCATATTATACAGCAGCGAAGGCACTATCTTGTCCATGTGTTGGGCCTCCCATATGTTCTCGACTAAATCATCAGAAACAGTCTTACGGATCACGCCCTGAAGGGAAATTACCATAAATAAGCGAGCGAGTAACCATGGATCACTATATCGTCTTTTATCTTTGGTTGCATCCTTCCCACTTTAAAAATAAACAACAAAAAACCGCCTCGATCTCATTTATCGGGACTTCGGGAGATAAGCATTCGAAAAGTAGATTCGCTAAGATTTTAAATAGCTATCCGCCGCACTCAGAGTCGACTTTAATGATTACTTAGTTAAGTATAGATTTTTAAAACAAAAGCCACAATCAGACAAGTTTAATAAATTAATGTTAATTGGCATTTAACTAATTAAGTTACATCTTATTAAATGTCAATTAACATTAATTTACTGAACGTCTCTGATTGCGGCAGTTTTGTTTTAAAAATCTATACTTAACTAAGTAATCATTAAAGTCGACTCTGAGTGCGGCCGTATGAGATTTTAAAAGGGACAAATCAAAATTTTGGAAACCGGTTCAAAACGGTTGAACCAAATCGTCAAAAGGACATTCGGGGGAATGAGTTTTCAGGGAATTGGACACACAGAGAACGGACATTCAGGATCATTACACACACTTAGGCTAAGGCCACACTACAAAGAGCTCAAAGAAGCTTTGGTGGTTGATTAGTTTGGTTTAGATATTAGTGCTTATGCCGGTTATTACCTCGACTTAACTACGTATAACAGTCTATAGGCAGGATAATGAAACGACGGACCACTCTATATTTACTGTATTAGCTTAGAGTACACTATACCTAAACATCACCTAGTTTTCACCTATTATTACAATTGACACGAGCTTATTTACGCCCTATTCAAATTATATGGATAAGGTTACGAAACCACGACTGTTTTTACTTGCGGACGGGATGCGACTGGCGAGCTGTGAGCTGCGCCTGATTAACGTCGCCATCGATCCTATACAACGTGTTAATGAATTAACTGAAAACTAGAAAGTATTTTGCTCAGAATCAACTAGCGAATCGATCGCACTATGTTTTAATATAGGTTATATTTTTTTTTTTATCAGCCCATGTCTAAATTATTTATAATACAATATTAGGCGCGTACGCCGCCCGCAGCAAAAAAATTCGAACCAGTAGGCGCGGGCGAAGCGCTTGGAATTTCGTAGATAGGTCACCTCCAAACTAATGTTGAATAACTTTTAAAGTATAAATTTTTTCGACATAAAATTTATTTTAATCATATTATTGTTCATTTTTTTAAATGGGGTGTATCAGGTTTTTAGTTAATTCATTAACACGTTGTATAGTAAGTAGGATAGGATGACGTCACCACAAAGCCTTATAGAAGTCTAGCGACAGACCTGCAAGCCCTGTATTCCGGCCAAACGGATATTGTTCCTGGTGTTTTTGTCGCTGTGGTTGCTGTGGCACATCGCTGAAAACTTGGACACGAAGAAGTCGTAGCGTCGGTGGTACGAGGGCGTGTCCTCTTCAATGTTGGCGAAACGGACGAACTGTACGATAAAATTGATCAATGTGATCGGTAAAGAGAAAGACATAAAAATACTTTAATAATATAACTGTTGTATATTCACATGGTCCCAAAAGCTTGTACTATATGTATATGGGTATCAGAAAACTAATATCCCACCAAAAACATTTTCATGTAGACCATATGACAGGCACTGTCAAAAAGTTATCAGATCTCATGTAGAGCCAAGCTTATAACTCTACACAAGTACACACCCTAACTCTACAAAGCCTAACTTCTCAAACTACAACTTAGTGTGAATATTATGTGGCTTGGAACAAATGGATTTTGAGCTACAAATAAGAGCTTTCAATCAACACACACAACTAATCAACAGTTTTTTTATTTTCTATTTGAAACTCACACTCTGTGTAGCCAATATCTGCAGCTGAGGATCGGTCGACTCCAGCAGTTTCTGCACCATCTTCAGGAAGCTCTCCACGAAAAGGTTCAACGTCTGCGAGTGGCAAGCCATCAGGAGCTGGTCCATCGCCTCCATCGCTATTATTACGAACCTGTCGGAACATTTCTGAGGCTTCATGGCAATTTCAAATCGTCTGCAGTGCACGATTCTTATCTATACCTACACGTAAATAAAATAGAAGTGTCTGTTTGTAATTCCAAATTAACATCTTTTCACTAAATGCATTATGAAAGCATATACGGGGTACATACGAAAAAAAAAATATATTGAAAATTTTTCTCTGTCTGTCTGTTTGTTCCGGCTGATCTCTGAAAAGGCCGGACCGATTTTAACGGGACTATCATTGGCAGATAGCTGATGTTACAAGGAGTAACTTAAGCTACTTTCATTTTAGAAAAAAGAAAGTTCCCGCGGGTGAAACCGCGGGGCACAGCATATTTTGACTTTCATATATTATGATCTATCTTTAAATTGATAAGTAAATTGACAAGTATAGTAATTGTGACATCATGTCCCGTATCGATATCGACAAGTAATAAGTAGTTTTTAACGATCACGGATGATGCGATTGCAGTAATCTCTTCAGATAATATTATCTCTAGACTATAGACCTTAGAGATTAGAGTTACACTGAAGTTATAACTCCTATATTATTAACTATAATAATAAGAATAATAAATTCTATTGAACACAAATAAGCAGAGACTATAGCTGTAGTCGTAATGACAAACGTTCTCATATTGAAGTTAATAGTAATTTAAGGGCAGGATAAGTTAAAACGCAACATAAACTCCTGAAAATATGTAAAACTTGAAGTTAATGCATAGTTTTTAGATATTTTGAATGAAGCATCCTACAAATTATTCAATTTAGACCCTTAAGGACAGTAAAAACTTGACTAATTTGACGTCATTTGATCTCGACCTCTAAGTTACAAAATATAAATAGCTAAAAGTTCTACGGCAAATTGGCAATATTATGCCAAAAAACTATCCAAACATTTTTTTTTTCATTTTTAAATTATTATAAGACAATAAAGATTTCATAAAATTCAGAAATGTGCTATAGACACATTTTTGACACGTTTATGTACTTTAAGACTAATATCTACCTACACTAATAAGTTTTGTAAGTTTCGATGTAAGGGGTAAACTCTTGAATTTGTAAACCGATATAAAAAAATCTTCCATTAGTAGACAGCTGTAGTGTTCTTAAGAATCATAGGATACTTTCACTCCGATACGAAGACCAAAGGAATAGGGATGTGGACTACTTTTGAAAATCAAAATTCTAATTAGTCCGTCAGTTAGAAAATAAAAAAAACAATAGACACGTTATTTTTGGTTTTTCAATTAAATTAAAATCTACAGAGATAAAGCGCATTGAAGTTTAAGGTGAGAGGGTCGTGACGTCACTAACCGCTGAAACCGCCACACAAACTGTCAGAATATTGACGTCACGCGAAATTTCAACTCAATATATCGCCGTTATTTTTTGATCACGTAAAAAAAGAAAAAATACGTATACAATATTTTTTAATAATCTACAAGACGGACTAAAAAATCAAAATTTGTCAACATTGCCCATTCGCTTGGGGAACACTTAGAGCTGTAAACATTTTAAACTCACCCATGTCTCCTCCTATAAATATCTCTGGAGGCCTTCTGAAACAGATACTCCCCGATCCGGTCCAGCTTCTCTGGACTTGAGAGCGAGTAGAAAGTGAGCTTCTCCATGTTGGACTTGACCAGGCCATCCTGGGGCGATGCTGGGAATATGTTGTCCACTAGCCGCTTGTACCGGGGCCGTAGAGCCGAGCAGCAACCGCAGCAGCCTGGAGACGTTTGTAGTAAAAGAACTATTAACTAATTATCTCTTTACAACTTCTGCACTCCTGGTATAAATTCGTAATCACCGCGAGTAAACGTACATAAAACTCTTTACAGTTTCTGCACTCCTGGTATTTTAATCTAATTTACACTTTCTACCTTTCAGTGCAAGAGCGAATCAGATACGAGTTTTCTTGACAGAACCTCTGAGTTTTCAGCAGTCATCGTTTAAACACCCCTGAAGGTTAAACTTTTCTCTTTTTTATAACCTAAAATTTCAGGTATCTGAAAATCCTAGAAAGAGACAGAGTTGTCCACAGCTAAAGCGTTATAAAATTATAAAATGGGCATGTGGTCTAATTTTTATTTTTTAGTCCGTCTTGTAGATTATTAAAAAATATTGGACACGTATTTTTTCTTTTTTTACGTAATCAAAAATTAACGGCGATATATTGAGTTGAAATTTCGCGTGACGTCACTATTCTGACAGTTTGTATGGCGGTTTTAGCGGTTAGTGACGTCACGAGCCCCTCACCCTAAACTTTAATGCGCTTTATCTTTGTATATTTTAATTTATTTAAAAAAGCAAAAAAATACGTGTCTATTGTTTTTTTATTTTCTAACTGACGGACTAATTAGAATTTTGATATTCAAAAGTAGTCCACATCCCTATTAAAATAATAATTGAATACGATTTTATTGTCAGCTCAAGAAGCTACCTGTATATAACACTACCTTAAACCTTTAAGATTTCTGGAACAGCAAACTTGGACTTTACTGAACACTAGCAGTTCCCTGAGGTTTCATTATTTCGTTATTTCGGAGTTCTCGCGGGAATTACGGGACAAAAGTACACTATGTGAATGAAAACTTTCATGATTCACGCAACAAACAAACTTAAATTCGCATTGTATATTAGGATTTCAGAACAACAACAGTTATCCAGAAGAGAAGACGTTACAATATGTTTTCTTAACAAGAAAAGTACAAAATACCAAATATGGAATAGGAAATACAGACTTTACTAAAAATTTAAAGGTATCTTAATTTTGGAAAATTAAGGTCGAGAAAATATGACTCAAAGTTTATAGAACTTAGCAATAAGCACCGAGGTAGGTGGCGCATTTTTAACAATATAGCATCACAGAGAAGACTCAGGTTTGAAGAACATAAAGAATTTAATTTAAAGCTTGTTTTCACTCACATGTCAAATAAGCAGTCCTGCTTAGTATGAAACAAGTTCTGTGTGCCAATTTGCGAAATGGTAACATTTTATTAGGAAAAGAAAAAAAAACCTCAACTCGTTTGGCGTTTTTTTAATTATCCATTAAGTATAAAACAACCGGTTTCATAACTAAATACACAAGGACTTAGATCTTAATTAGATTGGGTATAATTTGGTAGGTATGAGACATTATTGTGTTGAGGTTCTATTTTTTAAAACTGTATGAAATCTGATACTAAGATGTTTCCCTCTAACTTCTGCTAAAACCTTGTGAGATTGTTCGCAATTTTTCTATGATTTTGTACAAGTTACATGTCAATCAATTCTAAAATGTTATAAAGGTTCAAAGTGTAAGTCAAGTTTTGTTCAAATTTGGCACTTTTTGACTTCGATAAATGACTTCACACCCATAAAATAATCCGCCCTTCACAGCTTCCTATAGAGATATAGTTGGAGAGAAGCTACACAACAAACTATGAAGAGTCTCTGCCCATCCCTCCGGGAATCAAGCGCGAGATGTGTGTATATGTATGTAGTAATTTAGGAACAAATATGCAACCTGCATCAAAAGGCAACCAGGCAGCGTACGCGACAGAAGTTTGATAGCTTGGGACCGAAGTCGTGCGCATATGCCTCTGCTGTTCCCAGCTCAATAAATGACGCATTTTTACTCACATTCGCAATTAAATTAGATATCAAGATGTAAAAAACACTAAAATATTAACATGGTTCTTCAAAACGACTGGCAACTTTGTTTTGAAAAAAAAGAGAAATAGAGACGGCTCGTGTATTATCTGTACCCTGCCTACTCTTTCGACACACGTCTTTTCTACTCATTTACAGCATTCATAACAAAACTCAAATATGCAGTACAAATAAAGACCGATTTTAGTTCCTATAGGTAATCGCATCTAATCATTAACTAGGTATCTCAATTCACACTCTATCACAATTATCATAGAGTTCACATCACATTAGCACCAAAGAAAACGGGAAAATTCGTACTGGTTAGTTACGGAAATATTTAATGATAAGGTATAATGTATTATGTGAACTACGCGTCCTATATTATAGCGAGTCAGCGATAAAATGAAGTTTACTACATTGATAACAACGTCTTTATAGATAAAACGTGTTCTAGTAACTAGTAAGTAGTATCGAAATTTCGCAAGCGCTCGATTCACGATTATTATTATTCCATTCAAAAATCGCTTGAGTTCCTCCAAACTTGTCTTAGCTATTATAGTAATCGATTACTTAAACCTTCAATTTTTTTAACCAAAACGATAAATACTATTAAGTATTTTATTCGTTAATTTTTTATTAAATCTGTGACGGAAGAAGGGAATTCCCTTCAAAACTTCTTTAGAATTTCGGTAAATTTGGAAGGCGTCTGTGTTCAAATATCTCATGTGATATTATCTACTACTTATATCATTCAAATATTTTTTTATTTTAAGGACCATCTATGCCTAACCACCATTTATGAAAACATTTTACGACTTGATAATAATATTGAAAAGTGCCCCTAATAAGAAAAACCCTGTATGAGAAATGCACAACTATTGGTCTACGTTTTATCTTAGACAATGGATAGTCAGAGAAGGCTAGGTACTCTTAGGATCTTTTGTACCATACCCTGTGATCCTCTCTCTACACCCTACAGACGGCGACAAAGGGTACAGTGAAAGTGTCCAATGATGTCCAATCAAAAAGTCCAATTTTTCGTAACCACGTGACATGACGACTCGTTCCTTAGTTTTCGATAGCGTTAACAATCATAGATCGACAACTTGGCTGAGGGGGCTGTATTCCCAACGCTGGGACTCTGCCAGTTCCTATAGATACAGGCATATATAGGACTTATTTCTGCTACTGTTTGTTACTTAATCCCACAAGGGAATAAGCAAGGTAAAAAAAATTAAATATGGATCTAAGTCCAAAATCTCCCGTCTTTGTCCAGCAGTAACTAGCTTTTAGTATGATACTGGCTGATGGTACATAATAATAGATGATAAAAATTCTAAAACACTCTTTCAAACTAAATTAGGGCAAAACTATTCGAAATAGGTTGTGCGATTTAAAAAAAAAAAAAACTAAACATCGTTCGGTAGTACAATAACTAGAATCGAATTCACCGAAACTCAACAAAAACACTCTATTTTCACTTTGATCAATTTTTTCACTCACAAAATCAGCACTAACAGATTTTAAAAGGGAGAGACGTCTGTCCCCTGCGAGAGTTAAAAATAAAACTGGCCCATTGAGATGTGACGCCCTGAAATAGATTTGAACTTTGGGGAAAATTTTTGTGTAGGTACTTATATGAAATATCGATAATAATATTTAAATAATGTTTTATTTTTGTTACTGTATTGATTTACTTTATCGTATTTAAGTTATTACTTTCAACAACGGACTTTACTCCCTGGTATTAGAGGGGAAAATCAATTTCTGAGGAAAGGAGTAGGTACCTACTATGGAGATACAGACATAAGTATCTACGGTATACCGGCAGCATTATACAGACGTAAGTATCTACGGTATACCGGCAGCTTTATACAGACATAAGTATCTACGGTATACCGGCAGCTTTATACAGACGTAAGTATCTACGGTATACCGGCAGCTTTATACAGACGTAAGTATCTACGATATACCGGCAGCTTTATACAGAGATAAGTATCTACGGTATACCGGCAGCTTTATACAGACATAAGTATCTACGGTATACCGGCAGCTTGGATCTATCACGTGGTGTGATACCCACTACAACCCTAAGATTGCCATAAATATCCAACTAATATTATAAATGATAAAATTAACTCTGTCTGTTACCTTTTCAATGCTTCACTACTAAACCGATTATCATGCAATTTTGCATACACGTTTACACGCACGATATTTCTTATGTGTCCTATCGACGGTGATGGGCTTGTCAACCAAAATTTAATTTTTAGACCGCCTTTTTGGTGAATCCCTATTTCCCTTGGTCACGGCATCACGCGTGAACGGCTGGATCAATTTCGCTAAATCTTTTTTAGTTGTTTGTTATTGTGAGGAGAAGAAGAATAGCAGAAGTTTGGAGTTCCTGCGGAAATCCCGAAGCTCACGCGGATGAATCTCCGAAACGGTTGGACCGATTACGACTGGACTTTTACTGCTAATTAGCTCTTAAGGAGTAAATGAGACTGCTTTGGAGTTCCTGCGGGAATTCCGAAACTCACGCGGGTGAAACCGCAGAGCTAGTTAGGCTACTAGATGGGCAATCAACCCGGTGCGGTTTAAACCAGTCTTTCTCAAAGTGGACGATAACGCCCCCTTGTGGGCGTTGGAGTACTAGAGGGGGGCGCTAAGGGACCCAGTTAAAAATGGGGGGCGTTCGCGTGGTTTAGGGGGCGATGGTTGATTTGTAATTTCATTTACTTTACGTGTATTTTAAAATTCGCTGAAATGAAAACCTACCTTCTACTCATTATCGAATTATCAGTTTATATTTCTGCCGTCTCATGATGGTATGAAAACTGAAAATACTAAAGATAGATTTCGTAAGATAGCCCGTACGCTAGTCCCTACGCAATCAAGTTGTAACAAGATTTTGTTTAATAACGCTAGATACTGGTGCGATCCGGTAGCAATCGGCTGGTACATCGATACGTGTTGTCCTAAAATGTTATACCTATTCTTAATATTATAAAGTTGCGTTTTAATTGCTATCACTGGTAAAATGTCTAGTTAATAATGTACCTAAGTTTAAACACCATAGCCGACTAATAAGCACACTATAGCTTGATTAAAGTAGTGAAATTGTGTTTTTTTTTTTTTAAGTTTTAGGAGTGTATAAAAAATGGGGGGCGGGCTTGTTCTTCAAAGGGGGCGGTAGAAGAGATAAGTTTGATAATCTCTGGTTTAAACCCATCAAAAGCAAGCCTTTTACGGTCTTTGATTAAACCCAAAAATGGCAGGGTTTAAACCCAAGCACCAGGTTGATTGCACATCTAGCTTAGAAAGCAAAATACAGGATTCAACATCATCGATTCACACTCTACAGAATACAGATGTGGAATTAACACAACAAAACAAATTAATTTTAGTTATTGTATTTTATTTACGATAATTGTAACTTTAATACAAAGTATGCGTGACTGGAAATTAAGAGAAAACTGACAAGGACATAGAACAAGATTACTTGAAGTTGACTTTGACATGGATGACGTCATCGAGAACGTCATATTGAACTTAAGACAAATTTTCGTTGGCACTGACATCGACACAAAAATGTGAACAATCACAATTATTATACATATAGGTATGTCATGACCAGATCATACATAGAATTAATATTTTTCATATGGTTGGCCATATGTGACCATTTCAAGATATGGCCAGCTAAAACTGATCATATCATAATATAACTATTATACAATAGGGTTGTTGACGACTTTTCAAAATTAAAATTCTAATAAGTCCGTCAGTTATAAAATAAAAAATACCATAGCCCCATATTTTTTGCTTTTTCAAATTAATATGATACAAATATACAGAGATAAAGAGCATTAAAGTTTAGGGTGGGGGGCTCGTGACGTCACTAACCGCTAAAACCGCCATACAAACTGTCCTGTTAGTGACGTCACGCGAAATTTTAACTCAATTTATCACCATTATTTTTTGATTATGTAAAAAAAGAAAAATACGTGACCAATATTTTTTATTAACCTACAAAACTGACTTAAAAAAATAGGTCAACTGGCCCATTTGATCATTTATTTTATTTATTTATTGTTTTGTTTGGCCACATCATTTTGCTGTGTTTGTTGACTATATATATATATAGTCCAATGCAATATCCCATGATCAGGCCAGGCCACATCATGAAGTGGCCAATAGATAGTCTAATATTAACCACTTTCTGAAAAAATGAGAAATAGCAATTCTATGATATGAACAATTAATAATACAATTTTAAAAGCAACAGTCATTCTACTACATTAAGAATTATTTAGAAGAAATTCTATTTGTCATTATTTTGACTATATCTATGGGACCAATCATTGTATTATTATGAATTGGAAAATAATTGCTTCACCTTAGAATGTGAATGAAACAGTCTAGAAATTCTTTTTGTGCACCTAAAAAGTTGGTCCCATAGCAAGAGTTGTACCAAATTATCAACCCAAATTATTGTTACTCAGTATTTTTATATCATATTAAAAATAACACTGTTATTAAACCATAGTTTTAACTAGACTAGACACCTAATATTTTCGACTGTCCCTACTTGACTTTGACCTCTCATAATCATCATATTTCCTTGATACACCTCTACCACGTTTCTCTTCCACTCTGCTGCGTTCTCTGCTCCTGTCCATGTCGCGCTCCCTCGAACGAGACTTGTGTCGTTTGCCCGAGTACTCTCGCTTGCGTTCGTGTGGAGACCGCGACCTCCTTTCTCTCTTAGATTTATGACTGCTATGGTATTTGGACAATAGCGGTGGGGTTTTCGGTGACTTTTCTTTTTTGGAGTCACGTTTGGTGTCTTTAGATGTTGATGGTGGTGGGGACTCAACTTTTTTCTCTTCAGCTTTAGCAGCCTCTCTTTCTTTTATGGCAAGTTTCTGTTTATTTGTTTGATATACTCTCTTTATGTTCTCAACTTTTTTTTCCAACTCTTCAGGATTTACCTTTGGCCTTTTGTAAAGCTGCAATATCCTAATTGATACGTTCCGGATGTCTTCTTCTGTAACTCTGAACAGCAAAAACCAGTGTGGGTTGTTCGGTAGCGGTAAGCCAATCTTACGGGCTGTGAGATAGATGCAAGCGCAGGCAATTGTCTCCGGGGGGAACCTCATGAAGACATCAGTCCGTAGAGCATCATTCATATAATTCCAAGCCATTTGCATCAACTGCCTGTTCTTTTCATATTGTAATACTTGTAAATACACCACAATTAGCTTGTGTGGATGTTTAACATGGACACAAAAGCCAAGTTCTTTTAATATTCGTCTCTCAGCTTTGATCACTTGATTTTTGAGTTCAATATAGTTATGATCAACTATTAATGGCGTGATGGGCTTTTGTGCTCTCACCTGTTTTATATGATGAAACACATTGATAATATCTCTAATTCTGCACGGTTTCTCTTCAACTTTTGAAGCCAAGTATACACTTCCCATAGCCATGGTTTCCATTGGATATCTCACAAACGATTTCGAGTAATAAAACCTCTGGAGGTATATCTGTCCAGTGGCCATGGCGACTTGTGGTAATTTAAGTAGTATACCAGCGGTTTGAATCAATTCGCAGCCCAATATTCGCAAGTCCGTCTCGGTTTCTAGATCGAGGCCGTCAGCTTGAGACGGAGTTTCCTTGAAAGCTGACTCGGGCAACAAACAGTTGTAGAGCGTCAAAACTATTTTCCCGTAGTTCTTTTGTGGCTTCACAGAAGTTTCCGTCGTGGTTTTCACTTGGTTTTGAGACGTACTCATTTTGAAAAACCACGCTTGTCGCTTACTTGACACAATCTCTACTGACGAGTCTACATTCACCTTAAATTCAGTACTTATCTAACACTTTTTCAATAAAAACAAACACTTCGAAGTAGTATTAATATGGTGAAGAGAAAACACTTGAATCTTTATTTATTTTCTATCGTGCGCGTTGACAGGTCATCTAATCCACAAAAAGTAACTGAATGTCTCTGCACCAAAATCTAAAATGGCCTCCCTTGCGATGATATGTCAACACGTAAACATTGATCGAAATTCCAGCCGCTAAAGAAAATAGCTGTTTAAAACTTACCGTGCGCCATAATTTTTGACGAAACTCGACACCCACAGAAGATAAATAAATTACGAACGACGACACTGATAGATAACTAAAATCGTGAAATATTTGCTAAATTATTATTTTAACGTCAACTTACACTTTACAGTTTACAGTGTTACCTGTTGTATTAAAAAAAAAAAAGAAAAGCAAAGCAAATGCAAATTCTTGGCAAAGATAAAAATAAACTCAATGCACCATTACTTAAGTACCTAAAAGTATTTAAAACGAAATAGGTACAGTCTAGTAGGTACTATATTTTACTTTTTTATTTTATTATTATTTTATTATCATTGTATAACCGGGTTATTTTGCCTGAAATAAATGAGTTATTATAATTATTATTATTATTTACAGTACTTTAAAGTTTAAACTTTTTCAATAGGTTTTATATAAATTATTTTTGGTAAAGTTTAACTCTTTCGGGGAAGGCAAAGGAAGTCCATACAGCCAGTTCATTCGTTTTTCTTTTCAGAACATTTTTCAGAAGTATAATAATTTAATATACCAAAAAAAGTGAAATTCTAGTGCTATCATTGAAGCTATTCAGCTAGTAAAAAATTTATTTGTATTTCAATGTAAATAACTTTAAATCTTTCAGGGTAGGCAAAAGAATCAAAGTTCATGCAACCAAGTCAAACATTTAAATTTTTTTAAATATTTTGATCACTAATGTTATCCAAATACCACCACGTTTACACAGCATTTACCACTATAAACTAATTTGCAAAACTATGCAACAAAACTAACATCCATATCTGCTCAAATCCCATCAAAAGTCCTTTTTTTTTTCATCTATACACTCAAATCAGATTCTATATTTTGGAAAATTTTATTATTTGAATTGAAATGCACCGGTGAGATGCATTGTAATTGAGCTTTAATGATATGACTATAACGCAAACCTTGTTAAAAATATTCCATATTAGCTACATATTCAAGTTCCCGCCAAAAGTCCTTATACTTCGCTCGAAAGAATATAATATAAAAAAAGATATTGCCGCATAGTAGGTATATAAAACCTAGTAGGTATAAAAAAGTAGAAAATTACCCAATAATGTATCAATTAATTATCAATAAGCATCTTACAGCTAAGAAAGTCTATATCTATGATACCTAGGTGAAGAATAACGAAACACATAACTTCAAATTAAATGTAAGAAGCACATAGGTACCTACTTACTGTACAATTTATTGTAATTCTTATAGGTACTTACATCCGGGATCTGTGCATTTTTGTACAAAGGACTCCAAAATATCGTGAGTTTCGCCAGCTTCAAAACAACACTTTACGAAAGACATTATTACACTTGAATCGCGAAGCTATTGTTTTTTATTTATTTTTATTTCAAATAATTACAAAAAAAAAATTGCGTGTAGCAAAATACTTATTATAATTTTTAAGGTAAAATTTTAATATGAAATTTACATGTATTTTTATAGAAAAATCTAGTTGGTTTTTACAGACAGTTTTTTACTAAAGTCAGTTAAATAACAAATACCTATTTTAGTTGAGTAAATATTGCGGTTTAGAACACAATGTTTATGTTAGGACTAGAACACAATCTGGACAGTAATTGTATAAAATAACTGGAGTAGCTAACCACTTTTTGAAATTGCTTTTAGAATAATACTAGGTAACTATTTATAAACACTTTATTTTTATTTTTAGATATCAACCTAGAATCAGGTCAAATGTTATTATGTCACATTTTGGGTCAACAAAGATTATCTTCTCCCTCGACAGAGTACAGACCCACGCAAAAAATAATGTCATGATGCGTAATAATGTGTAACTCGATAAAAAACAAACAGTCCCAAAATATTTCAATAAACTAACCAAGGTTTAGAACTCCTGAAATTAGCAGAATAATGCGCGGAATTCCGTCGCGGCGTTTTGTCTGAGGAAAGTATTTTCAAAAAAGAGATTCTGGATGAACCATCGCTTACAGCTACTACTACTAGATCATAGAGGGCGCTTTGTTTAATTATCCAATCTTTATCCTACTCTTTGATAGATGGCGCTACTAATACCTAAAAGCGACGTTGAGTTAACTGTCACATTACACACACTGAACTCCGAAACACACTTCGCCATAAATGATAAATTAAATTACACATTGTCACTGACATAACTACTCCGGCCCTTTCTGTCCCAATCCTGTATAAAATTTGCTAAAATTTCCCGGTGGTCTATCTATTTAAATAATTGCAATCATTTGGATAAACATTCCATCTAATTGAACTTTAAAACCGAGATTCAAAATATTTAAAACTAACAGGTAGCTGTCCCCCGCGGCTTCACCCGCGGTAATTTCGGAGTTGCCGCGGGAATTCCAGCGGGAAAACCTAAACCTCAATACCTTAATACCTAAACCTTCCTCTGGCATCTCTCTATTGGTGAAGACCGTATGAAAATCCGTTCAGTAGATTTTGAGTTTATCGCGAACAAACAGACAGACCCGACGGAGGACTTTGTTTTAAAATATATAGGTAGTGTTACTAGCGTTAACCGAGAAACTAAAGAACATCCGCGCGTTTTACCCGCATTAACTTCGAAGTTCCCACGAAAATTCAGGTAGGTACTTGCAAAATTGTATGATAATATCATTAAATTTATAATCTATTTCATACAAAGATGCAAAGAAATCATAGAATATACGCTAGGGGGCACGTAGATATATTTTTTTTAAACAATCAAGGTAAGCCGCTGAATGCCCTTTTGACCTTTGGGGTCCCGACACGTCATAATATATTCAGATTAAGGTGTAAAAACGTTACAAACAACATCGCAATCACATTTTTTCCTGTAACACTAATACCCCTTGACCACAGCCAGTGGCGGCGGCGGCGCGGCGGCGGCGAAAACAAATGGTCGACAACATAAGAAGTTGGCCACGGCTATCAGCGGCACGCGCTGTGGCCGCCTTTTTAAATCTTCTTCAATAAAAAAAAATAAGCAACATGCCCATTTTCATGTTTATCCATTTCCAATTTCCATTCCGCTTATAAGTTACTAGCTGTTCCCCGCGGCTTCACCCGCGGTAATTTCGGAGTTCCCGTGGGAATTCCGGGATAAAAGTACCCTATGTCCTTCTATGTCTAACAACGTGCATGCCTTTCATCCGAATCCATTCAGCCGTTTTTGCGCGATTGAGTAACAAACATCCAAACATCCACACTTACGAGTATTGCTTTATCATAATTACGTATAGATATTATCGATATAGTATGTTTTTGCACTGGTTCGCATACAGTACCTAATTTAATAAAGGTATAAAAATTAATACTTGCCAATATTCGAGATCGCTCGCTCGCTTCAGTCGGCCTCGAGGTTAAGTCGCGAGCGGGCGCGCGAATCGCCATCTTTGAACGCTGTCTTTCGAACTACGCGCCAACTCAGTTCTATTTTTAAAAATTTTTGGATTTGAAAAAAAAAAAACACCTTTACAAACCTTTTTAAAGTGACCAGTTGCTGAAATAAACAGTGAAAATTGTTGGATTTTTACTTCTGTAAATACCTAATTGTGAACCGGAATCCCTTTTCATGATTGTGTTTTATCTCAATCTCAGTAGAGTACCTACCTGTCAATTGAAATAGATTTTAGTTTGTGATTTGTGTGGTTTGTGGTTTTGCTGGTTTCTTTTTTATGTTTAAATAGCGCTATTAGAAGTCAGAAACTGTCATCGAAGTTGTTGGGGAATCGGTTTCTTTGCTGTGGTAAGTTTTAGATATACCTACTGCTTAAATTAGCCCTTAGAAATTTATTTTAGATAGGTATTAGGCACCACATAAAACCATAATCTGTAAGTATTTATTATTTCGAATTACGAAGTTAACTTTTTAATAATGGGAATAAATGTTTCTACTCTTGCTTAAATAAATCTTCTTATCTTATGCTAAATATTTTAATATTTTATTTATACTTTAACTAACAAACAATCTATCCTACCTACCTATTTATATTTAAAATACATAATATATCATGCGATCGTATAGCTATTTAGAATATTTAAAATTTCAATGAAGTTTTTGTATTATATTTTTAAATTAACTTTGGCTGATAAATACGAATTAATTTCCATATAAGAGTTATGGCGGAAATATTTTATCTAAATATGTACCTACATACATATATATCTAATTATATGTTTGAATGATTGATTATTATCTTTATTATATACGTACAATCTTTTTCCGCGGGAATTCCAGGAAAAGATGTCCTTTTCTGTTGAGTAGTTAAAGCGTGGAAGCGTAAAAAACAAACTTGAAACTCACAAACTCACTCGTATTTAATTTATAATATTAGGATGTGTAGGTAGGTAGCTTAGGAGTCAAGGACACCATAAACCAACTTTACCAAAAATCGTTAGAGTTGTTGATTGAATTTAAAATTTCTGAAGACATATTATTGTTTTATTTTATAACATTACTAGCTGTGCCCCGCGGTTTCACCCGCGGTAATTTCAGAGTTACCGCCGTAATTCCGGGATAAAAAGTACCTTATGTCCTTCTCTGTACCCCTGACAACGTGCATATCAAATTTCATCCAAATCCGTTCAGCCGTTTTTGCGTGATTGAGTAACAAACATCCAAACATCACACTTTCACATTTATAATATTAGTAGGATTTACAACAACGGCTGACTCAATCGTCTGTGATCTCACCCCTGATGAAGGAATCCTGAAGAGTCCAAGACGGGTTATCCCTGACGATTATTGTTATTAGAGTTGATTTACAAAATTTGTGTAGCACGGTACATGACACGCTTATTCCTAGCAGGATACCAATGTCGTTGATGTCTTTTGGTTCGAACTTCATCCGTACTTGCCCACTTGCATATGTTATGCCTTTCTAGGGTTCTGTAGTCAATTACGTATAAACAGAATGTTTACTATTTTATCCGTTTGTGTCACGGCCATTTTACTTGCTACTTGTGTAGTGAAATTTGAATGGTGAACCACGCATACCTACTGTATTGAAATCAAATATAAGGGAGGGATGAAAAATAGTTCAGTGTACTCATGTGTGTCATTATTGGGTAGGTCTTGAAAAAACCATAATGATCCTGTAACACCGGCAACGCGCATGCGAAACGCGATGATCGGTTTAGTAGATATGGCGTGAAAGCGTAACAAACAAACAAACTCACATTCACATTTATAATATTAGTAAGGTAGCATCTACTAATGACATGCGCATGCCTACATATTTCATTTAATTCTTCTTCTTCTTCTTCTTCTTTAATAATGGCGTCTATGATTATAATTTGCCAATGACAATGTTTCTTAATAATAAAAATCTCTTCATCTACTTCTTCAATTATGGCGAAACGCCAATGACAATGTTAGATTGTTCCCCAAGTTAAAACATGGCTCTCTTGAAAGCCAGTTTCCTGCTCAGGGTCCAAAATAGATGCTGAAAAGTGACTGAAATAACGAAGATAACGTGACACGCGTGTTATCGGTACGGCTTTCCCTCGTCAACAACCTTTCATTTAATTACAGCGCACAGGGAACCAAAGAGAATATAATCACTTGCATAGAACACTGACAAATAATTCAAATAATAATAATAATAATTTATTTGTTTTTTTTTCTTGTGTGTTGTGCTGAAATAATGGTATTTTCTTCTTTCTTCTTCTTCTTCTTTATTTCGGAATATTAAAAATCCATATTAACATTTAAAATATAAAAATAAAATAAAATATTAATAAAAAATCCACCAGCAATATCTATTTAAAATTTCCACTGTGATGCACAGACAGCCAATGCCTGAAGAAGTTGTTATCTGGGCAATCAGCGATTGTCTTCAGGATCCCATTGGATGATGCACGCAAACGAGACCAGAAGGACTCGATGCGAGATCGGAGGATGGCATAAAAATCGGAGACTCCCGCCTCGGCGAACATGCCCGACGCGCTACAGTAACGGGGTTTTTTCATTAATATCCGAAAAGCGTTATTGTATTGTATTCTGAATGTACTATAAGATCAAGAAGAATGATCAAGAAGAATCAAAAAGGTTTTGCACGTCTCTATACTCTATAATATGACTTTATTACTCAGTCCTTGGCGTGTCATGGAAGTTAGACGAAATATTTCGACGATGACGAAATAGTCTGTAGCCCGGAGCGAACAATCAAATATAATATTATGGCAATACACGAGAATTGCCTATAATTTAACCACGTTTTCGTATCTTTGCCTGGGCCCTTTTGCGGTACAATTATAGGGCATTAAAATGTAGCGTTTATGTTATGGTTTTAACGGATCATTTGTAAAATATCCGATGGAAATATTTATGTGTGTAGATGTAATTGCGTTGTTTTAAATGATTTTTTGTTTATATCATCCTTGCATCATCACGTTCGTCATTATCTATGCACCGTTACGAAACACGACTCATTGCAAATCCACCACACTTTTTTATATACCCGCTTAAAATAATTAATCAGAAGAGGAGGCTGTCGGCCAACGATCCTTTCTACCAAAAGAATAAGAGCACGGCTTATACTTGGCTATGTATTGATTATATTGAGAAAGAAAGTGAGAGCACTTGCTCTTCTAGACTTTCCCAAAACATTTTTTGCTGGCACCCCAAGTATATTTTTCACGATTGTCCTAAAACTGTGAATTATGAAAACAATGAAGGGTTGTAACAGGGTTGAAATACAGGCATTGCCTAGTTTAACCTATAGTCTCCCACAAATAGTTTATATTGAATTTGTAATTTTATGCATAAATTTTGTAAAAAATTGTTTGTGGTTAAATAAACTTATTATTATTATTTACTAGCTGTAGCCCGCGGTTTCACCAGCGGTAATTTCAGAATTCCCTTAGGAATTCCGGGATAAAAAGTACCCTATGTTCTTCTTTGTACTCCTGACAGCATGCAAGCCAAATTTCATCCACATTCGTTCAGCTGTTTTTGCGTGATTGAGTAACAAACATCCAAACATCCACAATTTCACATTTATAATATTAGTAAGATCTAGACATAAAAAATGGAAGTGTCTGTTTGTGATTTCAAGTTAACAGCTTTTCAATAAAATGTAAATGCAAGCGAAACTCGAAATGATATACATCAAAAAACAATTTTAACAATTTTACAATTTGTCAGTCTGTCTATCTGTTTGTTCCGGCTAATCTCTGAAACGGCTGGATAGATTTTAACGGGACTGTCACTGGTAGAAAGTTGATGTTATAACTGTAACTTATACTTACTTTTTATTCCGAATTTTTTGCGGGATGTCTGAAATTAACGCGGGTGAAACCGCGGGACACAACAAGTTGTAAGTAAAAACATAACCAAATGGCGTTATATACATTTGTTTTGTTGTCATTCTAAACTGAGTAGATATCCCTTCTATCTAATCTGTGGTTTAGACTGTTTAGAGGATTTTAAGAGCAGGTATGTAAGCGTGTGACGTCACCGCCAGTGGGTTGACAGGACACTCGGCCCGTCGACGGCTACCCACGACGCGCCTCCGCACTTGTCGACCTTTTTTTTGTAAGCTGCGGAAATAGTTGGCACTGTTATTCTAGCTTTTTGCTCGTGGAGCGACATTGTCGTGTAGGTACTTAAGTTTATTTGTGAAATCAACCACGGCTTTAATAGGTGCAAACTGAGTCGCACAAGTCTGTTACAATGTGGAATGAATATCTTGTTAATCCGTAGAATATGTAAAATTATTGGAATAATTATTTATCTTTTATTCTATTCTATTATCTATTCTAGTATTATAAAGAGAAAAGATTTGATTTTTTTGCATGTTTGTTTCTGATGTATAAACTCAGCAGCCACTACAACGATTTTAAAAATGGTTTCACCTATTTTTATTTTATTTTATTTTATTTTATTCGGTTCACCAACAGTTGTAACAACAATTCATGCTCTTAATTAATTTACAAATTAATCCTTATAATTGTACAACTATATTAAGGTAAACACTGCATGCAAAGTGTTCGTTATTTTTTTAAGTAATTATGTAATAATAATCAGCTGTGCTCAAGCCTATAGGAAGCTACAGTGTTCCTAAGTGACATAGGATACTTTTATGCCGGAATCCCCACAGAAACCGTGAAATTCACGCAAGTGAAACCATGGATATCGACTAGTTAACTAATAAAAAACAATCATTTCAAATTTATGAGTGCTCCGTTATACTGTAATGCAAAAGACATCAACGAGTTGGTGAACTTTTAAAATTATTATGATTTTCTTTTGCATTTTATTGCCCCAATGATGAATTGATGATCAATGAAATATTTTTATATTAAAATAAAAAATCTTTATTTCACTACAATAATACTCGTTTTGACTGTAAAAATCGGTAATCTATCCCGATAAAACTGTATTAAAAAATAGCGCTACTACATACGCAGTTTTTTCTTCTTCAGAAATTACACAATGTTTTTTTTGCTGAGATAATTAATCTATGATAAAATTTTAAGTTGATTAAAATATACACTATTTTTTAAAATGTACTTTAATCGTTATTACAAATCAGTATTTGGTACCTACTATTATTAAATGAAAAAAAAAAATGTTTACGTAGGTACTTTTACGAATGTTTTCTAAAAGCGTAAAATATGTATGAAATCAAATCAAATCAAATATGCTTTATTGCCCCAGAAGCGAAAATAAAAACTAAGACAGATAAAAAGTAAATACAGAGCAAAAGGCGGCCTTATTGCTAGAGGCAATCTTTTCAAGGCAACCTTAAGGTGATAGAGAGCTGTAAATAGGAACTAGAAGCGGGTGCTGGGTGCACAACGTAATACCTAGCTATATACTATATAAGGATAATACAACGCTAATACTTAGATAAAATATGTATGTATGTACATAATATTATATACCTGTCTCTTTTCTTCTCGTTAACAGTTTTTGACTTTACGTTCATACTGATACTATACATTTACCTATACATACAACCTAAATATATAAATACAACTTTTTGTGATATCGTCGAGCATCAAGCAAGTCAATTAGAAATTACTTACCTTTTTTTGCGGTCGTAACTTCTCCGTCGAACTTTTAATTGGCTATAAATTTGATTTTTTGAACGCAATTATATAGTAAGTTATACAAGATTTTTTACATTTGAAATTAATTTAATCTGTACTGATCGCGATTTTTTGTAAATATTGTAAGAAAATTGAGGAGTCTCAACGTTACGTCTACAAAACATAATAACCTAAGCTTTTCGCCGCGGATTCACCCGAGTTAATTTCAGACTTTCTGTGGGAATTCCGAAGTAAAAAGTACCCCATGTTCTTTTCTGTACCCCTGACAACATGTATGCAAAATTTCATGATGATCGGTTCAGTAGTTGAGGCGTGAAAGCGTAATAAAGTAGATTTTCCGACAGTTTCAACCAATTTACACAAAACCTTCACCAATTATAACGTAAACCTACCTCATGAATCACAATTACTAAAAAACTCCATGAAAATCCGTTCATTAGTTTTTGAGTTTATCGCGAACAGACAGACAGACGCGGTGGAGGACTTTGTTTTATAATGTGTTGTAGTGATTAACCATATATTAATTGTATGATTTGGTCAATTAAAATATTCCCACAATTAAGTAAAAATTAACAATTTAAATTTGAATAATATAAAAAAAACTAAAGCTTTTCTAGTGTTTTTTATCTCATTAATACATAGATATAATTGTGTGCAACGGACTTCATTCAAGGTCAAACTTATTTACGTACGTTGTCCATAAACGAAAGAAAAAGTTCTTCTTCTTCTTCTTTATAAATGGCGTCTATAATTATAATTGGCGAATCGCCAATGACAATGTTAGATTGTTCCCCAAGTTAAGACATGGCTCTCTTGAAAGTCAGTTTCCTACTCAGGGTCCAAAATAGATGCTGAAAAGTGACTGAAATAACGAAAAAAGTTAATCTATAGAACTTGTTACACCACGAATTCTATAGAAATCTTTATTAGTCTCAACACAACATAGTTAATAAAAAATATTGGACACGTAGTATTAGTGTAGATATATACATATTATATAATCCTAACTATATAGATGCAAATTTGAGGATATTTGTTTGTTTGTTACGCTTTCACGCCTAAACAACTCAACCGATCATCATAAAACTTTACATAGATATTGTGAGGGGTATACAGAAAATGGTAGAGGGTACTTTGTATCCCGAAATTCCCGCGGTAACTCTGAAATTAACGTGGATCAAAACGCAGAGCTTTACTAATAAGAGCTTTTTAAAAGATTTGATTGTTTTGCCTATTCGTTAGTAATGGAATGGATAAAATTAAAAACTACATAACCAATTCAAAAAATTCTTTCACTTGTAGGAAGCTTCAGTATTCCTGAGGGACATAGGGCACTTTTTATCTCGGAATCCCCGCGGAAGTTCCGAAATTAATGCGAGTAATACCGCGGGGAACGACTAGTATAACAACATGATAATGATATTTATGATGTTAAATTAGCTGAAAGTTGAGCATTCATTGTTTCATCATACGACCTTCGATTCCGGTCCAGAGCGACGTTCACACAGGTGTCCGTATTAACGTGTCACGACGTCCGTTTGTCCGTCGATGCGTATCACGTTAGTTTTCTGCGACCCAAGCACGAACATCGATTTAAGAAGTAGAAAGAAAAAAATAAAATACAACAAAGAATGCTTTGTGTGGGACCGCGGTTTTACTTGCCTCAATTTCGAAGTTCTCGTCAGATTTTTGGGATGAAAAAGTACCTATACCTATGTCATTCTGGAAAACAGTGGCTTCCACTGGGTGAAATAATTTTCAAAATCGGTTCAGTAGTTTTTGAGTTTATGCAGTACAAAAATAAATTTATTGAGGGAGGTTTTTTCGTAATTGTTTTTTTTCCCCTGTCAAATCTTTTCTCTTTGTAGTTAATATTAGTATAGATATAAATAGAAATTTGGTTCCGTCTAGCGGACTACATTTGTAGGCGTCCAAGCTAAAAGATACCAGTTTTCGGCATTTAGTTTCCGAGATATAAGCAGTTTTGTAAAGTTCGGTGAAAAAATTGCGTGCGCGATTTTTATTGATTGCGCATATGTTAATTTACAAAAATTTATAAAAATCTATGCAACAAGCAAGTAGAAGTGTGTTTTTTATTTCAAACAAACTTTTAAAATGCTTTTTCTCAAATCAAGCTTTTTCAGAGTATCAACTTCAAATGTCCGTAAAAAAAAACTTGTGCTTGTTTTTGAATATTTTTTCAATCCTTACTATCAATTGACTATTCTAGACACCGAATCTAGTCTTAACTCAATACCCCACTACTGGTATCTTTTACGTGGACGTCCCACATTTGGTTGTTACGTCACGAATATTTGTTTGGTGAATGTTATTCATGCGAGGACCTCTTGGAACTTGTGAAAATACGTTTGTTATCTCAATGAATTGCTCAAACAATTTGCATGCGCTCCGCATTTGTTCCGTCGTGTTTCGTCGCTTGATCTACATTTTTTCTGTTGGTTTTACTAATGTTCTCTTTCTGCAAGAAAATACAGTCCGTCAGTAAGATAATAAAAAAATATAATAGACACGTACTTTTTGCTTTTTCAAATTATTGAAAATATACTTGTATAAAGCGCATTAAAGTTTAGGAGTGGGGGCTCGTAACGTCATATGCAGGTAAAAACTGGACCTGCTTGTGACGTCACGCGAAATTTCGGCTCAACTTATCTCCGTTATTTTTTTTCTTAAGTAAAAAAAGAAAAAATACTTGTCTAATATTTTGTATGAATCTATAATAGACGGACTAAAGAAAGTAATTAGAACATAACAGAAACATTAGGCATAGATCACATAGACCAAAATGATCATAACTTACTAAAAAGAGTCCAGAAATGCACGTAAGTGAAACCGCATCGTCTAGTACTCAGCTATGTGTGAGATTAAACCAGTTCACATAAGATTAATCGATGGAACGTTGTTTCTTTTTTTCTTTATGTCGTAATAAGTCGAAACGCACAGTTTATCGACTCGGATCGACTTGAACACGTCGCGCGGGCAATAAATTTCGCTCTGTCGTGATGTTTGTACAATGAGTCGTGTAACGTGCAAACACTTGTGGGACAATTCGGAGACATTGCCTCGTTACTGTGACGTCGTCGATATAAAAAAAAAACTTCAATCTGCGTTCGCAGTAGGTACTTACTGGCAGACACTTACCTTTCATGCCTTTTCATTTATACAACGTGTTAACGAATTGACTGAAAACTAGAAAGTAGCACATACAGTAGAAGACACAATATTAACAAAAACACAAAAACATATGGATACGTACAATGAGGCGACCTATATTGCTGAAAGCTATTTTTATAGGCCACCTCCTCCGCCGCTATCTTTTCCGCTACCTTGTGTCACTCAGGGATACTGTAGCCACCAATCAGTAAAAGAGATTTTAGAATCGGTTCAGTAGTTCCAGAGATCACCCCCCTTCCCCTACATTAGAATTTTTTTACTTATAAACATACTGGAGAATATCAGGGCCTCGGGGTAATCCTACGAGAACGGCTAAAACTACGTCCATCAGTTTACAGCTTTAATGAGAGACTGGCTCACAAAGTAAAAATACATCTTACCCACCTATTAATAAAATAGAATTTATCCTACATCACACATCAAACCTGTTTGTAATAGTGGTTGCATCGGGAATGTCCGTTTTCGGCTATCTCGTGTTTGCGTCGTATGCATGTACATGTGTGTATGTGTGTGTGTGTGTATATATATGCGTATTATGTATTGATATGATGTGTATGTGTATATTACATATGTATGTATTGAGTTATTATAAAATGATTGTATATAATTTATGATATTGTGTATTTATCTAATTTGTATTCTATTTACGTATGTATGGTATCTATTATTTTATTTAATTATACTGTGAACTAATTATCATGTATCTATGTATCTATTTTTCTGCTTCGCTGCGCCGCACTCTGGGACGCTCGTGGGACTGCTGGCGCTGACTGAAAACCAGCGCTGAGGGTTCCCATCCTCAGCATATGCTGAGTCAGCTGCCATTTGCAGCAGCAGAGACACACCGCGACCAAAACCAGCCTACCAATATCTTTTTTCTTTTTAAGTTTAGTTTGTAATGAATTTGTTTGTGTTTTTGTTATTAAGTTTTGTGTGTGTGTGTGTCTGTTGCGCAATAAAAAAATTATTCTATTCTTCTATTCTATTCTAATATCACCAAAAGTTTCTACGGATATATATCCATATCTCGAGTGGATTACCCGACTGCTAAATTCACAAAACGTCTCTGCACGTGACAAGAAAATTATGAGTCACAAACATATTGCATCCGTGAGTCTGAGACGCCATTTTGACCGTGCACACAAGACGGTGTTTTGTTTTTGGCTAATTGTACTTCAACGTGACAAATTCATTAGTGAAGTAGAGTAATGGCGCTGTTCGACCGTGACATGGAAACATGTCTCTCAGCACCGATAGAGCACTAAGTACCGACATTATTTCAGCTTTGACATTTCATAAAACACCATTCGAACTTTGGTTTATTCGTTTCTATTAGGGACTAGCTGACCCCTGCGGTTTCACAAGCAGTAATTTCGGAGTTCCCGCGGGAATTCCGGGCCAAAAAGTATTCCATGTCCTTCTCTGTACCCCTGACAATATGTATGCAAAATTTCATGATAATCGGTTAAGCCGTTAAGGCGTGAAAGCGTAACAGACAGACAGACAGACAGAGTTACTTTCGCATTTATAATATTAGTAGAGATAGTAGTAGGGACTAGTATCTACTCTATTTGTGTCTCAATTTTCATCACACCGAAAATAACCTTTCACATTGTAACAAACAGTTATCGCACGGTTGAATCTTACTGCAATGGTAAAGAAGAGACTGATAAGTGTTTACATATAATATATGTTTACATATATTATACGTCTGCTGCTACGTTTACATATATTATATATTATATGTCTGCTGCAGAACATACTTTCTCGTTCCACCGAGGATTTCCTAGCCTAGAGCTCTAAAATACTCAATAGTCCCCTAACAACCCCTAGACTGTAGAGAGAGACTCAACAAGTTATTTGCGTACCTACCGGGGTGTTAAAAAGGTTGGGAAACGCTGCTCTCCAAACGATCATTTGGCAGATGATCGTATGTATAGGTACTTCTAACTATGTATATATTACACAACAATAAAAATGTATAATTTGCGAACCTCCATATAATTGGATGGTATTTTCACGGGATATTAGCATGTAAGCGATGAACGTTAAACGAATAATTGGACGCAGATAAGCAATAACATGTTAACCCACAAAATGAAGTTATTGATTCAGAACGATTTATCGAGAGTTAGGGAACGTTTTTTAATTGTGTGTTTACCTTATTACATTGCTTAAATATGTAACTAAATATTGAACATAAAAAATGTTGACACAAAATGGCGCTCCTACTTTTAAAACACGATTTACTCAAAATTTCTCCAGTGTGGGTTAACATACTATTGCTTATCTATATCCAATTGTCAGGTTTAGAGGTTATACTGAAGTTAGTTTTGTCCTTTCTTTGTTTATTAATGCTGTAGAGTTGTATTTTATTATTGCTTTATAATTATAATTAAGTACTGTTGATCTTTCACTTTATGAAGGTTTATCCAGTACGTACTAACTACGCCCGAATTATTTGATAAGGGTTGTGTTTGAAACTGAAAGGCTTTATGGGAGCTATTATGATAAGTTGTTTCAATTGATTTTAATGCATCAAAAGTCGAAACTGAGCAGATTTTGCATATCCCTTTTCAGGGGTGCAGAAAAGGACATTTGGGTTTAGGGTGTTTTTTTGCGGAATTGCCGCGTAATTGACGCGAGAGAAATCGCGAGGAACAAGCTAGTTACTAAATAATGCCATTCGGAAAAGAAGAAGTAACAACGCGCTTAATGTCGGAGTTCTCTCAAGAATTTCGGGACAAAAACCCTAAGTTCTACCCTTGACAACGTGTATGAAGAGTTTCATGATGATCGGTTGAGCGTTTAAGGCTGAAAGCGGTGAAAGCGTGACAAACAAACAAATTGTAAATAAACTGAAATTCGGATTAATTTTCTATTCATTATCCATAATAATCGTTTGACCATTGACATTTATTATTCTAGTGAGTGCTACAAAAAATCTCTATTGATCAGTAGAGAAAAAAAGGTAATAATAAAAATTAATAAATAATTTATCGAAGTATTCCCGATCCTGTGGGAAATGCGCAGGCGTCGATGACGTCACAACCATGCCGCTCTCCGATTGGTGGATACGACTGTCGGTCTGTCACCTTGGAGAGTACGACCACGCGAACCGTATTTATTCTTAATTTAAAACAATATTGATAATATTAGTGCCAAAAACAGACGATATTTTATTTTTAAATAAATTACTGGCTGTGCCCAGCGTCTTTAACCGCATAATTTCGGAGTACCGGCGGGAATTCCGGGACAAAAAGTACCCTATATCCTTCGCTGTACTCCTGACAACATGGATGCAAAGTATTATGGTGATCGGTCCAGTCGTTCTCAAGTTTTAGCGTGACCAAGGGAAATCTTAATTTATAATATATAAAATTCTCGTGTCACAATGCTCGTTCCCATACTCCTCCAAAACGGCTTGACCGATTCTCATGAAATTTTTTATGCATATTCGGTAGGTCTGAGAATCGGCTGCTATCTATTTTTCATCCCGGAATCCCCGCGGGAACTCCGAAACTCACGCGAGTGGAACCGCGGGGCACAGCTAGTCAAATATATAAAATTCTCGTGTCACAATGTTCGTTCCCATACTCCTCCGAAACGGCTTGACCGATTCTCATGAAATTTTTATACATATTCAGTAAGCCTGAGAGTCTGCTACTATCTATTTTTCATCCCGGAATCCCCGCGGGGACTCCGAAACTCACGCGGGCGGAACCGCGGGGCACAGCTAGTTTTTATATATAAAGTTAGTCAGTTAAAATCTTGGTATCAAACCAACTTTATTCTATTCTAAGTTAAAAACTTTATAATAAGTAAATTGCATCGGTAAATAAACGGTTTTTTATTTATCTGAATTTAATTGGTTATCTAACTAAACATAATTACCTAGTTGAAAAACTCCAGTTGTGAACATGTCTAACCAATTACAAAACGTGTAGAAAAAGAAATCAATATTAAATCAATTATATTAGAGTAGGTATAATATAATGTTTGTAAAGAGAACCGGTTATGTGCAGAAGGTACTTGTATAGTTGCTTACAATAAACATGAATACTTGGAGCAAACAACTGTTGCAATCGAGCGTAGGAGAGGCAAGGTGACTCGGTGACGTCATACCAACCTGCGGCTCGGCCGGCGCAGGCGCAGGCGCGCGGTTTTGAAGCCTTAACACAAAATGTACGTAGAATGATAATGCTGAAAACAATTGGCTACTTGACAAAAATTTTTTTTTAGTCCGTCGTGTAGATTAGTAAAAAATATTGGACACGTATTTTTTCTTTTTTTACGTAATCAAAAAATAACAAAGATACATTGAGTTGAAATTTCGCGTGACGTCACAACTTAGTGCGGTTTGTATGGCGCTTATAATGAATATTGACGTCACGAGCCCCCCACCCTAAACTTTAATGCGCTTTATCTATGTTCATTTTCATTAAATTGAAAAAGCAAAAAATACGTGTCTATTATTTTTTTTTATTTTCTAACTGACGGACTAATTAGAATTTTGATATTCATACCTTGGAGAATACCCAATTCTTCGACTGTATTATTGATGCTCAGACCGCTGATTGACATCTAAATAGAGGGTAAGAGTAACATCTTATAATCATAAAAGATCTTTATAGTCAACATATTACTTATAATAACAATAATAGTAATTGACTTCAAAACACGCAGATCATTCTACTTGATCCCATATAAAGGTATAATCTTGTATAGTGGCAACTGCGCAACATATTATTACATACATAGTATACTGTAAATCTATACATATAAAATGCTTTGTCCTGAATGACTGACAGATCAACGCACAGCCTAAACCGCTGATCGTAGAGACCTGAAACTTGGAGGGTGTGTTCTTTGTATGACGTAAGCATCCGTTAATAAAGGATTTTTGAATATTCAACCCCTAAGGGGATGAAAAGGGAACAATTCCGCGGGAACTTAAAATGGAACCCTGTGTCTAACACACAAAGCCCGCCTCCACCGGGAATCGAACCCGGAACCGCGATTAGCGGGCAGGCAAGGTGACCTACTGCGTCGATCGGGTCGTCATAAATACCAGGATAACATGAAAAAATACCTACTTAACTATGGCATGATGACGGCAGATATTCATTAATATTGAGTAGGTATGGTACTTCGCCGAAGCCACATGACATCGAACATGTCCATCAAAATCCGGGAAACATCAAGCGCCAAGATACGTCTAAGAATAGAAGCGTAAACCCGCGCATGCGCTGACAAATAAATCATTCCTTAAAAGGAATATCAACAATTTGCATGTTATTATGTTTTTATTATTTGTTAATTGGATTTTTTTCATCTTTTAATCTTTTAACTAGGATTTCCTGTAGACACTGATTTGATGATGACTTGTACGTATTAACTTGTAACTAAAAAAAAAACATAGGTGTTTCGACACCTCCTTTTTTGAAGTCGGTTAATTAATATATACTTTTGGCACATTGTATATATTTCGTCCTTTTAAAACGATTGTAGGTATCTAATAATTTAATCCTACTAATATTATAAACGCGAAAGTTTTTCAGAATGTATGGATGGATGGATGGATGGATGGACAAAAACTACTGGATGGATTTAAATGAAACTTTACAATAATATTGTACATCAGATTAACGCATAGGGTACTCTTTATCCCGGAATTCCCGTGGGAACTCTGAAATTAACGCGGGTGAAGCCGCGGGGCACAACTAGTCTGTTATAATGTCAGAGATAAAAATGCATTGAGGTTTATTTTGTCATTTTTTTTTTCAGAAAAATAGATTAACTAAATTTCATCCAAATCCGTTCGGCCGTATCATGCATGTTGAGTACATCCTACTAGAAGTGAATACAGCATGCGATAATATTTTTTTTTTGTCTTAGGGCAAGTGGTACACCTGATGGTAAGTGATTACCGCCGCCCATAGACATCTGCAACACCAGAAGGCATGCAGGTGCGTTGCCGACCTGGAATGGGGATGGGAACTGGCTTTCAAGTGGGGCTGCCGGAACACACCGTTAGGTGCTTGGCGACAGATTTGCAACTTGAAGGCCAGCCGGGCACTAGAGAGCGCCATACCACCATGCAAATACCCCCACTGCTGGACACTGGCTTGCCACCAAGGATCGCCACAACGCCCGCTCCTGCGCTTTCCGCATCCAGAGGCGTCCTGCGACCTTCACCGAGTCGTCGGTCTACCCACGCCGTCTTCCGGTTCGCGGTCGCCACTCGAGAACAGTTCCAATCTAACCTAACCCACAGATAATATAATACTAGCCTAACCTAACGTATCGAGGTGCATTTGCAAGTAGAGAATAGCAGCATTCCTCGGCATCATATCTTCTAATATATATAAATCACGTGTCACGTTGTTTGTCCGCGATGGACTCCGAAACTACTGAACGGATTTTGATTAAATTTTGCAACCATTTATAATATGGTCCAACTTTAAAGATAGGATAGTTTTTATCCCGGAATTCTCTCGGGAACTGAAGCACATAGAGTACTTTTTTCCCGCAACCTCCGCGGGAACTCCGAAATTACCGCGGATGAAATCGCGGGGGACAGCTAGTACAAATATAAAGTCCCCGAAATGACTGACGTTTGTAAATGGAACAATTTTACGATATACTTGAAACTAAACGTGTATACAAAATTTCAGCGATATCTGCTTCGAAATTGAGTTGCAAGATTTCAGCCTACAAACTTAGTTACATACATTGCAAGTTAAATAAAATCTTTTCAAAAGGTGCCTAGTACCTATTTTTGTGCTATATTGTCATAGTGGTACTCATAAGGACCTTACCTAATTGATAAGACCTTAGCTAATCAATCGTTCAAATCGTTAGAAAACTGGAATAGCATTAACTCATTCAAAGGACCATCAATATCGCTAGCGAGAGCCAAAGTAAAAGTTTTTAGAATTTCTGTCTTGTATATGTAGAAGGCAACATTTATGTGCGAACTAAGAACGTACAGGTACATACCCACAGACATTTCTAATATAGACTGTTTCATCAATTTCCTTTTTGTCTAACCTTTCGCGATAGTGACACCAAACGCCAGCGCTAGCGAAGTTACTGAGTAGGTTACACACAGTCTCTACAGTTAGGTCATGAATATATTGAACAGCATGATTATTCCGAAAATCGCGTAAATACCCAATCACGTCCGCTAATAAATACCATTACATAATCAAAGAATACTATTAACCTATTATGTAAAGAAGCGACACTCTCCGCTTCCCGTCGACTCCGTGCCTAACCGCGCCCCGCCGCGACGCAGCGGCGAGCCTATGCAAATAATAGAGATTAAAATATATAGAAGCGACACTGTCCGCCACTCACTAATTTCAAGCTCTCTCATACCCTGCAAAAATGACCTTGGTAAAACCGAGGAAAGTTTGACACATGTAGTTCACTGACAGCTGACAGCTCGCTGTGAACCTTACGACACGCACGCGCACACAACACGTATACATGTGTACCAGCCGGCCGTCTTTATTTTCTTTCTTCTTCTGTATGGGCTTTCGCATATAATGAATTAAGCCAGTTTCAAGTAAAATTAATCAGATCAATGTATTTTCTTTTAAAATGCTTCGTTGTACGGTTTGAAATTGCAAGCTACGCTACTATAGCTTAGCTTGTAAGAACTTTCTTGAAGCTCTTGGAGGAAACCGATGAAATCAGATCGAAATGAGCACATAAAAAACTGAGTCACTGTGAATTTATCGACAGGAAAATAAATGACCGAACCGCCATCTTTGATTCCCGCCAAAAAACTCCCGTCTTTAATGAATCAGTTCGTTTTTATGGAGTGTCACCGGGCTGCTAGAGGCGATAGCAGTGTGTGGGGTCGCTGCTGTGTGTGTCGGATAATATCAACTTCTCTATGGCCTTCCCCCCCCGTCGCTAGTCGCGCTCCGCCGCGAGTCCTACGCCGCACGCACACCTGCACGTCTGCACGTGTGCACACAAGCCGCCCGCCCATGTAGTAGTAATAGGAAGTTACTCGTAAATCGATTCGCTTCTATGAATAGTGTGTGACATAACGATGGTTCATCATCTTCTGTCCTTATAAACGTAAATTAGCATAGAAGTTCAAAGGATTATCGCCTCTACGTACTGAGAAGTAAGAGCTAATGTAGCGCAGTATGTTACAGGCGTCAATAGTAATATGAATATTGATGGATGCATATTGTTGTAGTAACTTTGCCGTTGTGCATAGATTATTAATTATGTCATTAGTTAAACAAGATGTGCACGAAGTAGGTACATTAGGGGCAAATCCTTCAACAGACAGATAAACAAAAAACTTGGTTCATTTTGGAACTTATTCTCGAGTTAGCCTTCATCTAGACATTGAATTTCAGCCGCGTTAGTTTTGGAGATCCCGCGGGTATTCCGAGATAAAAGTACTTGCTACCCTATATTTTTTTCTGTACCTACCCTTGACTGCGTGCGACAGTAGGTATGCAAAATTTAATATAGTTTCTTCCGTGGTAATATCGGAGTTCTCTAGGGAATTCCGAGATAAAAAGTAGCCTATGTCCTTCTCTGTATTCCTGACAGCGTGTATGCAAAATTTCGTGGTGATCGGTTGAGCCGTGAAAGTGTAACAAACAAACAAACAAACTCAGTTTCGCATTTATAATATTAGTGAGGATTAACTGTGAATTTATTCATTACGAACCTACATACGTGCCTACCTATATCAAGCATACTAAACAAAATTTGAGATAACAATTTTGGAATCAGGTGTGGGCCCAACCACTGTCAGTTATGTTAGTTAAGTTGGATAGTATATAAGTTCGAATACAATAGTTGAAAAAAAAAAAACTAAAAAGTTAACTTGACGAGTAAACTGAACCATATATATATATATATACTAGCTGTTCCCCGCGATTTCATCCGCAGTAATTTCGGAGTTCCCGCGGAGGTTGCGGGAAAAAAGTACTCTATGTCCTTCAGTTCCCGCGGGAATTCCGGGATAAAAACTATCCTATCTTTTAAATTGGACCATATTATAAATGGTGACAAAATTTTATCAAAATCCGTTCAGTAGTTTCGGAGTCCATCGCGGACAAACAACGTGACACGTGATTTATATATATTAGACTAGCTGTCCCCCGCGATTTCATCCGCGGTAATTTCGGAGTTCCCGCGGAGGTTGCGGGAAAAAAGTACTCTATGTCCTTCAGTTCCCGCGGGAATTCCGGGATAAAAACTATCTTATCTTTTAAGTTGGACTATTTTATGAATGGTTACAAAATTGTATCAAAATCCGTTCAGCAGTTTAGGAGTCCATCGCGGACAAACAACGTGACACGTGATTTATATATATTAGATTATCTGTGACTGAACTAAAAAGTAAGTCATCTAGAACCAGAAAGAGAGTCGCTGTCAAGACCAGTCGAGACTCGAGAGCCTCAATTGGCTAGGTTTAGCGTCGTTTAATTACACAGTTCTGATGGGCACCTTCCGGCTCCATCATCAGATCAGCTCCATGTCATAGTAATAATGCATTGTCATCCGAATTACATGTAAACTTTCATTTCGATACGACAATTAGAAGTTGGTTAAAATTTTCTTGTAAGATTTTATAATTTTTTTAGTTAAAAGGGAAGTGAATTTAATATAAGCATGTAATAAAATGCAATAGAAGTATATATTTTGATTGTGATGATCGATTCCACTTCAAAGTTTGCTTTCAGAGAGGAAATCGTCGATTTACTATAAAAAATACCCATAATATATACTTTCATATGCATTTAGTAATAAGCTGTTAATTTGGAATTACAAGCAGACACTTCAATTTTTTTTTATGTATAGATTTGAAGAGTTCCCCATCTATTTCTCCAAGCAGCAGCATCCGGTTCAAACAAAAAAGAATGTCTCTAAATCGATCCAACCGTCTTCGAGTTACCGATGGACATACATTAAAAAACATACATACAGGGCTCTTATACACTATGGCCATAACACGGCGCGTTAAGATAACGCGCCCCAAAAAGTGTCTTACCCTCGTCCTCAAAGAAGTTTCACTACAAACAAACACATTTGCATCGTTTCTAACGGCATACAGAATAATAATTTCAATAATTTCTAATATTTGGGCACCTGGAACGTTTGGAATTACGTTTTTGGGAAGCGCGTTATAGGCAAGGAATGATGTTGGTCATAGTGAATAATGGCCCTGAACATAGAACCTCCTCTTTTTTGGAAGTCGGTTAAAAATAAATAAAGAGAAGTAAGAGACAGCCAGACCCATTATATTATTTATATTCTGAATCAAAAATTAACAAAAAAAACGAGCTAATCACATGCAGATTGGTCACATTTTTAATTTATTAAAGTTTAAATTCATAACATTGTCACTGGTCAGTACGGAAGCGAATGCAAGAAGGTCATTTGAGACCGAACCGGTCTCGATAGACCTTTTTAGTACTGTTATATGGACACTAGCTGTTCCCCGCGGTTTTACTCGCGATAGTATCGGGGTTTCCGCAGGAATTCCGAGATAAAAAGTACCTACCCTGTGTTCTTCTCTATATCTTTGATAATGTGTATGCAAAATTTCATAATGATCGATTTGATGAAATTAATTTGAAATGAATTTATTGAATACTTCGTTACTTATTTCTAATACAAAGAGCTGCTGAGCTTAATAGTTAAGGCGTGAAAGCGTAACAAAAACAAGAAACATTCGCTTTCATACTATGTATTAGTACTTTAGTTTGTTTATGGTATATTATGAAACAGTTTTTACTAATTAAGCTAGCGGTCTGGTATAGTTGCCAAGCCTTGCTAATTAAAAAAAAATCCGTGAAACAAAGACCTAAGAAATATCTAGTCACCTTCCGCAACACCAAAAGTTGGCCGATGACATCATTGTCAATATCAATGAGTTAGGTATTCCACCTAAATATGTAGATGTAAATGTGTTGTAAATGATGAAATTAAATATTGATCGAAATACATAATCCTAGCTAACCGCAGAACAGTTAGGAGTTAGAACGGACATCTACCCTGTTCAGTAGATATGGAAATGAAAACCAGTGTCGCCGAGTGATCGTAGCACGCAAAACTTTATTCGTCACGCACAAAAACATTATAATAAAATCATTTATTGACATGCACTTATGTAAAAAAAACTGAATGAAAACTAAACATAAAAATGTATAATGAAAACAAAAAATAAATAAAAAACAGTACTCATGCATATCAAAAGGTCTCTTTCAGCATGTGTTGCCAAGTTACAAGTAACAGACAACGCTGGTTTTCAGAGGACCCCTTTTACACAAGACCACATTAAAAGTATTTGCGGGCGCACGCTCTTCACGTGCAACTATCTAATAATAATAATAACGTATGTAGATTATTAGTAGCAGATAACAGCAGATAGTTATCTGTTATTGTAATGATAGCTGACTAACTGATGATGATAACATAACACAATATAACTGAAGGCAGGGAAAGGTATGACCGAGACTATTAGCTGAGCGACACATCTAGAACGAACTAGAAACTATTACAATTAATTACACAAACATAGAAGTTGTACAGTATACCAGATATCCGTAGGGAACACGGAGCAGGTGTAGGTTTAATGGGGCCCCTTTACAATGCATCGACGCTCACCTCCACTGCCCGTGCTCCCGACTTAAGCAAGCCTCTGGAAACAATTAGATGACACAGCACACGTAATCACTATAGCCACTCTAGATTGATACGACACTGTTGCGACACTATAACTGCACTGAACCGAACACAAAATAACAATGAACCGTCGCTTACGCGTACCCGCATTTTATAACAAGTTCTAACAAAGACGAGTCGGGCAGTGGAGTGGAGCGGGGGAAAGGACTTACTACCACCGCTATTCGACGGCGGGAAGTAACAGTTATTTTTAATGAAACTACCCTCACGCCGACATGTATAATATTAAAAAAAAATGATGATAATATTTTAATGACATTCATTAACTTAAAAAAAAACTATATTAAACCTATATTAAACGCCATCTGGTTAAGTTTTTACTTAGCCACTGTAACCCAAATTCAATCCAAATTTTGAGAATATTGTGGAAAATGTACTTACTTGAATGTTGATGCCAGCTAAACAAATTTTTGAGATAGTCAGATCATTTGCTCTAACTTCCTTGGCGCCTGCCCGCTCCATGTCCTCTCTAGTAAACATATTTTCTCTGTGCCATCGACGTATGATCGGCAGTGGCACTAAGTAGCAGTAAATCATGAGACGATCCGACTTCCTGGTAGCGCGTGCGCAACAGACGCCATTTTATCTACGAAGTTGACAAAGTTCACAAACATTATTTATAAGACGGATCCATACCAATACTAATCCGAATATCCTTTATATGCAGAGCATGCAAGAGATATTAGAAATATTATTTAAAAACTCTTTTTTGTGTTTGGTTACTCTTCTTTTATCACCCCTCTCAATTTTAGGTAAAAATATTCAATGTACAGAATCGCGGATTCTATTCTTTTATTATAGTATAGTATATTTGATTTGATTTGAACTTAACGCGGGTAAAACCGCGGGGAACCGCAGGTTGTATTATAAATAGAAGTAAGAGGCCAGTAAATGGCATTTACACAGACAAAATAATAACCGACTTCGAGTTGTATCTGATTGGATTGGACCGTTTTACGAACGTTATCAAGTAATGGAAGTGGGTACAGCCAATAGCACAAATTATATTATATTATTAATAGAAGCACACCACATAATCTTCTATACCAGACGTTCCCATACTTTTTTTTCTAATAGATCACTTTAAACATTTTGCTGGACCTGGTGGACCCCCTGCAGCTATTACATTTACTAACTCACTTCCGAAACCCGAAAAAAGTATATGTCTATGGCAATCTGTGTTGTGGCTATTTTTCAATCAACTATGAGTTAAAAGTTTTCCAAAAAAAGGTGAGAATTTATATTGCTTTGATTATGTTGTGAGTGGATGTCATTTAAGCTAAGTTTCAAGGCCAGTCTTAAAAGCGTCTTCATCCAACAGTTGTGGACCCCCATGTTTTTTCCACGCAAGCGTAGACCACTGTCGGGCTCCCGTGGACCCCTGGGGGTCCACCTGGACCACTTTGGGAATCAATGTTCTATACTATAATAAAAGAGTAGAATCCGCGGTTCTGTACATTGAATATTTTTACCTAAAATTGAGAGGGGTGATAAAAGAAGAGTAACCAAGGCCAAAAAAAAGTTTTTAAAATTCTTTTCTATCTGTCTGTTCGCGATAATCTCCGCATCTACTGAACGGAGTGTCATGCGATTTTCACAGGTAGATTAAGCTAACCCTGGAGCTACATTTAAATCGGATGTTGGGAAAAAAAAGTTGTCATACAATCACGTTTCATGCGGGTGAAACCGCGGGGCACAGCTAGTATTCAATAATAATAACTTTATTATTCAATTCGCAACACACAAATCTATGTATATACTTGATCCCACATTAAACTGTGAGTTTGTGTTGTGAAAATTTTGTCCGTAAATAAAAAAGCCTACGACCTATTTATTTTCAGACCTACCAAAATACACAAGAGTACTTTTTCCCGGAATTCCCGGAGGAACTCCGAAATTACCGCGGATGAAATCGCGCGGGACAGCTAGTAGATATATAAAAACGCCGAAATTAGATAGTGGAACCTTGTGTTCATCACACAAAGTCCACCCCCACCAGGGAATCGAACCCGGAACCTTTTGATAGCGTGTAGATGCTGCGCCAGTCCGGTTGTTCGGCTACTTTTGATGCTGAATGTACACATAGGAGGTGAAGGTAGCACTAGTTGCGCGGCCTTGCCCCGCTCGGCCCGCCCGGGTCGCTCTAATTACACACAAGTATATAAGTGATACATAACAACAAGATGGTTGTTGATTACGGTGATAATATAATTGATTCGCTATGGTTAAAAACGATTTTCGTCTATCTATCTATCTATTTACTATCTTTAAGCGAGCAATCTTAATATACAACGTGTTAATGAATTAACTGAAAACTAGAAAGTAGTTTGCTCAGAATCGACTAGCGAATCGATTGCACTATGTTTTAATATAGGTTATATTTTTTCATTTTTACTAGTCCATGTCTAAATTATTTATAATACAATATTAGGCGCGTACGCCGCCTGCAGCAAAAAATTCGAACCGGTAGGCACAGGCGTAGCGCTTGGAATTTCGTAGATAGGTCGCCTCCATACTAATATTGAATAACTTTTAAAGTATAAATTTTTTCGACATAAAATGTATTTTAATCATATTATTGTTAATTTTTTTAAATGGGGTGTATCAAGTTTTCGGTTAACACGTTGTATATAAATTACGCTTCACGTTGTTTGTCCGCGAAGGACTCTTAGGTCCGTATTCCAGAAGGTGACTCGGATCATGTTTCTCTTGAGATTAGTTTTAAGCTCAAATCATAACTCAAGCGTATATCTTATTATAGAATGCGTTTTAAGTTCTAATCACTTGAAACTAGTCTTTAGTAGAGATTCTGAACTCTGATTGGTTCTTATCAATAGGGATGTTGACTACTATTGAAAATCAAAATTCTAATTAGTCCGTCAGTTAGAAAATAAAAAAACAATAGACACGTATTTTTTGCTTTTTTAAATAAATTAAAATATACAGAGATAAAGCGCATTAAAGTTTAGGATGAGGAGGTCGTGACGTCACTAACCACAAAACCGCCATACAAACTGTCACGCGAAATTTCAACTCAACATATCGCCGTTATTTCTTGATTACGTAAAAAAAGAAAAAATACGTGTCCAATATTTTTTAATAATCTACAAGACGGACTAAAAAATAAAAATTAGTCAACATGCCCATTGAAACTAGTCTTGAATAGAGATTTTGAACTCTGATTGGTTGAGTGATCTTGACATGACAGACGTAAACAAAGATCAAATCTTTGCTTGAGTATAGATTAGTACTCAAGCGTCGTTCTAGAATAAGGAAATAACTCAGCTGATTGTTGATTGATGAGTCTCGTTTTAAGTAAGGTTCTAAAATTAAAGCTTTACTTGAAATTAGTTTTAAAACAAGATTCATGACTTGAGTAACCTTTTGGAATACGCACCTTAAACTACTGACTCGATCATGATGAAATTTGGTTATGTACTATGTTGTAATTTGGCCCAATTTAAAAGATAGGATAGTTTTTATCCTGGAATTTTCGCAGGAACTCCAAAATTACCGCGGGGCAGCTAGTTCTTGTATATAAATATAATATGTACCTAATCTGAATCTCGGAAACGGCTCCAACGATTTTCATGAAATTTAGTATGCAGGGGGTTTCGGGGGCGAGTAATCGATCTAGCTAGGTTGCATTTAAAACGACGTTGTATCCGTATTTTTAGGCAATGAAAAACGAGTGTTTGGTACTGCTTTTCTACTTAACAACAGATGGCGCTACGAGCAAGGTTCGGTCGCCCAGATATTCTCATTTTTAACACGCATAAAACTGTTGAACTTTTAACTTTATACTAATATACTAGGTGTCCGCCGCGGTTTTACCCGCGGTAAGTTCGTAGTTCCGGTGGGAATTTTGGGGATAAAAAGAACCCTATCTCACTCAGGACTACCGTAGCTTCCTATAAGTGAAAGAATTTTCAAAATCAGTTCACCCGACAACGTCACAAACTCATTATAGTGACGTCATGCCCCCATACAAACTGCACCGGATAGTGAAGTCACGCGAAATCTCAACTCAATGTATCTCCGTTATTATTTGATTACGTAAAAAAAGAAAAAATAAGTGTACCTACAATATTTTTTAATAAACTACAAAGCGGACTAAAAAAAAATTTTGTCCACAAGCCCATTGTCCAAACTCCAATTATTTCAGCGAGCGAATTACAAAATACAGAAACTAAATGTAGTTAATAATTTTTTCAAGTCTTTCATTTAATTTATAATAAATAATCATTAAAATTAAGTTGCAATCGAGCAAGTGAATGTTAGCCCCCAAGGTTTCCGATACTGAGTAGGTAATACTTCTCGTTAATATGTTTCTTGCGACACTTGTGTCGTTATGTGTACTCCAATCATGTAAGGAAATTGCTGGGACAGCTTTTTAACGGGAGCAAGTGTGGTCCTTCTAGGGTTGTCACCTTCTTTCTTCTTTTTTATGGACTTTCGCATACATACAGCAATATTTTTTATTCAGTGCGCAAACTTTTACAAATTAAACTTAAAGGAGTTTTAATAAACACCTTTTTTATTTTGATAAGTCTTAGAACAAAAAAGTAAAGTTATCGTGAACGAAATATGTATACTTTGCAATTGATTTATTGGCTACTCTACTCGCCGCCGCCACCGCTGCGCGCGAAGCGCTCGTTCGGCTAGGTATTTACGTGAGTTACAATGTACCGACAGCTGATCGAGGTCATCCACCCCTGCTGCAACACCCCCCCCATTATTACGAATAGATAGTATCCATATTTTGCTAATTGAAAGCCAGATAAAAAAATATAAAAAAGTTTTGAACAAATAATGGAAATGTGTTCTATTACTGATACTGAAGCACCAAAATTTTTTTGCGCATTGCTTAAAAAATATTCCTGTATAATGCATTTAGCCAGTTTCAAGTAAAATTAATTAGATCAATGTATTTTCTATTGAAATGCTTCGTTATACGGTTTGAAATTGCAAGCCAAGGTACTATAGCTTGCAAGAACTTTCTCGGAGCTCTTGGAGGAAACCGAAGAAATCAGCTCGAAATGTCATATATCTTCTTGAGCACATAAAAAACCGTCACTGTGAAAATTTTTGTCCAATACAGCACCTTATATACAACAAAATAAATTTTCAACCGTTTTTTATCGACATGGAAATAAATCACCGAACTGAACTTCCATAAATATTTCAAGAACAATATTAGCCAAATCGGTCCAGCCATTCTCGAGTTTTAGCAAGACAGACGAACAGCAATTCATTTTTATATACGAGTGTAAGAAGACTAAATGTTTCCTGCGGTTTCACCCGCGAGAATTTCGAGATAAAAAGTACCCTATGTCACTCAGGACTAGCTGTAACTTCCTGTAAGTGAGAATTTCAAAATCAGTTCAGTAGATCCAGAGATTACCTCTACAACGAACGTCGCAAACTCACAAACTTTACCTCTATAAAATACTAGCTGATCCCCGCAGTTTAGCCCGCGGTAATTTCGGAGTTCCCGCGAGAATTCCGGGATAAAAAGTACTCTATATCACTAAGGATAACTCTAGCTTCCTATCTATAATAAGTAGATCTATAGATAACAACCTCACAAACTCTGGAGTTCCCGCGGGAATTCCGGGATATAAAGTAGTATGTGACTCAGGATTACTGTAGCTTCCTATAAGTGAAAGAATTTTCAAAATCGGTTCAGTAGATCCAGAGATAGCTTTTCCCCGTGGTTTTATCCGCAGGAAATTCGGAGTTCCCGCGGGAATTCCGGAATAAAAAGTACCGTATAACACTCAGGATCACTCTAGCTTCCTATAAGTGAAAGAATTTTCAAAATCGGTACAGTAGGTCCAGAGATTACCCCCTACAACGTGCTACAACGTCACAAACTCGCAAACTTTCGCTCTTTATAATATTAGTATGGATTGGTAAGACTAGCTGTTCCCTGCGATTTAACCTGCGTTCGCAACGCGACTTTATTTTATAAAATCCCAACGATCTACCTATGTAAATCTATTCACAAGTTCTTTGACAAAAAAATATCCGATAACTAGATAAATAAAAAACCGGTAAAACGTCGAGCAAGTGTACAAAGCACGGTGTCTACGACATCATCTTCTCCCGCTTGCGATACGAAGAGACATCTCGGATCTGACGTATTTGTATAAGATTGTGAATGGCATTGTGGATTCGAGCGAGCTCCTGGAATCCGTTGGACTTCTCGTACCGCGCAGTGTCATGCTAGGAGTAAATTACGACTGCATATTCCCTTAGCACGCACCAATTACAGGCAGAATAGCTACCTTATCCGCACACGTAATCTGTTCAACTCAATAAGTGACGACGCTAATATCGATCTGTTCAACACCAACATTGCAGGATTAAGACGCATACTGTCGACTGAGCTTCTCAAATCATATAACTAAAACTAAAAATCATATTCATAATTATAGTCATTGATAATATTGTTTTGAAGTGATAGAGATCTAAAAAAATTAAATAAACTTTTGTCCACAACTCTTTACCTATACATTTTACACTTTTTATCTATTTGTGAATTCCGCGAATTGCTGTTGTCTGCCATTTTATATATTTAATTTTGTTACATTTGCCGTAAGGTTTTCCTCAAAAATAAAATAAAATAAGTAATTTGAATAAAATTATTAGGATTATATGTAAATAAACGTTTATATATAATAATAAATTATGTATATAAACAGTCTGGGAAAATGATTTATCTTTAATGTTTTTCATAGTGGTCATAATTAAAAGTGTAATACTTAACAATAAGTATTATAATATAAGAAATATTAAAAATGTGCCGATAACTTTTTTATAATCTAGACAATAGACATACAAATAAAATTGAAGTGTCTGTTTGTAATTTCAAATGAATAGCTTTTCACTAAATGCATACGAAATTATATACGGTACTAACATCAAAATTTAGTCTAGTTTTAAAATTTTTCTCTGTCTATCTGTCTGTCTCGGGTTTGTTTCGGGTAGTCTCTGAAACGGCTGGACCGATTTTAACCGGACTTTCACTGGCAGATAGCTGATGTTATAAGGAGTAACTTAGGCTACTTACTTAGGCCCGCGGGAATTCCGGGATAAAAAGAAGCCGATCTCCTTTTTTATACCCCTGACAACGTGTATGCAAAATTTCGTGGTGATGTTGACAAATTTTTTTTTAGTCCGTCTTGTAGATTAATAAAAAATATTGGACACGTATTTTTTATTTTTTTACGTAACCAAAAAATATCACCGACACATTAAGTTGAAATTTCGCGTGACGTCACTATCCGGACAGTTTGTACGGCGGTTTTAGCGGTTAGTGACGTCACGATCCCCTCACCCTAAACTTTAATGCGCTTTCTCTCAGTAGGTATATTTTTTTGAAAAAGCAAAAAATACGTGTCTATTGTTTTTTAACCGACTTCCAAAAAAGGAGAAGGAAGTCGAACGAAGTTGTGTCGAAGAAGGAAAGAAGAAGTTGGAAGTCGGTTTTTATTCTTTTGTTAAAATTTTGTTTATTTATTTTCTAACTGACGGACTGATTAGAATTGTGATTTAGAAAAGTAGTCAACAACCCCATTCATAACGACACGATAGTAGTTTATCAGCTACGCCAACTGCACTTTAACTACAATCGCCTTTGTTTGTTTGTATTCATGTCACGTTAATAACATAGCATCACGAACAGCGTGTCATTATGGCATTGTTGAGTGAAAAACGCATCGCTTGTACGGGTAAATACAAAATTTAGCCTTTTAATATTTATTAGCTTCACTTGTGAGTTGTAACTAACAATGCAATGAAATCCTTACTTAATTACTATAGGTAGATAAATCTTTATAATGTAAAAATTTATTGTTGTTCTTTAGTCTCGCTAAAACTCGAGAATGGCTGGACCGATTTGGCTAATTTTGATCTTGAAAGATTCGTGGAAGTACAAGGAATGGTTTAAACGGTAAGAAGTTGGGAGTTCCTGCGGTAATTCCGAAACTCACGCGGGTGAAACCGCGGGGCACAGCTATTAATTAATATTATAAATGCGAAAGGGAGTTTGTTCGTTCGTTTGTTGCGCTTTCACGACTTAACGGCTCAACCGATCATCATAAATTTTGATATACACGTTGTCAGGTACACAGGAACAGTTAATCTTAGATGGAAGTCAATTTTAACCTATACTTCTAACTGACTTATACCGCAACGAAACTTGGTTCTATATTTTTAATTTGTCAGTACGATAATTAATAATCTTTGACTTTGACTTTATTATAAATAAGAAAGTAACCGTCTGTCTGTTACCTTTTTACGCCTTAACTACTCGACCGATTATCATAAAATTTCGTGTAAACGTAGTCAGAGATACAGAAAAGGATATAGGGTACTTTTTATCCCGGAATTCTTACGGAAATTCCAAAATTAACGCGTATGAAATCGTGGGAGACAGAAGTCTCTTATAAATTGCATCGACTCGTTGCTACCTAAAAGAACGAGAAACGACCGATATCAAAGTTTTTTCAACACATTACTTATGTTATTATTAAGGATTTATGAAATTAATTTAAAAAGATTTCATATTAATAATCACGTTGCGGATAAGTTGAAAACTGTTATATAATCACGACCTTGACCGATGGGAGGCGGGCAGCGACGACGGGTGCCACGTACGAGTCAAATGTCAAGTTGAGGCGTGCGATATTTTTTAATTAAATTTAGTTAATTATTTCATTATAAGGGGCGTGCAGCCCGCATTCCTCGTTAGCGATTATCTTTTCTATTGTGCTGCATTCTTTTTAAAATAGAACGGAAGCTAATAGAATTTCGAATTTTCATAAACAATTTCCAAAAATAATCTTTTTGTTTTGTTTTATTCAATGACACAAGCATGTATTTGACGTATTTTTTTTTTATCAGTGGCACCGGGAAAACACTTTAAGCCCATACCTAATAGTTAGTCGAATAGGTTTCGTATCATTATTAACTATGATTTTCATACAATAACTAGCTGTGCCCCGCGGTTTCACCCGCATGAAAGGTTTATATCTATACAACAAATTTTTTTCCCGACATTCGATTTCAATGAAACAAAGCCTACATGTAGCTCCAGGCTAAGCTTAATCTACCTGTGAAAACCGCATGACAATCGGTTCAGTAGATGCGGAGATTATCGCGAACAGACAGACAGACAGAAAATAATTTTAAAAACCTTTTTTTTGGGCTTGGTTACTGTTTTTGTATCACCCCTCTAAAGTTCTGCATAGCTAAGATGCGCGCCACGATATGTTCATCGAACGAAAGATAAAATTGTCGACACGTAAAATATTTGTGAGCGTCCAAGCAAAAAAGTGCAGTAGTGGGGTATTGAGTTAAGACTAGATTAGGTTAAACAGTTTTTACCACTGGTAGACAAAACGATACAATATGTCGACGAGAATCGATAAAATGGCGCGATAAAATTTTATCGTGTTGCGCATCCTAGCTCCGCTGACAGTATTATATTATCTGTGGTTCTGGTAAAAATATTCAATGTACAGAATCGCGGATTCTACTCTTTTATAGGAGATAATTAGAAGATAATTTTATTATTTACTAGTATAACAGGAATGTTACTCCAAAGGTCATGAGCCCCATTATGTGAAGTTAAACACAGCGTTAACATATCTCGGCTACAACACGTGTCCTTGTCACGTGGATTTGATCCTTTTATTGAATCATTTTATTCGCGAACGTGCTTTGTAACGTAGGCCCAAGGTTGATATGTTATACATAACTAGTTAACCACAGGTTTTTGTTAAGGCCAGAATACACTAGCTGTCTACTAGTAGTAGCAGGAAAGCGCGATGTTTTCTAGCAGATGCTGTTTAGTAATGAAAATATAGCACGAGTATAAAAAATAACCTATAAAATAGCATGCTATTCAATCTCAAGGAATGTTGTGAGGTCAGATGCTATAGGGAGTGAAGGATGCTAGGGTGTAACTGGAGCGGGAGCTTGTTTTATTGTAATAATAAGAAATAACAATAATAAAAATTATTTGGCATGAAAACAATACACAAAAAAGAATTTAAATAAAAACAAAAGTGTCATGGTCACTTTCCCACCGGGAGCGACCCAGAGCGGAAAATCCAAATTAATGTTTTCACATGGTATTGCTATATTATATCTAAAACAAAAAAAAATTATTACAATTTTTGTAATTTAAAAACTTAAAAATCACTTATGCCAAAAGGGTGGCCAGGTCAGCATATTATTAGGCACAAGGCACAAGGCACAAGGCCAAGGGTTGATTTTCAGCTGGCTCCGGGATTAGAAATTGAGAATTGGTAACACACACTAAGAAAAAAGTTAGCGTTTTTTTTTTTAAAGTATAGTTGAAGATGTTTATTTCACAAGGAAACCATGTATTAATTTTGAAGCTTCCACTGTCCATCATGAAAGATTGTATATTTATGACATCTCACATAAATTCAAAATATTATTTAGGTAGGTACCCCACTTCTAATAAATGCATTTCCTACCTGACATAGAGGTTAACTCCACAGAGTTTAGCCTCTAGTCCACTACCTTCCTCTTTTTTCTTCGTAAATTGTTCAGCTTTTTATTTTATTTTAATGCTCACTTCTATGTATAGATCTAAGTTTATTCAAAAGTTTATCAATTAAACTTAATTCAAAGGGATAGATAAGAGAATTAAATTCGTTACTCATGAAAACATATTTTTAATGACAAAGTATATTAATAATGTGAATTTGGGACCGGGTAAAAAGCTCTTAGGCTATTGATACATGTATATCTGCGCAATTCTTCTATCGAAACCAGTATCGAAAATGTTAAAAAAAAAATCGCATCCGAACCAATGACATAGCAAGTGTGTTCCCTACTTTATACTCGAACATTTGGTTACACGTGAGCCATTTTTTATTAAAAATATTTTAGGTGCCTATAGAACATTACTGTTGATTATATAAGATATTATTATTATTATTGTAACTAGTCTATTAAAAGCGGTTCACGTGATATCAGGAATTTGATGGTAAACTAGCGTCGTTGCCACGCCTTTAGTTTAATTTGGATATTGTATTCGTATTTATAACTAGCTGTGCCTCGCAGTATTCACCCGCGTGAGTTTCGGAAATCGGAATCGCCGCAGGAACTATTTTTTTCTAAAATAAAAGTAGCCTAAGTTACTCCTTATAACATAGCTATCTGCTATTGAAAGTCCCGTTAAAATCGGTCCAGCCGTTTCAGAGATTAGCCGGAACAAACATTCAGACAGACAGACCAAAATTCAATAAATCGTTTTGTAGAAACAAGTACCTACCTACCGTATATGTATATATACTTTCATAATTATGCATTTAGTGAAAAGCTGTTTATTTGAAATTACAAACAGACACTTCAATTTTATTATGGTATAGATAAGGAGTTAAAACTGGAATTTTTATATTTTACTAGCTGCTCCCAGCGGTTTCACCCGCGTGAGTTTTGAGATCAGCAGTACCTTTGCGGACGCAGGTAGAACAACCCGCCAAAGTTTGATCACAATCGGACCAATGGTTTCGAAACACATAAAGGAATGACATACAATCATTCATTTTTATTAATTTTTAAGATTAACGCAAAAAATTCAATTTGACTACAAAAAAAGACCTTATCCAATTATGTTGCCAGGATTATAAAAATGAAAATAACGAACGCAAAATAAGCTGGACACCTAATCTCACCCAAAGAGTCGAACACGCGATGTTGGTGAACTTGGCATATCATTTGCCAGCAGATCAATTTTTTTTTAGAGTTCTGTTCGCATGCAGCTGAGTTCTAGAGTTCCTGATACTTTTTAGAAATAGTTCCGGCATTTAAACCTGAAAAAAACGCTGTTGAAAAAATGATCTGCTAACTTCCCGTAGCAGATCATTTTCCGGAAAATCAAAAATAAAAGTGATTTTCTTTTGCGTTAAGGTTAGTTGTGGAGTTCCTGATACTTTTCAGAAATAGTTCTGGCGGTCTTACCCTAAAAAAATCAATCCGTAAATATGGGTCTAGAAGTAAAAATAATTAGGTTTTAATCGTATTAAAACGGTTTTAAAGCTGTTTTGAGGCAAGAAACCTTTTGTTTATTAATTTCCGATATCAGCACTCTAGAATAGAACTAGATTTAGGTGCAGAACTCCCGTTAAAGAGCCAGCAGATCATAGTACAAAAGTAAAAAAGTATAAAGATAAATTTTAAGTGCTTTCACCAATGCGTGGACTGGACGTGGAGGCCGAAACTACCTCGTTTCTCACAGATAAGTATCAGAACTTCGATACAGAAGTGGATCGCAAACCAGAACTCCCGTTTAAAATCCAGCAGATCATGGTAGAGTAGTAAAAAAATTAAAAAATATATTATTTTAACAGTTCCAATAGTACGTGGAGGCCGGAACTCCTTTGTTTCTCACAGATCAGCATCAGAACTCCGATACAGAAGTGGATCCGAGACCAGGATTCCCGTTTAAAGTCCAGCAGATCATGGTAGAGTAGTTAAAAAGTTAAAGAATATTTATTTAACAGTTCCACTAGCACGTGGAGGCCGGAACTCCTTTGTTCCTCACAGATCAGTATCAGAACTTCGATACAGAAGTGGATCGTGAACCAGAACTCCCGTTTAAAATCCAGCAGATCATGGTAGAGCAGGTAAAAAGTTAAAGAATTTTAATTTAACAGTTGCACTACCATGTGGAGGCCGGAACTCCTTTGTTTCTTACAGATCAGCATCAGCACTCCGATACGGAAGTAGATCCGAGACCAGAACTCCCGTTTAAAATCCAGCAGATCATAGTAGAGTAGTAAAAAAATTTAAAAAAAAATATTTCAACAGTTCCACTAGCACGTAGAAGCCGGAACTCCTTTGTTTCTCACATATCAGTATCAGAACTTCGATACAGAAGTAGATCCAAAACCAGAACTCCTGTTTAAAATCCAGCAGATCATAGTAGAGTAGTAAAAAAAATAAAAAAATAAAATTTTAACAGTTCCACTAGCACGTGGAGGTCGGAACTCCATTGTTTCTCACAGATCAGTATAAGAACTTCGATACAGAAGTGGATTGCAAACCAGAACTCCCGTTTAAAATCCAGCAGATCATGGTAGAGCAAGTAAAAAGTTAAACAATTTTAATTTAACAGTTGCACTACCATGTGGAGGCTGGAACTCCTTTGTTTCTTACAGATCAGCATCAAAACTCCTATACGGAAGTGGATCTCAAACCAGAACTCCTGTTTAAAATCCAGCAGATCATGGTAGAGTAGTTAAAAAATTAAAAAAATATTATTTTAACAGTTCCAATAGCACGTGGAGGCCGGAACTCCTTTGTTTCTCAAATATCAGTAACAGAACTTTGATACAGAAGTGGATCCAAAACCAGAACTCCCGTTTAAAATCCAGCAGATCATGGTAGAGTAGTTAAAAAATTAAAAAAATATTATTTTAACAGTTCCAATAGTACGTGAAGGCCGGAACTCCTTTGTTTCTCACATATCAGTACCAGAACTTTGATACAAAAGTGGATCCAAAACCAGAACTCCCGTTTAAAATCCAGCAGATCATAGTAGAGTTTAAAAAAGGTAAAGAATATTAATTTAACAGTTCCACTAGCACGTGAAGGCCGAAACTCCTTTGTTTCTCACATATCAGTACCAGAACTTTGATACAAAAGTGGATCCAAAACCAGAACTCCAGTTTAAAATCCAGCAGATCATGGTTTCCAAAATGTTAAAAGTTAAAAATATTATTTTGATAGTTTGACGTATCACACTTATATGTTTGAGATTTAAAAAATCATATTTAATTATAGGATACAGCCAAAGATGGAAACTCTTTTCTATAGAGTGCAGGACCACTAATTCTCTCGATTACACCTCCCAATGAGACCAGAACTCACATAAAAATATCAGCATATCACACTTATATGTTTGAGATTAAAAAAAATCATATTTCATTATAGGATACAGCCAGAGATGGGAACTATTTTCGATAGGTTGTGAGACCACTAATTCTCTCGACTACACCTCCCAATGAGACCGGAACTCACATGAAAATATCAGCATATCACACTTTTATGTTTGAGATTAAAAAAATCATATTTAATTATAGGATACAGCCAAAGATGGGAACTCTTTTTTATAGAGTGCAAGGCCACTAATTCTCTCGATCGAACCTTCTGCTGTGACCGGAACTTACATAAAAATATCAGCATATCACACTTATATGTTTGGGATTTGAAAAATTCATATTTAATTATAGGATACAGCCAGAGATGGGAACTCTTTTCGATAGGGTGTGAAACCACTAATTCTCTCGACTACATCTCCCAATGAGACCGGAACTCACATAAAAATATCAGCATATCACACTTTTATGTTTGAGATTAAAAAATTCATATTTAATTATAGGATACAGCCAGAGATGGGAACTCTTTTCCATAGGGTGTAAGACCACTAATTCTCTCGATTACACTTCCCAATGAGACCGGAACTCACATGAAAATATCAGCATATCACACTTATATGTTTGAGATTTAAAAGAATCATATTCAATTTTAGGATACAGCCAGAGATGGGAACTCTTTTCGATAGAGTGTGAGACAAGTAACTTTCTCGACTACACCTCCCAATGAGACCGGAACTCACATAAAAATATCAGCATATCACACTTATTTGTTTGAGATTAAAAAATTCATATTTAATTATAGGATACAGCCAGAGATGGGAACTCTTTTCGATAGGGTGTAAGACCACCAGTTCTCTCGACTACACCTCCCAATGAGACCGAAACTCACATAAAAATATCAGCATATCACACTTTTATGTTTTAGATTAAAAAAATCATATTTAATTATAGGATACAGCCAGAGATGGGAACTCTTTTCGATAGGGTGTAAGACCACTAATTCTCTCGACTACACCTCCCAATGAGACCGGAACTCACATGAAAATATCAGCATATCACACTTATATGTTTGAGATTAAAAAAAATCATATTTAATTTTAGGATACAGCCAGAGATGGGAACTCTTTTCGATAGAGTGTGAGACAAGTAATTTTCTCGACTACACCTCCCAATGAGATCGGAACTCACATAAAAATATCAGCATATCACACTTTTATGTTTGAGATTAAAAAATTCATATTTAATTATAGGATACAGCCAGAGATGGGAACTCTTTTTGATAGGGTGTAAGACCACTAGTTCTCTCGACTACACCTCCCAATGAGACCGGAACTCACATAAAAATATCAGCATATCACACTTTTATGTTTGAGATTAAAAAAATCATAATATTTAATTATGGGATACAGCCAGAGATGGGAACTCTTTTCGATAGGGTGTAAGACCACTAATTATCTCGACTACACCTCCCAATGAGACCGGAACTCACATAAAAATATCAGCATATTACACTTTTACGTTTGAGATTAAAAAAATCATATTTAATTATAGGATACAGCCAGAGATGGGAACTCTTTTCGATAGGGTGTAAGACCACTAATTCTCTCGGCTACACCTCCCAATGAGACCGGAACTGACATGAAATATCAGCATATCACACTTATATGTTTGAGATTTAAAAAAATCATATTTAATTTTAGGATACAGCCAGAGATGGGAACTCTTTTCTATAGAGTGTAAGACCACTAATTTTCTCGACTACACCTCCCAATGAAACCGGAACTCACATGAAAATATCAGCATATCACACTTATATGTTTGGGATTTGAAAAATTCATATTTAATTATAGGATACAGCCAGAGATGGGAAGTCTTTTCGATAGGGTGTAAGACCACTAATTCTCTTGACTACATCTCCCAATGAGACCGGAACTCACATAAAAATATCAGCATATCACACTTTTATGTTTGAGATTAAAAAAATCATATTTAATTATAGGATACAGCCAAAGATGGGAACTCTTTTCTATTGAGTGCAAGGCCACTAATTCTCTCGATCGAACCTTCTGCTGTGACCGGAACTCACATAAAAATATCAGCATATCACACTTATATGTTTGGGATTTGAAAAATTCATATTTAATTATAGGATACAGCCAGAGATGGGAACTCTTTTCGATAGGGTGTAAGACCACTAATTCTCTTGACTACATCTCCCAATGAGACCGGAACTCACATAAAAATATCAGCATATCACACTTTTATGTTTGAGATTAAAAAAATCATATTTAATTATAGGATACAGCCAGAGATGGGAACTCTTTTCGATAGGGTGTAAAACCACTAGTTCTCTCGACTACACCTCCCAATGAGACCGGAACTCACATAAAAATATCAGCATATCACAGTTATATGTTTGGAATTTGAAAAATTCATATTTAATTATAGGATACAGCCAGAGATGGGAACTCTTTTCGATAGGGTGTGAGACAAGTAATTTTCTCGACTACACCTCCCAATGAGACCGAAACTCACATAAAAATATCAGCATATCACACTTTTATGTTTGAGATTAAAAAATTCATATTTAATTATAGGATACAGCCAGAGATGGGAACTCTTTTCGATAGGGTGTAAGACCACTAATTCTCTCGACTACACCTCCCAATGAGACCGGAACTCACATGAAAATATCAGCATATCACACTTATATGTTTGAGATTTAAAAGAATCATATTCAATTTTAGGATACAGCCAGAGATGGGAACTCTTTTCGATAGAGTGTGAGACAAGTAATTTTCTCAACTACACCTCCCAATGAGACCGAAACTCACATAAAAATATCAGCATATCACACTTTTATGTTTGAGATTAAAAAAATCATATTTAATTATAGGATACAGCCAGAGATGGGAACTCTTTTCGATAGGGTGTAAGACCACTAATTCTCTCGACTACACCTCCCAATGAGACCGGAACTCACATGAAAATATCAGCATATCACACTTATATGTTTGAGATTTAAAAAAATCATATTTAATTTTAGGATACAGCCAGAGATGGGAACTCTTTTCGATAGAGTGTGAGACCACTGATTTTCTCGACTACACCTCCCAATGAGACCGGAACTCTCATATAAATATCAGCATATCACACTTTTATGTTTGGGATTTGAAAATTCATATTTAATTATAGGATACAGCCAGAGATGGGAACTCTTTTCGATAGGGTGTAAGACCACTAATTCTCTCGACTACACCACCCAATGAGACCGGAACTCACATGAAAATATCAGCATATCACACTTATATGTTTGAGATTAAAAAAATCATATTTAATTATAGGATACAGCCAAAGATGGGAACTCTTTTCTATAGAGTGCAAGGCCACTAATTCTCTCGATCGAACCTTCTGCTGTGACCGGAACTCACATAAAAATATCAGCATATCACACTTATATGTTTGGGATTTGAAAAATTCATATTTAATTATAGGATACAGCCAGAGATGGGAACTCTTTTCGATAGGGTGTAAGACCACTAATTCTCTTGACTACATCTCCCAATGAGACCGGAACTCACATAAAAATATCAGCATATCACACTTTTATGTTTGAGATTAAAAAAATCATATTTAATTTTAGGATACAGCCAAAGATGGGAACTCTTTTCTATAGAGTGCAAGGCCACTAATTCTCTCGATCGAACCTTCTGCTGTGACCGGAACTCACATAAAAATATCAGCATATCACACTTATATGTTTGGAATTTGAAAAATTCATATTTAATTATAGGATACAGCCAGAGATGGGAACTCTTTTCGATAGGGTGTAAGACCACTAGTTCTCTCGACTACACCTCCCAATGAGACCGGAACTCACATGAAAATATCAGCATATCACACTTATATGTTTGAGATTTAAAAAAATTATATTTAATTTTAGGATACAGCCGGAGATGGGAACTCTTTTCGTTAGAGTGTGAGACAAGTAATTTTCTCGACTACACCTCCCAATGAGACCGAAACTCACATAAAAATATCAGCATATCACACTTTTATGTTTGAGATTAAAAAATTCATATTTAATTATAGGATACAGCCAGAGATGGGAACTCTTTTCGATAGGGTGTAAGACCACTAATTCTCTCGACTACACCTCCCAATAAGACCGGAACTCACATAAAAATATCAGCATATCACACTTTTATGTTTGAGATTAAAAAATTCATATTTAATTATAGGATACAGCCAGAGATGGGAACTCTTTTCGATAGGATGTAAGACCACTAATTCTCTCGACTACACCTCCCAATGAGACCGGAACTCACATGAAAATATCAGCATATCACACTTATATGTTTGAGATTTAAAAAAATCATATTTAATTTTAGGATACAGCCAGAGATGGGAACTCTTTTCGATAGAGTGTGAGACCACTGATTTTCTCGACTACACCTCCCAATGAGACCGGAACTCTCATAAAAATATCAGCATATCACACTTTTATGTTTGGGATTTGAAAATTCATATTTAATTATAGGATACAGCCAGAGATGGGAACTCTTTTCAATAGGGTGTAAGACCACTAATTCTCTCGACTACACCACCCAATGAGACCGGAACTCACATGAAAATATCAGCATATCACACTTATATGTTTGAGATTTAAAAAAATCATATTTAATTTTAGGATATAGCCAGAGATGGGAACTCTTTTCGATAGAGTGTAAGACAAGTAATTTTCTCGACTACACCTCCCAATGAGACCGGAACTCACATAAAAATATCAGCATATCACACTTTTATGTTTGGGATTTGAAAATTCATATTTAATTATAGGATACAGCCAGAGATGGGAACTCTTTTCGATAGGGTGTAAGACCACAAATTTTCTCGACTACACCTCCCAATGAGACCGAAACTCACATAAAAATATCAGCATATCACACTTTTATGTTTTAGATTAAAAAAATCATATTTAATTATAGGATACAGCCAGAGATGGGAACTCTTTTCGATAGGGTGTAAGACCACTAATTCTCTCAAATACACCTCCCACTGAGACCGGAACTCACATAAAAATATCAGCATATCACACTTATATGTTTGGGATTTGAAAAATTCATATTTAATTATAGGATACAGCCAGAGATGGGAACTCTTTTCGATAGGGTGTGAGACCACTAATTCTCTCTACTACATGTCCCAATGAGACCGGAACTCACACAAAAATATCAGCATATCACACTTTTATGTTTGAGATTAAAAAAATCATATTTAATTATAGGATACAGCCAGAGATGGGAACTCTTTTCTATAGAGTGCAAGGCCACTAATTCTCTCGATCGAACCTTCTGCTGTGACCGGAACTTACATAAAAATATCAGCATATCACACTTATATGTTTGGGATTTGAAAAATTCATATTTAATTATAGGATACAGCCAGAGATGGGAACTCTTTTCGATAGGGTGTAAGATCACTAGTTCTCTCGACTACATCTCCCAATGAGACCGGAACTCACATAAAAATATCAGCATATCACACTTTTATGTTTGAGATTAAAAAAATCATATTTAATTATAGGATACAGCCAGAGATGGGAACTCTTTTCGATAGGGTGTAAGACCACTAATACTCTCGACTACACCTCCTAATGAGACCGGAACTCACATAAAAATATCAGCATATCACACTTTTATGTTTGAGATTAAAAAATTCATATTTAATTATAGGATACAGTCAGAGATGGGAACTCTTTTCTATAGAGTGCAAGGCCACTAATTCTCTCGATCGAACCTTCTGCTGTGACCGGAACTCACATAAAAATATCAGCATATCACACTTATATGTTTGGGATTTGAAAAATTCATATTTAATTATAGGATACAGCCAGAGATGGGAACTCTTTTCGATAGGGTGTAAGATCACTAGTTCTCTCGACTACATCTCCCAATGAGACCGGAACTCACATAAAAATATCAGCATATCACACTTATATGTTTGGGATTTGAAAAATTCATATTTAATTATAGGATACAGCCAGAGATGGGAACTCTTTTCGATAGGGTGTAAGACCACTAATTCTCTCTACTACATCTCCCAATGAGACCGGAACTCACATAAAAATATCAGCATATCACACTTTTATGTTTGAGATTAAAAAAATCATATTTAATTATTGGATACAGCCAGAGATGGGAACTCTTTTCTATAGAGTGCAAGGCCACTAATTCTCTTGATCGAACCTTCTGCTGTGACCGGAACTTACATAAAAATATCAGCATATCACACTTATATGTTTGGGATTTGAAAAATTCATATTTAATTATAGGATACAGCCAGAGATGGGAACTCTTTTCGATAGGATGTAAGACCACTAGTTCTCTCGACTACATCTCCCAATGAGACCGGAACTCACATAAAAATATCAGCATATCACACTTTTATGTTTGAGATCAAAAAATCATATTTAATTATAGGATACAGCCAGAGATGGGAACTCTTTTCGATAGGGTGTAAGACCACTAATTCTCTCGACTACACCTCCTAATGAGACCGGAACTCACATAAAAATATCAGCATATCACACTTTTATGTTTGAGATAAAAAAAATCATATTTAATTATTGGATACAGCCAGAGATGGGAACTCTTTTCTATACAGTGCAAGGCCACTAATTCTCTTGATCGAACCTTCTGCTATGACCGGAACTTACATAAAAATATCAGCATATCACACTTATATGTTTGGGATTTGAAAAATTCATATTTAATTATAGGATACAGCCAGAGATGGGAACTCTTTTCGATAGGATATAAGACCACTAGTTCTCTCGACTACATCTCCCAATGAGACCGGAACTCACATAAAAATATCAGCATATCACACTTTTATGTTTGAGATTAAAAAATTCATATTTAATTATTGGATACAGCCAGAGATGGGAACTCTTTTCTATAGAGTGCAAGGCCACTAATTCTCTTGATCGAACCTTCTGCTGTGACCGGAACTTACATAAAAATATCAGCATATCACACTTATATGTTTGGGATTTGAAAAATTCATATTTAATTATAGGATACAGCCAGAGATGGGAACTCTTTTCGATAGGGTGTAAGACCACTAATTCTCTCTACTACATCTCCCAATGAGACCGGAACTCACATAAAAATATCAGCATATCACACTTTTATGTTTGAGATTAAAAAAATCATATTTAATTATTGGATACAGCCAGAGATGGGAACTCTTTTCTATAGAGTGCAAGGCCACTAATTCTCTCGATCGAACCTTCTGCTGTGACCGGAACTCACATGAAAATATCAGCATATCACACTTATATGTTTGAGATTTAAAAAAATCATATTTAATTTTAGGATACAGCCAGAGATGGGATCTCTTTTCGATAGAGTGTGAGACCACTGATTTTCTCGATTACACCTCCCAATGAGACCGGAACTCACATAAAAACTCCAAATATACGTCAAACTATCAAAATAATATTTTTACATTTATAATGCTGGAAACCATGATCTGCTAGATTTTAAACAGGAGTTCTGGTCTCGGATCCACTTCCGTATAGGAGTTTTGATGCTGATCTGTAAGAAACAAAGGAGTTCCAGCCTCCACATGGTAGTGCAACTGTTAAATTAAAATTGTTTAACTTTTTACTTGCTCTACCATGATCTGCTGGATTTTAAACGGGAGTTCTGGTTTGCAATCCACTTCTGTATCGAAGTTCTTATACTGATCTGTGAGAAACAATGGAGTTCCGACCTCCACGTGCTAGTGGAACTGTTAAAATTTTATTTTTTTATTTTTTTTACTACTCTACTATGATCTGCTGGATTTTAAACAGGAGTTCTGGTTTTGGATCTACTTCTGTATCGAAGTTCTGATACTGATCTGTGAGGAACAAAGGAGTTCCGGCCTCCACGTGCTAGTGGAACTGTTAAATAAATATTCTTTAACTTTTTAACTACTCTACCATGATCTGCTGGACTTTAAACGGGAATCCTGGTCTCGGATCCACTTCTGTATCGGAGTTCTGATGCTGATCTGTGAGAAACAAAGGAGTTCCGGCCTCCACGTACTATTGGAACTGTTAAAATAATATATTTTTTAATTTTTTTACTACTCTACCATGATCTGCTGGATTTTAAACGGGAGTTCTGGTTTGCGATCCACTTCTGTATCGAAGTTCTGATACTTATCTGTGAGAAACGAGGTAGTTTCGGCCTCCACGTCCAGTCCACGCATTGGTGAAAGCACTTAAAATTTATCTTTATACTTTTTTACTTTTGTACTATGATCTGCTGGCTCTTTAACGGGAGTTCTGCACCTAATTCTAGTTCTATTCTAGAGTGCTGATATCGATCATTAAGAAACAAAAGGTTTCTTCCCTCAAAACAGCTTTAAAACCCTTTTATTACGATTAAAATCTAATTATTTTTACTTCTAGACCCATATTTACGGATTGATTTTTTTAGGGTAAGACCGCCAGAACTATTTCTGAAAAGTATCAGGAACTCCACAACTAACCTTAACGCAAAAGAAAATCACTTTTATTTTTGATTTTCCGGAAAATGATCTGCTACGGGAAGTTAGCAGATCATTTTTTCAACAGCGTTTTTTTCAGGTTTAAACGCCGGAACTATTTCTAAAAAGTATCAGGAACTCTAGAACTCAGCTGCATGCGAACAGAACTCTAAAAAAAAATTGATCTGCTGGCAAATGATATGCCAAGTTCACGCAGACGAACACGCGACGTTTTCTCGTGAAATATTATCTACCAAAAAAAAAAAGTAGGTATAGCCATCGAATGGAGCCTCATTATAATTCAGACTGAGTTGGGTCAACAACATCGAAATATCCACAGAAGACATTTTGGCGTCATGTACTTATGTTTGAGTTTTAGATCCATTTTGTTTGATAGTTATACAATAATTTTGTCGATGTTAGATTTTATTTTCCTTTACTGTAACTTCCAACTCTACACTTCGATGGGAGAATTAAAAAGAAAAATCTTAAACGAATTTTACTAAGGCAAACCTTTTCCACTAAAGTTACCACTTCCCAAAACTAGATGGCGCTTTCGAGTTTTCCGAATCGCGCATAAAGCGAAGTGCCGCAAGTCGCAAGATGCTCGAGCTCGAGCTCGACAAATCTCACTACCACCTCGTATAACAAAATATATCATTGAAACTACCAGTTTCCGGCGGTTTCATCCGCGCTAATTTCGGAGTTCCCGCTGGAATCCCGAGACAAAAGGTACCCTAAGTCTTTCTGATAACGTGTAGTTAAGCATTTTCCGATATTTCAACAATTATCGTTATAATCGACCAATTTACCCAAAACCTTGACAAATTATGTACCTATTATAATAAATTACATAAAACCTTCCTTATGAATCACTCTATTTATTTGTGGCCGCATGAGAATCCGATAGGTAAGTAGTTTTCTATTTTACTGTCTATCCCGAACTGACAGACAGAAGGCAGACAGCGATTCTGACAAGGCGTTATTTTCTTGATAGAGAATTTTCGTTACATCGTCACAATAAACTCCAAACAAGCTTTTTGACAAACTCCAAGCGTTTCGTTTTCTGCTCACGCTGACGATTTGGTTTCAACAGCAGCAGACACGAAACTAATGTCTCTCAAATCATTGTAACTTCCATATGGAAAGAGATAAGCAATAGTGTGTTAACCCACACTGGAGAAATATTGAGTAAATCGTGTTTTAAAAGTAGGAGCGCCATTTTGTATCAACATTTTTTATGTTCAATATTTAGTTACATATTTAAGCAATGTAATAAGGTAAACAAATAATTAAAAAACGTTCCCTAACTCTCAATAAATCGTTCTGAATCACTAACATAATTTTGTGGGTTAACATGTTACTGCTTATCTGCGTCCATATTATCTACATTTGTTTTTTTTTTTTTTGACCAGCGTTTATACGTTTGCGGAAAAGTAATTTTGTCTATGGAAGCTAGACAGTCTCGACACCTTATATGGTTAATGGTCTATATGCAAATGCACAGCACTAAATCATGAATTTCAAAGAATTTTATTACGACTGACGCGAACGCATACGCCTTCGGTCACTGCCATAAACTTGTTAGACGGTACTTAAGCATTATCAGTTTTGGTTAATCTGTTTTGAGCATTCAAAAATCCTTTCTTTGAATTGGCGCTTGGATGATAGTGGAGAATCAAGAGCCTGTCAGCGGTACAATTTTGATTTTAGTATTATTAATAGTTATAATAATTTATGGTTTTGTAGATATTTGTCGAGGAGAATTTGCTGTATTAAAAGGTATCTATGTACCAAAACTGTAAATTTTGATAACAGTGACAACAGCCAACAGCATACAATAATAATACCATTTTCGCTCTTAAAAAACCTTTTTGCAGGAAGGTTGTGTCTTATATCACGTGATCTCACCCGATTGAGGTTTCAAGGCGAACGTGTCCCGAACTCCCCAAAAAAATCAGAAGATCGAGGTCATTGGACCTCCTTTCTTCGCATGTAACTTAAATGTATATGAGACTAGTTGTTGAACTTTGTTTTTGATGTGTTTATAGATTTTATACGATACATCAGTTACTTCCTTACGTAAAAAAGTCCTCCGTTGCGTCTGTCTGTCTGTCTATCTGTCTGTTCGCGATAAACTTAAAAATGACTGAAATTGTTTTCATGCGGTTTTCGCCAATAGATAGAGTGATTAAAGGGGATGGTTTGCACGTTAGTCCTCGCGGTTTCACCTGCGTTAATTTCGGAGTTCCCGAGGGAATTCCAGGATAAAAGTGACATAATTAATTATATCCTTTTCTATATCCTTGATTACGTGTAGTATGCAAAATGAGCATGTTGACCAATTTTTTTTTAGTCCGTCTTGTAGAATTATCAACAATATTGTACACGTATTTTTTTCATTTTTTACGTAATCAAAAAATAACGGTGAAACATTATGATGAAATTTTGCGTGACGTCACTAACCGGTGCAGTTTGTCGTCACGAGCCCCCACCCTAAACTTTAATGCGCTTTATCTCTTTATATACTATACATTTTCATTTATTTGAAAAAGCAAAAAATACGTGTCTGTTGTTTTTCTATTTTCTAACTGACAGACTAATTAGAATTTTGATTTTCAAAAGTCATCAATATCTCTATACCAAATGATGGCCGGTATAATAGTTAAGACGTATAAAAGCGTAACAAACAAGCAAACAAACTCTCATTCACATTTATTAGTTGGGATATATAGTTAGGACGACTGATTATGCAATCAAGCTGCGTCGTATAGATTTCTTGCTGCCTAAAATTTTACCTTTCTCTGGGTCGACACCCTCTCCACATTGTGCCAAAGGTTCACCTTCAGGACGAAGCGGACAAAAGCGATTTGATGCGATACGTGGCTCTTAGGGTTTTGTTTAAACAAAAGCATCGATATGTATTATAACGAGTTGCGGCCATCTCCTTTTTTGATTGCGTTTCCATTTTTAGATTTTCATTCGTTTTTAGTTGCTTAACGATGAGCGGGTACACTGAAACGTAAATAATTTGTGAATTTTTATCTCGGAATTCCCGCGGGAACTGAGAAAGGATTTCCGATTTCCGCAAGTGAAAGGCGGATATTTTATGGGTGCTGTCATAATGATTGTAATTTTAGTGACGTCAAAAAGATCCATACGTATATTTATGGGCCAACTTTGACTATAAATATTTGACTTATATTTTGAAATATATTTATGTACATGCGAAAATCATTCCCGCGGAATTGTTCCATACAAACTTTGCAACCCGTTTTCGCCTCCTTAGGGATTGAATTTTCAAAAATCCTTTCTTATCGGATGCCTACGTCATACAAAGAACACACCCTCCAAGTTTCAGGTCTCTACGATCAGCGGTTTAGGCTGTGCGTTGATCCGTCAGTCAATCAATCAGAACAAAGCATTTTATATGTCCTAGATTGTAAAAGTACTTTATTTATTTTGGAAATCACAATATATCAAAACATATCTCTAGTGCTTTCTTATAATAATTTATTCGCATTGCTTTGTCTATCAAGTTACACATTGTCATTGGCACAATTACTCTAAAATTTAACAAAAAAAGAAGAAGAAGAAAAGTTTCATATGTGTTTATGCTAAATTTAGTATGGCCCCCTCTATCTGTTCTGTGGTATAACCAACCATTGAGGTAAGAACAGCACTAACTATTCGCGATTTAGTAGGTAGGTAGTAACATAACAAAACACGAGTCGGATAAAGCTCAAACCAGTTTGTCGGATGAGATCAATAAAATTTTACTATCACTATTTGGGAAGTGTTTTTATTTTTCACCGCTCACTGTTCCAAGCTTTATGAGATTATAGATAATTTTATTGCTGATTTATTTAAATGTATTCCATATATATTTATTAAAAAATATAACTGACGACCGGATTGGCGCGAGTTGTAGGTACCACCGCGCTCCGAAATTTAATATAGCCTATGTTACTCAGGGATAATTGTAGCATTCTAATGGTGTATAAGATAAGATAAGATAAGATAAACTTTATTCAGCAAGAGCAGACACACCACGCAACAAACACTTTACAATACAAAGGTAAAAAAAATAATAACAATAATATAATATGGTGCAGTGCCTTGCTAAAAGGGACTCCACTCAGCATGTGCTGCGACCGTAGTAGCCACAGCGCTGGTTTTCAGTGGAGCCCCAGCGTTCCGCCTGCGAAATTATCGGAACTATCATCGGACTATATATCGGACTGTTGTTTTAAACTTTATAAAAATGTTGTCATCAATTAACCTATCAATTTTTGAAATTGATCCAGTAGTTTTTAAATTAAATCGTAACAAACAAACAAAATTCAGCATCACTCCACAGCACATTCTATACGTATACTGAAACGTTTTTATGCATATTTGTTATTATGACTTTATAGTAGTTAATATGTACCAAATGTTTTATGTGCCGTGTTGTCTTTTTTCTGAATAAATATTATCTACAACGTGTTACTGAATTAACTGAAAACTAGAAAGTAGTTTGCTCAGAAACGACTAGCGAAACGATCGCACTATGTTTTAATATAGGTTATATTTTTTCATTTTTACTAGCCCATGTCTAAATTATTTATAATACAATATAAGGCGCGTACGCCGCCCGCAGCAAAAAAAATCGAACCGCTATGCGCGGGCGTAGCGCTTGGAATCTCGTAGATAGGTCACCTCCAAATTAATGTTGAATAACTTTTCAAGTATTAATATTTTCGACATAGAATATATTTTAATTATATTATTGTTTATTTTTTTAAATGGGGTGTATCAGGTTTTCAGTTAATTCATTAACACGTTGTATAGTATCCACTTATAGAGTAGAGATTTTGATTTTTGAAACGGAATGGTGATCACACATTAGGTATGCCAATCCGGTCATCAATCAGCACTGAGCACAGTCATTGCTCGTACCAAATCCAACGTCATATAGATTGTAGTACTGTCCTATTAAGGATCGAGAGCGGCGACGCGACGCAAGGACGAGCGACGGCGGTTTGCGTATGCGCATATATGGAAGCGAAGTTGGCACAAAGGATATATTCTACTCATACAAAAAAAAAAAATATTCATTACGACGACCCGATTGGCGCAGTAGGTCACCATTTCTACCCGCAAATCAAGGGGTTCCGGGTTCGATTGCCGGCGGGGGTGGACTTTGTGTGATGACCATAGGGCATAGGGTTCCACTTGCCAGTATGGGCGTGTATATATATGTATATTGTATAGTATAATACAGTTACAACAACACAAGCCTACGGCCTACCTACAGTACCTATTAATGGGGATGTGAACTACTTTTGAAAATCAAAATTCTAATTAGTCCGTCAGTTAGATAATAAAAAAACAATAGACACGTGTTTTTTGCTTTTTTAAATAAATCAAAATATACAGAGATAAAAGCGCATTAAAGTTTAGGGTGAGGGGGTCGTGACGTCACTAACCGCTAAAACCGCCATACAAACTGTCAGAATAGTGACGTCACGCGGAATTTCAACTCAATATATCGCCGTTATTAGTTGATTACGTAAAAAAAGAAAAAATATGTGTCCAATAATTTTAATAATCTACAAGACGGACTAAAAAATAAAAATTAGTCAACATGCCCATTAAGATAATGACACTTACCGCCGCACTCAGAGTCGACTTTAATTATTACTCAGTTAAGTATAGATTTTTAAAACAAAACCGCCGCTATCAGACAAGTTTAATAAATTAATGTTAATTGGCATTTAACTAATTAAGTTACATCTCATTAAATGCCAATTGACATTAATTTACTGAACGTCTCTGATTGCGGCAGTTTTGTTTTAAAAATCTATACTTAACTAAGTAATCATTAAAGTCGACTCTGAGTGCGGCCGTTACTCTCTCTAGAACTTACTCACTTACTCCCTTTAGAATATTAGTTTAGATTTCATTATTGGCTACTAACTAAATTTTTTTAAGTCCGTCGTGTAGGTTAATAAAAAATATTGGAAACGTATTTTTTTCTTTTTTTACGTACTTAATCAAAAAATAACGCGAAACATTGAGTTGAAATTTCGTGTGACGTCACAACTCACATCCCGGTGCAGTTTGTACGGGGCTTATACTGAATGATGACGTCCTCCACCCTAAACTTTAAAGCACTTATCTATGTCTATTTTCATTAATTTGAAAAAGCAAAAAACACTTGTCTATTATTTTTTTATTTTCTGACGGACTAATTGGACGCAGATAAGCAATAACATGTTAACCCACAAAACAAAGTTATTGATTCAGAACGATTTATTGAGAGTTAGAGAATGTTTTTTGATTTTGTGTTTACCTTATTACATTGTTTAAATATGTAACTAAATATTGAACATAAAAATGTTGAAACAAAATGGCGCTATAATTTTAAAATTTCAATTTACTCAAAATTTCTCCAGTGTGGGTTAACACACTATTGCTTATCTATGTCCAATTAGAATTCTGATTTTCATACCCTGGAAAATACCCAATTATGGTAGGTACAAGCGTACCTATATGGTAGATTTCTGTGTACCGAATCATAAATCCATCAATACTGAAAGCTCCCACCGGTGTATTAACTTTGCCGGGAGCTAAAATACAAAAAACAAAGGCTTTATTCAAAGCATAATATTATTTAAATACTCATTTTGTTCAACCATGTTTACGATAAATAACTCACAAAGTGGGTAAAGTCACAGTAAAAAGTGTTAGACTGAACTAAAAAATTTTGTTTTTAATTATAGCAGATTTTTAGGACTCTATCCATCGCACTCAGAGTCGACTTTAATGATTACTTAGTTAAGTATAGATTTTTAAAACAAAACTGCCGCAATCAGAGACGTTCAGTAAATTAATGTTAGTTGGCATTTAATGAGACGTAACTTAATTAGTTAAATGCCAATTAACAATAATTTATTAATCTTGTCTGATTGCGGCAGTTTTGTTTTAAAAATCTATACTTAACTAAGTAATCATTAAAGTCGACTCTGAGTGCGGCCGTAAATCGGTAAAAAGAAACTTAAGCAGTCCCACGCACTTTTTCGTTTTCTAAAGTTGGATGGTGATTGGATAAAATATAAATGGTGCAGGAAAGTATGAAAACGGATGAACGCACGAACCGACTTCAAAAAAGGAGGAACGTCTCAGACATTTCGTCTTGTACTTTCAACATTAAGCTATATCTCTATTCTAATTTCTTATTCGAAAAAAGTTGATATAATATTAAGTAAAAAAAATTATGTTCTATTGAAAGTTACTAACAACTTATTCATACTAATAGGTAACTAGATTTTCCCCGCGGTTTCTACCTCGGTAATTTGGCACTGTGTAAAATTCATTCTTATCTGACCTCTGCTACCTATCAACTACCTACCTGCGTTTCAGCTTCATAGGTCAAGTAGTTTCACGATTTTGTGTTTAGTCAGTGAACATTCGCTCTTATTTAACTTGGTCTCAGAACAAGTTAATTGTGGAAAACCACTTATGTGGACGAGTGTACGTATACTGCTGCACGTAAACACAACCCGTTCAGAGATAAGAGATAAGTAGGTACCGATGATTTTTTTAGACAACTTTTTAATTAAAGCCGACTTGGACAAGGTGAGGCTTGTAAATCCTTCACGATAAACTTTACTCCGTTTCGGCTCGCATTTAAGGCGCCTGTAGCGATCGAACAAGCGCCACTTGATAAAAAAGAAGAAAGAAAACCCTTAATATCGAGATTTTTTTATACTTAGGTTTTTCTTTTTTATGGACTTTCGCTTACAATGCATTTGGCCAGTTTCAAGTAAAATTAATTTTCATTACTCATACTCGGAAAGTAGGTCTGAAGTCGCCTGAGAAGCGGGTTGAAAGTAACACTTTTCAGCCCTAGGGAGAATCGCTTTCAACTGACAGCTGGATACTGCAGAAACTCAAGTTTTTTTTTATGTCATAGGGGACATACTTACTGGCCAGTAGCACACCTAATGGTTGATTTATGTAAAATAAAATTCACTCATTTTTTTCTTTAGCTAATTCCTATTTTTATTTTGACTTTCCTTGCATTCGTAATGAAAAGCACAGTGTTACCCTCGGGAGAAAGACTTATTTAAGTCCCGAGACGGGGTAGATCGTTACTTTCACCCCTAGGATAACAATGTACTATAGATCAATGTGTTTTCTATTAAAATGCTTCGTTGTACCTACGGTTTTAATTGCAAGCCACGGTACTATAAATAGCTTCCAAGAACTTTTTAGGGCTCTTGGTCGAAACCAAAAAATCAGCTCGAAATGACATATTACTATATCTTCTTGAGCGCATAAAAAACCGTCACTGTGAAAACTATTGTCCAATACAGTACCTTATAACACAACAAAATCCATTTCTAACCATTCTTTTTCGACATGAAAATAAATGACCGAACCGCCATCTTTGATTCCCGCCAAAAAGCTCCTATAATAGTGTGTTATGACCATTGATATAGGTATTTCTTTATTTTTTACTTCTATGGTTTCGATAAATTTTTTTTTATTCAAATGTGGTTACAGAGGTCATTGGCTATATCACCAGAAGCATTTATTATTATCATCGGCCGACTCCCACGCTACTGTTTATCGAATGTGATTCATGACGGACAAACAGGCTCGCGGTGATGTCACACCTCGCTATCAATGCCGAGGGTTCAGAAAGTAGCGATGACGTCACAATCGCAACTTGTTCTAATTTGGACGCCGATAAGCAATAACATGTTAACCCACAACATTAAGTTATTGATACAGAACGCTTTATTGAGAGATAAAGGACGTTTTTTAATTATGTTATTACCTTATTACATGGTTTAAATACTAACAAATTGTTGGACATAAAAAAATGTTGACACAAAATGGCGCTATTGCTTTTAAAACACGATTTACTCAAAATTTCTACAGTGTGGGTTAACTCACTATTGCTTATTTATAATAATAATAATAATCCACTTCACAACACACAGATCTACTTGATCCCACAGTAAGCTATAAGCTTGTGTCGTGGAAACCAAGCAAACGTGGTATATATACTACACATATTATTACATATATATTATACTATAGATATATATATATACACACACCCAGACTGGAAAATGGAACCCTGTGTTCATCACACAACGTCCACCCCCACCGGGAATCGAACCCGGAACCTCTTGATTAGCGGGCAGGCATGGTGACCATTGCGCCAATCAGGTCGTCGAATTTATGTCCATTTATTTTCAATCGAATTCAAAAACGGAGGCCTTGAGTGGTTTTATCGACCTTTTGGTCGGATACTTCAGAACATGTGCAAGCTGTTTTTGTATGTCACTAAAATAGGATTATACGTGCTTTGTGAATACACATTGTAGGAATAAAGTACAGTAGGTACTGTAACATAAACAAATGCTTAAAATAAAAAATCCTTAACTACATTGATATACCACACTTAACTATTATAAATGCGAAAGTGAGTTTGTTTGTTACGCTTTCACGCCTTAACGGCTGGACCGATCATCGTAAAATTTGGCATGCACGTTGCCAAGGATACAGAAAAGGACACTTTTTATTCCGGAATTCCCGTGGCAACTCCATAATTAGCGATACAGAAAAGGAAATAGGATGCTTTTTTTCTGGAATTCCCTCGGGATCTCCGTAATTAACGCGGGTGAAACCGCGGGGAGTAACTATAGTACCATGATAGACTTCCAGATTTTACTTACCTACCTACATACATTTATTTCACAGAAAATGAAATCTAATTTTAAATTTACAAAATTACTTGTTTCTAATCAGCTCTTCCCCGCGGTAATTACGGAGTTTCCGCAGGAATCCTGTGTTACAATATAGCCTATGTTACTCAGGGATAACGTAGCATTCAAATGGTGAAAGAATTTTTGAAATCGGTCCAGTAGTTTTTGAGTTAGATCGTAACAGACAAACAAATGAAAAATAAAATCTTACAATATAATGAGTATGTATATTATCTTTGCAATATTATGAGTATGTATTTCCAACCAATGTGGATATGGAGGTTGACTCTATAACCATTCAACCTCTATCCTACTTAATATTATAAACGCGAAAGTTTGTACGAATGTATGGATGGATTGATGTTTGTTACTCTTTCACGCTAAAACTACTGAATGGATTTAAATGAAACTTTACAATAATATAGCTTATACATCAGATTAACACATAGGTTACTTTTATCCCGGAATTCCTGCGGGAACTCTGAAATTAACGGGGGTGAAATCGCGGGGCACAACTAGTAGTACACAAAACTACTGAATGTATTTAAATGAAACTTTACAATAATATAGCTTACACATCAGATTAACACATAGGGTACTTTTATTCCGGAATTCCTGCGGGAACTCTGAAATTAACGGGGGTGAAACCGCGGGGCACAACTAGTAGTACATAAAGGCCTACGTGTTAAATACCATATGTTATTAACCATCAACCAAATATTTGCAAGTGTAGGCAGACTTACTCAAATTTGGATGCAGATAAGCAATAACATGTTAACCCACATAATGAAGTTATAGATTCAGAACGATTTATTGAGAGTTAGAGAACGTTTTTTAATTATGTGTTTACCTTATTACATTGTTTAAATATGTAACTAAATATTGCGTACAAAAAATGTTCACACAAAATGGCGCTATAATTTTAAAACTTTAATTGTACTCAAAATTTCTCCAGTGTGGGTTAACACACTATTGCTTATCTATGTCCATTTATTGATAGTGGGTCGATGAAAAATGCGCCAAGGAATCACTGACCTTGACGTCTTGATGACTTACAGGTACTTTTATGATATTCTTTGGTGATCTTTTGATAATATATTATAGTTTATTTTTATTAATTCAGTTTAAACATACCGTTAATATCAGGTATGATTGAGTGTAGGTAATTTATTAAAAATTCTCGTAAACTTGAACTTTGCCTTAATTAATCGGAGTATATAATAACACGCAATGCATAAAATATTATAAAGTAATGGTTTTATTACCACGCAAATTACATATTAGATATATTCTTTGAGAAATCCTTACCAATATTATAAATGCGAAAGTGAGTTTGTTTGTTTGTTACGCTTTCACGCCTGAAAAACCCAACCGAACATTATGAAATTTTGCATGCACGTTGTTACGGGTATAGAGAAGGCTTTACTACTTTTTGTGCAGAAATTCCTGCGGAAAGCAGGCAAACTTTTATAAAATTTTGCGTACACGTTGCCAGGGGTACAACTCCACAAAAGGACACGGGGTAGGTACTCTATCCCGGAATTCCCGCGGGAACTCCGTAATTGCCGTGGGTGACACTGCGGGGAACAGCTAGTATTAAATATTTCGAATCAAGTTTTGTTGTATCATAATGTCAAAGCAGTAGGTTTTTTTCTATTATTATTTTTATTTACTCAATGCCAGCTGTAATTTAGGAATTCCGAGATAAAAAATACCCTATATCCTTTTCTTTAACTCTGACAGCGCGTATGCAAATTTTAATAATGATTGGTTGAGTAGTTAATGCGCGAAAGCGTAACAAATAAGCAAGCAAGCAAACAAACAAATGAATTCGTTACCCTTTCACGCATTAACGGCTCAAACGAGCATCATGAAATTTTGCATACGCTTTGTCATACGGAGAAGGACATAGGATACTTTTGTGTCGGAAAAACCCACGACAATACCGAAATTAACCGGGTGAAACCGCGGGCAACAGCTAGTGAACAGATGAACAAATGAACAAACTCCCATTCGCATTTACAGTATTAGTATAGACTGTTGTTTTTTGTGAAATTCGCTAAAATTTATACATAATTGTATTTTACTTAGTAAGTAGGCACATAACACATTATTGTAATCCGTGTGCAACCTGAATATTACACATTACATATTAGTAAAACATCAATAATATGTCATAAGTGAGAGAAGCTGTGTGCGCTTCGGGTTGCCAAACTTGGGAGCGAATACGGGGCAAGTTGTAAGCGGTAGCGGGATACGCTCTGTAATAAAACCAATCGTTATCAAACTTGCTTAAATATTAGCTAAACTAGTTGTGCCCCGCGGTTTCACCCGCGTTAATTTCAGAGTTCCCGGGGGAATTCCGGGATAAAAGTACCCTATGTGTTAATCTAATGTATAAGCTATATTCTTGTAAAGTTTCATTTAAATCCATCCAGTAGTTTTTGCGTGAAAGAGTAACAAACATCCATCCATCCATACATACTTACAAACTTTCGCGTTTATAATATTAGTAGGATGTGTTACTTTGTTCACTGGTTTTAGTTGTAGATTTCAAGAATGTTATTTCGTTATTAAGTTCTGAAATTTCGTGATGGAATTGAGCTATAATTTATAAATAGCTGATTTTTTTATCTACTTGGCAAAGAACATAAAAAATTAAGGTCATTGAAGAACTTTATAAGTTTATAACTTTACGAGAGCTATGATTTAAGAAACTTCGGAAGAATTCTGTATCCAGTTACATTTCCACTCTTATTAGCGTAGCCATTATCTCGCAAGGTTATTGGCACGAACTTGACTTTTGAATTTATGTTTTTGATTGATAATTATTCACTTTAGTTTAAAAGAGATACGAGCGGGTTATAGCGGGTTAGAGCTAGTGATGAATATTCATTTCTAAAGGAGACATGAACTTTCTTTTTGTATCTTTCATCTCGTGTGTTGTGCTGAAATGAACGTATTTTCTTTCTATCTTTCTTTCTTTCCAATTGTCACGAGTTAACTCGCTCCGAGTTGTTCACTTGTAACGGTAAAACAATTTGAAGTAAGAGCATGTAATGTCACTTAAAGACAACAGTTGCGCAAGGCGGCTGACGAGTGCTTAAGCGCGCCCGACTGACCACATTACTGATGCCTTCGCAATACTCGAAAATGTATGTCTATAAGAGTATGTCGAGATTTCGATACCAATATGGACTTCACTTGTACCTAGTTCATGCTATCCCGGGGCTGCAGTCTCAACATACTTAGCGATCGATGTGACCTCCTATCGATCGTTAAGTTTAGCGAAAAAATCGTTTGCGGTAATCGAGATTCGAGATTATCGTAAAACGCAAGTCTCTAATGTGAATGTTACCAAACGTTTTTCTGCGTATAAGTTATCAATAGAAATCGTTAATTTGGCAGTTCTGTTACGAAAAAATAAAAATATCTACGCAGATTACAAAAAATGTATATATTTTATCTTTAAGAAGTTATCAACCGAAAACAATGGATAAGCAGTCATTATGTATGTCGAGACTGCAGGTCCTGGAGTTCATGACGACCCGATTGGCGCAGTAGGTCACCGTGCCTGTCCGCTAATCAAGGGTTCTGGGTTTCGATTCCCGTTGAGGGTGAACTTTGTGTGATAAACACGTCACGGTTCCACTTTACAGTTTGGGCGATGTTTATATCTATAATAGCTGTGCCCCGCGGGTACCCGCGGTAATTTCGGAGTTCCCGCGGGAATTGCGGGGAAAAAAGTAGTTACTATCTACGGCCTTCTTTGTACCCCTGCACTGACAAAACGGTTGTTAGCTGCTCCTCGCATTAATTCCGGAGTTACTGCGGGAATTCCGGGATAAAAACTATCCTATCTTTCAAGTTGAGCTAAATACAACATAGTGACCAAATTTCATCACGATCGATTCAGTAGTTTCGGAGTCCATCGCGGACAAACAACGTGACACGTGATTTATATACATATATTAGACTAGCTGTCCCCCGCGATTTCATCCGCGGTAATTTCGGAGTTCCCCCGCAAGGTTGCGGGAAAAAAGTAGATACTCTATGTCCTTCAGTTCCCGCGGGAATTCCGGGATAAAAACTATCCTATCTTTTAAGTGGGACCATATTATAAATGGTTGCATAATTTTATCAAAATCCGTTCAGTAGTTTCGGAGTCCATCGCGGACAAACAACGTGACACGTGATTTATATATATTAAGATTAATTATTATATTAAGATTATGTAGGTGTACCTATAGGTACAACGTGTTGCTTGGTTTCCATGACATAAGCTAGCTTAGTGTGGGATCAAGTAGATCTGTGGGTTGTGAAGTGGATTATGTTTTTTCTTTTTTTTTTTTTTTCAAAAACTCATTCAAAAACTTCGACTCGGTGACATACAGCCAATAAGGCTTTTTGACAAAAACTTTGATTTGATTCTCCTCTCTCTCTTTGATTTATTAGGTATAAGAGAAAACAAATTCTTCGACGTCTCTTTAATACTTTTTCTTGTAGGTATTGACCGCATTATTGTTATTGAAGCAAAGCTATGTGAAGCAAAAACCATGGAATCAATAATCGCTATTCGAACAACTGAGTATCTAGTAAACCGAAAAGATTACGTAAAACAATAAATCAGCGCCGGGCTATTGTTTTAAAAAATAACAAAGATGTACAAGGAAAACTGTGCACAATGCCACGACCTTGAGCAAAGAGAGCGAGGTGTGAGTAGAGATGCTTGTTTGTATGCAAAGTTGGTTAACTAGGTATACTATATCTACCTGTGGTAAACTGTAATTATATTCTGTTTTTTGACACAAAAAAAAAGCAGCAAAGTCAGTCAAATTTGTTTTGCAATCGCTAAACAAACTTTATCTGCTGAATAAAGATGTTTTAACAATTTTGGGATTTTTAACCGACTTCCAAAAAGGAGGAGGTTCTATGTTCGATTGTATGTATGTTTTTTTTTTTTTTTTTTTTTATGTATGTTCACCGATTACTCGAAGACGGTTGGACCGATTTCAAAAATTCTTTTTTTGTTTGAAAGGGTATACTCCCAATTAGGTCCCATTGCCACCAAGTCGGGATCTGATGATGGGATCTTGGAGAAATCGAGGGAACTCTTCAAAAATTATAGGCACACCTATAGCGATTTGGGTATTTTTTATAGTAAATCGTTCATTTGCTTTCGAAAAGCAAAATTTGAAGAAGTGGAATTGATGATGAAGACCACAGATGGTCATCGGAACTACTCAACAATAATACGTATTTCAGGGGTTCTAGTAAGAGCGATTTGGAAAATTTATGTTCGTCACAATGTACATGGTGAAGTGGAACTGATGGTGGTGTACCAGCAGAACTCCTCAAAAATTAACGTCCCTGCATCGGGAAAAGCAATATTTTGTAAAAGGTTATGAGCAGTTAACAGTAGGCTAATGTAACTTAGATAAATTACAAACCGACTCACTAAAAAGCAAGAAATAAACAATTTTTAACAAAAAAATTAAAACCAACTTCCAAAAACACAAATCTAAAAAAGCTAAAAATAACAAAATACCGATTTATTCCAAAAGACAAAAACACACGTAATATTATTATTGGTTTGTGCTACCACTGATCGGTATGAAGTCGGTGACAAGCCAAATATGGAGGGGGTAGATGGGCTAAGTCGTCTCCTGCCACCAGCTCTTCGTGAGCAAAACAACTCAAGTGGGCAGACACCAGCGGGTTTGTCACCGAATTCAAACCGATCAGTGGTAGCACAAACCAATAATAATATTACGTGTGTTTTTGTCTTTTGGAATAAATCGGTATTTTGTTATTTTTAGCTTTTTTAGATTTGTGTTTTTGGAAGTTGGTTTTAATTTTTTTGTTAAAAATTTGTTTATAAATCTTTCAAATACTGAATTTATTCCCATGATAAATTTTATAAGGCAATTCAGAAACGAGTGAAAAAATATTATAGGTATTTTCCAGGGTATGAAAATTAGAATTATCAGTCCGTCAGTTAGAAAATAAAAAAATAATAGACACGTATTTTTTCCTTATCCCCTGACGCGTCGGGAGCCCAAAGGTGACGTCATTATTCGGTATGAGCCCCGTACAAACTGCCCCGGGTTGTGACGTCACGCGAAATTTCAACTCAATGTATCGCCGTTATTTTTTTGATTACGTAAAAAAAGAAAAAATACTTGTCCAATACTTTTTAATAATCTACACCACGGACTAAAAAAAAATTTGTCAAGTAGACAATTACCTTTTTTTTTAATAATTATATACTCCATTGAATAGATTAATACTCAAATATTAATTGTTGAAATATTTGATTCATCACAAGGAGTGATCATAATTGATGAAAATTTTAAGGTAAATTGTCTATCCTATGAGTATTTGGGGTTAAATTTAGGGTAATTTTTCCGATTCTTCACTACTAGCTGTTCCCCGCGGTTTCACCCGCGTTAGTTTCGGAGATCCCGCGGGAATTCCGGGATAAAAGTACCCTGTATCCTTTTCTGTAGCCCCGACAACGTGTACCTAGTGTACAAAATTTAATGAAATTTCACCCACGTTAAATTGAATTGAATTGAAGTGAAAAACTTTATTTGACACAACACATAAAGAATTACAAGCATACATTAATCAACAGAGAAGTATGAATGAGCGATCGCTTCCCAACCGCCGCTCCGCCGAAATTCGAAGTTCCCGCGGGGATTCCGGAACAAAAAGTATCCTATGTACTTCTGTATACTTCTCTGTTTCCCTGTCAAAATGTATGCAAAATTTCATAATGATCGTAAAGCATAACAAACGGATGCAGATAAGCAATAACATGTTAACCCACAAAATTAAGTTAATGATACAGAACGATTTATTGAGAGTTATAGAACGTTTTCTAACAATATGTTTACCTTAATACATTGTTTAAATATAAAAAAAAATTGAACATAAAAAACTGTTGACACAAAATGGCGCTGTAAGTTTAAAACACGATTTACTCAAAATTTCTCCAGTGTGGGTTAACACACTATTGCTTATCTATGTCCAAACAAACAAACACACAAACTCACTTCCGCATTTATTTATTATAAGGATGGTATCTACCTACATAAACTCTGTGGTTTTCAATAGTGAATAAGTATAAAATAGAACACAAATCCCATAAACATCAAAATCCTCTTGAGTAAATAATACTATTTTATGAAGGCGGTAGCGCAAGACCGGAAATCCTTGAAGAAGATAATGTCTGGCAAAGGACATCTGTTTGCTTCCTATATGTGATGATGAATTGTGTTATTGGGGCTTGACAAATGGATCCTTGTATCGCTTCTTCCTGACCTCTATTTATCCTTGTTCCAGGACTCTCGAAGATGAGACTGCATAGATTAAAATATCTATAATTCAACACCAGACAACCGAGAGAAAACTCAAGGACAGAAATGCGTTTCTAAATTTTATGGAGGTCAGTAATTTGTACTTTAATATAAAATCTTATTTAACCTGCAAAAATGAAATGTTTTTATTTTTCTAATCAATAAGATATAAATTATAAATGTTTCAAAAAACATAGATCGATCATAACACAACCACCAATTTAAGTAAATAATATTAAGTTCAATGATCAAAGCTAAAGCAAGAATATTGCAATAAACTTTGGAAAATATATAATGTTAACATTGACATGCTTTGCATATTACCGGTATCGGAATCGGTAAGTCACCATTTCCTTATACGTCTCTTACAAAACTTGTAAAGTCTCCAACGAACACAACAAAAGCATTAACCGTTTTATCAGAGACTTTATCCGGCTTTATTATCCTTTGCTCTATCTTGCTTGTGAGTGGCGAGAACTAGTTAAACTGTTTCTTACTTACTATTCTGTTGAGGTACAACGCTATCTGTCATATTACCTTAATCGTCGATCTTCGATAGACAGTTAAGGAAGCGATCGCATCATCAGGACCAAAACCGTACTTCCATCTGCATTGACAAATGCTTTCTATCCTTCACTTGATTGTATAAAACCCATACGTGCGAGTGAAATAATAATATAATAACAAAGCATTCTTCTTAAAAGGAAAAATTGTGTTTTTAGGTTATAATCGAGCACCAAATTAGGGATTGACAATGGCATAAGTGTCTCTTTAAGTGGGTGGTGAAATTTTTGCAGAAAACAAAGAGAAACTTTAATGAACAGTGAGGAGATATTTCGCGCGAATGAAAAGGCAATTCGGTGAGGTGCCATAGGGAGGGTGCCTCAGTGACAAATGTCCGATGAAATTGCCAAGTCTGCAACAGCCGATGACGGCAGTAACGTAACAAACGTAACAAAAGACGTTAGCGTTAAAGACGAAGCCAAAACAGACGCAGATGCGAAGGAAACCAAACCGCGTTCGGTTTCGTTTAACAGAGACGTACACGTGAAGCGTTTTGGTGAGTGTCCAAAGGTTATGGGGTAGACAGTTAATAGAGGAATGTTACTAAAACGTGTTCTAACTAAAGAATGTTATTGTGATAGTAAATCTAATCTAGACATTAAAACAAACAAGTTTTTTTTTAATACTAATTGAATATCTTGAATCTGTCGCTTGTTAAAATAAAACGACGAATATTTAGGTGTATTGTGTTAATGTGGCTTTACTGACTTATAGGAAGCAAATGTATTGTAACTAATTTTCTTTAACATACGTAGTGAAGGGTTAAAATCCAAATTAAACATATAATACCAATTTTAACATAGTAAAACTTTTTTTATTTTAGTTTTCTTAATAATCTTTCAATTAATTTGCGAATAATTAATGCTGGTTGTATTTTTAATATATTTTTTTTGCTAACTCTTTAACATAATTTATTCTGTTCTATTCGTATCTATAAATATTGATGGATGATAAGATTTATTAGTTTTTTTCACACGTCAAATTCTCTATAACTGATCTCAAAATGGTTAACTCGTATACAAAAATTATAACAGGAAATTGGTAGGCGCAAGACGGAACGGAAGTTCCTAACAACTCATTTATCAAGATGATATTATATAAAAACTAAAATAAAACTAATTTTAATTGACATTTACCTTAGCTCGTTAGCAAGGCAGTTTTGCTGACGGAAAATTATTAGATATCATTTTTATTATCATTTCTCACAGTTAATTGTCTTCAGATTTTCATCTGAAACGCTTTTTTTATATTAATCGCAATACATATCCCATTTATATTTATTACCTCCATTAAAAAAACAACTAAAACCCAATTTAAAAAAAAACAGCATTAACATTGGGTTAGGTTATGGATGAATTGAGCAATTTAAGAAGAAATAATATCTAAAATGGTGTTACACATATGAATATCCTCAATAGAGTGATTTTAATTTTTTTTTTTAATTTATTTACTCCAAAAAAACAAATACACAATTGGACGCAGATAAGCAATAACATGTTAACCCACAAAATTAAGTTATTGATTCAGAACGATTTATTGAGAGTTGGGGAACGTTTTTTAATTAGGTGTTTACCTTATTACAATGTTTAAATATGTAACTAAATATTGAACATAAAAATTTTGAAACAAAATGGCGCTCCTACTTTTAAAACACGATTTACTCAAAATTTCTCCAGTGTGGGTTAACACACTATTGCTTATCTATGTCCAATTATGATGGTTTGTACTAAAGAGAAAAGAAACTTCGATTGCAATTTTGCCTATTTTCTTTTTTTTTCTTTATGGAATAGGTACTTACGTACGAATTTTGAAAATTCATTACGTGGATGTAACATTTGAAGTTTTACCCAATTCTAAAATTTACCGTAACAAAGTGTGAAAAAATTCCGACAAGCCAAAACATTGTTACATACCGATGTAAGTACAATGCATTGTTGTTATAAAAAAAAGTGTGATCTATCTAATAGTTTCAATGCTCTATTAGCCAGTGTGCGGAATGCGAAAACCGCAAAGCGCGAGTCGTGGTTATTTCAGAAGAGTCCCGTACCTACCTAGAAAAAAAATCAGCAAATACCCAGAACCACTTAAACAAAAAATATATTCAGCCATTTTCAAAAGGCTGATGACGATGAGTTTGCCAGTGCCAAGTTAAAATATGTATCATCGTATGCATCTATGGTGATTTGATCCCCAACTCAAGTCAGCCCCCTTAGCCAAGTTGACAATCTATAATAATCGACGATCGAAGATCGAATCGATATTGACGACCCGATTGGCGCAGAAGTCCCCGCTGTTCAAGGGGTTCCGGTTTCGATTCCCGGTGGGAGTGGACTTTGTGTGATGAACACAGGGTTCCATTTTCCAGTCTGGGTGTGTTTATATATCTATAGTATAATATATATAAGTAATTCTATGTAGTATATACCACGTTTGCTTGGTTTCCACGACACAAGCTAATAATAGCTTACTGTGGGCTCAAGTAGATCTGTGTGTTGTGATGTGGATTATTATTATTATTATTATTCTCGTTAACGCATTGCAATCTAAGGGTCATGAGACGATTTTACTTACCCACGTGACATGACTCTAAAATTTCAATTTCGCTTTTGCGATTCCGTATCTATCGTTCCATAATAAACTAAAATAGTTATTTAAAAAGTTAAATTTAGCAAAAAAAATATCACATTCGATATTCCGTCCAAACTAAACTTTATTGACAGAAACGTTTGCCTACTCGTAGTAATTTTCATTAACTGGTAAAACTGAGAAATTTATATCTTAGAACGGTCATTCTTTCGTCAAAGGATCCCTAAGAACCAATTGTATAGATGCTATTGTTGGTTGGGAGTTGAAATACGATAGGATTTTATGCAGCGATAGTCAATAAATTTTAAATGTTTTTTTTTTTCCATTCTCATGGAAGTTTTTTTTTTAAACAACCAGCATTGTCGTGACTTTATGAGTCGCCAATAAGAGACTTGTAAGTAACTTGTGAGACGTAATGACCATAGAACAAATAGAATATCACTGGTCCGTGTTGTTTTTTCCTGAATAAATATTATTTATCTATGTCTATTAAACGCAGTTTAGTTAGCTATATTTTTTTGAAATGGACGGTGTGTGAAATATTGTAGTGCTCTTAACCATGGTGCGCTTGTCCCGTCCATATTGCCTCTATCTAGTTATTTTTTCTTTTCTCTGTCCTTTTGCATTTTCACTATAGTTTTTAGTGAGTGCACTATCGTAGTTTATACTAAATTCTTCTACTTTTTTCTTAATGGACTTCGTACATAGTGCATTTGCCAGTGTCGTGTAATAATATTAGTTATTATTGCTTCTTCTTCTTCTTCTTCTTTAATAACGGCATCTATAATAATTTGCCAATGACAATGTTTCTTATCAACAAAAATCTCTTCATCTACTTCTTCAATTATGGCGAAACGCCAATGACAATGTTAGATTGTTCCCCAAGTTAAAACATGGCTATTATTTGAAATTGTATCCACAGACTCAAAATTAAGTTTATGTTACCTACTCTATGAGTTCATATTACATCTCTGCCGAATTTCACCATAATTGGTTCGTTAATTCAACAATAAACAGACTTGTAACCGCAAACCGTTTTATGAAACATAATCAATTTTATAATAAAATTCAAGGATCACGTTAAATCGCTCACCGATCTTATCTATAGTGATCTGATGACACTATAATATTATATATCATTGGATACCAAATATGGTACGGTGTGGTTTCGAAAAACAATTCATTAAAGCAAACTTTGCGATTAAGAAAACGGTATAGCTTCCGTTGAAAATCATTTAGATGATTATCGATCTTTAGCTGGAAAATATATCACAACTAGGTGTGCCCCGCGGTTTCACCCGCGGCAATTTTGAAGTTCCCGCGAGAATCCTGGGATAAAAGGACCCTATGTCCTTCTCTGTACCCCTGACAACGTGCATACTAAATTTCATCCAAATCTGTTCAGTCATTTTTGCGTGATTGAGTAACAAACATCCAAACATCCACACTTTCACATTTAGTAGGATTACCTCGGAATAGCTCGGAAAGTACTAGGACAAAATAAAGCACAAGCAGTGTTCCATTCTAAACTAATATCATTAATAGCCAAAAGCCAGCTGCTACGAGGGTTGCCAAGCTTAGTGCACGGATTTGCGGGAAAATTCAAAATTTCATGACAATAAATGTGAAACTCAGCTGTAAAAGTGGAAAATCAGTATTTGTTTGTCATTTTGCTGCCAGAATAAAACGTCCACTTCTGTTTCTCCTGAAAGTTCTGCGGGGCTAAGATGCGCAACACAACAACATCTTAGCCCCGCTGCAGTAGGTACTATAAAAGGAGAAAATTGAAGTCCCGCAACGCTTTCTTGGCGGGACGCATCCTCTGAGGGTACCAACTCTCGCGGGCGGTTGGCAACCCTAGCTGGTTGACCCACAGAGCAAATAAACTAACTAGAAAGGACATGTAGTCGGAGTACAGGCACGCTACCGTTGCTAAGGAAGTTAGAGCATGCTCTAACTTGCCCAAAACTTCTTTTGTTGCCATCCGAAGTATATTTATCACAATATTCACAAAACTGTGAATTTTGAAAACAGTGACTAACAATAAGTAAAAATACAACCATAAAGCGTTTAATACATTTCTTTACATTAATGAATGTTCTAGTGCGTGATGAATAGTTTTGTGTACGAAAATTACCCGGCGACACTGGTGTTCATCTGTTTCCATACTAAAAAAGTTGATGTCCCTTCTAGTTAGTTATTTTCTGTTCTGTGGTCCCGACTCTCGCGGGACCGTTGGCAACCCTAGCTGAGGTTGACCGGTTGTGTGTGACGCAATATTGGATATGTGAATGTTCGTACGAAATGCACTTGTTGCGACATCCCGAGATTACGCGGCCAGGGGCCCGAGCGACGTATGTGTATCTCTTGACTTGAAGAGAACGGGATAAATAGAGGCTGCGGAGATAGTAGTAATTCAAAAAAAATTCAAAATTCAAAAGCTATTTATTACTTAGGATTGGTTACAATCACTTGTAATCGTCAGCAGGATCTTAGAACTATAAATTACCGTCAGTTCGGAATACGTCCTCTGCTGAGAAGAACTGACAAGAAACTCAGCAGCGCTGTCTTTTCGTACTCATAAACTAGGAGAACAAAAAATAGTAATTGGATAGAGCAATTCATTCCCAAACGTCTGTATCATTTAAATAGTCTACTACACTATAATATGCTTTATCGCATAATTGAAACAATAAGTCAGCACAACCTGTATTTAGACCTTCACTTGTTAAATTTTTTAATTATTTTGCTTTTCCGGTCGCAAAATGACTGCAACTGCAACTGCATAGGTACTACGTTGTCAGGGGTACCGAAAAGGATATGGTTCTTTTATCCCGGAATTCCCGTGCGTTCCCGAAATTAATGTAGTAAAGTAACTTAGATATTATGTGCAATGACTGCGTTGTAATAAATAGTACATTGTTATCCTAGGGGTGAAAGTAACAAAGTCTTTCTCCCGAGGATAACACTGTGCTTTTCATTACGAATGCGAGGAAAGTCAAAATAAAAATAGGAATTAGCTAAAGAAAAAAATGAGTGAATTTTATTTTACATAAATCAACCATTAGGTGTGCTACTGGCCAGTAAGTATGCCCCCTATGACATAAAAAAAAAACTTGAGTTTCTGCAGTATCCAGCTGTCAGTTGAAAGCGATTCTCCCTAGGGCTGAAAAGGGTTACTTTCAACCCGCTTCTCAGGCAACTTCAGACCTACTTTCCGAGTATGAGTAATGAAAAATATATTCCATTCTTATTGTTCTACTTTCTTTCTATCATACATATGATTGGGCACAACAGTCAAAAGCTCTGGCGTACTTATCCAAACATCTTTCAATATCACACACACAATAAATTCTCTTATGTAACCGGTAGGTGTGGTTTATCAGCATGTTTAATTGACCCAAATTGTGTATAATACTTGCATAACAACAATCGATTGCTCAGTAAATTTACATATCTTTGTTTTCAACATAATCAGACATTGCATCGCGTGGTTGTTGGAGTGGTCTTGAATTGTCAATAATAATAATAATAATCCACTTCACAACACACAGATCTACTCGATCCCGCACTTGGTTATAAGCTTGTGTCGTGGAAACCAAGCAACACGTGACATAATCTTCTAACTATAAATATAAAATGCTTTGTCCTGAATGACTGATGGATCAACGCACAGCCTAAACCGCTCATCGCAGCTAGAGACCTGAAACTTGTAGGGTGTTTTCTTTGTATGACGTAGGCATCTGATAAGAAAGGATTTTTGAAAATTCAACCCCTAAGGGGATGAAAAAGGGTTGCAAGGTTTGTATGGAACAATTCCGCGAGAACTTCGAAATTATCGCGGGTAAAACCGCGCGGGACAGCTAGTACTACATATAATTACATAAGTACGTTACTATAGATATATAAACACGCCTAGACTGGAAAGTGGAACCATGTGTTCATCACAAAAAGTCCACCCTCACCGGTAGTCGAACCCGAAATCTCTTGTTTAGCGGGTGGTAGGTATGGTGACCTAACTGCGCCAATGGGGTGTCAAATAACTTTTCTTATAATATTATTCAAGTTTTGAGTCGAATGTCGACAAAATTCAGTTTTAATCACTTGTTTTGCCACAAATTGACCTCTCTTACAAAAACCATTAAATAAAATGATAAAATAATTTGCACTCAATGCCTTCAATGAATATAATCAACAGTACAATAAAGTGAATTATAAATAAAATACAACAAAACAAAATAATTCAACTTGTACGTACGTTTGTCATTTCAGCCACTCTTTCGTCACTCTACTTTATAAATGTCGAAATCTAACACCTGATGCATATTCAAATGTTACAATGAGCAATTTGTCACTGTAATATTCAATATAATGTTATCTATAATTAATTAAAATGGACCAAGAGTGTTACCCTGGGGGACCCATTAAGATCAAAGCGGAGGCGTGTAGATACTTATCGATTGTACGATGGCGTTGCTCAGACGCACCCTAAATGGTGTGATATGACGATGCCCAGCACACTCACACACAGTTTCCATGTCGTCATTGACCTGGACACTGATACCTTATGTGGTGAGCTGTTTCGAAAGCCTCGGCCAGATCTGCGATGATTAAGAATCGCCTGTGATATTTATGATTTCAAGCTTTGCAATTTTTTGAGATTTTAATAAAACCTTGGTAATTTGCGTTTATTACCAAGTGAAAAACGTGGACTTTCCATTTTTCAATCGACTCAATTTTTTAGGATCTAAATTATAAGTACTTAATAGGATCATATTTTTAATCCACGCAATAATATGTAACTGTAAAATTTAATCACATCAAATCAAATATGCTTTATTGCCCCAGAAGAGAAAATAAAAACTAAGACAGATAAAAGTAAATACAGAGCAAAGGGCGGCCTTATTGCTAGAGGCAATCTCTTCAAGGCAATCTTAAGGTGATAGAGAGCTGTAAATAGAAACTAGAAGCGGGTGCTGGGTGCACAACGTAATACCTAGCTGTATACTATATAAGGATAATACAACGCTAATACTTAGATATCCTAAATATAATACAACTTTATACACATACATATACCATACATACATACAAGTAACAATAGATGATATAATACACATAAAAAAATCAATATTTTACACTACATACATTAATCATAATTTTATTTGATTATTTACTTAACCTTGCCATAAAACATGGTTTTAAAAGCGCAAGCTTTTTCGCATCTTCCAGTTCCTTTTTTGACAGCAAACCGTGACAATCACAAAAAAAACTTCAGCCACCATAGACTTTACAACATCTCACTCCAGCATAACCAAAGAAGAAGAAGAAGAAAACTCAGAATATCGTAATTCTATTAATATAACAGAAAATAATTTACATAAGTAGGCATAATGAAAGAGTTAATATTCAACAGCATAACCACAGATTCCTTACAACATCTATTAGATCTCGGTATCGATAAGACAGTACAAAAGATCTTATTTTGTTGTCAAAGGAATTTCATATGACTTATTTGAATAGGCGGTCGTGTTATTTTAAGTATTTTTTTCTGGTACATACCTAGTTAGATTAAGAAATACCTATTTATCCCAAAGTTTGTACATACCTAACGTAAATTGTGCAATATGATGCATTTATAATAGTGTTTAGTGTGATATTTTATTACACATTCACAATTTAATATTCCTATTTAAAACTGCGTTTCATTAAATTGTAGATAAGATACATCTTTAAATGCACATTCATTAACACCTTCATGTTCTTTGTGTAATAAAAATCGGTAGTTTTGCGCCATTTTATTGATTTCAATCAACTAAGTACCTACCGATCGATACTCATCCTATTTTAACATCAAGTTATTCATTTCAACCTACAAATTGCGTATAAGTTACTTTCCACTTCACTTTCCACTTTCCACTTATTTTATTAGTACTTACATATTTTTTTTACTTTTTGATGTAATTAATTATGTAAGTATATGTATAATAATGAAATCATGTGCTAAATTAAAAAAATAAACTCATTGAACGTATTTAAATATTACAATATCACAGTATGTTCTAGGAAATCAGGCGCTTCCTATTTACCTATTACTTATGTGACGTCTTTGATAATATTTTATGTTTTAAATTTTTTTTTCTTTTTTGATTTTTTTTCTTTAACCCTTACTCACAGGAAGGTACATCGTGTCCAACTATATCCACCTGAGAGATGATGTTGTATGTCTGTATAAGTTTATATGAAACCTTTCAAGGCTTGTCAAGCAGGTAACATTACAAGTGTCCCCTGGCAATTTTTGTTATCAGAAACAAAAGTGAACGGCTACTTTAGTTTTATGACCGATGGAGTGTTATTCTCATAAATATGTATGATATCATATAATGTGGAAATAACAATATATTTATTGAGACAAGAAAACTAAAATTGTGGTAAATCTATTTACCTATATTTTATTTATTTTGCACTCTTTGGATAGCTTCATAAATAAAAGTTGAATAAAAATAGTAAGGCTATTTGGGCTATTTGAAAAAATTTTTGTTTTTAGTCCGTCCTGTAGATTCAGGAAAAATATTAGACACGCATATTTTTTACGCAAGCAAAAAATAACGGAGATACACTGTAGACTTGGAAAAGCGACTGACGGACTAAATAGTTAAATAGATAGATAGATATTTTATTCTCTCTTTTTTACATTTTATGTCAAAACTAAATAAATTCACTAAAGAGATTGTCAATATGTTTAAAAGAAAAATAGAATTAAATAATAGTTAATTTAACAAGTAGAAACACCTTGGGTAACAATTTATTTTCAATAAAATGTCACCTTAGTAAATAAATAATGTCATGGATACTCTTTTACAGAGTACAATGATTTATTTAATAAAAAGTTTTTCAATCGGCGCTGAAATGCTTCATTTGAGGTTTCGTTCTTAATGTCTACAGGTAGTTTTTCGTAGAACGAAGGACCATAGAATAGAATAGAATTTAGAAAAAATTTATTAGTCAAATAGCCTATTATGAGTTACGCCAATCTTGAGCTTTCACACATTAAATAGTTGTAGGTACTTTACAGAGGCGGACAGGTGTGATATGAATACAGGTATCTGCTATAAAAATGTAAGAATTTAGTAAAAAAAAAAATTAATTAGAAAATCAACAAAAATATTTTTATTAGGTGCTTTCTGTTGTGCTGTTAATGTTACGGTAAATCAAAGAATTCCGCTAATAGGAGCTACAACTAATAACACACAAAATTATGTTAAAGTTCTACTCAATATTTGAAAGTTGAAACGAATGAACTGCCAAAATGAAAACACTAGAACTAGGTAGGTATACGTAAAATTTCCATTAGGCTAGTTTCCTGGGTAAAAAAATCAAAATTCTATTTAGTCCGTCAGTTAGATAATAAAAAATAAAAGACACGTATTTTTTGCTTTTTTAAAATAATGGAAATATGCATAGATAAAGCGCATTAAAGTTTAGGGTGGGGGACTCGTGACGTCACAGCTCGCTATAACGTGCGAAAAAACTAAAAAACTGTAGCGAGGCGTGACGTCATGTGAAATTTAGACTTGATATATCTCCGTTATTTTTTGGTTACATAAAAAAAAAAAATACGTGCCCAATATTTTTTAATAATCTACAAAACGGACTAAAAAAAACAATTTAGGAAACTAGCCTAACAAACAAATTGTGTAATGTTTGATTGGCGTGCTTACCCGTTAATCAAGAGGTTCCGGGTTCGATTCCTGGTAGGGGTGAACTTGTTGTAATCGACACATGGTTCTACTTTTTAGTCTAGGCGTATTTATATAACTACAGTAACTTATATATGTAATTAACATGTAGTATATACTATACCACATGTTGCTTGCGTTCCACGACCAAGCTTAAAGCTTAGTGTGGGATCAAGTAGATCTGTGTGTTGTGAAGTGGATTATCTTCTATCTTTAAACGAGCAAATCTTGTATATAGATATATATATTATGTATATAATCTGAATCTCGGAAACGGCTCCAACGATTTTCATGTAATTTACTATGCAGGAGGTTTCGGGGGCGATTAATCGATCTAGCTAGGTTTCATTTTGAGAAAACGTCATTTTATCCGTGTTTTCAGGCAATGAAAAATGAGTATTCGGTACTGCTTTTCTACTTAACAACAGATGGCACTACGAGCGAAGCTCGGTCGCCCAGATATCCATTACTATCTGTGCCCCGCGGTTTCACCCGCGCGAAAGGTTTTTATACAACAACTTTTTTTCCCGACATCCGATTTCAATGAAACAAAGCCTATATGTAGCTCCAGGCTAAGCTTAATCTACCTGTGAAAACCGCATGACCCTCCGTTCAGTAGATTCGGAGATTATCGCAAACAGATAGACAGACAGAAAAGAATTTTGAGAACTCTTTTTTGTGCTCGGTTACTCTTCATTTATCACCCCTCTCAATTTTAGGTAAAAATATTCAATGTACAGAATCGCGGATTCTACTCTTTTATTATAGTAAAGATAGATTATGCAGCTAAACCAACTGGTAGTGATCCCAAACGTTACACTTGCGATGCGTCCGTAACAATAGACGCATTGTATCGAGAGATTACAAACGGAATATTATTGAAAACCAGTCCGTGGCAAGGTCAGGTGTAAAACTATTTGCTATGTGGGATGCGCGCCTGTTTCTACGAATGTCTGCCAACATCCTTGGTGATATTATTGATGTAAGGCTCTCGATTGAATGTGTTAAGTGTGCTATTAGAAAAACCCACGTGGCATGCAGGTTGGACGTGTGTATGAGTTTAAATATTTAGGGTTCCGTACCTCAAAAGGGAAAAATAAGTTGGCGAAAACCGCATTAAAACATTAATACAGTTATTTTTTATAGACATTTGAAGTTGGAACTCTGAAAAAGCTTGATTTGAGAAATAGTACATTGTTATCCTAGGGGTGAAAGTAACTTATTTAGTCCCGAGACGAGGTTTGGCGGCGTAGCGAGGGCGCCAATAGATCGAGGGACTAAATAAGTCTTTCTCCCGAGGATAACACTGTGCTTTTCATTACGAATGCAAGGAAAGTCAAAATAAAAATAGGAATTAGCTAAAGAAAAAATGAGTGAATTTTATTTTAATTAATACCTACTTACCTTAAACTTTACGTTATTTCAATTTTACATCGCGCTGGCTGTATAGAAAGTTGGAACATGGTTCAATAGAAATGTGAAAATAGAGCTAGTTTTTTTTTAATAATTTGACAGTTGTCAGTTGAAAGCGATTCTCCCTAGGGCTGAAAAGGGTTACTTTCAACCCGCTTCTCAGGCAACTTCAGACCTACTTTCCGAGTATGAGTAATGAAAAAGCATTTTAAAAGTTTGTGTGAAATAAAAAAAAACACACTTCTACTTGCTTGTTACATTTACTTGCTTGTTAGATTTTTATATATTATTGTAGATTAAGATATGAAATTGAGGAAAATCAATTTAAAATCGCGGACGCCATTTTTTCACCGAACTTTACAAAACTGCTTATATCTCGGAAACTAAATGCTGAGAACTGGTAGCTTTTGGCTTGGACGCCCACATCTGTTTACTCTGATGAGAGAATCGAACCCGCAACATCTGGAGTCGGTCAGCTTTACAACAAACACTACTGTCAAATTAACCAAAAAAATTTACGTCCTTTAGAATGCAATAAATACCTTATAATAAAAAATTCCATTTCAAAATTATAACAACACATATTATTATGTGCAATACGTTGACTCAGATCATGAAATGGGGAATAGATGCAGACAGTTGAAGGCGAAATTTCTAATATCTTTGCCAGTGCCTCTTTAGCGATCTTTTTTTTTTCCAACAAACTCGAAAACAAGTAATAAATTAACAATAAGATACTTCATTGTTTGATTTTATTACCTAATGAATATAATAGGCACAGATAATATAATACTATACTAGTAATAGGTAAGTACACAAATGAAAATTGTATTTTGATTGATCTTATCTAGAAAAAGACTCCGTTTGCTGTTAATCTAGATTCTAGAGCGTACGACGTTATTAACATGGTCGCTATAAAGTTTATTTTACTACGAAAATTGTAATGTATAAAATTACCTAACTGAATTTTTTGGCGTATTTGCTTCATTCATTTTTCGTTTCTTACTCTGCGTCTGTTACACAAACGGAAGCCATCAAGGCCCGCTGCCCTGTAGTCTGCAGTCCAATCAATCTGACTCGAGGTTCATTTATTTAGCGCCTCTGAGTGGCAAAAAAAAACAGTAACAAAGACAAGAGGAAGCTAATGGTATATCAATGTTTTTTTTTTTCGGTCCCGACTCCCGACACTTAGTTAATCAGATCAGACATCCTGTTTCTCGCACCTCTGCCTTGAAGGGTTTAATAAATTTGGCTATGCACTTAACGCTTACACAATGTCACACTAAGTGGGGTTAACTTCGCCCTCCCATAACGTGTGACGTACTTTAAGGTCCATTTATATCTACAGACATTGATCGTGCCAGACACATTCCGTCGCAGACAAAATAATATTCTCCAACACAGTGCGTATTACGTATTCATATCTATCGTAAACTAGCTATTCCCCGCGGTTTCACCCGCGGAAATTTCGGAGATCCCACAGGAATTCCGGAATGCAAAGTACCTACCCTATGTCCTTCTCTGTACCCCTGACAATGTGTACCTAAGTATGCAAAATTTCATGTGATTTCGCCGACGTTAATTTCGGAGTTCCTGCGGGAATTCCGGGATAAAAAGTATCCTATGTCCGTCTCCTGGTTCTAAGCTACCTCCCCACCAATTTTCAGCCAAATCGGTTCAGCCGTTCTTGAGTTATAAATAGTGTAACTAACACGACTTTCTTTTATATATATATATAAATACTAGCTGTGCCCCGCGATTTCATCCGCGATAATTCCGGAGTTCCCACGGGAATTCCGGGATAAAAACTATCCTATCTTTTAAGTTGGACCATAATTTAAATGGTTACAAAATTTTATCAAAATCCGTTCAGTAGTTTCGGAGTCCATCGCGGACAAACAACGTGACACGTGATTTATATATATTAGACTAGCTGTCCCCCGCGATTTCATCCACGGTAATTTCGGAGTTCCCGCGGGAATTCCGGGAAAAAGTGCTGTAGTTTACGGTGATAAGCAGTTCCCCGCATTAATTCCGGAGTTTCCGCGGGAATTCCGGAATAAAAACTATCCTATCTTTTAAGTTGGATCATATTATAAATGGTAACAAAATTTTATCAAAATCCGTTCAGTAGTTTCGGAGTTCATCGCGGACAAACAATGTGACACGTGATTTATATATATGTATTAGACTAGCTGTCCTCCGCGATTTCATCCGCGGTGGTCTCGGAGTTCCCGCGGGAATTCCGGGATAAAAACTATCCTATCTCTTAAGTTGGACCACATTATAAATGGTTACAAAATTTTATCAAAATCCGTTCAGTAGTTTCGGAGTCCATCGCGGACAAACAACGTGACACGTGATTTATATATATTAGATTATATAAGATTCGTAACACGGCCGCGCAGACGCGGACAGACTCGGGCCGGTATTCGCCGAGAGAATATTTTGTCTCACGGTTCATGTCTGTTCGTCTCTGTGGAGTGTGGCTACATGTCGAGCGGGGTGAATAGAGCATCGGAACCGTGCAGACAGACGTCTTTTGCAAATAAAGGGTGTGTGTTGGTTTTTACATTATTTTTCTTGGCACGTGTCTGGCACGTCAATGTCTGTAGATATAAATGGACCTTTATGTATGGTCCCTTTTTAGTCAAAGAACATTCTTTTTTTCTTCTACACGAAGTGTGTATATTCGAAAATTCTATAATCTATTCAGAACTGATTCAATTACCATCTCGTCAATAACACCAACTGACGTACTTGCAACGAGTGAAGTGACATCATTGAGTAATAAACAATCGTTCGATGTATTTGCACAGTTGTTAGAATCATTAGAATCATCGCAAACAACCACAAGGTCATTAACTTTGGGTTCTTATGAACTAATGAAAGATGTATTTGATATTATGTATGTATATCTACAAAGGAAAAACAACGTTAAAGTTAGACGAAGTATACGGACTGAAGGAGGTATTGTTCAGTACTTATTCGATTCTTGACTCAAATATACTGTGGCGACCCCTATGCCACAAGTCACGAACTACAACGTAGCGACGAGTACTAAGTCCTGAATCGCGCTAACGAAGTTTTCACACTGCGCTACAAATATACGACCTTCGACACCTCGCCCGGCGGGAAGCTTCCCCTTTGGTGGCGGTCGAGTCATATCATCCATCCTGCTCCCGCTACAATACTTACAATATAAAAAACCAAAATTAGTTTTTAGAAAAGAGAAATGAATATTGCTGCATGATAAATTGCTTAAGGGTCCTTTATATTGCCACTTACATGCCAACAAATCACATATAAAGGTGATGACTTTTGTATCTGGACTGCGGTTTCACTCGCGGTGATTTCGGAGTTCCCGCGGGAATTCCGGGTTATAATATAGCCTTTGACCTTCACAAATAACGTGGCTTTCTATTATTAAAAGAATTTTCAAAATCGGTCCAGTAGATCCAGAAATTACCCCATACATTGTAAGAATTAAACTTTACCTCTTTATTATTAGTATAGATTTGTCGACGTGTCAGTGCCAATATAAAGTCATCAGTAGTTTTTTGAGTTACATATTATGAAGCATAAACTATCGAAGTCTTGAATACGAGTAACTGCCCTTGTTTTTAAATTACATGCCGTATAATCCTACTTGATATTATAAACGCGAAAGTTTGTAAGAATGTATGGATGGATGGATGGATGGATGGATGTTTGTTACTCTTTCACGCAAAAACTACTGGATGGATCTAAATGAAACTTTACAATAATATAGCTTATACATCAGATTAACACATAGGGTACTTTTTATCCCGGAATTCCCTCGGTATCTCTGAAATAAATAAAAAAATATTATGTAAAGAATAAAGATTTTATTTCCTCCCTACCATTTACTTGTCGGTTGCGATTGCCTATCATTTCTATTGCTTTGTTTTAATGTGAACTTTAATAACAACTTCATTTGCTTCTTTCCGTAAACATACGAGTCACTAAAATATTTCGTTGTGTATTTGTATACTACTGTTGCTTCTGTTACCTATTTATTTTCCGTATTCTATTCAAATTATTATTATCAATACGAATTTTGGCGTTCCGCTGTTCCGTTATACCGTTTGCGGCCTGAATTTTATTGTTTGTCTATGATATTTTCGAATACATCATAAAAGCTATTTGGAATTATTTATTTGTCACGATAATGTGTTTTACTGCCTTCCTCAGTGTCGCAGTGGTCGCTAGTGCTAGAAAAAAAAAATGGGATCGTACAAGGAAAACAAATAAAACATCAGTCAACGACCCGCATTTTTTAGAAACAGTTTTTTTTTAAGAATTTCAGTTTTATAACCTCTAGTGTGATATCAATCTAAAAACTTTACATAATTAGCATATTTTAAAGAAGAAGCGATAAACCGAAACATTTCCACAGACATCATAAATCACGAGAATTTTGCGCAAATATTAATTACTAATAAATATTTTATTTATCGAAGTCGTTAATTTGGAATTGTGTATAAAATAAATAAAAAGAGTTGACTCAAGCCCAAAAAGATTAGGGTATAATAATGCTGTATAATTTATAACATTTGTACCTAAATAAAATGTTGAAGCTAAAAATAACCGTGACACAGTATCAGTGATGCAATAGGTTATTTGACAAATTTTTTTAGTCCGTCTCGTAGATTAATAAAAAATATATTGCACACGTATTTTTTATTTTTTTACGTAATCAAAAAATAACGGCGATACATTGAGCAGAAATTTCGCGTGACGTCACTAACTAGTGCAGTTTGTATGACGGCTTGTAGCGGTAAGTGACGTCACGAGCCCCCACGCTAAACTTTGATGCGCCTTATCTCTATGTATTTTCATTTATTTGAAAAATAAAAAAATACGTGTCTAATGATTTTTCATTTTCTAAATGACGGACTAATTAGAATTTTGATTCTCAAAAGTTGTCAACATCCCTAAATTTATTTTTCCCCCGTAGCCAAGTTGACATTTGGTAATCTTTAACGCATAGAAAACCAAGAGAAAGTGAAAATTTAGGGAATTTTGTAATGTAATATGTACCTATATCCTAATATATATTATGTTAATGTTACATAAGGCACAGATAATATATAATAATAATAATAATAATCCACATCACAACACACAGATTTACTTGATCCCAAAGTAAGCTATTATTAGCTTGTGTCGTGGAAACCAAGCAAACGTGGTATATACTACATAGAATTACTTAAATATTATACTATAGATATTTATAAACACACCCAGACTGGAAAATGGAACCCTGTGTTCATCACACAAAGTCCACCCCCACCGGGAATCGAACCCGGAACCCCTTGATTAGCGGGCAGGCATGGTGACCTCTGCGCCAAACGGGTCAACTATAATATTATAATATTATAACTATAATATTATGCTGGAATCCAGAATACTTATTTTTAATTCAATCACTAAAGAGTACTAATTCAAGGAAATCCCGCTTTTGACCCCGAAGTACCTACTTTATAAGCGTACGTTTTGAAAAACTGACATTTAAGGATGTGGGTACTGGATATACATATTGTTAACAGACATCTTGGGAAGGGCTATTTATATATCTGAAGGATTTTTCCACGACTAATGCCATAACATTTACGTCGTAGTTTGCCCCTAAAACTTTCTTGAATTAAAAAAAATAAATTTTAACAAAAAATTAAAACCGACTTCCAAATCACACGAAAATGCACTACGCTGAAAAGTTAAAAATAACCTACGTATGTGCTACCTCGTTTTTAGTGTAGTGCATTTTTGTGCGTTTTAAAGTCGGTTTTAATTTTTTGTTAATTTTTTTTATTTTTCGCTTAAGTTTTGGTTTATAGTTGATAAAGTGAAAATTTATCTACTCAAATCGCTATAGGTGTGCCTGTAATATTTGAAGATTTCTTCATGATCCCATCATCAGGTCTGCAAGTAATCGCGTAACGAGGATACAAAAAAAATACATTCGAATTGGGAACCTCCTCCTTTTTTGGAAGTCGGTAAAAAACCCGATTCAGAACAACATGTAAAAAAGTAATGTAATGACAAATATTTTTACAGGTAAACCGAGAGAATCACGAGGTGCTTCTTCCGATCTCCCGTCTATAAGAAAAGAACCATTCACACATCTATCAGAGAAAGAACTTATCGACGAAGCAAACAGAGTCCTTGCGCAAGCCCAGAGTGTCACTTGCACAGCTGACCATCCACCGGAGAAATTTTTCTCTCTGCCTCACAGGAAAAAGTTAAAAGAAGACAAATCTGCGAGAAGAAACAGCGACGACAGCAGTACTCCTGAAGCTAAAAGAAAGTCTAATCTAGGTAGGTCCACTAGTGATGTGACTTCTAAAAGGAAAAGAGAGAGAACTTCTTTGTCGACTCTTTTTAGAAGAGCACAAAGGACTAAGAGCCCTGACACAACACCAGTTGCAGTAAGGCCTGTAGCTATTGTTAAAAGAAGCAAAAGCGACGTAACAGATTTAAAATCGAAACAAACAAATACTTTAACTGGTGCTCAACCTAAACCTAAAAGGAAAAGATCGGGAAGTGAAAGTGAAGAGTTTCTCAAGTCATTAAGAAATACAAAAACTCAGCTATCGCCTATTATCGAAAGCTCACCGAGAGAAGATTATTTCCAAAAGATATCACCATTAGATTTACTTCAAAAACACAATCCAATAAACGAAGATAAAACAAAAGTGATCGATAGTAATAAAGTTAATCCAGTTGAAAAACCTCCAAGGTACAAAACACCTGAAAAATCTGAACCAAAAGCTCCACTTAGGTCTAAACGAGGGAAGTCAACAGACAAAGAGAAATCACCTTCAATAACAGAGACACCAAAACGTATCACTGAAATCAAAAAGAAAGTTTTGGTCGATGAAATCAATTCTGGAAAGGTCCAAGAAAAATCTTTGGATGTTAAAGACAAAATTAAAGATAAAATCAGAAAAATCGAAGAGAACGTTTATGGTACTAAAGATATGATACATAGCAGTCAGCAACCTCCAGATAAGCCACCGCTAACTAGAGGACACACTGTAGACCATATAGTAAGAATTTTAAAAGAAGACCAACAAACTCAACCAGTAAATCCACATTTGATTTCACCATCAACTGGAACTAATATAAATCAACCGTTTTCTTATACTAGACCAAGTACTAGTCCAGATCCAAATTTGTTCGTAAGAAACACAAGTCCAGATAGAGTGCCTACACCAGTAAACAAAATGGACAAAGGAGTCGTTTATGCTCAAGTAGTGAGGGATCGTAGCAATGGAACTAGTAAATTCAGTAAAGAAAATATCCATAAAACATACTCTCCCCCGAAAGAGAAGTATGGTAATTTATCTGATGAAGATGAAGGTCTCGGATATGAAGAAAGATATAAATATTCCCCAGAGAATAAATACACCTATGATTATAAAAATAATGGCATCGAAAACTTCGATAGCTTAGAAGGTTACAAAATTACGGATTCACCTATAAAACCCAAGTTCAGAGAGTACAAACTGACAAGTTTCAAAGATTTTGAACCGACTTATGCTAATGAGTATCCAACAAAAGAAGATCCTTCACAAGATTATATCGATGGTTGTAGAGGAAGAGCAGATGGTATGGACACGAAAAAGAAACATTTTGAAGCTGAGGTTCCTAAAGTTGATTTAGATTTCAATGAACTAAGTCACAGGCGAGAACTTTTGGAGTCAAGATTGAATGCTCGGAGAATAGGTAGAGAAAGAAACGTCGGCGAGCCAATATCAAGGTATCTTGCTGAGACTGATCCTATTTACGAAGCCCAAAAACGCATGAAAGCTACAGAAAAATATGTGAACGAAATCACATCTAAATATTACAGTCACACTTTAGAAAGAGATGGTTTTACCGAAAGTACTGTAACTGAAAATTATAACAAGTATGATTCTGATAACAATAACATCAAATACAATACTGAAACAAGAACTTCTCATAAAACGCCGAAAGGGGAGGTTGATAGACGTGAATTCATCGACCACTTAGAAGTAAAACCGAGGTATACAGAAGACGGAAAAATCTTTCCTCCAGAACCAGAATATGAACCACCCAGCCTTGAATTCAACACTGGAAAACCAATTCTTTCCCCAGACGAATACAAAGAGAAGAAATACAAAGCTAAGAAAAACTTCATATCTAGTCATGAGGTATTGCAAACTGGGCAGAAATATAAAGTTAAAGATACCTGGTTCGGCAAAAGAAAAGGACACTACGCCTCAAATCCTGAAATAGCACAGGAAAGAGAAGATGATATTTACGCGAACGTCCCTTACCATTCAAAACAGCCAGAGTCTTACCATAACTCTCTGCGTAGAAAAAGTAAAGAGCGTCGTTACAAAGATGATTTTGGAATACGTCGTCACGATTCTGGGGACAGTCGTGACTATTATCGTGAAACCATGTCTCCTCGCCGATTCGAAATCGATAATCGCTTAGTCGATTCGGGCATCGAAAACGACTTTCGCAAAGAATCTAATGGCGACATCCGTAGATCGAAACACAGAAGGCACGATAGTTACGAAGATGCGCGCGACACATCTTTATTTTTAGATAGCGAAAGAAGACACACAGAAGATAATCATCCAAGCGAACAGATTTATGCTAACGGTGGAGATATGGCACGGTTCGAAGACTACAGACATGACGTGAGAAAAGACTACATACCGAGAGATAAGTCGGCAGACGACGGATCGCATTTCGATCCGAAAATTGACAGATACGAGAAAAGCCCGAACGGACGCAATGAGAAAATCAATGCAAAACCGCCCAAGGTCAAAAAGCTTTCTGGACTCGAGAAGGTAGTTTTTAATTTTGGTATTTTGATCACAGCTTTTAACAGCTTATCACATTGAGGATTACAACGTTTTTGTAAATTTCAGATGAAGCAGCTGTTCTCTCGCGACTCTTCCAAGAAGAGCAAGAAAGAGGATGCAGTCCAGCCAAAGACACGCACGCGGGTTCTCAAGAGCCCAGAACATCTTGCTATGGATGACCACGAATACAAAAGGTAAAGAGTGTAATTGGTTACCAAGTAAAAAGGGAAGCTTAGAAAGAGATTGAAGTAATCCCGAGGAACGCAACAGAGTTTTAAATTTTGGACATTTGTACATAAACTGATTACTAATTATTTTTAGATTCACGGACCCTGAACCGAGTGACGTCGAAGTGGTAAAAAAAGTTTACGAGCCCAAAGAAGACAGACGGTACCGGAACTCCAGAGAGGAGTTGGATGTGCAGAGGAGTTCTGATCCCCGTGATATTGACCCTGAGAGGAAATACAGGGATAGTGATTATGATGGCAGGTAAATATTAATCAAATGGAAATAAAAACACGTCAATCTTCTGTTCTGTCGCGCTACGTTTATCAGATTCACAGAACATGGTAGACTTTTGACTTAAGAAAAGTTTTAGAAGTTTAGAGTTATTTAAATGGATGATAGGAACTTGCGCACATATTATCGTACAAGGCTTGGTGGACCTTTGGCAAAATGCACCTATTGGAGACAGGGCAAAATTAGAAAAATGTAGTTATTAATAATAATGTATTTATACTCACAAAGTACATCAATAAATAGCAGATCTGTTGCTGAACTATGTATAATACCTGAAATACGGCCATCAGTGCCCAAACCTCAAAGACCTATATTCTATACTAGCTATGCTCTGTGGTTTCACCGAAAGGTTTCACCCGCGTTAGTTTCGGAGATCCCGCGGGTATTCCTAGATGATAGTAGGTACTTACTACCCTATATTTTTTTCTGTACCTACCCTTGACAACGTGTAGGTAGTAGGCAAATTTAATAAAATTTCTATCGCGTTAATTTCAAAATAAATTCTCGTGAGAATGTTTGGATAAAAAGTAGCCTATGTCCTTCTCTATACCCCTGACAACGTGTATTCAAAATTTCGTGGTGATCGGTTGCAAACAAACAAACTCACTTTCGCATTACTGGGTTGAAGTAGGTAGGTAGGTATTTAATATTCTAGTGAAGTATATAGTAGTAGCAATTTCAGAGTCATTTATCTAGATTCAATGTAATATTGAACAGGTATGAGAGAACGGTGAAAGAAGTAAGAAGACACGTGGATCGTAAAGAAGAGAAGAGAAGGTACCACTCTTCGGACAGGGAAAGTGATCATCAGTCGACCAGACCTTCTGACGTGGAGAGCGATTTGAGGAAGTCCAGATCGAGGACTGCCAGGCCTCTGGACTCCCCAACTTTGGTAAGTCCATTTAATATATTTATATTTAATTTAGAGCGTATGTGAATAGGCTATCTGACTATTTTCTTTTTCTAAAATCTATTCAGTCCATCAGTTAGATAATAAAAAAATTATAGACACGTATATTTTGCTTTTACAAATTCATGAAAATATACTTGGATAAAGCGCATTAAAGTTTAGGAGTGGCGGCTCATAACGTCATATGCAGGTAAAAACCGTACCTTCTTGTGACGTCACGCGATATTTCAACTCAACGTCTCGGCTGTTATTTTTTGCTCACGTAAAAAAAGAAAAATACGTGGCTAATATTTGAAAGACTCTACTGGACGGAATTTTTTTTTTCATAAAAATCGCTTTAAGCACTTGAATTTCCAAACATCCTTTCTCATTGTCAGTAGTTTTTTGTAAAGAAAGCCTTGTGCCTTTCACGTGTTTAGCTAGCTTTAGTAGTTTTGGCGAGACGTTAATGAACCAGTGATTAGAAGTAGCAATTGCTACTATGGCTATAGGTAATCAAAAAATAACGGTGATACATTGAGTTGAAATTTCGCGTGACGTCACAACCCGGTGCAGTTCGTACGGGGTTTATACCGAATACTGACGTCACGAGCACCGAGCACATAACGCTGTGTTCCGGCAGCCCCACTTGAAAGCCAGTTCCCATCCCCATTCCAGGTCGGCGACGCACCTGCATGCCTCCTGGTGTTGCAGATGTCCATGGGCGGCGGTAATCACTTACCATCAGGTGTACCACTTGCCCGATTGCCCCCTATGACATAAAAAACAAAAAAAAAGTCACGAGTCCCCCACCCTGAACTTTAATACGCTTTATCTATGTTTATTCTCATTTATTTGAAAAAGCGAAAAATACGTGTCTATTATTTTTTTATTTTCTAACTGACCGACTAATTAGAATTTTAATTTCCATACCCTGGAAAATACCCAATTATTTGAATGCCTATATGATATACGCAGCACCATAGCTCTATTCAGGTCAGTACTGGCTGTCAAGATAGCCCGCTAGCACCTTTCTTTTGTGATCAGTTGAGTAAACCTCATCCAAAATGTCTGCGATCAATTAGGTATTGTATAACAGCAAGGAAACATAACATTCCTCGGTACAAATGCGCTTTGGAACGGCTCGAGCGGTGATATCTGACCTATCGATGCTAAAGGTCGTTCATTGTTATGAATTATGATGTTGAAGAGCCAAGCGGATTTTGTTTTGCCAATTCAAAAAACACTACTGCACCGAAAATAACAACAAATTCACGACACATTTCTTGTCAGAATTGGATATTCTGCAGGGTACGAAAATCAAAATTCTAATTAGTCGGTCTGTTAGAAAATAAATAAGTGCGAGCATACCCTTTCAAACAAAAAAAGAATCATCCAAATCGGTTCACGCAGTCGAGAGTTCTGAGGTAACAAACATAAAAAAAAAACGCCTCAGATTGAGAACCTCCTCCTTTTTGGGAAGTCGGTTAAAATTATAGACACGTATTTTTGCTTTTTCAAATTAATGAAAATAAACATAGATAAAGCGCATTAAAGTTTAGAGTGGGGGACTCGTGACGTCAATATTCAGTATAAGCCCCAGACAAACTGCACCGGGTTGTGACGTCACGCGAAATTTCAACTCAATGTATCGCTGTTATTTTGTGATTACGTAAAAAAAGAAAAAATACGTGTCCAATATTTTTCGATAATCTACTCGACGGACTAAAAGAATTTTTTTATCAAGTAGCCAATTAACTGAGCTAAGGAGTAAGGCACAGTTTTTAGATTTGTTCCCTTACTAGCGTTCCCCGCTGTTTCGTGCGCGTTAATTTCGGAATTGCCGCGGGAATTCCGGGATCTAAAGTGGGTACTCTATATTATTTTCTGTGCCCTTGAAAATTTACCCAGGGGCAACGGGCCATTGAACCGAGAGCGAGTACGACGAGCATGTGTGACTGTAGGCACCAAAGTATTTCTGACACAACCCGCTGTTGTTAAAGGCGTGTTATAGAAAAGTGTAGGTTCTAATCTCATTCGATACTGCCTACTTCAGTTAGCTTATACGCAGTCCTCAATTTAAGGGCCGAGGCAAGTGAAAGTCGTTTCACCGGTTGGGTCTAGTGCACTCCATTTTAATGCAGTAACAGTCCGTTCACGCTTTAATATCCTGTATTAAGCAGAGAAGAAACGGCTAAATCCATACTAATCCTTTTATATTATAAATGCTAATGTCAATTTGTTTGTTTGTTACGCTTTCACGCCTTAATTCCTCAACAGATCATCACGAAACTTTGCATACGCGAAGTACGGAAAAGGACCCAAATATAAACCAAATTTCATGAAAATCCATTTAGCCGTCCCGTACAGATAAGGAAATTATCTCCAATTATACACAATCGTACACACTTGGATTTTATTTATATATAGATATTGCCAACTTAGATGTGACTGAAGGTTGAACGGAAAAGCTCAAAAGATAATCCCTCATTTACGAACCATACAAAGGTTATAGACATTGCCAAATTGGTAAACCAATAAAAAAAATCATAATTTATGAGTCAGATATGGCCCATTGCTTAAGTAAGTTTATGCTTTATGGCAAAACTATTACGCAATAAAACTTTTTATAATAAATGTCTCACCTACGCTCGATGCAATTGCCAAATATATGGATTTAGCAAACGATCACCGAACGGTGTGGAGTGGCGATTCAGATTGTTTATAGCTAAGAAGCAATTTGTCCCGAGAAATTTTGGTATTATTATCTCGTTAATTTTATTTTATCTACAATGCGATATTTTTGGCACAGGCATCAAGCCTGTCAGTAAGTTGGGTTGTCATTTATGTTTACAGTTTCAATTACCAAATACTTATATGCCAAATTGAAAATTGAAAGAGTATAAAAAATCTTTGTATGAGTATGAAAGGTTTCTGTACCCTATTTCAGAACCTAAAGTATAGGTATCTGCTATCTTGAAAATTAAAGAAGAGCAAAATAAATCCTTCCTACTCTATGAGACAACCATCATATGTAATGTTCTTAAATTTCTCGCAAGTTTGATCATATATTTATGACTAGCCGGCTGGTTGCACCGCGGTAATTCCGGAGTTGCCGCGGGAATTCCGGGATAAAAAGTAGGTACCCTATGTCCTTCTCTGTACCCCTGACAACGTGCACGCCAAATTTGATCCATATCCGTTCAGCCGTTTTTGCGTGATTGAGTAACAAACATCCAAACATCCACACTTTCACATTTAGTAGGATTATTTAATTTCTGATTAGAGCAAAACTTTGGGTGCTACTACGAAAAGAAACGACGCTGGCAATTTTTTTAACACCAAATATATCCCATTTCAAAGTATCAGTGATGTCATTTGATGTGCGCACTTCGGTTCAGTGACATTAGACAAAAGACAACTAATTTATATCTGACAGAACAGAACGCATGAATCCAAGTATGTAGGTATAGGTATTTAAAGTTTTTTTGATCGAATCGGTTTTTTTAATCTTAATATAGCAAGATCTTCCCTGGTATAGAGACTTTTTGTTAAAAAAGCGCAGTCAAGACGATTGAGGGTTCCGTGAAACCACCACCACTTCTGAGTCATGGGTGCCTGGTAGTTTCGCGACGTAAGGTAGCACCTCTGCTCTTTACCATAGAGAAATAAGCGAGGAGGTGGTATTTATTGCCCTAGACAAAGCGTGTAAGTGGTGCCATAGCCTCTGAGTCATAACTGCCTGGTGATGATGAGTCTTAGGCTGACCAGACATATTATGCTATTACCACAGACTTCTTACAGCCTGGTTTTATTGCAACACGCCGTGGCTACTTTGTGGCATACACAAGCGAGGAAGTAACATTTCCAGGTAGACCACGCACTTATCTACCATCTTTGAGTACTGCTGTCAGGTATTCTGGCGACACAGCTTGTCTACTCTATGTCATAAACAAGAAGGTGGTAAGATCGTGGTAAAACCCCAGAGGGACGCACACCGCCCTAGCTGCCTGGTAACTGTATAAAAGCAGCTTTCTACGTCATAGATAAGCGATGAGGTGGTACTGTCCCAGGTCCACGCAGTGTGCTCCTGCCATATGTTTGAAAGACATTTGAGGTCAGGTTAAGTCGCCGGTAGCTAATTAACATGCTAACATACTTCAAAGTCACTGTCAAGTTACAGAGTTCATGGGAATGTACGTAAACACGAGAATAATGGTAACCGTGTGACAATAATTATATTATCTAAGCACCTACTGCACGTGATTCATTTTAATAGGCAGGCAGGCAGGCAAATTAAATAATAGACACGACACGTATACTTTGCTTTTTCAAATTATTGAAAACCTAGTTGTACCCGGCAGTTTCACCCGCGTGACTTTTGGGATCAGAAACCTTGGCGGACGCAGGCAGAACAACCCACCATAGTTTCATCACAATCGGACCAATGGTTTCGAAACGCTATTTTCGTTTATAAAGAAGATTATAGCCGAAAGCATTAAATACGAAAAGCGAAAAAGAAAGGAGTAAAAAAATAATCGTTCAACGATTCTATATTCGAGGTCGCGACAGTTTTAATGTTCTCTGTATACTTGCCTTTACAAGGCTCCAATTATCATTGAAATGGCTCGTTTTATTTCTTCCTGATCGATGACAACACTTTTTCATCTTTTTTTAGTTCAGTTTTAACTTCAATGTCGGATGAAACTGGCAGAGAAAGGTTATAAGGTTATATTCTTGCATCACCGTGCCAGGAGACTTACTATCTATACGAGCTGTTCCCCGAGGTTTCACCCGCGTAAATTTCGGAGTTCCTGCGGGAATTGCGGGATAAAAGTACCCTATGTCCTTTTCTGTACCCCTGACAACGTGCATGCCAAATTTCATCCAAATCCGTTCGGCCGTTTTTGCGTGATTGAGTAACAAACATCCCAACATTTATAATATTAGTAGGATTTCAACAAATTTACACAAAACTTGTACAGATTATTTACTTATACATTTCTCATGAATCACTCTAACTGTTGGTGAAAACTGCATGAAAATCCGATCAGTAGTTTTTAAGTTTATCACGAACTGACAGACAGACGCGGCGGATGACTTTTGTTTTTATATGTTTTGAAATACAAAATTAATGCTTTGTTGGTAAGCGTATCAATTTGAGAACGGCTGAAGCTATTTTCCTTATAAACAGACTAGCTTGTTCCTCATGGTTTCACCCACGTTAGTTCAGAATTCCTGTACGAATTCCGGGATAAAATACAGCCTATATCCTTCTCTGTACCCCTGACAACGTGTATGCAAAATTTCATGATGATCGGTTGAGTAGTTAAAACATCTAACAAATCTACCACAAGGCACAGCTATAATAATATATTATATAGTGTGTATTGAAAGCATTTAATATGATTCCAAGTTTTATGTTGTTTTTGCTGCATTAAAGTTGTTCCTTTCGTTTTAATAACGAAGGTTTAATAACTTGTCCATTTTAAGTCAAGGCATCGACGCGCGACGCCGCTTTGACTCATACTGCACCCACCCACGCCAGAAGTGTCCACACTTAGCTTTTTGCGGCTAATAAATGGATGACTACCCAGGAACTATACACCCAAACCATTCTTTTGTTTATCGTTTAGCTTTAAAAGAGCAGTGGGTTGTGTCAGATATAGCTACCTACTATTTTTAAACGAGCACTTCTCGTATCCTTACTAATATTATAAATGCGAAAGTGAGTTTGTTTGTTTGCTTGTTACCTATCTACGCTTTCACGCCTTAACGGCTCAACCGATCATCATGAACGACCCGATTGGCGCAATGTTCACCATGCCTGCCCGCTAATCAAGAGGTTGCGGGTTCGATTCCCGGTGGGGGTGGACTTTGTGTGATGAACACAGGGTTCCATTTTCCAGTCTGGGTGTGTATATATATATATAAATATATATATATATATATGTATATATATATATATAAATATATATATATGTAATAATATGTGTTGCTTGGTTTTCACGACACAAGCTTATAGCTTAGTGTGGGATCACGTAGATCTGTGTGTTGTGAAGTGGATTATTATTATGAAATTTTGCGTACACGTTATCAGGGGTACAGAGAAGGACATAGGCTACTTTTATCCCGGAATTCCCGCGGGTGAAACCGCGGGAAACAGCTAGTTTATTTATTTATTTATTTATTTAAGTACACAAAACAGATTGTAGTCATTACAATTTTTACTTATTATAGTGTATTATTATATGTTCCGACCACAAACCAGAGATATGCATACCTAGAAAGACTAAAAATATCGAGCAATGTACAAAGTAATATTTAAATTTATTTTGGTATTTATGGATCTCAGAAAAAATAGAACCACAATTAGCAAGTGCGACGGAGGTAGTCGTTGATATTTTTTAAGTATACCCTAAAATTACAATTAAAAACGTCCACATCTGCACCTTTAGCGACGAGCTCAGCTAGTGTTTAAATAACGAATAGACAGAATGCGAAACGATTTACTGAAACAAAAGAATTAATACGTCACAAAGAGAGGTCGAGACACTTGCTTGTGTGTACAAAGGTTCGCTATTTTAGGATTTTGGTCACAAACTCGTCGCAGATCGGCAAACATCCCGCAGGTCGTTCAACCATAGATAATGAGCGGCGATACATTATCGTGTAATCTAAACCATAAAGTTGCATGCCTCAAATCTCAATGTAAAACGGTGAGAATTACGGTCCTCTAAGATGGTCTTTTGGTCCAATCGTTTAACATAATCTCGTCAAAAAACCATAATGGCTATGAAAGTTACAAAAATTTAAAAATTCTATTTAGTCCGTTTTGTAATAATAGACACGTATTTTTTGCTTTTTCAAATTACCTATTGAAACAAATACTTAGAAAAAACGCATTAAAGTTTAGGAGTAGGAGTTAAGGAGTCTCGTGACGTCTTACGGCCGCACTCAGAGTCGACTTTAATGATTACTGAGTTAAGTATAGATTTGTTAAACAAAACTGCCGCAGTCAGAGACGTTCAGTAAATTAATGTTGATTGGCATTTAATGACATGTAACTTAATTATGCCAATTAACATTATTTGATGAAACTTATCTGATTGCGGCAGTTTTGTTTTAAAAATCTATACTTAACTAAGTAATCATTAAAGTCGACTCTGAGTGCGGCGCGGCGGTTAGCTATGTAAGTATAAAATGTACCTGCGCGTGACGTCACACGAAATTACAACTCAATGTATCGCCGTCATTTTTTTATTACGTAAAAAAAGGATAGAAGATGTCCAATATTTTTTATTAGACTACAGTTCTAAACGATGGAGGACTAAAAACTAAAATTTAGCCATCTATCCCATTACCTGCCGTTGGACGAGACACAGGAAAAATGTTTCAAAAGTATCCAATTATGTTTTCATCCCGGAGTTATAACCTTTAATGGATTCCAACTGTTTAATGGATACAACTTTTAATATAAATACATAGTTTTTTTCTTCACGTAGGTAACGCTATACTTTGAGAAATTAGATATCCATGTAATTAAATACTGTAACGAAGATGAGGTAATTCCACTGCAAAAAATATTTATAACGTTCAGAAACTGATTGTTCTGTTATAGCGGAGGGTTCTTTATGTTAGGAGTATTGAATACGAGCTTCGACGTCATAACTAGATAAGTATAAAACTAGGTAAAGCGACTTCAAAACACACAAAAATGCACTACACTAAAAAGTGTAAATAACCTATCGTTTTGAAGTCGGTGCCAAGCCCACTCGCTCGTGTCTGCAATGTGGTGGGAGTGGTCATACGTAGGTTATTCTTAACTTTTTAGTGTAGCTAGTGCATTTTTGTGTGTTTTGAAGTCTGTTTTAATTTTTTGTTAAAATTTTATTTAAATTACCCATGTTTAAATGGTTCTGCCACACATCAAAAGGGATCTTCAAAAATGAAATTAATTTATAAATTATAACTCACCGAGTAGGTAGGCACCTATATCTATTACAGACCACTCTGTTACTAATTCCATTTGAATGTCAATGAACCACGATGAATCGGTGATTCGTGATATATCTCTTAATACATACAAACAGGCTGCTATTTTATTTTTAACAATAAATAGGTATACATCGCGCTTAAAAGCTGCAAATGAAATTTTATTTTTCATTACTCATACTCGGAAAGTAGGTCTGAAGTTGCCTGAGAAGCGGGTTGAAAGTAACCCTTTTGAGCCCTAGGGAGAATCGCTTTCAACTGAAAGCTGGATACCTACTGCAGAAACTCAAGTTTTTTTTATGTCATAGGGGGCATACTTACTGGCTTGGTTGATTTATGTAAAATAAAATTTATGGTTGATTTATGTAAAATAAAATTCACTCATTTTTTTCTTTAGCTAATTCCTATTTTTATTTTGAATTTCCTTGCATTCGTAATGAAAAGCACAGTGTTATCCTCGGGAGAAAGACTTATTTAGTCCCTCGATCTATTGGCGAAACCCCGTCTCGGGACTAAATAAGTTACTTTCACCCCTAGGATAACAATTAAGGATCTGCTTCCTAAAATATATCGTGATGCTTTCCGCATTAATTTTCTACAACAAAAAAATATCTACATTTTATTGTGGTTTGGTTTTTATTGAAATCAATAATTTAAAATTAGGAATTAAGGAAATGAAAAAAAAAACATACCTACCAACATTTTCAACAATTAAAAATATATATATATATTTAAACTTAATATCATAAAAATAATTATCTGGTGTTCTTACATTACTTAATGGACTAAAAGATGCCATCACTTACCTTTACCTCGCTCTTATCAATAAACTAGTTACTGAGGAAAAGTTCACCAAACGCAACCCTTCCATTCTTTCTTACGAACTCTGATAGAAATTAAAACTTCTAAACGATAGATTTTTCATTTCAGGCTGAAAGATACCGCGGTAGACGCAGGTTGGCAACACCGAGCCCCAGCCCCTCCCCACCACTGCGCAAGCCGGCGCCAGCATCCTCGGGGGGTTGGTTCAAGTCCTTGGACCGACTTGGTAGGAAGAGAGAGAAGAGCCTTAAGGTAGTAATATCTTTTCTCTATGCCACTTTAAAAAAAGTCAGTTTTTGTGGAATAGGTATAGGATGTCATTCGCCGGGCTCTCGTCACAGCCGGTGCGCCAGCTGTACTTGAACCTAATGGGCTGGTGAGCGACGATGGCAAGCGGCCCGAAAGGATGACATTGGTACCGTAGAAGATGGGCCGTTCTTTGGTATGGGACGCGACTCACGTAGATACCATTGCGCCGTCTCATCTTCCAGCTTCGGTCGTGAAGACTGGTTCCGTGGCAGCTTCTGCGGAGTCCTTCGAGCGGCGCAAATATGGGTCCCTTTTTTAATCTTTATTTAAAGAGCTTAGTCGCTAAACCGAATCCGATCGCTTATGTTTGAGCCATTTGAGGTCGAAACCCTGAGCGTCGCTATCCAGCAGGGCAATGCCGCCAGCCTTTTGGGCACGCTACCCGCTGTGGAGGACCTAGGTCAACTTTTTTATTTGTAAATATAGTTATTATTTTAACTTTTCATAAGTTCAATAAATTCAAAAAGCGTCTGTAAATAAATATATGGTAGGTACAAACTATGCAAAAAGTTGCTAATTGTTTCGGTCCGTTCATCAATCCGTGACCCTACACAGCGACCTTACGCAATACGCAAGCATACAGTCGCTGAATTAAAATAACCAAATTATATAATATTTTTATTAAAAAAAATATAATTAAAGGCCACTATCGGATTTTTTTTTTATATGTAAAAATTTATCCTCTTTCGTCACAATTTGAATGCCTGTCTTCAGACAATAAAAATATTATATGAGCTCCTTTAAATCATCCTCTAACCTCCTATATACAACGTGTTATGGAATTGACTGAAAACTAGAAAGTATTTTGTTCAAAATCGACTTCCAAATCGATCGCACCATGTTTTAATAGTATAGGTTATATTTTTTCACTTTTACTAGCCCATGTCATAATTATTTATAAAACATGACACGTAGGCGCGGGCGTAGCGCTTGAAATTTCGTAGATAGGTCACATCCAAACTAATATTGAATAACTTTTAGACTATATTAATTTTTTCCCACATAATTTATATTTTGATTATATTATTGTTTATTTTTTAATGGGTTTGTTAAATCTGGCCTTTGGTCAATTCATTAACACGTTGTATAAGTGCTAACACAAGACTCTACTAAAATTTCAGACGGACAAAGAGAGCATTATAACGACCGACAACGAATCAATAAGGAAAACCAAGCCGTTGAACTCGCCAGCGAAGAACTTGCGTTTCTTCGGCGACACGGACCAAGATTCCGACGCCACTGTAAAGCAAACGATCACGAAGACCAAAAGCCATCCTCAACCCAAATCCAGGGGCACTGTCAGGAAAACCCTGTCAAATTCCAGCACTGGAATAGACGAGGTCGACCACAGCGAGTTGTCAGGGAAGAGTTATTCCCTCTCGAACCTCCACAGGGAAGGCAAGAGCGATTCGCCGAAGACCAAGCAATACTACAAACGGAATCTCCACAACATATCCGAGATCCAGAGCAACTCCGAAACAGAGAGCCACGTGGGTCGGAAAGTTCAAATGAAACCGCCCATAAGCCCTTACGACAGGAGGTCGAGGAGTCAAAGTAGCTCCAAGACCCTGAAGGGGAAGAGCGACGTCAGAAGACCGAGGACTGAAGATAGAGGCAGCTCTTCGGAACTGAGGAGCAGCAAGCAAGAACTCAGCAGGGAGTCCAAGTAAGTAAAATTACATAAAATGATAATCCTTACTATTATAAATGCGAAAGTGAGTTTGTTTGTTTGTCTGTTAGGCTTTCACGCCTCCACGACTCAACCGATAATCATAAAATTTTGCATACACGACGTACATAAATTTTGTCCCGGAATCCCCGCAAGAACTCCGAAAGTCCCGTCAAAATGGTTCCAACCGTTTCGGTGATTGAAACTGGTTCCGACGTTGATTTTAAAGTTACCGCGAGAATTCCGGGATCGAAAGTCCTTCTCTATATCCCTGACAATGTGAAAGCAAAATTTTATGACGACCGATTGAGCCGTTGAGAATTGAAAGCGTAACAAACAAACAAATAAACTCATTCGCATTTATATGTAGTAAGGATGGTACAAGCTCTAGGCACTCAAGTACTTTGCGTACTAGACGGTGTAGGTGCAAAATTTTGAAGGCCGACACAAAAAATTTGAGGGCAAACGAAGCAAACCCATATCGAGTTGGGGCTCGCCTGATTGGTTCTGGGCCTAGACGATTGTCGATTAACCTACTTTTCATTTCACTTTAATGTTTAACCGCCGCACTCAGAGTCGACTTTAATGATTACTTAGTTAAGTATAGATTTTTAAAACAAAACTGCCGCAATCAGACAAGTTTAATAAATTAATGTTAATTGGCATTTAACTAATTAAGTTACATCTTATTAAATGCTAATTAACATTAATTTACTGAACGTCTCTGATTGCGGCAGTTTTGTTTTAAAAATCTATACTTAACTAAGTAATCATTAAAGTCGACTCTGAGTGCGGCGGTAAGTGTTTTTTTTTTTGTAACTAACTAAACTAACTGTTGTATTTTGAACTTATCCCGCAGAGCCCGGCGCCGCACTCCGGTGACGAATTCGGGCGAGAGCAGCACAGAGGGCGACTCCAGCCATCAGTCCCAGAGAAGCGTGGTCTACTTGCATGCTACCACTGGTAAGGAGTAATTCTATCAGGGCCCTTATTCAGTATGACCAACAACATTCTTTACCCCAAAACACGCGTCTCAAAAACACAAGCCCAAACGCTCCAGATACAAAAATATTAAAAATTTATATTCTTTATGAAAAAAAAAACATTGCAATTTTTTTTTTTTAAAGTGAAACTCCTTTGAACACGAGGAAAAAGCAATTTAAGTGGCGCCTTATCTTAACGTGGCGCGTTATAGTCATAGTGAATAAGGGCCGGAATGTTCACAGAACCTCAAGTCAGTTTAGACTGGGAACAAATGAAAACCAGTGTATTTTCTATATATCTTTAAAAAAAAATAAAAATCAACCTTCTTCTTCTTCTTTGAGGGTCGAGTTTACTATTACCTCGAATTTGTATCACAACATCTACGTTGGGCCATTTTTTAGCGCGAAGTTTTTTTAGTGCAAGCTGTATGATTCCATCCATGTCACTTCATTTACTTTATTATTTCTATATGTTAACACTAATTTAATTGTGTCAGTAGTTGAACTCTATTAATATTGCAATAAAATTTAACGACGGTCAAAAGTGATAACATATAGGTACCTATGTATTTCTGATGTTACTTTATTCATTACACCTAATATATACATAGATAACGCTTTATTGTACACCAAATTAAAAAAAAAGTGTACAAATTTTCTTGAATTTAACTTAAAGGTATACAAAAGGCGGCCTTATCGCTTAAAGCGATCTCTCCCAGGCAACCTTTGAGTGGACAGATTTATAAGAGAGAAGAAATTAGATAAGTGTTTACAAATATTAGATAGGAAAATGCAACTCGTATAAAATACATAATAATGTACAATACATAATCATCGACCTTTTCCAGTCGGCGACATCCCCGACCCTGGACGCGTGTCCCGGAACCGTTCCCGCGACGACGTCTCCTCCGTCAACTCGTCGAACCTTCAAATCAAAAGCACGACCAAAAGCTTCTCCATTTTCGCGCCATGGACGCCGAAGCACTACACCGAGCAGCACGACGTCCACTACGCGCAAAAGCCGAGGAAGGCGAAGGAAACATCGTTCATAAAGCCGTCCAGGAACGCGGCCGACGAGAGACCGTCGACGCTGCAGAAGAACCGGTCGTACAGCCAGACCACGCTCAACCGTCGGCCGGTCAAGAGCCGCTTGACCAGCTCGAGCACAACGTTGTACAGGAAACCCGAGAAACGGGAGAATTCGGCGGCTCCCAGCACGCTGTCGCGCAGGACCATGGCCAGAGACGCCAAGAGGAGTCAGTCGAACGAGGTGTTGAGTAGGAACGACGACAAAGTCTCCAGGTCGATTTCGATGCCTAAAGACAACAACAAGAAAGCCGGCTGGTTCAAGTTGTCCAATAAAAACAAAAAATCGGAAATCGACACTCGGGTGCGGTAGACAGATTTTAATGGAGATTTGTTTTATGTATTGCTTAGATTTTATAAGTAACTAGCTGTCCCGCGCGGTTTCACCCGCGATAACTTCGAAGTTCCCGCGGAACTGTTCCATACAAACTTTGCAACCCCTTTTCATCTCCTTAGGGGTTGAATTTTCAAAAATCCTTTCTTATTGGATGCCTACGTCACACAAAGAACACACCCTCCAAGTTTCAGGTCTCTACGATCAACGGTTTAGGCTGTGCGTTGATCCATCAGTCGTTCAGGACAAAGCTTTTTATATGTATAGATATAACAACGATGGCCCATAAAGTCGCTAAAAATAGTCGTTTATGACCACTTTATGACTGTAGTTGCGGTTTATAATTTTTTTATACGAATTCCCATAGATATTTTCGAAGACTAGCCAAGTCGTGAACGCATATAAAACTGAGAAACGAACGTGTAATCACAAGTCCAGCGTGACCACGTGAGATGACGATTTGTTCCTTAGTTTTCAATAATCACCACGTTTTAAGAGTAGACACTTCCATATAAATCGCTGAACCGATCTATGAAAGCATTTTGTGCCAACCGTACCGATGCAATGTACGACGCGACGCGGTCATAGAAATTTGGTTAAGTATTCCAAAGTTGGTAAAAAAGTTCGCGCATAAATCCATAGTAACTTTTGGGTTCGAGGGAGTGTCGCTGGCCTGAGTTTTCTATGCGTCAACTTGGCTAGGGTTGCTCTTAATATTCAAAATACGCATATTTTTCTGACCCTTCGAATACCGAAATTACGCAGATTGATTGTTGATTTTAATATCTATTCGCAAGACCGACCAAAAACATAGGTAGATACCATACAATATGGTGAAGATATTATGTCGATTGAAATTTGTATAAAACTATTTACCATTCACATTTCTTAATTGAGTATCGAGATAGCAATGGTGATCTAAAACACCACATTAAATAAAATTATGAAATCAAACTACCTTTAAGATATAGTAGCTATCATATTAATTAAACTATGAAATAACAGATTAAAAATGCCTATATTAATTATATTATTTGCTTGCCGAGGGAGGTGCTGAGTTGTTTTCAATGCAATCTAATAAAATAAAGTGCCATTTGTCTTGTGGAGCCATTTTTTGTAATGAATTATAGTCTAGGGTTCGCTTAGAATGTTTAAAAATGGTTCCGTATTTGTTAGATACGAGTAAGTGTAGAATTTTATTTTAATAATGTTACCAATAATTGTAATATTTTAGTGATGTATTAATAATAAAAAACTTTTATAAAGATGTTTATATTATAATTACTGTCGTAATAATTAGTAGATAATTAACAGAGCTTTTCTATAGTATCCAACCTACTAGATATTGGGTGATTCTGTCTTTACCTGTCTTACTTATTATATTTATACCTAAACTCTTAATAAGTGAGTAGGTAGGTACATACATAACTAGGTAGTTGGGTGTTGAAATGAAAAAATTGAAAATTGTGACGGGATGACCTTCGCAACCTTCCAATCGCAACTGAATTTAGTAAACAAATTCATATCTTTAGTAGGTACCTACACTAAAGATACAAGTAAAAGTAAATTAAAAAAAAAATACTTTAATATAATATAATAAATATATATTTTAGTAGGCAGGTGCCTACCTACCTAGGAATCTTGATTTGTGGTGAATTGTGTTTTTAAAAGGTGACACAGGATTGCTCTTTATCTAAAAATAATACCTAAGTATAATTCTAACATCATTATTATTTTAGTCTATCTACTTTTTAACAGTTTTAATTTTTATTTTATAATAACTTTAAATAAATGTGGGCATAAAAAACCTATTTGTCAGAGTAATTCGAATTTCCGGTTGGTATTTATTATGATGTCTGCTTTACATTTTTATTCTATTTAAAGCTTTGTAGTTTACCTATTTCTTTCATTATAAAAACAAGATTGTTGAACCAGTCCGGAGAGAATTTACAAAATAAAAATCTAATCAAACTAATTTGTTTAATTTTGACTTTTGACCTATTCAAAGTCAAAGTCAAATCCTTTATTCAAATTTGGCCCATAATGTGGCTCTTTTTGACGTCAGTATAACTACGGCTACCATGACAGCACCCATAAAATATCCACCCCTCACAGCTTCCTAGTGCTATGGCTGAAGAGAAGAAGCTGCCAACAAACTCTTCAGCAGCACGCTGTCAGTTTAAAGTTACAATATAGATATATCTATAATATAATTAGTGGTAACTCAACTTGTAATTAATTATGTGAGAACAATGAGCCGTACCCAGCAATAAACTACCGTACAGAAACATTAGGAGTTAAACTAGAATTATCTATAATAGTAGACCAGACATGACCAGCACCAACTGACGGCACCCGTTCACGAGTATGACGTGCTCGTAAGCCCCGCCCCGCTCAACCATATTAGAGGGAACCGAGCGACCCGACTCACACGCCACCGCCAGCGGTACATTTGAGTGAGCATGACATATCTAGTCACTATCGTGTCAATGAAATTGATTCTTAATTTAATAAACAGGTAAGGCCGGTAATGGCTACATAGTGCGCACACAACTTTTTAACAAATCAATTAATATGACAACTATAGTCTAATATTACCTGTCAAATAAAAATTCTATAAAATTTGTGTTCACTGATATTCCCATTATGTGAGAACAATGAGCCGCAGCCAGCAATAAACTATCGTACAGATACAGATACATTAGGAGTTAAACTAGGATTATCTATAATAGTAGACCAGACATGACCAGCACCAACTGACAGCACCCGTTCACGAGTATGACGTGCTCGTAAGCCCCGCCCCGCTCAACCATATTAGAGGGAACCGAGCGACCCGACTCACACGCCACCGCCAGCGGTACATTTGAGTGAGCATGACATACATATCTAGTCACTATCGTGTCAATGAAATTGATTCTTAATTCAATAAACAGGTAAGGCCGCTAACGGCTACATAGTACGCACACAACTTTACAAAAAATCATTTAACAAGTATAATCTAAAATCTGACCTTGCGCGTCAAATGAAAAAATAAAATAAAAATAAAAAAGAGCAATTCATTACCAAAAGTTTGTATCATTTAAATAATCTTTTACGCTATAATAGGCTTTATCGCACAAAGTGCGTTTAATCAAGCTCTTAAATTTATTAATTGACAAATCAAACACATCGTTTGGCAGTTTGTTGTAAAAGCGTATACATTGCCCTTTAAAAGAATTAGAAATTTTATGGAGCCTACTAGTAGGCACAGTGAGTTTGTCTTTATTTCTTAAGTTATGATTATGTAAGTCACTGTTTTTCTTAAAGTTGCCTAAATTTTTGTGAACATATAATAAATTCTCGTATATGTACTGAGAGTATACAGTCATTATTTTAAACTCGCTGAATTTAGTTCTTAATGACTCCCGAGGGCCCAACTTATAGATGGCCCGAACAGCTCGTTTCTGCAACACGAATATAGACTCGATGTCTGCGGCATTACCCCACAGCAGTATACCGTATGACATAATGCTGTGAAAATAACTAAAATAAACTAGACGTGCAGTATTAATATCAGTTATTTGACGAATTTTCTTAACAGCAAAAGCAGCTGAGCTAAGTCTGCCCGATAGCTTTTCTATATGTGGGCCCCATTGTAATTTTGCGTCTAGTGTTATACCCAGAAAGACAGTTTCATCGACCAGTTCCAAATCGTCATTGTTAAGTTTTACACTCGTTTTAACCTGTTTGACATTTTTTGTTACGAATCTAATACATTTAGTTTTACTGCGGTTTAGTAATAAATTATTAGCATTAAACCAGTGTACTATTTTAGAGAGAGCATTGTTCACATCGTCTATAGCCGATTGCTGTCTATTAACCTTAAATACTAAAGATGTATCATCTGCAAACAATACTATCTCATGGGTCTCCTTCACCAGATAAGGTAAGTCGTTTATATAGACAAGGAACAGGAATGGTCCTAATATAGATCCTTGCGGTACACCCATCATTACGGCAGATCCATTTGATCGCTTGCCGTTGACCTCAACCCTTTGGATCCTATCACTTAAATAGGAAGTAAGAAGATCCAAAGCCACGCCTCTTATTCCGTAGTAGTGTAGCTTCCTGACCAAAGTTGTATGCAAAACACAATCAAATGCCTTGGACAAATCACAAAACACTCCATAAGCGTCGCGTGACTCCTCCCAGGCTTCAAAAATATTTTCAATTAATTTGATTCCTGCATCAGTTGTAGAGCGACCACGAGTAAAACCGAACTGTTTTTGATGCAGCAAGTCGTTTCTATAAAAATATATGATAAGTTGGTCTAGCATAAGCTTTTCAAATATTTTACTAAATGTTGGTAGTACCGAAATTGGTCTAAAGTTATTAGGGTCCGATGTACTACCTGTTTTAAACAAAGGTGTTATTTTACTATACTTCATTAGGTCAGGAAACACACCACAGTCTATACATCTATTAAATATAATAACTAAATCTGGTGCAATAATTTCAATCAATGAATTTATAATCGTAACAGAAATCCCCCACAAATCGGCGGTTTTCTTAAGATTTATTGTCTTAAAAACCTTAAAAATATCAAATACACTTACATAGCTAAAATTAAATTCACTAGCACATTCTGGAACATTCGCCTTAAGAAGAGACTCCGAAATCGTGGTGGAAGAGCTTAAAGTACTGGTTAAAGAAACTGGTATATTAGCGAAGAAGCTTTCAAACTCATTCGCGACTTCCAAATCTGACTTAATAACTTTTCCATTAACACATAACTTGAAAGTAGTATCATTAAATTTAGCTTTACCAGTTTCTTCATTAATTACTTTCCATGTAGCCTTAATTTTATTATTACTATTTTTGATCTTAGAACTGATAAAATGCGATTTAGCCAACACGCAAACGTTTTTGAAAATCTTTGAGTATGATTTTAAATATTCTTTAAACTCTTCACCATTGTTGAACTGTCTTTCATAGTACAACTTGTATAACACTTGCCTACTTTTATGTATTCCTACCGTTGCCCAATCGCTAAACACTGGTCTTTCAGTAACTGTAATCACTCTGGAACTAAATATTGTGTTAAACTGATTAGTGAATGAATGAAAGAATGAATTATATAAAGAATTTGGATCTAAATTGGATTGTAAAAAAGGCAAGTTACTAATCAAATCAACTCTCATACGCTCCAAGCGATCAGCTGTTACCGGCACATAACTAATTTTTTTTTTTAGCCAAAGGTTTTTTAATTATTTCAAAATTTATAAATTGACCAGAGTGATCAGAGTCTAATTTATTAATAATGTTCTTGTACTTGGGAATTACATCACTATAAATATTATCTAAACATGTAGAAGTGGTAGTGCATATCCTAGTAGGCTCCATAAATAAGTGCAAAAGATTATATGATTTGAATAAATTTAGGATATTAAATGATGTGGAGGTTTTTTCAAGAATATTAACATTAAAATCTCCACAAACAAACAGATTCTTACCACAGTTACTTAATTTGGATAAAGTAACATCCATAACTTCTGAAAAATAATTGTAGTCACCAGAAGGAGGTCTATATACACAAACAATAATAAATCGCTCCAATTCTACACAAGCAAGCTCTATTACACATTCCACAGAGAGAGACACAATATCTTTTCGTTCTTTAAACTTAAGTTTTTTATTTAATAAAATTAGTGACCCTCCATGTATTGCATTCACCCTGCAAAATGAGCTGCCGGCCTGGTGATTACTGAAACTAAACATGAGTTGGTGCGCCTTTAACCAGTGTTCTGTAATACACATAATACTAATATTCTCCGAATTCATGAATAATTCCAGCTCCAGCTGCTTGCCTGCTGTCATACAATATATATTTTGATGCACAAGGTTAATACAACATTTATTTGAAATAGGTTTTTTGTTTCGGCTCTGTTCTAGATAATAACAATCATTGGACATGTCAGCTAAATTAGTTAAACTAGTGCCAGAGGACTTCTCTGTTGTCCTATTATTTAATTTAAATGATTTGGAATTGATTCCAATGTAATTAAGTTATTACTAAGAATGTCAACATTATTGTTGTGTTCCATGTCAATATAGTTGTCAGTAAACTGCTCAATAGAGGCAGAGTTAGTAGCCAACTTCTTGGCTGAAATATTTAAAAAATATGATAGCGAAAATGCTACCTGTCGCTTAAAATTATGGGAAAGGTAATGCCTACCTTTTGTCAAATAATATACTTTATTACTAACAAAAGTGTTAGTGTCAATTACATGAAATTTTTCATTATACTTTGAGATAGTGTATAAACACTCATTCAGTTTATATCTAAGGTTGTTTTCTGCTTCTGGCAATGTTTTACAGTAGGGGAATGTAAACAAAATTATCTTTTTTAAGTTTAGGCTTGCCAAATAATCACAATATTTAATAAGATCTTTTTTGCATACTTTTCCCCTATTTTTGACAAAAATAATTAAATTTGTGTAATCTTTAAGATTACTTTGCAATATTTTATTTAGAATATCATGAAAATCTGCTGAAGGTGAGCAGTTATTAAGGATAGAATGTCCCTTGAAATGAGAGTTTATAATAGAACCCATATTTCTTCCTATGTCATCACTAAACATAATCGTTTTTTGCATAGAGTTTAATGACTGCTCAGAACAGACACTCAAACCTTCATGCATTGAGACATTAGAAGAGGAAGAGGGCCCACTCCCCCGCTGCGAATGACTTGAGCGAACAAAATTACTCCTGTGATTGTTTACCGATGAGTTCTGAGAGTCTGTATTACTGTTTGAAAGTTTTATAAGATCATTCACTGCACAAGAGTACTCCCTAATCACAACTTGAGATGTCTCATATTTTTTATTAATTGAATGTAAGGAATCTGTTAGTTGTTGGATTTGTAATTTTAATTGTTGAGTGTCAGCTTCAAACTGTAACCTACTACTTTGTAATTTATTTGTGCATCTTTCTAAATCATCCAACAATGTAATATTTTCTTTACTAGCCTTTGCACACAATGATATGGATTTTTGACTTTTTATTAGTTTCTGAGTTTTTCTAATGTATCTATTAATTTTTATATATTTTTTAAGTTTGTTCCTGCTACAATGCAACAAATTTCTTGTATGTTTGGTATTGATTGTTGACTCGTCCTTTGTGAGGTCTATAGTCACAATTGGTTTAATTTTTGTAGCAGAAACCAACTGCGGGGCAATCTCCACTAACTCGTGAAATAAACTTTCATTTTGCTGCACAGTGACATTTTGAGCAGCGTCTTCCAGGTCGGAGATGTGTAGATGGGCATCACGAAGCTCCCGCTCCAGTGTAGAAGTCTTTTTGAGGACTTGCTCATACTCTTCACTGCACTGGTCAAACCTATCTACAATATTCTGGAGATGGTCCCGCTCCTCAACAATACAATTATATTTTGAATATAAAGCTGACATTTCTGATTTCAATTTGCTATTGCTATTGATTAATTGTAAGAGCTCTCTTTCATTATCTTCTCTTTCACTTGTGAGTTGTGCACACAAGTCCTTGGAAACCTTTAATTCCTGTAAAACCAGTTGGGAGTTTAGCCTCCTCCTGGCGAGCCAAAGCCTTACGGGTCGTCATTCTGTACTTTATAAATGAAATATTATCAAAAAAAGAAAAAATATATATATTTCAAGGAGTTGTTTCACAAGAACGGGTAGTTTTAGGTTACCGGTAAATTGTAATAATCAGTGAAATTACACAATTAACACAGACAATATACGAACGACAATGCAATATATCAGTTATAAACCGAGAAAGCTAGTTAATTTAGTATTTAATTGGTAAAAATTAGCAAATAAATCATAAAATATGAACACCAAAACTACCTGTCACTCTCAATCATTGAACTCTTACAAATCACACCAAATCCAGTTTAAAACGCAAAACCTATTAATATCACTTATCATTTATCACAAATTTAATCTATCTATAAATTTAATCTATTGAAAACAGATTTAATAATTTTCAAACATTTTTCAAGGTTCAAAATTGATTTTGGCATTGACTAGTCGAAAATAATAATTTAATTAAACTATGAGGGACTGAGTGGACAAAAAATATACCACAAGGACAACAAGCTAATTACTAGAAGGGCAAAATTTTAAACAATATTCTCATACCCTCAGACGAAATAAAAAATCATTTCGTCTAAGGCCTGAGTTCATACCTATTTATTTCATTAGATTCAATAGAATACATTGCCAGCAGTGCCATCTATTGACGAGTAGCGGTGTAAGTACTAAAAACAAAGGGAGGTAAAGTTTCTGCTTAGTAAAATATAACATATAAAAATAGTAATGAATATAGCAATAAATAAAATAATAGTATTAATAAAATTTGCTTTTTATCTGTGTGTTGTATTATAATTAAAATGGATTGCATTATCTACTGGCAACACTGTTCTATTCTCTATCGATCGCCTATAGAGAAAAAGTGTTTTTTGTTTCACAGATGACAGACAGCAATGAAATGAGTCTGAACTGACAGGGAACCAGGAATGCACAACACGATATTGCACGACACCGAATGTACAGCATGGAATACGCGAGCCGAGCGAGCGTGCTGCGGTAGCGGCCGACGATGCGCTAAAGACAAAATATGGTGACATTTAATTGATCAATTATTAGATGTGGCCACGACATCCCTGTTTTATATTATCTAAAAAAAAAACTTAAAAAATGTGTGTGTGTATTAGTGTACACACGTAAGAAATGAAACTTCTTTATGACATCATTTTTCGAAAAATAGTCTACTATTTACAACTTTACATAAATTGATTAAATAAAGCTAAATTAGATAAAGTTTAAGTAAAAGGCTTTTAATAACATAGACATGGATACAAATAATACAATGGGGATGTGGACTATTTTTGAAAATCAAAATTCTAATTAGTCCGTCAGTTAGAAAATAAAAAAACAATAAACACGTATTCTTTGCTTTTTTAAATAAATTAAAATATCGTGACGTCACCTACCGCTAAAACCGCCATACAAACTGTCGGAATAGTAACGTCACGCGAAATTTCAACTCAATATATCGCTGTTATTTTTTGATTATTTTTTAATAATCTACAAGACGGACTAAAAAATAAAAATTAGTCAACATGCCCATTATTTCACCACATATGCTAAAACATACACATTAATTGGAATTCAAAATGGATAAATATTATTAAAAACTAATCATTTAAAATAATGTACCTATGTTTTTATTTTCAAACTGTGTATAGTTTATTTTAATTAGATTTTTTTTTTTATTTTATTACAATTAATTGATGTTTACTAAATTACCAGGCGTATTAATTAGTAATTGCTAGTTTTAATAAAATTATTTACATTCACTGATATTTACGATCAAAAACTGAGGTTAACCTGAAATAACTTAAAAAGAAATAGGTACCATAATCACACCCACGTGATGAATGTATTAAAAATAAACGTAACGGAAAAATGTGACTTAGAATAAATAAAAGTGGTGCGTAACAGAAAAACGTTACAACTATAAAATTTCTCATATACATCGATAAAGTAGTTTCACTTCAAGTTGTAACAATTTATTAATTAAAGTGGTTAATGATAATAACGCTGTAAATATTAAACTTGGACTGATTTTTATTTGAATTTCTGTCATATTTTGAGAAAGTACTTAATTACTAAAATCTACCTGCATTGTATTGAATACTACTAAACAGAGCAGGAAGCCGGCTAGGCCATGAAATCCGGTGTCGCCAATTCCGGTGCAGTATAATCTCGTGTCGTGCATTTGACAAACCAATAGCACCATTGTTCTTTGGTTTATGGCTTCGGGCACTGTTGCCACAGCACCATTGTTTTTGTTTACACTTTACTGTTCACTTTGTTTTGACAATTGGACTCAGTCAGTAGTCAGTACGTTAGTGTTTAGATAAAGATAGGTATTTGTGATTTTTTAACCGACTTCCAAAAAGGAGGAGGTTCTATGTTCGATTGTATGTATGTTTTTTTTTTCTATTGTAAATAATTGTTAGGTAGAGTCCCATTTGCATTCAAATAACTTTATGTGTCTTAAATTATTAACATGACTTCACAAAATCAAAACGCAATATCGACATTCGTATTTTTTGACATTGAAACTACGGGGCTGCCGTATCAAGAGAAAAATAGAACAAAAATAACTGAACTAAGTTTTGTGGCGGCTTTAAGAAGTGATATAGAGAGCACGGTTATCGGCAATATTCCGCCAGTGAGTAAATTAACTTTTGTTTTGAATCCAAAGAGGAAAATACACCCTGAAGTTACACGGCTGACTGGCTTATCGAACAATTTGTTGCGCCACGCGCCGGTGTTTAGTGAAAAAACGAAAAGTATAACGTCATTCTTGCAAGAATTACCTGAACCAGTGTGCCTAGTCGCTCACAATGGGAATATTTTTGATTTTAAAATATTACTGGCTGAATGTATCGACGCCAATTTCGCTCTGCCGCCAAATTTATTATGTGTTGACTCTTTAATAGGCTTCAGGAAGCTATTGAAAGGTACTCAGATATGCCACAAAACATTAACATTAATGAAAGAAAAATCTTCAGAGCTTAACTATGATGGTGACAGCCTATTAACTGATGTAAAGCACTGGCCAGATTTGAATTTGAGCACTGAAGAACTGGAAGAAATCGATGAATTGTGTGTTAGTTTCTCTGATATATCATATGAATCTGATTCTGAGAATAAAAAAACTGAAAAACAATCTAAGAATGTAATAAAAAATAAAAAAGAGGCTGTAAAAAAATTGTTTGAAAACAAATCACATGGAGGTAATAAAACTTCGTATGCACTACCAATTTTATATGAAAGACTGTTGAATAAAAAAGAAATGAATGCCCATAGGGCAGAAGCTGATTGTCTGATGTTGCTGCAGTGTGTTGTTGCTTTGAAACAAGATTTTTTACCATGGTCCGACAAAGCATACAAGTATCTCACTGAAATAATACCACTCAAAAGATATTAAAGTATCTGCACAACTATGGGTAGAAAATTATGTTATTCAGAATTTTTTATTGTGCCTTTATTATACATTAATTATTACCTTTAACTTTAGTAGAATGTTTAATTTATAATTTTGTAATTGTCATTAAATTACTTTTCCTATGATAATAGTTAAGCATACCAATATAAGTAATTAATAACTCACTAAAAATAGTTTTATAATCATGTTAATAATCATATTACTGTTTAAGTTTCTCATAATTTATGACATTAACAAATTTTTTATAATGTTGACTTTTAAGTACCTATTAAAAATTTTATTTACTGTAAAAGTAATTTTTTTTCACAAACATGGGAGATGTGCAAGATTTGTCAAGCTATGAGGCCACAGCGCCAATATCCAGCTACTGGATATTCGGCCCTTTATTGCGTTACCTACATGACACAATCAATTTGATTTGAATATAGGTGCGGTGAATGAGATCGGAAATATTCGGGCGCGTTCGGGTGTTATCGCCAAGCGCACAAACAAACAATTGCTGAAAATTTGGTATTTATTCACCCCAATTTGCCAATTTAATTTGGAGTATTAAACTTAACACAACAAACATTTTTGACGTGAAATTATAAAATAAACGGTGCCCACTTATTGTGAAATGATTTGCCCTTGTGTATAGTAATTTTTTTTTTTAATTTTTCTATCTGGAATCCGGCCGGATACTAAATTCCTATTCGGTATCTGGCCAGATACTGGATATCTGTTTTATCTTTAATTTGTAGCATGCCTAAACAGACTACCTTTTGAAGCTCCATTCCGAAATGAAGGTTCGTGCCGTGAGAAGTCAAGTGGTTCCAACCTGGGAAAAGGCACTACTTACCAAATAAAAACAATACATAATAATTTCAATTTATTTTTAAATAAATCAACGTCACACAATAAGTAACAAACTTGAAAAACCGTATCTTAAAAATACGAATCTTAGAAATGAAATAGGTAGATAGGTAGTCATTATTAAAACAGACTTATCAGTTATAACAAAATCCAAACAACTTGTTACCAAACTTGCGACATAGATAAGCAATAGTGTGTTAACCCACACTGGAGAAATTTTGAGTAAATCGTGTTTTAAAATTATAGCGCCATTTTCTGTCAACATTTTTTTATGTTCAGTATTTAGTTACATACTTAAACAATGTAATAAGATAAACACATAATTAAAAAACGTTCCCTAACTTTCAATAAATCGTTCTGAATAGGTAACTTTATTTTGTGGGTTAACATGTTATTGCTTATCTGCGTCCACTTGGTACCTACCCATAATATAGGATAGTATAATATTATCTGTGATATACGTAACCACTAGTGGGAGACAGCCTTGCATGAATATTAAGGCCCGCCGCTGATTGTGACTTTTTGTCACTTAGTCAAGTGCAATGAAAACTATACTGAGTCACCGTATTATCACGTTACCATAATGAGCGCACTCAGTATAGTTGGACGCAGATAAGCAATAACATGTTAACCCACAATATTAAGTTATTGATTCAAAATGCTTTATTGAGAGTTATAGAGCGTTTTTTAATTATGTGTTTACCTTATTACATTGTTTAAATACTAAAAAACATTTAAACATAAAAAAATGCTGAAACAAAATGACGATATGATTTTAAAACACGATTTATTTAAAATTTCTCCAATGTGGGTTAACACACTATTGCTTATCTATGTCCAGTTTTCATTGCACTTGACTAAGTGACAGAAAGTCACGTCGACAAAAAGTCACAATCAGCAGCGGGCCTAAAAAAAGAAATTGTCAAAATCAAATGGAATGTCCAGGTATAGTAAATGTATTACATAAAAAGATAATGATGAAAGAAAGAAGTTAAATAATGTTTAAATTTTAAAAAGAAAAATGACAACAATCTCAATTGATCACATCTTTTCCTATTACAAAATGGACAAAGTATAAACCATATTTAAAACTTAAAAGTAAATTATACTACCTTACTAACAATGCATATTGCACACAATAAGTGTTCTCAAAAAAAAAAGTAATAATGATTCTTACTTCTTATACAACGTGTAAATGAATTAACTGAAAACTAGAAAGTAGTTTGCTCAGAATAAAATAGCGAATGGATCGCACTATGTTTTAATATAGGTTATATTTTTTTAATTTTTGGTAGCCCATGTCTAAATTATTTATAATACAATATTTGGCGCGTACGCCGCCCGCAACAAAAAAGTTCGAACCGGTAGGGGCGGGCGTAACGCTTAGAATTTCGTAGATAGGTCACCTCCAAACTAATGTTGAATAACTGTCAAAGTATAAATTTTTTCGACATAAAATATATCTTAATCATATTATTGTTTATATTTTTAAATGGGGCGTGTCAGGTTTTTAGTTAATTCATTAACACGTTGTAGATACGAGTACATACCTAATTATTTACTGCCTACTGTGTTATAATAATAACACTGTCAAGTCTTTAATTACCTACTATAATTCATTTCTCATGTCAGTTAAATTACCTTGCTTATATCGTGTCAGTGATAACAGACTCTACCAAAAATGGTTGAGCCTATGTTCGTATTAATAATTAATAATCTAGATATACGTACATAATAAATAGTAGGTATAAATTAATTTATTGATAATACACAACCTATGCATGGTATGATGTAGGTAGGTACTTATACTGAACTACCCAGTGGATATCGCATGTCATAATAAAAGTTCAATAACCATAGCACCAACCATTTCTTCATGTAGGCATTTAATAAAAACAATACTCTGCTGCAAGGTCTTAAGGTTTATTTTCAAAGTGATTGTAATACAATACATGTCTTGGTATGGCACTCAAGATATCCATTGGGTAGATAGTCAAAATATCCATATTTACCAGAGACAATACAATAATACATGATGTTTGTCATATGGACTGGCGCAACTTTTTTTAGGGATTGGGAGGGGTCATATCTAATTGATTTAAATCATGCAACCCTGCCCATATGGTCTTATCTCAATTACTGTGACCACTTGGTACATAGAGCAGAGAGTTACTAAACTAGCAAATAAAAATGTTGTGTCCTTCCATATGCCAATCGTTGTATGATAGTTGTAATGGATGTCATAGTTCTCTTAATCTGCATATATGATAATGTAAACACCTGCGATTAAAACCACTAACACAGATAAAATAGGAACCCAGTACCTCTGTATATAATTGCGATTGTCCTCAACCACCACAACTCTCTTCTCTTTGTGTTTCTTTTTCTTCCCACTCAACTTCCACTCATACTCTGCCAACTCTCTTCTATTTTTTTCTTCTTCCAGCTCCTTTAATCTTCTCTGCTCTTTTTCCTTCTCTGCTTGAGCTGCAATTCTCTTAACTTCACAGCTTTCATCACATTCAACATTTATATCGCCTGACTTTACAACATTGCATGCAAAATCTCTCTTTAGATTACCGCAAGAACAGTAAACTTTGGTTTTTTTAGTGCAAATCTGTCCCAGTCCACAAACACCAGAGTGGCATAGGGTTCGGCAACGATGTCCACATTGTAAATTCTTTGGACACTGCTGTTTGCAAGACATCATCTCTTCTGTAGCAGATGACAGTTCCCGACAACGTATGTAAATTTCTGTCACTCCACAGTGACATGGTATCCGTTCTGGCACATCGCAGGGTGGGCAGAATCCAGGATGACATGCGCGTTTCGGACATTTGTGTGTACAGCCCTCAGGACGTGGAAATAGGCAGTCTTTGTCACACGGTTCACAGGTGTATGGGACATTTGGATAGTCTTCACATGGAGATAGGAGATGGCAAAGTAATGAGCATGTATGATTGCCGCATGGCAATGGTTGGCCACATTCACGGCCACACGACCTCCGTGTAGCAGAGTGACAGCTCTGACTGACAGTTTCATGCTCACCAAAGCAGACAACTGGCACTGGTGTGTCACATGGAGGGCATTCAAGAGTCATTATTTTAGTCTTGGGTGGTTGCACTTCCCAGGGAGTAGCTGGTTTCTCAATTTGTTTGAACACAACTGCAACATATTGATGGCAGGTAGCTTTGCATTTGTGTCCACACTTGGTGTATGTTTTACAGCATATTGCTTTACAAGGAGGACAATCACCAAAATGACAATTATGTTTGTTCTCTTCTGAATGGCCACATTTATATTTTATTTTGCATGGCAAGCTACACTTGGGAGGCTTCGTATATCTTTCCCTACCACATGGTACAATTATGTATGTTTCTTTGCAGCGGCAGGTAATATTAGATTCCCTTGGGCAAGGGTAGCATGGGCCCTGGTGACAAACTGAAGTGCACTTGTGACGGCCACATTGAAGTGGCTTATCACAGATCTTTTCACATGGAGGACAGTTGCCATTGCAGCATTTTCGTCCACATCCATGCTTGCGGCACGGTCTCATTCCTCTACATTTGGTGTCACATTTAAACTCTCTGCTGCAAGGCATATGTTTTATATGTGTAGAGCATTGGCATTTCTTCTCTATCAGTACTTGACATGGAGGGCAAGGTCCTTTATGACATTTTTCAGGGCAGGTATGTTCACATTCGTCATGCTTCTTATTGCAAGTACCTAAGCAGGTTTCTATTATATCCGGACACTCAACATAGCGTTTATTAGCTCCACAAGGACAAGATCGCATGCCAGAATAAGGGCAAGTGCCACAGTCTCCTGAATGACATATCGTTTCACATCTATGGTAACCACATGCAAATGGTTTGTGGCATATTTTCAAACAATGCCACAATGCATCATTACAAGGACGCTTAACTTTCTCAGCTCCACACTGACAAGGCTGCATGCTTGTGTAAGTGCAAGGTGGGCATTCTCCATCGTGACAGACATTTTTACATTTATGTGATTTGCAGGAAAGCAACCTTTTACACGGCTGGTTGCACGACCATTTTGAAGCACTACATCGTACTCTTTTATGTTCTTTTCCACAGTAACATACTCCGTTAACAGTCTGAGGGCAAGGTGGACAGGGGCCAGGATGGCAGAGCAATAAACACTTGTGTTTACAATTGTCACCTGTAGAAAGAAATTTTCCACACACATCTCCACAAGAATGCGGCAACAACCATGGATGGATAGGTGGGTCGTCAGTTTTACCACAGAAACACCTGTACCTACGTGGTATTTCATCTTTACTATATGAATGACGGCATTTAGGGCAGTACCATTCAATTTTTCTTTGCATGAACACAGTAACAGGGCTTTGATTATCTTCCGTTTTTAAACTTATACTGTCATTGGACCACTTTTGGATGCAGGATATATGGAAGTAAGAGTAGCAGTTGTTGCATGCCCATATGGCATCTGCTCTTTTTACGGATCCAATGCAAATGAGACACGTCACTGGCCGACCGCTGATTGCTTCTTCAAGAAGGTTCTTCGTCCTTCTTAACATCTGAGTGTCACCTCCATCATTCCGGTAGCTTTGCAGCACACCGTCCAACACACTCGACTCGTACGGGTCCTCATCATCCGAAGAAGACAGGTCCTTCACGTCTTTTAAATGTCTCTGTACGTTTTGCTGTAGCTTCGCAGCCGCGTCCCGGTATCTTCTTGCCATACTGACTACGTTGCAAAATTCACATCAAGGATATAATTAACAAATTTTACGCGGTTTGAAGCACGAAATAAAGACACAATTATCACAATTATTTTCAAATCCAATTCGTGGTTTCAGGGCTCCATCGTTTCGACGGTTTTTATCAGTAAATTACTTAATAAAAAGGAAGGGTAGGGAGTTATTAGAGATTTACCTACCTACAAACCTACCTATTTGATTCAATTCAATTTCTTGTGTTTATGGCGATGCGTATTTGACATTTCGCCAGGCTCCACTCTCCAGTGTTTCTCTTAAACGAAGCCTACCTATTTGATTGAGCAAGAGAAGAGAACATGGCACATGGCAACAGCTGGAGAAAACATGACATTGACAATTGACTTTTTTTTGTAAACTTTATTCCTTTCGGGGAAGGCAAAGGAAACTTAGTCCATGCAGCCAGTTCAGATGTTTTTTCTTTTACTTAAAGCAGTTTTTCTCAAAGTCTCATAGCGCCCCTTTGTGGACGTTGGAGACCTACAAGGGGTGTTAAGGGTGTGAGGTTCATGGTAGTGGTAGCCTTCGGCTAGCTCAAATATAATAAATAAAAGATACATTTTATAATTTAGAGCTGCATTGAAAAAAAATTTTTTTTTTTTATTATTGTTTATTATAAGTCGTATTTAATAAAGAGTTTGTTATTATTATTATTATTGGTGAGATGCATTTCGATGCTTTACCGAAACTTTTGGCAGCTCTCGAAACTCTTCACAGTTGAACCTTAATAGGACGGTCTGTGGGAAGTTGTATAGTAAAACGAAAACCTCGTATTTCATTTTATTTCACTGTTTCCGCACACTGTTCATCACTAATGGATCACTATTATGCAAAATCCACCATATTCACACAATATTAATCACGGTTAACTATTTTGTTAAAGTTTAAACAAAGGAATAAAACGTAGGTACGTCCATTTCTGCAAATATCCCGCCAAAAGTCGTCTGTTATAAGTTCCAGTAAAGCATTGAAATGCATCTTTGATCTCACCAATGCATTTCGATGTAAATAACTTCAGAAGAAGAAATATACCACTGAATTGACTATATGGACTAAGTTTCCTTCTGCCTTCCGCGGAAGGGGTAAACTTCAGCAAAAAAAAAAGACTGACAGTCCAGCTGTTTTCACTTTTCACTTTTCACTTTTTTTCAGTTGGTTATTGTAACTGTAAAGTCGGAGATTATTAAATTCACTACGTTTTAACCAAGTGTACCTACATAAAACTTTAACTTAAAAATTAAGTACCTATTAAAAACAATTCTTACATTATTTTACCTATACGACATATTGCCTATCAGTTCATTTTCACTTCGCCTGTAGATAGTGTAGTGCACACTGCATAGCAGAATGCACTATAGGTATTCAGTGACTTATCTATTTGCGCTTAGCTCGCGCACGCAAGTACCTACGTTATTATTAAACGTGTTATCGGACGTATGAATCACCATCAACGTTCAGCATATGAATCACAATGTTGGAAACAATAGGTAAGCGTTGTTATAAGTATTGCAAAATATTGGTTTCATTTCCATATCATGGAGCCGATAAAAACGTACGTGTTTCTAGACTTGGAAACTAGTGGGTTACCATCTGAAGAGCTTAACAAAACTAAAATAACAGAGCTCAGTGTGATAGCTGTAAAAAAGGATCACTTACTGGAAACTGAGGCGGGGAACTCCCCGCGTGTACAAAATAAACTTACTCTATGCTTCAACCCAGGTAGACCCATTAGCGATGTAGGCACAAAGGCAACAGGTCTGTGCAACTTCTTATTGGAGTACGAGCCATATTTTAATAAAAATATTGCTAATTTATTGAAATCATTCTTCGATGTACTGAAACCACCCGTTTGCTTGATTGGGCACAACAGCTTCGATTTCGACTTTCCTATACTCAAAGCACACTTGGAAAAGTTTGAAGTAACCTTGGATGTGTTATGTGCAGACAGCTTGCATGCTTTCTATGATATAATGAAAGGAAATGGCAAAAATTCAGAGATAGCGCAAACTGTTTCTACAGAACCTACATTGGCTTTTGAAAAAGCTGACGAATACACAGAAATTGCAAGCAAAGACTCCACCTCTATGCAGAGTTTAAACGAGCAAACACCAAAAAAGCAAAAAATACAGGCTTCTGATGTAGCACCTCCATTGAAGAAGCAAAAAGATGATGTGGTTAGAAAATGGAGTAAATCTAGAAAAAAATTGTTTTATGGTGATGATCCAAAGCCAACGGACAGTTATAAATTAGGTGCAATATATTGCAGGGTGATGAACCGCTCACCTGTGAATGCTCATCGTGCTGAAGTCGACTGCACTTTGCTGTTAGAGTGTGCTGTGGTGATGGCCAAAGAGTTTGTTCAATGGGTTGATAACAACCATAAGCATTTCAAGGATATAAAACCTATGGAAATAGGAGTGCCTATTGGTGAATGATGTTCACATTATTTCTTTTTTATTGTTTTCGAGTCATAATGAAAGTTTTTGGCAACATTAAAGTTTATCCTTCATTTTGTACTATAATATTTTGGCAACTATCCTTAATTTCGAACTATATGCATTCTTAGTTCCATAATATGAGATCTCTGAAAGCACAAAATATTAAAATACCTACTTCCACAAATAAAATCAATTCATAGCACATGACCATTCCCAGAAACTTTGAGTTTACAGTCCCACATAATATTATATTGTCTATGAACTTTAGATGATATATTTGTCTTGAAATGAAGTACACAATATGAAATAACTAATAAGGTTATTAAGTATTGAAAATTAAGACTGTATTATATTTGAGTCAGTAATGTTAATATTACAGATTTATTTTTTATATATTTTTGTAAGAATTTTAAGTTTCCTAATTACTGTACTATGTAACCAAAAGTTTTTATATGTTTATAATGTTATTTTAGGTTAATAATAGGTAGGTAGGTAGTTTTAATTTCTAGTTTTTAGTTTTTTTTGGCATGTTTTTTATAGAGTTTGATTAAACTGGATAGTTTTTAATAAGAATTGGGCATAGTTGATATAAGCAATAGTGTATTAACCCACACTGGAGGAATTTTGAATAAATTGTGTTTTAAAATTATAGCACCATTTTGTGTCAACATTGTTTTATGTTCAACATTTCGTTGGTATTTATAAAGCGTTTTGCATCTACAACTTAATTTTGTGGGTTAACATTTTATTGCTTAATGGCGTCTAATTGGGTATTCTCCAAGGTATGAAAATCAAAATTCTAATTAGTCCGTCAGTTAGAAAAAAAAAAATAATAGACACGTATTTTTTGCTTTTTCAATTTAATGAAAATGAACATAGATAAAGCGCATTAAAGTTTAGGGTGGGGGGCTCGTGACGTCAATATTCATTATAAGCGCCATACAAACCGTTGTGAATTGTGACGTCACGCGAAATTTCAACTCAATGTATCTCTGTTATTTTTTGATTACGTAAAAAAAGAAAAAATACGTGTCCAATATTTTTTACTAATCTACAAGACGGACTAAAAAAAATTTTTTTGTCAAGTAGCCAATTGTTCTTTAGAATAAATTTTTATAGACACGTTACAATCTCTTATTTGCCTGTTCAAAACACCACTCCCAATACTTTCATCATCATCAGCCGAGAGGCGTCCTGCACACAAGCCTCCCCCAAGGATCCAACGTCGTCCCGCGACCTTCACCGAGTGAAGGTCCACTTTGTAGCGGGTCTACTTAAAGTACTTTTATTCGGGAGAGTATCAGGATTTCCTCAGACGCTTTATGTAACTACTAGCTGATCCCCGCGGTAATTTCGGAGTTCCCGCGGGGATTCCGGGATAAAAAGTACCCTTTGTACTTTTCTGTACTCCTGACAACGTGCATGCCAAATTTCATCCAAATCCGTTCAGCCGTTTTTGCGTGATTCCCCCGGGAATTCCGAAATTACTGCGGGTGAAACCGCGGGGCACAGTTATTTATTACATATATGTATATTATAGTATAGATAGAGATATACAACGTGTTAATGAATTAACTGAAAACCTGATACACCCCATTTAAAAAAATAAACAATAATATGATTAAAATAAATCTTATGTCGAAAAAATTTATACTTCAAAAGTTATTCAACATTAGTTTGGAGGTGACCTATCTACGAAATTCCAAGCGCTACGCCTGCGCCCGGTTCGAATTTTTTTGCTGCGGGCGGCGTACCTACGTGGGCTAGTAAAAATGAAAAAATAAAACCTACCTATATTAAAACATAGTGCGATCGATTCGCTAGTTGATTCTGAGCAAACTGCTTTCTAGTTTTCAGTTAATTCATTAACACGTTGTATAAACACACTCAGACTTGAAAGTGGTACCCGGTGAATGGTGATCACCACACAAAGTCCGCCCCCAGCGGAAATCGAACCCGGAATCTTTTGATTAGCGAGCAGCATGGTGACCTACCCTATTTGAACATGTCTGTCGAGTTTGAATAGAGTTTGATTATGTCCCTCGTTTAAATTGGCACGCTGTATACGGGGATGGTACATGTTTGTGACGCAGCGTTGCTCGTGGCGACCGGGGCCCTGTGGGGCTGCACCAACCCCTTCATCAGGCGCGGCACCCGCGGCCTGCGCTCCGTGCGCGCCGCCTCCCGGCTGGGGCAGGCGCGCGCCGAAATCACATTCCTGCTGGGCAATTGGCGGGTGAGCGTTTGGAAAGATAAGCAATGGGCATGTTGACTAATTTATACTTTTTAGTCCGTTTTGTAGATTATTAAAAAATATTGGACACGTATTTTTTCTTTTTTTACGTAATCAAAAAATAACCGCGATATATTGAGTTGAAATTTCGCGTGACGTCACTATTCTGACAGTTTGTATGGCGGTTTTGCGGTTAGTGACGTCACGACCTCCTCATCCTAAATTTTAATGCGCTTTATCTCTGTATATTTTAATTTATTTAAAAAAGCAAAAAATACGTGTCTATTGTTTTTTTATTTTCTAACTGACGAACTAATTAGAATTTTGATTTTCAATAGTAGTCAGCATCCCTATTACAGCTACCCTCGGAGAAAATTACACGTACATTTTCTAGTTCAGTTAATCCTTACTAATCCTTACTAGTCTATACTAATATTACAAAGAGGAAAGTTTGTTTGTTACGATTTAACTCAAGAACTACTGGACCGATTTCAAAAATTCTTTCACCATTAGAAAGCTACATTATCCCTGAGTGACATAGGCTGTATTGTAATCCGGAATTCCCACGGGAACTCCGCAAAAACTACTGAATGGATTTTAATGAAACTACAATAATATAGCTTATACACTTATACATCAGAATAACACACAGGGTAGGACTTTTTATCCTAGAGTTCCCGCGGGAACTCTGAATCCTGAAATCTACGCGGATGTAGATACTACGTAATTATTGGATACTACACGTCAGAGGTACAGAAAATGATATCCCACACGAAGCTTGTGTCGTGGAAACCAAGCAACACGTGGTACGTCATACTAAATATCATTACATATAAAACATTAGATACCCTATAGATATCTTAATCTTAATATATATAAATCACGTGTCACGTTGTTTGTCCGCGATGGACTCCGAAACTACTGAACGGATTTTGATAAAATTTTGCAACCATTTATAATATGGTCCAACTTAAAAGATAGGATAGTTTTTATACCGGAATTCCCTCGGGAACTGAAGTACATAGAGTACTTTTTTCCCGCAGCCTCCGCGGGAACTCCGAAATTACCGCGGATGAAATCGCGGGGGACAGCTAGTTTAATATATAAAATTCTCGTGTCACAATGTTCGTTCCCATACTCCTCCGAAACGGCATGACCGATTCTCATGAAATTTTTTATGCATATTCAGTAGGTCTGAGAATCGGCTACTATCTATTTTTCATCCCGGAATTCCCGCGGGAACTCCGAAACCCACGCGGGTGACACCGCGGGGCGCAGCTAGTAATATATAAACACGCCCAGCCTGGGAAGTGAAACCCTGTGTCCGTCCACCGGAAATCGAACCCGGAACCTCTTGATTATCGGCCCACTGCGCCAATCGGGTCGTCGTTCTGTTCCAGTACGTGGTGCCGTGGCTCGTGAACCAGGCGGGCTCGCTCGCGTACCTGGCGGCGGTGCGGCGCGCGCCGCTCTCCCTGGCCGTGCCCGCCGCCAACAGCCTGGCCTTCGCCTTCACCGCGCTCACGGGCGCCGCGGCGGGCCTCGAGCCGCCTCTAGACGCAGGTACTAACTGTATAACAGTGTACACCCTCGACGCTCCACACAACACGATAAACTGCATTCAGCCACCACAGGTATTATGTGATACTCCTACAAGCGAAGTGCCAAGCCCGCTCGTGTCTGACCATACGGGTTGTTTTGTTCAAAACGAGACGCTCACACGCTTGCAACCAACGGACTTGGCACCGACTTCAAACCGATCAGTAGGTAGCACACTAGCACAGATAATTTATGACACTAGGCTATTTGACAAAAAAAAAAATTTAGTCCGTCCTGTAGCTTCATAAAAATATTAGACACGTGTTTTTTATTTTTTTACGTAAGCAAAAAATAACGGAGTTAGGTTGAGTCGAAATGTCGCGTGACGTCACAAGCAGGTGCAGTTTTTACCTGCATTGCATAATATGACGTTACGAGTGGGGTACTCCCAAACTTTAACGCGCTTAATCCTAGTATATTTTCATTAATTTGAAAAAACAAAACATACCTACGTGTGTATAATTTTTTTATTATCTAACTGACGGACTAAATAGAATTTAGAAAAAAATTATTTGTCAAATAGCCTAAGTATTTGTAACTTTTTAGTGTACCTAGTGCATTTTTTATTTTTCGGAGTCGGTTTAATTTTGATTTGTTATTTACTTATTTGACCAAGGAATGCCTCGAGCTATCCAGTGGATTTTAAAATATGACTACACCTTTTTGTAACATCCTGTACACTTTCCTGCACAGTTCGTTTTCTATCCATAGGATCGTATCTCGGCATAGCTCTGATCGCCGCCGGTACTGCCCTCTGTTGCCAAGACAAGGCGGACTGACGGTGAACAAACGAGCATACAACCTGAAGAAACTCAATACGACGAGATAGCGTAGAGTATCCCTTCTTCTGACGTGGAAGAGTTTATTACATGGATTTACCGCAGCAACTTATTCAAGTCCTGGATTCATATTTACATGTAAGTAGATAAGTAATAAAAATACATCAAAATAGTTGTTATTATTATAAACAAATTTGTGTTTTCCTGTAGTCTGTAACTTATAAGTCGATAAACATAATATAATATTATGTACATCAATTTATTGTCATTGTTCTTACTCATATCATTGTACTTACATATATACCTAATAAATCCTTTGACACTATCATAAATGCAAAAGTGAGTTTGTTAGTTCGTTTGTTTGTTACGGGCTCACGCCTTAACGGCTCAACTTATCATCGTGAAATTTTGCATACTCATCGCCAAGGGTACAGAAAATTATATAGGGTACCTTTATCCCGGAATTCCCGCGGGATCTCCCAAATTGAAACCGCGGGGAACACCAATATACATGTAAAAAAAAACTTAGGTACATAAATAAAAGGAAAAATTATTATTCTTCATAGTAGCTGATACATGACCTATTTTGTAGTTGTCTGTTTTTTTAGTTAAGTGTTGACTTGTTTTTAATAGGTACCCAATTTATCTGTCGTCTTAAGTTTAAGTTATTTTTGGGGTTCAAAGTAAGTTTACGTTTTTCATTTTTACTGATAGCACTGGCCCAGGGCTTGCTGTGACGAGAAATTCGTTCCGTTATAGAGGACAGTATACTGCCGCAGAACCCTAGGGTAGGCAGTATGACGTCATAATGTCTCCATTTTTGTACTGTGAGCACTGGCGTTTTCGAGGTTAGGTGCCCTCAGTGGTTCGATCACGTGGTCGACCTCGGACTAATGATTGGTCAGTGTGAGGTCGACAGCATGACATGGATGCCAGTATGCTGGATTGCGTTCCGTTTTGAACAGTAACTAGTATAACTAGTTATTTAGTTAGTTATAAAGGAACGACTTTCCAGTAGGTATAGGTACTAAACTGACGTCATACCTTACAGTGCTATCCGTAATATATTGTGTACAAATTTAGATTAGGCATTGCTTGTGTTTTTATCTTTTTCTTGTGTGTTGTGCTGAAATAAATGTATTTTCTTCTTCTTCTTCTTCTTCTTCTTCTAATAACGGAACATAACGGAACACACCCTCATTTGTTGCATGATAATATTTATTATTATTAGTAACTAGATGTGCCCCGCGGTTTCACCCGCGGTAATTTCGGAGTTCCCGCAGGAATTCCGGGATAAAAAGTACCCTATGTCCTTCTCTGTACCCCTGACAACGTGCATGCCAAATTTCATCCAAATCCGTTCAGCCGTTTTTGCGTGATTGAGTAACAAACATGCAAACATCCACACCTTCACATTTATAATATTAGTAGGATTAATAATATTAAGTTTCGGGAAAATTAAAATACGTTGTTCGTATTTCAAATTGTTTATCACATATTTTAACATATAATTATAATTTATTTTAGTATTACATACTTACCTACTTAATATGTACTTATTTATTAAAATAGAATACATTATTTGATATTTTACCGGATGCCACTAGATAAATGGTTAAAACAAATTTAATATATTTTGTAATAAATATTTACACGGATTAGGTATACTTAGGATTATACTAGCTGTGCCCCGCGGTTCCACCCGCGTGGGTTTCGGAATTCCCGCAGGAACAATTTTTTTCTAAAATAAAAGTAGCCTAAGTCACTCCTTATAACATTAGCTATCTGCCAGCGAAAGTCCCATTAAAATCGGTCCAGCTGTTTCAGAGATTAGCCGGAACAAACAGACAGACAGAGAGACAGAGTATATAATTTCATAATGTGCATTAAATGAAAAGCTGTTAATTTGGAATTACAAACATACACTTCAATTTTATTCATATGTAAAGATGTATAGATTTTCAAAATTGTTGACTTGTTATTTCATTGCAATCGACGATTTTTTGGTTTTTTATTCTATTATAGTCTTTTTATTATATTATATGGATAAATCATTGTAGGTACTCTGTAAGAGTATTTATGACATTATTTATTATTAAGGTAACACTTTATTTTAAAACAAATTGTTTACCTATTTACTTATTTATTTTGGTATAAATTGACATTTTTTCGTTAATATTGTTATCAAATAGTATTATTTCAAACTTTTAATTATTATATATTGACAATCTCTTTAGTGAATTTATTTAATTTTGACATAAAATGTAAAAGTAATTTTTAAAGAGAAATAAATATCTATATCACCTAATTATTATATATTTTTTTACATTCTGAAAGTAACTAAATTATCCCTACTAATATTATAAATGCAAAGAATCTCTGTCTGTCTGTCTATCTGTCTGTCCGTTACGTTTTCACGCCTTAACGGCTCATCCGATCGTCATGAAAATTTGCATACACGTTGTCAGGGTACAGAGAAGGACATAGGGTATTTTTTATTTCGGAATTCCCGCGGAAACTCGGAAATTAACGCGGATGAAACCGCGGGAAACAGCTAATATTATCTGGGTATGATAATTTCATCAAACCGATGTTTTGACGAATGTTAAAAATAACTAAATTATTTAGGCAAAGTAAGTCAGAAAGGGGTGAGCAAGCCGAGATCACTTTAAAGTATTGCTAATTTTCTATTACTTATTTAATAATTGTAATTTTCTTTGTTACTCTATAGTCTACAAATCGCCTTGTCTAAAAACAAAGTCGATTAGGCCCTTTGCTTTTAGACGGAACTATTATTTCACCAACACTTACAAACAAAGAACAATGGCCAAATTTCTATAGGAGCTGGACTTGACTTTTATTTTTCATGTCCAAAAATTAACCATAGTTAGGTTGACTTGTTTTTATGTTATAAATACCATCCCGTTTAAAAATCATATCTAAATAGCCATGATTTTTTAAAATAACATCAACAATACATTTGAGGTTAGAATCAACAACTACCTTTTACCCGACCTAAAAGTGTAGTTAGCATAGAAATAAGCATAGAAAAAATGTAGTTAGCGATAGCGATAGTCACAAGTGGTAGTTATCAGTCCGTAAAAAATGCCTAGGTCAAAACTGGTCAAAACGACAAAGGAAATCCAAAATAGAACAGCAAGTGAAGCGAGCGTGCGTAATTGCCGGGTGTCATGTCAGTTGTCAATAAAAAAAAAATAACAAAAACAATGACAATCACTGACGCGGTTCGATGACCACAGATTAAGTAACTTGTCGAGGACAAATGACGTTCCGTTGTAAGCAATTAAACAAAATGCTTAAACTTAATATGAACCTACATAATTATTTTTTATGACAAGAATGCACACACAGCTGTTGATTTGATGCCTACATACTTATCGAGTATAACTATTCAGAAAAACGTGAATAATTATAGTATTTGAATACTAAGTCATTTCATACCCGAATTTAATCGTCAAAAGGTGCGTTCTGAAACCACATACATAGATGTCGTAATGTTACAAAAACAAAAATAAATTGATATCTTTTTTTGTGGCTACTTATAGAGATACTTTTTGTGTTTTTTAAGATCTTAAAAAATAAGGGTATTTTTCATATATACATCATATATGGACACCATTATTTCGTCTCGAGTACGATTTGGCCATCCTTCTTTGTCAATAAACAAAGCTATGTATTTTTAACCGACTTCCAAGAAGGAGGAGGTTCTGCATTCGGCCACAGTGCCATTCTCACTGTACCTACTGTTTATGGTACGGTGGTACCTTTTGCTGACCAACCCTATACTATTATATAAAATGTATAGATGTTAAGTTATGATCTAATTTTATTAAAAAAAAAATTGTTACCTCACACGTATTTTAGTACCTATTTAGTAGTATTGCAATGGATCCCTAAAAAAATACTTTAATAGCTTAATATCCTACACTTAAAATTAAGACAAGGTAACGACTAGTAGGTGTGATTATATACTATGTTTTAAATACGTAAGTATATATACAAATTATTAGTAAAAAGTCATATTGCACTTATTCCTAACTTAGCGACTTAAGTACATTGCCAGATGATACTTGGGACATACAACATTTGCCAAAAATATATACATTTTGCTTGATACCTATACGTATATATAAAACGAAAGGTGTCTGTACATTATGAATTGAATTGAAATGGGTTATGAATACCTTATTGTAAGTTGACTAGTTATTTAGCTAATTGTATATTTAACACATGCTTTGTTCTGTCGTAAACGGTTCTTATCCTTAATAATAAAAATGCAAATGTGAGTTTGTTACGATTTCACGTCTTAGGTAACTACTCAATCGATCATCGTAGAATTTCGCATATACGTTGTCATACAGAAATAGGCAAAAACCTACCTACTGTTCGCGAGAGATACAAAATTGTCAATATTTAAAATACCTATAGCGAGCAAAGTCGCCGGCAAAAACTTGTTACTTATAATTTCAATGTCGAATTACTGCAGATAAAGCACGTCATTCACTCTCCTGTTTACTACAATACACATAACACAATAGTTTTTACCCTTGACTGTATGGCTCGAAAGCCCTTGCCTGTCCTAGAACAAAAAAAACGAACAACATCAAATCGAATGTATCAATAGTTCTTGATGACGTTGATGGCGGTCCACAACTTGTGTATGTTCGCGCGCACGGCGCCCTCCTCCGCGGCGAGCGCGCGCCGCTCGGCGAGCAGTGCGCGCGCGCAGTCTGCCGCGCACGCCGCGCCGCGCGACGCCTGCGCAGACTCCACCTTGAGCGACGTGCTGCGCCGCTGCAGCTCCCACATCTCTCTCTTGCGGGCTTAAAACAGAAGACAAAAGTGGTAGTCCAGAGGAAATCTTTATCTTAGACTAGCTCCCCCCTCAACTGAGTTGACCATCTATGATATCTCATAAAAAGTTGGCAATGACCATGTCATTTCTTAAAAAAATAGTTCAATACCTGCATCAAACTCTTTGTAGCTTTTCATGATGGCGTCTATCCCCGGCCATGGCAATATTTCCTGAACTTGACAGCTGAAGTCCTTCAACGACCCGGAAGGCATCGTTTCGCAGAACATCTCTTTGACCCCTGCAGCCGTGTTTTGGGGCTCGTCCATCGACGTGGCCTGAGTGGATGCTACTACCACAGGATCTGGTGCGGTCTTCAGCGATATTATCTTGGATATATCCGGTATATTTATATTCGGATAGTTTTGAAATGCCCGAGTGACGCACGACGGTTTTTGGATATTCTCGCTATCGAAACCGGGGTTCAAATCGCGTTTGGGTGTTTCCTGACCGCTTATCAACTTGACGCACCGATCGGCCATCTTGGAAAGCCGATTTAGCTCAGAGATATTCTTTTCTGCCAGCACGTGTATGCTGTCGCCTTCGTTTTTACTGTCCGTGATCAAGTCTAATCTTCTTTTGATGAGGTTGTTGTTTTCGTTGACGGATTTCTTTATTTCAGTCAACATTCTAAGTTGGCTGTTCGGATCCAGGTCCAAATTGTCAATCGACACTTTGGGTTTCTTTGGTTGTTCTGGATCAATTTTTCCGTTCCTTCGTTTCCTCTCCTTCAGTATCTCTTGCCATATTATTTCCTGACCTGAAAAAAGTAGTTTCTTTTCGTTTAAACACAGTTGGGTCATTTGGGTCATTTAATGGGGGCCGCAAGCGCAAAAACGGCCTAAGTGACATTTTGTAGAAAAAATTACTAGTGGGCCTATCGTCGTCAAAAATCTCTACAGAAGAAAAATGGCCTAATGATCAACAAGAGATAGCGTTAGTAACACATGTGTATGTATGGGCGGCCTAAGTTAGTTGATTATTATAATCTCAATAATACAAATAAGTATATAAGTATACAGGGTGTTACAGAAAGGTGTAGTCATATTTGACGATTGTGTTCAAGTTATCATCTGCAGTAATTTGACACAAGTAACGGAACCAGGACAATGAAATAAACTACCCTAAAAGCTAGGTTTGTCTTTATTGTCTGTAAAAAACCTCAGCGGTGATAAATTGCATTAAAAAATCTAGAACCAATAATTGTTATCAATTTATTAGTGATGTGAGATAATTATTTTGTTGCGGAAGAAATTAAAAATAATTTTTCTTTTGGTTGTGAAATTTTGTTGTCAAAATATTGTATAAGATCACCAGATCACGATCTTGAAATATGACTACACCTTTCTATAGCACCTGTAGCCTATACAGGATGTTATAGAAAGGTGTCGGGTCTAGCTCACGCGGCCTCAATCGCATGAACGAAAACGACCTGTTCCCCGCAGTTTTACCCGTGTGAATTTGCTTCGAAACAATTTTTATTGAACCAAAAAACATCCTTTGTGCTATCCAAAACACATTATATCTGCCATTTTATCATTACAGATTGTTTTGCCTGATTAAGTGTTATTATAAGCTACGAACATTTAAAAAAATTAGATTTATGTTATGCGGTACTAGTACATTTTTGCAGCTCCAACGAATTCGACTCCGCGTTGACACTATACTCAGTAATACTTTCTTACCTTCCTTTACTTGTAATGATATCCTCATCAACTTCAGCTGCGACAAAAACATCTGTTTTCTTCTCATATTGTATGTGCTTTCATGGACCTCACATTTTTGCATCACCGCCGCTGGTTTTGGTTCCATACGTCTTGGTTCTTGTACGTTGTGATTGTCAAATGTGAGCCTGTCTATGCGTCCTGCTGCTATATAAGCGGCTGCTACTGAGTCTTTCCTAATTGCTCTTTCCTGACGTTCTAGTTCTTTCTCTGTAAAATTCCATTTTGCAAAATTGATTTCTTTTGGATTGTTAATTTACAACTATTAGGTAGCTCCAAATTCTATTAAATGCACATATGTATCTACCACATCTTTAAAAAATATAATTTAGTTGCCTAATTAGTTTTCAGGACATTAACAAAGATAGTAGTAAAATAGAAGAAAAACAAATTGGAAATATCTAACACACCTTTTAGAGCACTTTTTGTAGCCAATCTAAAATTTGCTAAGAACTCAGCTTTGCCGTCGTCTTTCTTCTTATTTCCCCCGAATTCTTCTATTATACTCTCATATTCCTTCAATTCATCTTCTCCGTAGTCACTGTCGCTGTCACTACTTTCTTCTTGGATTACTACTTTGGATTTAGTAAATTCTTTGAAGATTTCAGTTTTTATCCTTTCCGGTGTTATTATATTTTTAAAACTATCGACTTTGTCCTGAGACTTTTTAATATCTAATTTTAAATTGTCTTTCATGTCACGATTGGTCAAATATTTCAATCTACGCAACCGCTTCTTTTTTTCGTATATATCTAACGAGCTTATTTCGTCTATTTTAGCTATTTTAGGTCTTATATTTGTTATGACTATTTTCGGTTGGAGTTTAGAATCCATTTGATAAGGGCATGCTATGAACAGTTTGTCAGTTTGTTTGGTTTGATTTATGTGGTTAGGAAAGTCTTTTTTATTTTGACCCAGGAATTTGGGGAACTCTCTATTTATAAACGGTTGATTCATCTTATTATCGCCCTCCACTATCATTGGAACTTGATAAACTATTTGTGGGTTCATTATAACTTTTTGATTTGACGTTTGAAATACTAAATCTGTTTTAGTGTTGTTATTAGTTAGAGTTTGCAGAACATTATTGCTTGATTTCAGCACATGCATTTCTTTATTGACTGCGATATGTTGTGTTTTAATACTTTTAGTTAGATTAGAATCTATGTTACTTGTCGTTATATTTACATCGGTTACAAATTTATTATCATTTAAGTTTTTATTAGTTTTGCTACCGTCATTGACGGTTTGTGTAACTTTTGTATTATTTTTAATCATCATTAAATTAGCTGGGAACTGTACATTGCTTAAATATACGAAGTTTGGCTGTAGGACTACGTTTTTAGCTTCAGGTTGTGTGGGTGTATCTGTTGTTTTAATTTTATTTTTCAAATCTTGCTCTTGATGAGTACCTTGAGACTTCTCCTTCACGACTATCTTGTTTCCATAAATTTGATTTTCAGTTATTAAATTTTCAAAGTCATTCTCGTCGCAGTTTTCTTGATGCATCCGTTTCAGTGCGACAACTTTAGAAGATGTGTTGTCGTTCAACAATTCATCTTTACTTTTTTTGTTCGACAATCGTGAAGGAGCTTGCATGTTTTTTGAATCAAAATTATTTCTTTGTAGTAACACTTGCGGGTTTTGTTGTTGAATTGTCAGTAACATTTTTGAATTTGTTGTGTTTTTGTTCTGTATAAATAGTATTTGATTTTTCTGCTCAGCGAAAGTGTTGTCAGGAGTTTTATTTGGTAAATTTATTTTTGTTTCTATGTTCATAGGATTGAACAGAGCTTTAGGTGGTTGTGTAGGTACTGATGGTTGGCATGACGGTGGGGGATCTTTAATTTCATTCACAACTTCAGGTTTAATGTCCGTTTTCCAAAACTGGTTATTATCGTTTCTACTCAAAGTTTCCGCAGCATTTATCAATGTTTTTATACTGTTATTTGTTTGGGTTATATTGGCTTTATCGGTTGTTTCAGTATCATTCACTGCACCTTTTATGACAATATTGCTTTGAATTTCAACCCTATGAGCTGTTTCAGCTTTTTGAAAGTTTGTATTAAAGGTTGTTTGAACTTTATTACTTGTGGAACTTTGAAATGAATTTGAATCTGTATGATTGTTGACACATTTCAAGTCGATTTTACTTATCGGTATACTAGTTTTCAGACTAAACCTCTCTGGTGGTTTCTTTTTCACATCTCTATTTATTATTTGCGATGGTATTGTGATAGTTGCTCCTGAGCCTTGTGCCATTGATGTTATACACATTTTAGTAGATTCATTTGCTGTCTTATTAACGTCAGAGATAGGGACAGCTGGAACAATTTCTGTTGCAAAATTATCTTCAAAATCAGTTTGAGGTTTGGCGGTATCTACATCAATTGGATTTATTTCTGCCGGAGTTGGAATTTCATTTTTACTAGTCTCTTCAACGGCGATTTCTTTAGGTGTTGTTATTGGGAAAGGCATGAAATCTGATGACTGTGTTTCAGTTGAGTGGATACTGTTTTGATTTTGCTGCAGCATACCTTGATAAGAAACCGGTTGGAAAGCGGAATATCCGGGTATTGAGTACAAATATCCACCGTAACTTGGATAACCCGGTTCTACCTGTTTTGTGGTTGTTACACTGGGGCTAGGGTTAGGAATGGACGATGGGGATATTTTGGGGGAGTGCGATAAAGGTTTTGGGGGGATGAAAGATTTTTCTATGTAAGTGCTGGGTTCTTCTGCAGGTTTGAAATTTTCGTTTGGACTTGGTGTTGGCATGGAATCGGTTATGGTTATTATTGGGTCTACCGTATCCGATGCGGCGGTTGTAGTGGGCGTATTTGGAGGTCTTGCTGTGAAAACAAAAGAAATATGTTAGTATACGACCTTCTGCGCTATTTCATAAATTTCCTTATGTATTTATATCTAATAACTGACTGCAATGTTCCAGAATTTTATACTGTGTGATTTTCATGAAGTTAAACACTAGGTATCATTGTACTTAGTCTTAATTATTAGCATGCGGTAAATTAAAGTAAATATGTAGGAAGGACTTCAAGCGTAAGCAACAGAAATCTAAATTATCATGCCAAAAACCTTCGGGAACTAGAATTGTATTAGGTACCTAATTGTTTCTACAAAGCTGAATGACCGCTGCGAGCACCCAAAGTTACCTCAAAGGCTAGAATGTACCAAGCTACACCGATGTAGGAGCTGCATGCAAACGAATCGAAGAATCTTTGCCAACAATCGTCATAAAAGTCAAGAGATTGCACCCACCGGTGGGTTGCGCGGTCATTTCTTTTCACTGCTTTGTACTTCTATACCAATAAATATTATAAAGAAAAAAGGTTAGTTTGTTTGTATCTAGTGCTAAACTCAATAACTAGGTACTTAACCGATTTTAACCCTTTCAACGTCACTTTTTTGCGCCTACCCCGGCCAAAACGACCAGCGGAGCTAAGATGCGGCACACGACAAAATTTTATCGAGCCCTTTTATCGATTCTCGTCGACAAACTCGTACTTATATCGTTTTGCCTACCAGTGGTAACATGGCAGCAAAAAATGTTTGTATGGCAGAAAACGATATAGATAAAATTGTCGACAATCCCTAACATGCGGCACTTTTGAATGTATTTTTGTCTACTTTGTCGTTTTTTTCTCACATTTTTATCGTCGACGATTGGTGAGCGCGATAAAATGAAAATTCGTTCTTAATTGCGAATAACATGAATACTTTATTATAATTCAATCAGAATTCAATATTAATAATATATATAATATTAATAATACGAAAATATTAGAAATACGAGGAATGGGAGGCGAAAAAAATGCAAAGTAGAAGTATTAAATTAAATTAAAATTCATTTATATCAGGAAAATAGCCCATAAAATTTAACAAAAAGTAAATTAAATAAATTAAATTCAATAAATTAAATTAGATTAAACAAATTAAATATGATTAAATAAATTAATTAAATAAATAAATTGCATCGAAAAAAATTAAATTAAATAAATAAATTATATTAAATAAATTAAATTCAAAAAGTAAAATCTTTACATTGATATTCTTAAAATCTATAAATTTCCAATTATCTCTGAGTAAAACTGATAGTATAATATCTACTAATATATTATATTAAATTTAATTATTTGAATTTCAATTAACATTAATTTAATGAACGTCTCAGAAAGAGTGCGGTAGATTTGTTTTTAAAATCTTTACTTAAAATCAAGTAATCATTGAAACGACTCTGAGTACGGCCGTTAGAATAGGAAATAGGATTTTCCTCCTGACACGAAGAGTTCCTGCGGGAACCCCGAAATTGATTCGTGTAATATAACAGGGGGACCATCAAAGTAGGTAGTTATAAATTCTTCTTCCCATTTATGTTAGGTATCTGCTAAAGCAATCAAACTTTAGTGTAAATTTTTTGTATATGTGTAGGTATTTTTTATTTATGTACCTACTTGCGACTGCCATAATTATGGCGTCTATCGCGGTTAGAAAAGGATTTTAGAACTTTTCTAAAATTGGTTGGGAACTATTAACTTTTAAGAAATAACCCGCACTGCGAAAATTATTGTTCATAAGCACAGAATCTACTTTTAAAATTGTTTTAATCGCCACGAAAATAAATGATGAAACCGCCATCTATGGTTCCTGCCAAAAACTAATTTTTTTGTCATTTCTTGTCACGGTGATAAACGTGGGCGTACAAGCAAAAAGGCTCCTTCTTCCGAGATACAAAACTTTTGTAAAGTTGAGTGATAAAATTACTTCCGCGATTTTAATTGATTATATTAATAAATGCTCACTTATTTACAATTTCATAAAATACCTCAATCTACAATAATATATAAAAATAAAGCTTATTCCAGAATCACATGCGTAATAAAAAAATATGTGCCAGTTTTTGAATATTTTTTCAATCTTTACTATCAATTGATTATTCTAGATACCGAATCTAGTCTAAACTCAATACCCCACTATTGGACTTTTTGCTTGGACGCCCACAAATATTTGTCATATCGACAATTTTATCTTTCATTCGATAAATATATCGTGGCGCGCATCCTAGCGCCACAGGGTAGGTATGGAGGTACCTACCCTGGTCATGTTTTGGCCGGGTACCTCCAAACCATACGCTTTAGGCATAATTTCCTCTTAATGTTGGGAATGCTTAGTGCCTATATCATTTAATCTAATAAATGGACGCAGACAAGCAATAACATGTTAACCCACAAAATTAAGTTATTGATTCAGAACAATTTATTGAGAGTTTGGGAACGTTTTTCAATTATTTGTTTACCTTATTACATTGTTTAAATATGTAACTAAATATTGAACATAAAAAATGTTGACACAAAATGGCGCTATACTTTTAAAACACGATTCACTCAAAATTTCTCCAATGTGGGTTAACACACTCTATGTCCAAATATAAAAGTCGTTGCAGTGGTTTGTTAGTAACGTAATATTACGTGTCTGGCGCCAGGAGCACAAAAACATCGCCATCCTCGTAATATCGTAATATTATCATTATCGTTAAAAATTCTTTCACTTGAGTAAAGGGAGCTACAATGTTCCTGATAGAGTACTTCTTATCTCGAAATTCTTGAGGGAACTCCGAAATTATACATTATATAAAGAAAAGGTAGGCATAGGAACGGTGGAATTATTACATTCTTTTCAACTCAATATTAGCTTGAAAGTGTTATTCCAAGTAGTAGTATATTGTTAGGACAAATTAAAGATGGAGTAGACCGATTTTGAAATTGATTGCTAATCCAATAAGTACCTACGTAATATGTAAAATATTATTATTAACTAGCTGCCCCGCGGTTCCACCCGCGGTAATTTCGGAGTTCCCGCGGGAATTCCGGGATAAAAAGTGTCCTCCTTTGTACCCCTGAAAACGTGTATGCCAGATTTCATCCAAATCCGTTCAGCCGTTTTTGCGTGATTGAGTAACAAACATCCAAACATCCACACTTTCACATTCATAATATTAGTAGGATTAATATTATTAATATTAATACCCATACATAATTATATTAATATAATATTATAAATTCTTAAGTAACGCTGTCTATCTGTCTGTTACGCTTTCACGCCTTAATCGTATTGATCATGCGGCACGTTTACAATAAAACATTGTTTTTAGATGGCAAGAAATTATGAAGATGTGAGACGTGACCTATATGAAATGTTCGGAGAGGATTTCACCAACGAACTTGAATCCGGCAGCTCTGACAGCGAAATCGTCTCCACCACCGTCACCGTGTCAGACAGGTGGAGAATCCAAGAATTATCTAATATCTAAATATCTAATTATACATCGTGTTAATAAATTAACCAAAAACCTGATACACCCCATTTAAAAAAATAAACAATAATTGATTAAAATTAAATTTATGTCGAAAAAATTAATAGTTTAAAAGTCATTTAAACTTTAGTTTGGAGGTGACCGATCTACGATATTTCAAGCGCTACGTTCGGCACCTACGCGTCAATGACCTATTCGATCTTTTTGCTACGGGCGGAGTACGCGCCAAATATTGTATTATAAATAATTTAGACATGGGCTCGTAAAAATGAAAAAAAAAAATAACCTATATTAAAACATGGTGCGATCGATTCGTAAGTCGATACTGAGCAAACTACTTTCTAGTTTTCAGTTAATTCATTAACATGTTGTAGAAACGTATTCTTATTTTAGTTTTTAACCGACTTCCAAAAAGGAGGAGGTTCTATGTTCGATTGTATGTATGTTTTTTTTTTTTTTTTTATGTATGTTCACCGATTACTCGAAGACGGTTGGACCGATTTCAAAAATTCTTTTTTCGTTTGAAAGGGTATACTCCCAATTAGGTCCCATTGCCACCAAGTCGAGATCTGATGATGGGATCTTGGAGAAATCGAGGAAACTCTTCAAAAATTATAGCCACACCTATAGCGATTTGGGTATTTTTTATAGTAAATCGTTCATTTACTTTCGAAAAGCTAAATTTGAAGAAGTGGAACTGATGATGAAGACCACAGATGGTCATCGGAACTACTCAACAATAATACGTATTTCAGGGGTTCTAGTTTGAGCGATTTGGAAAATTGTTTTTCTGTTTGAAAGGGGATACTTCCGAATTGGTCACATTGTCACCAAGTCAGGATCTGATGGTGGGATCTTGGAGAAATCGAGGGAACTCTTCAAAATTTATAGGCACACCTATGGCAATTTGGGTATTTTTTATAGTAAATCATTTATTTGCTTTTGTAAAATAAAATGAAAGTAAAATTTTAAGAAGTGGAACTGATGATGAAGACCGCAGATGGTCATCGGAACTACTAAATAATAGGTATTTCACAGATTCCGATTTGTTAACTTTAATATGGCTTCTAAACAATTTATGTTCGTCACAATGTATATGGTGAAGTGGAACTGATGGTGGTGTACCAGCAGAACTCCTCAAAAGTTAACGTCCCTGCATCGGGAAAAGCAATATTTTATAAAAGGTTATGAGCAGTTGACAGTAGGCTATTGTAACTTAGATAAATTACAAACCGACTCACTAAAAAGCAAGAAATAAACAATTTTTTAACAATAAAATTAAAACCGACTTCCAAAAACACAAATCTAAAAAAACTAAAAATAAAAAGCTAAAAATAACAAAATACCGATTTAATCCAAAAGACAAAAACACACGTAATATTATTATTGGTTTGTGCTACCACTGATCGGTATGAAGTCGGTGACAAGCCAAATATGGAGGGGGAAGATGGGCTAAGTCGACTCTCGCAACCAGCTCTCCGTGAGCAGAACAACCCATGTGGGCAGACACCAGCGGGCTTGTCACCGAATTCAAACCGATCAGTGGTAGCACAAACCAATAATGATATTACGTGTGTTTTTGTCTTTTGGATTAATTATTTCAAGCATTGAACAGTTTTTTTAAATAGATATATTTTCTCCTTTATAGGTCAACAGTTTCCTTCTCTAACTTGTCTCCGGATGAAGAGTGGAACGAGGAGACAGCCATAGAAAATAATTTCCCATTTACTGGGGCCCCCGTGATAAATATCTCGGAGGCCTCTACTAAAGGGCCTATAGAATATTTTAAAGCTGTTTTCCAAGATATTTTTATGACCAGCCTAGTGGAAATGACAAATATGCATGCCCAAATTTTGATGTCCAGACCACTTAAGCCAAATTGCCGGATAACAAAATGGAAAGCCACAAATATATTAGAATTATGGACGTTTTTGGGAATTCTCTTTTATATCGGCACCGCTAGGCTGAGTAGAATTGCAGACTACTGGAAAAAAAGCTATCTTGTGAAATTTAATATAAACAACTATATGTCGAGGGATAGATTTTTGTTATTATTAATATGCCTTTTTTTTAATACTACTTATGAAACCAGAATTAAGTATTCCAAAATCGATTGTTTGTTAAACAGCATATGCAAGAAATTGGCTAATAATTCAGCGTTAAATTACTTTAATGACATGATAAAAAATTTAGTTTATCCAGAGCCCTTATTTACTATGACCATAACACGCCGCGCTAAAATAAGACGCCGCAAAAACTGTCTTTCCCTCGTAATCAAAGAAGTTTTACTGAAAAAAATACATTTACAACATTTCTTATGCCATAAAGAATAATAATTTCAAATATTTTGGCATTTAGAACGTTTGGAAATGCGTTTTTGGGACGCGCGTTATGGGCAAGGAATGTTGTTGGTCATAGTGAATAAGGGCCCCGAAAGATAATTAAGTAGGTATAGACGAATCAATCAATGGTTGGATTTAGAGGGCGTGTAGTTTTTCGCCAGTACCTACATAAAAAATAAATGGCACAAATATGGCATTAAACTATATGTTTTGGCCGATCCTAAAGGAGTAGTCCATTGGATACATAGGTATGTACAAAGGTTCCCAAGATATTGAAGTTGGTGGTAACGGACATGTTAATAAAGTAGTGATGACACTTTTAAAAGATTATTTAAATTGCGGTCATTCCATTTACACGGACAACTTTTACAACAGTGTCCACTTAGCAGAATAATAATTAGTGTTAAAAGAAACATATTGCATAGGAACTTTAGCTGCCAAAAGAAAAAACAATCAGAAAACGGTTGTAATTGAAAACTTTTGAAGGGTGAAAATATTTATAGGTACAACAGAAATGGTGTTTGTGTCTGTAAATGGAAAGACAAGAGAGATGTACTTACTCCGAGCACTTATTTCCACCGAGCATTCACCCAACTTGATGCCAGTGGAATATATGCGTGGTCGTATGGTCAACAAACCAAATATGGTTATAAAGTATAATAAATATATGAAAGGTGTTGATCGACACGACCAAATGTTAGCGTATTATCCAAGTGAGCACAAATCCATGAGATGGTACAAAAAAATTGACATTCACATTTTGCAAATGATGCTATTAAATTACTTTTTTTTTGTTAAAAAGGTACAAGCAGTACCTACTCTTTCCTTAGAGTCATATACTCATGACACTCATGTCATGTCATAGCTGACACGTTTGTAAAAAGCAAGACACATGCTTTTTGAGGCACAAATGTGTCAGCTTTTGGGGGAAGAAGTTCAAGCAGTACTTTTTCCCTATATAACTCTAAGGAAAGAGTAGAAGAATTAGACAGAAATTCCAAATGTTTTAAAAGGCGCAAATAAAAGGGTAAAACGACAAAAAAGGAAAGACCCTAAAATAATGTGCCCAGATTGTGATGTCGGTCTTTGTCTTTCCTGTTACGGTCCACACCACGACGAAATGCCTAATTCAGCGCTTCAACGCCGCCATCACAGGTTTTCTTTTTGATTGATTTATTTTATTATAATTTTTTTTCTTCTTTTTTATCCTTTTTATTTTACGAACATGTTTATAACGGTGTATACTTTCAACCCTGTAAATATTTGCAGCTAGTTTTGCCACACCTTATATATAGATACTAGCTGACCCCCGCGGTTTCACCCGCGGTAATTTCGGAGTACTCGCAGAGATTCCGGGATAAAAAGTACCCTATGTCACTCAGGATCGCTTGAGCTTCCTATAAGTGAAAGAATTTTCAAAATCGATTCAGTAGATCCAGAGATTATAACCTCACAAAATCCGGAGTACCCGGGCGATTCCCGGGATAAAAAGTACCCTATGTCACTTAGGATCACTGCAGATTTTTAAATGTGAAAGAAAATTTTAAACACAGTTCAGTGTAGAGCCAGAAATTACTCCCTACAAACACACGAACTCACCAACTCCGGAGTTCCCGCGGGGATTCCGGGATAAAATATCCTGTATCACTCAGGGTAACTGTAGCTTTCTATAAGTGAAAGAATTTTCAAAATCGGTTCAGTAGATCCAGAGATTACCCCCTACAAGTCACAAACTCACAAACTTTTGCTCTTTATAATATTATTAGTAATTAGTATATATAAGTTATGGCATAAGCATTTCATGAAATGCAACCATATCATGAAATGGCTGGCCAAATCATGAATTCATCAATTATTTCCATTAATTAATTAATTAAGAGATTAATCTCTTCTTCTTCATGGTTTGATTTTCGAAATTCTAGCTGTCTTTATCATTTATTTTATTACTGTGTTACCTGCAACTTTTATGTCTGTTAATTAGCTATTATATCTTTGTACTGCCTACCATGGACCATGCTGCCTACTATACGATAAGTATGGTCAGCATCAAAAGTATTTAATCAGTTTTGTTAATCGTGTAACTCTATTACTGGCTATTACTTTCTGTTGCATAAGTTCAACGTTGTTCAGCGACTGTCAGTGATTACTTACATATTTCTGATGCTGACTGTACATCATCATCATTATCATCATCATAGTCGATAGTAAATCAATCATCCCACGTGCGGTTTATTCACTGTTGGAAGGAAATCTTTGGATTAACTTTTATGATACAAAGAGGCTGACTATATTTATTTTGTTCATCGATTTTGGTATTATTTGATCCACCTATTAGATAATTATCATTATAGAATATAGATCATACTTTTCAAATAAATTATACCTACCTAAATCTATCTGGTAATTTTATTGCTTTGTCTATTTTTTCATCCCATCTAGGTACAACCAAAAAACCTAACCAAAACTGGGTAGGTACACAAAACTACAAGAAATCCCTCACTACAAGAAAACTATCCTTTGTATGTGTAATGTATGGTATCAATCTTTTAAATTGTTCGTATTGTTATGTATCATGTTTTATTTATTTTCTCCGCTGCTTGCGTCGCACTTTGGGGCGCTCGTGGGACTGCTGGCGCTGACTGAATACCAGCGCCGAGGGTTCCCATCCTCAGCATATGCTGAGTCAGCTGCCATTTGCAGCAACAGAGACACACCGCGACCAATACATATTTATAAATTTAGGTTTATAAGTTGTAAAAAAATTGTATACTAATTTTGTCAACTCTCTGTGTAATCCGTATGTATGTATGTCTTTTTTATATATTCTATTCTATTCTAAATCGGATTGTAATGTTTAATAACATTACCCAAGACAAACGGTCTTCGAAACCCCAGTTATTTTGACTTTTTCTTATATTTACGTACCTATAGGTAGAGTCATTTGCTAGCTTTCTGATATACTTACGAGTACAAGTTACTTAACAAACCATTGCAGATCCAAACAGCGTTCCCGTGGATTCTCTTTACCTACGTTGATGTAGGTATCTTGGAGACACGTAGTTGTTGGTCACCTTTGCTTTACATTCGACGTTAGGTAGGTAATCTTCGTTTAGTCACGAAGAAATATTATGTTTTACTTATGCCCTACCTACTACTTTACTGAACGACTCTGATTGCGGCAGTTTTGTTTTAAAGTCCATACTTAACTAAGTAATCATTAAAGTCGACTCCGAGTGCGGTCGTTAGCGGATTATCTAATTATCTAATTTAGACTCTGATATTGAAATGGTATATTTTCATCCCAGAAAAATTTATTACTCTTGAGCGAATCCTGGGTCCTTATTCACTATGACCATAACACGCCACGCTAAGATATGACGCCGCAAAAACTGTCTTTCCCTCGTAATCAAAGAAGCTATACTACAAAAAAATCATTTAAGTTTCTTATGCCATAAAGAATAATAATTTGTAATATCTTGGCATCTAGAACGTTTGTAAATGCGTTATTGGGACGCGCGTTATGGGCAAGGAATGTTGTTGGTCATAGTGAATAAGGGCCCTGAAAAATACGCGGGTGTAATAACTATTTCTGATGTGGTAAGTGGCTATGTTATAGTTTTTACCCAAGTATCACGTACTTAGGCATTAAATACCAAAAGCAAACTACTAAATAATATTATCTATATATCGTAGCCCGTACGACACATCCTCTATATATATTACTAGCTGTGACCCGCGGTTTCACCCGCGTGAGTTGCGGAATTCCCGCAGGAACTCCCTTTATGGGGATGAAAAATAGTAGTAGCCGACTCTCACTCTTACTGAATATGCATAAAAAATTTCATGAGAATCGGTCAAGCCGTTTCGGAGGAGTATGGGAACGAACATTGTGACACGAGAATGTTATATATTAGATTTTAAAGGGACGGGGGTCAGAGGAAAACATTGCTGATAGTGAAATCAAAGTCGTTGCCTTTGATGTTCAATTTGAGCTACCGAACCTATCAATCAGTCTGAGCTTCAATTAACAAAAATACACTCTTTATACTTTAGGTGTTCATGTTTATCAAATATACAAAAATTAAATTACAAACCTTCAACACTTAGACAACAAAATCACGCGCACGCGACTCCAAAGAAGAAACCGCCGGCGAATCCGAACGAGAAACATGTGTTTTTCTTAACAAACCTCATCAAGTTATCTATCCAACGCTGACTGTTGCCTGCGGCTTCGCGTATCCTTTCCCAATTGACATGAATATAGCCCCATTCGCTTGCGTAATGCAATAGGATTATGCCCCCGCCTAATCCGAAGGCTGCAACTTTTCCAATCTTCGTAAGGAAAACGCCAGAGAACCACCCAGACGCGGTCCCCAACAGCAGGTCGGTGCTCGATTTCTTACTTGTTAAGTTATTCACGGTTCTATCGAAGAACGTCTTGTTTTTAGGCTTGTTTTGCTCCGGATATTTGGATATGTCTCTGAGGTCGAGCTCCGGTATTGGCCTTGCCATGGACTTGCATCCCCTTGTGTACGAAAAGATCAATTATAGGTGTGGAATTGTCGGTGCGAGAGGTATGGGCGAGTTTTGGTTGGCGGTTTTTTGTTGCTTGTTTTGTAAACAGTTTGAGTTTTTGTAGTTTTGTCAACAAAATGACAGTAAAGAACCAAAGAATTTTTGTTTGTCAGAAACTAGTAAGAAGATTCTGTTTACGGAATACTATTTTATATCCATGGTATTAATCAAAGTGGTATAAAATATGTACCTAATTTCCTTTTATATTTACTTACCCGTTCAATATAATCTACCTACCTACAGTTTATTATATTCCTTGAAAATAGTGGCATTTCATGAGATGGTCAGCCACATCATGAACTGATTACGTGATGTTTAGTTATAAGTATCACTTTTTGACTTTAGGCAGGGCGTAGAGCTCGCCGACATTGTTGGTATTATATTATCTGTGGTTAGGTTAGGTTTGTACCTGCTGCTGATCAAGTCGCGCCCAAGACAAAATATAGTGACCTTGAATCTGTTCATATTCTGGTCCTAACAAATATTTGCTCTTTCCAGTTTCCTCTGACTGACATTGGCATGAATGGTGCGCCTACCTATTCTGGGTACAGCTAACCAAATAGGTACTTAGGAACTAATATTATAATTGCGAAATTGAGTTAGTTTGTTTATCACGCTTTCACTCCTTAACGGCTCAACCGATTATCTTGAAATTTTGTATGCACATTGTCAGTCAGTACAGAGAGGAACATGACATAGGGTACTTTTAAGCAGAAATTCCCGCGGGAACTCCGAAATTACCGCGGGTGAAACGCGGCGAAAAGCTAGTTACAAAATATCTATGTTTTGTTGTAGTTTGATGGAGAATGTATAATCTCCTACAAACGACGTTACGTATGACGATCTTTCATTTCTTACAGCCATATGATAAACATCTCCTTTTAAGTACCTAAAGATCTGTAGGAGTACTTTCTGGTAGTTGTTCAGCCAACTCTGGGTGCTCAGCATTGTTGTTATTTTTCACAATTATAAACTACCTACTTTTCTCCTTCATAAAAAATTTTTTGAATGCTCCAAGTATAATCGTATTTTGCCTTTATCCTATACTATCTTTGTAATATTACATAGTCCCCCAAGGCGTTTGTATATCCGTTCGCGATAAACTCGAAAACTACTAAGCGATTCATGCGGTTTTCACCAATAGATAGAGTGGTTCAAGCGGAAGGTTTAATTATTTTGGACTCCCGCGGGAACTCCAAAATTACCGCGGGGACAGCTACTCAAATACTAATTGTGAAATAGCAACTCCTCGACGAGCGCAGGCGCTTGCTACTGCGGTCATCGGCCGCCATTTTGTGTTCGTTGAGCATTAATTGGCTCGAAAGAACCTCGTGTTTTAGCTCTGGGTGCCAAGTTGACGTTAACTTTACTTTTAGTATTTTAAAACGAAATCAGTAAAATAACCCAGTTGCTAAGCGATGGAAATGCCATTGAAATCTAAAAAATAAATTAGTATACACAATCATTTAGATTTACACAGAGCATTCAATAAATTCTTTATTAAAAAGGGCCTTTCATTCATAAAAAGTTATAGCAACAACTAAAATAGTTTCAGTCTCTCTTACAAAGTCTAAAAAGAGATGAAACAATTTCAGTCATATTCCCAATAGCTTTCTTACGAATAAATCACCGAGGTAAGTCTATACTGACAAGCCTCTTTGATTTAAAATTCTGGACATAAAAAGCTTATTATGGTCGGACCTCAACATCCGACAAAAACTCCTTTTAACCCTAAAATACTAAATATTTTAGTATTTACAAAAAAATATTAAGTATTTAGTGTAAAATACTAAATATTTCAGTATTACTAAATATTTCAGTATTACTAAATATTTTAGTATTACTAAATTTTTAGTATTACTAAATTTTTAGTATTACTAAATATTTTAGTATTACTAAATATTTTAGTATTACTAAATATTTTAGTATTACTAAATATTTTAGTATTACTAAATATTTTAGTATTTTAAGTTTAGTGTTAAAAAGTAGTTTGGTCGGATGTTGAGATTCGACCATATATATGCTTTTCATGTCCAGAATTATCTTTAAACTAGCACACAACTACATGCGAAACTTCAAGCAGAGCTGCGGGTGGGGTCGGGGGGTGAACAGAAACAATAAAAACGAACTAAGACCGCCGAGCGGGGCGCGAGCGGGGCCGCCCGCCCGTTCCCGCTCACTCCCCGCTCGCGGCGAGCATGCAGCACACTTCGGTTTCAAATTTCATTGAATTCTGTATTTCTCCAATAAAATCGCTTCCACTTGTTAGGTATTGTCCGTACGTACCTATGTTACAATTACATATCATTACATTATATAATAATAATAATAATGTATTAAATATACTATTTACATTACACACCGGGACACCGCATACGGTCGGCGTCACATACACACTCGGCTCCCCGTTTCTTCTCAATATTTTTTTTGTCAAATTTTTACTTTAAAAACACCATTTATACGTAGCTATAGTAATAATAATATTATAATCACACTGTATAAGCGTAAAATATGACAATTCATATCGATCCAAAATTAGTAATAAAACTCACTATTCTTTCGCCATTGATTGATTACAGAATGGCGTTCGACTTGAAAGGGGCGAGGTTCGTTTTCAACCAATACAGTATATACCATTATTTTCTTATTTCGTAATAGAAATACCAGTAGTATTTCTAATATTAGGTTGTATTTCCTAATACTGGCAGTACTAGATACTAGATAGTAGGTACTATTAGAGCGCTTACAAGGGTAAAACAAATACTACCCGCTATAAAACAAAAACTCAAGTCTTCCAAGATGTTTCCGTTATAAAAAACCAGCTGTTCCCCGCGATAATTTCGGAGATCCCGCGGGAATTCCGGGTTACCATAAAGTCTATGTTACTCGGGGATAATGCAATAGTTAAATCGTCCTCTTTATTATATTAGTATAGATTAAAGAGTGTGTAAACAGTTTCGATTTTCAATGATAATTTTGTAGCTTTGCAATGTAATATAAAAAAAAAATGTATATATATATACAAAAAACCGCCAAAAGTGGCCATTTTTGGCACCTTTTTTAAATGTTTGATATCAAGCACAAACGCTGCAGAATTATCATGAAAAATCTGTTTCAAACTCTCTATTTATTTTTAACTGAAATATCTTGAAAGATATGATATATTTTATAGCGAATGGAGTTTGTTTCACCCCAACTAGTTAGGTAGGTACTAATAGCAGTAAGTGAATAAGTACTTCCAGTATCTACTACTAGTAAAAGATAGTTGACAAGCGGATGTTCCTTGTCGCTTTATCGATTCATGATCGCAAAATGGCGGAATCCTGTAACGGTTGAAAACGCACCGCGACACCTCGACGCAATCCTACACAACTGAATATAATTATGTATATGTCATAAGTATAGGGACACTATTAATGCTGGAAAATCAGCAAACGAAACCAACCACACAATTTTCAGTCTTATCACAGCGCAATAAGAATCAAAATCGCTAAGCGACTCCATCGACTAACTAATAGGTACAAGATCGTTACAAAACCAAGGGCGTTGATAAACAAAAAATCAAGGACAGAGACAGACAGAGAGAGTGCGAAAAAGAGAGAAATTATATTGAACAACCTACCTATTAAAAGCTAAACAATAAAAACTAATTTAACATACAAAGAGGTTTCTTCATGATTTCATTATTACAATAGACAAACACAATTGTTAATTATTGTTAAATATAATAAATATAATATCTCGTTATATTGTATTCAATTTCATTAAAAACATTGCAGTCGGTTCGTCGGTCGCGCGGGGTCGGGCCAAAGGTGAAAATCCTTCCTCAATTACTTAATTATTATTATTATATAAATAAATAATAACTAAAGGCCACCCCCTCAGAGTCGTTTTAATAATTACTTAAAATACTGTAATAATCATTATATAATTAATTAAAATTAAGTAATCATTAAAACGATTCTGAGTGCGGCCGTAAAAAAAAAACAACGAAACAACAACAAAATATGAAAAATAAAAACAAACTGCAAGGGAATTCAAGTCTTATCACAAATGCAGCAGACGTCATGATTGCGAAGCTGATACTTAATTAGCTCTAAATAGTTACTTTGAAGTTTAAAATCGACCCCGGACGAGCGGAAAGTTCACATTGTTACAATTAACAGTAGGTAGCAGTTACATTAATTTTAACTTTTTCAAAATCATATTCGATCGGTGTCTTTCGGTCATTTTTGGTTTTCATCAATCTCTAGGTACCTCAAGACTTTTCCGAAGGTGAAATCAGGACCACTCGTTATAAAAACAATCACATCTTAAAAAGAAATCGATGGGAATATACAATAATATATAAAATAGGTTACTTAAATACTAAATTTTGATAGCAATTCAGCACAGCATTACAACATAATATGTATAAAAAACTCGGTTTAACCAAGTTTAAACTTGAATCAAACTTATTATAGCTGTATTTAAAGACTTTTAGAACACGTCGTTTTATCCGTGTATTCAGGCAATGAAAAATTAATGTTTGGTACTGCTTGTCTACTTAACAACAGATGGCGCTCCGAGCGAAGCTCGGTCGCCCAGATGTTAGTACATAAGTACTGATGAGACATAGATTTTGCCAAAATTTTCTTTTTTCATATTAAACCCAAAAACTTGTTTAACGAAGTAATATCGTAGTATTATGAAATAAAGAGAAGATAACATTTGAAATCGGTGCGGATTTGTCGATTATTTTTAGAAAGAACGTAAAATTTTACAGACAAAATCGCAGGCAACCAATTTGTGTTATATTTTCGGCTTGATAGGAGTAAACAGCGTTTTTAAAGTGACAATCTACTCAATCAGTAGTTCCCAACAACTAATGGCAGACGAAACACATCGATCGAATACACAAGAACGGTCCGTTGACACAATATCTTCATAAAGGGCTGTTTCTAACCGTTCGTTCAATCGGTTACAACACTCGTGCTCATCGAAGAGCATCTTCAAGCAATTTCAATTTTTCGAAACGAAAAAAGTCTGGACACATCTTCTTTATACACAGCAATTCCTCCTTATCCCATCTCAAATAACACACACATATTATATACTTAAGCAATCTTTTCAATCTCTCTCAATTCTCAGTTGAAGGCAGATAATCACATGAAATGTTTTACTTCATGTGATTATATGTAGATGGACAATCGACCCGGTTCTTGAGTTTAAACCAGGCCTCTTAAACGCCCAGGCAACCCAAGCATCGGATTTAAACCGGCTTGATAGCCCATCTATACATGTGACGCCTAACGATTGTCCAGAATTTTTTTCATTGAATTAAAAACACTCAAGTCTCAATTGGAATTGAACATTTGATATCAATCGCTGAACACGAAGTTGAACCGTCAGAACACGCCTTAAATTTTTAGGTTCGGCGCACACCGACGGGGAAGTTTTAGGTGATGAATAGTAAATTAGAAATACACCTTAACATTTGGAGATTAAAGTTAAAATTTCAATGATAACGGTCGTAGCAATAAACGAAAAGTTGACTGATATTTTATCCTACGACCATTATAATTGGCTAACTATAATACCACTAGCTATTTCTTGCGGTTTAACCCGCGGTTACAATATAGCCTATAACACAAACAAATGATGGGCTTTCTATCGGTGAAAGAATTTTCAAAACCGGTTCGGTAAATCCAAATATTGCAACCTCACAAACTCACAAATTTTACGTCTTTATAACATTAGTAATAGGTAAAATATTAAGGTATTTATTTCGCTATGCATCACCTAAAACCTCTCGCCGCGCGGTCCCGCCAGTGGGCGCCGAGCCTTATATATCGAGTCAACCGACATGTAAAGCATAAAGCCGTATCTCAACATCCGACCAAACTACTTAAAGACCCAACTACTTTTTAACACTAAAATAGGTACTAAACATTTTAGTGTTAAAAAGTAGTTACTAAATATTTTGGTAATACTAAATATATTAGTAATACTAAATATTTTAGTAATACTAAATATTTTAGTAATACTAAATATTTTAGTATTTTAGTGTTAAAAAGTAGTTTGGACGGATGTTATGCTTTTCATGTTCAGATATAGGTATGCTAAAAAATAAAAATAAAAAACGACAAAATATCGCGGAGATGACTCAAGTGACAGACTTTTAGCTTATTTTTATTTATTTATTTATACATCTAGCAATAGTTTTTTGTCATAAATAAATGTGACGACTATCTACATAAGTCTGCAGCGGGGAGGGAGCCGGAGGGGTGGGGACGGTAGGAGAGGGGGTTGATCGATTTGCGGGTACTTCACAGATAGGGGTTTCACGGCGACCAACCTCCCATACAAACTTCGGAGGACCGATGACGACGACGAGAGTATTGAAAAAAAAAAAATCAACTGCGTTCAGACATTGGGCATGTTGACTAATTTTTATTTTTTAGTCCGTCTTGTAGATTATTAAAAAATGTTGGAAACGATTTTTTTCTTTTTTTACGTAATCGAAAAATAACGGCGATATATTGAGTTGAAATTTCGCGTGACGTCACTATTCTGACAGTTCGTATGGCGGTTTTAGCGGTTAGTGACGTCACGACCCCCTCACCTTAGACTTTAATGCGCTTTATCTCTGTATATTTTAATCAATTTGAAAAAGCGAAAAATACGTGTCGATTGTTTTTTTATTTTCTAACCGACGGACTAATTAGAATTTTGATTTTCAAAAGTAGTCCACATCCCCATTATTGCAAATCGATTGTATCAGGATAGTCTGCCAAATATATCAGTAAGCTGTAGTATACAAATTCGAAGTTGGAATCCCATATCCCAAGACAGTTAAGAGAATGTACACAAAAAGTTAAAAGACAAGACGACACAGTTCAAAGGTGTAGTGAATAAGGTCGAGTTTTGATTGTACTCACGATGTATGCACCGTGGGCTTGATGACGGGGTATAGAAATGAAAGTTCTATTTAGTAAAAAAATAATAGACACGTATTTTTTGCTTTTTCGGATTATTGAAAAAATTGGTACTAAGATAAAATGCATTTAAGGAGGCTCGTGACGTCATAATTAAGTACTGTACTTAGGTGTGACGACACGCGAAAATACGTGTCCAGTAATTATTTATTATTAATCTATAAGACGGCCTAAAACTTAAAATTTAATCATCAAGCTAATTTAGTTGGCAGATTTTCTCTGAGGGTAGGCGGGGGGGGGGGACGAGACTAGGGGAGGCGGGGGACAGGGGAGGAGCAGGCGGGGCGGCGTGGGCAAGGGTGGGGGGGGGCTCACTCCCCATCAATGGAATACTGGTGGTCAGACGGGCGCGGGCGCGGGCTGCGCGGGGGGCGCGGGCGCCTCGTCCGCGGGGGGCGCGTCCTCACCCCGCAGCGCGCGCTCCTCGGGCGCGCCGGGCTCGTCGGGCGGCGCGGGGGGCGGCGCGGGGCCGGGCGGGGCGGCGGGCTCGGCGGGCGCGGGGTGCGCGGCGGCGGGCGCGGGGGCGGGGTGCGCGGCGGGGGCGGGGGCGGGCGGGTACGCGGCGCGGTACGGGTGGTAGAGCAGCGGCGGCGGCAGCAGCGCGCGCGGCAAGCCGTAGCCGGGCGGCGGCAGCAGGTGCGCGGGCGGCGCGTGCGCGTGCGCGTGCGCGTGCGCCGGCGCGCCCGCCGCCAGCAGCGCGTCGCGCGCGCGCGTCTCCTTCTCGCGGTGGGCGCGCTCGCGCTCGCGCTCCCTCTCGCGCTCGCGCTGCTCCTTCTCGCGCTGCTCGCGCTCCCTCTCCCGCTCCCTGCGGTCGGGGGACGTGCAGTCGTTTGAAATACGTAACATCAAAAATGTTTACAAATATATTTAAATAGGCATTAATTTATTTTAGCTCTCCATAGCTATTGGGTTTTACCAATCAATAAATTAATTTTAAATGGGAGCAAAAAAAAATGGTCCTTCGAGCCGGATCGGTGTTGCATTTTGATAAAAATCTCGAAACCCAGCTCGAAAAGGATTCGGACGGTAGGGAAAGGGAAGACTGGTGTTATCGTGGATTGCCTTGGAGAAGGAGAATCCAGCAGTACATGTCCACCAGCTATGATGACAATGAACCTTATACAACAAGTGCGATGGTAATCACCTCTCCCTCTCCCGCTCGCGCTCCCTCTCCCGCTGCAGCGCCAGCTCCTTGTCGCGCTCGTCGTGCATCGCCTGGTGCGCCGCCTGCGCGTGCGCGTGCGCGTGGTGCGCGGGATGCGCCGGGTGCGCGGGGTGGGCGGGGTGCGCGGGGTGCGCGGGGTGCGCCAGCGACAGGTGCGGCGCGAGCGGCGGGTACATGGCGTAGGGCGGCAGCCAGCCCACGCCCACGCCCACGCTGCCGCGGAAAATGCGCTCCAGGTACATCTGCTCCTCGGCCGCTATCCTGCGAACGCGTGCGCAGCGCGCGCTTCCGATATTTGCGGCCAAAACATTGTGGGCGCGGGTAGTTCTGCGGTAACACGCGCACGTCACGATATTCCAATCTATCTAACCAAACTTGGTACGATTGTAGTCCATACTCCTGGGGCAGCTATATAACATAACGCTAAGACACTTAGGAGCTGAGCAGTGACAATAAATTTGAAGCAAGTCGGATGAAAATGCGCTTTCGAGCTCTTATCCTCGGCTGAACGGATTTGGATGAAATTTGGCATCCACGTTGTTAGGAGTACAGAGGACATAAAGTACTTTTTATCCCGGAATTCCCACGGGAACTCCGAAATTACCGCGGGGCAAGGCCCGTCTATACTTATTATTATAAAGAGGTAAAGTTTGTGAGTTTGTACGGTAAGGTAATCTATGGATCTACGAAACCGATTTTGAGAATTCTTTTAATAAAATGCTACAGTGCTCCAGAGTGTAATAGGGTACTTTTTATCCCGGAATTCCCGCGGGAACTCCGAAATCACCGCGAGTGAAACCGCAGTGGAACAGGTGGAGAACTATATTTTAACTGTGTTCAAAATATGTCATAATAATGGCTGCTCATGAAACTTTCAGTAGTATGTACCAACACTGCACGCACGTTCAGTTCTTTTTGTGCGATAAACAACAAACAAATAACTTTAACGTTTAGATTAGGCATTTGTGACCCAATCACGTAGGTATAAATAGTTCAACGGATTTTTTCAAAAAAATTCAAAATTCAAAAGCTCTTTATTACTTAGGATCGGTTACAATCACTTGTAATCGTCAGCAGGTTCTTAAAACTATAAATTACCGTCAGTTCGGAATACGTCCTCTGCTGAGAAGAACTGACAAGAAACTCAGCAGGGCTGTCTTTAAATGATCTTACTTATAAACTAGGAGAACAAAAAATTGTAATTGGATAGAGCAATTCATTCCCAAACGTCTGTATCATTTAAATAGTCTACTACACTATAATATGCTTTATCGCATAATCTGTGTTTAATAAGCGTCTTGAATTTATTAATTGACAAATTAATTACATCGTTTGGGAGTTTGTTGTAAAAGCGTATACATTGTCCTTTAAATGACTTAGAAATTTTATGGAGCCTAGTCTTAGGCACAACGAGTTTATCTTTATTTCTTAAGTTAAGATTATGTAGATCACTGTTTTTCTTAAAGTTGCCTAAATTTTTGTGAACATATAATAAATTCTCGTATATATACTGAGAATGTACAGTCATTATTTTAAACTCGCTGAATTTAGTTCTCAGTGAATCCCGAGGGCCCAACTTATAGATTGCGCGAATGGCTCGTTTCTGCAACACGAATACAGAATCGATATCCGCGGCACTACCCCACAGCAGTATGCCGTATGACATAATGCTGTGGAAATAACTAAAATAAACTAAACGCGCGGTATTAATATCAGTAAGTTGACGGATTTTCTTGACAGCATAAGCCGCCGAGCTTAATCTACCTGATAACTTTTTTATATGTGGGCCCCATTGTAATTTTGCATCTAATGTTATACCTAGAAAGACAGTTTCATCGACCATTTCCAAATCCTCATTATTAATCAGTAATCTGGTTTTTACTTGTTTAACATTTTTGGTCACAAATCTTATACATTTGGTTTTATCACGGTTTAGTAATAAGTTATTAGCATTAAACCAGTGTACTATTTTAGAGAGAGCATTGTTCACATCGTCTACAGCCGATTGCTGTCTATTAACCTTAAACACTAAAGATGTATCATCTGCAAACAATACTATCTCATGGTTGTCCCTCACTAGATAAGGTAAGTCATTTATATAAACAAGGAACAGGAATGGTCCTAATATAGATCCTTGGGGTACTCCCATTACCACGGCAGAACCATGTGATCGTTTTCCGTTGACATCAACCCTTTGGATCCTATCACTCAAGTACGAAGTAAGAAGATCCAAAGCTACACCTCGTATTCCGTAATAGTGTAGTTTCCTGACCAAAGTTATATGCTCAACACAATCAAAGGCCTTGGATAAATCACAAAACACTCCATAAGCATCACGTGACTCCTCCCAGGCCTCAAAAATATTTTCAATTAATTTAATTCCTGCATCAGTTGTAGAGCGACCACGAGTAAAACCGAACTGTTTATGATGCAGCAAGTCGTTTTTATTAAAGTATGCGAGTAGTTGGCTAAGTATAAGCTTTTCAAATATTTTACTAAATGTGGGTAGTACTGAAATTGGTCTAAAGTTAGTAGGGTCTGTTGTACTACCTGTTTTAAACAAAGGTGTTATTTTACTATATTTCATTTGGTCAGGAAACACACCACAGTCTATACATTTATTAAATATATCAACTAAATCTAGTGCAATAATATCAATTAATGAACTTATAATAGTAACAGAAATCCCCCACAGATCAGCTGTTTTTTTAAGATTTATTGTCTTAAACATCTTGAAGATATCATATACACTTACACTTTTGATGAAACTTAGCATTTTAGTTAACTACCTACATAGTTTATATCCAAACCCGCTGGCAAACATAGTACATAAAACACAGCTAGTTGCGACATGTAAGAATAAGAAACAACAGCAAACCGGTGAAGATTGTGGAAACCTCGATTTCAAGGACAAAGGATGGAGTTTCGTGCTCACCTGTACTGCAGAGCCGCACTGGAGTATAGGCTAGGGTGCGTGTAGGGCGAGTACGCGGCTGGGTCCAGCAGTGGGAAGGACGCGGCCGCCGGGTGGGACAGTCTGCGGCGCGAGACAATAACACTCATCGGTATTCATTCACCAGCCCGCATCACAACGAACGTATCAGAAAAAACGACACGGTCCTTCGAGCCGGATGTTTTATTCGTTTCAGTCAAAATAATAGTAACTTATTGAGTTTTGACGTTGAAACCGACCGAGTAGAGGTAGAGGGCCGACAGTGCACATAAATGTTCATGCTACTTTGTTTATTTGTTACGCTTTCACGCCTTAACGACTCAACCGATCATCGTGAAATTTTGCATACAAATCGGCAGGGTACAGAGGAGGAGATAAGATATATTTTATCCTGGAATTCCGTCGAGAACTCTGAAATTAACACGAGTGAAACCTCGGGGAACAGCTAGTCTAATAATAAAGTGATCCGTTACCGCGCGATTCATTTGCTCCAAACTCAGATCCCTTCAGGAACGCGGGCCATTGGCAGAACGCTGTGAGACACTCACCGTTCATCGGGCCTGTACGGCTGGAAGCCGCTGGTGGACAGGTGGTGCGCGTCGGGCCTCTTGGAGGGCTGCGCCGGCGCCGCCTTGCCGCCGCCCCCCGCGACGCCACCCCCCGCCGCGCCCGCGCCCGCCCCAGCGCCGCCCCCCGCCCCCGCCTCGCCGCCTGCACACTCGCACACTAAACACGCCGCGCCCCGCGGAGGCGCCTACAGCGGCAGGCGCCTCGGTGGTGCGTTGCTCGGACCAAATATTATGGTATAATATACAGTGAAACCTGGTTAAGTGAGACATCAAGGGACCTGCAATGTCGTTTCACTTATAGAGGTATTCCACTTACCCAGTGTCTCAGATATACAGGTATAAATAAATATCTGTCTCATTTACAGAGGGTTCCATTAATAGGGCACATTAAATTCGGCACAAACTTCTTCGCGTGTCTTCCCACTTTCATAAACGGATATTAACTTCAGTTTTTCACGTAATGATAACGATTGTAGCTTTCGTTTTGACATTTTTCAAATAAACATCTGTATGATAGTAAAGCGAAACTAAAACTGAAGGTAATTGAAGCTCAAAATTTAGTTACGTACTTGGAATTACGTGTGGAATTTGTGGGTAGAATAAGAATGAGTAAACAAAAAATGTTATCTATGATGATAAATCGAAAGAACAAATCCCAGATATAGAGGTTTACCTCGTCCCACTAACAGAGGTAATTCAGTGCCAAAGTGTTGGGACCTCAGCATGAGTTCCAGTTATGGAGGTTTCTCACTTATCCAGGTCCCACTTAACCAAGTTTCACTGTACATAAACATATAGTATAGTATATAGCACTATAGTATAATATAGTATAGTATTAGTATAGTATAATATAGGATAGTATAATATACAGTACCGCGACAATAATTGCAATGGAATTTCTGTTATTTGCAAATTCAAATAGAATATTTCGAGAGTTCAATGGTCATAAAAATGTCTCAACTATCGCATTAGTTTGCAGAGTTTAGACACACCTAATACTATAGTAGACTATATAGTACTATAGTATAGTATATAGTACTATAGCATTACTACTATAGAATAGTATAGTACCGCGACAATAATTGCAATGGAAGTTCTGCTATTTGCAAATAATAATAAGAAATTTTCGAGGGTCAAATGATCTGAATAAGAAAAAAAATTGTCCCAACTATAGCATTAGCAGAGTTAAGACGCAACTTGTTACGACATGACATGATCGGTTGGACGATCAAAGGAATAGACTGGGGCAAAGGTTGGTGTTGTCGTAATACACTGGTGAGAAACGTTTATAGTCTATGGATCTACAGAGTGAAAGCACTATATCAAACCAACAACAAGTTCCTTAGGATTCAGGAAACCACACCACCTAGTTTGAGTACAACAATCCCTTGTGCGGGAATCGAACCCGGAAGCCATTGCTTTTTCTCATCGAACGCTCAGACCAAATAAAAACTAAAGACGGAACGTCTCGAACAACGAAGCGAGTTGCGTATGCATGTGGTGCTTAGGAAAGTTTATGGATTTGCAAAGTTTACTTAGGAATTAGGATTTATGGTGTCTTTTTCTTGTAAGTGTGTGCGTGTTTCTGTGTACGCGCAGGACGATGGTGTCTTTTTCCTGGCTTCACTTGTTTGTTCTACGCGTTCCGTCTTTAGTTTTTATTTGGTCTGAGATCGAACACATCATTTTTTAGTTTGCACGAATGCTGTAATTTCCTGATTTTGCTTTACGCAATAATCAATATAATGAATATTGATATTTGATATGGTTAAAAATTTAGTTTTGGCATCGCTACTGCAGCATATTACAGTAAATATTGTAGGTACAAAAAGGTCTAAACAGTATGAAATCAATATACATTACTAGTTCGTTAAGAATCTTTATCTAATTAAAATAGTACACATATTAAGGCTTCTGCAATTGACTTTACATAGGGTGTCTCGTAAACACGTGCTATTTACTTAACAACCTGTATGTGGAGTATTTATTGGTGGGTAGATTTATAATTTCTAACGACACCTTTAAATGTTTACAAGATACGTACCTAATTAATATAATTTTGTGAAATCTTATTCGCTTAAAATTTAAATTACATTACAATCTTGGGTTTTTGCTCTGACAGATCGACAAGGATGTGTTTTAAACCAAAATACCACTCTGGTCAATCTTCACATTATTTCAAAGGAGAGAGACTTCTTAAAAGTAAACTAAGCCAAGTCAAGATAGCCAAGTTGACAATCTGCAATCGTTAACGCATAGAAAACTGAGCAACGAATCGTCACGTCACGCGTCACGTGATCAAGTTAAGCTGGACTTTTGATTGGCCAATGTTACGTGACCACGTGACATGACCATCCGTTCCTTATTTGGACATAGATAAGCAATAGTGTGTTAACCCACACTGGAAAAATTTTGAGTAAATCGTGTTTTAAAAGTAGGAGCGCCATTTTGTGTCAACATTTTTTATGTTCAATATTTAGTCACATATTCAAGCAATGTAATAATGTAAAAACACAATTAAAAAACGTTCCCTAACTCTCAATAAATCGTTCTGAATCAATAACTTCATTTGGTGGGTTAACATGTTATTGCTTATCTGCGTCCATTTTATCTATGCGTTAACGATTGTAGATTGTCAACCTGGCTAAGGGGGCTGTCAGCATTCGCCGTCGCTCAGGCGAATGCACAAAACCGAACAAGTGTTGTCGGATCTACAATTACAACTAAAATAATTATCGAATAATTAATTATGAAATTAAAAAAAAACTCGTAAACCAAACGAAATTGGGATTTTAAAAAAACAAAAAAAGGGAATCGGTAGCGGTCCGAATCACAGCGGGCCATTTTAAAAAAAGCGTGTAAAAAGGAGCAGTAACGAATGGGCTTATGGTCTAACAGTTCCTGTCCAATTATATTATCAACTTTAACTCAACGTCAAATCGGGAATAGCGGATGCATGTTTTTTTATGTACCACCATTCTTCAAAAGTCTAGACTTTTCTGTAAACGAAATAGAGTAGATGACGTGCTAACTTGTATAATATTTAAAACAGTATTTTATAATAGCTATATTGACCGCAATCAGATATTTTTGTTAATGATTTTCTCTTGAAAATAAACGGGCCTATCCATTATTCGCGGCTAGACGTTTTGGCGACATTCTGAATATAATTTTAAATGAAAAATATACAATATAATCAAAATCTCCTAATTTACATAACCCAACTAATTTATCGCGCACCTACCCAATTTTTTCGATACATTTACAGGAAAAGAATGGGCTCATGTAGTTACCCGAGAAAAGGTTTTAATTGACTTTCGATGGTAAAAACTTGAGATAGCGGCATTATTTCGCTGTGACTCGTCCCGCGTTCGCAAGTGACGGCTGGGGCAGCTGTATGAAGCGTCTACACTCACCGTCTTTGGCGTCGGGGCCAGCGTTTTTAGCGAGCGTCCTGAGCGCGGCCGCGAACGGCCCGCCCTTGTTGGGCGCCACCTCAGTGCGCTTCGCTATCTTGTTCGCGCTCACACCTGGGGACAAAGGAGATATGTCGTTTTTAAACGAATTCCAAGAAAATGAGGAGGTTATCAATTCGACCGTATTTATTAATTTTCTAAAATAAATACAATTTTAACAAAGAATTAAAACAGACTTCAAAACAAGCCAAGCCTGCTCGTGCAATGTGGTGGAAGCGGACTTTCTGTCTACCTATTACCTATTTGGCTTGGCACCGACTTCGAAACGATCAGTAGGTAGCACGGTTGTTTACGTGATAATTGTTAGTATTCGTTAAAGATAAAGTTTTTAGAGGCCTTTGTGGGCCTTGCTTCCTAAGTTCTTGTTTTATCGGAATCGATTTATGAACAAAGAATATGAGACTCATGATATTATATGACACAAAGCATGGGGAGTACTTAAATATCGGTGTAAAAACAGCCTACAAATTAATTTTAATAGCTACCGCTCTGAACACCGGTGTAATAACAGCCTTATTATAATTTCACCCTCACGTTGTGCTTCACCTACAACGACGTCATTACGGCAACGATTTGTTAAGGCGCATGGAGTCGTGAAACGATCATTTTTGAGGCCCTAAAGCTCATAAATTAGCCTACTGACGATTCCAGAATTAACATATATTAAAGATTGATATATGAACTTCAATCTGAGCATTTAAATAAATTGTAGTCTACAAAATACTATTCAAAAAAAAACATTGAAATGAAGCTGTTTTCAACTTGAAATACGCTACTGCTTCTAAACTACAAGTGATAATTTCACGATTCTTTCAGGAAAAGATTGCTAACTTGTTTAACTTAAAACTGAGCATTTATCGTTCCAAAATAATACATAGTTTTGACGAAATGTTTTTTATACCACATTCACTACAAATGGTCACGAGCGGGTCCGTGCGCGGGCGACGGGAGTCAGTCTGGCGCTGGCATTCAAACGGGTAGGCTGTGCGTCGCGCTGTCGCAATCCGCTTGGTTACGCCAAATTAATTTTGTGAGCAAAATAAGGTAGCGACATCAAAAATGCCACGAAAAAAAAAGCTGCAAAAAGTTGGGCAACTGGACTTCACTGAATTTTAATTATTGGTTCATTGTATTTTTTTGTAACAAAAGGCAATTTTATAAACACATTTTTGTTTTATTACTTTCTTTTACTAAATTAATCAATAAATTAATAAAAATAAAAATATACAGCTACAGCATTTTAGATATCGGAAAATATATAGCAATTTTCTATCTGCATACAAATCGAAGAATGCTGTAAGTAGTAAAACCTGTTTCCTTGTAACTTTAGTGAAAATATTTTAATTGCAACTAACATTAAGGTGGGTCTAAAGGTCTAGTTTTCATACAAACTGCCGTAGCTATATTAAAGGCATTCCGCCTGTTTTTATTTATTAGACTTCATTTAATAAAATACTACTACTTGTTACGATAACGCACAGCCCAAAATCTTTGCATATTATAGTGAAGAAATAACATAATTACAATCATTTCAAAATGAATTAAATTTCGGTCGAACCTTTGCTTGTGTGAGAGAACGAATACACTTATAAGTGTACGAAAATGGCGGCCCGGTCTATAAACAGCTGTAGTTAGGCTGTAGACTGACAAGTCCCCCGAATGCAGTAGTTTGTAGTGAATTCCAAAAGGATCACAAGGTGGCGCGGCGTTGTGCCGTGAGTTTTGACAATTTTGCCTACCAAGATAATTTAGAATTGTATTTGAAAATATACCTATTACTGATGTAGTAGGTACCTATTAGTAGCCGAAGCGAATACAAATAACTTGTGGAAAGTTGGAAAAGACGTTTTGGTTCTGCGTCACGTACGATGAGGTATAACGTAACTTACGGGTAATAGTACATTGTTATCCAAGGGGTGAAAGTAACTCATTTAGTGCCGAGACGGGGTTTGGCGCCCGAACGTAGCGAGGGCGCCAATAGTTCGAGGCACTAAATAAGTTACTTTCTCCCGAGGGTAACACTGTGCTTTTCATTACGAATGCAAGGAAAGTCAAAATAAAAATAGGAATTAGCTAAAGAAAAAATGAGTGAAGATCGGATAGTCGCTTGACACTATTTACCTACTACACCTATTTCTTTTTCTTTGGCCAGCTAGCTATTCAGCCAGTATTTTTTATTTACATTGCGGCGACCTAAAAAAAATATTTTCTTTAATTATTAAGTGTTAATTAAAGAAAATAAAAAAATATAAATAGGAATTAGCTTAAGAAAAAGTAAGTGAATTTTATTTTAATTAATACCTACTTAAACTTTACGTTATTTCAATTTTACATCGCGCTGGCTGTATAGAAAGTTGAAACATGGTTCAATAGAAATGTGAAAATAGTCCTGGTTTTTTTTTAATAATTTGATAGTTGTCAGTTGAAAGCGATTCTCCCTAGGGTTGAAAAGGGCTACTTTCAACCCGCTTCTCAGGCAACTTCAGACCTACTTTCCGAGCATGAGTAATGAAAAAGTATTTTATATTATTGTGTTGAATAAATTCTTGCTATCTCTTTCTTGTTTTCACGATGAGTAAAAGAGAGAGACCATATTTTCGAAAGGTTGTATCTCGGCCTGGGGTGATAAAATTCAGCGTTTATCTCCAAATTCTCCGATGCAATGAAAATAATATTTTTATTGTGTCTTATGTGACCACGTGATGCAACGTGTGTTCCGAGATATAGTCTCGGAACTACAAGTTACAGACCCATCGTGTTGGTACTCAAACGTCATGTTTTCGTGATATCTATGTGATCACGTGGTCAAATTTCCAATAACCTATATCTCGGAAACTACAAGTTACAGACCCATCGTGTTGGTACTCAAACTTCATGTTTTCGTGATATCTATGTGATCACGTGATCAAATCTTCGATAGCCTGTATCTCGGAAACTACAAGTTACAGACCCATCGTGTTGGTACTCAAACTTCATGTTTTCGTCATATCTATGTGATCACGTGGTCAAATTTTCGATAGCCTATATCTCGGAAACTACAAGTTACAAACCCATCGTGTTGGTACTCAAACTTCATGTTTTCGTCATATCTATGTGATCACGTGGTCAAATATTCGATAGGCTATATCTCGGAAACTACAAGTTACAGACCCATCGTGTTGGTACTCAAACTTCATGTTTTCGTGATATCTATGTGATCACGTGGTCAAATTTTCGATAGCCTGTATCTCGGAATCTACAAGTTACAGACCCATCGTGTTGGTACTCAAACTTCATGTTTTCGTCATATCTATGTGATCACGTGGTCAAATTTTCGATAGCCTATATCTCGGAAACTACAAGTTACAGACCCATCGTGTTGGTACTCAAACTTCATGTTTTCGTCATATCTATGTGATCACGTGGTCAAATATTCGATAGGCTATATCTCGGAAACTACAAGTTACAGACCCATCGTGTTGGTACTCAAACTTCATGTTTTCGTGATATCTATGTGATCACGTGGTCAAATTTTCGATAGCCTGTATCTCGGAATCTACAAGTTACAGACCCATCGTGTTGGTACTCAAACTTCATGTTTTCGTCATATCTATGTGATCACGTGGTCAAATTTTCGATAGCCTATATCTCGGAAACTACAAGTTACAGACCCATCGTGTTGGTACTCAAACTTCATGTTTTCGTCATATCTATGTGATCACGTGATCTAATGTTAGATAGCCTATATCTCGGAAAATACAAGTTACAGACCCGTCGTGTTGGTACTCGAACTTCATGTTTTCGTCATATCTATGTGATCACGTGGTCAAATATTCGATAGGCTATATCTCGGAAACTACAAGTTACAGACCCATCGTGTTGGTACTCAAACTTCATGTTTTCGTGATATCTATGTGATCACGAGATCAAATCTTCGATAGCCTGTATCTCGGAAACTACAAGTTACAGACCCATCGTGTTGGTACTCAAACTTCATGTTTTCGTCATATCTATGTGATCACGTGGTCAAAAAGTGGAATCGAAATCTAAGGTTTGAACACAAGATTTTCACGATTCATAGTTTACAAAAAAAGACGCACACCACCGAGACTCTTGTTGAGGTAGCCAAATTACGAATCCTAATCGTCTAGTATTAATCGATTTGCATGTGTGTGTGACTACGTTTCGGCCAGTTATTCGATATTTTCGTGTAGTTAAAGGATAATAATGCGCGTAAAGCCATATAAAAATTTTAAATTAAAGATGTATTAAACACTCATCTTCTCGCAGCCATCATCAAAATCTATTTTTTAACCTTGTGATTCTCTGTAAATTGAGAAAACTCTTTTATGGCGCCGTCCGCGGCCTCTATCGGATAAGAGCTGCATAATCTGGCGGAGCGCACCCTTAACTTAACAAAACTATGTACAAAAAAAATCACAATTCTGTCAGTTCTTGTTAAAAAGTTGCTTTATTTTCAATTTTATAAAAAAAATGTTTCTGGTGAAAAGTTGGTGTTTTGTTACTTACAGCAAATATGTTTTCTTACGGCGAAAATTTTGATTAGTCTACTACTTTTTTCTGGGACGATATAAATTAAAAATAAATTCGGTACCTAAAGGTACCAAATAGGTACACTAAATATGTGAAAAGAAAAAAATCAATTTGTGTATAGGTACTGAATTGTACTAAATAAGTACTAAATTGTAAAATAATAAATTAATTTAACTACCTATTTAACTACGAATTTGATATCATTAATCCTTTATAGTAAAATTACAATATAATAAAAATAAACATCAATAATTATTTACCTTCATTATTAAAGTATTAAAATAAAACATAAAAAATACGATATAAAAATATTTGCATGACTCAATGTAATATCAATTAAAATAATGATAGATTTGATGGAGTGCCGATAACTGTTCCACTGACCCTACGTACATTATCGCGCGATGTTTGGGTGCGGGTAGCGGGGGCGAGAAAATTAGGCCACGCCTCAACGCCCAAGGTCGTTGGCGACACCACGAGCCTTAAGCAGCATTGTTGCGGGAAAATAATATAAAATGTAAAAAAAGAAAAAAAACTGCCGACTCACAGAGGGCTGTTATCGACATCCGACACGCTTGCTCGGGAGGGGTTTTTTACGGAAAAAATAATCGAAATTAAATCCAGTGGCCCGTGACTAAATACATATTGAGGGTTCATTGTTCAATTTAGATACGATAGTACATTTCAAGCAAAGTTTCAAGACAGCTGAAAAAGTGTCTTCCCCACCACATATACAAATTTTTGTTTATAATTCATATCTATATTATGAACGCCGGCGGCCAAATATGTTCTGGATATTGCTCCATATAGGAATTTTTTATCCCGGCACATAGAGTTTCCGAGGGAGTTCCGAAGGAAAATCCGCGTAATAAAAAACAATCTACAATCATAACCGCAAACTAGTGTATTTTAACCGCAAATCAGTTTATTTTATTTTTTAATTTGAACAGGAAACCGCCGCTGGGCCATCGCGAAGGTAATATCGTTAGGGGTCGCTTATTGACAGCTGCCGAGGGCGGGGGTGCAATGTTACATTGTAGAGGTTTTGTTTTTTTTTTTATATTCCGACGTTAGGCACACATTGCTTGCGTCAGATATACCTACCTCATCGATACACGAGAAAACGGCCTAAAATGCACCAGCCCCCTTAGCCAAGTTGAAAAACTAAGTAATGAATCGAAAGTGACATCACTGCCCACTGGTCACTTAAAAATCACATCACAATGTTCAAATAAGTGTCTCCGTTATTTTAAGTAGGTGTCAGTTTCTCAGCCGTCGGATGGAGTCCGCCCACAGATCTTCGGCTGGCGGCGTCTGACCGTCGGTTGAGAAGCGAACCCTCAATACTTGTTATATATATGTTAGTTGTTGTATACGTATGCTGTAAATCTTGTGTTGTGTCAAATAAAGTTTATCAATTCAATTCATTTTAAAAAAAATACAGCCGAATGCATAGCCTCCTCCTTTTTGGAAGTCGGTTAAAAATCTAGTTTTGCGTCGACCACATGACCTAACGATACCGTTCCATAGTTTTCCACATGCGTTAACGATTGTAGAATGTCAATTTGGCTAGGGGGGCAGATAAAGACCCAGAAATACACCAGCCTCCTTAGCCAAGTTGACAATCCATAGGATTAGGAATCGAAGGAACGTATCGTTACGTCACGTATCTCTCGTAAAATTACATAAAATTTCGTGACCATCTGACACTTAGGTTCTATAACGGTAACGACCAAAGATTGACAATTTGGCTAAAGCCCTAGAAATTCTCCTATATAGCTCAGTAATTGGTGCATATATACTTGTCGGTGAAGGAAAACATCGTGAAAAACCATAGCATAGTACTAGTAGTAGGGCGCTCTCTAGGGCCCGGCTGCCTAGCTACCACCTTCAAGTTGAAAATCTGTAGCCGAGCACCTGACGGTGTGTTCCAGGACAATCACCCGAAAGCCAGTACCCATTCACAGCTAGGTAGAAACGATCTTCGACCACACCGTCACACAACACCAAGTGCCGAGCTGTAGTAAAACGGTCATCTCTGGATTACTAAACCGATTTTGATGATAGGGTGCTTCTTATCCCGGAATACCCGCGGGAACTCCGAAATTACCGCGGGCGGCACCGCGAGAGAACAGCTAGTAGGTAGTTAAAAAAAAAAAAAAAACGATGCGCCACTGCAACAGTTCCCCAGTATCATCAGTGGTTAGTGATGGATATTAAATTGACCTCCACCGGCGGTCAAGTGGCCGGGCGGGCGCGCCGAGGCCGCTCCGCTCGAAGGGTGACCGCCCCACTTGACCCCTTCAATTGATACGCAGTGCGCTAACGCATTGCATTCGTTACAGGCTATGTACTTCTATCCGCCTATCGTCTTTGAGAGAGGCACACCCGTTATTACACAAGACAGTACCGAAACCTTCCTTCCCTTCTTTATTACGTACACAAAATGGGATTGTGAGTTTGTTTGTTACGTTCTAACCGCATCAACAGATTCACCATGAATTTTGCCATACACGTTTTCAGGGACAGAAAATCTACATACATAACACATATCTACTTAGGTAATTTTTAATTCGAGATCGGACATCGCGTCAGAAATACCACTCATAATAGGTGTCTGGAAGTCCACAACTGCGCGATTTCTTAGACACATTCTGGCTCGCGCAACCACTCTGTGGAATCAGCTATCGCCGGTGGTTTTTACCGAACGGATACGACATGGGAACCTTAAAAAAACGAGCCTACTCCTTTCTTAAAGGTCGGCAACGCAGGTGCATGCCTTCTGGTGTTCCGGATGTCCATGGGCGGCGGTAATCACTTAAAATCCGGTGTCCCACCTGCGTGTTTGCCCCTTCACTACATCCTACTAATATTATAAATGTGAAAGTGTGGATGTTTCGATGTTTGTTACTCAATCACGCAAAAACGGCTGAACGGATTTGGATGACATTTGGCATGCACGTCTTCAGGGAAACAGAGAAGGACATAGGGTACTTTTTATCCCAGAATTCCCGCGGGAACTCCGAAATTACCGCGGATGAAACCGCGGGGCACAGCTAGTTGTATATAAAACAAAGTCACTTTCCGCTGTCTGCCGGTCCCTATGTATGCTTAGATATTTGAAACTACGCAACGGATTTTCATGCGGTTTTCACGTATAGATATAGCGATTCATGAGGAAGTTATATATGTATATTTTATCCTGGAATTCCCGCGGAAACTCAGAAATTACCGCGGCTGAAACCGCGAGGGACAGCTAGAATTCTATAAAAAAGGCACAGGGAACAATTAGCACTAGTTACGTATGCAAGTACAAAATAAACCCTTCTATTTTTGGCTTAGGACAAGGGAACTTGTATTGTACAGTCTACACTCTATGTTATATGGTACTTGAAGCGGCCAGACCCAGCTGACATGTGATAGTGTGATTCAATTGAACTCCATTGTAGATAGACTACAGCTGTTTGAACCCGATGACCCGACGTGAACGAACAGCATTCCAACACGCAGCCTCCACTTAGCAATGCTCTATACAACGTGTTAATGATTTAACTGAAAACTAGAAAGTAGTTTGCTCAGAATCAACTAGCGAATCGATCGCACTATGTTTTAATATAGGTTATATTTTTTTTTTTTACTAGCCCTTGTCTAAATTATTTATAATACAATATTTGGCGCGTACGCCGCCCGCAGCAAAAAAATTCGAACCGGTAGGTGCGGGCGTAGCGCTTGGAGTTTCTTAGATAGGTCACCTCCAAACTAATGTTGAATAACTTTATGTTGTATGTATCCATGTGTTGTGCCAAATAAAGTTCTTTCAATTCAATTCAACTTTTAAAGTATAAACTTTTTCGACACAAAATATATTTTAATCATATTATTATTGTTTATTTTTTAAATGGGGTGTATCAGGTTTTCAGTTAATTCATTAACACGTTGTATATTTAATCGTTATAAATAAACTGTATTATATACCTAACTTTGCTCTATAACCGATTGATTAATTCCCTTATTCATAACTAAGCTGTGCCCCGCGGTTTCACCCGCGTGAAAAGTTTTTATGTAACAACTTTTTTTCCCGACATCCGATTTCAATGAAACAAAGCCTATATGTAGCTCCAGGCTAAGCTTAATCTACCTGTGAAAACCGCATGACACTCCGTTCAGTAGATACAGAATCGCGGATTCTACTCTTTTATTATAGTATAAACAATGTTAGCTCGTTACCCAAGATAAAACACGGTTCTCTCTAGAAAACTAATTTCTTTCTTAAGGCAAACAAAATGGCTGCTGGATTACCTATCGTTGCAAGTAACGAACACGCGTGCACTCGGTGCTACTGTCTCCATACGACAACAACTTTTAACGTGTGACACGGCTGTATGGAGTTAATAGGGTACTTGCATGAAATTTATAATAAGAAATTGTGTCAATATTTCAAAAATAGAGCCTCAGAAAAGCGCTATCGTGAAAGATTTACTAAAAAAATTTCAATAGTTTCCAAAATATTCAACTTTTAATTTTGTGAAACGGAACGTTGCAATGAAACACCAATCACAGCCAAGCTTAACACATGACGTCACTTTTATTTTTTTAGGAAACATTTACCTCTTTCAGAGAAGGCAAAAGAAACTAAGTGCATACAGTCAACGCATATTTTTCATTTTCTGAAGTTTTATACTTTAAAATGCATCGGTAACATGCATTTCGATTCTTTACTGGAACTCTTGGAAGTAAATCGACACAGTTCAACCTTAATTTCGTTTTTGGATATTGAAGTTATCTGTCTATCAGTGTCACATGACCCTGTCAATATGACATTGACATTTCTATCACAGATTAATAAGGCGTAATTTTGAACAAGTGACGTCATTCCGCGTTTCGGCGGTAAAGTCTAAAGTAGGAACTTTGAAACGCTCTATTTCATTAATTTATGCATATATTTTTTTTTCTTTTTCTTGCTTTGTTTAAGTAGGCCATATATCTTTAAAATAGACTGAAAAAAAAAATTCATGCAAGTACCCTATTGCCTTTGCCTCTCTCGAAGCATGTAAATTTTCCATCGCCGTGCAATGCGTAATCTCCCGGCATGGGACCCGGAGCTAATTTAGCTCAGCTAACGCAGTTAACACCGATCGCCGCCCGGGTGCGCGCCGGTCGCGTACAATTGACCCGCGCCACACAACAACCATGGCCGCTGCGTTTATTACGACTCGACTGAGTCACTCACTGTTTGTGGAGGAGTCAGTTATAATAACAATAATGCTACTTAATATTTTACTTAAATCCATACATATTATAATATACCAGCTGTGCCCCGCGGTTTCACCCGCGGTAATTTCGGATTTCCCGCGGGAATTCCGGAATAAAAAGTACCCTATATTCTTCTCTGTACCCCTGACAACGTGCCTGCCAAATTTCATCCAAATCCGTTCAGCCGTTTATGCGTGATTGACTAACAAACATCCAAACATCCACACTTTCGCATTCATAATATTAAGTAGGATTAGGTTAAACTATGACAAAACAGTGTCTAAACCGTCGGAATAAGTCATAGTTTTATTCAAAGTTAGCGCTTCCACTTCTTTAATTCTGACTTCTATTGTGACAGACACAAAAATTCTGCCAATGTCAAATTATGGATCTGACATCGGCAGTTTTATAAATATGCCCAGTATCTTTTCTTTAACGCGCATAACAAAATAATACCATAACGGGTTTAAAAGAAGTATCTATTTATATAATTAAACTGTTACTTGCATGTCTGTCCGTGCACGTACCTCTCAATGTACGTAGAGTGTAGATATAAACGGACCTTTACAGGGAGACTAAGGAGTAACACTATGCGGGTTATGTAGGTAGTTTGTGACTCAGGTCACAGAATGTTCCTGAAGCATCCCTCATTCCTGTTTTTCATTATGCACAAGAAAAAAACTGAACAAGTGAACATCTATGCTAAGTACGAACCCTCACGATCGTAACTGCCGAGATGTTTTGAATTTTTACCTGAAACAAAAAAAAAAATACATATTAGGCGAAGAAAAAAAAAACAAACAAAATCAAATAAAGAACACAAATTATTACACGACCCAGGGTTGACACTCGTCGTCACGGCCGAGCGCACGGCAGTGGCGCGGGGCGCGCCAATTACGCGAGCAAACAGCGCGTGCTGCGAAGCCGAGAGCCGAGGGCGCCGACGATTACAGGGTTGGCGCAAATATAATTACAACGTGGCGTCCGGTCCCGGCGACCGGTCCGGTCCGGTACGGTCAATGGACGATTATTCGGCTACACTTTGTTGTTGTTATTGGCGGGAACGTGAAACCCTGGCCACAATTATAATACCTTTATACATATAGGCGGTGTGTCGATTTATATCCGTAAAAGTTTAAATATTACGATGTTTCGCTAAAGAGTATTTAGTAAATTTTATCCAGCAAACACGTTCATGCAATATTATCATTACGTACATCTATATAAAATAACTATGTTTGCAACCATACACTGAAAATATTGAAAAGGAAATAATAGAATAGAATAGAATAGAAAGTTTATTTGATTGTCCCCTACATTATTTATAATACAAAAAAAAAATATTCAGAACAGTGGCTATAAGGAATTCTACACGTATCACGTGAAAACTACTAAACGGAATAAGATCGTGCTTTCACAGTTGTATTTAGTGTACCTAACTTAAAATTTGTTTCATCATAATCGGTTCACGGAATTTTTGAATCAAAACAATAAACAACACAACGCGAGCGTAACCGCTGGCAACAGCTAGTTAAAAAATAAAATACGTATTACAATAATAATATAATATATGTAAATTAAGAAACAGCAGCTGAGCGCGACAGCCCTGCCGAGAGCACTGCTCAACGATAGGGTTGTCACCAAAGCGGCGAGCGGTAATTAATTCAGTCTGTAGCGCTAATTTCAGTGACGAGGAGTCAAACCCCGCCGCCCGACGCCGCGAGCCCCCCTGACCCCACCTACCGCCCTCCCCCACACCCGACCAAGTGCGCTAATAAAGAGAGCCGCAACCGACAAATTTAACAGTACCTACTGCAGGAAAGTTAGAAACATAATAATTATAATAGCTTTGCCCCGCGGTTTTACCCGCGTGTGTTTTGGAATTCCCGCAGGAACTCCAAACTTCTTTTATTCTTCTTCTCCTGACAGTAACAAACACAAAGAAAAAGAATTAAAAGAATTAACGAGATTGGTTTAGCCGTTCACGCGTGATGTCGTGACCAAGGGAAATAGGGATTCATTTATATAAGACTAGCTGTGCCCCGCGGTTTCACCCACGGGAATTCCGCGGGATATAAAGTACCACATGTCCTTCTCTGTACCCCTGACAACGTGCATGCCAAATTTCATCCAAATCCGTTCGGCCGTTTTTGCGTGATTGAGTAACAAACATCCAAACATCCACACTTTCACATTTATAATAATAAAAATATTATAAACGCGAAAGTTTGTAAGAATGTATGGATGGATGGATAGATGGATGTTTGTTACTCTTTCACGCAAAAAGTACTGGATGGATTTAAATGAAAATTTACAATAAAATAGCTTATACATCAGATTAACACACAGGGTACTTTTTATCCCGGAATTCCAGTATAACTATAGCCGTTCCCAGCGGTTTCGCTCGCATATATTGCAGAGTACGGGCAGGAATTTCGGGATAAAAAGTAGGTACCCTAAGTATGTCCTTTTCTTTACGTCTGACAACGTGTAGGCGAAATTTCATGATGATCGCTCGGGCAGTTAAGCCGTGAAAGCGTAACAAACAAACAAACTCGCATTCGCATTAATTATAATATTTGACGACCCGATTGGCGCAGTAGGTCACCATGCCTGCCCGCTAATCAAGGGGTTCCGGGTTCGATTCCCGGTGGGGGTGGACTTTGTGTGATGAACACAGGGTTCCATTTTCCAGTCTGGGGTGTGTTTATATATCTATAGTATAATATATAAGTAATTCTATGTAGTATATACCACGTTTGCTTGGTTTCCACGACACAAGCTTATAGCTTACTGTGGGATCAAGTAGATCTGTGTGTTGTGAAGTGAATTATTATTAGTTAGGATTACTTCAGCTGAAAATAAAAACCTATTTTAAAACGGTCATCGTATTATCTACTAAACTTTACAGCGCAGGCTGAACTGTACTGAAGGCACGTTTATTTAAGAAACCAACTCGTATTATTACTATTTTTAAAAACACACCACAACGAGTCGTTCACACACACACACACATAGTGAGTGAGGAGAAACCGCGCGGCGCATGTGGTATCAATCACAACAAACAGCTTGTGTGGTTTCAAAAGTCAAAACAGTCGCTTGGCGCGTGGTATTACAATATACTTTTTACTTTTAGAGATCCTTTTACTTTTTACCGCGACCGAAGTATCTCCAGTCTGTACAAAAAAAATGCGCGATTTACCCGGTTTTAATATACAACGTGTTAATGAATTAACTGAAAACTAGAAAGTAGTTTGCTCAGAATCGACTCGCTAGCGAATCGATCGCACTATGTTTTAATATAGGTTATATTTTTTCATTTTTACTAGCCCATGTCTAAAATATTTATAGTAGGTACAATATTTGGCGCGTACGCCGCCCGCAGCAAAAAAATTCAAACCGGTAGGCGCGGGCGTAGTGCTTAGAATTTCGTAGATAGGTCACCTCTAATCTAATGTAGAATAACTTTTCACGTATTAATATTTTCGACATAAAATATATTTTAATTATATTATTGTTTATTTTTTTAAATGGGGTGTACCAGGTTTTCAGTTAATTCATTAACATGTTGTAGAACGAAGTTTCTGCGCCTCGTAGTTTCCGGGATATAAGCTAATCTTTCCAAAAACCATTATTCACCAATAAGCGCGCACCTATGATGCCGTGACGGAGATTTCTTTCACGCTAGAAATCCTAGCCCTCATCCATACAGTGTGATAAAAAACTTCGTTCAAAATTTCCTTTCCCGTGCTCTTGACAACATGTCCTATCTATGCACGTGATGATCGCTTGAGTAGTAAAGGTGTTAAAAAGAGACAGTTACTTTTGCATTTATAATGTTACTAGCCGTTCCCGCGGTTTCATCCGCGTTATTTCGGAGTTCCCGCCGGAATTCCGGAACCTAAGTACCCTATGTACGCCTGACAACGTGCAAAATTTAAAGCACTTTTTCAGATTGTTGAAAGCAATTATTATCGATAGATTTTTACCAATTTACACAAAACCCTGACAAATTATATGCCTAAACCTTCCTCATGAGTTACTCTACTCTATCTATGAGTGAAATTGGCATGAAATTTCGATCAGTAGTTTTTTAATTTATCGCGAACAGACCGACAGACACCGCAGATGACTTTGTTTTATAATAGGTATAGTGAAGTGAGACAGTTTGTATACGTCACTGAACCATCCCACGTGTAATCCCGACTCGCGCCTGGCCGCATTTTTTATTACAGTTTGTTTAACGACACGTCTGCGGGAGTCGGCGACGTTAACACCGACATACCCACAATGTATGTATGCATGTATGAATATATGTATCTGTGGAGCAGTTTGGACTTTTTATCGCGGCGTATTTAACACGTCGTTCGAGGGTATTTAAATATAATGTGTTTCGTACAGCTTTGGGGGCGGTTGAAGCGGACAGAATGGGCATGATGACAAGGTATAAAAATCAAAATTATATTTAGTCCGTCAGTAAGATAGCGAAAAAATAATGGACACATATTTTTGCTTTTTCGAAATATTGTACAACGCATTAAAGTTTAGAATTGGGACGTCGCGACGTCGTAACTAAGTATTATAAAGTGTACCTACCTGGGTGTGACGCCACAAGGAATTTCTCGGAACACCCGCGGGATCTCCGAAACTATAGCACGGGTGAAACCGCGGGGAACAGCTAGTTCCAGATTAAAAAGTAACCCATGTCTTTCTCTGTACCTCTGACAGTGACGTGTGCACGTGCAAAATGTCGTGATGATCGGTTGAGCCGTTGAGGCGTGAAAGCGTGACAAACAAACTCACATTCGCATTTATTTATATAATAACTAGTTGTGCCCCGCGGTTTCGCCCGCGGTTTTCGGAGTTTCCGCGGGAATTCCGGGATAAAAAGTACCCTATGTCTTTCTCTGTGCATGCCAACGTGCAACCAAATTTCACTGACAACGTGCATGCCGAATTTCATCCAAATCCGTTAAGCCGTTTATGCGTGATTGAATAACAAACATCCAAACACCCACACTTTCACATTTGGACGCAGATAAGCAATAACATGTTAACCCACAAAATCAAGTTATTGATTCAGAACGATTTATTGAGAATTCGGGAACGTTTTTTTAATTATGTGTTTACCTTATTACATTGCATAAATATGTAACTAAATATTGAACATAAAAAATGTTGACACAAATGGCGCTACTAATTTTAAAACACGATTCACTCAAAATTTCTCCAATGTGGGTTGACACACTATTGCTTATCTATGTCCATTTATAAAATTAGTAGGATAGATAGTGAGGATTAAGGAAGTGTATTATGTCCCGGGACAACCCTATACCGTACCCGCTATGTTTATAACGGTAGCGCATAACTTTTCAACAGGCTATACGGAGCCCCGGGGGGACGGGGCGCGGGGCGTGCGCGGAGTAGAGGGGGGGCACAGGGTGCTCGCTCGGCGACGGGCGCCCCGACACAGGGCCCCAGGGGTGTGTTGCGCGGAGTTTGCGCACTGCGGCCGGCCACTGCGCCCTCGATGCTCCACAACTTACAAGCGAAAAGCGTTTTTAAGATAGGTAGTAGGTGCCGATTTATTCTTCTCTCACTCTACTAAATGGACATAGATAGGGTAAAACCAGGATAGTTGCCCTGGGGGTATAGTTGCCCCGATCGTAATTACTCTAGTTTCGCAGATGAATCGCATGCTATTTTATTTATCTATCAAAAGACTTTTCAACAACTATTAAGTGGACCGCGTCTCATGTCTCCGTGCGATTGCACGGGAACGCAAGGTGCGATCACAAAGATTTTTCGGGATAGATGCCTTGTTTCCCGGCGGGTCATCTATCCTAAACGTAATTTATATGGACTAGGCAACTATCCCATATATGGGATAGATGTCACAAAAAGTAGAGGTCCGTAGAAATCGCTAATACTCTGGAACATGTCTTTTACATTTAATAAATTTGTAGATAAAGAACCAAAGTACTTGCCAGTTTAAAAATTAAAATATTTTGATTTGTACTGGGAGATATAAAATGATTTCAAAAAGTGTGGCAACTATCCGGGTTTTACCCTAAGCAATAGTGTGTTAACCCACACTGGAGAAATTTTGAGTAAATCGTGTTTTAAAAGTGGTAGCGCCATTTGTGTCAACATTTTTTATGTTCAATATTTAGTTACATATTTAAGCAATGTAATAATAAAGTAAACACATAATTAAAAAACGTTCCCTAACTCTCGATAAATCCTTCTGGATCAATAACTTTATTTTGTGGGTTAACATGTTATTGCTTATCTGCGTCCAAATAATCTTAACTGATGCAGTAAATTCTAATGTGTTTGTTCGGTACTTCACCGGTCATCATGAACACCTTGTCGGGGGTACGGAAAAGGACATAAAGTACCTACCATCCAGCAAAAAACTATAATTGCCGAAAGATATAATTATCGACAGAACCTACATTTACGCGTACGAAATCAGGGCTAAAAGCTAAATTCTTGCTATTGTATTGAGTTCATTTGTTCGTTTCTCAACCGTTATCATGAAATTTTGCATCCACGTTGTTTGGGGCAAAGAGACGGACATTTTGACCCGGAATTCCCACGGGAATTCCGAAATTAACGCGGGTGAAACCGCGGGGAACGGTTACAACATGTCTATTTCTTCATATTATAGTCTGTGTTGTCTTTTATTCGATTAAATGTCAATCCCTCTCAATGCTTGCACCACACGCCCCGAGTGTAACGTCTGCAAATTTCCATTACGGCCCGACAGCGGCTCGCCACCCCAGAGCGGCCCGCCTTCGCACTCAACGAGCACCAAACAATAGACAACGCAGAACGGACAGAGTTCGCTAGTACCTACCTGCCTACCTGTGTCGAGTCGTCTCTGGGAGGAACACGAGCGGTTATATCCACAGAACAGATAGAAGTGACATCAACCCAGTTTAGTATGGAAACAAACGAAAACCGGTGTCGCGCACAAAAACATTCATTAACGTAACGAAATGTATTTGGTTAGGTTTTAATTTAATCGTTGTAGTGTTTGTGACTATTAAATGGATACAATACATTGTCTCATGTAAGTACCCGAATGAGGGTATACATAAATATCGTGTGGGTATATAAAGAACGTCAACACCAGCCGACCGGCAGTCTCTTGTTAGGCACGGAGCGAGGCGGACGTGCGCTGGCGCTCGGATCTGGGGGGTAGTAGTGAGTCAGTGATAAACCGATACCTGCTGCGTGAACACTACAGTTGTTGTTTACGAAATTCACAGTTTTGGGAATATTGTGGTAAATATATTCGGGATGCCAACAAAATAAGTTTTTAGTAACCGTGGCGTGCCTGCCGCCCCGCCCACGTGTCATCTCTAGTTATTTCTTTTCTCTGTGGTTATGCCGCTCTCGAGACATCGATACTTATACTAAAACCTAAAACACCAGTACCGTTGGCGTAGCGGCGAGGTAACCGATTACTACACCAGGTGTCGCGGGTTCAATGAACGCGTCAGGGATGTGATGAACACTGGTGTCTGGATATAGATTGGTATCTTTTTATTTATATCATCTTAACGGTCGCGGTGTCTACAGATTATGTTGAATAACCAGTCTCTGCAAATTATTTACAGCTACAGACTATTATTATAACATGTCATGTTGGAACATCTTCTAGTTAAGTCAAAAGTGGGTGATAGGCACCTCCATCCACTATCCCCCGTTTGGATCCATCGGGGGATGCATAGCCTACATTTCTGCTACCATTCACCTTTATTGAATCATAAAACGTGAGATAAGACCCTCAATAAAGAAAAACTAATTTAATATGTGAATATCTATTCAAAACTTAGTTTCGCAATATCAACAGTTGCTTCTACTCAATTCATATTCAAGATATACAATATACATATAACATTGTCCGTCATAGCTTGGAACGCAAACAGTCGAGCCACACTCGGAAAGTCGATCGCAGGAATACAGTAACAAGATTAGGCATTTGAGAACGAAGTGTCCATTCTGTTCAACCCACATTATATTATACTCTCGAGGGCGCGCCACTCTGTTACCAACTTCATTGGGATCAAGGCGATTACTGTACGTAATCGCACCCCTCGCCACTCCGGGGGCACTCGGTACAGCGATATCGAAACGGCGTACATTCGGCAACGGATATATGTTGACGGTCATTGAAATTGAATAATGAAATTGTAACAGGTCGATGTCTGTACATGGGAGATAAATAAGAAAAAATAAATTTAGGCGACTCTTATGAGTGATATAAAAGCTAAAAATACCGTTTTTAGAACTTTTGTCTGTCTGTCTGTCTGTATGTTTTTGTGCTACGCAAAAACTGCTGCACCAAATTGAATGCGGTTTTAATTTTTGTTTCGATTATTTCGAAATTCCATCTGGAACTCGAGATATTAAAAAAATGCCGGTCATCCTACTAATTATCATAAATGTGAAAGTGTGGATGTTTGTTACTCAATCAAGCAAAAACGGCTAAACGGATTTAGATGAAATTTGGCATACACATTGCGAGGGGTACAGAGACGCGGCTAAAACCGCTGCGAGCAGCTAGTACTACGTATCATACTATAGATAGGTATAAAACACGTCCATACCCTGTGTTCGTCACACAAAGTCCACCCCCGTCGGGAGTCGAACTCGGAACCTCTTGATTAAAGTAGGCATGGTGACGTATACTGCGCCAATCCGTTCCAATAAAGTTCAAAGACTGACAAGTGTTTACATATTGCCGGTGCTGTCTGTACAAGCGCGCCAACAAAACCCGAGTGTAAAACCACTCTCGCAAGACCTCACCCGCACCCCGCTCTGCCCACAAACCGGGGAGACAGGGGGCAAACGAGCCATCCGCACACGGCTCCGCTCAAACCGGACAAATCGCTGCCTACTAACGAGCGTACGTCTCGCGTCGCGTCGAATCAATTTCAATTCGCGCCCCGTCAACGCAACGTCGACCTTATACACCGTCGACATAGAGTGTGATTCAAATCGACGGCGGCGATCCCCTCGTGTGATTGCGTCGTCGCGGTTATTTGTTGGAGGTAATACGTGATTTGCGGGGTTGGTTTTTGCGGGCGCGCCCGGACTTGTCTTATTTCGTGGGTGTCAGGGGTCGTTTCGGCGCGTCGTCGTCAACTTTTAATTAAAGTCGCGATACTGACAGCCGCCGTGTTTGCGCAAGGCCTCTGTTAATTTGTCATTGTTTAATAGGGCGCTCTGTTTGTTGCCAGAGTCTTGCTTTAATTGTTCGTTCCTTTAACGATGCTTTAAATTAACAGTAGCTCTTTGCTATTCATTTATTATGTTGGCCCCTTTTCCATCTACATAATATCGTTATTGAACTTTAGAAGTACCGCATTCCTTAGTAATTTTATATTTCAGATATCCATATAACAGGTTATCAAAATATGTATAAATTTTGACTATCTCGGTACATACTTTGTAATATTTATATTATTTAAATTGTATCTGAGAAATAAATAAATTCAATTCAATTCTTAGCCAAGTTGACAGTTAATTTAAACTTTATCGCTATAAAAAACTAAGGAACTTATCGTCATGTCACGCGGTCACGACTAATTGTAGCCAATATTCTTGAAAAAAAAATATTTAAAATTTTGAATAAACTTAATAGGTAAAGCCACTGTATTAAGTACGTAGTACATAATAATATGATTTTTAACTCAACTGTTATACGTATAGTTTTACCTATAGGTAGGAAGTCGTAGACGGACAGACAGATAGAAGTCTACAACGAACAAAACAAACACCTTCAATCTGGGACACACGATCGACTGCGCCGCATTCACCGCGCAAATACGCAGTAGCGAGTAGTCACGTCGGTGCGGTGGTCCGCCACACCCCGGCCTTCCCACTGACGGGAACAAGTCACTGGGCAGCAGGGGGGGGGGGGGGGGGGGGGGGTTGGATTTTTATATTGCCCTCTCGGAGCGCAGCCGAGTCGCGGGATAAGAACATCCGCGCTATTTCATACCGCTCGCGCTATCCCGGCTCGAGGAGGACTATTGTGACCATGATTTTCATAAAAAAATATAGACAAAATTAAAATAACTAAAACAGATTTTTTTATTAATTATTCTGTTACGTTCGTAGAGAGTACGTTGTACGTACAAAACAAATATAACAACAAGTTTGGTATGGTGGACCTGTGGCTGTAGTCGCCTGAACATTTATTGTTAGTAGGTAAACGTTTTACTTGTTACGCGTGTACACACTGATACACGCACCCATATTTTTTCATTATTGGTAAATAACTCTTTGACATAAAAAAAATATAAACTTTATTTATGCATACATTTACTTTCAGGTACGTGTGTACTGTGTTAGTCTCTCAAAATTTCGACAGGAGCTCGATCGATCCCCATTTTATTGTTGTTGTTGTTGTTGTTCGATAAGGAGTTTCTGCGGGCATTCCGAAACTCACGCGGATATAACTGCAGACACAGCTAATTACAAATAAAAAAAGGAGTTTTTGCATCAAGTGAAATGAAAATGAAACAAGATTCATTGAAAAAACTTCATTATCTCTAACACAAATTCTGCTGCTTTCCGTGAATGTGATCATAAATAAACACAAAACAGTCCCGTTACTGGCGGATCTTGTGCGCACCCTACCGGCTACCCAGTTGAGAAGACATTCCATCTGTCGGGGCATCACCGCCGCCATTTCCCGGCGCTCTCGCTGGCTTTAGCGCGCGGCGCGGCGGCCACTCGACGCTTTATTGCCTACCGCCGCATTACGCGTTATACGAGTGTATTATATATGTGGCCGAGTGCGATACGCTTCAAATTGTACGTGATGATGCGGGTAGTTCACTTTGAGGTTTTCGAGGAGAACGTAGGTAACTATATCCTTATGCTTACAATCCTACTAATATATATCTATAGTATAATATATAAGTAATTCTATGTAGTATATACCACGTTTGCTTGGTTTCCACGACACAAGCTAATAATAGCTTACTGTGGGATCAAATCGATCTGTGTGTTGTGATGTGGATTATTATTATTATTATTACTAATGGTGGATGTTTGGATGTTTGTTACTCAATCACGCAAAAACGGCTGAACGGATTTGGATGAAATTTGACATGCACGTTGTCAGGGAAACAGAGAAGGACATGGGGTACTCTTATCCTGGAATTCCCGCGGGAACTCCGAAATTACCGCGGATGAAACCGCGTGGTACAGCTAGTCATTATTATAAATGCGAAAGTGAGTTTGTTTGTTTGTTACGCTTTCACGGCTAAGCGGCTCAACCGATCGCTACGAAATTTCGCATACACGTTGTCAAGGGTACAGAAAAGGATATAGGATACTTTTTATCACAAAATTCCTGAGGGAACTCGTGAAATCACCACCGGTGAAACAGCCAGTAGCGATAGAAACGCCTCTTTTGTGCCTAATGTAAATAATAATAAGATTTACTGTTAAGATCCCAATCGTCATTCAAAATTCAAAAGCTATTTATTACTTAGGATTGGTTACAATCACTCGTAATCGTCAGCAGGTTCTTAGAACTATAAATTACCGTCAGTTCGGAATACGTCCTCTGCTGAGAAGAACTGACAAGGAACTCAGCAGGGCTGTCTTTTAATGATCACACTTATGAACTAGGAGAACAAAAAATAGTAATTGGATAGAGCAATTCATTCCCAAACGTCTGTATCATTTAAATAGTCTACTAAACTATAATATGCTTTATCGCATAATCTGTGTTTAATAAGTGTCTTGAATTTATTAATTGACAAATTAATTACATCCAACCAAAAGACTAAAATTTCAGTGCCCAAGTCACACGTGTCACAGTCTCAAATTTCTATAGCGATAACGATTATAGACTATGAATTCGACTAAGAGGGCAGGTGTTGCGGGGTCGATTCCCGGCTGAGAACATTATTTTAAACAAAAACTGAGTATTAGTGTTCATGAAAATCGGCCCCGAGGGTTCTTCGAGCATCGCTACGTCGTCGAATATTGTGTCTGAACTCTGAAGTAAGTCGCAAGTTTGTCGCGAGCCTGCAGATGAAAGGCTGCAGGAAGAAGACGACAGCGAGCGAGCGTCACGTCATGAATAATTCAAGGCGGGAACAAAGCGAGCGGCCCGTGAATAGGCGGTAGCTCCAACAGGCATATTACTGACTAGCTGTCCCCCGCGGTTTCTCCCGCGGGAATACCGATATGAAAAAATACGCTATGTCCTTTTCTTTACCCCTGAAAATAAATTAAATGACAAAACTCTATGAGAACAAAAGACAAAATCGATAAAACTAAATTCATAATAGGCTATTTGGACATAGATAAGCAATAGTGTGTTAACCCACATTGGAGAAATTTTGAATAAATCGTATTTTAAAATCATATCGTCATTTTGTTTCAGCATTTTTTTATGTTTATATATTTTTTTGGTATTTAAACAATGTAATAAGGTAAACACATAATTAAAAAACGCTTTATAACTCTCAATAAAGCGTTTTGAATCAATAACTTAATATTGTGGGTTAACATGTTATTGCTTATCTGCGTCCATTTGACAATTTTTTTTCTTGATTCTATTCAGTCCGTCAGTCAGATAATAAAAAAAATAATAGACACACGTATATTTTGCTTTTTCAAATTAATGAAAATATACTTGGATAAAACGCATTAAGTTTGGGAGTGGACGCTCGAAATGTCGTATGCAGGTAAAAACTGCACCTGCAAGTGACGTCACGCGACATTTCGACTCAACGTATCTCTGTTATTTTTTGGTTACGTAAAAAAAGAAAAAATACGTGTCTAATATTTTTTATGAATCTACAAGACGGGTTAAAAATAAAAAAAATAGTCAAATATTCCTATTCCTTAAATACCCTTTTAATGAGCCCCATTTCGTAACCGCAAAATGGTTGCCGCACTCGACAGAAAGATTTCCGCAAATCGCACGGAATTCTGCGCCGTGATTCCGAGGAGAGGGGGGAGCGGAGCGCGTCGGTATATATATATAAATTACGTTCGGCGAACAGATAGCGCGGCGCGGTAATTGGCGGGCCGGCGGGGCGCGACAAATCTGACGGCCATTTCCGGCCGGATCGCGTTACACACCCCAGCCTCCCCACGGCGCCGCGTCGCTACCGTAACGGGGAGAGATTTTTCCGCTTAAGCGCGCGCGGTCCTAGACATGAGACGCGGCGGATTTAGTCAGTTTACAACGGGCAAGAGCACAAAATTAAATGTTACTATCACAAAAATTTAGTGGCGGCGCCTGGTATTCCAATCAATTTTACTTCGTCGATTGTAGTTTTGGTGTACAACTTCCCACAGAGCGTCCTATTAGGTTCAACTGTTAAGAGTTGCTGCCAAAAGTTCCAGTAAAGCATCGAAACACATCTCACCAGTGCATTTCGATGTCAATAGGTAACTTCAGAAAAAAGAACATTTATGAATTGGCTGTATGGACTAAGTTTCCTTTGCCTTCCTCGAAAGGGGTAAACTTTATAACAAAAAATCTACAATAATCCACGCGCACAGTCAATTTTGAAAATAGTAACACAATAATACGTAACCAAGTAACGTTTAATACATCAAGTTTGAACGTTCGTGTGTGACGTGTTGCTAATGCTTTGTGTGCGAAATAAGGCGAAAAAAAAAGGCAAAAAAGGTAATAAAAAACATCGCGTTCAAATCCCGCGTAATTTTACATAATATAATAAGGCGACACTTCCAGTTAGCTGACCCGTCCCTCCTATCCGCCCCCTAAGCCAAATTTTAAACTTTAAACGTTATCGCTATAGAAAATCGAGGTAAGTATACTATCACAATGTCAATTAATCACGAAATATTGGCTACGATAGTTCGTGAACACTTGACACTGCGACCGCAGCCTTTGTTGTCTGCGCTGGCGGGCCTCTGTCGGCGATCCCCGCTCGCGGTGCGACCGCACGCCGCGACCCGTGGTGCGTCCGAGTGCGCGCGCAACGCGGTGGGGTGACCACGCTGCGCTGCTGTCGACTGTACGCGGGACGCCGCTTTGTGTCACAGTTATATATATTACTGCGACTGCTATTATGTTTCGTACTGACAACTACATAGTTGTCATCTGGCGCAGTATTTAATTATATTTGGACGCAGATAAGCAATAACATGTTAACCCACAAAATTAAGTTACCTATTCAGAACGATTTATCGAGAGTTAGGGAACGTTTTTTAATTATGTGTTTACCTTATTACATTGTTTAAGTATGTTACTAAATATTGAACATAAAAAATGTTGACAGAAAATTACGCTATAACTTTAAAACACGATTTACTCAAAATTTCACCAGTGTGGGTTAACACACTGTTGCTTATCTATGTCCATTTATGAAATCTGATGCCGTTTTAAAAATGAATTTCACAATTCCCCCGCGGTTTCATTCGCGTAAATTTCGGAGATCCCGTAGGAACTCCGGGATAAAAAGTAACCTAAGTCACTCAGGAAAACTGTAGCTTCTTATTAGTAAAGTAATTTTTAAATTCGGTTAAGTAGTGTTTCCAATTTCCATTAAAAACAAACAAAAATAAAGTTTCTTTTCCCTTTATAATATGAAACCTATTCCGTGGTTTTTGCCGCTGATATTACTGTGTCCTATATCCTGTTCCAGACTATAAACTATAACTCTATGCCGAATTCAATCCAATTCCGTTCAGCTGATCTGGTGTAATTGAGTAACAAACACACATCCATCCATCCATTCATCCATCCAAATCCCTTTTATATTATTAGTACTATAGAAGTTTATCAATTATTTACTCAGTACTCAAAATGATTTACAAAGACTGTCAGCAATCATTCAATCAGGAATGTAATACGCCACACTGAATATTAAACAAAAAGTCAGACGGCGCCACATATAAAACTGTACTAGTTTATTAGTTAACCACCGAGACAACAGATGCATACGAATACACGTACATAATAAAACCACTTTTACGACGCACAAAATTACTGACGATTTAATTGCTTCCTCAATAAAACCACACCCCTATAAAAAAATTCGGCGTATAGTGCATACCGTAAACTTACTCAGTAGTGTTGGGCGACGTTATCTGTGTGCGATGCTTATAATTGTATCGATAGCCGCGCGGACATGTCACGCAGACAGGCGGGGCACTCGAGCGATGAACGACTCGAGGGGACAAGGGACAGCCCCCTTAGCCAAGTTGATAATAGTCGTTAACGCTATAGAAAACTAAGGAACGTATCGTCGTCACGTTGTCACAGTGAAATCGTGGCATTAAAGACCAATTTTTCGTGACCACGTGACATGGCCGGTTCCTTCATTTCCTATAGCATTAACGATAATGCGACAGAACATGCTGAGTCGGTGTCCATTTTGGTATCACACCAACTGGTTTACAATTTTTGAAAATCAAAATTCTAATTAATCCGTCAGTTAGAAAATAAAAAAACAACAGACACGTATTTTTCCTTTTTCAAATAAATTAAAATATAAAGAGATAAAGCGCATTAAAGTTTAGGGTGAGGGGGTCGTGACGTCACTAACCGCTAAAACCGCCATACAAACTGTCCGGATAGTGACGTCACGCGGAATTTCAACTCAATGTGTCGCCATTATATTTTGATTACGTAAAAAAAGAAAAAATACGTGTCCAATATTTTTTATTAATCTACAAGACACAATAAATAATACAATAATTACAAGACATATTACAAGACGGGCTAAAAAAAAATAGTCCATATGCCCTCAAGTCTGCGATTTATTTTTGCCCTTGTTAATGTTGTTGCATATTTTATTTTTAAGTAGGTAATGGTATGATGCCGAATAAAGATATTAATATGTCTGTGTCAACTTGGCTGAGGGGACTGGCGACCCCGCCGGGCGATCCGTCACCGGCCCGTCGGATCGGATCGGATCGGATCGGGGACATCTTCGTCCCGCCCCGCCCCGGCCGCGACCGGTGGCCCGCGGTCAATTAACTCATCACTCCACGCCACCTGAACCGGGTCGTTCGTTTGATGCGTGCGCGGAATTTATTTGTGTACACATTTTTGGATTCCAAGCAACGATGGAGTCGTTGACCCAAATGAAGGGGTTTGAGTAATAGAGAATTTTTTCCCTTGAATCTCTATTATTCAAACATTATGTCTAAACAATTATTTTCTTATTTAGGCTAAACCTTTAATTTTTTTTTCTTTTAAATATGAAAAATTAGGAGGGGTAATTCAACTTTGCAAAATCCATCAAACAATGACGTGAAAAACACTTGCATATTCTCTAACGCGCAACGTGGAACATATGTATGATATGTATTTGCAGGATTGAAAAAATATGATAGAAAATACAAACGTAGAATAAATATCAACAAGTAGGTAGGTTGGTTGTGATTAACAATTACCTGGATGCGGGAAGTAGGGCGCCCCGGCGCTCATCATAGGATGGGGCGCTCGATACTCCATCTCAATCACTCACGCACCACTACACTCGCACTACACACGTCATCTGCTTATCGATACGACACAACACTAAAAGTCCATATTATGCAACACCCACAAAGGTCATGCTCATGTCCTTTTTCTGTCACATGGTTTCGATTTTTAATTTTTTTTATATATGTATATATTTTTTTTAATTATACGCTTCTACAGCTGACGACTACGCCAGTCCACATCGCCCTTCAAACTGAAGGTAAGCATTTCAATTCAGCATTCTGAGAAAAGAATGTCCGTGTGGATTTAAAAAGAAAATTACGTTGTTCGAATTTTAAAAATTGTATCGCCCCTCTTTAGTGATGTGCATCACGAATCACGATCCGCGCGCATCGAGTGTGGCGCGGCCTACGTATCGATGCACGATGGCGGGATTCCATTGTGTGCACGTCGTCGGAACGTTTTATCGCGGTTTTGTGTTGTCACTCGGGTGATTTAGCTGCGGTGTCGACCGGCGAGTATTATACTTCAGTCGGGACGGGAGCACTTTATGCCCGGTCGGATCATAAATAATTAAGCCACGACGCCGCCGCTACCGCCCCGCCGCGCGCCGCCACCATGGGAATTTCGACGGGTGAATCAAATCGAGTTCGAGACTTGCATTACATTAATCGATTCGACTATTAACTCGACGGACTGGTTTACTACTTTATATGGGAAAATTAATGGCCCAGTCATGTTTACTGGCGAGTTTGATCGTAGACTGTTTTTTTTTTTTTTTTTTTTATAATAGAATATCAATTGCCGTGTTAATAAATTATGCAAATATTCTTTGTAGTTAAATGATTTGTATGATTTAGTTCAATTAAATCGAGTTTAAAAGCGATCGATCTGTGTGCATAATTAATTGGATACGGTGAATGTTGAGTTGAGTCGCCAGAAGGGGACCAAAACCACTCTACTTTGTCTCTGTATTATTAGTTTATTCAATGTTTAAATAATCCACAAATTTATGAAAAATGAAATGGATACTGTGTATTTTTGGAACAATGACACGTTTCACTAGACAAGACTCTAGCTTACTAAGCTAAAAATGAAGCCTGACTATCGGCCAGCTAGCTCTTTAAAAAGGCAGCGGTGCGCCACCTGTAACCATATCCTCGTTCCTTTTATAACTTTTTATTTTTAACATTTCCGTATTTTTTAGCGTAAAATTGAAATTCACATGGTGACTTGTTTTGTTTTTTTTTTTCATCATTATACCCAAAGACTTTTCCTATAAGCACCACATATCTTTATAGCTCCTCTTATTATTTATATAGCTATCTGAATATAAATATCCAATTTGTAATCTAAATATATAAAAGGCAAACCTGACTGACTCATCTATCAACGCACAGCCGAAACTGCCGAACGGATTTCGCTGAAATTTGGCATACAGATAGTTAAGAAAGGAATTTTGAAAATTCGCCACCTAAGGGAGTGAAAAAGGGGTTAAAATTTTGTATGGAAGTCTATCATTTTTAGAGTTAGAAGCCTGATATTTTGTTCTTAGGTTAACTATTAGAAATAAACAATTACGGGTCCAGGGGTTTTTGAAAACTCAACCCCTAAGGGGGTTAAAAACGGGTTGAAATGACCGAACTCCACGCGGACGAAGTCGCGGACAAAAGCTAGTTTACTATAAGCTTCAAGAGCTAGCCGGAGGTCACAAAGACCCCTCCCGACCCCCAACTGTCACCACTATGTGTCAGCTCACTGCCACCGTATCATGGCAACTTCGCGCGTCCCGTCCACGACGCGGCGGGCTAAATACCATAATTGGACATAGATAAGCAATAGTGTGTTAACCCACACTGGAGAAATTTTGAGTAAATCGTATTTTAAAAGTAGGAGCGCCATTTTGTGTCAACATTTTTTATGTTTAATATTTAGTTAGATATTTAAGCAATGTAATAAGGTAAACACACAATTAAAAAACGTTCCCTAACTCTCAATAAATCGTTCTGAATCAATAACTTAATTTTGTGGGTTAACATGTTATTGCTTATCTGTGTCCAATTAACTATACTCGTAGGTACAGTGGCGCAAACGCAACGGACATTTTTATTACCGCCATTCTCAGCGCCTCCACTGTCGGGTTTTAGCGGCGAGATTAAGCTTAACGATCGCATTTATCGAATTATAAGCCGTTAAGTTGAAGGAAGCGGCCGAGTTCTCCTCTTCTGAACAACTCTGTTATGAAGATTTATATTTTACGGGGGCGCCGTTCCGGTTCCGGTCTGTTTGTTTTTTTTTTAGAGATTTACTTTAGAGTGATCTCTAGTGATCTCAACGAGACTTGGGGACCGCTTTTTATTTCGACTTTGCTTGTGGTACTAATATTAACACCCCCTGCATTCATACCTATACTAATATTATAAAGAGGAAAGGTAAGGTTTGTATGTAAGTATGATTGTAACGAATTGGCTCAAAAAGTACAGGACCGATTCAAAAAACTCTTTCACCATTTGAATGCTACATTATCACTGATTAATATAGGCTATATTATAATCCGGAATTCCCGCGGAAACTCCGAAATTACCGCGGGTGAAATGCGCGGAACAGCTGTTTATTTTAATATAATAACACTAATCCACAAGTCACAACACACCGATCACAAACTAAACTTATATCGTGGAAACCAAGTAATTGGATTCCTTATGCTCATATCCTTACTACACACATCAAAAGTGTCTAGGGATCAAGTATTTTTATGCGGATTTCTTGAGATTGAGGTGTGGCTTTGTAATAAATTTATGATTTTATAAATTTATATGGATCCTTTTTGGTGCATTACATAATTTGAATCAGGAACTGTCAATCAAATTCGAGTAAAAGATGAAAATCAGCTGTCAATATTTTCCCTATAAAAACATACAATGCATTGAAGACATTATTAGTGCTACTGTTTCCCTACTACTGATTAAAACCAACGTTATTATGGAGCGGCGACGTCATTTAAGCAGGGAAGAAATGCTCAGAGCCGTGGGAATGATAGAAGCTGGTTCCCGGCAACGTACTGTGGCTTTAGCTCTGAATACAAGTCAGAGTGTTATCAGTCAACTTTGGACACGTTACCGAAGCACTGGTACCGTGGCTGAGCGCCATGGAGGACGGTATCGCTGCACCACACGGAGACAAGACCGATACATTCAAATCTTAACTCGAAGAGCTCCAACAATAACCGCCATGATGTTAGCCGTGAGGCTTCATCACTCTTCAGGGAACTTAATTAGCGACCAAACAGTCAGAAACCGCTTGCATGAAGTGAACCTTCATTCCCGAAGACCGCTACGGGTACCACCTATAGCAATGCACAATCGTAGGATTCGATATCAATGGGCTCTTGAACACAGAAATTGGGCAGAAGAACAATGGCGTTTCGTGTGCTTTTCTGATGAGTCTCGTTTTGGTATGAGACCGGATACAAGACGTATACGACACTGGAGAACCCCTGGACGCCAACAGCGATTAAAATCCTGCCAGGAAGTCCATCCTTATAGTGGTGGAACCATCATGGTATGGGCGGGTATTTGGATCGGCGGAAGAACTGAGTTGATTTGGATCAGCAGGGCAATTATGTAACTTATGTTGCTATCATATTTCAGTTTCAATCAGAAAAATAGCGATTTTGTGATCAATTAATCATGTTTACACAGCTTCAACTATTGAAGTGCGTTTATTTTGGTTGATTGCTAGATATTGTAGGTGTCAAAGCATGCATATTGTAATTACAACACCGTCTTGTTTTTGATTGCAACCGAAAAATGATTGAAACAAAAGTTACATAATGGCCCCTCAGAGGCAACCTCAACGCTCAAATTTATGCTGAGACGATTGTATCAGACGTCATCGTTCCTCTACAAGTGCAAATCGGTCCCTTATTTCAGTTAATGCATGATAATGCACGACCGCACACCGCAAGAGTTGTAAGACAGACTCTCGCCGCAGCTAACATCAATGTCCTGCCCTGGCCTGCTCAGTCGCCAGACTTGAACCCGATTGAGCATGCATGGGATATGCTACAGAGAAGAGCTCTGCCGAATATGGAGGGTATCCAGTCGCAAGAAGACCTTTTTTTGTTGTTGCAACGAACATGGGCGGCCATTCCACAGCGTGATTTGGATGAACTCATTTTGAGTATGCCAAACCGATGTTCTTGTGTTGTTAGTGTTCGCGGTAGAAACACGGATTATTAATTGTTTAAGTTACCTAATAAAATTTTAAAGAAAACTGTTATTTCAGTCTTTTTTTCGAACTTTAATGTTAGTGGTTCAAATGTCAAAAATCCCTTTATTAGGAAAATGGCAAATTTCTTTATTAATGCAAAGGTGACTTGGTTTATCGTTACTGTGACAAACGAAAACACTTTATTTGATGAATCCTTAAAGAAAATTTTAATTAATATCAATCAGGAGAAAAGTTATTGCAAAAATATATGTTGATCCCTAGACACTTTTGATGTGTGTATTATAAATGCGAAAGTGAGTAGAGTTTGATTATTTGTTTGTTTGTTACGCTTTCCCGCCTCAACGGCTGGACCGATCATCATGAAATTTTATATATACGTTGTCAGGGGTACAGAAAAGGATATAGGGTACTTTTTGTCCCGGAATTCCCGCGGGAACTCCAAAATTTATGCCGCTGGTGATTCCGCGGGCATCAGCTAGTTATAATAATATAAAGAAGAATACTTTGTGAGTTCTCTGAAGCTACAGTATCCCTGAGTCACAGGATACTTTCGGAGTAGATCCTGAGGGTTCAGACCCATCTGCATGTAGAGTTTAAGCGAGTACACACACTGTAACATTTCTGTTGGTCGAATAGAGCTAAGTCGCGTCTTACTGTGTGTTTCTCCCTTTACATTGTACAAAACACTCATGCAGCTTGACGGGCGGGCGGGGCGAGGCGCGGGCGGGCGGCGACAGAGGGCGGCAAGCTTTGTGAGTGTAGCCAGCACTTCAAACTGCACGAATGCACACACTATGGCGTTCATATTATTACGCGAGTGTTTTTTTATCCTATTATTTGGTAAGAAGCCGTGAGCCTGTGGAATAACGAGTTTTTTTGTGAATTCTCTTTTGTTTTTTTGTTATATAAAGCCCGCCGCTGATTGTGACTTTTTGTCGACGTGACTTTCTGTCACTTAGTCAAGTGCAATGAAAACTATACTGAGTGCGCTCATTATGGTAACATGATAATACGGTGACTCGTCGACAAAAAGTCACAATCAGCGGCGGGCTTAAATGGATAACTTTCAGTAAGTATCGAGTTAAGAAGAAATATAAGCGAGAAGTTCCCTATAAAATTCTCTAAACAGGCTGTCAGAGCACCACTAAGGCAATCTAGACGCCAGCGCAGCGGCCAGTCGGCGATGATAATGACTTTATTAGGAAACATTAAGCCTGAGTACAGACAGCATCAGGAAGTTGAATGTTCAAATCACAATAAAGGTACCTACGTGGAGATTACACGTTCTATGCGCCTATAAAATACTAACTTTTATGTCAAACTAGTTGTGCCCCGCGGTTTCACTCGCGTTAATTTCAGAGTCCCCGCGGGAATTCCGGGATAAAAAGTACCCTATGTGTTAATCTGATATAATGCTGTATTATTGTAAAGTTTCATTTAAATCCATCCAGTAGTTTTTGCGTGAAAGAGTAACAAACATCCATCCATATTCACAAACTTTCGCGTTTATAATATTGGTAGGACTAGTTGACTGTGCTGCGTCTGTGTTCCGTATTTAATGGCTTTATCTATGGACTTAGTGTAGACCTTTTTTATCCGTATATTTTTATAAGTTATAACAAAGCGTATTTGAAATGATGAGATATTAATAAAATATCAACATAATATAACACTATTATGTTTATTTTGAAACACCGTCAAACTCTCACACACTCACATTGAAAAAATTCACTGTTGCACTTTGAACGAAAAAAGTTGCAAATAGAAAATGTCGATCGATCGATCGAGTCGCAACTTTTGCGAGTCGAAACTTCAAAACATCGATGTATCACCGCGCGCGATGTTCACACATCACTAGCGCCCGAGCGCTTCCACGCGACGCGACGCGGCCCGGCAGCAACTAGGAACGTATACTGTAAGGTAAGTAAGTACACGAGCGCTCGCCGCGGCGACGCGACGCCGACTGAAGCGTGCACAGCCTTTATTCACAACTAGCGTAACATGTCGTGTTAAGATAACGCGCTACAAAAATGGGCATGTTGACTATTTTTTTATTTTTTAGTCCGTCTTGTAGATTATTAAAAAATATTGGACACGTATTTTTTCTTTTTTTACGTAATCGAAAAATAACGGCGATATATTGAGTTGAAATTTCGCGTGACGTCACTATTCTGACAGTTTGTATGGCGGTTTTAGCGGTTAGTGACGTCACGACCCCCTCACCCTAAACTTTAATGCGCTTTATCTCTGTATATTTTAATTTATTTAAAAAAACAAAAAAATACGTGTCTATTGTTTTTTTATTTTCTAACGACGACGGACTAATTAGAATTTTGATTTTTCAAAAGTAGTCCACATCCCCATTGTTTTTCCCTCGCACTCAAAGAAGTTTCACTTCAATAACGTTTACACATTTCTAATGGCATGCAGAATATTAATCCCTACTAATATTATAAATGCGAAAGTAACGCTGTCTGTCTGTCGGTCTGTCTGTCTGTCTGTTACGTATTCACGCCTAAACGGCTCAACCGATCATCATGAAATTTTGCATACACATTTTCAGGGGTACAGAGAAGGACATAGGGTACTTTTTGTCCCGGGATTCCCGCGGGAACTCCGAAATTAATGCGGTTGAAACCGCGGGGAACAGCTGGTTTCTAATATTTTGGCATCACGAGTGTTTGCGTTTTCGGGACACGCGTTACGGGCAAGGAATGTTGTTGGTCATTGTGAATAAGGCCGCAGGCTGCACAGCACAACACAAAAACGAGCCGCGAGCATGCGCGACGCGCGACAGCGCAAACTAAACGCGACCCGAATTCGACTCTAAACACAAGCGACCAGAGTCGATATTACCGTGTCAGCTCGCAAGGGACACCTGTACATGGCTTGTTTGCACTGGAGGGGTGTCGGGAGAGACGGGCAGGGGGGTGTCGGAAGTCGGTAGTGCAACGTCATTTCCACTCTTTCCACATTACTTCCCTTGTAAAAATGCGATTAGGGCCCGGGCACGCGTCGCGCCGTGACGCGGGCGCGTTACGATGACGCAACGGCGACGCTTGCATCGCATCGACAGGATAAGGCGCGTTCACATATGCTTACAAAACACTACAAATAGGGACATAATTATGTTCAAGATTTTTTTTTCTATCGAGCGAAAGGTTACAAATCGTATTATTCGGTAGAAGCGTTTGGGTCAAGATTCAAGACCGCATCTAATATACGTACATTAAGGAGCTGCCTGAAGGACTGGTTGATGCCCGAAGCGGATATTTGAACTGTAGTTTTGAAAAAGTAATAAATAACAGAAAGCACGCGGAGACATGGGTACTCCGCGCGACGTGCATCTATCTCCGATTTAAAATGGGGATGTGGACTACTTTTGAAAATCAAAATTCTAATTAGTCCGTCAGTTAGATATTAAAAAAACAATAGACACGTATTTTTTGCTTTTTCAAATAAATTAAAATACACAGAGATAAAGCGCATTAAAGTTTAGGGTGAGGGGGTCGTGACGTCGCTAACCGCTAAAACCGCCATACAAACTGTCCGTCAAGTGACGTCACGCGAAATTTCAACTCAATGTATCGCCGTTATTTTTTGATTACGTAAAAAAAGAAAAAAATACGTGTCCAATATTTTTTATTAATCTACAAGACGGACTAAAAACAAATTAGTCAACATGCCCATTGTCGGAACCGAAGTCGGAACCGGAGGTATGATATCTATCGGACGTCCGTTCTTATCGTCTTATCGGAGTTCGGAGTCGGAGTCGAAGCTCCGTCACATCCTTAGTCCAAACGCGGCTTTACTCCACGATATAATATATAAATAGCGCGGTGGGGTGTATCGACATGTGCCCGCCGCCCGTCGCCGCCCGCCGTGCCGTGCCACTGTATACTATATCCGTATTTGTTATCGCCGCATAAATCATTAGCGTTCAGCATCGACGCACTAAAACCAGCCCCCCTAGCCAAGTTGACAATCTACTAGACTTGTGTAAGTAATCAAAGTCAAAATCATTTATTCGAATTTGGCCCATAATGTGGCTCTTTTTGACATCAATAATGTTACATTTATTATGACAGCACCCATAAAATATCCACCCATCACAGCTTCCTAGTGCTATGGCTGAAGAAGGCTGTCTTAGCGTAATGTTATACAGGCTTTAACCTGCCCAGCGGAGCTAGGATGCGCAACATGATATGTTTATCGAACGAAAGATAAAATTGTCGACACGACAAATATTTGTGGGCGTCCAAGCAAAAAAGTGCAGTAGTGGGGTATTGAGTTAAGACTAGATTCGGTTAAACATTTTTTACCACTGGTAGACAAAACGATATATTATGTCGACGAGAATCGATAAAATGGCTCGATAAAATTTTATCATGTTGCGCATCCTAGCTGCACTGGAGTATGGACTACAATCGTATCATGTTTGGTTAAAATCTCTTAAGTAGTTTTTGACCCATGCGTGCACATACAGACAGACAGACAGACAGACAAAAAATTTACTGATTGCATTTTTGGCATCAGTATCGATCACCATTCATCCTCCAATATTAATTTTGAATATATATTCAATGTACAGAATTGACCTCTCTACAGTTTTATTATAAGTATAGAATAGATAACTCAACTTGTAATCAATTATGTGACCCGCTACTAATACGGTACAGACTACAGATACATTAGGAGTTAAAATACGAGTAATACTACTCGGGTGACGTCACTCCACGAGGTGATGCGACATCAACTATTACGCAAGAGAAACAATCATCACAATATCACACTGGAATATCTCAGACTGTTGACGATTTTGAAGGCTATGACCGATACACTAGGTTCATTTTTCTTTGGAACGCGTCGAGTGAAGATCCATTTATATTTACAGCCATCGAGCGTGCCAGACACGTTCCGTCGCAGACAAAATATTCTCCAACACAGCGCGTATTACCATATTCAAATCTATCGCAACATGGCCGTGCAGACGCGGACAGACACGGTCAGTATTCGCGGAGAGAATATTCTGTTTCCCCTTTCATTTATGTACGTGTCTGTGGCTACATATCGAGCGGGGTGAATAGAGCATCGGAACCGTGCAGACAGACGTCTTTTGTAAATAAACGGTGTATGTTGGTGTTTTCCCACATTTTTTTCTTGGCACGTGTCTGGCGCGGAACGTGTCTGGCACGCTCAGTGGTCTGTAAATATAAATAGACCCTAATGTTTGAGTGATAGTAATGTTTGAGTGATAAGTAATGTTCGCGAGTGATATCACTCAACCGGAAAAGTAATGCCTTATCACATCACACTGCAGGGTGATCTCTACAATTTATACGTACTTTCGTTAACGCATAGAAAACTACGGAACGAGTCGTAATATCCCGTGATCACGTGTAAAATCCACCAATTAAAACTTTAGATTTGCGTGACTAAGCTACGTGACCTAACCACTCCGATCCTTAGTTTTGTATGCGGTAACGATTTTAGAATGTCAATTTGGCTAGGAGGGCTGGGTACTTATTCACTACGACCAACAACATTGCTCGCCCATAACGCGCGCCCCAAAAATACAATAGGGATGTTGACGAATTCTAATAAATCCGGTTTGCAGATTAATAAAAAATATTGGACACGTATTTTTGCTTTTTCAAATTAATGAAAATATACATATACATAGATATAATGCATTTAAGTTTAGGGTGGGGGCTCGTGACGTCATTAACCGCTATTAGCCCCCATTGAAACTGCACCGGATAGTGACGTCACGCGAAATTTCAACTTTGAATGACCACTACAAACTAAAACTTTCCTACAACGTCCACTTTCCTAAAACGTCCACTTTCCTAAAACGTCCATTTTCCTAAAGCGTCCACTTTTCTAAGACGTCCACTTTCCTAAAATGACAACTTTGCTAAAATGACCACTTTCCTAAAATGGCCTCTTTTAGGCGTGTTATCGTAACGCTACGTGTTATGGTCATAGTGAATAAGGGCCCAGAGCCAGACGGACGAAGTAATCGACGACGCGTCGAAACTTTTTTGGTGTCGAACAGAAACGTGGTTGGCTCTCGTTAGCTCATTTTATTAGTAGCGAGACGCGACCGGCGGCCGGCGGGCAAGTTTGTTCAATCATAATAAAACAACTAGAGACGAGTTCAAAAAAATTGTGAAGTATATTTTGATTAAAAAACAAGTAGCCGTTCCCGCGGTTTCACCCGCGTAAGTTTCGGAGATCCCGCGGGTATTCCGAGATAAAAGTACTTATTACTACCCTATATGTCTGTTCGCGATAAACTCAAAAACTACTGAACCGATTCTCATGCGGTTTTCACCATTAGATAGAGTGATTCATAAGGAAAGTTGGAAAATTATATAGTTTTTTTATTATAGTTTTTTAACATTCCCAGATAGTTGATAAGCTTATAATGTGTATGTGTATTATGTATGTATGTTGTGACACTTTTATTGTGTAGATTGGGTTTTTTGCCTTTAATAAAAACTTATTGTTATTATTCTATTTTCTTTTCTTTTTTCTCTCTTGCATAAACTGGATGAAATATAACGATGTCAGGGGTACAGAAAAGGACATATAGGGTACTTTTTATCCCTGCATTCCCGCGGGAACTCCAAAATTACCGAACGCGGGTGAAACCGCGGGGGACAGCTAGTATATTATATAAATAATAATTCCATAAAAATAATAACCCACTCCGTTGCGTTGTACAAACACAAAGAGAACAGTCGACAATAGCTAGTGTGACACGAGCGAGCGTGGAGGGAAGCGCGGTGTATTTATAATTCACGAGTCGGGAGGTCGGCGGGCCGCGGAGCCGCGAGCGCACAGGGCGGTCAGCGGCGACCCGCGGCATCGACTATCGATAGAGTGTCGCACGACCGCAGATCCAGCGACAACTCGACGCTTAGACGCCACGACAGGCTGCGGCCTATTAGGCTAGTTTCCTGGGTATACAAATCAAAATTCTATTTAGTCCGTCAGTTAGATAATAAAAAAATAAAAGACACGTATTTTTTGATTTTTTAATGGAAATATGCATAGGTAAAGCGCATTAAAGTTTAGGGTGGGGGACTCGTGACGTCACAGCTCGCTATAACGTGCGAACAAACTGTAGCGAGGCGTGACGTCATGTGAAATTTCGACTTGATATATCTCCGTTATTTTTTGGTTACATAAAAAAAAATACGTGTCCAATATTTTTTAATAATCTACAAAACGGACTAAATAAAAAAAATTAGGAAACTAGCCTAATCGCACACTTGGCGTCAGAGTCGCAGCTAGGGGAGTCGGAGCGCGCTCGTTCGTTCGCGGTGAAGTCGCGGCGACAAGACGCAGAGGTGTCGCTTGCGTCGACGACAAGTCGTTGCCACAAGATACAAAGACATGTCGCTTAGTGCGCGCAGGCACTGAACTAAAATATTAACTAGAGAAACTGTATGGGCAGAGCGGGCGCGCCACGTTGCTCTAAACTTTACCAACTTTTTTACTCTTTTCACAGTTTTCACAATTTTTTGACACAGTGTAAAATATACATAAAATAACGAGCGTTCGACATGCATGAATGTTAACGTTGTAACGATGACATAAAATAAACCTGTATTACATAATAATTATATTATTTCCAGTGAAAGTCCCGTTAAAATCGGTCCAGTCGTTTCAGAGATTAGCCGAAATAAACAGTCAGACAGACAAAAAATGAAAAAAAAAAAAATGTTTTTATGTAAGTAGGTACCGTATATACTTTCATATGCATTTAGTAAAAAGCTGTTAATTTGGAATTACAAACAGACACTTCAATTTTATTTATATGTATAGATGTATAGATTTTGTTTTTGATATGGGTCATCGTTTAACGTTTAACGTATAACAACGTCAATATCTACACGAAGATCGCAAATAAACAAAAAATAAAACGTCAAAAAAATAAAACGTCAAAACGAAATTAATCGACATCGATATATCGATAGTAGACACGCGCGACAGCACTAGCAGCTCGCTAGAGTGGGCAAAGTCGCACGTCCGATACACATCGACACAGCTACGTATATGTACATGGAGATAGGTAGGTGGGCCGGGTGCTCGCGATGTGTATAAAGGCTCATACATAAATACAAACATATCACGAGGGCTGGGGGCCTATTCCACTCACGCAAAACACTTTAAAACCGCACTTACAAAAAACTACCAAAGAATCCCTACTAATATTATACATGCGAGAGTAACTCAACTGTCTATCTGTTACGCTTTTACGCCTTGGCGGCGGCGGTAGCGGCAAAAACAAATGGTAGACAACATAAGAAGTCGGCCACAGCTACCAGCGGCGCGAGCTGTGGCCGACTTCTTATGTTGTCTATCATTTGTTTTTGCCGCTACCGCCGCCGCCACCGCCGCCGCCCTTAACGGCTCAACCGATAACCATCTGCATACACGTTGTCAGGAGTACAGAAAAGGACATAGGGTACATTTTGTGCCGGAAGTTTTTTAGTACCCGATTGGCGCAGAGGTCACCATGCCTACTCGCTAATCAAGGGGTTCCGGGTTCGATTCCCGGTGGGGGTGGACTTTGTGTGATGAACACAGGGTTCCATTTTCCAGTCTGGGTGTGTTTATATATCTATAGTACCTATAATATATAAGTAATTCTATGTAGTATATACCACGTTTGCTTGGTTTCCACGACACAAGCTAATAATAGCTTACTGTGGGATCAAGTAGATCTGTGTGTTGTGATGTGGATTATTATTATTATTATAGTAGCGGTGTCCCGCGGTTTCACCCAGGTAATTTCAGAGTTTCCGGGAACGGCGGGAGCGGGAACTCCGAACATACCGCTGGGGAACCGCGGGGCAATGCTAGTATTAGTATAATATCGAGTTGAAAGTGCCCCTCCGCCGCGCCGCTCGCCCCGCCATCGAAGAGGAGACGAGGTGCATCGGTTCGCTTGTATGGAGTGTCGCGGGTTTTCTAGGAGGGAGCCTCGCCGAGGCGGGAGTGATGCGGTTTGCGGGAGCGGAATTGGCCCTCTGGGTCGGACGCGCTCGGCGCATGCGTCGCGGGGCGCGCACAGAGCGCGGAAAGTGATAGAGTCGACCAACATTGAAATTTGACGACGTAAACACGTAATGCAAATGAAACGTTATGTGAAAAGTAAGTGAACATTTGTACATGTGTATTGTATTTCCTGTTGCAATAAATAAATAAACTTCGCATTTCTACTTTTATGCGCAGAAAACCAATAGTAATGTTTAATAAAATTTATTCACTTACCTGTTATTAATAAACACACAATTTTTTTCCAGATTATATTGTAGTGTCGAATCAAAGCTTACCTGCAACAAAAGATATTCGAAAATAAGTAAATCGTAACTGCAAATAAAGCATCATATCAAAATCAATCAAAACCAGTTAAGCTCATTTTCAACAAAAAAAAATTTCATATTATAATGAGCGAACGGATGTCTTTTCTGATGTGATGGTGAAAAATTATAACAATTTTCTCGTCGGAACGAACCTCAAAAAATACTTATATGACGTTACTTTTAGCATAGCAGTTCATTTTTCGAATCGAGTGAAACAAAATCGACGATAAAATAATATTGTCCTGTCTACGAGAACTGTAGCTCTACGTCGCCGACACAGCACAAAGTGTCGGGAGTCGAGTGTCTGCGGTTCGCGCCGCCGCGGCTACAGAGGAGCACCCACTCGCAGCTCGCTACTAATTAGCAGAGCCCGAGCCACTGAGCGGCGCGCGTGGCCGTGAGGGGAGCGGGGAGCGGGGCGACTGGGCTCCGAGTACCCACTGTCGTTAGTACAGTTAGCATCAGAAATCTTACTAATATTATAATAGGGATGTTGACAACTTTTGAAAATCAAAATTCTAATTAGTCCGTCAGGTAGAAAATAAAAAAACAATAGACACGTATTTTTTGCTTTTTCAAATAAATTAAAATATACAGATATAAAGTGCATTAAAGTTTAGGGTGAGTGGGTCGTGACGTCACTAACCGCTAAACCGCCAGACAAACTGTCAGAATAGTGACGTCACGCGAAATTTCAACTCAATATATCGCCATTATATTTTGATTACGTAAAAAAAAAGGAAAAAATTTACTGTCCAATATTTTTTAATAATCTACAAGACGGACTAAAAAAAAAAATTAGTCAACATGTCCATTAAAGTGTGGAGGTTTGGATGTTTACTACTCAATCACGCAAAAACGGCTGAACGGATTTGGATGAAATTTGGCATGCAAGTTGTCAGGGGTACAGAGAAGAACATAGGGTACCTTTTATCCCGGAATTCCCGCGAGAACTCCGAAATTACCGCGGGTGAAACCGCGGGGCACAGCTAATGTGTTCATAAATTCTGATATTCGTTGATCTTATTGCAGGCTACACTAATATTAAAAACAGGAAAGATTTGTATTTTTGGTTTTTTGTTAAGATTTAAGCAGTTTTTGAAAAACTCTTTCACCATTAGAATGCTGCCATTATTTCTGAGTAATATAGGCTATATTGTTACCCAGAATTACCGCGGGAACTCCAAAATTACCTCTGGTAAAACCGCGGGGAACAGCTAGTAGTAATAAAGTCCAAAGACTGACGCAAGTGAGCGACGGTATAAAAATAAAACTATGTACTAAAGATATAAGTAACGATGTTGCACAAACAGAAGAATGCTTTTATGCCTCTTTTGTTAATAACAACACATAAATTACTTGATCTGAATTTTAGTTAAGAGTAAAAGTTTATTTGGTACCAACATAAATAATGATCATGTACAATAATACGAAAATGGCTGATTGATGAAAGTTTTTACTCAGTTGGCGAATTCTTCATGAATAGTAAATATTACATAAATAAGATTTGAATAATTGGAAATAATCTAGATTTTGACGCAGTTGGAATAGGTATAATGATTTCTTAATGATGTCTTATTTAGTTTCTTTAATTTTTATTTTTTATTTTCTTTAATGACATTTTGACATACATGGTTTTATTAAATTTTTTAATTTGACAATTTTTATAATCAATCTGGCATATGTGACTTTTGTAATGATCGAAATAACTTAGACAGTAGGTATATAAATTAATAAAAATTGATAATATGACATTTGCACGCCGAGCAACGGCAGAATATGATGTACCTGACATAATATACCACCTTTACATGTACCATATTTTGGCAAATAAACGAATTGAATTGAATTTAATAAATAAAGCCCGTACGGGACTAAAACTAGCTTCGCTTCGTCAGCTATAAGAAACCATAATAAGTAATATATTCTATGATCATTGTAGTTCTTGCGGGAATTCCGAATCTCGCGCGAGTGAAACCGCGGAGCACAGCTAGTACATAACTAGATTTTGGATGAAGAAAAATTTTTGTTCCACAATTATATATTTTATTTGCAACAAAGTAAAATCCCAATAACAAGATACAGATGTTCGTAGCATCGAAAAGGTTACGTAACCCGTAAACCGGCTACGGGGCGCTACGTCGCTACGCGGCCACGGCGTGGCCAGGCTGTAGCAATTTCTCAGCCGCTAACCGCTCGCGATCGGGTCAATTGATTTTATACCTACTCGGTTTATTGCCTAGAGAGTCTCTCTTCACAAACCTTTTACTTTATTTTTTCACTAGCTGTTCCCCGCGGTTTCACCCGCGTTAATTTCGGAGATCCCGCGGCAATTCCAGGACAAAAAGTACCCTATGTCCTTCTCTGTACCCCCGACAACGTATATGCAAAATTTCACGATGATCGGTTGAGCCGTCTAGGCGTGAAAGCGTAACAGACAGACAGACAGAGTTACTTTCCCATTAAGGGCCTATAGGAGGCTAGAACTGCCCCACCTCTCACTTTTGAACCTGTATATCAATAAAAGTATTCAATCAATAATATTGAAAAAAATATATAGTAAAGTTAAGGATATACACTAAGTCCTATGTGATGTTAAAACACGATTACTAAAAATTTTCTCGATAGAAAAAAATCACAAACTTCCCTCTGATTTATACAAATAAACCGCAGAAGTCAATGAATCATTTATCCACACTAATTAAACTTTGTATAGAAACTCAACATAATACAATACGTGTACTATGTGATCTCAATTGAAAATTATGTTTTTTTGTTTTTTGTTAGAAATTAAATTCTGATATATTGCGAGTTCACCGCGTTCACCGCTTGAATTCAGTCGCGCTCCGGCATTCGAAAGGGGAACCCGCGTCGCTTGTCGTCTCTTACACCGACTTATAACCTAGAAATTAAAAGTGCAGTGAAATGGGAAATAATCGGAACAAGAAAAAAAAAAGACGGAATTGGAGAATAGAAACCGCTAAAAACATGAATAAAATATTAAAGTAAGTACCTATCTACGTATATATATATAATATAAGTTATAAAATGTTTGTTTGCACCTACCTACTTTGTGTCTGATTATGGTTTGTTGACATGAAATATGATTAAAAAAATGAAATAGGTAATGTACCTATTTATAGTAGTGTGATGAGCAAATAAGTAAAGTAGGTAGGACTGTTACGTAATCGTATTGTTCCCAACTAACTACAATACATTGTTCATTTTAAAAAATAGACAAATATTGCTCGAAACTGACTGTAATAAAGAAAATGTACCTGAAGTGGACCTGTGCCCGTGAGTATCATCTAGCTAAGTAAATAAATACACAAATGTTTTCAGAAATAGAGTAACCACAGGTTCTTAGGTACTTACCTAGGTGCTAGGTAAGTAGGACCTACCTAGTAACTAGGAACCTAAAAACCTACTAGGTAGGTATATAGTATGTCTAAAGTGAAATGTAATCATCTTGTTTGTTGAATATGTAACTCCATACACCTACCATCTCTAAATATTAGGGTAATCATCCCAGTAAGTTGCCACGGTCACATTATTTTAGTAGTATGAACAAAAGAGAAGTAATAGCCTATTTTGTTACAGAATGCAAATACCAACGGAAGCCATGGTTGCCAGTAGTTCCAAAAATGCAAACGAACCTGATTTTACAACGTTACAAACTGTAGAATTGTGAGATTATCTGTCTAAAATTTTATAACATATTCATACATATATTCATAACCTTGTACAAAACCTGCTCTTAAGTGTAATAAATACTTTTCCGAAAACCGCATCAAAATCGGTTCAGTCAAAAGCAAGATTATCATGGAAAAACATAAATACAGTCATACAAGTCAAACAGAGAACCTCCTAAAAACTGTACTTTTCTGAAAACTGCATCAAAATCAGTTCAGGCAGATGCATGATAAATTGATAATCGCGGACAAACATACATACATACGGTTCAAACTCATAACCTTGTACAAAACCTGCTCTTAAGTGTAATAAATACTTTTCCGAAAACCGCATCAAAATCGGTTCAGTCAAAAGCAAGATTATCATGGAAAAACATAAATACAGTCATACAAACTGTACTTTTCTGAAAACTGCATCAAAATCAGTTCAGGCAGATGCATGATAATCGCAGACAAACATACATACATACGGTTCAAACTCATAACCTTGTACAAAACCTGCTCTTAAGTGTAATAAATACTTTTCCGAAAACCGCATCAAAATCGGTTCAGTCAAAAGCAAGATTATCATGGAAAAACATAAATACAGTCATACAAACTGTACTTTTCTGAAAACTGCATCAAAATCAGTTCAGGCAGATGCATGATAATCGCGGACAAACATACATACATACGGTTCAAACTCATAACCTTGTACAAAACCTGCTCTTAAGTGTAATAAATACTTTTCCGAAAACCGCATCAAAATCGGTTCAGTCAAAAGCAAGATTATCATGGAAAAACATAAATACAGTCATACAAGTCAAACAGAGAACCTCCTTTTTTGAAGTCGGTTAAATAAAGAACAACTGGTTACCTTATTGTTTAAAAGCAATCTTCCGGGCTAGGTATTTTACATTTTTTATTGATTTAAAAATACAGTCATTTTACTGTTACTTACTATGATTGTTACAATAAACAAATTGTATGAATAAATTTTTCTAGTAAATTTACATAGTTTTATTTAATATTGTGATGATATTGTGTGATAAAAGAACAATGGCAAAATTTCTATAGGAGCTGGACTTGACTTTTATTTTTCATGTCCTAAAATAAACTATAGTTAGATTGATTTGTTTTTATGTTGTAAATACCATCCCGTTTAAAAATCATATCTAAATAGCCACAATTTTTTAAAATAACATCGTAAAATCCACAATACATTTGAGGTTAGAATCAACAACTACCTTTTACCCGACCGAAAAGTGTAGTTAGCATAGAAATAATGTAGTCACAAGTGGTAGTGATCAGTCCGTAAAAATGCCTAGGTCAATACGACAAAGGAAATTCAAAATAGAACAGCAAGTCAAGCGATTAAAATGCGTGATTGCCGGGTGTCATGTCAATTGCCAATCAAATCAAAATGACAATCACTGGCGCGGTTCGATGACCACAGATTTAGTAATTTGTCAAAGACAAATGACGTTCCGATGTACGCAATTGAACAAAATGCTTATACTTACTATGAACCTACATAATTTTTTTTTATGACAAGAATGCACACACAGTTGTTGATTTAATGCCTACATAACTATCTAGTAAAACTATTCAGAAAAACGTGAATAATTATAGTCTTTGAATACTAAGTCACGTCATACGCGAAATGAATCGTCAATAGATGCGTTCTGAAACCACATACATGATGTCGTAGAAGTTACAAAAACACAAATAAATTGATATCTTTTTTTTGTGGCTACTTATAGAGATATTTTTTGTGTTTTCTTAAATCTTAAAAAATAAGGATTTTTTTCATATATATATCATATATGGACACCATTGTTTCGTATCGAGTCCGATTTGGCCATCCTTCTTTGTGCCTGGGCTCCGGGTCTATAATGGTAGAGCTTGTCTAATCTCCCGCTATCGCTTGCACCGCAGTTTATTGTAGTACGAGGAAAATCTGTTAGATGTCGTTCTAAGCATTATAATTAGTAATAGTAATACTTTTTAAAAGATGGCGCTTTTATAACTCAAATGTCGTAATTACACAGAGGTGAGTCAGGTAGGGTGGGACGAAAGAAAGCTCGCGCGCCCAAGGTCATTGGCGTGGGGTAGCCTCTTAAATTTATAATATTAGTAGGTAGTAGGAATTCGGTTTACCTTAAAATACGTACGTACGTAGTAGTAGTATTACTAAGACCTTTAATTTAAAAAGAAATCGATTCACATTATATTTAAAATAGGGAACAATTTGTTCACAGTACAAAATCTTTTGGTGGTTAAGAACAGCTTGAGAGTTTTTCCACCGAAAAGAATATTCATTAGGTTGAAAACGATAGAAATTATAGTGCTCGGACATTACCAACCGCACAATATAACAATACGTATTCAGGGTGAAAGTAAAGCAATTTGCCTCGCGGTAATGAGTCTTTCCCTCGTTTGCTACGGAACGAGCCTCGCTTCGCAAAGTTCACGGTTAAGCTCTTTATACAGTCAGAAGTAGAATTATGTGAGCACCTCTGACAGTTGTCGAATCTTATTGCAATGGTAATGCAGTTCAAAGAGTGACAAAAGCACAGAGAAAAAAAAAATAACTAGAGATGACATCACATGGGCGGGGCAGGCGCGCCGCGGTTACCAAGCGAGTTAGAGCAAATGCTCTAACTTTCCAAAAAACTTCTTTTGCTGCCATCCCGAGTACATATATTTACCACAATATACCCAAAACTGTAACTTTGCAAACAGTGACTAAGTAAAAACGTACATAACCAGCAAGCGTTTAATACATTTCTTTACATTAGTGAATGTCTTAGTGCGTGATGAATAGTTTTGTGTGCGAAAATCACTCGGCGACGCTGGTTTTCATCTGAGTTGAGTTTTGTAAAGGTGATGTCAGCCTGGTAAGCCGTAGTATTATAGTATATAGTTATTGTTGCTTACACTATTTAAGTCTTGGTGAAAGTTGTATTATCTTATGTAAATAAAGAACCTTATAAAAAAAAAAAACTGGTTTTCATCTGTTTTCATACTAAACTAAGTTGATATCTCTTCTATATGTTATTTTCTGTTCTGTGGGCAATACAGATCAGAGAGTGACAAAGTGTTAGCATATAGTTGATGCTGGCTGTACACAACATTGTGTAGAGATGCGAGTGGATAGAGAGGCAACGCGCGGTACACCCCCCCCCCCCTCCCCCACTACGCCCCTCCCCTCCCCCTGGACGCGCCGAGGCGGCCGCATTAGCGTCGCGCACGCGCACTCCGCCGGACGTGTTCACGTTGTCGCACGGCACGACATTTCTACATTCCCCAATTTAAAAAGAATACTGTTCGAAAACCTATCAACAAGATGAGGGATTATTTGACACGATTTTTGGCATTTCAAAACTGTTGTAACTAACGGAAAATACGAATGTGAGTTACGCTTTCACGCCTCAAATACTCAACCGATGATCATGAAATTTTACGCGTTTATATACGCGTTTTCAGGAGTACAGAGAAGGACAAATTAACAGCATAAAAATTAACGAGGTCGAAACTGCAGGGAAAAGTTAGTTGATTGAATTTATGTGTGTGTATTCATATCACACAATAACATCCTTACGGCTAAACTATTTTGGATAAAACTTAGCAAAAGAGCTAGCGTATTATTTTTGTGTTCTTTCAATATACGGCCTAGTATTTTACATTTCTCCCTGATCCCATCATCAAATCCTCACTTCTTTACAATTCCACCTCCAAAGTATAACCTATCAAACAAAAAATGAATTTCCCAAATCGGTCCGGCCGTCTTCGAGTAACCGCGTAACAAAGATAAAAAAAAAACTTTTTTTGGAAGTAGGTTAAAAATCGTGCCTCGAATGTGAATGGAAACGTGTTCTCTGAGCTACCCGCAGGGTTAAGCGCTCGTAAAGAGGGGGGCAGAGTACTGTAATAACGTCTTGATACCACCATCCGATCCGATCCCACCGACGCCTCAACGCCAAGCTAATATAGACCTTAATCAAAAAGGAATAACGACGCAAAATGTATACAGCCTCGCCCACGCACGATGTGATCCGACAACCGCAACAAATGCTACACAAAAACATACCGCAACACCAATGTGTTAGAACACAAAACGCATTGCACAGCAACCTTTGGCAGTATTTCAACATTTCACATGACACGTACATTTAGCGCGAGGGTGTCGCCGGCTGGTCGTTCAGCTTCAGACAGGGGTAATTAGGTTCACTCGGCGAAACTAGTTTTTATTGCTGATTGGAATAAGGGTGTGATTTGTTTGCGCCGCGGTCGTTTTATTTGGCGTAAAAAGGCGATGGCTTTTAGAAGGAATTAGCGAGTCGCCTCGAGAGCGTTGCGACCTTTCTGGTACTTTTTTTTTATATCGACAATAAATATTCAACGAGTGTACGAGATCATAAAAGGGAAAAAACAAAATCAAACAACTAAAAATACAAAATAATCTTTAAATTGGATATTTTCCGGGGTGTGAAAAATGAAAATCTAATTAATGAATTCGGAAAAAAATAATAGACACGTGTTTTATGCTTTTTCAAATTAATTAAAAAAAAAACATAGATAAAGCGCATCAAAGTCTAGGGTGGGAGGCTAGTTATGTCATTCTTTGGTATGACATAACTAGTCGCTCATACCAACTGGCAACTGCACTGGGTTGCGATGTCACGTGAAATTTCAACTCGATGTATCGCCGTTATTTTTTGATTACGTAAAAAAGAAAAAAAATACGTGTCCAATATTTTTTATTAATCTACAAGACGGACAAGAAAAAAATTATTCAAGTAGCCAATTGTACAGGTCGTAGCTTATTTCGTTTATTTATATCTATAAGTACAAATAAATAAAATTGAAGTGTCTGTTTGTAATTTCAAATTAAGAGCTTTTTACAAAATACATAGGAAAGCATATACGGGCTCACATCAAAAAATCGATTTTTAAAATTTTTCTCTGTCTGTCTGTTTGTTCCGGCTAATCTCTGAAACGGCGGGACCGATTTTGACGGGACTTTCACTCGCAGATAGCTAATATTATAAGGAGTAACTTAGGCTACTTTTATTTTAGAGTAAACTGATGTATAAGCTATTACCTAGAACCAGCATCCTCGTCAAGACAGATCAAACAAGCCCCACCTCGATAGGGTTGTGTCATTTAACTATCGAGTTCCCACAGCCATCTTCCGGCTCCATCATCAGGTCAGTTCCATATCATCTCCTCACTATATACGAAAGTGAGTTTGTTTGTTTGTTGCGCTTTCACGTCTCAACGGCTCAACCGATCATCATGAAGTTTTGCGTACACGGTGTCAGGTGTACAGAGAAAGACATAGGGTACATTTTGTTCCAGAACTCCTGCGGGAACTCCGAAATTAACGCGGGGAACAGCCAGTAATAAATAAAATATTGTCATCTCAACTACACAATACAGACTTGGTTTGATATCAATTTTAATATCGAGTTCAAAGTTACATTGTTAAGAGTGAAGCAAACGTTCCAAAGCGGGAGCAAATTAAATTGAAGGATGAAAGATTGAGTGGGAGAGATACCTACGGAAGCGTGTTGAGAAAACCGTGTTGAAAATTTCAAGATAAACCACCGACCGGAATCGAGCACTTCACCATCAAAGTATCAAACGAGAGAAAAACAAAAGGAATGGAGGCGGAAAAAAAAAACAAAACGCCTCCAGAGACAAAGAAATAACTCGCATCGCGGCGGCGGGGTCGGGGGGTGAGGTCGGCGCGGGTAGGGGCAGGGGCAGGGGGCGGGCAGGGTAGGGTTCGCGGGAATAAATAATGCGGCTCATCGTGCGGGGTTGAGACGTAACGCACGTAGACGTAACAAAGTAACACGATCTCGCTCGGCGATGGGTAGTTTGGTGCCCGGTGATGCGGGTAGGCACCTTACTAGGTAGGTGGGTGGGTACTGTCACCGACAATACAAATAACAGACAAATAACTATACTCGAGCTCTGAATTAAGTGGCCGAGTGTGACTCGCTTGGTTGACAGGTACCTACTGAATACTAATAATTAAGTTTTTAAACAAACAAAAAAAAAGTTTTTGAATCTACCCGCCGACACGGACGCAAACGCGTGTGACGTCACAATGCACACACATTGTTTTATTAATGTAAGAGTTCCTTCTGTCGGTCAAAAAAGCCTCTTGGTCTCGGGGATAGATTTAATTTTTGTATTTTTTAAATAAGAAAAAAAAACGAAAAGAAAGATTTATTCAAACGAAGGAGAAACACAACACAAATGAACACATACAGGACTTTTTTTTGGCAATAAATGAACATAGATAAGCAATAGTGTGTCAACGAACATAGCAGAAATTTTGAGTAAATCGAATTTTTAAATTATAGCGTCATTTTTTGGCAACATTTTTTTTTGTATTTGTTGGTAGGTATTTAACAATGTAATAGGGTAAAAAAAAAATTAAAGAACGTTCTACAACTCTCAATAAAGCGTTCTCATCTGTATCAATAACTAATTTTGTGGGTTAACGTGTTATTGCTTATCTGCATCCAAATACGTAGTTGCCTGTACAACAGTAAGTATACAGGTTGCTCGGGTCGGCAACTCGTGAACTCGAGGCGCGGGCCGCATACCAAGCGGGGGATCCCGAGCCGCCGCCCAACCGCATGGTTAACCAGAGAGCAGGATAATCGGCATCCGAATGGGGATGTGGACTACTTTTAAAAATCAAAATTCTAATTAGTCCGTCAGTTAGAAAATAAAAAAACAATAGACGCGTATTTTTTACTTTTTCAAATAAATTAAAATATACAGAGATAAAGCACATTGAGGGGGTCGTGACGTCACTAACCGCTAAAACCGCCATACAAACTGTCAGAATAGTGACGTCACGCGAAATTTCAACTCAATATATCGCCGTTATTTTTTGATTACGTAAAAAAAGAAAAAATACGTGTCCAATATTTTTTAATAATCTACAAGACGAACTAAAAAAAAAATTAGTCAACATGCCTATTACTCATGATGGTACAAACAAGCTGCCGCCTGTGACTGTCCGTGAAATTATTTATTCGTTATGGTGACATTTTACTTGAAAATAAATTGAGCAACTAAATTTTTGTTTGGTCAATTTTCATTTTTACACTTTTTATCTTTTATCGTAATATTGACAATCCCGTTGGGTGGTGGATTTATTTAATACTAGCTGTGCCCCGCGGTTTCACCCGCATGAAAGGTTTTTATACAACAACTTTTTTTCCCGACGTCCGATTTCAATGAAACAAAGCCTGTGTGTAGCTCCAGGCTAAGCTTAATCTACCTGTGAAACCCGCATGACAATCGGTTCAGTAAATGCGGAGATTATCGCGAACAGACCGACAGACAGAAAAGAATTTTAATTATTTTTTTGGGCTCGGTTACTCTTCTTTTATCACTCCTCTTAATTTTAGGTACAAGTATTCAATGTACAGAATCGCGGATTCTTCTCTTTTATTATAGTATAGAATAGATAGATTGACGTAAAAAGTAAAACAAGAGAGTAAAATATATATCTACTAGCTGTCCCCCGCGATTTCATCCGCGGTAATTTCGGAGTTCCCGCGGGAATTCCGGGACAAAAACTATCCTATCTTTTATGTTGGGCCAAATACAGCATAGGGACCAAATTTTATCATGATCGATTCAGTAGTTTCGGAGTCCATCGCGGACAAACAACGTGACACGTAATTTATATATATTAAGATCTGTAACACAAATAATTATAATTATTGTCAATTGGCATTTCACTAATTAAGTTACATCTCATTAAATTCCAATTAACATTAATTTACTGAACGTCTCTGATTGCGGCAGTTTTGTTTTAAAAATCTATACTTAACTAAGTAATCATTAAAGTCGACTCTGAGTGCGGCCGTTAGTCATTTTTCCTCAAATTCCCTAAGCCTACGTTAGCCATATTCTGTATCATTGCAACTTAATAACATTAAAAAAAAGTTCAGCTTTTTTTTCAACAAGGATTATAAAATGGAGATCAAGTTGGATCAACAATATCATAAATACTTCCTTACCGCTTCAATACTTATAATACTACTTAGGAAGGAATCTGTAATTGGTCTTACTGCTGTGAATTTCTATGTTTTATACTTATACATCTGTATCGCTGTTTGATTACTTAATAAAAAAAATAAAAAAAATATAATATGCAGTCGCTTCTTTCGACTACATCAGATGGGTTGGGTTTGCAGCTGGCGCAAGTTTTTTTTTTTACGTAAACACACGCGTCTGCAAGCGAATTCAGCACAAATAATTTATTCAGCGCCAGAAGGAAGGGCGGACGAAGCGGGGTTATTGTGACCGAGAGTCAAATATCAAACATTGATACAGTAGAGCGGTATAGAGACAATAAATTTTCCAACGAAAGAGTAAAACCAATAATATTTTGCTCCAATCTCAATCAGATTTACTCGGGACCATTCCAAATAAAAGATAAGTGTTTATAAAAATTGGTTGAAGATACCGAGCAATCCTTACTATTTATAAATGCGAATGTTCATTTTTTTGTTACGCTTTCACGCCTTAACCGCTCAACCGATCTTCATGAAATTTTGCATACACGTTGTAATGAGTACAGAAAAGGACATAGGGTACTTTTTAACCCGGAACTCCCGCGGAAACTTCGAAATTAACTCGGGTGAAACAGCGAACATCTAGTAGTGAAATAGACACAAACCAATAGGAAAGTTGACGACTTTTGAAAAATCAAAATTCTAATTAGTCCGTCCGAAAAAAAAAGAATATTGGACACGTCATATTTTTTGCTTTTTCAAATTTATGAAAATTTACATAGATATAGCGCATTAAAGTTTAGGGTGGGGGCTCGTGACATCATTAACCGCTAAGCCCCCATACAAACTGCACGGAATAGTGACGTCACGCGAAATTTCAAATGTATCGCCATTATTTTTTGATTACGTAAAAAAGGAAAAAATACGTGTCTAATATTTTTTAAATCTACAAACCGGACTAAAATAAAAAATAAAAGATTCAACTAGCCCATTAAAAAAGTTTCTCTATATTTTCAATTCGCTCGAACATTAAGGCAAAAGGAAAACAAAAAACGATAGAAGCTACGAATTCCTGCAGCAGCCGAAGTAGCGCGCTTTGTCCGAGTCGCTCCTCTTTTCTCTCTAACACTCCACGGAAAGGATTACGGGGAGGCTCTTGAGGAAAGCTCTTGAGTAAAACTATAAACCCACCGCTGCTCCGGTAGCAGACAAAGTACAAAAGCTGACAAACAAACCGTCTTGTAGATTAATAAAAAAAATTGGACACGCATTTTTTTCTTTTTTTACGTAATCAAAAAATGACGGCGATACATTAGCTGAAATTTCGCGTGACGTCACTACTCGGTGCAGTTTGTACGGGGCTTAATACCGAATAATGACGTCACGAGTCCGAGACGAGGCGTTTTCATTAATTTGAAAAAGCACAAAATAGGTGTCTATTATTTTTTTGATTTTCTAACTGATGGACTAATTAGGATTTTGATTTTCATACCCTGGAGAATACCCAATCTAGTTTATTAAGTAACGAGCTATTTGCCGCGGTGTCACCCGCGTTTTTTTTTCGGATCTCCCGCGAGGATTCCGGGGTAAAAAGTATCCTATGTCCATCTCTGCACCTTTGACAACGGGTTGAGTAGTTATGGTGTGGTTACAAACATACATGCGCATTTATGATGGTGAGGATTTTCACGATTTTTTTGACGATTATTTTTTTAATCTAATCGGACAAAGAGTGAGCCTAGCATATATCTATACAAAATATATATAAATCACGTGTCACGTTGTTTGTCCGCGATGGACTCCGAAACTACTGAACGGATTTTGATAACATTTTGTAACCATTCATAAAATGGTTCAACTTAAAAGATAGTTTTTATCCCGGAATTCCCTCGGGAACTGAAGGACATAGAGTACTTTTTTCCCGCAACCTCCGCGGGAAGTCCGAAATTACCGCGGATGAAATCGCGGGGGACAGCTAGTAATATTATAAAAAGATTCGATTTTTAGAACGTTTGTTTGTTTGCTTGTGATGGATAAACTCAAAAACTTCTGAATCGAATTTAAACATTCATCTACTTATAGGGAGCTGTAGTATTCCTGAGCAGCATAGACTACTCTTATCTCGGAAATCCCACGGGAATTCCGACGTATTTTTTTTTATTTTTTTACGTACTTAATCAAAAAATAACGGAGCTACATTCAGTTGAAATTTCGTATGACGTCACTAACCGGGCAGTTTGTATGGCGGTTTATAGCGGTTAGTGACGTCACCGGCCCCCACCCTAAACTTTAATGCACTTTATTCTCTGTATATTTTCATTTATTTGAAAAAGCAAAAAATACGTGTGTGTTGATTTTTTTTTAATTTTTAAGTCGTCAACATCCTTATTCCCACAAGTTGAAAGACTTCATACACATACAAAATACATATGTATTATTTACATACATCATCATCCGATATCACCCGAACCCCTAGCTCCAGGCCAGGCTATATTACATTTCCCTGCTCCCATACAAATCACGTGTCATCGAATGTTGTACAATATCACAATATCACACGGGCGGGATTGTGATAGGCGAAGGGGCAAAGCTGCGTCGCCAGTGTCAGCGGGTGTGCAACTAGTATTAGAAATATGAAAACGCTTCTGCCATTCTTTGAACTTTATTATTATTGCAATAAGATTCGACGGATATCAAGTGCTGCTGGTAACTGTAGAGTACCTACACTCAGACATTTGTAAACTCTATCTATACAACATCGAGGTACGCCTTTAGGTACAGAGTTTATATGCACACCGTTTAGGTATAAAAGTACCCAATGTCTTATTTCAGACTATGAAATCTATCTCTGTGCCAATTGCCATCCATCCATCCACACTCATTCACATTTATAAAATTCTTATGCATAACAGCTAATAGAAATGAGAGAGGTATCGGAAATTAAAATGGTATAGCACCGTCTCTTTACAAACTGTCTTTTTTTTCAGATATTCGTGATAAGAATCGAATACTGGACAACCCTCTTTCAACCAGTCCTTCATCTATCCTCACACTGTGTATACAAAGATGTTCCGAAATAGGGATGTTGAACACTTTTGAAAATCAAAATTCTAATCAGTCCGTCAGTGAGAAAATAAAAAAAATAATGGACACGTATTTTTTGCTTTTTCAAATTAATGAAAATATACATAGATATAACGCATTAAAGTTTAGGGTGCTCGTGACGTCTGCACTAACCGCTATAAGCGCCCATACAAACTGCACCGTATATTGACGACACGCGAAATTTCAACTCAATGTATCGCCGTTATTATTTGATTACGTAAAACAAAGCAAAAAATACGGGTCCAATATTTTTTTTTTTAATCTACAAAACCGGACTTAAAACAAAATGAGTCAACTAGCCCATTCCCGCGGCCAGTGGCGCCGCGCCTCGCCCCGCTCCGGCAACACCGCACAAATGGCTTTCCGATAATCCGGCCGCGGCCGACATCTGTGCCCCGCGGCCCTCGCGCCCGCCCCCGCCCCCACCCCCGCCCCCGTTCCCGAGGCGACCGGACACAGGATCGCAACTCGCAACGCAAACTCTCCACTTCGTCACGCTTCCGTTGGGACATTACACTTGAACGTGCAATAATAAAATTAATCCTGACTTACACATCGTGTTATTGAATTAACTGAAAACTAGAAAGTAGTTTGCTCAGAATCGACTAACGAATCGATCGCACTATGTTTTAATATCTATATAATAAAAATGAATCGCCAAATGTGTTACTAAGCGCATAACTTCCAAGTCACTGCACCAAATTGGATAATTGTTTTTTTTTTGTGTTCGTTATTGTCAAAACAAGGTTTATATAAAAGAAGTTTGGAGTTCCTGCGGGAATTCCGAAACTCACGCGGGTGAATCTCTAACTGCCAATTACGGGTTTAAGCCCGATAACAGACGGTAAATGGCATGCTTTTATCGGGTTTAAACCCTGGACTGATTGCCCATCTAAAATCAGGACCGAAAGAAATCTAAAAAACTATGTGAAATTTTGCCCCCTTAGCCCAATTGACAAACCTATGATCGTTATTACTAACGAAAAAACTAAGGAGTATTGTCACGTCACGTGGTCACATAAAATCGTCTAATAAAAAAAATCCAATTTTGCGTGACCACCTGACATGACGATTTGTTCTTTAGGTTTCTATAGCTATCTTTTATAGATTGGTCACTTAGCTAAGGGGGCAGGTCATGTAGTTATATCCATACAGCTCCCTCCCGACAGAGTTGCCAAGTAACGACCCCGCGGGGCGAGATCCACTGAACCACCTGTGGACTCGCACCCGCCAAAGATTGAGCGACGACAAATCTCGAGAAAACAGACTAGAGTTTTCGATGTTCGTTACCTATATCACAGATAATATAATCCTATATTTATACCGTCTCTTAGAGACAGTTAATATTTTTTTGTTAACGATAACGCCCATTGAATCAAACGAAATTATTACCCGATGGTAAATGATTATATTGACTAAAGACGCAGTAAACGATCGTTTGAGAGTATCGTATTGAATGGGTTGAAGTTTGTGTAAAATAAATTTAGCACTTTTTTAACTTTAACTTTTAATTTAACACTTTTAAAACGAAACTCCGCCTATCTAAGACTTAAGATCCTTAATCTAGAAAACATTTTAGAATTCTGACACAGCACAGCACGCCGGGCGGGTATTGCTATGTATACGTGCAAGAAACTTTACTCAACGTAGGTAGGTAATCGAGCTAGTAATATAGTGTCCCGTCTGCGCGCTGTCTACTCTATCCCCCTTTCGAGCGCGGTAACTCAATGCCCGCTTAAGTGCAAGCCGGTATACTTTACGCGCCCTCTCGCACCCCCTTCCGAAACTCCACTACAGTGAGTAGATGTGTCGTATATCTACGTGTATTCCTCCCTCATACGACGGCGCGTCACAAAAATGTGAAATAGTTTTGACGTTATTAGAAGTTTTGGTTTGGTTGGTTTATTTTACACTAGCTGTTCCCGGCGGTTTCACCCGCGGAAATTTCGGGGATCCCGCAGAAATTCCGGGATACAAAGTAGCCTATGACAAGGTGTGTACAAAATTTCATGACGATCGGTTGAGCCCTTAAGGCGTGAAAGCGTAACAGACAGATAGACAGAGTTACTTTCGCATTTATAATATTAGTAGGGATTCAATCGAATCTTGTAGCTTTTTATTTTTCAAGTGTTTGTTCATAATCTCGCCCGATATTGAATAAAGATATGGATTTTTTACTCATCTATGTTCTCTATATGACTAAAATAAGTAGAAACTACTTTCGACTTTCGTCTTTCCTACCCACGTTATATGCTTACATATTATAAAACAAAGTCCCCCGCTGCGTCTGTCTGTCTGTCTGTCTGTTCGCGATAAACTCAAAACTGCTGAACGGATATTCATGCGGTTTTTTACCAATAGATAAAGTGATTAATGAAAAAGGTTTATACGTCTAGGATTACCGCGGGAACTCCGATATTACTGCGGGTGAAACCCCGGGGAACAGCTTACTATGTGGTGTTCACTGACAAGCACTCTAGGTAATACAAGCACCTCAGACAATATAATCGCGCGGTGGTCACTGACAAGCACCCCAGTCGATATAATCGCGCGGTGGTCACTGACAAGCACCCCAGTCGATATAATCGCGCGGTGGTCACTGACAAGCACCCCAGTCGATATGATCGCGCGGTGGTCACTGACAAGCATCCCAGTCGATATAATCGCGCGGTGGTCACTGACAAGCACCTCAGTCGATATAATCGCGCGGTGGTCACTGACAAGCACCTCAGTCGATATAATCGCGCGGTGGTCACTGACAAGCACCTCAGTCGATATAATCGCGCGGTGGTCACTGACAAGCACCTCAGTCGATATAATCGCGCGGTGGTCACTGACAAGCACCTCAGACCATATAATCGCACGGTGGTCACTGACAAGCACCTCAGTCGATATAATCGCGCGGTGGTCAATGACAAGCACCTCAGTCGATATAATCGCGCGGTGGTCACTGACAAGCACCTCAGACCATATAATCGCGCGTTGGTCACTGACAAGCACCTCAGTCGATATAATCGCGCGGTGGTCAATGACAAGCACCTCAGTCGATATAATCGCGCGGTGGTCACTGACAAGCACCTCAGACCATATAATCGCGCGTTGGTCACTGACAAGCACCTCAGAGAATATAATCGCGCGGTGGTCACTGACAAGCACCTCAGACAATATAATCGCGCGGTGGTGAAAACTTATATCTACCTACTATTATCTGCAATATTATGAAATTTGCGTTTGACTTTTAATACTATTAAAATTAGCAATAAACTAGTTCACAATGTGGTCACTGACCTGTGTCCTTGAGCTCCTTGCCGGTGGCGGCGCGCCGCTCGGCCAGCGCGGGCTGCTTGGGGCTGTGCCGCTTGCCCGCGCCCGCGCCGCCCGCGCCGCCGCGCGCCATCACCAGCGACTGGTGGTCCTGCTTTAGACAGATTTGTACCTTACAGTTTTGTGAGGACGGGTGGCGAGTTGAAAAAGAATGCAGAGAGACTGTTTAGACGGACGGAGAGGACAGTCCCCTGACTGTGTGTCCCCCTGTGTGTGGTTTGTGCTGGTGTATGGTAGGTGTCGCATGGTGTGTGGTTTGTGCTGGTGTATGGTATGTGTCGCATGGTGTGTGGTTTGTGCTGGTGTATGGTATGTGTCGCATGGTGTGTGGTTTGTGCTGGTGTATGGTATGTGTCGCATGGTGTGTGGTTTGTGCTGGTGTATGGTATGTGTCGCATGGTGTGTGGATTGTGCTGGTGTATGGTATGTGTCGCATGGTGTGTGGTTTGTGCTGGTGTATGGTATGTGTCGCATGGTGTGTGGTTTGTGCTGGTGTATGGTATGTGTCGCATGGTGTGTGGTTTGTGCTGGTGTATGGTATGTGTCGCATGGTGTGTGGTTTGTGCTGGTGTATGGTATGTGTCGCATGGTGTGTGGTTTGTGCTGGTGTATGGTATGTGTCGCATGGTGTGTGGATTGTGCTGGTGTATGGTATGTGTCGCATGGTGTGTGGTTTGTGCTGGTGTATGGTATGTGTCGCATGGTGTGTGGTTTGTGCTGGTGTATGGTATGTGTCGCATGGTGTGTGGTTTGTGCTGGTGTATGGTATGTGTCGCATGGTGTGTGGTTTGTGCTGGTGTATGGTAATGTATGGAATAATGTATGGTATGGAATAATCATAAAAGTTGGTTTTATGGGCAGGAATCATTAGAAGTAAGTTCTGTGATTTGTGCTGGTGTATGGTATGTGGTATGTGTCACGCGGTGTGTGCTGGTGTGTTGTATGTGTCGCATGGTGTGTGGTTTGTGCTGGTATATGGTATGTGTCGCATGGTGTGTGGATTGTGCTGGTGTATGGTATGTGTCGCATGGTGTGTGGTTTGTGCTGGTGTATGGTATGTGTCGCATGGTGTGTGGATTGTGCTGGTGTATGGTATGTGTCGCATGGTGTGTGGTTTGTGCTGGTGTATGGTATGTGTCGCATGGTGTGTGGTTTGTGCTGGTGTATGGTATGTGTCGCATGGTGTGTGGATTGTGCTTGTGTATGGTATGTGTCGCATGGTGTGTGGTTTGTGCTGGTGTATGGTAGGTGTCGCATGGTGTGTGATTTGTGCTGGTGTATGGTATGTGGTATATGTCACGCGGTGTGTGCTGGTGTGTTGTATGTGTCACATGGTGTGTGGTTTGTGCTGGTATATGGTAGATGTCGCATGGTGTGTGGTTTGTGCTGGTGTGTGGTAGGTGTCGCATGGTGTGTGATTTGTGCTGGTGTATGGTATGTGGTATGTGTCACGCGGTGTGTGCTGGTGTGTTGTATGTGTCGCATGGTGTGTGGTTTGTGCTGGTGTATGGTATGTGTCGCATGGTGTGTGATTTGTGCTGGTGTATGGTATGTGGTATATGTCACGCGGTGTGTGCTGGTGTGTTGTATGTGTCACATGGTGTGTGGTTTGTGCTGGTATATGGTAGATGTCGCATGGTGTGTGGTTTGTGCTGGTGTGTGGTAGGTGTCGCATGGTGTGTGATTTGTGCTGGTGTATGGTATGTGGTATGTGTCACGCGGTGTGTGCTGGTGTGTTGTATGTGTCACATGGTGTGTGGTTTGTGCTGGTATATGGTAGATGTCGCATGGTGTGTGGTTTGTGCTGGTGTGTGGTAGGTGTCGCATGGTGTGTGATTTGTGCTGGTGTATGGTATGTGGTATGTGTCACGCGGTGTGTGCTGGTGTGTTGTATGTGTCGCATGGTGTGTGGTTTGTGCTGGTATATGGTAGATGTCGCATGGTGTGTGGTTTGTGCTGGTGTATGGTATGGCGCTCACCAGCTTGTCGGAGCGCAGGCCGGAGGGCAGGCGCGCGATGGTGACGTCGGCGCTGTCCTCGGGCGGCGGCGGCTGCTGCAGCCAGTTGTACTCGCGCTTGTCCACCGGCACGCCGCGCCGCTCGTAGTCCTGCGCCTGAGTCCTGCAAGCACACACACACACACGCACACTATCATATTAACTGCACAACATAACATATTATACCCAGTGTCCGGTTAGGTAATATTTAACTGCACAAAAAAAACCGCTAAATATAGCACGTGTCTACGCGTAGAAAATATATTATGATTAGCTTAAGCTACCGCCGAATTCCGATTTCCAATTATGTCAATTTTTAGAAAAAAAAAATATTATAAAATTAGTTGAAAACTTTTTAAATTACCACTCATTTATATTATTATATTATATCCTACTAATATTATAAACGCGAAAGTTTGTAAGAATGTATGGATGGATGGATGGATGTTACTTTTTCACGCAAAAACTACTGGATGGATTTAAATGAAACTTTACAATAATATAGCTTATACATCAGATTAACACATAAGGTACTTTTTATCCCGGAATTCCCGCGGGAACTCTGAAATTAACGCGGGTGAAACCGCGGGGCACAACTAGTATTATTATAACGGGAATTTTGGGTCACAATATAGCCTGAGACACAAATAACGTGACTTTCTATTGGTGAAAGAAGTTTCAAAATCGATTCAGTAGATCCAGAGGTGTGGTCCCCCCCCCCCCCCCACCCTTCCCGCGACAACTTCACAAACTTTACCTCTTTATAATATCAGTAAGATCAGGGCCCTTATCAACCGACTTCCAAAAAGGAGGAGGTTATGCATTCGATTGTATGTATGTTTTTTTGTTCTTTAAGCCATAAGAAACGTTGTAAATATATTTTTTTGCAGTAAAACTCCTTTGATTACGAGGGAAAGACAGTTTTTGCGGCGTCTTATCTTGGCGCGGCGTGTTATGGTCATGGTGAACAAGGGCCAAGATATGCGTGACCACGAACGCGCCACGGTACGTTTGCGACGTCATTCAATAGGCTAGTTTCCTGGGTAAAAAAATCGAAATTCTATTTAGTCCGTCAGTGAGATAATAAAAAAATAAAAGACACGTATTTTTTGGTTTTTTTTTAAATAATGGAAATATGCATAGATAAAGCGCATTAAAGTTTAGGGTGGGGGACTCGTGATGTCACAGCTCGCTATAACATGCGAACAAACTGTAGCGAGGCGTGACGTCATGTGAAATTTCGACTTGATATATCTCCGTTATTTTTTGGTTACATAAAAAATAAAAAAATACGTGTCCAATATTTTTTAATAATCTATAAAACGAACTAAAAAAAAAAATTTAGGAAACTAGCCTATTCTAAGGGAACAGCGGAAGCAAACGTTCCCGAGTGTCGACACTGCGCGAGTCACCGAGTCCACTCACCGCAAGCTCTCGTAACAGTCCAAGCACACCACGGCGAAATCGCTGTTCTCCAGCAGCAGCGAGCTCTCCGTCCGCCTCTGCATCAGGAACGGGAACTCCTGCGACACGTACGGATGGGGATGTGGACTACTTTTGAAAATCACAATTCTAATTAGTCCGTCGGTTAGAAAATAAAAAAACAATAGACACGTATTTTTTGCTTTTTCAAACAAATTAAAATATACAGAGATAAAGCGCATTAAAGTTTAGGGGGAGGGGCTCGTGACGTCACTAACCGCTAAAACCGCCAGACAAACTGTCAGAATAGTGACGTCACGCGGAATTTCAACTCAATATATCGCCGTTATTTTTTGATTACGTAAAAAAAGAAAAAATACGTGTCCAATATTTTTTTAATAATTTACAAGACGGACTAAAAAATAAAAATTTGTCAACATGCCCGCCCATTAGAAACTCGCTGTTTGCATCACTATATTGTAAGCTTCCTACAGCGAGATAATTTTTATAATCGGTTCCGTACATTCAGAAATTAATTGCTTCAACTACAAGATCTTTCCTCTTCATATTTTTATACTGTACTAGCTGTGCCCCGCCGTTTCACCCGCGGTAAAATCGGAGTACCCGCGGGAATTTCGGGATAAAAAGCACCCTCTGTGTTAATCTGATGTATAAGCTATATTATTGTAAAGTTTCATTTAAATCCATCCAGTAGTTTTTGCGTGAAAGGGTAACAAACATCCATCCATCCATCCATCCATACATACTTACAATCTTTCGCGTTTATAATACTAGTAGGACTTACTGTACTTACTGTACAGTATACTGTATCTTCAAGTAACTTTGTGTTACTATAATATGAACAAGACACAAGGAACGTTTGCGTGTCTTGCGTACGCGTATGCGTTGCTTGTGCGTTGCCGGTGCGTTTTGTTTGCGTGTGCGTTGCGTGTGCGTTGCCGGTGCGTTTTTGTTTGCGTGTGCGTTTTGTTTGCGTGTGCATTGCATGTACGTTTTATTTGTGTGTGCGTTGCCAGTGCGTTTTGTTCTCGTTTGCGTTGTGTGTGCGTATTGTTTGCGTTTGCGTGCGCGTTGCGTGTGCGTGTGCGTTGCGTGTGCGTTGCGTGTGCGCGTTGCGTGCGCGTTGCGTGCGCGTGGCGCCCGCTCGCCTCACCTTGATGGGCAGCGCGCGCACCCGCTTGCGGTAGGTCTTGATGCCGCACAGGTGGCAGTGGTAGTCGTGCGTGTTGTAGACGCGCCGCTCGGGGGGGCAGCCGCCCGCCGACTCGTACCTGACACCGGCCACAAGTCATCATCGAACACCATCATCATCAACAGCTATACCATCATCATCAGAAATCGCCGTCATCAAACATCGATTACCACAGTAAAAATCCTGTTAAAACCATTTTCAATTTCTACGCGTGCGAAGTCGCGGGCGTAGGTTAGTCTAATAAAAATAAAAAATAAAAAACATTCGTGTCACAAGTGTTTGTTATCGAAAGCCGAAACGCCTTGACCGACTTTGATGAAATTTTCGGTGTATATTTGGCAAGTCTGAGAATAGGTCGTAGGTTATTTTTTATTCATTTTGTTCATGCATGACTGGCTATTATTTAATAATTTTTAATACCCGACATCATTTTTATTAATTATATGTAACTACCTACATTACAACAAACCCCTAGGTGAAAAGGGTGACTATCCAGAATTATTTTTTTTTGGGCATTATTTTACTTTAGAGTTCCTGCGGAAATTCCGAAACTCACGCAAGTAAAACCGCAGGGCACAGCTAGTTATTATTATACTAGTACTAGCTGCGTACTCTAAAGTTGCCCAATTTACTTCTTATAACAGACAGAGTTACCTTCACATCTATCTATACTATAAATAAAAGAGTAGAATCCGCGATTCTGTACATTGAATATTTTTGACAAATTTTGACAAGGAGTGATAAAAAAAGAGTTTTTAAAATTATTTTCTGTCTGTCTGCCTGTTCGCGACAATCTCCGCATCTACTAAAAGGATTGTCATGCGGTTTTCACAGGTAGATTAAGCACTGAAGATCTCTGAATTTTACGCACCTACTTGTATTTTTTTTTGTATTTTGATCCAAGATATTTAAGGTATTTTGATGTTGATGCCAAATAAAGTATATGTCTATGTCTATGTCTTACCTGGAGCTACATATAGGCTTTGTTTCATTTAAGTCGGATGACGGGAAAAAATATTGTTATATTAAAACGTTTCACGCGGGTGAAAGCGCGGGGCACGACTAGTTTATAATATTAGTAGGGATAGATGAGGGCGAGGGGCGAGGGGCGAGGGGCGAGGGGCGTGGGCGAGGGGCGCGGCTCGAGGGGCGAGGGGCGAGGGGCGAGGGGCGAGGGGTGTGGGCGAGGGGCGAGGCGCGAGGGGCGAGGGGCGAGGGGCGAGGGGCGTGGGCGAGGGGCGAGGCGCGAGGGGCGAGGGGCGAGGGGCGTGGGCGAGGGGCGTGGGCGAGGGGCGCGGCTCGAGGGGCGAGGGGCGAGGGGCGAGGGGCGTGGGCGAAAGGGCGAGGCGCGAGGGGCGAGGGGCGAGGGGCGAGGGGCGAGGGGCGAGGGGCGTGGGCGAGGGGCGAGGCGCGAGGGGCGAGGGGCGAGGGGCGAGGGGCGAGGGGCGTGGGCGAGGGGCGAGGCGCGAGGGGCGAGGGGCGAGGGCACTCACCTGCGCCACTGGCTGAGCAGCGAGTGGTAGCAGAAGGTGCACACCAGCGCCGAGCCGTTCTCGCGGAGCTGCTCCGCGTTCGCGTGGCTCTGCGAAGGGAAGCGAAAACACAATATTACACAACCTCAACAATGTCACAACCTCACATTGTAATGTCGACCTTATCGGCAGTATCACAACGGATGCGCAAATGCTCCAAAAGTAGTGTTAAGAATACTGCTGGTTCCAAACTAAACTCATCATGTGGTTTTCAAGACCAGTGCCCTAAGAAAGCTTTATCGTAAAACTAGTTGCCCCCCCTTCAGTGGTTCAACCCACAAACCCACAAATTTTGGTCTTACCCTCTGAGGAGGTGAAGTAGTGAGACGGTGAGGTGGTGAGGTGGTGAGGCGGTGGTGTGGTGGTGGTTTGGTAAGTTGGTGAGGCGGTGAGGTGGTGAGGCGGTGAGGTGGTGAGGCGGTGGTGGTTTGGTAAGTTGGTGAGGCGGTGAGGTGGTGAGGTGGTGAGGTGGTGAGGCGGTGAGGTGGTGAGGCGGTGAGGTGGTGGTGGTTTGGTAAGTTGGTGAGGCGGTGAGGTGGTGAGGCGGTGAGGTGGTGAGGCGGTGAGGTGGTGAGGCGGTGGTGTGGTGGTGGTTTGGTAAGTTGGTGAGGCGGTGAGGTGGTGAGGCGGTGAGGTGGTGAGGTGGTGAGGTGGTGAGGTGGTGAGGCGGTGAGGTGGTGAGGCGGTGGTGTGGTGGCGGTTTGGTAAGTTGGTGAGGCGGTGAGGCGGTGGTGTGGTGGTGGTTTGGTAAGTTGGTGAGGCGGTGAGGTGGTGAGGCGGTGAGGTGGTGAGGTGGTGAGGTGGTGAGGCGGTGAGGTGGTGAGGCGGTGGTGTGGTGGCGGTTTGGTAAGTTGGTGAGGCGGTGAGGCGGTGGTGTGGTGGTGGTTTGGTAAGTTGGTGAGGCGGTGAGGCGGTGGTGTGGTGGTGGTTTGGTAAGTTGGTAAGTTGGTGAGGCGGTGGTGTGGTGGTGGTTTGGTAAGTTGGTGAGGCGGTGAGGCGGTGAGGCGGTGGTGTGGTGGTGGTTTGGTAAGTTGGTGAGGCGGTGAGGTGGTGAGGCGGTGAGGTGGTGAGGTGGTGAGGTGGTGGTGTGATGAGTTGGTGAGGCGGTGAAGCAGTTAGGTGGTATGGTGGGGTGGTCGCGGTCACCTGGTGCGTGAGCAGGCACGGGAAGTAGGGCGCGTTCCCCTGCGGCTGGCCGTACAGGATGCGCGCCAGCGTGAAGTCCGAGTGCAGCCCGCACAGGAAGCAGTAGATGGACGTGCACGCTGCGACACACAGACAGCCGCACATGCCAGTTTATTTATTTGTTGTATATACAATATAGTAAATATCAAAATCGAGATGTACTTTTAAAAATACAGGTATAATCTGATTCAATTTTAGAAATCGAGGTGAGTCGAGGCCACGAATCGCTGCTTAATGAACGATTGTGAAAGCGAAAAAAACAAACAAACTCATACATTTATAATAATACTAGCTGTTCCTCGCGGTTTCACCCACGTTTATTTCTGAGTTCCCGCGGGAATTCTGGGACAAAAAATTACCTATGTCCTTCTCTGTACTCCAAACAATGTGTATGCAAAATTTCATGACGATCGGTCGAGCCGGTAAGGCGCGAAAGCATAACAGACAGAGAGACGTACAGGCAGTTACCTTCGTATTTATAATATTAGTAGGGATGTAGTAAAGATTGAATTCCAGCTCGAGCTTTATATACGACTAGCTGACCCCCGCGGTTTCACCCGCGGTAATTTAGGAGTTCCCGCGGAAATTGCAAAATAAAAAGTACCCTATGTCACTTGGGATCATTTTAGCTTTCTATCTATAAAAAGTAGATCCATAGATAACAAACTCACAAACTCCGGAGTTCCCGCGGGGATTCCGGGATATAAGTACCCTGTACTGTCACTCAGGATTGCTGTAGCTTCTTATAAGTGAAAGAATTTTTAAAAATAGGTTCAGTAGATCCAGAGATTATCCCTACAACCTCACAAACTCACAAACTTTTGCTCTTTAAATGATTATCTTTATAATATTAGTATAGATAGTATAGATGTGTGTGCGCGTGTGTGTGTGTGTGTGTGTGTGTGTGTGTGTGTGTGCGTGCGTGCGTGCGTGCGTGCGTGCGTGCGTGCGTGCGTGCGTGCGTGTTTGTGTGTGCGCTCACCGCTGTTGCTGGTGACGGTGCGGTCCGAGGTGGTGGAGGGCGGCGTGGGGATGACGCGCTCGCCGTTCAGCGACGAGTTGGACGGCAGCGGCGACGGGATGTTGTACCTGCCGGGGCAGTTGTGGAACGCACCGATATGACATTCCGGTGTATAAATAGGTATTTTTGCAGCTGACTGTAGGTTGTCCGAATATTACGGACACTTTGCCTTGTGTACCATGCACACTGTGCCTTGTCTACTATGCACACTTTGCTTCTTGTACCGTCCACACTTTACCCCTTTTACCATGCACACTTTGCCTTCTGTACCGAGCACACTTTACCTTCTGTACCGTGCACACTTTGCCTCGTGTACCATGCACACTTTGCCTTCTATACCATGCACACTTTACCTTCTGTACCGTGCACACTTTGCCTCGTGTACCATGCACACTTTGCCTTCTGTACCATGCACACTTTACCTTCTGTACCGTGCACACTTTGCCTCGTGTACCATGCACACTTTGCCTTCTGTACCATGCACACTTTGCCTCGTGTACCATGCACACTTTGCCTTCTGTACCGTGCAGACTTTGCCTCGTGTACCATGCACACTTTGCCTCGTGTACCATGCACACTTTGCCTTCTGTACCATGCACACTGCCTCGTGTACCATGCACACTTTGCCTTCTGTACCGTGCAAACTTTGCCTCGTGTACCATGCACACTTTGCCTTCTGTACCATGCACACTTTGCCTCGTGTACCATGCACACTTTGCCTTCTGTACCGTGCAGACTTTGCCTCGTGTACCATGCACACTTTGCCTCGTGTACCATGCACACTTTGCCTTCTGTACCATGCACACTGCCTCGTGTACCATGCACAATTTGCCTTGTACACCATTATGACTATCTCGCGTACCGTGCACACTGTATGTACCCACTATACACGCTGCGGCCTACCTGCGGTGCTCGAGCGGCACCCGCTCGGCGTCGAGCAGGTCCCACTGGCGCGCCAGGTGGCGCACGCAGCGCGAGCAGGCCAGCACGCGGCCGCCGCCCGCCGCCAGGCACGGGAAGTGCATCGCGTGCGAGTTCATGTACTCGGCGGTGGTGGACAGCCACTCCATGGCCTGCTGCGGGAACAGCCCCGCGCACACGTAGCACCTGCGCCGTTACACGTCACTCGTCACTCGTCACTCGTCACTCGTGAGCCATCGCTGCCCGACCGAAACATGGGACTCCCGCCCCATTTACGAGAAAAATTATAATTCCAACGCCTCCTTTACATAGATAATGGGGATGTGGACTACTTTTGAAAATCAAAATTCTAATTAGTCCGTCAGTTACAAAATAAAAACAATAGACACGTATTTTTTGCTTTTTCAAATAAATTAAAATATACAGAGATAAAGCGCATTAAAGTTTAGGGTGAGGGGGTCGTGACGTCACTAACCGCTAAAACCGCCATACAAACTGTCATAATAGTGACGTCACGCGAAATTTCAACTCAATATATCGCCGTTATTTTTTAATTACGTAAAAAAATAAAATCCAAAAAAGTCCAATATTTTTAATTATTTACAAGACGGACTAAAAAATAAAAATTAGTAAACATGCCCATTATGCCAATTTTATCATAATATCTAAGTTCTCCATACAAACTCTACCCCTATCGAGAATCGAAACCGGAATCTCGTTTTTAGGAACATTAACATTGCTATAGGCAATTATCACTTAAAGATATATAATACTAGCTGTTCTCACCTAGGTTACAATATAACCTATGACACTCATAAATAACGTGGCTGTTTATTAGTAAAAGAACTATCAAAATCGGTTCAGTAGATCCAGAGATTACCCCCTACAACGTCACAAACTTTACCTCTTTATAATATTAAGTATAGATACGACGGGACAAGCCCCAGGTCCTAGTCGCAGGTGCCAGGTCCCAAGTCGCAGGTCCCAGGTCCCAAGCCCCAGATCCCAGGTCCCAAGTCCCAGATCCCAGGTCCCAAGCCCCAGATCCCAAGCCCCAGATCCCAGGTCCCAAGCCCCAGATCCCAGGTCCCAAGCTCCAGATCCCAGGTCCCAAGCCCCAGATCCCAGGTCCCAAGCTCCAGATCCCAGGTCCCAAGCCCCAGATCCCAGGTCCCAAGCCCCAAATCCCAGGTCCCAAGCCCCAGATCCCAGGTCCCAAGCCCCAGATCCCAGGTCGCAAGCCTCAGGTCCTAGTCGCAGGTGCCAGGTCCCAAACCCCAGGTCCCAGGTCGCAGTCCCAGATTGTGGTCCCGGTGCTCACCTGAAGGGCCCGATGCCGTTGTCCCCGGCGCCGAGCGGCGCGGCCTGCGGGCTGCCGGCCAGCGCGCTCGGCGGCCGCTTGCTGCTCGGGCTCGAGCTCGACTTCATGTCGTATGGCTTGAACCTGCGGCGGACGATTTCGGACCAATTAGAAATATACTAGCCGTTTCCTGCATTAATTTCAGAGTTCCCGCTGGAATTCGGGGATAAAAAGTAATCAATCAATAAATCAATCAAAATAGCTATATATATCAACAACAATATAAACGGATTTCATCATGTCATTTTTTATGTCCAGTAATAATAAAATACACCCTTATTATTTTTAAGACATTAAATAAATATAACAATTATGTCCATTCTGACTTACCGCTTATCAGAAGTGTAGTACCCTTTTTCAATAAAAAACTCTTTATGGTACTTTTACATTTTTCAGTTGGTAGGTCCAAAATAGATTGTCCTTCTGTACACCCCAGACAACTTTAATGCGTAGAATTTAATGGATTTTCACGCGCGTTAATTTCGAAATTCCAGCGAGAATTCTGGCATAAAAAGTACCCCCATGTCCTTCTCTGTACCCCTAACAACGTGCATGCCAAATTTCATCAAAATCCGTTCAGCCGTTTTTGCGTCGGCCGCACTCAGAGTCGAATTTAATGATTACTTAGTTAAGTATAGATTTTTAAAACAAAATTGCCGCAATCAGAGGCGTTCAGTAAATTAATGTTAATTGGCATTTAATGAGATGTAACTTAATTAGTTAGATTTCAATTAACATTAATTTATTTAACTTGTCTGATTGCGGCAGTTTTGTTTTAAAAATCTATACTTAACTAAGTAATCATTAAAATCGATTCTGAGTGCGGCGGTGAGTAACAAACATCCAAACATCCACACTTTCACATTTATTTTATAATATTGGCAGACGTGTACAACCTTAGTTCATATCTACGCTTTCAATCAGGCGAGATTATGGACAAATGTCTGACGAATCAGTTAAAAAAAAAAGATATGTGTAGAGTAGACAAGGAAGGCTTCACTCACCGTATGTGGTTGGTGTGCGAGTTGTTGTTGTGCGCGGCGCCCGGCTCGGCGTCGCCGTACGCGGCGTACTTGTGCGGCATCGCCTTGTAGCACGCGGCGCAGATCTGCACCATGCCTGCGCCGCCACCATCGGCACCGGGAACACAGAGCGTCGCGCACGCACTTCCATTACTTGCCACACCAGCTGCGCCCCGCGGTTTCGCCCGCGTGAAACGGTGTTTTTTTTTTTTTTTTTGTAACAACTCTTTTTCCCCGACATCCGGTTTGGATGAAACAAAGTCTATAGCTCCGGGCTTAGCTTAATCTACCTGCGAAAACCGCATGACAATCTGTTCAGTAGATTCGGAGATTATCGTAACCAGACAGACAGACGGAAAATAAATTTAAATACTCTTTTTTTTGTGGTCGGTGGTGACTCTTCTTTTATCGTCCTCTGTTAATTTTTGTTACAAATATTCAATGTGCAGAATCGCGGATTCTACTCTTTTGTATAGATTTTAAGTGCAAATATACAGCTAAAACGTGGACCGACCGACCGACCGACTTGGCATAGGCGTAACTAGCGGGGCAAGGGGCAGTCACACACACACATCGCCGCGCGCCAATATCCCAAGGTCAATGACCTCGATCGAGCTGACCAGCTGATGCATCGCTCGCTCGCTGAAAAACTACCGAACTTATAATATTATTTTTTCGCTTATCCTGTTTGTTATAACGTATACTATCAGCCCTGTAAATATTTGTAGCTAATTTTACCACATCTTATATATGTAATAATATGTAGTATATACCACGTGTGCTTGGTTTCCACGACACAAGCTCACAGCTTAGTGTGGTTAGGCTTAACGATGATGTGATCGTGTGGCCACTGCACCGCCCACTCACCTTGCGGACTGATCGGGCTCGCGTCCGGGTGCGGCTTGTGCGTGGTGATGAACGGGTAGTAGGGCTCCCGCTCGGGGTTCGGGCAGCAGTACACGAGCCGCAGCTGCGAGCTGGGCGCCGCCGCCGCGCACACGTAGCACACGAAGCTGGCGGTGGGCGTGTGCGCGTGCCCGTGGGCGTGGGCGTGGGCGAGCGTGTGCGCGTGCGCGTGCGCCGGCATCGGGGACGGCGAGTGCGAGTGGGAGTGGGCGCGCTGCGAGTGGTGCTGCGCGCACACATATATCGAACAGTTACCACCACATAATAACGACAGTTGAACCTCTACTTGAATGCTGTTTTAGGCGTGTATTTAAAGGTACGTCGTACTACGTAGGTTACCGCGGCAACTCCCAAATACAACGTGTTAATGAATTAACTGAAAACTAGAAAGTAGTTTGCTCAGAATCAACTAGCGAATCGATCGCACTATGTTTAATATAGGTTATATTTTTCATTTTCATCAGCCCATGTCTAAATTATTTATAATACAATATTTGGCGCGTACGCCGCCCGCAGCAAAAAAAAATCGCACCGGTAGGCGCGGGCGTAGCGCTTGGAATTTCGTAGATAGGTCAACTCCAAACTAACGTTGAATAACTTTTAAAGTATAATTTTTTTCGCCATAAAATATATTTTAATCATATTATTGTTTATTATTGTAAATGGGGTGTATCGGATTTTCAGTTAATTCATTAACACGTTGTATATGAAAGTGCAACTCGTCGTAGTCTCAAAAACTATAATGACGTACTAACTGTTCCCTGGCGGTTTCACCCGCGGTAATTTGGGAGTTCCCGCGGATATTCCGTGATAAGAACACTGTGGCATTCTAGTGGTGGTAGAACTTTTAAAATCGGTTCAGTAGACGCAGAGATTACCCCCCTATAACCTCACAAACTGTACCTTTCTTTCCTTGGTCCTACCAGTTGGTGGGTAGAACCACGACCACCGGTGGGGCTAATTAACAAAATTTTAGTTTTTACTCCGTCGTGTAGATAAATAAAAAATATTGGATACGTATTTTTTTATTCGTTACGTAACAATCTAAAAAATAACGGAGACGTGACGTGTTGTGACGTCACAAGCCCCCCCTAAACTCTCGATGCACTAAGTTTTTTTTTTTTTATTAATTCGAAACATCAAAATACCTATATAGATCTATACGTGCCTACTATTTTTTTTATTATCTAACTGACCGGACTAAACAGAATTTTGATCTCCGAAAACGTGTCTATTGTTTGCTTTCCGTGATGGTGTTCTACTGTAATGCCTGCACTACACTATCGCCGATGATCGTTGATCGTGTGATCGTGTGATCGGCGATAATGTGGACACCTCAACGCGACCACAGGCGATTCTCTTTGATGCATGCCCAAAAACCGGCAATTCACGGGTCGCAGGCGATCATAGACGATGATCGGCGAGTACAGCCGAGTGTGCCCTCTACACTATCGTGCTCGCGCATAATCGTCTGTACTCGGCGATAGTGTAGCGGAGGCATAAAATAACGATGCCAAAGTATGATGTACAAACGTAGGTACCGAGTTTTTTGGCGGGAATCAAAGATGGCGGTTCGGTCATTTATTTTCGTGTCGATAAAAAATGGTTAAAAATGGATTTTGTAGTGTTATAAGGTGCTGTATTGGACAATAATTTTCACAGTGACATTTTTTGTGTGCTCAAGAAGATATATGACATTTCGAGCCGACTTCTTCGGTATCCCCCGAGAGCTCCGAGAAAGTTATTGTAGTCTATTCAGTACCATGGCCTACAAGTTCAAACCGTCCAACGACGCTAAACGCTACCTAATTTGTGCATTTAACTAACTTATATTTGGACATAGATAAGCAATAGTGTGTTAACCCACACTGGAGAAATTTTGAGTAAATCGTGTTTTAAAAGTAGGAACGCCATTTTGTGTCAACATTTTTTATGTTAAACATTTAGTTACATATTTAAGCAATGTAATAAGGTAAACACACAATTTAAAAACTTTCCCTAACTCTCAAAGAATCGTTCTGAATCAATAACTTAATTTTGTGGGTTAACATGTTATTGCTTATCTGCGTCCATTTTAGTTGAAACTGGCTAAACGCATTATATGCGAAGGCCAATGAGAAAAAGAAAGAAAACGGTACGTACCGAGTGGTGGGAGTGCGCCGCGACGGAGGACTTGTCGCCCGAGCTGGCGAGGCTGAGCGGCGAGGGGGGCAGCTGCGAGACGGGCCGCGTGCGCAGCGAGTACACGCGCTCGTTGCCCGGCACGTTGCGCATCTGGCGGCGCAACCGCCAACAAAAATCAAAATTCTAATTAGTCCGTCAGTTAGAAAATAAAAATACAATAGACACGTATTTTTTGCTTTTTCAAATAAATTAATATATACAGAGATAAAGCGCATTTAAGTTTAGGGTGAGGGGGTCGTGACGTCACTAACCGCTAAAGCCGCCATACAAACTGTCAGAATAGTGACGTCACGCGAAATTTCAACTCAATATATCGCCGTTATTTTTTGATTACGTAAAAAAAGAAAAAATACGTGTCCAATATTTTTTAATAATCTACAAGACGGACTAAAAATTAAAAATTAGTCAACATGCCTATTTACTTAAAAAATAACTTAAGTAACTGTAATTTAATTTATTAATGTAGTATTGTACTGAAATTTAATGTTATAGACGTCTAGTATTGAACTAATAGTACCTAGTTTAATAATGTTGCCAACACCTGTAAAGGGCAGCTGAGTTTTAAGAGCACTGTACGAGTATGAATACCTATTTAAGACCAACTGTAGGGGTTGAATTTTCAAAAAATCCTTTCTTATCGGATGCCTACGTCATACAAAGAACACACCCTCCAAGTGTCAGTCAGTCATTCAGGACAAAGCATTTCATATTATGTACCTATAGATCCTTTTCTATTTCACTTAGTGAGCAATAAATACTTGTATACTTGAAAACAAAGATAAACCAGAGGAGTCGATAAGTTACAAGGGGGTACGTCACTCGAACTATAAATACCGTACGCACGGACATACAAACGACGCGGAAGAAATCAAAAACCTAAACAAACACCACGAGTCCAGAGTTGGAAAGTTGCAAACCGTACACGGCCGAGCGGCCGGGAGGTTATCGCGCGCGGCCCCGCTCCGTCGGGTCGGAGGTTCGGGGGCGACGGTGTTATCGACAGACGTGTACACAACGAACACAAACAAACATGAGACAGAATCATGATCCGCGCAAACAGATCCACGTCGCGGTGATCCGTGATAATGTAAATATGAAACTGCGGCGATAACGATCCGACCCGTAGGGGCACGATAAAAATAATAGTATTATCTTTATAATATCGTTTACGAGCATAATTAACGTATAATGTACTAGCCGTCCCACGCGGTTTCACCCGCGTTAATTTAGGAGGCCTCGCGGAAATTTCGGGATGAAAAGTGCCCTATAGTCGCTTCGCGTGCAAATCCGCGTAAGAGCAGTTTGTAAATACCGCGTAACAGCAAAACGCGCAAAATTCAAATAAGTGACTGCACAAAATCTAAGCCAACAGCGAGTAAATTTACGTAATTTTCCAAAAATAAAGAAAGTTGTAAAGAACAAGCTGTTAAGTTCAGTCGGTGATAAGAATTAATATCGCTGAGATATTAAGGTTTTTTCTTCCTCCTGTAAAAAAGCAAATACGCGGTCTTTACACGTTGCTCTTACGCGGATTCGCAAGCACTGCGACGCCATGCCTCTCAGAACTACCGTATATTCCTATAAGTAAAGGAATTTTCAAAATCGGTTCAGTAGATGCAGAGATTACCTCGTACAACTTCACAAACTCACAAACTTTACCTCTTTATAATATTCGTATAGACTATCTGTTGCCCGCGGTTTTACCCATGTTAATTACGAAATTCTCACAAGAACTCCGTGTGTGCAATAAAGAGTATATTTGATTTGATTTGATAAAAATGCCCTATGTCCTTCTCTGAACCCCTGACATCGTGTATTCAAAATTTCACGCTGATGCTGATTGGTTGAGCCGTTAAGGGGTGAAAGCATAACAAACAAACTCACTTTCGCATTTATAATAATTAATTGTAACACATAGTAAGCACGTTGTCGAATGTACCTTATGTTTTCAATCTACGAGTATTTATTTTATTTTATAACCAACGCCTGAGACTAAATCTACATTAATATCAGTGTCATTATTATAAATGCGAATGTGATTTTGTTTCTCTGTCCGTTTGTTACAATTTCACCTCTCAACTACTCAACCGATCATCATAAAAATTGTTAGGGGTACAGAAAAGGACAAAGAGTGTTAATGTATATTAGAACACCGGCTTCCTACTAGATTATTTTCCCTATGCACCCCTATGGTTGTCTAGAAGAGACCGCTCTGAGCGATAAGACCGCCGATTGTGACACTGTGTAGTAAAATTGTTTTTTTTTTAAATATATTATTTATTTTAAGTGTAGTATGTGTGTTAAAATAAGTAATTAAAACTCGCCATTATTATCCTTTGTATCTTCGTGATTACTCTCTGTATCAAAGAATTCTTTTATCACAATAGAAATATGATAAGTGTTTGTGTAAATAATTTAAATGTACCTGAATGATTAAAATATTAATATCATAAATTAAAGATTGTTTCAAAGCAATCTAAAAGATTATCAGTTAATTCCTAACCTAACTCATCGAGCCGATAACAACGAAGTGTGGTTGCCTATTTAATTACTTTCGTGATACTGAAAAATAAAATCAATACTAGCTGTCCCCCGTGATTTCATCCCGGTAATTTCGGAGTTCCCGCGGAGATTGCGAGAAAAAGTACTCTGTGTCCTTCTTTGTATCCCGACAGTAGTTAACGGTGATTAGCTGTTCCCCGCATTAGTGCCGGAGTTCCCGCGGAAATTCCGGGATAAAACTATCCTATCTTATAAGTTGGACCATATTATAAATGGTTACGAAATTTTATCAAAATCCGTTCAGTAGTTTCGGAGTACATCGCGGACAAACAACGTGACACGTGATTTATATATATTAAGACTAGCTGTCCCCCGCGTTTTCATCCTCGGTAATTTTGGAGTTCCCGCGGAGGTTGCGGGAAAAAAGTACTCTATGTCCTTCAGTTCCCGAGGGAATTCCGGGATAAAAACTATCCTATCTTTTAAGTTGGACCATATTATAAACGGTTGCAAAATTTTATCAAAATCCGTTCAGTAGTTTCGGAGTCCATCGCGGACAAACAACGTGACACGTGATTTATATATATTAGATTTATAAATATTTCATAACTAAAAATAACAAAACAAATAAGTAACATTGTGAAAAGCGAATGAACATAATATGAAAACGGAACAGACGATATAGAAGATAAAGCGAATACAAATTGATATAAAATCGGTCACGAATTAAACGCTTACTCAAATACTTAAAGGCTCAAGATAAAAAATAACGATATTGATAATTAAACATGGAAAAAAATCGATTAATTGGACATAGATAATAATTAATAATAATATAATCGATTGGAAATAAATAACGATGAAACAAATTATATCTAAGTATATATTATATTTTTTTTATCAAACTGATTGTAAAATGCATTATTATCATCAGTCGGACAATAATAATAATTATGACTTCAAAACTACGACGACGACGGTCCCGACCACAGATCAGAAAATAACATAGAAGGGACATTAACTTAGTTTAGTATGAAAACAAATGAAATCCAGTGTCGCCGGGTGATTTTCGCACACAAAACTATTATGCATCACGCACTAAAACATTCATTAACATCCAAGAAATGTATTAAACGCTTTATCGTTATGTTTTTACTTAGTCACTGTTTTCAAAATTCACAGTTTTGAGAATATTTATTTTATTTATTTACTAGCTGTGCCCCGCGGTGTTACCCGCGGAAATTTCGGAGATCCCGCAGGAATTCCGGAATGCAAAGTACCTACCCTATGTCCTTCTCTGTACCCCTGACAATGTGTACCTAAGTATGCAAAATTTCATGAGATTCCACCGACCGGAGTTCCTGCGGGAATTCCGGGATAAAAAGTATCCTATGTCCGTTTCTGGTTCTAAGCTACCTCCGCACCAATTTTCAGCCAAATCGGTTCAGCCGTTCTTGAGTTATAAGTGGAGTACCTAACTAACACGACTTTCTTTTATATATATAGATTTAAGTACACAAAACAGATTGTAGTCATTACAGATATTGTGGTAAATACTTGGGATGGCAGCAAAAGAAGTTTTGGGCAAGTTAGAGCATTTACTCTAACTTCCTTTGCAACGATGGCGCGCCTGCCCCGCCTACATGTCCTCTCTAGTTAATGTATCTGCTCTGTGTTCCCAATCATTTATTATTAAGTCATCGACATTATTGTTACAAGTTGACAGTTGACAGTTATGTTCTTCATTAGTCTCGCCTCTATCTCACGTGTTCAATATACTCTATTGCCATACGACCAAGACGAGCTAACGACTCATATTTATTACACACTATTTATTGTGCCCCGCGGTTTCACCCGCGTTAATTTCAGAGTTCCCGCGGGAATTCCAGGATAAAAAGTACCCTATGTGTTAATCTGATTGTATAAGCTACATTATTGTAAAGTTTCATTTAAATCCACCCAGTAGTTTTTGCGTGAAAGAGTAACAAACATCCATCCATCCATACATACTTACAAACTTTCTCGTTTATAATATTAGTAGGACTAGCTGTTCCCCGCGGTTCCACCCGAGGTAATTTTAGAGATCCTGCGGGAATTCTGGGGTTAAAAATACCCTATGTCCTTCTATGTAACCCTGACAACGTGTATGCCAAACATGATCGGTTGAGTAGTTAAGGCGAGAAAGCGTAACGAAATATTTTTTCCGAGAATTGCAACATTTGGCTTGTATCCAGGGTACGAAAATCAAAATTATATTTAGTCCGTCTTGGAGATTAATAAAAACTAAGACATGAATTTTTTGCTATTTCAAGTTACTGTAAAAATACTAAGATAAAACGCAATAAAGTTTAGGAGTGGGAACTCTTGACGTCATAACGTGCTATAAACTGTAGCACGGCGTGACGTCACGTGACATTCCAACTTAATGTATCTCCGTTATTTTTGATTACGTAAAAAATGAAAAAATAAGTGTCCAATATGTTTTATTAATCTACAAGACTGACTAAAAATAATTTGGTTGACAAGACCCTTATTATGGTTATATTTAAACCAATTTAAAAAAAACCTACACCAATTCTATATCTAAACCTTCCTCATGAATCACTCTATCTACTGGCGAAAATCGTAGAAAATCCATTTAGTCGGTTTTGGGTTTACCGTAAACAGACAGACGGACGCGACGGAGGGCAATGTTTTATAATATGTAGTGATAATATTGACAGTGATAAAGCTGGTCAGGGTCGTGACACGACCGGTCGAGACAACCCAACTGATAAAAGTTAACTTCTTAAGCATAACGAGTATTCACAAAGCGCATACAACCGGATTTCTACAAGTACATGATAAAAGTATACGCTTTGATACAAAATAATTATTATAACAATTTTTTTTTTATGACAGCAACAATTTACCGATCACTCATATTCACGTCGATGGCGATATCGAGTTGAGATATGGACGTAAGCTGTTGTCATTAAGGCTATGGAGACGGGTCAATGCTTCGATAAGCGCTTACCGATGCTCAACAGATAAGATAACAGAATGTTGTGTAGTTAAAATTTAAACGTTACACACAATCGCAACTAGAAATTAGATTTGACATAGGTAAGTTATTATAAAGTTGACGCGAGTTCCGATTCCAATGTGTAAACGCATCATCATCAGAGCCCAAAATCGAATTGTCAATCAGAGACGACACTTTTGAAACCCTACGAAAAGGACACCAACGAACGACCGTTCTGACGTAATAAAATTGAAAAAAATAGTTGACAGGGACCGAGTCAATCGCAGCACGAAGCACGAAGGGCAAACGAAAAAACTAGAAGGCGAATATTAACCAGAGAGTATTAACATGAAGATAACGTGAATCTGTGACGGGCGCTACCGCGAGACGGTGTTGAGCTAAACGGAGCGGGAGACACCTATGTAAATATAGAAATAAAATTAAAAAAAAAGAACTGTCAAAGCCAACGACTGTGTGCGTCACAGTGCTAACGATGCTACCACCTGGATATACAGAGAGAAAGAGGTTTACACAACGAACTTTGGCCCGGTTTTATACTTCTACAATTCCACACTAGAAGTGTAATACCTTCCATAGCTAAACGGGGTGATAAAACAAACAACAGGGCTTTATATGGTATCTATCCTGACAATAGTTCAAACCAATTCTGGAATATTATTGATAACCGTTTGTCTGTACAGATTGGATTTATTAATGGTGAAGGTGAAAACAGTTGTATCATCCATCTAGATTTGATTTCTAACTCATCGCGAGAGTTTTTTAAGTTTTGTCGTGCCAAAATTACATTAGGTTAAGAATTTGTTTGAGGCTTAAATTAAGTTAGTCAAGAGGTACAAATGTTCATAATACAGATTTATTCAATATTGGCTATTGCCCACAGCTCTGATCGCATAGATTTTGGAATATGCCTGGCGCCACAGCTACACCAATAGTATTTTGACACAAAACCAACTCTTTTTACGGTTACAAGGCACCCGAAAATCTTTACTCATTACCAGTGGCACAAGTTTTGTATAATACGCAAACAACAAACAGACAGGCAGCCTGACATTCAACCTTCACTCTGGCTTCTATGAGTAATAATATTAAAACCGCTCGTAAACATTCCTATAGTACAAAAACACGCCAGTAACTTTTATTATATGCAATAGATTCTTATTGTAAAGATATTAAGCAAAGAGTTATTGTTTATCAATGGCATTATTTGTAAAGGTGCGTTTGTAACGATATAGCGTGTTTGCACTGCGCGCTGTAAGAAACGTGTCACGGCTCGAAATGTGTGTTTGTCTCTGCATTTGAATTATGATAAGTTGATAAAACAACGCAGCGTAATGAAATAGAATATTTTGTTGAGTAACCAAAACGAGAACGTGGCGGTGCATGTTGAGAAATAAGAATATAACGAAAGAAAGAATTGAGAAATGGGAACACAGATTTAGAAATAGTTATAAATCCTTACTTATATTATAAATGCGAAAGTGAGTTTGTTACGCTTTCACGCCACAACGGCTCCAACGGATCATTATGAAATTTTGCATGCACGTTGTCAGGGATACAGAGAAGGACATAGGGTACTTTTTATCCCAGATTTCCCGCGGGAACTCTGAAATTGCCGCGAGAAACAGCTAATTACTTAAATAAACTTATAGTTTATAGTAAAACTTTAAATGGCCTAAGTAGGTCCTAGGTACATGTATTTTAACTGTATCTGATATTTCCTAACTTTTTCAAGATACAGCATGAACTTATTTGCGAAATTGATGGCACCTAATATGACTAATTGCATTATTATCCTTCTAAATTTCAACTATCTTTACAGAGACACGACAATTTTTCGTCCTCTCACACAATGACTTCAACCTAAACACAGTATACAGCACTTTACCTTACAAATCACGGGTGATCTATCGTCCTTCCCGCACATGCGCACTATCATTGCGTACCTCTCCCGGATCACTTTAAGTTCAAACACCGGCACAGAAAGCAGACAAACTCAATCGGCATCACAATTCAAACGGAGCACATCACATTCAGCGAACGAGGGATGCACATGGTTACTGATATCACATATCACACACATAAAAATTTATATTTATCACCGGCAAATCACAGGTTGGACACCGTCGCGATAATACGTTCGCTATCTAGTTTTAACATTCGATCACGAAATAACTATGGACTTGACAGGCGGAGGTTGCCGGATGCACGTGCGCTGTTTTGTGCGCGCGCGACTGTTCTGCGCCCGACCGCGCGGGTTGGTACGAGTCTGACATTAAACTACGATAACTTTTGTGGGTCAACAGTGACAAATTTCACTGGTCGGTGTTCACAATTCATTATGGACCCGTTGTTTTTAGCGTGGATCCATCGTGTTTACATAGACGACGTCATCGTTGGCACAGGTGTGATTTTTTTCTATAAATACATTTTTTTATTTCATATTTAATTGCGTGTTGTATTGCCATACTCGTTGTCTTTAATTACTGGTTTAATATACAGTATGTAAATTAATTTTTAGTTTATCACTACATAGTATAAAACAAAGTCGCTTCCCGCTGTCTGTCTGTCCCTATGTATGCTTAGTTCTTTAAAACTACGCAACGGATTTTCATGCGGTTTTCACCACAGTGATTCATGAGGAAAGTTTATAATATATGTTATCCTGGAATTTCCGCGGGAACTCCGAAATTACCGCGGGTGAAACCGAGAGGGAACGGCTAGTTTTATGATAATAATATCAATATTTTAGGTAAATTATTATCGCTGTAGGTTTGTGTATAAAATGGTAGATGTTATAATTTTAAAATTAACCCTTTCACCGCCATCCCCGTACTATCACGATCTACGAAAGACGTGCTCTTGGGGCCAGAAACGTAATTTTACGTTACTACAAACTTATATTTATTAGATAAAATTGAGTTTCAAAAACGCGACGGTGGAAGGGGGTTATTATCCTAACATTGCGCAATCAACGAAACGTTTATAAATTCTTATCATATTTCGCTTTCTCATTAGTGATTTTAATTGTTTATTATGGATGTATGTAAAACTAAGTATACAACTATACAATTATGCAATATCCGCTGTAGATACGATAAATATCAAAATTAAAAGAAAGGACCTAGACCACATTAGCATAAACAATCATACGTCTGTCCGTAGACACGAAGCGATGGTTTCCGTATTTACAGGTTTTTCCTTACATAATATGTACGCATTTATCCAGTTAATATTGCGTTAAATATGTATGGATATTTTCAAAACACAATTGGTTTCAAAGTCAGTGAATATTTTTCTAGTCGTTGAATATTTTTCTAATATGAAGGTACTTGAATGTTAATTAAAAGATATACAATTTATTTTTAATTGTTGTTTCTTCTTTATTGCTGTATTGATATTAAAAACGCGAAAGTTTGTATGGATGTATGTTTATTAGTCTTTCACGCAAAAACTACCGAATAGATTTTAATGAAACTTTACAATAATAATAGGTTATATATCTGAATAACACATAGGGTTCACTTTTTATCCCGGAATTCCCGCGGGATCTCCTGAAATAAACGCGGGTGAAACCGCGGAGATTAGCCTTTCGGAAGCTCCTAGTTTCCATATTAAGTATACAAATCCTCATCCCTCAAGGATACTGCAATCTAATATCAGTGAGACAATTTTTAGAATAGGTTCAGTAGGTAGTTGCAAAGATTTTCGAGACTAAAGACAAACAAATCTCACCTCTCAATAAAATATTGTTAAATTTATTAAATATCACACTAGCTTTATAAAAGCGAATCTCTGGGTGTATTATTATTGTACGAGTTTGCAGTGAGCGAGGTAGCGATAGGAGGTTCCACCGCTCCAGCAGGTGTAGGTGACGGTGGGTTCGATTCCCGGTGAGGGCGGGCTTTGTGTGATAAACACGAGGTTCCACTGTCCAGTCTGGGCGTGTTTATATCTAGACATAGACATAACTTTATTTGGCATCACAAAATTTCTTAAAAGTAATACATGCATCAAATTTAAAATGAATCGTATATAGTTGCCGTGATGCCAAAATGGACACCGTCTCAGCATATGCTGTCGCATAAACCAATCTAATATCGCATATCTAATAATATCTATCCTATAATATACAAGCTGTGGTAAAATTAACTGCAAATATTTACAGGGTTGAAAGTATACACCGTTATGAACATGTTCAAATATAAACAATACCTAAATAAGATTTTCTATTGAAAAAAAAAATCAATTAAAAAGAAAACAACCTATGAAGGCGGTATACATTACCGCGCGCCGGTATCTTAAGGTCAACGACCTCGATCGAGCTGACCAACTGATGTGTGCGTGGCGCGTGCCTTGTATACGTATTAGTGAGCTACGTGTATTGTGTACCTTGTAAATGTAGTTGTTGTTAGTTGTTGTATACGTATGCTGTAAATTTTTGTGTTGTGTCAAATAAAGTTTATCAATTCAATTCAATTTAATATTTTTCAAGGAATTTATTTATATCATATTCTGAAAAACTACCAAACTTATAATATTATTTTTTCGCTTATCCTATTTGTTATAACGTATACTTTCAACCCTGTAAATATTTGCAGCTAATTTTACCACATCTTATATAGTATTACGTATTAACATGTAATATATTATACCGTGTGTTGCCTGGTTGACCACGACAAAAGCTTATAGCTTAGTGTGGGATCGAGTAGATCCGTGTGCTGGGAAGTGTTATTGTTATGATTGTACGAGTATAGTGTGCGTATATGACAGTGAGCGAGGCGGCGCCACTGACCTGGTAGGAGTTCCACTGCTGCAGCAGGTGCTGGTGGCAGGCGAGGCAGGCGCGCACCGTGCCCTGCGCGTCCTTGGGCCGGGAGCGCGGCGGCCGCGGGTGCTGCTCGCCGAAGATGGGGAAGTACGGCTGCTTGTTCTGCAGACACACAGACACGCAAACACATCGTTATACACATGGCTACTACTAGCTGTCTCACGCGGTTTCACCCGTTATAAGTATATAAACCTTCCTTTTGGATCACTCTGTATAAACCGCACGAAAAACGATTCAGTAGATTCTGAGTCGGACGCGGTGGAGGCGTTTATTTTATAATATGTAAGGATGAGCAACATTTCTTTTTTTAATCAATTAAGGCTTGGCAACTGGGCCTAAAGACCTACAGGCACTAAACTTATAAAGTTATATGTATATATTACATAATTTACAGTCCCTAAAATTATAAAAATTAATGCAATGAGAATTAAAATATCCACATGCTACAACTTTTTTTGGACTTTTCAAAGTTTGTCTACTGTATCGATTTGTATGTATACTATACTTCACCTATATTTTCACATTGCACTTTCACAAAATGCGATGTATTGCTATTCTAAATAAAATTATAAATGAAAATTTATTTAAAATTTCAAATTTTTAAGAGTTATTTGCAATCAGACAATGCAACGTATTGTCGGTGAGTCAATCCGCCGTTTATATTAATGACGGACCGTCGACAACCCTACGCCGCCCCGCACCCGTCGGTGGCCAACCCTGGGGGACGCGAGCAAGCGAGAAATAAACTCCAATAAACAACGGATAGCGGCGTGTCAAAGATCATCGGCTGAAAAACATATTATTATTTATAGAGAGTAAGATAATGGCAACAAATACATTCTGTACTCGGGCTATCTGGTCGTCAAAGGTCACCGAGGCATTATGAACTCTATCGCAAACGGATAAGAACTTTATTCATACATTGCAGAAAGATAAAGCTAACGTAATTTATTAAAAATAAAATAAAAAAACAGTAGTTACTTATTAAAAGGGCTCAACTTTGATTATTATTCATACTATATATAGGAATTCAGTGTTGAGTCCAAAAAGAAGAAAAAAAAATATATATATAAGAATATTTTTTATTCGGTGCGCAAACTTTTACAAATTAAACTTAACGGAGTTTTAATAAACACCTTTCTTTTTTTTAAACTATACTTAAAATTAAGTAATCATTAAAACTACTCGGTGTGGGCTTTTAGTGTTATAATCCTACTAATATTACAAATGTGAAAGTGTGGATGTTTGTTACTCAATCACGCAAAAACCGCTGAACGGATTTGGATAAAATTTGGCATGCACGTTGTTAGGGAAGGACATAGGGTATTTTTATCCCGGAATTCCTGCGGGAATTTTAAATTACCGCGGGTGAAACCGCGGGGCACAGCTAGTATTATATAAGGATAAATAAACGAATAAGTGATGGGACCAACAATTACTATGTTAACATAAGAAATCAACTGATCTGTACAAAATAAGGGCAGCTGTAACTTTTGGAACTCCGAAAAATTTGATATCCTTGGTAGATTTCATTCCTTTTATTAGCGACGCCGCGCCGTTATCTTGCAAGGTTTTCGGTGCGAACTTGACTTCCTTTCACATTTATGTTTTCGTTTTGATTATTATTACATACCTAGTTTACTTGTGACAACCTTCAGTCGGCATTATCACGAGATCAAAGGGGCCTACTGTAGGTCTACTTCTGTACTCTAAATAGGGATGTTGACAACTTTTGAATATCAAAATTTTAATTAATCCGTCATTTAAAAATAACTAGACACGTATTTTATTATGAAAATACACAGAAATGAAGCGCATTAAAGTTTAGGGTGGGGGCTCGTGACGTCACTTACCGCTACAAGCCGCCATACAAACTGCACTAGTTAGTGACGTCACGCGAATTCAACTCAATGTATCGCTGTTATTTTTTTATTACGTAAAAAAAGAACAAATACGTGTCCTCTTTTTTTTATTAATCTACAAGACGGACTAAAAAAATAGTCAAATAGTCTAGTCTATGGTTTTACCACATTCTCACTAGAATATTCTTTGCGCTTTCACCTGTCTTAAGGGTGCGCTCTAGCATATGACGCAGCTCCCTTCCGATAGAGGCCGCGGACGGCGCCATAAAAGAGTTTTCTCAATTTACAGAGAATCACAAGGTTAAAAAATAGATTTTGATGATGGGTGCGAGAGGATGAGTGTTTAATACATCTTTGATTTAAAATTTTTATATGGCTTTACGCGCATTATTATCCTTTAACTACACGAAAATATCGAATAACCGGCCGAAACGTAGTCACACACACATGCAAATCGATTAATACTAGACGAATAAGATTCGTAATTTGGCCATTTCAACAAGAGTCTCGGTGGCGCTGTGGTGTAATGCGTCTCTTTTTGTAAACTATGAATCGTGAAAATCTTGTGTTCAAACCTTAGATTTATATTCCACTTTTTGTAACTATTTTGTCAAACTTATTTATACACACTTATTTATAAACGATTTATTTTTCGTTCTTTCTAGGATTTTAAACTGTAATGAAAAAAAATTCTAGGGTATAGAACAACAATATTTAAGACTAGCTGTACCCCGCGGTTTCACCCGCGCGAAAGGTTTTTATACAACAACTTTTTTTCCGACATCCGATTTCAATGAAACAAAGCCTATATATACATATGTAGCTCCAGGCTAAGCTTATCTATCTGTGAAAACGACTTAAAATTATTTTAAACTTTTTTTTTAGTTGGTTACTCTTCTTTTATTTTGGTAAAAATATTTAACACTAGCTGTGCCCCGCGGTTTCACCCGCGGTAATTTTGGAGTTCTCGCGGGAATTCCGTGCATGCAAAATTTCATCCAACTCAGTTCAGCCGTTTTTGCGTGATTGAGTAACAAAGATCCACACTTTCACATCTATATAATAAAAATGAATCGTCAAATGTGTTGGTAAGCGCATAACTTACAAACGACTGCACCAAATTGGAAAATTGATTTTTTTTTGGAGTTCGTTATTGTCAGGACAAGGTTTATATAAAAGAATTTTGGAGTTCCTGCGGGAATTCCGAAATTCACGCGGGTGAATCTCCAAAACGGTTGGACCGATATTGACGGGATTCACTGCTAATTAGCTGTTGTTATAAGGAGTAAATTAGACTGCATTGGAGTTCCTGCGGGAATCCCGAAACTCACGCGGGTGAAACCGCGGGGCACAGCTAGTTTATAATACATATTAGTAGGATAACCTCACTATAAATGTGAAAGTAAGTTTGTTTGTTTGTTACGCTTTCACGCCTCAACAGCTCTGCGGATCATCATGAAACTTTGCACACACGTTGTCAGAGATACAGAGAAGGACAAAGGGGTACTTTTATCCCGAAATTCCCACGGGAACTTCTATCTTATTACTGGTGAAACCGCGGGGAACAGCTATAAAAATATACAGGTATTGGAAAAAAAACCAGGTCCCGTCTAATCAAAACTTCAAGTCCAGTCAAAATTTCAAGTCAATCCATCGCGATAGATCGTTTTCGAGTTTTGCGACTACTAACATGGGATACTTTGTCAAGTTGTTATCTATTATATCACTCAGGGATACTGTAGTTTCCTATGAGTAAAATATTTTTTTAAAACTGGTTCTTTACTACTTCATAATATTATTAGCTATACAATATAGAAATTATAGTGCGGGTTTTTCGGAGTTCCTGCGGGAGTTCCTGGATTAAAACTACCCTGTGTTCTTCTCTGTGCCCCTAATAACGTGTATGCAAAGTTTGTTAATAATCGGTTAGGTAATCAAGCCGTGAAAGCGTACCAAACAAACAAACAAACTCACATTTCTAATAATAGGTTTGTCTAGAAGTGTGAATAATACGTTCAGGCGCATTTCGTCCATTTCGCAAATGGTCCAATAATCTACAGAAAAAACAGTATAGATTTCAAATCGTAAACATTGCAATAAAAAATGACAGATAACAAAAAAAAAACATCATAGTATAACAGTGGGGGGCTGAGATTTGAACAGGGGCCTTACAAAACTACTACGTCTTTGCTACCCGTTGTTCTAGCCACTAAACCATTATCGCATAGATCCTCCTGTCGAAAAACTTCTATACATTCAGCCGTCGTGCGTCATTCTATTTCATATTGATCTTCTTTTATTTAGTTCGTCAGTGCGTTGGGAAGTTGACAATAATTATTATTATTATAAAAAGGGAAGATTTGATTTTTTGTTTGTTTGTTTTGTAGTTTGTTTGTTACGATTTAACTCAAAAACTACTGAATCGATTTAAAAATTTTTTCACCATTAGAATGCTACGTTATTCCTGAGTAACATAGGCTATATTTTTACCCGGAATTCCCACGGGAACTCTGAAATCTATATAAATAAAAATGAATCGCTCAATGTATTGCTAAGCGCGTAACTTCCAAACGACTGCACCAAACTGGGAAATTATTTCCTTTGTGTTCGTTATTGTCAGGACCAGGTTGGAGTTCCTGCGGAAGTTCCGGAACTCACGCGTGTGAATCTCCGAAAGGGTTGAACCGATTTGGACGGGACTTTCACTGCTAATTAACTAATGTTATAAGGTTTACATTGGACTACTTTGGAGTTCCTGCGGGAGTTCTGAAATTAACGCGGGTGAATCTCCGAAATGGTTGGACCAATTTTGACGAGACTCTCACTGCTAATTAGCTAATGTTATTAGGAGTAAATTAGGCTACTTCGGAGTTCCTGCGGGAATTCCGAAATTAACGCGGGTGAATCTCCGAAATGGTTAGATCAATTTTGACGGGACTTTCACAGCTAATTAGGTGATGTTATAAGGCGTAAATTAGATTACTTTGGAGTTCATGCGGGAATTCCGTAACTCACGCGGGTGAAACCACGCGGTATAGCTAGTAATCTATTTAGGTATTATCTATCCTTACTGATATTGATGACAACTTATGTGCCATCTCTCATTTGTACTGTATATTTATTATCATGTATCGGCACTGTAGGTCTGTAACATAGTAATACGAAATATTGTAAAAATTAAGATGTATATATGACTGTTTGTTGCCAAAACATAAATAAATATTATAAACGCGAAAGTGAGTTTGTTTGTTTGTTTGTTACGCTTTCACACCTCAACGACTCAACGGATCATCATGAAATTTTGTATACACGTTGTCTGGGGTACAGAGGACATAGGGTACTTTTTATCTCGGAATTCCCGCGGAAACTCCGAAATTAACGCGGGTCAAACTGTATGAAATTTTGTATACTACATGTGAAAAGTAGTTACTTAGGTAGAGAAACAAATATATGGTAGGTAGTAGATATTTTTATCTCGGAATACCTGCGGGATCTCCGAAATTACCAAGGGTGAAACCGCGATGAACAGCTAGCTATAATATATGAATAGGTATATATATAAAAAATTAATCCCTATTTCACTTGGTTACGTTACGGGCACAGCATCACGCGTGAACGGCTCGATCAATTTCGCTAATTCTTTTTTTATTATGTTTGTTATTGTAAGAAGAAGAATAAAGAAGTTTAGAGTTCCTGCGGGAATTCCGAAACTCACGCGAGTGCGAGCGAATCTCAGTCTCAGTTTGTAATAAATTATACTTAATGTACTAGTTGTGCCTCGCGGTTTCACCCGCGTTAATTTCAGAGTTCCCGCGGGAATTCCGGGATATAAAGTACCCTATGTGTTAATCTGATGTATAAGCTATATTATTGTAAAGTTTAATTTAAATCCATCCAGTAGTTTTTGCGTGAAAGATTAACAAACAACCATCCATCCATCTATACATACTTACAAACTTTCGCGTTGATAATATTAGTAGGATTTTACTAGCAGTTGATCCTGCTGCGGGTTTGCCTGCATCAATTTTATTTATTGTATTTCTTTGACTTCAGTATCAAGGAGATAATGTATACTAGTATTATAAAGAGCAAAAGTTTATGAGTTTGTGGGTTTGTGAGTTTGTGACGTTTGTAGGGGATAATCTCTAGATCTACTCAACCGATTTTGAAAATTCTTTCACTTATAGGGAGCTATACAGTGATCCAGAGTGATACAGGGTACTTTTTATCCCGGAAATCCCTCGGGGACTCCGGAGTTTGTGAGTACGTGAGTTTGTGAGATTGTAGTGGGTAATCTCTGGATCTACTGAACTGATTCTAAAAATTCTTTCATAATTAAAAGCTGCAGTGATCTTAAGTGACATAGGGTACTTTTTATCCCGGAATTCCCGCGGGAACTCCAGAGTTTGTGAGGTCTCTGGATCTACTAAACCGATTTACAAAATTCTTTTATAGGAGTCTAAAGTGATCCTGAGTGACAAAGGGTACCTATTTTTTATCCCGGAATTCCCGCGAGTGCTCCAAAATTACCGTGGATGAAACCGCGGGGGTCAGCTTGTAAATAGCAATGAGTGAACCATTACATCATTTGGAAAAAAATACAATAGTAAAATCTATCTTATACAGGGTGTAACGGAGGGTATTTTTTTGTAAAATGGCATTCAGTATTAGTATTAGTCTGAAAAAAATAAACTTCCGAAAATTTGACCACGTGAGCACATAGATATCACGAAAACATGAAGTTTGAGTACCAACACGATGGGTCTGTAACTTGTAGTTTCCGAGATATAGCCTATCGAATATTTGATCACGTGATCACATAGATATGACGAAAACATGAAGTTTGAGTACCAACACGATGGGTCTGTAACTTGTAGTTTCCGAGATATAGGCTATCGAAAATTTGATCACGTGATCATATAGATATCACGAAAACATGAAGTTTGAGTACCAACACGATGGGTCTGTAACTTGTAGTTTCCGAGATATAGGCTATCGAAAATTTGATCACGTGATCATATAGATATCACGAAAACATGAAGTTTGAGTACCAACACGATGGGTCTGTAACTTGTAGTTTCCGAAATACAGGCTATCGAAGATTTGATCACGTGATCACATAGATATCACGAAAACATGAAGTTTGAGTACCAACACGATGGGTCTGTAACTTGTAGTTTCCGAGATATTGGCTATCGAAAATTTGACCACGTGATCACATAGATATGACGAAAACATGAAGTTTGATTACCAACGCGATGGGTCTGTAACTTGTAGTTTCCGAGATATTGGCTATCGAAAATTTGACCACGTGATCACATAGATATGACGAAAACATGAAGTTTGAGTACCAACACGATGGGTCTGTAACTTGTAGATTCCGAGATATTGGGTATCGAAAATTTGACCACGTGATCACATAGATATCACGAAAACATGAAGTTTGAGTACCAACACGATGGGTCTGTAACTTGTAGTTTCCGAGATATTGGCTATCGAAAATTTGACCACGTGATCACATAGATATGACGAAAACATGAAGTTTGAGTACCAACACGATGGGTCTGTAAGTTGTAGTTTCCGAGATATAGCCTATCGAATATTTGATCACGTGATCACATAGATATGACGAAAACATGAAGTTTGAGTACCAACACGATGGGTCTGTAACTTGTAGTTTCCGAGATATAGCCTATCGAAAATTTGACCACGTGATCACATAGATATGACGAAAACATGAAGTTTGATTACCAACGCGATGGGTCTGTAACTTGTAGTTTCCGAGATATAGCCTATCGAAAATTTGATCACGTGATCACATAGATATCACGAAAACATGAAGTTTGAGTACCAACACGATGGGTCTGTAACTTGTAGTTTCCGAGATATAGCCTATCGAATATTTGATCACGTGATCACATAGATATGACGAAAACATGAAGTATGAGTACCAACACGATGGGTCTGTAACTTGTAGTTTCCGAGATATAGCCTATCGAATATTTGATCACGTGATCACATAGATATCACGAAAACATGAAGTTTGAGTACCAACACGATGGGTCTGTAACTTGTAGTTCCGAGATATAAGCTTTACAAAAAAAAAATTGAAGGTATGAAAAAATTGCATCACGTGGTCACATAAGACACAATAAAAATATTCTTTTCATTGCATCGGAGAATTTGGAGATAAACGCTGAATTTTATCACCCCGGGCCGTGGTGAGTTACAACCTTTCGAAAATATGGTCTCTCTCTTTTACTCATCGTGAAAACAAGAAAGAGATAGCAAGAATTTATTCAACACAAAAATGTAAAAATACTTGTACCCGTAAGTTATACCTCAGAACCAAAACGTCTTTTCCAACTTTCCACAAGTTATTTGTATTCGCTTCGGCTACTAATAGGTACCTACTACCTACTACATCAGTAATAGGTATATTTTCAAATACAATTCTAAATTATCTTGTTAGGTAAAATTGTCAAAACTCACGGCTCAACGCCGCGCCACCTTGTGATCTTTTTGGAATTCACTACAAACTACTGCATTCGGAGGACTTGTCAGTCTACAGCCAAACTACAGCTGTTTATAGACCGGGCCGCCATTTTCGTACACTTATAGTGTATTCGTTCTCTCACACAAGCAAAGGTTCGACCGAAATTTAATTCATTTTGAAATGATTGTAATTATGTTATTTCTTCACTATATGCAAAGATTTTGGGCTGTGCGTTATCGTAACAAGTAGTAGTATTTTATTAAATGAAGTCTAATAAATAAAAACAGGCGGAATGCCTTTAATATAGCTACGGCAGTTTGTATGAAAACTAGACCTTTAGACCCACCTTAATTTCGGAGTTCCCGTAGGAAAGTACCCTATGTCACTCAAGAGTCATGTAGTTTCCTATAAGTGAAAGAAATTCAAAATCGGTTAAGTAATTTTTGAGTTTATCCATTACGAACAAACATACAAAAAAAAATAGATATGTATATCTTATCTTAATATATATAAATCACGTGTCACGTTGTTTGTCCGCGATGGACTCCGAAACTACTGAACGGATTTTGATAAAATTTTGCAACCGTTTATAATATGGTCCAACTTAAAAGATAGGATAGTTTTTATGCCGGAATTCCCTCGGGAACTGAAGGACATAGAGTACTTTTTTCCCGTAACCTACGCGGGAACTCCGAAATTACCGCGGATGAAATCGCGGGGGACAGCTAGTATACATATAATTCCGGAAATAGATAACCTACGCTCGACACAATTATATTATTTACGCACATATACTACTGATTCGATCCCAATTATTATTTTTAAATCTTTGACGTCAACTACGCACTCTCAAATTTTGTAACCACAGTTAAATTGTAACTCGACCATGACTGTGTGGACATGAACATAATATATCTAGGAATAAAATATATTATAATAATACATCTTAAATCTATACCTACTGATATGATAAAGAGGAAAGATTTGATTTTATTGTTTGTTAGTTGCAATTTAACTCAAAAACTACTGAACCGATTTCCAGAATTCTTTCATCATTCTTTTATATTGTTTTATATGTTTTATATCCAGCGGAAGACCAGCGCCGGGTGGTCCTTCCAACCACCAGACTTATGCTGAGCTGGCCGCCTTTTTGTCACAACACGGCGTCAAATCACAATGTTAAAATACCAAAGTGTTTCCGTTATTTTAAACTAGGTGTCCGCTTCTCAGGCGTCAGATGGAGTCCGCCCATAGATCTGTTCGGCGGACGGCGTCTGTCCGTCGGTTGAGAAGCGAACCCTCAATACTTGTTATATATGTTTAGTTGTCGTATATGTATGCTGTAAATCTTTGTGTTGTGTCAAATAATTTTTTTTCAATTTCAATTTGTCCGAACTCCCGCGGGAACTCCGATATTAACCTCGGGGATTGGACCAGGTGGCGGATTAAACTTTTTGAAGTTAAAAAACACGCAGTGCCGTAGAAATTGGCATCCGAGCCGTGGTATAAATTGAATACATCATATTTTATAGACGTGGAGGTTATCGCGGAGGCGAGACGCGCCCGGGTCGGAGTATTGTAACAGCGGCGAGGGGTTATCGCGCCCAGTGGAAAATATCGTAATGACGCAACCCCCACGCCCGGCCCAGGGCTATCGGGCGTGTAGTGTTACTACAATATAATTATTATACGTATTGTATTTACAGCTATAGCTGTGCCCCGCGGTTTCGCCGGCGACAGTTTCGGAGATCCCGCGGATATGCGGGGTCAGCAGATCCAGAGATTATCCCTTAAAACTTCACAAACTCACAATTCACAACATACCTCTTTATAATATTATTATAGACTAGTTTTGCCCCGCGGTTTCACCCGCGGTAATTTCGAATTTCCCGCGGGAATTCCGGGATAAAAAGTTCACTGTGTCCTTCTCTGTACCCCTGACAACGTGCATGCCAAATTTCATCGAAATCCGTTCAGCCGTTTTTGCGTGATTGAGTAAACGTATGCGAGGATAAGAGCTCGAAAGCGCATTTTCATCCGACTTGCTTCAAATTTATCGTCACTGCTCAGCTCCTATGTGTCTTAGCGTAATGTTATATAGCCTATAACCTGCCCAGGAGTATGGACTACAATCGTACCGAATTTGGTTAAAATCCCTTCAGTAGTTTTTAACCTATGCGTGTACATACATACAGACAGACAGACAGACAGACAAGAAATTTACTGATTGCATTTTTGGCATCAGTAGGTATCGATCACCATTCACCCTCAAATATTAATTTTGAATATATATTCAATGTACAGAATTAATAATAATAACAATAATCTTTTATTACCAATTAATTAAGGAAAAATGCAAAACCAGAAGTTACAACTATTTAGAGTGAAAACAAACTCAAAGTTGGTAAATGACAGAATTGATGATAACCTTCTGCTATTTTAACGACACAAGTACACAACCTATAAAATACAATATTTAAATAATATAATGGTGACACGTGCACCAACTCTTTGCGTCGCGCGTCGAAGTGAATATTGTTACATACTACAAAAAACTAATTTCAGAAATTTGAAAATTAACCTCTCTACAGTTTTATTATAAGTATAGATGTACAACTAGCTGTACCCCGCGGTTTCACGCGCGCTAGTTTCGGAGATCCCGCGGGCATGCGGGGTCAGCAGATCCAGAGATTACCCCCTACGACGTCACAAACTCACAAACTTTACCTCTTTATAATATTAGTATACATAGACTGTAGCTATAGTACTTATCTAAAGTAAAGATAAACACTTGTGACATTCACCGCCGCGCTCAGAGTCGACTTTAATGATTACTTAGTTAAGTATAGATTTTCAAAACAAAACTGCCGCTTTTAATAATTTTAATAGAAAATACATTGATCTAATTAATTTTACTTGAAACTGGCTTAATGCATTATATGCGAAAGTCTATAAAAAAGATGAAAGAAAGCCGTGTTCCAACACACACGATGCGCGTCCAACGCTCTCGGCGTCGCAACGCGGGGCGTGCGTGGTGCTCCGCATCCGCATCCGCAAATGCGGAGCTTCCGCATAGATTTCGACATCTGCATCCGCATCCGCATTAATCAAAGCGGATGTTCATGTGGATACGAATGTAAAACAAGTTGCGATAATAAAGAAATTGGGCGGGGCTGGCGAATGAAAATTAGTAAGTGAAGTTAAAAAAAATTGGAGCATTATTCTTATATAATTTTCATTAATAAAAATGTTAATAATGATTTTATCATTGTTTTCATTCTTCATGCATATGCTATATTTATATAGGATCTTAAACATCCGCATCCGCATCCGCGGATGTGAGCCTTCGAAAATCCGCATCCGCAATATCCTTGGTGTGTATGTGGGGTGGAGTGTGTGTGTGGTGGAGTGTGTGTGTGGTGGAGTGTGTGTGTGGTGGAGTGTGTGTGGGGTGGAGTGTGTGTGGGGTGGAGTGTGTGTGGGGTGGAGTGTGTGTGTGGGGTGGAGCGTGTGTGGGGTGGAGCGTGTGTGGGGTGGAGTGTGTGTGAGGTGGAGTGTGTGTGGGGTGGAGTGTGTGTGGGGTGGAGTGTGCGTGAGGTGGAGTGTGTGTGGGGTGGAGTGTGTGTGTGTAGTGTGGAGTGTGTGTGAGGTGGAGTGTGTGTGTGGGGTGGAGTGTGCGTGAGGTGGAGTGTGTGTGGGGTGGAGTCTGTGGGAGGTGGAGTGTGCGTGAGGTGGAGTGTGTGTGGGGTGGAGTGTGTGTGAGGTGGAGTGTGTTTGAGGTGGAGTATGTGTGTGGGGTGGAGTGTGTGAGGACTAGGGGAGTGTGGGGTGGTGTACAGTACCGCCTTGTCCTTGGGCTCCTTGGTGTTGAGGTTGTAGAGCGTGCCCCGCTTGTACTCGTCGCCGCACACGTAGCACACCTCCGTCACCGAGTTCTTGTCCGGCATCGACAGGTCGAGGATGTCGCGGTCCGAGCTCGAGTTCGAGTTGCCCGAGTACAGCGACACCGTCGATCTGTCACAAATACATACATACTTGTAACGACATATTATTCAATTCAACTTAATTCAAATATGCTTTATTGCCCCAGGAGAGATACAAAAAAAAACAACATTCAGACGAATTGAAAACCTCCTCCTTTTTGGGAAGTCGGTTATAAACTAAAACATATATAAAGTAAATACAGAGCAATAGGCGGCCTTATTGCTAGAGGCAATTATTGTCATGTACTAGCTGTTCCCTGCGGTTTCACTCGTGGTAAATGCGGAGTTCCTACGGAAATTCCGGGATAAAAGTACCTTATGTCCTCCTCTGTGCTCAGACAACGTGTATACAAAAGTTCTTGAAATTTTACACGCGTTGCTTTCGGAGTTTCCGCGGGATTTCCGGGATAAAAGTATCGTATGTCCTTCTCGGTACCCCTGACGACGTGTGTGCAAGGTTTCATGATAATCGGTCGAGCCGTTAAGGCGTGAAAGCGTAACAAACAACATGCCCCCAAACGGGTCTCGTAGTATACGGTACGTTTCCTAAAGCGAGTCGAACATCCCTTTTATCTGTTTTGTGGCTGTAGTTGTAGCAGTGAGTGAGTAAGTATATCTAGCAGTGAGTGAGTATTTTGACGTGAGTTTGACGACCCGATTAGCGTAGTAGGTCGCCATGCCTGCCCACTAATCAAGAGGTTCCGGATTCGATTTCCGGTGGGGGTGCCCTTTGTGTGATGAATACAGGGTTCCACTTTCCAGTCTGGGTGTGTTTATATATCTATAGTGTATATGTAATTCTATGTATGTAGTATATAGGTACCACGTTTGCTGGGGTTCCATGACACAAGCTAATATTAGCTTACTGTGGGATCAAGTAAATCTGTGTGTTGTGAAGTGGATTACTATTACTATACTTATCTGACCTGACGGCGTCGAGGTACCCGGCGGGCTCGGAGGCGCCCGAGTGCTGCGACCCCACCGATATCACGGAGGGCTCGCGCGCGCGCAGGTCCAGCACGCCCGCCTCCGACTCCGCGCCCACGCCCACGCCCACGGCTCGCGCCGCGCCCACCCCCGCCCCGGCGCCCGCCCCCGCCCCCGCGCCCATCTCCGCACCGCCGCCGTATCGCTGCAGCTGCTGGCGGCAACACAAAACAATTGCTGGTCAACTATACATATTGCTAACTGTCCCCCGCGATTTCATCCGCGGCAATTTCAGAGTTCCCGCGGGAATTCCGGGAAACGATGAATTTCATTGTAAATAACTTCTGAAAATATAAATACCCGACATGGCTGTATAGACTTTATAGACTAAGTTCCCTTTGCCTTTCCCATAAACGGTAAATTTTCCAAAAACAAAAATATGCCATAGATTATAAAAAAGGAAGAAACAACAACACTAACGCTGTTAAACGTGTTGATATGATTGGTGTCTTTCTCCTCTTTCCGGTACGCGTCGACGGCGGGCGGGGGCGCGTCCGGCTGGTGGGGGGGGCGCTCGGGGGCGCGCGGGGGGGCGGCCGCCTCGTCCCGCGCGCCCCCCGCCCCCGGCGCGCCCGCCTCCGTGGTCAGCCCGAGCACTTGCGCCGCGTACTCGCCCTGGAAGGACATGTCGGCGCCTGGAAGTTGCAATTGAAGCCTTTTAAAAACCAATCTCTCCGCAATCAAACAAACGATACTATATTTATACTAGCTGTGCCCCGCGAGGTTTTACTCACGTTAATGTGAAGAAAAAAAATCTTACTAAAATAAATTCCACAGCCGTTTTCGCAGCGTACCGACGCAATGGAAACTCTCAGAGGAAATAATTTTTTCAGTTTTCGAAATATTTTTCCTTGTTACTCGGCTCCGGCTTTTATTAAGGCAAAGAAAATAAGCCATAGAGCCAAACACCAATAAGAAGTTCATAGATAGAATTTGTTATTTTATAATATTTACTTTCTTTGCCTTACTTATGTGTTTTTAAGACAATAAGACAAATACCGGAAAAACAATTTCCTTCAGTATTCAAAACTGTACTAATTTTACTTTGAATTTTAATTAAAGAAATGTTATGTTAAAAATGGTTCGTTTTGTGCACTTGTTGTAAAATCTACTATTATTCATTCGTTTATTCGTTTACTAGCTGTTCCCCGCGGTTTCACCCGCGGTGATTTCAGAGTTCCCGCGGGAATTCCAGGATAAAAAGTACCCTATGTCCTTTTCTGCACCTCTGACAAGGTGTGTACAAAATTACATGATGAGCCGGTCCGTTGAGCCGTTGAGGCGTGAAAGCGTAACAGACAAACGGACAGATAGACAGACAGAGTTACTTTCGCATTTATAATATTAGTAGGGATTATTCATTTATCTGTGCTCCCACCGGTTTATAAATAACTCTTTCGCAGATAAAATACATCGATTGATAATATCAACTGGCGGGTACGAAACTCGACGCTCATCTCAAAAACAACAGTAGAAAAAAATCACACATTTCCATTTCAATGGGATGGAAATGTTTTCTGGGTTGGAAATACCTACATACCCACGCAATATTATTATTTGAATATTGTTTTCATTTCTGTGTTATTTTTATTTCTGCCCACAACTCAAAGGTCCTTGAGTGTATTGTACGTACTACGTATACATTTCAAAGCGAAAAACAATTATTCTGTACTGTTTTTATACAACAACTTTTTTCCCGACATCCGATTTCAATGTAACAAAACCTATATGTAGCTCCAGGCTAAGCTTAATCTACCTGTGAAAACCGCATGACAATCGGTTCAGTAGATGCGAAGATTATCGCGAACAGACAGATAGAAAAGAATTTTAATAACTTCTTTTTTGGGCTTGGTTACTCTTCTTTTATCACCCCCCTCAATTTCAAGTAAAAATACTCAATGTACAGAATCGCGGATTGTACTCTTTTATTATACGTATAGTATAGATTGAGGCTTGTTCGAACTCAGTACCTCGTTATATACTAGGCATTGGTGAAACAGAAAAAACTGTATTTACATATTCGAATTTTTATTAAAATCTATTCACTTTGGAAAACGGATTACGGGATATTACTACAGTTCGCGCTCCATTTAGAAGAAAATGAAAGAAAGAAAGAAAATACATTTATTTCAGCACAACGCACAGGAAAAAGAAACAAACATAAACAGTGCCTAATCTAAAGAGCAATAGATAATATCTCTCGCATCAAGGGCGCCGAGTTTTAAAAATTCCCGTGGGTGCACCAGCTTTTTTAATGACATATCTAGCTACTTATATGTATTTTTGTTATTTAATAGACACAAGAAAATACAAGAAATTTAGAAATAGTACATTGTTATCCTAGGGGTGAAAGTAACTTATTTAGTCCCGAGACGGGGTTTGACTAAATAAGTCTTTCTCCCGAGGATAACACTGTGATTTTCATTACAAATGCAAGGAAAGTCAAAATAAAAATAGGAATTAGCTAAAGAAAAAAATTAGTGAATTTTATTTTACATAAATCAACCATTAGGTGTGCTACTGGCCAGTAAGTATGCCCCCTATGACATAAAAAAAAACTTGAGTTTCTGCAGTATCCAGCTGTCAGTTGAAAGCGATTCTCCCTAGGGCTGAAAAGGGTTACTTTCAACCCGCTTTTCAGGCAACTTCAGGCCTACTTTCCGAGTATGAGTATTGAAAAGATAATTTATTACTTATATATTACACAGCAGTTTGACAAGACCTGCTGTTAATGAATATCTTAAAAGAGAATTATTTTAGATAAATCGTGGGTGCTCGGCAGTGGCTGGAGCACCCGAGCACCCACCGGGTCGGCGCCCCCTGTCTTGCACGCATATCTCATTCGGTGTGTGGTTAGACAAATAAGTACATATTATGTATGTATGTATGTTAAAACCTAATAAATTATTTATAAAGTACTAGCTATTTTCCACAGTTTCATCCGCTTCAATATCGGAGTGGCCGCGCGAGTTCTGGGTTGAAAGTTTAGTCTATGGTCCTTCTCTGTGCCCTTGACAACGTGAATGCAAAATTCCATGAAAAATTTACAATCGGTTGAGTAGTTGAGGCTTGAAATAGTAATGGGCTTATTACACTACTTCCAATTTAGGGAATCTAAATTAGACACAATTTAGGATCAGTGAGTGGGAGAGAGAGAGCGAGTGATCACACTACACTAAATTGTACCCTAAATCGACTACTCTAGGGTATATTTTAATGTAGTGTGATCACTCGCTCTCTCTCTCTCGCTCACTGATCCTAGATCGGAACCAATTACTCTAACTTCGATAACACCTTCCGATTTCCTAGATTGGTGTCTGACAAATTGTAAAGTGTAATGAGCGTTTAACAAAACAAAAACCAACTCACAATCCCATTTATCTATACATATACATATAATGCTTTGTCCTGAATGACTGATGGATCAACATACAGCCTAAACCGCTGATCGTAGAGACCTGAAACTTGGAGGGTGCGTTCTTTGTGTGACGTAGGCATCCGATAAGAAAGGATTTTTGGAAATTCAACCCCTAAAGGGATGAAAAAGGGTTGCAAAGTTTGTATGGAACAATTCCAATTCGAAATTATCGCGGGTGAAACCGCGCGGGACAGCTAGTGTAGGTATCTTATAATATTAGGATAATTTAAAACGTCGTTATAAACGATCTGTCATTAAGCATCACACAGACGACCGGTCGCGAACTGTCGCCGACAGCATCCCTCCTCTCTCACCTCCTGCCTACGCCCTTGCTGCTTGTTACACATTGACACCGTGCGGGGGCGGTACCAACGTCACCTGATGACGTCAATTGTAAGGTAGAAAAGGTCAAACGCATATCATTTTCCCGTCGAAAACTATACTATGGCTAGCTGCGCCCCGCGGTTTCACCCGCGTGGGTTTCGGAATTCCCGCGGGAACTCCAAAGTAGCCTAATTTACTTCTTATAACATCAGCTAATTAGCAAAGTACCGTCGAAAGCGGTTCAACCGTTTCGAAATTCTTTTATTATTTATTCTTCTCCTTACATAATCAAACGCAACAAAAAATGAATTACCGAAATTGGTCGAGCCGTTCACGCGTGACGCCGTGACCAAGGGAAATAGGGATATGTACATATTTATATATTTATATATAAATCACGTGTCACGTTGTTTGTTCGCGATGGACTCCGAAACTACTGAACGGAATTTGATAAAATTTTATAATATGGTCCAACTTAAAAGATAGGATAGTTTTTATCCCGGAATTCCCTCGGGAACTGAAGGACATAGAGTACTTTTTCCTGCAACCTCCGCGGGAACTCCGAAATTACCGCAGATGAAATCGCGGGGAACAGCTAGTATATTTATATATTTATAATAGTTCCACAGAATAAGGTCAAAAAATATGATAAGAAGAGGTCATGCGGGAACTATGAACTTGACCCAGGTGACATGTCTAGGATACTAGCTAGTCTATACTATTATGAATGTAACTCCGTCAATCTGTTACCTTTTCACACCTTAATGGCTCAACCGTTCATCATGAAATTTTGCATACACGTTGTTAGGGCACTTAAACCCCCGAACACACCGTTAGGCGCTCGACGACGGACCGACCCTACCACCGTTTATTATTTATAACACGGTAAAATTTTCGTATTGAAATTTACTATGGACGCATTTTAAAGTTCTAAAATGCGTATAGTTTTCAATGGGAAAATTTCACCTTGTATAAAACTGACTGACTGATCGAAGCACGCACAGCTAAAACCGCTGGGTCTAGAACGATGAAATTTTGCATAAATATTCCTTGAGTGAATTATATTCCGTAGGTGTGCACTAAGAAAGTATTTTTGAAAATTTAACCTCTAAGGGGGTGAAAAGGGGTTGCAAACTCCATATGGAACAATTGCGCGGAAACTCCGCAATTATCGCGGGTGAAACCGCGCCGGACAGCTAGTATGGTATATTTGTTTTTACGTCATAGGGGGCAAACGGGCAAGTGGTACACCTGATGGTAAGTGATTACCGCCGCCCATGGACATCTGCAACACCAGAAGGCATGCAGGTGCGTCGCCGACCTGGAATGGGGATGGGAACTGGCTTTCATGTGGGGCTGCCGGAACACACCGTTAGGGGCTCGGCGACAGATTTACAAACTCGCGGCGTTTGTTTTCGCCGACAGCTCAAGCTCATCACTGACATAATGCACCGAAACCGTGCTGACTGCTGACCCAGTGATCTCTAATCTAGCCGCGGCGGCGGCCCCCCGTCGAGCACCGCGACCTCGACCCGGTCGCGAGGCGGCGCGTGCGCACCCCGCCCCGCCCCGGCCAACTCTATTCCACACCGAAGAAGCGACGCGCGACGCGATAAACGCAGCGTAGCAAAAAACCTAACTAAACTCTTAAGCGCTTATTACACTTTACAATTTGTCAGACACCAATCTAGGAAATCGGAAGGTGTAATCGAAGTTAGAACAGTTGGTTCCGATTTAGGATCAGTGAGTGAGAGAGAGAGCGAGTGATCACACCACATTAAAATGTACCCTAGAGTGGCCGATTCAGGTTACAATTTAGTGTAGTGTCTCACATCGTGATCACTCGCTCTCGCTCTCTCTCTCCCTGATCCTAAATTGTATCCGATTTAGATTCCCTAAATTGGAAGTAGTGTAATAAGCCCATTAACTTTCTCGTCAACATCCCAAGTTAGTTTGTATATCCCTACTAAATGCGAAAGTGAGTTTGATTGTTTGTTACGCTTTCACAACTTAACGGCTCAACCGATCATCTTGAAATTTTGCTTACACGTTTTCAGAGGTACAGGGAAGGAAATAGGGTACTTTTTGTCCCGGAATTCCCGCAGGATCTCGGGTGAAACCGCGGGGAACAGCTGGTTTGTAGATAAATCTACACTAACATTATAAAGTTTGTGAGTTTCTACTAAGTAATATTTGGATTCTTTCCTTAGTCCGATTCTTTCAATTATAGGAAACTATACAGCGTTCCTGAACAACACAGGGTGTTTTTTTATCTCTGAATTCCCGCGGAATTTGAGCTCTGACTGAAATCACCGCGAGTGAAACTGTAGGGAACAGCTAGTTAAATAGGTATAAATTTTTTCGTGAGCGTTTCGGAATAGGTGTTTGGAGAGAGTGCCCGCGCGATCAGCTGACTGCGCGACGCGGTCGTTGCGCAAGCGCCGATCCGATCGGAAACCACACCACTTGGCACCATCAATGTGAAAGAACCATTCAAATCTACTCATTGATATCTAGTTTACTAGATATATAAACAAAATTGAAGTTTCTGTTTGTATTTTCAAATTAACAGCTTTTCACTAAATACATAATATTATGAAAGTAGGTAATTTACATAAAAAGACTTTTTTTTTATTTCTCTCTGTATGTCTGTTTGTCCCGGCTAATCTCTGAAACGGCTGGATCGATTTTAACGGGGCTTTCACTGGCAGATAGCTGATGATATAAGGAGTAACTTACTTTTAATATTAGAAATCTCACAAGTAATACATATTATAATTAAATTAGATTGTTTAGAACCATAATTATGTATTACATGTGAGATATATTGTGTTTTCACGTGATCGCCAAGCCAATCAATCTATTTAAACATAAAAGATTTTTAAATTTGATATGGTCACTATAAAATGTTATTAGATTACCTTATAACATGATAACTTTAGACAGAAGGACCCTTAAGTAGGCACTGAATAAATTAACCGACTTGGTATTACATTGATCTCACAACTTTTTACAGTAGAAGAACTGAGTTGCGAGACTTGGGACTTTTTTACAAGTTTGTTTTTGATGGGATGTCTTTTATCACTCAAATCCCGATCGCGCATCGATCGCGTCGCGCCTCGCACCAAAACGGCCCCGACGGGAATTTGTAAGTCAAAAAATGGTAATGCATATTGCGCCGGGTCCGCTGCGTGGGCGAGCGCTGCCGCATGCATGTGAAATGTGGGGCCTCGGATGGGCAGGGGCCCGGGAGCCTCGGCCGGCCGTAGCGGAAGGTATATTTTGATTTTTGAGACGATTTTAAGATAATTTAATGCACTACATTATCGCCGATGATCGTTGATCGTGTGATCGTGTGATCGGCGATAATGTGGACACCTCAACGCGACCACAGGCGATTCCCTTTGATGCGTGCCCAAAAACCGACAATTCTCGGGTCGCAGGCGATCATAGACGACGATCGGCGAGCACAGCCGAGTATGCCCTCTACACTATCGTGCTCGCGCATAATCGTCTGTACTCGGCGATAGTGTAGTGGAGACATAAGACGACCAGGAGACGTATTTTTGAATCGCTTGAATTACTTTTCGTTCTACTTAAAAACAATACGTATATTTTCTGGGTAGAGAAGATATTATGTAAAAGGGGCAAAATACCGTTTTTAATAACAGTACTGCAGCATTGAAACTCTACAACAAATAGTACTTACCTAGATACAAAAAAAAAATACCAAAAATGGTCCCTTTATATTTTCTCAGTCGATTTCTTTTAAAACGGAATAGGTATTCCAGATTTTTTTTTTGTATATTTTTTTTCTGATTAACTCTAGAGAACGCAGTGGAGCTAGCTACTTAACGAGTATAGCAGCCGTTATAACGGCCGGATATTTTACGCTATTTTTGACATCAAAGCGTTGAGCCGCGGTAAATACGGCGTGTTCAATCGCACGCCCGCGCGCGGCACTCGCTCCACGTACTCGTGCGTACCTACTCAATATCGCATTGGACCTAATAGACTTTACATTGTACAACAAGTCGCACAGCCGCTGGCCACGCCCGCGCCCTCACTGTGAGTGTTGTTTTACAACTGTTTAACAAGCTAACCGAGATATCTTTTTAATTTTGATGCATGCAGGTATTATTTTTAAGAAAATCAGATTAAGCATATTGTCTATGTCTAAATAAATATGCGCGCGTTAATTACGGATTTCCTGCGGGAATTCCGGGATAAAAAGAGTACCCTATGTCCTTTTCTCTACCTCTGGAGAACGAGTAGTATGCAAAATTAAATGCAGTTTTACCCGCGTTAATTACGGAAGTCCCTCGGGAATTCCGGGATAAAAAGTAGTAAGTACCCTATGGGTTTTTCTGTACCCCTGACAACTTTGTTTTTTACGTTATCAAGCCTTAACTACTCAACCGATAATCATGAAATATTGCATACACGTTGTAAGAGGTGCATTAGAAGGACTACGGGCACCTTTACCCCAAATAACGCGGATGGAACTGCGGTTAATAGCTATGGTCGTTATAAAATAGCGCAACAAGCAAGCATTACTCCTTGGCCACAGCCATAGCGCGCGCCGCTGATAGCTGTGGCCTGCTTCTTATGTTGTCTATCATTTGTTTTCGCCACCGCCGCCGCCGCCGTGGCTGTGGCGCCGCCCGCATAATCGTCACGTTGTAGAAAACTAATGGTGGGGTCACATAACTTCAAAATAAAGCTCCGCAATCCGCAACGAATCCTATAACAGTTGTTGATAAGTGTAATGAAACGTTAAAGTTACTAGTCTATGTGCACTGGCAACATTCTCTCTCTCTTACCTCTGTAGCTTAACGAGTGCGTGTACGCTGTAATTTTGTGTGAATATAATTAAATAAAAACCATCCGATCAGTATCAATATTTTATTACAATATTAAAACCAACCTGAAAGAAAACAGGTTATGGGCCCAGCGCCATAACATTTTCATAGGTTGGGTGTAAGATTCGCGAGAAATAAAGAAATACGAACTTAGTTCGGCGTCGGTTTGGGACAGCGGCCATTTTGTGGTAACGAATTAGAACAAAGAAAAAAATGGACAAGGAAGAAAAAGGTATCAAACTTCGTGGTACCGAAAACTGGAATGTGTGGAAATTCCAAGTTTTAATTACCCTAAAATCGAAGGGGTATGAAGAGGTAATTTCGAAACCGGTCACAGATCCTAACAAAGAGAAAGATTCAAAAGCCATGTCAATCCTAGTTAACCGCATGGAAGAAGGCGTAATACCTCACATCCTGTCATGTAAATCTGCATATGAGGTTTGGCAAAAGTTAATATCAATCTTCGAACACGAATCTCATGTAAGTGTACATCTTTTGTATCAACAATTCTATAACCTTACTTATTCAAGTGGTACTATGGCCGAATTTCTATCTAAAATTGAAGATCTCAAAGCTAAAATCCAAGCACGGGGAAAGAAAATTGATGATCAAATGATACTATCTAAAATTTTAATGAGTCTACCCCCTGAGTACAATTATTTTCTATCTGCATGGGAGTCAGTGCCCCAGGCATCACAAACCCTCAATGAACTGACAGCGCGTTTATACTTGGAGGAAACAAGATTACAACATCAATCAAATGAGCCATCGTCCAATGCTCTAGTGGCTAAACAAGACAAGAAGTGTTTCAAATGTCATCGGTCAGGTCATATTGCCCGCTTTTGTAGAACCAGTAATGCACAAACACAACAACTGCAATGCAATTATTGCAAGAAATTTGGACATTCTATAGATAAATGTTGGTTTAGACGGAATAAGAGCAGCCAATATAAACACAAATCCGAACACAATGGCAATGCATGCAGCAGCAATGACAGTGGCAATGCATTTGTGTCTGCGGCTTCCGTTGTTCCTGGCAAGACAGACTCGACCATGGAGTGGCTATTGGATTCAGGCGCTAGTGAGCATATGTGTTGCAACCGTTCTCTATTTACAAGTTTCAGTGAAAGTGTAACAAGTGATATAAAAGTTAAAATTGGTGACGGCACCACTTTACAAGTTTCAGGTATTGGCACTGTGGAAGTAGAAGCCTGGAATGGACAATCATGGATCTTTACAACCATTAGTAATGTACTTTTTGTTCCTCTACTTAAAATTAACTTATTCTCTGTTGGTAAATGTTTGGATAAAGGTTATAATATGCAAAGTAATAAAAATCTATGTAACATTTTGGATTCTAAAGGTAATTTAAGAGCTATAGCTGAAAGACACAACAATAAATTGTATAAATTAAAGTTCAGACCAAAAACAGTCATAGCCAACTATGTATCAAGCTTATCTGACTGGCACGATAAATTTTGTCATCAAAACTATCAATATGTGAAAGAATACTTAAAGAGTCATAATATTAAATACTTGGATACAAAATTAACTTCATGTAAAAACTGTTTACTAGGCAAACAACATAGAATATCTTATACTAATAGTGAGTCAAGGGCAGGCACTGTAGGTGAACTTATACATGCTGATCTATGTGATCCCATGGAAGTTGAGTCCATAGGTGGTTCTAAGTACTTTCTTTTGTGTAAGGATGATATGTCAGGTTATAAATTTGTTTATTTTCTTAAAAACAAAAATGAGGTAAAAATATATTTGGATAATTTGTTGAAAATGGTAAAGAATCAAACTGGTAATTGTATAAAAACTTTAAGAACTGATAATGGTCTTGAATTTTGTAATAGGGATATTAAAAAGTTGTTAGATGGCCATGGTATTTGTCACCAGAGAACTGTAGCATATACCCCACAGCAAAATGGGCGAGCTGAACGGGAGAACAGGACTGTTGTGGAGGCAGCAAGAACACTTATTGCTGATATGTCTAAGCGTTTTTGGGCTGAGGCAGTCAACACCGTGGTATTCACATTAAACAGATGCGGGGTAAGTCCAATTAAACATAAAAGTCCTTATGAAATATGGTTCAACAAAACATTTGATATAAACTTTTTCAAGAAATTTGGTTCATCTTGCTCGGTACATATTCCTAAAGAAAAGAGAAAGAAATTTGATAATAAAAGTGAATTTGGAATTTTTGTAGGTTATGAAAGTGAAATTAAAGGTTATAGAGTATATTTTGCAAATAAAAATGTAGTTAAAACGGTTAGAGATGTAATTTTTCTGTCAGAAACGAACTTAGATATAAAACAAAAGGATGAAACTTCACCTAGTATTTCGGATGAAGGAAGTGATGATGAGGAAACTTCAATATTAAATAGTAATATCCCAGAACAGGAGGTAATACAAACACTGAACTGCGGTAGTCAGGATCAGGATCAGGTTAGTCCCCCTAAAAGTAAAACATACTGTCTACGAGACAGGAATACAATAAAGGCACCTGATAGGTATGGGTACTATAATTGTGACGTTGTTTATGCTTTGCTATCAGACATAAATGATGAGCCACAGTCATATGAAAAAGCGATGATGAGTAACGAGTCACAAAACTGGCAAGAAGCCATCGATAGGGAAATTCAGGCTTTGGAATCGAATAACACTTGGAATATAATAGAACAAAAACCTAATGATAGTAATATTATAGACACTAGGTGGGTATTTAGAAAGAAGAAAAATTGTGAAGGTAAGGTAGAAATATATAAGGCTCGGTTAGTTGCCCGTGGCTTTCAGCAGTCAGGTGTGTCTTTTGAAGAAACATATTCCCCAGTTATCAATATGACAACAGTTAGAACCCTTATAGCCATAGCCGCACACCATAATTGGGTCATGTATCAACTAGATATTTGTAGTGCTTTTCTTCACAGTAAAATTGATGAAAATATTTATATTTATTTACCAAAAGGTCATTCTCAATCAGGCAAAATTGGAAAATTAAATAAAGCTATTTATGGGCTTAAAAAGGCTCCTAGATATTGGTATGATACATTTCATGAGTTCATGATCAGTCATAACTTTGTTAGATCTAATACTGATATGTGTTTATATATTCAGGTAAATAAGAAATCTAAAACCTATCTTATTCTTCATGTTGACGATATACTTATTGTTAGTTCAGATGAAAACTCTATCAAAAACTTAAAGCTCAGTTTATCAAATCATTTTAAAACTAAGGACTTAGGTCGTGCATCACATTACTTAGGAATTAAAATCTCACAGGAAAAAGATTTCATTAGTTTAGATCAATCTTCATATTTGAAAGAATGTTTAAAACTGTTTAACATGTCAGATTGTAAAAGTGTAAGTACTCCTTTACAACCCAATTTTGATAGTAATCTTCTATTTAAAGAAAAATCTGAAAATTTAGAAGTGGAAAATAGATGTAGAAAATTAATAGGTTGTATTATGTATGCCATGATAGGCACCAGGCCTGATTTATCAATCTCTATAGGTATTCTCAGTAGATTTCAAAACTGTGCCAGTGAATGTTTATGGAAACATTTAAAACATGTACTTAGATATATACAAGGAACTCTGAACTTAAAATTAATATATAAAAGGAATGTCTGTGAATCCAGTAATAATAAAATATTGCAAGCTTATGTGGATGCTGATTGGGGTGGTGATACAGTAAGCAGAAAATCTACATCAGGGTATTGTTTAATGGTATATAAATGTTTAGTTTATTGGTGTAGCAAGAAACAGTCATGTATCTCTTTATCATCCACAGAGGCTGAATATGTTGCCTTGAGTCAATGTGTTGCTGAGGCATGTTGGTTAAGTAATTTATTCATGGAACTGTATTTAGTTTCTAATGATAATAATGTGCAAGTGTTAATCCATGAAGATAATCAATCTGCTATATGTGCAGCATGTAAAGTAGGTCAGCCTAAAAGGTTGAAACATATAGACATAAAGTTTCATTTTATTAAGCAGAAAGTATCTGAAGGTGTAATTGTTTTAAAATACTTAGATACTGCTAACCAGCTGGCAGATCTGTTAACAAAACCTCTGAATAAAATCAAGTTTGAAAACTTAAGATACAATTTAGGATTGTATTAGAATTTAGTAATTGATTGCTAAAGTTACATAAATATTAGTAAAATAAAGTTTATTTAAGTTGATTGTTTATGTTCATTAGTTACATAAAATAATAATAATTAGTAAAAGAAAGTTAAATAAGTTGATTGTTTATGTTCATTATAAGTTCATATTAAAAGAAAAGAATTAAAGAATTGTTTAAGTTCATTGTTAAAAAGTAGGTAAAAGGAAAATTGTTTAAGTTTATTGTTTAAAGATTATTGCTAAATAGATAAAGGTATAAAGGTATATATAAATATAATAATAAAATATGATTGTAAAAATAAAGAGTAAAAGAATAATTGATAAATAAGTTAAAAAGATTTATTGTAATTAAAACTGTTTTTGATTAGCAGGTGATAACTTTTAGAATAAAATTTTTGTTAGTTGATTTTTTGAGTACTTAAGGTCAAGCACCAAGAGAGACGTTCCATTAAGGGGGGGTGTTGATAAGTGTAATGAAACGTTAAAGTTACTAGTCTATGTGCACTGGCAACATTCTCTCTCTCTTACCTCTGTAGCTTAACGATTGCGTGTACGCTGTAATTTTGTGTGAATATAATTAAATAAAAACCATCCGATCAGTATCAATATTTTATTACAATATTAAAACCAACCTGAAAGAAAACAACAGTTTCACCTTCCGCTTCACCTCCTAATGTGTTTGTGAGTGCTTGTAATTTATCGCTTCGTTTTCGCACGCCGCGCCCGCCGCCGATTGAAAGGGTTATTCTTGGAACGATTAGTGAGAAAATTTTGTGGTTTGCGAAAACTGGACCGTCCGAGCACTTGGTTTTCATAATAAACTGTGTGTTGCCACGTTATGAAAATCTAACTTCTATTCAGTCTGTCGGTTAGATAATAAAAAAATTATACCAGCGTAGGTATATTTTTCTCTTTCAAATTAATGAAATTATCTATACCGGATGTTACAGAAAGGTGTAGTCAAATTTCAAGATCGGCATCTGGTTGGATACAATATTTTGACAGTGATATACTACCCAAAAACCTTACTTCATTGTACCTTACTTCTTATAGTATGAAATCACAGCCAAAAGAAAAAATATTTTTAAGCACTACTTCTGCAACATAATGAATATGTCACATCACTAGGTAGGTCATAAATCGGTTACAGATGACGGGTTCAAGATCGTTTAATACTATTTATCACCGTTTAGGTTTTTTATAGACAAATTGATGAAGACAAATCTTGCTTTTAGGGTAGTTTATAGTGATGGCTTCGTTATTTGTGTCAAATCATTGCAGATGATAACGTGAACACAATCGTCGAATATGACTACACTTTTTTGTAACACCCCATAGATATATATATCAATGCAGAAACTGAACGACTGATCGATCAACACATAACTGAAACCGTCGCGCTGGGTCTAGAACCATGAAATTTTGCACAAATATTCCTTAAGTGACGTAGATGTGCAATAAGAAAGGATTTTTGAAAATTCAGCCCCTAAGGGCCTATGCACACCACCTTTTTTAAACGTTTTGGTCCTAAAAAAGTCTACAGGCTGCGTCTGACTCGCGTTCGTATCGCGTCTGTATCGCAACAAACGCGCGTCGACGGCGCGTTTAAAAAACGTGGTGTGCATAGGCCCTAAGAAAGTGGAAAAGGAGTTGCAGTTTGTATGAAGCAATTCCGCGGGAACTCTGAAATTACCGCGGGTGTAACCGCGCGGGACAGCTAGTGCCTACTAAAATACGTGTCCAATATTTTTAAAAAATTTACACGACGGCTGAAATTTGAAATTTTGCTGAAATTTTGCCAAAATATAGTCTATTTAATTATGAATTTCAACGAAGATTTTTTACACTAAACTCGGGCGAAACCGCGGGGAGCAACGTTAGTAAAAAGAATTGTAAGTACCACGCCGTGTATTGTTTGTAGAAAAATAATAGATGTATATGTATTTATAGCTCTGATATTATTCTTTTTCAACCAAGAGAATAAATATCATGCAAAAAAAACAATACGAACAGCAAAAAAAAACACAAACCTTTTACATCACCGGTCATTGAATCGCGAATAAACGGTGAATACATATATGTAGGTACCTATAGTATAGCGTATGTTTGTGCCGTCCGTCCGTCCGTCCGATCGACAATTGGATATTGTTTTCTACTCTATTCCAGATAATCATAATTTACTATTGCCTACGTACAGAGAGGTAGTATTTGCACAGCCGTTTCTCATTTTAAGGCAGTGTCACACACGCCTATCACTAAATATCGTATTATATCTACAGACATTGAGCGTGCCAGACACGTTCTGTCGCAGACAAAATAAAGATCTCCTATATATATACAGTGCGTATAAGTATGTATATGTATCATAACAAGACGGAAAGAATATTTTGTCTGCGCGGTTCATGTCTGTACGTCTCTGTGGCTACATGCCGAGCAGTATGAATAGAGCATCGGAACCGTGCAGACGTCTTTTTGAACAAGCGGTGTCTGTCGGTTTCTGCCCAGACACGTGTCTGACACGCTCAGATATAAATAAACGATGTCTGTCGGTGTCTGCCACTGAACGTGTCTGGCTGGCACGCTCTATGTCTGTAGATATAAACGGACCTTTATGAAACAAAGTCTTTCACCACGTCTATCTGTAAGTCTGTTTGTTAGCGATAAACTCACAAACTACTGAACGGATTTTCACGCGGTTTGATTCATGAGAAAGGTTCAGGTATATCATTTGACAGGGTTTTTTGTAAATTGGTTAAAATATATTGGAAGTGTCGGGGGAAAGTGCATTAAATTTTACATACTACACGTTGTATAGAGGACACAGGGTACTTTTTATTCCCGCGGGAACTCCGAAATTACCGCGGGTAAAACCGCGGGGGCCGGCTAGTTCTATAATAAAATAAAACTAAGAAATAACATACAGAGTACCTACACTCGACCACATTCCCCTGACCCCGTGTGCCGCTGCCCTTACAACCGACTGTAGACGTCCGTCTATCCGTCGCAACCGGCCCCGGGGGGTCACACGGCACTCGGGATGTAAATAGGTAATCCTTACCTCCATCCCCCCTTTTTACTTATGTAAAGATGCTCACAAACAACAACGCCTTTTATCTTTTTTCATGTATATTATCCGACTATCTATAGCAGAGGTTCCCATACTTTTTTCTCTCATAGACCACTTTAAACATTTTGCTGGATCTGATGGACCCCGTGCAGCTATTACATTTACTAACTTACTTCCGAAACCCGAAAAAAGTATATGTCTATGGCAATCTGTGTTGTGGCTATTTTTCAATCAACTATGAGTTAAAAGTTTTCCAAAAAAAGGTGAGAATTTATATTGCTTTGATTATGCTGTGAGTGGATGTCATTTAAGCTAAGTTTCAAGGCCAGTCTAAAAAGCGTCTTTATCCAACAGTTGTGGGCCCCCATTTTTTTTCCACGCAAGCGTAGACCCCTGTCGGGCTCCCGTGGACCCCTGGGGGTCCACCTGGACCACTTTGGGAATCAATGATCTATAGGTTGACGGTGCTGGGGATTTCTTTGGGTTGTTTTTTTTTGTATGTTTGTTAGTATTTTGCTAGTATTTCATTACGTTCGCGAGTTTCGGAATCCCCGCAACCAGCTGTTCCCCGCAGTCTCACCCGCGTTGATTTCGGAGGTCCCGCGGGAATTCTGGATTACAATATAACCTATCTATGAAACTCACAAATAACGTGGCTTTCTATTGGTAATTTTTTTTTTATCGGTTCAGTAGACCCAGAGATTACCCTCCTACAAGTTACAACCTCACATACCTACTGACAAACTTTACTAAAAGTTAATATTTGTATGGATGATATTAAAATATAAAAAAGACTAGCTGTTCCCCGCGGTTTCACCCACGTTAGTTTCGGATATCCCGCGGATATTTCGAGATAAAAGTACTTGCAACCGTATATTTTTTTCTGTACCTACCCTTGACAAAGTTTAGGTAGTATACAAAATTTTAAGAAGAAGAAGAAGAAAATACATTCATTTCAGCACAACACACAAGAAAAAGAAACAAAGATAAGCAATGCCTAATCTAGATTAAGTAGTTTCTTCCGCGTAGATTTCGGAGTTCCCGTAGGAATTTTGGGATAAAAAGTAGCCTATTTACTTCTCTGTACCTCTGACAACCCCTCTAGAGAAAACATGTAATAAAACTCCGAATAAAACTCCGAATAAAACTCCGAATAAAGCTCTGAAAAACAAACTTTATGTGGCAACATATAATGTGAGAACGCTATCATCTTATTCCCGTCTCTTGGAATTAAACGAAGCCCTGAAGAACATCAAATACGACGTTATTGGTCTCTCCGAAATTAGGCGACTTGGCAATTCTATAGAAGAATATGAGGACTACATTTTTTATTATATGGGAGAAACACGAGGATTGTATGGAGTGGGATTTATTGTAAAAATACACCACAAGAAAAACATTATATGTTTCAAAAGTATATCAGAACGAGTGGCTCTACTTCATTTAAATATAGATAACACTAAAATAAGCATAATACAATGCTATGCCCCAACAGAATCAGCGAGCGAACAAGAGATCGAACTTTTTTACACCAGTATTAATAAAGCACTAGAAATGTCAAGTAAAAGTATAATAGTTATGGGAGATTTCAATGCCAAAATCGGTCAACAAAAACAAGGAGAAGATCTAATAATGAAAAATAATGGGTATGGTACCAGAAATAGTAGAGGAGAGAGACTTATACAATTTGCATGCGAAAACAAGTTGTCTATTTTGAACACTTTTTTCAAAAAGAAAAGCAGTAAAAGATGGACTTGGATATCACCAAATGAATTGGTAAAAAACGAAATAGATTACATATTAACTAACTTCGAAACATGTGCCCATGACATGCAAGTGATCAATGTCCAATACCCTAGCGACCATAGACTAGTAAGAGCGACATTCGAGCTGCAATGTATAAAAAAGAATAGAAAAACCTACGGAAGTAATGTAAAAAGTAAACTAAAAAATGAAAAAGAAATACAAACATACATAGAGTCACTTCACAAGAACTTACGGCATTTTAATACTTGGCAACATAACTACACAGTACAGGAAATTCACGATAAAATAGTTACGGCAATAGATAACAGCCTCATTAATGCTCAAAGCTCTCCAAAACACAAAAACATTTCTTCTGCAATATCAGATAATACTAGAAAACTAATGTCAAGAAGACAACATCTCCAGAAACTTAAACCTAAAACAAGAAGTATGAAAAATGAGCTTAAAGCTCTCTACAAACTTATTAGTAAATATATCCGACGTGACTACGACAATCACCGTAAGAAGACCATTGAGAAACATGTATTACAGTCACGAAGTTTAAAAAGAGCTGACAAAGAATTGAGATCACATAAAATTTGGATAGAAGGACTTAAAGCATCAAATAAAACAACTTGTAAAAGGAATGAAATACTTCATATCGCAACAGATTTTTACAAAAATCTGTACAGCTATGAAAATCAATATCCAGTACCAACTACTTCAATAGAAACACAGACAGACACAAATATACACATAGATGAAACTGAGGTAATGAAGGGAATCTCCAAATTGAAGCCTGAAAAAAGCCCTGGACCTGACAAAATAACTAACGAAGCCTTAAAACTGGGGGGTCCATACCTGGCGAGGCCTCTAACACTGCTCTACAACTTAGTTCTGGAAACGGCAACTGCACCAAAACAATGGACTGAATCGGAAATTATCCTATTATATAAAAAAGGAGATCCAAATGATATCAATAATTATCGACCAATAAGCCTGCTATCTTCAATATACAAATTATTCTCATCAATTCTGGAAAAGCGAATACGAAATAATATCGAGATATATCAACCTATAGAACAGGCAGGTTTCAGGAGAGGCTTCTCTACTGTGGATCATATCCACTCCATAGAGATGTTGATAGATAAATATGAAGAGTTTCACAGGCCGCTCTACCTTTTATTTATCGACTACCGAAAAGCCTTTGATACTCTGTACCATCACTCAATGTGGAAGGCCCTACAATCGCAAAATATAGAACCGGCATATTTAAAGGTATTACAGCATCTATATGAAAATTGTAACAGCAGAATTAGATTGGAGAGAGTAGGACCTTCTATACCTATTAGAAAAGGAGTAAGACAAGGCGACGCTGTCTCCCCAACAATATTTATAGCAGTGCTACAACAAGTTATTGGACAACTAAACTGGGAAAAGGTCGGATTAAATATCAACAATCAATATATAAGTCATTTAAGATTTGCCGATGACATTGTTCTGCTGTCTGAGAACACAACCGAACTACAATCAATGATAGACACTCTCCACGCCGCAAGTCAAAAGGTAGGCCTAGAAATTAATCGCAGTAAAACCAGCATTATGACGAACCACATCAAACAGCACCTATACCTAGAAGATGAGACGCTAGAGTATGTCGACACCTACATATATCTTGGTAAACAAATTTCATTCAATAAACTGAGAAATGAACACGAAATAGAAAGAAGAGTTTCAAATGCTTGGAAAAAGTTTTGGAGTCTTAAAGAAGTTATGAAGAGTGACATGCATATCACAATAAAGCAAAAAGTGATGGATTCCTGTATACTGCCATCATTAACCTACGCTTGTCAAACATGGAAGCTTACTCATCGAGCGAAAACAAAAATTAGATCATGTCAAAGGAGCATGGAGAGAAGTATACTAAAGATTAAGAGAATTCAAAAAATATCACATAACATTATTAGGAAAAAGACAGAAGTTATCGATGCATTATATCACAGCAAAAAACTTAAGTGGCGCTGGGCTGGTCACGTTGCAAGATTAAAAGACAACCGATGGACACACAGGCTGACTTGCTGGAAGGGACCACCAGGCACTAGAAAGAGAGGCAGACCAGCTGCCCGATGGGCAGATGACATTATACAAGTGGCTGGCGAACAGTGGATGGAGATAGCGGAGAACAGAGACGCTTGGCAATCTCTAGAGGAGGCCTTTACCTTCGAATGAGGGGTTCTTACTTACTAAGTTGTATTAAATTAAAAATAAAATAAACATATTGTAAAGAAAAAAAAAAAAAACTTTTTAAGAATTCATGTTTTATAAGTTAGCGTGTAGTATGAAATAAAAGGCTTTTTTATTTTATTTTATTTTATTTATTTACCTCTGACAACGTGTATGCAAAATTTCGTGGTGATCGGTTGAGCCGCTTAGCCGTGAAAGCATAACAAACAAATAATCTCACTTTCGTATTTATAATACTAGCTGTGCCCCGCGGTTTCACCCGCGGTAATTTCGGAGTTCCCGCGGGAATTCTGGTATAAAAAGTACCCTATCTCCTTCTCTGTACCCCTGACCACGTGCATGCCAAATTTCATCCAAATCCGCTTAGCCGTTTTTGCGTGATTGAGTAATAAACATCCAAACATCCACACTTTCACATTTATAATATTAGTAGGATTACTGAGGATATACCGACTACTTGGTGAAGGTCGTGGGATTCTATTGGATGCGGGAAACGCAAGACGCAGTCGTTGTGGCGATCCTTGGAGTAGGCTTGTGTCCAGCAGTGGACGTCTTTCGGCTGATATGATGATGATAGAAAAGGAAAATATCCAAAAAAAGAAGTCAAATTTTCTACATCGGTAAAGTCGGGGCCATGCATCGAATCCTTTTCGCAAAGCCAATTATACTTAAAACTAATTGAGAGACTAACGGGGTAGGAATAGAGGGCAACACTACACCCGGGTACTGTCACCGCGTAGAAACGGACTCCCGCCAGAGGAGCGCGGCCGCGCGCACTTGCGGCGCCGGGCTAGGAAACTTCGACAGCGCGATTCAGGACTTAGACGGACCAAATATAGAAATACTAACTGGTTTTGCTTTTATTTAGTAACTAGCTGATCCCCGGGGTTTCACCGGCGTTCGTTTAGGAGTTCCCATCTATACATATAATAAAATTGTAACAAGTCGATGTCTGTACATGGGAGATAAATAAGAAAAAATAAATTTAGGCGACTATATGGGTGATATAAAAGCCAAAAATACCGTTTTTAGAATTTTTGTCTGTCAGTATGTTTGTATTTGTGCTACGCAAAAACTGCTGCACCAAATTGAATGCGGTTTTTTGTTGTATTGCTGAGGGTTTAACATAGATACTCATGTTTCGATTTTTTCGAAATTCCATCTGGAACTCGAGATATTTAAAAAAATGCTGGTCATTACCTATAAATGTGAAAGTGTGGATGTTTGTTACTTGACAATCACGCAAAAACGGCTGAACGGATTTGGATGAAATTTGGCATGCATGTAGCCTTTGAAATGGAAAAGAAGTAAAAAGAACATAGACTACCTTTTATCCTAGAATTACCGCAGGATCTCCGAAATTAACGCGGGTGAAATAGAATTAATTTTTTTTTTTTTTTTTTATTTTTTTTTATTTATTTGTTCTTACATGCTTGCTTAAATACTAGTGGCAGGAGCTCCCAGTAGGCTTGCGCCCGTGTTGGGAGTCACCGCTCTTCCAATCTTAGTAGTAGGTAACAATGCAAGACCAGGATATCATCATAAAGAATTTAGTAATTTCTAACTTAACTTAAGAGAGGGAAACTTGGGCAATTTACTGAATTTACGCTAGGTGTACAGAACAAGTAGACAAGGAGGGAAGAAGGGGATGGGGGGAATAGGGAGACGAGGTGGGAGTGTATGGGATAACACAGTTATTTAATATGAGGGTAGGGTATTGTGCGAGTGTGCGTGTGTATATGGGTGTGTGAGGGTGGGTGTGTGTGTGTGTGTGTCGTGCGGAAGGGTGAGTGTGTCGAGTGGGTGAGTGCGTGGGTGTGTGAGATTGCGTGTGTGGGTATTATGATTATGTTATATTATATTATGAGTGTATTATGTATAACTTGCAATATGCAAGATTTGCATGTGTATGATACACTGTGTATAACGTATGCGTTTAGGTTTAGATATAGGATTGAAAGCTGTTGCCATAAAAACGGACACTTACCCATTTTACGAGAAGAGAGTAAGTTTAAGTGAGGAGCTGAAGAGAAGCCAGCCCTATGATGTTCAGCATCTTGGGATCAGTAACAAGCTAGTGCATGCACTACCAGCTGCTCACCAGCTCCTCAATTTGCTCGGCGGATTTTGGTTCCAGCCACTTGATTAGTAACTTTTTACATTCGTAAGATGGTTTCGAGTATATGTGTAGCTCTTTATTGATAGTGTTGTAAAGTTTGGCTGCGCGCTTGGTGAACTGTCTGTCGGCAAAAGTAGTTTTTACCATCGGTACATTAGCGACTATGTCCTTGCGTCTTTTACTAATTATCCCAGGGTCATACGGTATAGATTTATGTTTTCTTATAACTGCATTTGTTATATACAATTTACTTATTTTATATCCTAATTATTGCATATCTACTACACGTTGTCAGAGGTACAGAAAAGGACATAGGGTACTTTTTATCCCGGAATTCCCGCGGGATCTCCGCGCATTAACGCGGGTGAAACCGCGGGGCACAGCTAGTATTTTATAATTTTTCCAATCGCAAGCGAGCGGTATAGCCTCGTGGTCACGTCATCGCGTGCTTGCCACCTAAAAACATTGCAATCCCCGACCCGCACGCCTGAAGGTCTCCTTGTCTGGTCGAGTGTGGGCCCGTGTGCGAGTTGTCGCGTGTAAGACTCACCGATGAACGGCTTCCCGTCGAGCCGCTTGGTCCAGTAGAACCGCTGGCTGTGCGGCTTGTTCTCGCGGTCGTACTGCTCCCACTGGCGGCGCAGGAACGTGTAGCACACGCAGCAGCAGCGCACCGCGTCGCCGCCGCCGCCCTCCGCGCTGTAGCCGGCGGGCGGCGCGTGCGCGCCCAGGAACGGGAAGTACGGCTCGGCGCCCTGCGGCCGGGGCGGAACGGCACACATCACAATAGGCTATTTGACTAATTTTTTTTTCACTTCTCATTCTCTGAAAGTGCTTGTTTGTGCAGGATATAGGCTGCACAAAATCGAATTTTAGTGCATTAACGTATCTACTCATAAATTTTTTTTTTTTTATCAAGGCAAAGGAAAAATAAGTCATACAGCCAAACACCATAAGAAGTTCATAGATAGAATTTGTTATTTTATAATATTTACTTTAATTAATTTGCCTTATGTGTTTTTTTAAGACATAAATACCTACTGTTAATTTGAAATTTAATTACAGAAATGTTATGTTATACTACTGTTTTATTTCCTCGCAATCGAAGTGAAAATCAGAGTTTACAACTCGTCCACAAAAGCATTTTATCCTCGACAGTACTATCAGCCCTCGCCTTCGCCTCAGGCTGCTAAAAGTCTCGGATAAAAATGGCTCGTTTTGCGCACTGGTTGTAAAATCTACTATTCCTAAATTCTATCTAGTCCGTCAATAGGATAATAAAAAAGTCTCGGATAAAAATGGCTCGTTTTGCGCACTGGTTGTAAAATCTACTATTCCTAAATTCTATCTAGTCCGTCAATAGGATAATAAAAAAGTCTCGGATAAAAATGGCTCGTTTTGCGCACTGGTTGTAAAATCTACTATTCCTAAATTCTATCTAGTCCGTCAATAGGACAACAAAAAAATAATGGACACGTATTTTTTGCTTTTTCAAAGTACAAAGTGTCAGTGTCGGACAGTACGCCGCCCGCGCACCCTGCACGGGGGCAAACAAGCAGCCCACCTGTAGTACCAAGTAGTGGGAGCCGGGAGGTTCTATCGGTTCACTGTACAAACTCAGCAATGTAAGCGCTATCTAAACCGCGGAGTCACTTCAAAAGTAGACCCTACGGTATTTGCGAAAGGGTATAATATTATGTACAATTACGATTAATTGCTAAGTCTAAGTGCATGTCAAACTGTAATTGTGTATTGTCCTACTAATGTTAAATAAAGAAGAAAAAAAAATGAAACAAGAAACGCACCAGATATTTCACATTCACATTCTTTTGCGTAACGAAAAAGCGTAACCTATCTATTCCGATTGCATCACTTCAAGTGCCGTTAACGCTTTATGACTAGGCACACCGCATATCGCGTCGAAAAACATAGCAAGCTGTTTCCACCGCACTCGAAATTCCACGTCTCTGCATGCGCTGAATGCGGTACTAACTGTTAGTGTGTTTTAACTCTACGAGCTTAACCTAACGGGGGCAAACGCATGGGAATGTGCTATGGGAAATATGGTAATGAGTTACATGGTTTTATGATGTCTTAGTAGGTGAGTGATTAAAATGTGATGAGAAAAATATGTACTGACTTAAAGTTGTTGTGTCTATGAATCCTACTAATATTATAAACGCGAAAGTTTGTAAGAATGTATGGATGGATGGATGTTTGTTACTCTTTCACGCAAAAACTACTGAATGGATTTAAATGAAACTTTACAATAATATAGCTTATACATCAGATTAACACATAGGGTACTTTTTATCCCGGAATTCCCGCGGGAACTCTGAAATTAACGCGGGTGAAACCGCGGGGCACAATTAGTATATATCTATAATATAATAGAGAGGCAAAGTTTGGCAAATCTCTGGATCTACTGAACTGATTTTGAAAATTCTTCCACCAATAGAAACCCACGTGGATATTGTAAGCCGGAGTTGTCGCGGGAACTCCGAAATTACCGCGGGTTTTTTCCATCTCCATTTCTTGATTTTAGAAGAAATTTTAAACTTAAAAACACCCTGATGTGAAAGGGGGTTACAAATTCGTAATAGGTAGGTACATAAAAAGAAACGAGCGGAGTCGCCGGCCACCGCTAGTGTTATTACACAATAGCATGACGCGTCTAATAAAATCGAGCATTAAGACGGAGCACCCATAAATCACGAGCGGCGATAAACAAGACAAACTAATTTATTCCACTGTAGCGATTAGGGTGACCATAAGCCTATCGCGTTTATCGTATTTCAATATTTTAAGGATACCTACACGACCGCAGTCAATCGTTTTAATGATCTTGACTCAAAATTAAATACGCACGTAGTTTATACGTACGTAGTTTATAGTACGTTATGACGTCAAGAGCCCCCACTCTTACCGCCGGACTCAGAGTAGACTTTAATGATTACTTAGTTAAGTACAAAATCTGTAAAGTCTGTAAATGTGCTCCTTGCGGACCCTTCTTATTTAGTTTTGTATTTTTATTTGGACCAAGCTTTCAATCATTATTTTTATTTTATCTTTTCTGTTTTTCTAAATTTTAATATTCAAATAGTATAAATTTTATTTGGAAATCGCATGCAGTTTGCACCTGTTAGTATAGTGACTGTTATCCTATTCGATGCTAATTTGTTTTTTTACTGTAAGTGTTAGTGTTTACTATGTTGGTGTAACTTTTAAATAAATAAATAAATATAGATTTTTAAAACAAAACTGCCGCAATCAGAGACGTTCAGTAAATTAATGTTAAATGGCATTTAACTAATTAATTTACATTTCATTAAACGACGACGACTCTGAGTGCGACCGTTAAACTTTATTGCGGTTTATCTTAGTGTTTTTTTTTTTCAATAAAATTTGAAAAAGCAAAAAATACGGGTCTATTTGTTTTTTATTTATTTATTTATTTAACAATTAATGCACACAGGACAACAAAAAAGGAAAAAAAGTATAAAAGTAATCATGTACAAGGGTCATGCTTATTCCATGTAATCTACAAGACGGACTAAATAGAATTTTGATTTTCATTTTTCACACACCGGAAACGAGCCTATTGGATCGAGCACTGTTTGTACCGCGGAGTCCCCTAAGCCGTGGCGACCCCACCGCTCGGTGTCGCGGCGCGCACGCACGCGGCGCACCAACGAGCCCAAATTGCACCGTGTTGAATGTCAATAGGTTCAATGCGTGTCGACAATTGTCCGGTTGGAACCGGTTCTCGCTCGATTCGCTGCGCTCGCGCAGACTAAATTAATATCTAATTGACCGCTGTTAGTTAGTTTCATTCAAACAATTCGCGTTCGTTTTTTTTTATAAATTAACTAGCTGCTCCCCCGCGGTTTCGCCCGTGTTAATTTCGGAGTTCCCGCGGGAGTTTCGGGGTACAAAGTACCCTTTGTCCATGTCTGGGCCCCTGACATCTTATTCATCGTTATACTTCAACCAATTTACATAAAACCTTGACAAATTAATAAAAATAAAAAAAAAAACATTTTGCCTTCTTTCATTACAGTATGTTTTCTTTTATCTGATAGTTTACTCTTGGCTGTTCCCGGCAGTTTCACCAGGGCAGTGTTCCCGAGGTAATGTGAATTCAACAGCTGGCAGTCAACAAAGTCTACGTCTTTGATGAGTTTAACATCTCACATTAGTGGTGTACTGGCGCGACCCTAGGCACGAGTATCGACAGTGTCACTAAGACAAGTCAGACAAAGTAGGTAGTTAAGCAAGAATAAACTGGAAAATAAACTGACAAATTCTTTGTAACCCGTCCACTGTTTTCCCTGACTGACATTGACATGAATGGTGCGCCTACCTATAAAAGGCGTCTGTTGCCGTATTGAAAAAAAAGAAGAAGAAACTGACAAATTATTTTATTATGACATAGTTGTGCCCCGCGGTTTCACCCGCGTTAATTTCAGAGTTCCCGCGGGAATTCCGGGATAAAAAGTACCCTATGTGTTAATCTGATGTATAAGCTATATTATTGTAAAGTTTCATTCAAATCCATTCAGTAGGTTTTGCGTGAAAGAGTAACAAACATCCATCCATCCATCCATCTATACATACTTACAAACTTTCGCGTTTATAATACTAGTAGAATTAATATTATAAACACTCACGACATAAGGTCCATTTTTGAAATGGAGACATGACATCACAAATGGATATAGTTTCTAATTTCTAATTTAGTTTTAGTTTGATGTTCTTTAATTATTATTTTCATTTTTGTTATTCTGTACGTTCATTTGATTTGTGTACCTCATTTTGTTTAAATAAATATTCCTTTTTTTTTTCTTTCTACTTTCTGTATATTTATTTATAGAAATGTAGGTATAGCAAAAATAAAAGTGCATGACGCGTGTGTGCGCTTGCGTGTGTATGTGTGCGTGCGTGCACATGCACGAGTGTGTGTATGTCGTGGTCATAATGAACTGATATAATACCACTAGAGCATCATTTTGGGTTGGGTAAGGTTTGTAATGCTGACCAAGTCGCGCGAGCCGAGCGAGCGCAGCGAGCGTGCCGCGGCAGCGGGCGGCGATGCGCCAAAGACAAATGGTCAACTATTATTATCATAGATATCACCATATTTTGCTTTGATAGTTGCTTTCATTAAGATATGACCACGACATGTACACAGTGGTGAGTGCGGTGCGCGTCGCTCAATTCACCTGCGGGTCCGGCTTCACCCGGACGGTGTACTGGTCGCTGTAGCCGGCGCCGCCGCACACGAAGCAGACGCGCGGCTCGCCCGCTGCGGCGGCGGCGGCGGCGGCTGCGTTCTTGTCCCGCGCCGGGGACGCCGCTCTGCCCGTGTTCAGCGAGCTCTTGATGTAAGCCTTGGCCTTCTCCATGGCCCGCGTCGCTGGAACGGGGGAAATTAAATCATTAAAATAAGTCATAGATAGTTATTCAGGTGAGCCATCAAAGTCACAGAATTTTATCTCGATAAGTCATCAAAGTCAGTCGAACAACGTTATCCAGATTTGAAATCATAGTAAAAGTCAAATAATTAGATATCTATACGTGTATATTTATGATAGTTTGTGGCGTGCTATTGTAAAGCTGAACGTTATGGTCATAGTAAATCCTTTGTAGGGCCTTTATTACGTCGTAGCCCGTAGGTGCACCAAAGCTACATCGAAAGGCTTGTAGTTCGAGGCGGATAGAATAATTGATGAATATTTAATGACTAAGGGTTCGATCGTGTCGCCCGATTTGACTAATGAACCAACCACGACTGAGCCGGACCGGTGACACCGCGGGTCGACTGGGAAGAGACGAGCCGTCCGCTGTAGTACAGCGATCCTACTAATATGTATTATAAATGTGAAATGTGAATGTGTGTATGTTGGGATGTTTGAATGTTTGGATATTTGTTACTGAATCACGCAACGGCGGAACGGATTTGGATGAGATTTGACCTGCACGTTGTCAGTGGTACAGAGAAGGGCATAGGGTACTTTTTATCCCGGAATTCCCGCGGAAACTTCTAAATTACCGCGGGTGAAACCGCGGGGCTCAGCTAGTCCTACTTAATATTATAAATGTGAAAGTGTGGGTGTTTGGATGTTTGTTACTCAATCACGCAAAAACGGCTGAACGGATTTGCATGAAATTTGGCATGCACGTTGTCAGGGGTATAAAGAAGGACATAGGGTACTTTTTATCCCGGAATTCCCGCGGGAACTCCGAAATCAGGGATCTACTTGATCCCATAGCAAGTTATTATTAAGTAGCTTGTGTCGTGCAAACCAAGCAAACGTTGGGATTCGAACTTACGCAACCCGAGCTTATCAAGCACCACAGGCACATGACAAGCCTTCCTAATTCTTACGAAATGCGAAAGGTACTTAGGTACTAAATTCGAATGTGAGTCTATGTTTTGACTTTCGTTGTTATGTTGTTCTATGTTTTGTTGTTGTCGGGGATGCAGAAAAGGACATAAGGCACTTTATATCCCGGAATGGGCTTGTTAACAATTTTTTTTTATTTTTAATCTGTCTTGCAGGTTAATAAAAAATATTGGACACGTATTTTTACATTTTTTACGTAATTAAAATAAAAGGAGATATGTCGCGTGACGTCACGCCGTGCTACAGTTTATAGTACCTACGTTATGACGTCAAAACTTTACCCCCCCACTCCTAAACTTTAATGCGTTTTATCTTAGTATTTTTTCAATAATTGGAAAAAGCAAAAAATACGGGTGTATTAAGTATTTTGTATTGATCTACAAGACGGATTAAATAGAATTTTGATTTTCACACTCCGGAAACAAGCCTATTTCCGCGAAAACGCCAAAATTAATGCCGGTGAAACCGCGAGGAACCGCTAGTATAGTAAGTGTACAAAGATGATCCAGTATTATTAATACTAAGCCTTATCGGCTTAGTTCAGACAGACGTGTAACGCAGGCAGGTAGCATGGCTGCGTAATAACGTTGTATGTACCTATTGTTTTTATTCAATCTACATTATATATACCATTTATCTGCCGTCGACGTTTGGATCCCGCATGTCGCGATGCAAACACGGAACATAAATATTCATTGGACTTTAATAACTCAAAACCGATGTTGCGAGCATCGACATATCGCAACCCCCCACCGCGTCCCACCCCCCAGATCGCCACCCCCATCCAACCACCGCTGACGGTCAAACAATATGATACCGAACGCAAATTGGACCAGTGTTGATAAAATATGTTTTTTTTTGTAATAAAACTCTCATATAACCGGCTTGTATCCGGGGTATGAAAATCGAAATTCTATTTCATCAATAAAAAAATAATAGACCCGTATTTTTTGCTTTTTCAAAGTGGGGACTCTAGACGTCATAACGTGCTATAAAATGTAGCACGGCGTGACGTCACGCGACTTTTTTTATTTTATTTATTTAGAACACAAAACAGATTACAGTCTTAACGAACATAAAACAGAAGTGTTAATAAAACAGAAGTCCGACTACAATCTTTTTACTTCTGTAGCATGCTTAAAATTAAAACCGCTAATTAAAACATTCCAACTTATTGTATCTTCGTTATTTTTTGATTACGTAAAAAATAAAAAAAATACGTGTCCAATATTATTTTTTAATCTACAAGACGGACTATAAAATTAAAATTTGGTTGAAAAGTCCATTTACAAGTCTTACCGCCGCACTCAGAGTCGACTTTAATGATTACTTAGTTAAGTATAGATTTTTAAAACAAAACTGCCGCAATCAGACAAGTCTAATAAATTAATGTTAATTGGCATTTAACTAATTAAGTTACATCTCATTAAATGCCAACTAACATTAATTTACTGAACGTTTCTGATTGCGGCAGTCTTGTTTTAAAAATCTATACTTAACTAAATAATCATTAAAGTCGACTCTGAGTGCGGCCGTTATACATCTAGATAATTATCTAACCCCGTTATCCGAGTAATATTATGTAGGTATAAATAAATATATTTCGTATATAGGTATCTCGCAAACAGCTCTAACGGTCTCTTCTACTAACAATAAGATAAGATTTTGTTTTGAATATTAGACGTAAAACCGTCGTTTTGATAAGATAAAATTATTAATTGAGAAAAGTGCACGTCAAAAATCTTACCTATTTGCACATTAAATGTAGCACATGTCTAAGCATATATCAATTCCGAGCACTCGAACACGCTAGGTTACGTTTGAAGTTTGAACAGCTACCCACAACACGAGCAAGCGCAACGAGCGTGCCCCGGCAGCGATCAGCGATGGCGGATACGCCAATGCTAGCTTCTTTTAGTTTACACAATATTTTAATGTGCAATTCGAATTTAAGATAGGAAAGTTAAAAGAAAACCGGTTATTTTGTGTATGCTCTTTGCTTATACACAATTTTAATAATAATGTCAGCAAGCCGATGAGATGACGTCGCGTCGCTCTCGCTGCGCGTTGTGATTTGCGGTACCGCTCAGTGTGGACCTACCCTTATTCGATACATGTGTCCGCTACGCGACCCCCACGCCTCACTCCCACCTCCCAACACTCCCACCCCCACTACCCTTCTATCAATACGCGATGAAATATTATTTTTGTGTCAATAAAATTTAATGTCGCTTAATAAATACGCTCGCAATTTTGGAATATTTTCAGCAATGCGTATATTATAGTATGAAACTCATACATAGCTATGCGTGGGATCTCACTGGATAATGATTTGTGTCCCAAAATTATGTTGTGAGAAAAAAATAAATATCCGAATCTGATACTAATATTATAAATGTCAAAGTTTGGACGGATTGATGTTTGTTACTCATCAAAAATTGGGCACAAACATAGATTATAGTCTGGAGTAGGAAATAGGGTTCTTTTATCCCGTGATTCCCCAGTAATTAACGCGGGTGAAACCGCGGTCTTTGCTAGCAGTTCTATATTCGGTCCGTCTTTAGTCCTGAATCGCGCTATCGAAGTTTCATAGCCCGGCGCCGCAAGTGCGCGCGGCCGCGCTCCTCTGGCGGGAGTCCGTTTCTACACGGTGACAGTACCCGGGTGTAGTACTGCCCTCTGTTCCTACCCCGTTAGTCTCTCAATTAGTTTTAAGTATAATTTGCTTTGCGAAAAGGATTCGATGCATGGCCCCGACTTTACCGATGTAGAAAGTTTGACTTCTTTTTGGATATTATCCTTTTCTGTCATGTCCACTGTTGGATATGGACTTACCCCAAGGATCGCCACAACGGTCCTGCGCTTCCCGCACCCAATTGCGGAACAACCAATCCTTACATATCATAAAACAAAGTCCTCCGCTGCGTCTATCTGTCTGTCTGTCTGTCTGTCTGTTCGCTATAAACTCAAAGACTACTGAACGGATCTTCATGCGTTTTCACCAATAGATAGAGGGATTCAAGAGGAAGGTTTATACCTACGTATTGTTTATTCTGGGAGTCCCGCGGGATCTCCAGCTAGACTATACTAATATTATAAAGAGCTAAAGTTTGTGAGTTTGTGACGTTGTGGGGGGTAATCTCTGGATCTACTGAAACGATTTTAAAAATTCTTTCACTGATTGGAAGCTACGGCAGTCCTGAGTGACATGGGGTACTTTTTATTCCGAAATTCCCACGGGAACTCCCTAAGTTAGCGCGGGGACAGCTAGTGTTGTATAAAATATTTTTCTTCAAGTAACAAGTAGGTAGGTAGTTGAATCTTTCTGTTTTGTGGAGAAGTTCCTTTTTATAGTTTATAGACTCGTATGAAATCACATAACCTCCAGCCTATGCCTACTTAGCTAGTATGTATACATACATAATATGTAACGCAAACACGTGGACGCCCCCCCCCCCCCCCCCCCGTGGCCCGCTGCCGCGCCATCGCTACACGTTTCAGTTGCAGCTCCGTAAGCAAATATTGTGACCGACGACGGGGGAAACAAAAACATTACGGAAACAAAAACATTACGTGTAACGAAGTCAAGCAAAATAGCATCCTTCGTACACTAGTGTGTATGTATTATAAATGGCTTCTTTGGTTACCTAACTCACACGATCATCATGAAGTTATGCACACGCGTTGCAGAAAAGAACACGTCGTTGTATCTCAGAATTACTTACTTATGGCATACAGAATATTTATTTCTAATACTGGCTGGTCCCCGCGGTTTCACCCGCTATAAGTTGGGAGTTCCCGCGGGAATTCAGGGATAACAAGTGCCCTATGTCCTTCACTGAGCCCCTGACAACGTGTATGCAAAGTTCCATGATGATCAGTTGAGCCGTTGAGGCGTGAAAGTGTAACAAAAAAACAAACAAACTCACTTTCACTGTTATAATAGTAAGGATATAGTAAGGATTTGGACATTTATTTAACAATTAATGCACACAAGGACAACATAAAAAGGAAAGAAAGAAAAAAAGGAATCATGTACAAGGGTTATGCTTATTCCAAGTGGAATTTCTTCCAGCAGACCCGCATAGATAATATAATAGACATAGACAATAAAAGAGATAAGAATAGGCTGATCTCGTGTGCTTCAGTTCGATAGGTAGGTTTATGAAATAATAATATACAAACAAAACAAATACAATAATAATATTGACATCTGTAACGCTTGGGATTGTGTTTTTGGGAAGCGCGTTATCGGCAAGGAATCTTGTTGTTCATAGTGAATAAGGGCCCAGCCACATTATAGTGGCGGCGGACTGGCGTAAACACATTGATGTCCGGAAGAGATCCAATAACCGCCGCATAAACTCCACTGTGCAACACCACGTGACGCAACTAGTGTTTATTAGTTAGTACAATAAAGTGTCGCGTTACGTTCTCACTCGACACCCGCTCGTATGCTCGCTACAAACAAATTACACGTGGAAAATCGATAGCGAACAAACAACAATACCCACGAAACTTACAAGCGTCGTGCGTGACGTGGGAGATGGATCGGTCGAGCGAGTTATTAGCGAATTTGAGCTTTCAATACACAAGAAACGAAGAAAAATAAATACTATAAAAAAGGGGAAAATAACAAGTTTCAGTGTAGATTTTGTCAATAAATTTTCAATCCCTCGGGAACAGTAGGCACCTTTTCACTGGATGACAGTACAACTGCATTTATAAATAATCTATAGGTATGTATAAAAATGAATCCCTATTTCCCTTGATCACGGCATCACGCGTGAACGGCTGGACCAATTTCGCTAATTCTTTTTTGTTGTGTTTGCTAATAGCATAGCAATAATAAGGAGAAGAATATGAAAAAAAAACGGAATTTCTGCGGGAATTACGAAACTCACACGGGTGAATCTCCGAAACGTTTGGACCGACTTTGACTGGACTTTCACCTGATGTTATAAGAAGTAAATTAGGCTACTTTGGTACTTCCTGCGGGAATTCCGAAACTCAAGCGGGTGAAACCGCCGGGCACAGCTAGTATTAGTTTAAATAAGATATCGAAAAATGGTCTCTAGCTATGACTGGTGATATTATCATAATATGATAAGGCTCGGACACACTGACAAGCTGAAACTTTATGAGACATGCACATTGCACAGAGATAGGCTGGACGTGGGGCGAAGCTAACTCTCTAATGTAAGACTTTAATTGAAAAGCAAACAAATACATGTACAGTTATAAAGCTCCGGTCACACCAAGGCGACCAGCTCGGTAGCGAAGCGAGAGCGTCTTACTGAACAATACTTTTGACCGAGTAAATCGTACGCAGTACCTATTGCATTTTGTTGTTGATTTGTTTTAACAACACTTTAGAAGAAGAGCGCAACTACAGTGTAAAAGAAACAAAAATTCATATCCGAAACTTTTCAAATTATTTTTTATTCATTTTGTAAGTAGCTTTTTTACCCGCGCCCGCTTCGAATTCCCGCGATAACTCTGTGAAATTTGTTCTTATCTGACGTCTCCTATCCATACACTATCTAAGTACCTGCAAATTTTCAGATTCATAGGTGAAGTAGTATTCGAAATTTCTTGTATAGTCAGTGACCAGTCGGTGACCTGAGCATACAATTACATTATGCGCTGAGCTTTAAATCACCATTATTTTAAGCTTTACATACAACCATAAATATCTGCGTACTAGCTGTGTCTCACGGTTTCATCCGCGTGAGTTTCTTAATTCCTGCAGGAACTGCAAAGTACCCTTATTCACTCCATATAATATCAGCTAATTAGCAGTGAAAGGTTCGTCGGAATAGGTCCACCCATTTCAAAGATTCACCCGCGTGAGTTTCGGAATTCCCGCAGGAACTCCAAAATTCTTTCATATTCTTCTTTTACTTACAATAATAAACACAACAAAAAAAGAATTAATGAAATTCGTCCAGCCGTTCACGCATGATGCCGTGACCAAGGGAAATAGGGATTCATTTTTATATATTTTCTCTATATACATTAATTATTATTAGTGAAACTGTTTTGACAAATGTATCTGCTCTATTTAAGTGTATAACTATTGCTGCATGTTTTCTGAATAAATAAATATATAGATAAGTACGGGACCAGCCGAGCTGTTGGCAGCTAGCACTAGCAAGTAGCAGCGACGCTTCGCTCGCCTTCTGTGTAACAGGGACGCCGCTGCGCTGTTTTGTTTGCATTTTCACAATTCGTCGAACACTCAAGCCCCGACGCGCGACTTTAGCACTAAACTGTTTACAAGACCTAAAATTACTTCGACGATTTCCAACAAACCGGCGAGCGCCTGCTCGGCTCATTACTCTGCTCCGCAGAACAGAAAATAACAGATAGAAGGGACATCAACTTATTTTAGTATGCGCACACAAAAACTATTCATTACGCACAAGATTCTAGAACATTCAATAACGTAAAGAAACGTATTTAACGCTTTATTGCTACGTTTTTACTTAGTCACTGGTTTCAAAATTTACAGTTTTGAGAATATTGTGGTAAATATACTTGGGATGGTAGCAAAAGAAATTTTGGGCAAGTTAGAGCATTCTCTAACTTCCTTTGCAACAGTGTCGCGCCTGCCCCGCCTACATGTCCTCTCTAGTTAATTTATTTGCTCTGTACTCCGGCCCGTTTTTTTAAAACGGAACATATATGCCTGTTTACAGGATTCCGTAACCGAATCTGTATTCTCCTCCCGGCAACTTTCTGTTTCGGGATATAATCTTATTCGGAATGTGAGTTTATTTGTTTTTTAGGCTTTCACGTCTTTTACACTAAAACGAGCGTCGTGAAATTTTACAAACACGTTGTCAGGGATACAGAAAAGCACATATAGGGTATTTGTTTTATCGAAATTCCGCGGGAAACTCCGAAATTGACGCGGGTGAAAGTGAAACTTTTTTTTTTATTGTGCTAGGCTTTTGACCGCTGCACTGCTGAGGGCCCTTATTCTCTATGACCAACAACATTCCTTGCTCATAACGCGCACCCTGAAAACACAATTCCGACCGCTTCAGGTGGCAAAATATTAGAAATTAATATTATGTATACGTTAACATAACGCACGATGCAAATTTTTTTTTTTTTAGTGATTTTTTTTTTATGACGAGGGAAAAACAGTTTTTGCGGCGTCTTATCTTAACGCGGCGTGTCATGGTCATAGTGAATAAGGGCCCAGTGTGTGTGTTAATGACAGTGTAGTCGGCAATAATTGACATAGGTACCTAGCCTGGAATGGGATGTGTTAAAAAAAAGAAACAATTTTTTTCGGTTTTTCCGCTAACAATGTGTACTGTTCAGACAAGTGCACTTTACGCCATCTAAAATCGTTGTAAAGAATCACTTATTCCATTCTGTTTGTTGTTGTTTCAAATTGCGCCGCCCCCGTTGAAAGTTTTACTCGACGTTTGTTTGTCTTGCGCCGGCCGTAACTCTGCTCTTTTATGCACCTATGATACTTCTCTCATTTTTACTGGCATTGTACAATAACAGTTTGTATCACGCCGCGCGCGACAAGCGATTCTAACCACTAAATTGATATACGCACACGGTCGAATGTTGTCTGAGCGAGAGTAAAATATACCGAATGTGTTATATTTTTATTTTATTTTATTTTATTTTATTATAACTACTAGCTGTCCCCCGCGGTTTCACCTGTGGTATTGGGCATGAGGACAGGGTATAAAAATAACAATTTTATTTAGTCCGTCAGTTAGATAGTAAAAAAATTATGGACACGTATTTTTTGCTTTTTCGAATTACGTCATAACTAAGTAAATAAAGTGTACCTAGGTGTGGCGTCACACGGAATTTCAACTCAATGTATCGCCGTTATTATTTGATTATGTAAAAATAAGAAAAATACGTGTCCAATATTTTTCATTAATCTACAAGACAGGCTAAAAATTAAAATTTAGTTATAATGCCCATTTTGGAGTTCACGCGGGAATTCCGGGATAAAAAGTACCCTATGTCATTCAGGATCACTGCTACTTCTTATAAATGAAAGAATTTTCAAAATCGGTTCAGTAGATCTGCAGATATAACTGTTCCCCCGCGGTTTCGCCCGCGGTAATTTCAGAGTTCCCGCGGGAATTCCGGCATAAGAAGTACCCTATTACACTTAGGATCACTGTAGCATTCTAATGGTAAAAGAATTTTCAAAATCGTTTCAGTAGATCCAGAGATTACCCCTACAACGCAACGTCACAAACTCACAAACTTTACCTCTTTATAATATTAGTAAAGATATATAACTAGATATATATAGAAGTGTTATTATATTCATCCGGCATATCCATGCCTTATCAATCGACCAGTTATCAGCAATATTATCCGTATATATCATAGCGTTTCGATAATCACGTCCGGTCCGCCACTAACCGTAGAACACTTGATTAGAACGAAGTTTTTTCCACAGAGTGACGATATAACGGTCGTTACGCGTGAAAAGAGGCGAAAATTAAAAAAAAAAACATTTTGAAAAAAATGACAGTCGCTTTGTTTTTCCGTAGAGCCGAGGAAAATTTTTACACCCATCCGTATCGTGCGATAAAGAACCTCGCTCTAAAAAAACGACGTGGAACACGCTCGGCTGGAACGAAGATTCTGCGCCTCGTAGTTTCCGAGATATGTATAAGCTTTCGAAAGTACATCACGAAAACAAGAAGTTTGTGTACCAACATGATGGGTCAGCGCCTCATAGTTTCAGAGATTGAAAAAAGTTAAACTTACATTTCCGCCAAGCCCGTACCGTGCGATAAGGAACTTACGGCCGCACTCAGAGTCGACTTTAATGATTACTTAGTTAAGTATGGATTTTTAAAACGAAATTGCCGTAATCAGAGATGTTCAGTAAATTAATGTTAATTGGCATTTAATGAGATGTAACTTAATTAGTTAAATGCCAATTAACATTAATTTATTAAACTTGTCTGATTGCGGCAGTTCTGTTTTAAAAATCTATACGTAACTAAGTAATCATTAAAGTCTACTCTGAGTGCGGCGGTTAGTTCCAAAATCACATCTTCCCTCTTTGCGAGCGATCTGCTTCCATATACGTGGAGAGACCCTATATCGAGACAACAGTGTTGAGGATTTGTGTTTTGCGTGTCGTCGTATCAACGACGCACACGAGTGCCGTACTCAAAAAAAAAAACTATAAAACCGATACCAATCGACAACGCGACTCAATCGATCGACGAGGGGCACCAGCGCCAATGCAACATAAAGATCGCGCTGCGATAAAATTCGCAGCGCCGTTTAAGTGCCGATTCCGCTGAATTTATCGGTCACGGACCACGGTGGATGGGGATAGTGCATAGTGCTTCGGGTTATCAACTTACACCTACCTACTGACACACGAGGAATAACTACCTACCTACTGGCTATTTACCTTTTATAGGAAAAAAATATACTAGTTATTATTCCGAAAAAAGATGCAAAAATATAGTACTTTTAGGAAATGCAGAGAAAAGAATAGTTGGTAGGTAAATATTTATTTTTATGTCTTTCACTTAAAAATGACTTAAAAACACGAATGCTATACGAGTTAGTGGAAAGTTCGTCACAGCACAATATGTTGGAACGAAGTAACAAATACATATGTTTAACTGTTTTCAACTGTTTAAAACACAAATCTAAAAAAGCTAAAATAAAAAGCTAAAAATAACAAAATACCGATTTAATCCAAAAGACGAAAACACACGTAATATTATTATTGGTTTGTGCTACCACTGATCGATTTGAATTCGGTAACAAGCCCGTTGGTGTCTGCCCACTTGAGTTGTTTTGCTCACGAAGAGCTGGTGGCAGGAGTCGACTTAGCCCATCTACCCCCTCCATATTTGGCTTGTCACCGACTTCATACCGATCAGTGGTAGCACAAACCAATAATAATATTACGTGTGTTTTCGTCTTTTGGATTAAATCGGTATTTTGTTATTTTTAGCTTTTTATTTTAGCTTTTTTAGATTTGTGTTTTTGGAAGTCGGTTTTAATTTTTTTGTTAAAAATTTGTTTATTTCTTGCTTTTTAGTGAGTCGGTTTGTAATTTATCTAAGTTACAATAGCCTACTGTCAACTGCTCATAACCTTTTACAAAATATTGCTTTTCCCGATGCAGGGACGTTAATTTTTGAGGAGTTCTGCGGGTACACCACCATCAGTTCCACTTCACCATATACATTGTGACGAACATAAATTGTTTAGAAACCACATTTAAGTTACCCAATCGGAATCTGTGAAATACCTATTATTTAGTAGTTCCGATGACCATCTGCGGTCTTCATCATCAGTTCCACTTCTTCAAATTTTACTTTCCAAAAGCAAATAAACGATTTACTATAAAAAATACCCAAATCGCCATAGGTGTGCCTATAAATTTTGAAGAGTTCCCTCGATTTCTCTAAGATCCCACCATCAGATCCTGACTTGGTGGCAATGTGACCAATTCGGAAGTATCCCCTTTCAAACAAAAAAACAATTTTCCAAATCGCTCTAACTAGAACCCCTGAAATACGTATTATTGTTGAGTAGTTCCGATGACCATCTGTGGTCTTCATCATCAGTTCCACTTCTTCAAATTTTGTTTTTCGAAAGCAAATGAACGATTTACTATAAAAAATACCCAAATCGCTATAGGTGTGCCTATAATTTTTGAAGAGTTCCCTCGATTTCTCCAAGATTCCATCATCAGATCCCGAATTGGTGGCAATGGGACCTAATTGGGAGTATACCCTTTCAAACAAAAAAAGAATTTTTGCAATCGGTCCAACCGTCTGCGAGTAATCGGTGAACATACATAAAAAAAAAAAAAAAAAAAAAAAAAAAAAAACATACATACAATCGAACATAGAACCTCCTCCTTTTTGGAAGTCGGTTAAAAACACGCGTGTCACGTTAGTCTTCGTTGTTTCAGTTACCTTACAGCATCTATTTTGAAACCCTGAGGAGAAAACTGGATTCCATTTTCATCGGCGTATTTTCGACGAGAAAACTGCACCACGAAGACGTTCAAAATTCAAACTTTGTACCATAAGTTTGGGTGTACCGTAACCTTTGAATTATTTCACTGATACGAAGCTACAGTACCTACTGTATCCTTGAGTGACAGGAGACTCTTTATATCGGAGCAAAGAGTTCCTGCGGAAATTCTGATTTTGACGTGGGTGAAACCGCGGCGGCAGCAGCTATACCTAACTGGAATATAAAGGGTAAGATGGTTTTGTAGCTCGCACTCGGGTATCACCCTATTTTTTATTGGGGCATTAAAAACAGGCCGCGGTGTAAAGTCAGCGTCAGATATTATATGATCACTCTTATCGATCGATAAACTTCATTACTATTGTAATCATGGAGAAAAATAAATTAACTAGAGAAGCCATGTAGGTAGGTGGGGCAGGCGTCCCACGGTTACAAAGAGAGACGGTTTCCTAAAGCTTCCTTTGCAGAAATTCTCCATGTATTTTCCACAATAGTTACAAAATTGTGAATTTAGAAGACCGTGACCAAGTAAATACTTGTACAAATGACGTTTTAACACATTTCGCTACGATAAATATGGTTTTACACGTGATAGTATTGTGTACGAAAATCGTTTGGCGACACTGTTTTTTCATAGTATCGGAATAGGCTATTTCACTAATTTGTTTTTAGTCCGTCTTCTAGATTAGGTACTAAAATATATTGGACATGTATTTTTTCTTTTTTTACGTCAAAAAATCAAAAATCAAAAAATAACGGCGATACATTGAGTTGAAATTTCGCGTGACGTCACTAACCAGTGCAGTTTGTACGGCGGCTTGTAGCGGTAAGTGACGTCACGAGCCCCCACCCCTAAACTTTAACGCTCTTTATCTCTGTGTATTTTCATTTATTTGAAAAAAAAACGTGTCTAATGATTTTTAATTTTCTAACTGACGGACTAAGTAATTAAAATTTTGATTTTCAAAAGTCGTCAACATCCCTATTGATCTGTTTTCTAACGGCAACAAGATTGAACGCCTTTCAAAAGTGATTACATATTTCTAATGCCGACTATACTCGATGTTTCGGCGTTCAACGAACGTATCGTTCGTATCGCATATCCACCGATCCATCTCTGCTTATGTATGGCTCTCGCCGGCTGTCCCACAAATAATAGCTCAGCAATTTAAAACAATATCTAAAATACAGTAAATCAATAACCAATCAGTCGGGGCCTGCGTGGTTTCAGCTGCTAGCTGCGCCATCACAAACATTTGGGTCGGCGCCCGGCGGAATACGTACAAAATGGGAATTCGCGAATCACGAATGCCGGGCAGATACCAGTCAGCGAGTCTGCAAGTTTTTCAAATTGCATGCACAACAAAATTTGTGCTGAAAATGTTATGAGAGGGTGACTTCAAAATATCTTTGACTGGGTGGAAAAGTCAAATTTTTTAAAAAATAACTAGGTGCGCCGCGCGGTTTCACCCGCGGTAATTTCGGAGTTCCCGCGGAGGTTGCGGGAAAAAGTAGGTAGGTACTCTACGTCCTTCTTTGTACTCCTTACAGTAGTTTACGGTGATTAGCTGTTCCCCGCATTAATTCCGGAGTTCCCGCGGGAATTCCGGGATGAAAAATAGATGGTAGCCGATTCTCAGACCTACTGAATATGCATATAAAATTTCATGAGAATCGGTCAAGCCGTTTCGGAGGAGTATGGGAACGAACATTGTGACACGAGAATTTTATATATTAGATATTACCATAATTATTATGGCAGCACCCGTTAAATATCCACCCGCCATAGCATCCTAGCGCAGCTATGGCTGGAGAGAAGATGCAACGAACTTCCCAGCGGCACTAAACTCTAAAGAGATATATAATATTAGTGTTAACGTATCCGGACAACCGCACTTGGAACCCATAGAAAGCTTCAATCAATCACACGTCTGAGTCAAAATTTAAACATTCAAATAAGTGTCTTTATTATTTACGAGCTGTCCCATGTAAATATTGTACACGTATTGTTTTTTACGTTATCAAAAAATAACGGCTATACATTGAGTTGAAATTTCGTTTCGTTGAAATTATGACGTCACGAGCCCCCACTCCAAAACTTAAATGCGTTTTATCTAAGTATTTCTTCAATAATTTGGTAAAAAGCAAAAAATACTTGTCTATTATATTTTTACTATCAAACTAAACAGAATTTTGATTTTTATACCCCGTCATCATTAAAGGCGGAAAGCGTAACAAACAAACATAAACTCACATTAGCATTACTATTATTGAGGATTAGTAGATACATTGACGACCCGATTGGCGCAATGGTCACCATGCCTACCCGCTAATCAAGGGGTTCCGGGTTCGATTCCCGGTGGGGGTGGACTTTGTGTGATGAACACAGGGTTCCATTTTCCAGTCTGGGTCTATAGTATAATATATAAGTAATTCTATGTAGTATATACCACGTTTGCTTGGTTTCCACGACACAAGCTAATAATAGCTTACTGTGGGATCAAGTAGATCTGTGTGTTGTGATGTGGATTATTATTATTATTATGTTTTTTGAATTTTTTAATTCTACTGTCCCCCGCGATTTCATCCGCGGTAATTTCGGAGTTTATTATTATTATTATTATTTATTAGAGGAAGTGTTAAGAAATTTATCACACGCTACGGTAATAACAACAAAAACAGAAAAACAACATATTTTTTTCTCACAAACAACGACGCCATTACGGTCACCGGTTCTTTTTTAGCTCGCCTTAAGTTTTCTATGTATGCTAATGCGCATAGAGCACGCGAAAGCTCGCTTTTTCGGAGTTTATGGCAGGCAAATGAATTTTCTTTTGTAATCTTTCAACGGATTCTGAATCATCAATCATCTGGTTTGAAGTTTGAACCTTATTAACTGCAATAAATACGTTGAATACTAGTGCTACCTAAAACCCGCCGGGTCGTATAATCCGGATCCTTAATAAAATGCGAAAGTGAGTTTATATGTTTGTTACGCTTTCACGACCGAACGGCTCAAACGATAATAATGAAATTTTGCATGCACGTTGTCAGGGGTACAGAAACGGGCGTACGGTACTTTTTACCCCGGAATTCTAGCGAGAATTCCGAAATTAATGCAAATAACAGCTAATCACCGTAAACTACTGTCAGGGGTGCAAAGAAGGACAGAGTACTTTTTCCCAGAATGGAATTCCCAGAATTTTTTTAGTCCGTCTTGTAGATAATTAGAAAATATTGGACACGTATTTTTTCTTTTTTTACGTAATCAAAAAATAACGGCAATATATTGTGTTGAAATTTCGCGTGACGTCACTATTCTTACAGTTTGTATGGCGGTTTTAGTGGTTAGTGACGTCACGACCCCCTCACCCTAAACTTTAATGCGCTTTATCTCTGTATATTTTAATTTATTTGAAAAAGCAAAAAATACGTGTCTATTGTTTTTTTATTTTCTAACTGACGGACTAATTACAATTTTGATTTTCAAATGTAGTCCACATCCCCATTCCCGCGGGAACTCCGAAATTACCGCGGATGAAATCGCGGGGGACAGCTAGTACATATGTAAGTAACCACGTTTGCTTGGTTTCCACGACACAAGCTATAAATAGCTTACTGTGGGATCAAGTAGATCTGTGTGTTGTGAAGTGGATTATTATTATAATAATCTCACTTTCGCATTTATAATATTAGTATAAGGATTACATAGCTTAAGCTACGGTTTCCTAGGAGAGCGGTGCTAATGTAACGGCTGTAATGTAGCGGTGGATGACGTCACTAAAACGTTGTCTATGCAAACCAACGTGGGTTTCCTAGAAAACGTCGAGAGTCACCGTAATGCGTATAACGGCCGCTAGATTACGGCACCGCTCTCTTAAGTACTTATTACACTTTAAAATTTGTCAGACGCCAATTTAGGAAATCGGAAGGTGTCCAATTTAGGATCGGTGCATGAGTAAGAGAGAGTGAGCGAGTGATCACACTACTACTTTAGAGTACAATTTAGTTAGTAGTGTGACATTGATTTACTAATGTAGTGTGATCACTCGCTCTCCCTCTTACTCACTGATCCTAAATCGGAACCAACGTTCACACCTTCCTTCCTTTCCTAAATTGGTGTCTGATAAATTGTAAAGTGTAATAAGTGCTTTAGGATACCGCAGCTTTACTTATACATAGCCACGTTGTCGTTGTTAGCAATTTGTACGAGTAAATAGCTAACTGAAGCTATGGGAAGATTACGCGATTCGGTTTGCTAAAGAGGCCATTATCTGATAACGCCGGAGCTGTTTCGCTGCGATCGGCGAATATTTGCACAAACCACGAGTATTGGCATAATATCGTTGTGTTGTTTATTTTCGAGGGAGTGTGGGACGGGGAGACCGCCTAGCTATTGGTAGAGGAAGAATTGCCAGCTGCCAATATCTGGAGTACTTGCCAAATTCAAGGGGATTTTAAGAACTCGAGAAAATTCACAAAATCCGCTTCGTTTAAAGACAAATCCGGGATTATTCTCAACGCTCTAAGGAAAATAACACCTTACTTACAACCTAAAACCTAGGGTAGTAGTTAAGTAGGTACTTTTATCTCGGAATATCCGCGGGATCTTCGAAACTAGCGTGGGTGAAACCGCGGTGAACAGCTAGTACCTAGTACATACAATTTTAGGTAAATATGTACATAGTTGTGACGTCAAACGATAACAATGTGCACACAGCAGTTTGCACAATCGTAAGCGATCGAACCCGTCATATCTATCTACTATACCTACCTATAAATCGTGAATGAATGAAGAGCTATCGATGGAGATACTTAGCTGTGCCCCACGGTTTTACCCGCGTGAGTTTCGGAATAGGCTTGTTTCCGGGGTATGAAAATCAAAATTATATTTAGTTAGTCCGTCTTGTAGAATATTGAAAAAATAATATTTAAAGCTTTTTGAAATTATTGAAAAAATACTAAGATAAAACGCATTAAAGTTTAGGAGTGGGAGGCTCTTGGCGACATAACGTGCTATAAACTGTAGCACGGCGTGACGTCACGCTCCGTTATTTTTTGATTACGTAAAAAATTAAAAAATACGTGTCCAATATTTTTTTCATTACTCATACTCGGAAAGTAGGTCTAAACTTGCCTGAGAAGCGGGTTGAAAGTAACCCTTTTCAGCCCTAGGGAGAATCGCTTTCAACTGACAACTGTCAAATTATTAAAAAAAAACTAGGTCTATATTCACATTTCCATTGAACCATGTTTCAACTTTCTATACAGCCAGCGCGATGTAAAATTGAAATAACGTAAAGTTTAAGTAGGTATTAATTAAAATAAAATTCACTCACTTTTTCTTAAGCTAATTCCTATTTATATTTTTTTATTTTCTTTAATTAATACTTAATAATTAACGAAAATATTTTTTTTAGGTCGCCACAATGTAAATAAAAAATACTGGCTGAATAGCTAGCCGGCCAAAGAAAAAGAAATAGGTGGGAAAGTGTCAAGCGACTATCCGATCTTCACTCATTTTTTCTTTAGCTAATTCCTATTTTTATTTTGACTTTCCTTGCATTCGTAATGAAAAGCACAGTGTTACCCTCGGGAGAAAGACTTATTTAGTCCCTCGATCTATTGACGCCCTCGCTACGCTCGGGCGCCAAACCTCGTCTCGGGACTAAATAAGTTACTTTCACCCCTAGGATAACAATGTACTATTGTTTATCTACGGGACAACGGGCTAAAAATTAAAATTTGGTTGACGAGCCCATTCCCGCAGGACTGTCAAACTTTCGATCGATGAAATCAGAAAAGAGTGGTCCGACCCGCTCGTTGCAGATTTCACGTGAAATGAATTTTCAAAAATACTAACTGTTTCACGTATTCGCCTACGAATCTTGCTATTCCGCGTGCGAAAAGTACCTAACGCGAACGATCCAAAAATACGTGTACCTACCCAGAACGGCTGAACGGGATTGGATGGAATTTGGCATGGGATATCAGTTTCAGTATCAGAGCATTTTTTTTTAATCAGTTTAGTATTTCCTAAAATTATCACCTACAATAAAACTTGCAAAACCTCTTTATTCTAATGTTATCTATCTATAAAATTAATACACAGTAAGTTTCCTAAGAACTCAAAAATATATAATTACTTTATATCAATTAAATTCAGGACGTTAAGGACCTTGATGTCATCTAAAAGCGATTAATACATATAATCTTTGATCTTCCATATCTTAATATCACGTGTCACGTTGATTGTCCGCGATGGACTTCGAAACTACTGAACGGATTTTGATAAAATTTTGTTACCATTTATAATATTATGGTCCAACTTAAAAGATTTTTATCTCGGAATTCCCGCGGGAACTCCGGAATTAATGCGGCGTACAGCTAATCACCGTAAACTACTGTCAGGGCCGTCAGGGGTACAAAGAAGGACATAGAGTAGGTACTTTTTCCCGGAATTCCAGCGGAAACTCCGAAATTACCGCGGATGAAATTGCGACTAGCACATATATATAAAAATGGATCCCTATTTCCCTTGGTCACGGCATCACGCATGGAATGCCGGACCAATTCCGCTTATTCTTTTTTTGTTGTGTTTGTTATTGTAAGGAGAAGAATACGGGACTTTCACTGCTAATAGGCTAGTTGACAAAATTTTGAAATTAGTTTAAAACTATAGCTTAGCATCTATTTCAACCCAAAAATATGTTATTTTAAGAAAAATAGGTCTTTTATATTAGTATTTTGGGTTTTTAGAAATGAACTTGAAATTAACCGCGAAAAAGGCCAAGATTGTCATGGCGTCTTGAATGACGTCACGTCTCACAAATCAGCCGTGTTTGTTTATGACAGTCAATAGTGTTTTTTAATAAATAATGAATTACTCGTATTATAAATACTGTATGGTGCCCCAATGTAAAAGTACAACGATAAAAACGCCAAACAAATTATTCATATACGTTCCGAACAATAAACAAATACGAAGAAAGTGGTTAAAAATGGCAAGGAGACAAGATGTTCTTACTTTATCAACTCATTCCACAATTTATTTCTGTGAAGATCATTTTGATGTAAGTATTAAACACAACTTGATAAATAAAAGAAATGAATTTTGCAAAATCTACCATAATATACCACACATTAAACCTATAAAATGTTATGACTTGAATAGGGTTTTATGATTTATTGGAGTTAAAATATTATTTTGTTTTATAAAATGTAATAATTCACACTCTTTTAATTTTTTTAGTTGCCAAACGATATGATTAATTATACAGAATATCATATTATGGGTAAAGTCTCTCAAGTGCGCATGAAACCAGGTTGTATACCAAAGAAGTTCGAATGCCAAGAAGATAGAAGGAAACGGACATGCAGCTATAAGGAACGACCATATATGTTGAAAAAACAAAGGATGTCAATAATCGCAGAGTGTTTGAATGAACCAGAACAAAGTAGTATTCCAAGTTCATCTGTCAAGGATACTTCTAATACAAGTTCAGGTAGGTAACAAACAAAACAAACGGATTGTAGTTTGAAATAAGTATGCAGTCATTATTATTATGATGAGCATAATATTGTTTATTTTCCAGATTTTCAAATAGTTGGAGAGAATGTACCTGAAACACCTGAAACTTTATGTAAAATAACAGCGGATAAATCTGTTCAAGCTTTAATAACACACAAATTCAGAAGTAAAGCTGTCCAGACTAAAATTAAATCAACAGAAAAGGCACTATCACCTTTGAAACCACCACAAATATCTACCTCCACATCTCCATTCAAATTGGAAACCATTAAAAATTCAAGTCCTTCTATGTCCGGCTTCAGCAAAATTACAAGAAATATATCTATTGAAGCAAAACAGTCTGATAGTGATATTTCTTTTTATATACCATCTGCATCTACCACCAGTTGCTCACCTGTGCATTCTTTGCAAGTTAAATCCTCTTCTAACTGTAGTGAATTTATTGAAGAAGACAAAAAGGTAGAAGCAAAAGAGACTATATTGAATATGATTAACAAAATTGAGAAAAAGCCTCGACTATACATTGGTGTTCCAAGCAAGTGTTACTATCTGATTGATATAATAAAAGATGAAATTAATATTCCCAAAAATCATTTATTGTTTTGTTTAAATAAAATAAGATTAGATAGTTCATTTAATCAACTGTCAGATGATTATGCAATGACTATATCATATTTAAGCGAGATATTTTCAAAAAATATACCATTAATAGCCAGTGTTATGAGGCCTTTTATTGTGTCGCTAGATAGTGAAATGATTAAAAAAACTTTACCCATGGCATTCAGGCACAAATATAATAATGTTAGTTGCATTATAGACTGCCTTGAAATAGAGATAGAAAAACCATCTAAAGCAATAAATCAAGCATTAACCTGGTCAGATTATAAAAAAGCCAACACAATAAAATATTTAATATCCTGTACACCAAATGGTCTAGTGAACTATATTTCTCCGGGATTTGGGGGCAGGACAACTGACACTTGTTTAGTTGAATCCTGTGACTTTGTCCAAACATTAAGAAGTGGTATGTTCGTTATGGCAGACAGGGGTTTCAAACATTTAGAACAATATCTAAAAAAAGCTGGTATTACACTAGTAAGACCTCCTAGTGTCGAAACAGGTGTAAAGATGAGTAAAACTGAAGCAAAACTAACTAAACAGATAGCTAGCCTAAGGATACATATAGAGCGAGTTATTCGGCGTTTACGTGAATTTCGTATGCTTAAACCACATGCATGTATTAATTTTAAATTTGTAAAAATACTTGATGACATAATAATCATAGCATGTGCCTTAATTAATTTACAAGATTCTTTAATAAAATAAAACAAATTAAAATCAAGACTTTTTATTTAAAATACCTAAATTATAGTTCTATACTCTTATATAATAATGGATAAATATTAATTTTCCAAAAGTCTAATAACTTAACTTTTATATTTTCAATATATTCAGGATCATATTGTACTCTTAAAACTTTAACTTTTTTATTTTGGCAATAATCAGGATGGGCTACACAAAAGAAACAGTTTTTCTTTCCTGTTAAATACATTTGAAGTTGCATTTGAGTATTGTACTTTTCTGTAGCTTCACCGTTTTCAATGTAAGTTTTATATGTTTTCACACTACTAGGACATTTAATTTCTATAACACCATCTTCAAATATGCCATCTGGGGAACCAGCAATCATAGGATAAACTGAACTTAATACAAGACCACATTTATTGATTTTTTTATTTAGTTTTTTCTCCACAGTTTTTCTTACTTCATCTTCTAGTAAACGTCCACGTTTCATAGCTGAAGTATCTGGTATCTTTGCACCTAATATGAGAGATACGAGTGTACCATCATTCTTTTTACAGCGGCTAACCTCGAATGCTCTAGATGCAGTTATTCGTCCATACCGCAGCTCATACCAAAGGCAGCTACTGGCTTGTTCTCTTGTTTCTTCTTCAACTTTTGTTATTAGAGATGCAGATATTTGAACTTTTTTTAAGAATTCATCAACACATTTCTCTTTAAAATTCCACACAAGTTGATGCATTGAGACAGCCTGTGTTTCACTCACACTATATGTGGGTTGATACTTCAAGAGTTCACAATCCTCAATTTTCCTCTTCTTTCCTTCTTCTAGAAACTTCAGCAAAACCGATGAATTCGGTTGTGAAAGAGGGCTGCCCTTGGATAAATCTTTTGCTGTCATATATTTAAGAGTATTACCAACTCTCGATAATTTTGATTTCTTCCAATAGCATTCAATCGAAGTGCATGAGGGTTCCTCACTTCGTCGATGAACCCACATTAAGAAGGCTATTGCGTGCTTACAACCACCCTGTGAAGCTACGCAGTCTTCACATTGTACAGAGAGGATACTCTCATCTTCCTCATTAACAACTAGTGTGCATCTATACAGCTTTGCATGAACTTTGTGCTCAGGACATATTTTGCACTTTAAAATACATAGTTTGCCGTCACGCTTAAGCTGCACATAGCTTACAGCATCATCTCCGTATGAAGCTCGTGATGACCTGAAATCAAAAACGAATTATGTTATAAGTTATTACAACTTTGTATTCGCTAACCTCAAAATCAGTTAAGTATTTACATTCCACAGTAGGTAAATGCGACTCTCTGATTGGTAACTGTTAATTAAATAAGACTTTGTGTGTTCTTCACATAATACTTACATAGAAGTTTTAACATTGCGGAATTCCGATGAACAAAAGTCAGTGTTTATTGCAAAAAATTTGCCAAGCATAACGGCGTCAATTTTGGGCAAATTACTGCTGTTTGCTTTGTTGAATCCTGATTCCATCGCAAATATAACTGTCCTTTAAGATTAAACTAAAAACGAACTGTAATAATTTAACAATAGTTGCTGAAAACAAGAAATAGCGTGTTCACTTTATACGAAATTGACAGCTACAACATAGCGTTTCGCGCTCGTTTTGCGAGACGTGACGTCACGCTTCCATGCGCTTCTCTGATTGGTGTTTAAAGTCTCGTGATTGAACGCCTCATTTTGTCGATTTTAATTTCCAAAAATATTATTAATCTTTTATTATTTTAATAGAAAATTTGTTTTTTTGTTTACTTAATATCATGGTTAATCATTAGAAACTCCAAGCCATCCGATTTATTCTTAGTGGAAACACGCCTATTAGCATATATTGGAGTAAATTAAGTTACTTTGAAGGTGAAACCGCGGGGCGCAGCTAGTATAATATAAATAAATATGTGGATGTGAAAGAAGTAGCAAGAAGGAGGTCACTTAACTGCTTTCCATTAAATTAGGTACGTGGTTCCATAATATTATACGAAGACCAGACGTAATAAAAAACCTTAAACCTATGTAAATAGAGTACTAATGTTAAATTAAACATTTGACAAATTCCCTTGCTTAATACAATGAACGAAGGTTAGGTAACTAACTACTCAAGAAAAAAAAACACCTCCAATTGAAGTGGAAATTAATTGGATTTCTTGTGTACAGTTTTAATGAGTGAAAAAGCAATTTATTATTAAAAAAAAAAACGTTAAAATGGAGTTTAAAAGTTTAATTTTCCTCAATTTCTCCGTCCGATGGGAGCGATATTGTTTTCAAAAAGAAAATGAAACGATATTTATTTATGTAACAAATATCATGCAGACATAGACATATATTATTATCTTTACATGTCGCCGTCACAAGTTAAGAAACTTTAAAACTTGCCACATTGTGTGGAGTAACTACCTTATTTTTCACTTTTCTCGTTTCTGTTTTCGAGTCACCTAGGTACGAGTAATGCGGTATTTTCCTATATATTTTTATACGTGCATAAGGTATACAAGTATTATAAATGTGAAAGTGTGGATGTTTGTTACTCAATCACGCAAAAACAGCTGAACGGACTTGGATGGGCATGCACGTTGTCAAGGGTACAGAGAAGGACATAGGCTACTTTTTATCCCAGAATTCCCACGGGAACTCCGAAATTACCGCGGGCGAAACCGCGGGGCACAGCTAGTAATTTATATATCTGTAGTATAATATATATATTCTATGTAGTATACCACGTTTGCTTGGTTTCCACGACACAAGCTAATAATAGCTTAGTGTGGGATCAAGTAGATCTGTGTGTTGTGAAGTGGATTATTATTTTTATTGATCGGACGATTTTACTATTGCTGGTTGCGGCTTATTGTTCTCACATAATTAATTTGCACATTGAGATCACTAATGTTATATTATAAACTGACAGCGTGCTGCTGGAGAGTTTGTTGCGCAGCATCTTCTCTTCAGCCATAGCACTAGGAAGCTGCGAAGGGTGGATATTTTATGGGTGCTGTCATAATAAATGTAACTTTATTGACGTCAAAAAGAGGGCCGAATTTGAATTAATTATTTGACTTTGACTTAACGTGACCACGTGACACGACGATCCGTTTCTCAGTTTTGTATGCGTTGCCAACTTGATTAGGAGGGCTAGCAACAAGCAGGCGTAGGTAGTGTAGGTACCCCACAGCTATCGATCGAGGTTGTTAGGTGTTGTATTTAAATAGCGGTTCAGTGACAGTTCCGCCATCCATGCCGTGCACAGACGGCAGCTTAGGTAGCTGTCTGTGTATGTAGGTGCTAGCTGTGACCCGCCGCTTTGCGCGCCGTTCCACTTTTAGTGGTTGTATCTCTAGAAACACACGTTTGCCGACGCAACGCGCGCTATGAAAGCAAACCTTTGCAAAATTTGACATTTCCAGAAAGCCCAAGTGGTAGGTAGGTAGGGCGCTATGGAGCAATTTTGTTTTGCGCCTCACTCCCGCCTCTATAAGGTTCTCCCCACATATCCTCGCATAAGAGGGGAGATCATTATAGATGCAGGAATAGAATTTGCTTTCTGGTCGTCGCACGTCGGCTGGTATATCAGTTTTTATATATTTTTTTTTTCACCACTTAGGCATCTCCATAGTGATGTCAGCCGTTAGCTGCGGACCATGTTGGTATTATGATGATTTTAAACTGGTGCAAGATATTTATGACTATTATTGTATACCTACCAATATAAACCAACATGATGTAGACACATAGAAAGTAGATTGAACTCGTATTCGTATCAAATGGATTAAGACAAAATAAATAACTAAAATTAAATCAGCGGTGGAACTCCCGTCAGTTTGTGCGGTCCATGAGCACATGATGCATGATATATCTAGCATCAGTCACACCTTATTCACTAAGACCAACAACATTCCTTGCCCATAACGCGCGTCCCAAAAACGCATTTCCAAACGTTCTAGATGCCAAGATATTAGAAATTATTATTCTTTACACATAAGAAACTTTGTAAATGTATTTTTTTGCAGTAAAACTTCTCTTAATACGAGGGAAAGACAGTTTTTGCGGCGTCTTATCTTAGCGCGGCGTGTTATGGTCATACCTACTGTCATAGTGAATAAGGGCCCAGCTCTGGTACCTAACCTACGTAGGTACGTCGGAATAGAAGCGATTCATCAAACCGCTGACACGGAGAGATTAACCAGCGCAGATACCGCGCCGCTCCGTTCGCACCGCGTTTGTGCATTACGGGCATTACGGCGCGTATTCTATCATGATTCCCAACCGCACAGCTTAATCCCATTAAAGGGTAGGCAGAGGTGGCTGACGATGCAAACGTAGGGCTTTCGCCTTACCTCGCCGTTCGAGCTCAACTAGAAAATGGTACATTTGACAGAACCATTTCCTAATATTCAGGAAAAAAGAAATTTATTAGTCCCCATCGAAAAAGAACTCAATTTTTTTATACATGTCGTATTTGGAACTCGCTTGTGAACTTTAAAAAATATGTGCTTAATGTCACTCAGGTATCCATCTACCTTTCTATCAGTGAAAGAATAATAAATAATTAAAATCGGTTCAGTAGTTCCAGAAATATTATATAATTATAGAAGTAACTATAGACTAACTGTAATTGTTCGCGATGAGAATGGTTTATGTACAAGAAATCACGTCAGACCGTCGCGCGTTGCTAACTTGCGACTTCCAGCTAAAAAGTCGCGTAATCAAACAAACAGGCACGCTTTCATTAGCAAGGATTGTGTAAATGAAAAAAAAGAACATTTCTGTAGGACGGGAGGGTGTTGCCACGTTACTGAATAAATATAGCAGTCATTTAACCAGCAGTTAGCATGGAATACCTACTGTCACAGAGCAATAAAATTAACTAGAGGGACATAATGGCGGAGCAGGCGCGCTACCGTTGCAAAGGAAGTTAGAGCAAATGCTCTAACTGCTCGAAAAACGGCAGGCGTTTATCGGGTTTAATTCCAAGCACCGGGGTGATTGCCCATCATACGTACAATAGTAATAGTAATTCTTTGATATAAAGTTGCACCTACGCAGCTTGCGGCGGTGAAATAATAATAATAATCCACTTCATAACACACAGATCTACTTGATCCCACAGTAAGCTATGAGCTTGTGTCGTGGAAACCAAGCAAACGTGGTATATATAATATATACTAAATAGAATTACTCATATATTATACTATAGATATATAAACACACCCCAGACTGGAAAATGGAACCCTGTGTTTATCACACAAAGTCCACCCCCACCGGGAATCGAACCCGGAACCCCTTGATTAGCGGGTAGGCACGGTGACCTCTGCGCCAATCGAGTCGTCAAGTAATACAAGCCACAACCACCTGGGTCTCTCCATCTCTTTCGACTTATAACGGACGACGTTATCTAGTGCCAGGTGTATTTGCTGTAAGGGTGGGCGAGTCAATGATAAATTATAGATATTAAAAAAAATATAGGTATGAAAGTAGGTACATACTGTAGCTATTGCACACGATTCTGTTCCAGTTCTATTTGAAACTGCCCATAATTTCATGCGTTCTCTTAAGGTATTTTAATCTTATTTCATACGAGCTGTGCCCTGCGGTTTCACCCGCGAAAATTTCAGAGTTCCCGCGGGTATTCCGAGATAAAAGTACCCTATGTCCTTCTCTGTACCTCTGATATCGTGTGCACCAAATTTCATGATGATTCGTAGAGTCGTTAAGACGTGAAAGCGTAACAGACAGACAGACAGAGGTACTTTCTCATTTATAATATTAGTAGGGATTGTCTTACACGAAAATTTTGCATTATACATATATTATAAATGCGAAAATGTTTTTTTTTGTTTTTCTGTCACGATTTCACACCTTAACGGCTCAACCAATCATCATGAAATTTGTACACATTTTCAGGGGTACATAGAAGAACATAGGGTATTTTTTATCCCGGAATTCGCATGGGAAACTAGATTAAATTTTGCACACTACACGTTGTCAAGGGTAGGTACAAAAACAAATGTAGGATAGTACTTTAATCGCGGAATACCCTTTGGATCCTTGAAATTAACGCGGATGAATCTGCAGGGTACAGCTAGTTCTTTTGTATATGTAATATCTTCATGAAATTAACGTGGCGGGTGAAAACACAGGGTACAGCTAGTTCTTTTGTATAAGTAATATCTTCAATGTACAGACTTGTCATTCAAGTTAGAGAATTACATATACTCTACTATATCTGGCATCTGTCAAGTGTGGAACACAATTTGTCGCGTCAGTGTTTTAACTTAAAATTTTGTGCAAAACCTGAGAATTATTTTGTGAAAAGTACATAAGGTTAAAGTTTTTACACCTTATTATCTGGATCATTACTTGGAAACGTGAAACCGTTGTTATTTTCTATGAAAAATTGAAGTGAATAACGCCGAAACTATATACACTATAAGCTTCTATAGCTAAGTTGAACTTTTTTTTCGAACTACCTACCCTACGAGGTCGACAATTAAATTACCTATGTGACTGTCACTTTCAAGTAGCTGACAAACAGTGACAGGTACCATAAACAAAGTGTTGCAAGGATATAATAGCAAATAAAAGCCAGACCAATGGATATGCAAATATTACTAGACAAAATGAACGAGATGAAAGTGGAATTTCAGAAACAAACCATAGCCATAACAGAAAGTCTATCATCCATCATAGACGATAAACTGAAACCACTAGTAGAAGAAAATCTGAAATTGAAGAACGAAATAACTGCTTACAAAAACAAAGTGCATAACCTGGAACGTGAGATAAGGAAAAATAATATAATATTGCATGGAGTAGAAGAGAAAGAGAACAGTGACACGGAACTAATGGAACTGGTCCTAAATACTCTTAACAGCACCAATGAAAACACGGGATTAGAAAGTTGGGACAAATGGGAAATAAGTCAAACACGTAGACTGGGGAAAAGAAACGAAAAAAATAAAAGACCGATCCTCGTTACTCTCACCTTGGCCTGGCGAAAACTTGAACTGTTACGCAACAAAAAGAATTTCCCTCCAAATATTTACGTTACAGAAGATTTCCCCAAAGATATCTTAAGCATCCGGAAGGAGTTAAAAATAAAACAACGCGAGGAAATAGAAAAGGGGAACATAGCATTCATAGCATACGATAAGCTTATTATAAAAAGTCAAACTAACAAAAGCAAGGGAAGCGAAAAAAGAAAACGGATGCCCACTGCATCACCATCACAGACCCAAAATAATAAAGAAAATGAACTAGAGGCTCCACCAAAAATCAACAAAACAAACCCATCGATACCCATACACCGCGCAAGATTAAACTCAACAATAGAAATGGCCAGACAATGACAACCTATGCACGTCAGATGCCGGATGCCAACAAGAAACAATACACACAGAATCAACAAACAACTTTCTCCCCCAAGCCGGACAGCGGTCACCGTGGGGGATGACGACCGCCACCCTCCAATAATAATAAAACAAAAAAGAAACAAAAAACAAAATAAAAAGGAAATTTCGGCCAACCTATATATAGCCACTTTGAATACACTATCGCTAAGAACTGACGACAAGCTACTAGAGCTAGAAACTGCGTTACATAAGATCAAATGGAATATCCTCGGCTTGAGCGAAGTTAGAAGATTAGGAGAACAAATTGAAGAACATAAGGACTATATTCTATATTACAAAGGCGAGACAAAAGGACGACATGGTGTTGGATTTATGATCAAAAAAGATCTTAAACAATACATAATAGAATTCAAGGGTACGTCTGAGAGGATAGCAGTATTGAACATCAACTTGCCTGGCAGAAACAACACATGGTCAATAATACAAGTCTATGCACCTACAGAGGCTGCAGACGAGAAATCTAAGGACGAATTTTATATGAGCCTGTCAGAAACCTTAAGCAACACCTATAAAAATGTAATAGTAATGGGAGATTTTAATGGCAAAATTGGGACTCAAAAGGGAGGGGAGGAATCGATAATAGGGAAGTTTGGTATAGGTAAAAGAAGCCCAAACGGGAAGAGAATGGTGAACTTAGCTCTAGAAAACAATCTGATGTTCATGAACAGCTGCTTCAAAAAAAAGCCATCAAAGAAATGGACTTGGATCTCGCCTGATGGTACATATCGCAACGAAATAGACTATATTCTGAGTAACCGTCCTAAAGCTTTCAAAGATGTAGAAGTGATCAACCAGCTGAACTATAATACCAATCACCGTATGGTCCGAGCCGAGTGGTATAATGTCCAACAAAGAACATGCAGGAGAAACTTTGGACGTTACAACCTCACTCATGATCCCAGTAACGGTTCCACTCTCTTAGACTGCCATAACGCAAATTTCGAAAGCCTGAGAACATCATTACATACTAAAGAAATTACTTATAAAAAAATACAAGACACTTATAATTACGAGATAAATTCCATTTACCAAACGGGAAAACCAAAACACTCAAAGACGGAGACACTAAGTCTAAAGACCAAAGAACTCATACTAAAAAGAAAAAACTTGTTTAAAAACAAAAAAGATAAAGAAACCATGAAAGAAATCGTAAAAATAAGCAAAGATATTAGTAACAACATAAAAAAAGACAAAGCACAAAGACAAATGGAATGCATTAACTACCACATAAACAAGACGGGAGGAATTACAAAGGCACTTAAGGAACTTAGAGAGTCTACAATATGGATCCCAAAGCTTAAGAACAAAGACAAAAAAGCAGTGACAAAAAGAAAATCCATCCTGGATACCGCCACTGACTTCTATAAGAGCCTTTATTCGTCCACAACCACCCAAGAAGTTATAAACTTAGAGGATGAAAACGAAAACGCAGTCCCACAAATATTAGAAGCGGAGGTCGCACATGCCATCGGAACTCAGAAGAATAACAAAGCACCCGGACCAGACAATATAACCAACGAGATCATGAAAGCCTCTCTTCCAGAGACATTACCCAGGATAACTAACCTCTACAATAATATCTTAGATTCAGAGTATATTCCAACCCAGTGGACAACTAGCACTATAACCCTAATACATAAAAAAGGCGACAAAGACGACATGAGCAATTACCGCCCCCTTAGCATGATGTCTAATGTCTACAAAGTCTTTGCAAAAATCATATTGAATAGGATCACAAAAACGCTCGACTTCCAACAACCGAGAGAACAGGCAGGATTCCGATCAGGGTATTCAACTATAGATCACATGCATGGGCTCAAACAGCTAATAGAAAAATGCCAAGAATATGGATATCCCCTCTACCTGGCATTTGTGGACTACCATAAAGCCTTCGACTCCCTAGAGCACCAACATATCTGGAAAGCACTAAAAGCTCAGGGTGTAGAGCTAAAATACATCAGATTAATAAGAAATGTGTACGAAAACAGCACGGCAAAGGTTAAATTGGAATCCCAGGGCGAAAGTTTTCCAATTAAAAAGGGAGTAAGACAGGGAGACCCACTCTCACCAAAACTCTTCTCAGCGGTCTTGGAAGAAGTCTTCAAGCATGTGCACTGGGATAAATTTGGCATCAATATCAATGGAGTGAAATTGAACCACCTACGCTTCGCAGATGATATAGTATTAGTTACTGATAATCCAGAAACATTACAACTCATGCTTCAAGAACTCTCCGCAAAGAGCAAAAAAGTCGGACTAATGATGAATATGGCGAAAACGAAAGTAATGACAAATAGGATAGAAACTAACATCTTTATAGAAGGCGAACTCATAGAATACGTTAAGACCTACATGTACCTTGGGCAAATTATCTCATTTTATGACCAACAAGAACAAGAAATTGAGAGGAGGATTGCCAACTCGTGGAAGAGATTCTGGTCCTTAAGAGATATTATGAAGGGTAACCAATATAAAATATCAGTTAAAAGGAAACTTTTCAACACGTGTATCCTGCCTATCCTTACATATGGATGTCAAACATGGGCCACCACACAAAAACAGCAACATAAACTTAGGACCTGCCAAAGGAGCATTGAGAGGAGTATCCTGGGATACAAAAGGACAGACAGGAAACGGGCTTCAGATCTCAGAAATATAACTAAGTTCAAGGATATCAATGTGAAAACAAAACAACTAAAGTGGAGATGGGCAGGTTACATGCTAAGACAACCAATCGAGAAATGGTCGAAAACTCTTACAGAATGGTCACCTAGATACAACACCAATAGGAAAAGAGGGAGACAACGCAAAAGATGGTCAGACGACATAAAAAAAGTAGCTGGACCGCTATGGCTAAGGATTGCTAAAGACAGAAAAACATGGAAAGTATTGGAGGAGGCCTATGTGTCTACAGGACACACTGACTCGGTATCTGTTCCGGACTGATGTGCACACAACTAGATATTAGAAAATTAAATAAAACAAAACAGTAAAATAAAATAAAATGTAATTATGTACACACTTTGTCAGTAAATAAAGGCTTATTATTATTATTATTATTTACTATAAATGCAAAAGTGAGTTTGTTTGTTTGTTTATAATAATTATTATACTTTCACACCTTGAGGGTTCAACGATCAACACGAATTTTGCATGTTGCCAGGGGTAGTTTCATCCCAGAATTCCAGCGAGAACTCCGCAAATAATGCAGGTTCTTTAAATTTTACATACCTACTACCTGTTAAGGGTAGGTACAGAAAAGGATATTATAGAGTACATTAATTATGCCAGAATTTCCGCGGGATATTAGAATTGAACATGGGTGAAACCGCAGGGAACAGCTCGTAATATTATTTAATGTGAATGTGAGTTTGGTTGTTATGCTTTCACACCTTAACTATTTGACTGACCAAGTGATCATCATTTAAATTTTGCATAGTTATAGGTTACATACATTGTCAGGGGTACAAAAAAGAACATAGGGTACTTATTAGTTAAATGCTAAATTAGGGCAGAATTAGTCAAAAGCCAATAAACATTAATTTAATGAAAGTCTCTGATTTAAAAATCTTTACTTAAAATTAAGGTGTAAAGTAAGGAGTAAGGCATAATTATTTAAGCATAAATTGGAGGCAGAGGGCAGACTAATTTCATATGATATTATGAAAACATTTCACATTGAATGAATGTTACACTGACTGCTATAGTCAGAATACATTGTAACTTAGAAATTTGAGATTGTTTTCAAAACATAATTAGTGAAACAAAAGAGCAAAAGTGATTTTGCAATTTCCTTAACAACCATACTTAATTTTGGACACTTTATACCCTTCAATTTCTAAAAATCAGGTCAACAAATTTAAATTAGTTGTGACTACTTTAGACACTTTAAAGTCTTCAAGTTTCCAAGCCTAAAATTTATCTATTCCCTTCAGGTTTTAAAATACAGATTTCAAAAATAAATGATTAGTAAATAAGAAATTGTTTATTATCACTTTAACTGCTTGAGTTACTTACCACTTGCCACTAAATTATCATCTAGCCAAAAGGTTGACTGGTAGAGAATGCCTTAGGCATTAAGTCCACCTTTTGTAAAATAAAGTGCAATAAAGTTCAAAAGTAAGTAATAATAGTAAGTGCAATATTGCTCAATCAATATTTTTTATTCATTGTATTATTGTATTGGCTTTTACATGTCCTCATGCAGGTTCAGTTAATGCACAAATTAGAACATCTGCAAGAAACTTAGGTGATTTCTTTTTATATTTATATTTCAATAGTCAGTCATTCAATTCTTTGTAATTTAGGTAATTGTAGTTATTCGAAATTTGACTATTATTTGCACTTAGACTTTTATCAAAATTAAACATGTAACTAAATCATGTATCAGTTGCACTTTTGATAATATTGAGCAACAAAATCTGAGTTAAATATTCTTACAAATAGAATTTTTAATGATAAATGTGACAAGTGATTCCTACAAAATGAGCTATAAAGTGTGAATTTACACAATGGAAACTGAAGATCCATAAAACAGAAAAAAGTTGAAATATTAAGGAGAAATCTTTAAAAAAAAAAAGAGAATTTTTTTTTTAATTATTAATTATGTTTAGTTTAGTAATATCCCTAGTAACTCCAATAAGAAACTAGACAGGTATTTCATAAAATTTTACATTGATATCAATATCACAGCTTACTGAAACTTAATTAAACAAAAATCATAAGTAAACATTAAATTGCTAACTATAGTTGTTTTATTTAAATTATTCGATCATTACCTATAGGGTCAGATTAAAAGACACTAAACTTTTTAATAAAATATATCTATTGTCACTCACGATTTTGTGAATAACACATCATTGTAAGTGACAAAAGGAGATAACGCACGGTCATGTACAGAAAATTTAATAAACTCACAGAAAGAACCAACATTTATTACGATCATCTGTTGATTACTATCTTGGTTATGTGACTCAAAAGAACTTACAGTTTTCCAAGCGGAAAGTATGTTTCTATGGATATAACGATCAGCTGGAACACCTAAAGCCGGCACCCGGGTGCCGAAGCCTTCGCCACGCCACAAGCTATCGTAACAGGACAAATAGGTTACAAAAACTGGTGTTGAAGAATAAAATTACGACTTCAATTTATGTGTAAATTACTAAATATCACTAGAATTTCTACTTACGTGAATGCACAAATATCATCCAATCACAATCATCATTGCAGCCCAATAAGGACTATCACAGTTTCGAATTAATCACAATTCAACACTGAACATTTTTTTTTTCATTTATTCCATCCAAAGGAAAATTGCACTATAAAAACGTATAACTACTTTTAACTTCACAATAAATTGCACAAAACTCGGAGGGATCACTTACACTTAATTAGGATAATTATCAATAGATTGTTAACACAAATAAAAACGTCGAAACTCAACAAATATCACTTTTGAACTTGTTCAAGCATTCACATAAATTGGCAGCCATCTTGCGTTCAGCGAAATAAGCTGTGTTGCCATAATTGGTAACAGTTTCTCCCCAAAATTTGGCAGCCTATGGCATTATAAAATAGTGAAAAGGAAAGTTTGTTTGATGATGAAAGTTTGTTTGTTTGTTGAAAGATGGTTATAATTGTAACTACTGAACAGGTTCTAAAAATTAGAGAAAGATTCATTAAATTATAGGAAGCCATAGTATTTTTGAATTGAATTTAAGTTTGAATCTCGCAACAATTAGTTCTCGAAAGAGTGTCATAATTCTCGTTAATAGAACTGCGAGGGCCAAATGAGAACGAACCACCATTTTATTTAATGGAATGTCGAGTAATATAAGTCTTGAAATTAAAAATAGAGTATTTTTGTCTTTGTACAATGAGTTACCAAGAAAATCCCAAAAATATGAAACTCACGCGATCAAACGCTATGTTTTATTTTTTAACCAACTTCAAAAAGGAGGAGGTTATCAATTCGGATGTTTATATTGTACTTATACTTTTTTATGGATGTTCAGGCATAACTTCGTCATGTGTAGATGGATTTGCAAATTTCTGTTCATGTTTGAAAGGAGTTTATTCAAAAATGGACTATCATTTAAAGTTCATAATAACTGATCTATCAGACAACGGAAATCTTGAAGTTGGTTTAATTTTTTAACCAACTTAAAAACAGGAGGTTCACAGTTTGACCTGTATGTATGTTTTTATGTTTGTGCACGATTATCTCGCATTTGGCTGAACCGATTTTTTTGAATTTTGCTTATTAGAAAAGTTATTTCGTTTGTGCACTAACACCATCTGTTGATGATATGATGGCTTGGGGCCGACATGACTTACGCGATACGTTTCACGCGGTGATGAGGGAAAAAACATAATGAACGTTTCTTCAAGATCTATAGTAAAAGTGTGTAAAAAAATTTATATTATTTGTTTTTATAAGCGATTATGCATAAAAATGGGATAATTCCGGGTCGTTTTTATTTTAATCACTTATTCGTTATACGAAAATTATTTTATTTAAATTTAATAATTTTATTATAATAGGCTAGTTTCCTAAATTTTCTTTTTTAGTCCGTTTTGTAGATTATTAAAAAATATTGGACACGTATTTTTTTTTTTTTTATGTAACCAAAAAATAACGGAGATATATCAAGTCGAAATTTCACATGACGTTACGCCTCGCTACAGTTTGTTCGCACGTTATAGCGAGCTGTGACATCACGAGTCCCCCACCCTAAACTTTAATGCGCTTTATCTATGCATATTTCCATTATTTTAAAAAAGCAAAAAATACGTGTCTTTTATTTTTTTATTATCTAACTGACGGACTAAATAGAATTTTGATTTTTTTACCCAGGAAACTAGCCTATTGTAAATCAAAGTAAACTTTGTACGGGACCTGTGCCGGAAAATAAACTATTTATTGTTATTTATTATTATTTTTACTATATAATAACTTCTCAGTTTCATGAAAGATTTCAATCAAGAATCTAGACTCCACTATTAATTGTGGACAATACGTATCTTGATTTAACCTTTAAAATCGTGTTTACATCATGTTTAAATTGCCCATAGTACTTGTGCTTATTAGATTGGAAAAATAACTGAGTTAAAATGATTAATTCATACTGTTCTCCCAGTCACCTGCATATTCTTTCAAACATAGGCGTATCCACGTAAAACTTATTGTCAAATCAAGGATACACCTAAATCGGTTTTTCTTATAACTCCCGTATTTGCGGGTAACGCGAAGAATATGGCCACATAAAATGGTCTACCAAAGACAAAGTATTGTTACTTTAAAGCACAAGAACTTAAATCATACAGCCAATATCTATTTTTTTTGATGATTCTTAACAATATGACCGATGACGTAATGCTGATATGCTGCCGATTAAGTTTATTACTGTTTTAATGTCATTATTCATTTATAAAGAACTCGGTAGGTGCATTTACCATTATAGTCGCAGCGAGTTTATTTTGCAGTATTTGCGCCTAGCCTTTAACGAATCTATGGTGAAAAATAAACTTATACAATATACATGTAGGAAGGTTGTCTCTAGGAAAAAAATTACGTTGATTCGGGCAAATGGATCTCTCAAAATTAAATCTTACGAAATTATCAAATAGTTACTTATCAATGTTCTATGTATTATTATCATTGTTACTAATATATTCCAAAAAACAACAGTGAATCAGTTTTGTTTTATCAATAATTATAATATTATCAGACTTTATAAATTTATTTTTTTAAAAAGGTTTCTGTTGTTATGCCTACTTAGAACATATTTTAAGAAGCATAAGTACTACCATACTGCCATGTGGATGGTTTTCGGGTCATGTTTGTTTTATCAGCCTTTTTTGCGAAGCTCCCATTCGGGCTTACTATTTTGTTCATGTATTTTATTCTGCAAGTAAATAAATAAAAATAAAATATTATAAATAAAACAAAATAAGTAATGTAATATGGTTACTTTCCATTTATTTTCTTAATTTTATATTATTTCAAAGTTTTTTTTTTTTTGTGTTATCTTACAGACCATAGGTCTTACGATCGTGCGAAGTATCTTCTTAAAAATACGTAAGTTATTTTTATGTTAAAGACAACGGAAGTATTAAAAATAGTCCAATAAAGGCATGTGAACACAAACGAAATGCTTACCTTTTTATTATTTACTTTAACGCTATTAAAATAGTAAATACCGACCAGAAAATATAAGCATTATTAATAAGTAAGTACACATAATATTTTCAGATGAAATTCACATAATAGGTACATATTTATAGACAACTTTGTATAAACTTAAATAAAAACCCTCTAGAACGAAGGAATCTATTATTACATTGCATTATAATTTTTATTAACTCAAAATTTAAATGCTAATACTTAAAAATCTTTTTTTTTTATTATTTTCCTCTTGTTTGGAATGAAATTAAAAATAATAATTTAAGAATAGGTAGTTATTATTTATTTACGGTAACATTCCCTGAGTGATCATATTCTACGGGTAATTTAGGCATAGAACTTTATACAAACAAATGCATTTTACACCTAAAGCACATTACGTAATATTGTCAGTAAAGTTATTATTGACTAGACATCACACACACTGTTACATAGACTTACAACGTCTATGGTAATAAGGCATTTTTACGTCACAGGTCACTCCTATGTCCATGGCACTTGTCAAGTGTCAAAAATCAATTTGAGATGATTACAACAATACCAACACGGTGAACTCTCGCGTGTATTGCGGAATTATACTTTTTAGTCATCATCTCGGTCAATGCAATCGAAAAATCAAAACATTTCGTCCAAAAATGTCAGTATTCGATGATATCGTTGTTTCCAGTCCAAACGCGGCGAAACGTTCCGATCATTTCACTATTATTCCCGTACTTTTTTCGTATTCCACCGGCAAAAATATCTGTATTAGCTCTTTTATTTCGCCGCGACACAACGGGCAGCGTTCGCATCTGTAATGAATAGAAATTAATTGTTAAAACAATGTAATTGACAGTTTGCGAAAGATGGAAACTCAAAATGGCGGATGGTGTCCGCCATTTTCTCATAATCTTGAAATTAATCATACTGAATGTTTGAAGAACTCTGAACGTATCTATTACTTGTAAAATTACTCTAAATCTTATACAAGGATGTAGACAGAGTAGGGACTGAGTATTATACGCAGTTCTCTCTCAATACAGCTTAACTACTCAGCCTAACACCATGAAATTTTGTACGATTACAGAAAAGGAAATAAGTTACTAGTATTTTGTGCAGTATGACACTAGTCCTTAAATGCGAATGTGAGGTTTTCGTTACGCTTTCACGTTTTAAGTACTCAACCGATCATAATGCAATATTGAATGCACGATGTCAGGGGTACAAAAAAGGACGCAGGGTACTCCTTATCCCGGAATTCCCGCGGGAACTCCGATATAAACTGAGTATATCTCACCTGGGCGCGCACTCCCCGCAGCAGACGACGTGGCGGCACGGCATGAACAACGAGTTGATGGTGGCGTCCATGCACACGCGGCACGCTAGCGGCTCCGCGCCGGCGGGCGGCGGGCGCGGGGACTCCTGCGGGCACAGACAACAGACGTGCGGTTAGATTCTGACAGCCGTCAGCTTTGACTTGATTTAGGAATCTCAGTCTATACAGCCAACTCAGACGTTTTTTTTAAACTATTTACATTAAAAAATATTGGTGGGATGCATTTCGATGCTTTAGCGGAACTTTCGGTAGCAACTCGTTACAGTTAAACCGTAATAGGACGCTTTGTTACATGCTAACAAAAGTTCCGGCAAAGAATCGAAATGCATCTCACCAAGTCATTTCCATGTAAATAACTTCAGAAGAAGAAAATAAACATCTGAATTAGCAGTATGGACTAAGTTTCCTTTGCCCGAGAGGGGTAATAAAAAAGGACGTTTTGACAAATCACAAAATTCGTGTAATATCCGGTTTACACTTTCAACGCCGGCCAGCAAAGCAGGGTGAAGAAATGTACCTACTGTTGAACTTACTTACTGGGATGCTCACAGTTTGGAAGTTGCTGTATACTTTTCGATTTGAGTAAATAATCTGCAAAACTGAATTTACTAACTACTTATGGAATTGTAAACCGGTCATGACGAGGGCTGGACTGTAATGGACGTCGGTGCGTACCTTGTGGTCGTTCCCCTGGGAGGCGCGGCGCGCGCGCGGCTCGTGCGCGGCGAGCTGCGCGTGCGCGGCGTGCGCGGCGCGGCGCGCGCGGTCGTGCACCTCGCGGCACGTGCGCCGGATGTCGAACACGTAGCGGCGGCCGAGCGTCGTCGAGTCGTTGAATATCGACGCTATCGTGCCCTACGGACGAGCGGAGATACCAACCGTCAAATATTGTCGCAACTTGCCAGCATTAAAAAGTGGACGAGTTAATAATTATGTCATATTATGTGCGCGCAAGATTTAAGTCTGCGCGCTAAATATGGTGGCGCTACTGGTGGTGAAAAGTAACCAACTATACGGTATCACTGCAGGCACAGATAATATAATACTATACTAGTACTGCAGGTATTAGGTAAAACGATTAGTTCCGATTTTGGCCGCGCGCAGACTTTTCTTGTGCGCACTCTCTACTAGCTCATAGCTGTTGCCGACAGTTTCAACTGCACTCGGGTTAATTTGGGAATTCCCGCGGAAATCGGAAATGAAATGAAATGAAAGTTTATTCGTAACGACAATAAATTATTAATCCTACTAATATTATAAATGTGAAAGTGTGGATGTTTAGATGTTTGGATGTTTGTTACTCAATCACGCAAAAACGGCTGAACGGATTTGGATGGAATTTGGCATGCACGTTGTCACTGACAACTTGTCAGGGGTACAGAGAAGGACATAGGGTACTTTTATCCCGGAATTCCCGCGGGGACTCCGAAATTACCGCGGGTGAAACCGCGGGGCACAGCTAGTAATAATAATAATCCATAACCTTACTATCCTTACTATTGTAAATGCGAAAGTGAGGTTGTTTGTTTGTTACACCTTGACGGCACAACTGATCACCATGAAGTTTTGCATACGCGTTGTCAGGGGTACAGAAAAGGCATAGGTTACTTTTACCCCGGAATTACCGCGGGATCTCCGAAATTAACTCGGGTAAAACCGTAGGGAATATATAGCTAGTAAGTAGTAATATTATAAATGAGAATGTGTGTTAGTTTGTTAAGAATTTTGCATACACTTTGTCAGGTGTACAGAGAAGGCCTTCACTATTGGTCAACTGATTCAGTGCCAGGACAAACAAGTGTTTTTTTTTTAATTGGAAACCTGAGATCAAGGTTTCTAGCACTTCTAGTTCAAGTTACCTACAGGTGTAAAATATGGTTATTAGATTAGGACTTCAGATAGATACAAATCTATGTAATAGAATATTACCACAGACAAAATGCTTTATTATTAAAATACCTACCTACATAGATACTAAAGAGGTAGGTGCATTAGTATCTTAATATTCCACGACAACTTTTTACCTAATCTTATCATGCAAATGGACATAAGATTTCAAAATAAATGACGCCAGTCACTATATTATTGTGTTTTTGTTTTGAGAACTTTTCTTCAAGTGGGCAAGTAGGTACCTACCATAGAGATATTACCTACACTACACCTGCCTTATTACTTCAATGGTAGGAACGAATTTAGTAGAAAAACAAGACCGTAGCTCGTAGGCGTTAGGCGTTACCTACTGCGTCGTCTACAATCCTTGTGGCTTGTACTTAGATGGCACAGGTATTTTTTGTTGTTTTTGAAATATGATATCTACCGATTAATTCAAACTTTGACTTATACAATTTTTTTTATTAGATGAATAGTATGGTATGTAGACTGTAGAGACAAAAACAAAATATTAAAGATTCAACTGCGTCATAAAAAAATTTTGAATTTTAAAATAATCATTTCATTTTCAATTGCTTTTTTTTCATAATCTACACTGGCAACGCAGATGATATTCGTAACTAGCTGTGCCCCGCGGTTTCACCCGCGTGTGTTTCGGAATTCCCGCAGGAACTCCAAAGTAGCCTAATTTTCTCCTTAGGTATAACACCAGCTAATTAACAGTGAAACTCCCGTCAAAATTGGTCCAATCGTTTCGGAGATTCATCCGCGTGAGTTTCGGAATTCCCGCAGGATCTATTTATGTCATCACAATCGGACCAATGGTTTATAAACGCATAGAGGTCAAACATACAAAAATTCATTTTTATTTATAAAGATATAGATTATATGCTCTATCTAGAGATCAAAATAATCAAGATCTCTCTTAAATAGGCAATTTTCATAGCAACTTTTTTATGTTCCAAAGTTCCAGTAAAAGCATAAAAAAATAACAATAAAAAAGACAATAAAACGAATAGCTGGTAAATTACGTGCGTACTCGATTTATTGATAAATCGAATTGAACTTTGCCCTGCGATCGACGTTAGCTGTGGTTTGTGTGAGTCATTTACAAGTAAGTAGATAATATCAGAATGGATTTTCCTCACAATCTCGCAGTTTGAGATAAGTATACCTATGGATTTTTATAACATAATGTATCTACTATGTAAGCAAATAATGACATGACAATGAAGTAAAGATAAAAAAACTGTAATTTGGCGGTGTTGCTGCGCGACACGAATTACTCGATTATCGATTATAATCGAGTAAATAAATTATATAGGTAAGAATATTTATTTTGTTAATAATAAATCAAAACCGGCCAAGTGCGAGTCGGATTCGCGCACGAAGGGTTTCGTGCTATTACATAATATAAAAACGGCAAAAAAAACGCGTTTGTTGTATGGGAGCCCCCTTAAATATTTATTTTGTTCTGTTATTTTAGTATTTTTTATTACAGCGGCAACGGAAATACATCATCTGTAAATGGATGCAGATAGCAATAACATGTTAACCCACAAAATTAAGTTATTGATTCAGAACGATTTATTGAGAGTTAGGGAACGTTTTTTAATTATGTGTTTACCTTACTATATTGCTTAAATATGTAACTAAATATTGAACATAAAAAATGTTGACAGAAAATGGCGCTCCTACTTTTAAAACACGATGTACTCGAAAATTCTCCAGTGTGGGTTAACACACTATTGCTTATCTATGTCCAAATAGAACCCCAAAAACAATGAAACACTTATTTTGTGAACTATGTGATAATACCAAATCTATTAGGTACTATAATAATATTATAGAGACATAAGTAGAGTTTGTTAGTTTGTACCTAAGTTAGTTTGGATTTAAGGGTATATCTCTGGAACTTCTAATTCGATTCTAAAAATATTTCACTGATAAGAAGTTACAGTAGGTAGGTATCTCGTATTGTCATATTATACTTCTTAGATTCCCGAAATTCAAACGGGTTGCAATAAATAAATGAATGTAGCCTAAGTTACTCCTTATAACATCAGCTATCTGCTGTGAAAATCCCATTTAAAACGTTCCAGCAGTTTCAGAGATCAGCCGGAACAAACAGACAAACAGACAGACAGAGAAACATAAAAAAATGTTTTTTTTTTTAATCTAAGTAGGTACCGTATATACTTTCATATTATGAATTTAGTGAAAAACTGTTAATTTGGAATTACAAACAGACACTTCAATTTTATTTATATGTATATAGAGTAGGTACAGCTATAGAGTTCGCACCTATGATTTATTTTATACCTACTAATGACATCACCACTTTAAAGTCCAACATTATATACCTACCTACCTACGCTGGCAGTGTTACCAGGCATTTTTTTGCCTTCACAAAAAACTGACTGTCTGACAGCTCTAATAATAGTGAACGGTTTCAAACTATTAATTCTGATAATATCATACTTTTTTTTATTAAAATTTATTTAAACGCAAGAATTATAATGTTACATTATAAATTATTATTGTAGTTTGATGTTACTTTTGAAACTTGAAATTTACCTAAGGCTCTAGCTTTAGCCTTTCAGTATTTTACTGTCAAATAGTTAAAATACTGACTATATACCTTACCTTTATAGAGAATTGATAAAATAAAGAAATCTATTAAAATGACAGCACTATAGATGGGCAATCAACCGGGTGCACGGTGCTTGGGTTTAAACTCGATAAAAGCCCGTAAACTCCCAGGCTTTTATTGGGTTTAAGTCCGGTGCTCGGATTGATTGCTCATGTATAGGTAAGTGTTATTATTTTCACTACACTACTACATAGTATGTATAAAACAAAGTCGCTTCCCGCTGTCTGTCTGTCCCTATGTATGCTTAGATCTTTAAAACTTCGCAACGAATTTTCACGTGGTTTTCACCACTAGATAGAGTGATTCACCTGGAAGGTTCGTATCTCTCTCATTTTTTATCCTAGTCCATAACTCCTAAATTAGCGCGCGTGAAACCGCGGAGAACAGCTGGTATATTTTATGTATTACCAGTTGTGCCCCGCGGTTTCACCCGCGTTAATTTCAGAGTTTCCGCGGGAATTCCGGAATAAAAAGTACCATATGTGTTAATCTGATTTATAAGCTATATTATTGTAAAGTTTAATTTAAATCCATCCAGTAGTTTTAGCGTGAAAGAGTAACAAACATCCATCCGTACTTACAAACTTTCGCGTTTATAATATTAGTAGGATAGGATATTATTACTAGCTGTTCCCCGCGGTTTCATCCGCGGAAATTTCGGAGTTCCCGCAGGAATTCCGGGATAAAAAGTACCCTATGTTCTTCTCTGTACCTCTGACGTGTGTACAAAATTTCATGATGATCGGTTGAGCCTTTGAGGCGTGAAAACGTAACAGACAGATAGAGTTACTTTCGCATTTATAATTTTAGTAGAGATTATAGTATATTATTTTTATTACGTATAAATAATATGTATGTATGTATGTGTGTATGTATGTATGTGTGTGTGTATGTATGTATGTGGGTATCTATATCTATGTAAGTTTTTATCTAAATATATATATCGTAAACGCACCGCCAAGTGATCCCTCTGTACTACCTGAAGGTTGACTGGCAGAGAGTGCCGCGGTGGCATTGAGTCGGCCTTTTGTACCATGATATGCTTAAAGTTTAAATAAATAAATATAGCCACGACATATGGGTCGGTGTAGATACCTTCAGGTCTCGTATGAACTGCTCGGTGACGTCACTGCGCACCGTCTCGCAGCAGTAGAACGCGTGCTTCTCGGTGACGGCGCGGTACAGCGCGGCCGCCTGGCCCGAGGTGGCCATCTTAACCTGCAGCGTCGCCTCCTTGCCCTCGCCCGTCACGTACGACAGCTGGAAGATGCGCCGCAGCGGCTGCGCGCGGTGGATCGCCGTGTACGGGATGCTGGAAGGGAGGCGCGTACGCACGTTAAGCAAGGTCTACAAAGCCAGTGTTGGATGCCAGGCCAGCGCTGGCTTGCCACTGGCCTCGTATAAACCGTTTTTCAAGACAAGCCAGTGCTCTCCAGCACAGAATTCTAGTACCTACCTACATAATGTGATCAAAATACGTAAATACGACAGTAAATTTATAATAAATTTGTTATCTGTCACATAGGTACATAATTTACTTTTATTGTTTTGTACCTTTGTTATGAAAACTTCGAGTGAAGTTCAATCTGTGAGGTGGGTGTTTTGTCCGCTATCTTATCTGACTCCCACTACCAATAGAAACGTCTTGAATAGGTATAAACACAAATATTTAGATAGTATAAAGACGATGTTCAGATGTTCTATTTAAAGTTCTATACCTACATATAATTGTATGTACTTATTAATAAAATTTAAGTAATATGTAAGCATGAAATAAACTCTACTTGGTTTCTCTGTCTGACCTTGTAAAAAGCTATGTACTTTTCTGTGAGTAATAATTTAAAAAAAAGTCTGTTTTTAATTCCAAATAAACAGCTTTTCACTAAAATATAAAAGTACCTACATATATGTATATGGCGGTTACATTAAAAAAAAAAGAATCTGTCTGTCTGTCTGTTTGTTCCGGCTAATCTCTGAAGCGGCTGGACCGGTTTGATGGGACTTTCACTGGCAGATAGCTAATGTTACAAGGAGTAACTTAGGCTAGGTACCTACTTTAATTTTAGACAAAAATTCTTGCGGGAATTCCGAAACTCACGCGGGTGAAACCGCGGGGCACAGTTAGTTTATAATATTATCTTTTCCTCCAGATATTTTCAAAACCTGTGTCAGTTCATGAAAGGTTAGATTTAACTTTATAACAAGTACTTCTAATAAATAAATACTGGTTAAAGTTTTCTTTCTCTACTTTAAAAGCAAAGTTTGCGATTTTATCCTGAAAGGAACAAACGAACGAAACTATGTACTTATACTGAAACGACATTAAAAATTCTTTCACCTATGGAAAACGACAGTGTTCTCAGTAAGATAGGGTACTTTTTGTTCCGGAATTCCCCCGGGAACTCCGAAATTAACGCGGGTGAAACCGCGGAAAACGAACGGTGTAATTATAAAATTATTATTGACTAGCTGTTTATTTGTGCCCCGCGGTTTCACCCGCGGTAATTTCGGAGTTCCCGCGGGAATTCCGGGATAAAAGTACCCTATGTCCTTCTCTGTACCCCTGAAAACGTGCATGCTAAATTTCATCCAAATCCGTTCAGCCGTTTTTGTGTGATTGAGTAAACGTATGCGAGGATAAGAGCTCGAAACTAGTAGTAAATCAATGGCTCGAAAGCGCATTTTCGTCCGACTTCCTTCAAATTTATCGCCACTGCTCAGCTCCTATGTGTCTTAGCGTTATATTATATAGCCTATAACCTGCCCAGGAGTATGGACTACAATCGTACCAAGTTTGGTTAAAATCCCTTCAGTAGTTTTTGACCCATGCGTGCACATACAGACAGACAGACAGACAAAAAATTTACTGATTGCATTTTTGGCATCAGTATCGATCACCATTCATCCTCCAATATTAATTTTGAATATAATATATTCAATGTACAGAATTGACCTCTCTACAGTTTTATTATAAGTATATATTATGCAATGCTAACCTCTGTTTTTCCACACCAATCTCTTGTTCCCCATTGCTACAATCGGGTCTGTACACGACGATCCCGTGCGGGCCCACCCCGACGCACGTGCTGAGCCTGCAGCCGCAGCCCCCGGCCTGCTGGCCCGACGTCAAGCAGCCCACCGTCGCCCCACCATCGATCTCCTGCTCATCCCTAACCCTCAACTCTTCTTCCTTCTGCCGGTGGTACACCAAGTGACTGTACAAGTTGTGGGCGTTATTACTCTGCGTGACTGGCTTGCAGAAAAACAGCTCCTCCCCGAACGATTCCAGCTTCGATATCTCCTTCAGCAGTCTGTACTCGGCTTGGGACGCGCCCATTCCGGCTATTTCGCAATGGTAATCTATTATTTTATCCAGATGATCTTCCGGTTTCTCTCCTTGCGGCCCAATTTTGTTGCACTCCTCGTAGATATGGGACAACGGACCGTCAGGGTCGCAGTCCCCCGTTTCGGCTTGGGCTATGTAGGCCGTTATTTTCCTAGCCACTTCATGATCGGCCACCACCAGTCTTCCTTCGATGAGGTCCAATTTGGCGTGCAAGTAGAACTGGTGGCGGGTCGGTTGGTTGATCAGTAGATGAGGAGGCACCCAGAACTTGACTCTGAGATCTAGTCTTCCCCCGGGGACCCGGTGTGGGTCTATAGGGTTTCGCAGATTGAGCCATCGGCCTGGTCCCGAGCCAGGGCAAACGCGGAGGCCGAAATAGTCGGCTTCAGCGCCTATTTCTAGCTTCTCACACACCTGAAACAAAGGAAAGAACTCTTATTGTTACTGGCAGAACATTAAATGCAAGTACCTATTGGTTAGGTACATGCTCTTGGTGGAAAAAGATATACAGATAGTATTCCTTTGGTAAACTCCTATTCTTTTGGTAAACTCGTGGTGTTAAAAGATAGACAGATGGTATAATCTTTTGGTAAACTCGTGGTGTTAAAAGATATACAGATGGTATAATCTTTTGGTAAACTCGTGGTGTTAAAAGATATAGAGATTGTATAATCTCACGACGGCATTTGACTAAACATTTTGCTGTTACTACATTATAACGGTTGAAAAACAATAACTGTTTTTATAAAGACGTTTAATTAAAATTATTTATCAGTTTAATAACATTTTGTTTAGTTACATACTAAACATGTCACGACATGATTATTTTTGATGTCCGATTTTTAATAAATTTCAGAAAATGGATGCAGGGTTCAGTAGTAGCTATTTAATCATACAAAATACCATTTAGTGAGATAAAACTAACGAAATTAAAAAATTTGCTATCTCTAACTAACATAACAGAACAAGACATTACAAATGTGAAAGTAGATTAGACAATCAAGCAAAACCTATAATCATGTCTTGTAGATACATTATATCTATTAACATAATGACCGCAAAAAGAATTCAGGTCTAGTCTAGGAATTGTCTAGACATTCAACTGAACTCTGTCTTGGTAATTGGCAACTAATAAAAACAGATTTATTGCCACGAGTCTAATTCTCTCCCGACGAACCTAATTTGATGTCCCTGTAGTTTTATGTTGTTAATCTTCAACCAATAAATTCTCATGTACTATAAGTACATATTTTGCATTTACGATTCACCTATACTGTATTTATCTACTAGAATAAAAAAGATGTGTCGCAATAAAACCTGTTTCTATCTGCGACATACTATTTAAATGTACAGGTTTATTATTATTCACTCAAAATGCGTTGTGTCATAAGTACTATGAAAGTTCAAGTCTGACCGTCAATTCCTCGAGCAAGCTGAAGCCACTGATTTGAATATGGGGTGACCCAAAGATCATAACCTATAATATTGGAAGTACCTACCTACTTTCAAAGAAGCGCGTGAAAGAGAACACAACAATTTGCCACGATAATTGGACGCAGATAAGCAATAACATGTTAACCCACAAAATTAAATAATCGATTCAGAACGATTTATTGAGAGTTAGGGAACGTTTTTTAATTATGTGTTTACCTTATTACATTGTTTAAATATGTAACTAAATATTGAACATGAAAAATATTGATACAAAATGGCGCTCCTACTTTTAAAACACGATTTACTCAAAATTTCTCCAGTGTGGGTTAACACACTATGGCTTATCTATGTCCAATTATACTTTGTCCTATGACATATTTAAATGCTTTGTCCTGAACGACTGATGGATCAACGCACAGCCTAAACCGCTGATCGTAGAGACCTGAAACTTGGAGGGTGTGTTCTTTGTATGACATAGGCATCCGATGTGAAAGGATTTTTGAAAATTCATCCCCTAAGGGGGTGAATAGGGGATGCAAAGTTTGTATGGAACGCGGGAACTCCGAAATTATCGCGGGTGAAACCGCGCGGGACAGCTAGTCTATATTATTTTTATTAAACTCTGAAACGTGACTGCATACTTTAATGTGGATAATAGGTAATTATTTACTATGCATTTACCACATGCGCAGGAGTTGGTAACGCGATCTTTCCGCGTAGTATTTCAATGAATGATGATTAATAGTGGAAACATCATGAAGAATGTGTTTCAAATATACCTAGGTATATTTATATTATTATGCACTAGCTGTCCCCCGGTTTCACCCGCAGTGAGTTCGGAGTTCCCGCGGGAATTCCAGGATAAAATATAGATAGGTATAATCCTCATGAATCACTCTATCTATTGGTGAAAACCGCATGAAAATCCGTTGCGACTTGCGTAGTTTTTAAGATCTAAGCATACATAGGGACAGACATACAGCGGCAGGCGATTTTGTTTTGTACAATGTTGTGAAATTTAGGTTTTATCAATGAAAATCTATTCTTTTTACCACAAGTCACGATTGATTGAGACCCTAACTTTATTAATGAGTTATAATGTAGTTTAGATAAGTGAAAAAAGTTTAGTTCAGGTTTTTTAAATATTACTCTACTTATATGTATTTCAAATAAAATATAGATATTATTTCTACCTCTATAAAAGTATTAGGTAAGTATTAATTGTTAGTGGGTGTTAAGTATGCATAAAACCAATCGATGAACCTATAATGCGTCGACAATTACTTCATTATTCTCGTCGAGTCGTCAAAAATGCTGTAAGCATTGCTATTAATAATTGCGATGGCTGACCGGCAAAATGAACAAGTGCATTGTATTCATATTATGTATTTTATATTGTTATTTTGTTATTTTATATTGTATTCATATTCATATTTTATAAGGAGGTAAAGTTTGTGAGGAAGGTTTTATATATAAACCCTCCTCATGAATCATTCTACCTATTGGTGAAAACCACATGAAAATCAAATCTGTTGCGTAGTTTTAAATACCTAAGCATATGTACATAGGGACAGACAGACAGCGGGAAGCGACTTTGTTTTATATGTAGTGATTAAACAAGGAAACACAAAGTTTGAAGTTTTAATAAAATTCAGTCCATACTTCATACATACTCAAAAAAGGGTTAACAAGGGGTAAAAAGGGGGAAAATCGCGGGAGAACGGCTAGTAATTTTAGTAGCATAATACTAATATGTAAGTATAATTGACATAAATGATGATTTATCTTTATTTATCTTTTAAGTTGGACCATATCATATATGGTTACAAAATTTTATCAAAATCCGTTCAGTAGTTTCGGAGTACATCGCGGACAAACAACGTGACACGTGATTTATATATATTAGATTAAGATATAGTATATGTAGATATATAAACACACCCAGACTGGAAAGTGGAACCCTGTGTTCATCACACAAAGTGCACCCCCAACGGGAATCGAACCCGGAACCTCTTGATTAGCGGGAAAGCGACCTACTACGCCAATCTGGTCGTCAAATGATGACTTCATAGTTTGTATTGGAAATAAACAATTAGCTTAAATCAAATCTATAAAAAATCACCTTGTAATGCAAAAGTTTAAAGTAAGTAAGTTGGTGAACAAAATAAAACGATTAGAATATTAAAATGGGACTTTGCACCTAGAACCCATTAAAATTCTTATTCAAGTACAAATATTCATAAGTTCAATACAACCGGTCCAGCTAGCCGATGTCTTTAGTCAAAGTCATAGAGTACAGAAGTCCATAGTTATTGTCTGCAAATACCTATAGGTATAACTGGACGACGATAAGCAATAACATGTTAACCCACAAAATTAAGTTATTGACACATAACGCTTAATTGAGAGTTGTACTATAGAACGTTTTTTAACTATGTGTTTACCTTATTACATTGTTTAAATACCAACAAAATTTTGAATTTAAAAAACATACATACAGCCGAATGCATGACCTCCTCCTTTTTGGAAGTCGGTTAAAAAATAATACAAAATGACGACGTCCGGCGTCCTTATTATGTCCTTTTCTGTAACCCCTGACTACGTAGGCGGCTTGACTTTTTCAATGAGTTTTTCCGACACATTCAACAATTTATCGTTATATTTCCACCAATTTACACAAAACCTTGGCAAATTATATAGGTACCTAAACCTTCCTCATGAATCAGTCTACCTATTGGTGAAAATCGCATGAAAATCAATAGTTTTTGAGTTTATTGCGTACAGACAGACACGGCGAAAGACTTTTTTTTACAATATGTGGTGAAGCTTAAACGAGTGTCGTGTTATATAATAGACTTATAGTGGCATCACGATCAGCCCGCATGCAGCTAATAAATGTTAACAACGATGTGTTTTTAATGCAACAGCCTTTATTACATTTGCTATGACGTTTCATGCTACATACATACATAATAGCCTTAATTGAGGTGTCACGGAGACGCTACGTGCTCCGAGACTTACATTGTATTAGTGCACAGGAGTCGGAATATCATTTGGAAATAGATAAGCAATAGTAGAGCAATTGCTGGAGAAATTTTAACTAAATCGTGTTTTAAAATTATAGCGCCATTTTGTGTCATAATTTTTACATAATATCACACACAGCACATAATTAAAAAACGTTCTATAACTTTCAATAAAGCGTTCTGTATCAATAACTTTATTTGTGGATTAGCATACAAATGAGGGAAATTGAAACTGTTCCTTTGCTCTCTGAGATCAACCCTTTCAATTAGGTATCTAGGTACCACTAGATCTTTAATTTTTTTTCAACCGTCAACTGAAACGACAAAGTTAGTAGTAACTAAACTTGAGCTTCCATGGTTTTTTTTTCTTATCGTCCGTTTTTACGCCATCGATATAATCAAGTTAAATTTTATCACCGCAATTGGTAGAATGTAAAATGGAATTTTGGGCGTCACATCGAGGAGAAATTGTGCGCAAAAAGTATCTGCATAATTTATGAGAGAAAACCTGAAGTTGATTGATAGGTTAGTTAAAGCAGACGGACCTGTTTGAACGATTTTGTTCGCTTCCCGGTTCTCAAAGCATATTTTTCACAAAATATTTTCAAAAACAAGCTGATTGTGTCTAGAATCTATGGTGCACGAGACGTGTAACATCTCGGGCGAAATTATATAACAAATTTGACCAATCAACAAAATATGTGTAGGTAACTGCAATAAGGAAACAGCGCAAAACAGGAACCGATTTGTCTGCATGTTAATATGGATCGATACTGACCAAAGTATGTTTAAAGTTTACTAAAAGATATGAACCGTAGAGTTTTATAGCCTATGATAGCCTTCGAGTTTTGCAATCAAATCGTAAATGCTTTCATCATAGCATCTGGTTTAAAATTTGTTCGCTATAGACAATAACATCAATTCAAAAGCGTCTGTTGGTTGTTTATTTTTGGACCAAACATAACAAAGCGTAGGTATATGTAGTTTAAATTTTAAATATTACATATCACGTATTTTTACATTCTGCATTTTAACAATTGCTGCTTGTGTTAAAAAAATTCGAATATTAATTCGTACCTAACCAGTCATGAGTCATGACCTAATGGCTTTTGTTTGAATAGGTAATACCTACTGAGAAATAGGTAAAAGGACCATGTAATTAGACGAAACTTCTGTCAAAAAGATCAATAAAGAAAAAAACAATGTTAAAGGTGGAATTAATACAATTTAATGATTGCATGTAAAGGAAATGTAGCATGCAAAAGATTTTAGAGAAAGCCGCTTAACGTGTCCGGTTGTGGAGGAATAAAGAAGTCTCTTCAGAATTGAGAATGTTATGCAATTCCCGCCATTACATATGGCACGTGACATGTGACGGCTGGTATATTTATAATCTATAAAATTATAACAAGCGTTAATAAATTTATCTCCCCGTTGTCAGTGTATTTATAATTATGTACTCGATATGATTGAAAGCAGAGTCCAATCAACAAATTAAGACAAATCATTAACAACACTGTTCAATTATCGAGAAAGCAGTCTCGAAATGCTTCCAACGATTCAGAAGTGGGTAAATGGACTGAACTGAAACAAAATTTTAACGGACTACCATAAATTTGGACGCTTTAGAAACCGTTGCACGTGGCTCGCATCTCCACCGCGAAGCTTGGTTCAACGAACTCTGGCACCGGCACGGAAAATAAAGTCCTTATGTCCCTTTGCGAACCATCAGTGTCGTGATGGCTATCAAAATTCGACTTCAATCACACGTGGCTTAAAGGTCAAACTTCTTTGAAACGTATAGAAAGCTGGACAATGTAGCAATAGCAAACAACTCGCAATGTTTCTCGTGTTTTTGTGAACCTCTCAGTGTTCTAGGAAGCCTTATTGGAACCGCAGAAGTTTATTCTTCCTTGATGTGCTTGTTATTTAGATGATAACTTTACAATGATAGCAAGAAACTGTCAACTTAATTTTCTTTCACCGAAACGCCACAAAGACTAAAATCACCCATTGATCCACGGGTTATAATTATAAACCGGTAACTATGGTTATCACTTAATTAATTTTTACGAGTCTTATACATACCTAAATAATCAATTCGTCAGCTTGTATTAGAAACGCAAAAAAATGTTTGCAATCATCAATAGAATAACGTGCTCTGAATTATAAAGTAGGCAGCCCGGAACACTCTGTACAAATGAACTGATTCGAGTAGGCACTTTCCCACAAGTAAAGACGGCCGACTTGTACGTACACGTGTGTGCGCGTGTGCGTATCGTAAGGTTGACAGCGAGCTGACAGTAACTGTCAGCTGTCAGTGGAAAATTGTCACAATTTTGATTGATTGATTGACATTTTGTTCACTGAAACAACCACTCAACTTTCGCGGGGCATGAGGAGGCATTAAATTGGTGGGAAGCAGAGAGTGTCGTTTCTTTACGTAGTAATTAAAAAAACCTAATGAACGGCAGCTATACCTACGTACGCAAAAAGTGTTGTAAAAACGGACAAGGTGACCTCATAATAAGTCATATCAACGTTAATACTGATCCATATCTGTAAGTGTAATTGCGAATAATGAGTTTCTGATTACACTTTAATTTTTCATACTATTTTTATTATACCTGACTGATTCTAGGTATAATGTCCACATCTATAATATTAGAGGTCTAATGACAACTGATAGCGATCTGTTTTTTGCCTTTCATAATCATAGAACTATTACATGTTGTGTTTAATATCTTACCAGCGTGGCTGCCTTACGCATGTAAATACTCCTCCTTATTTGAAATCGGTTATATACTATCGGTTTATCATTCGAACCCAAGGCCAAGCAATGTTTACCTTACTTTTTTGAGCAATTTAAAAAAAAAATATAAAAAACTTAACGGGACTTATGCGATTGTAAAAAAAATTCACTAACCTAGCTCCAGCCGTTCCCAATGATGCGTTTATTGACTAACAGCATTAGGCTAGTTTCCTAAATTTTCTTTTTTAGTCCGTTTTGTAGATTATTAAAAAATATTGGACACGTATTTTTTTATTTTTTATGTAACCAAAAAATAACGGAGATATATCAAGTCGAAATTTCACATGACGTCACGCCTCGCTACAGTTTGTTCGCACGTTATAGCGAGCTGTGACATCACGAGTCCCCCACCCTAAACTTTAATGCGTTTTATCTATGCATATTTCCATTATTTTAAAAAAGCAAAAAATACGTGTCTTTTATTTTTTTATTATCTAACTGACGGACTAAATAGAATTTTGATTTTTTTACCTAGGAAACTAGCCTTTTATTTTCTATTTAAATAATATGTAGATGACGTATAAAGCTTGTATTAGGTTTTCCCAAGTGCCCGAAGGATACATAAATAGTGGCAACAGTAAAAAAAAACTGGAATGACAATAAAAAACAGCGGCTTGGCAAACACAAATCTGTGAAGACAAAGCCCACATCGTCCCAGATGTTTTCTCTCCATCTCAGTTCGGCACATAGCGCTGTCTCTGTTCCGGTTCGAGAGCACGCTCGCATCACGCACACGCAGCGTGCCCTCGCGCAGCCGACCGGTCGGCGGATAAATCCAAATCTGTTACGAATCTCACGATAAATCCGAACTTTGCAACACGCGGTTACCGATCGGATGGCTGATCGCGCGATCACTTTGCCGATTTGTTGAAACGGCTGATAGATGTAGTTAATATCGTTTTTAATATATCGATTTCTATTTCGATTCAGTAGTTCTATTATTTTTTATAGGTTAGGTAGGACCCCATTTTGTTTATTTTTACATTCACGTAAAGGTCAATACAAACATAAAAGACAAGACGTTTCTTTGTTTGTTTCCCTTTCTATAGTTTTATTGTTTACAACTAATATTATAAGGAAATTTTAGTCTCACTAGCTGTTACTCTCTCATTACATTTTTTTTAGGTAAGTATCCCTTTTGTAATAAAAAATGTATGAGTGTCGTGGAACACTTAGTCAGAAGTAGAACGAAGTTTTTCCATATTAAACTGAGTCCGTTATGTCCGCTATGCGTGAAAAGAGGCAAAAAAAAACTCATTTCAATTTCGAAAAATTCATTTGTTTTGTTTTTCCGTAGAGCAGCCGTATGACGCCGTGACGGTAAATGAATTGTTACTTCCATCTGCATCCGTACGGTGCGATAAGGAACTTCGTCCTAATAACCCTTTATTTTCTTTATTATACTTCTTCGTGCTTGCCTAGATCTAGTGGCAGTGGCTGCTTCAGTCAGTAAAACTAAAATCAGTCATTCGTATAGTAAAACTGGCTATCGTACCATTCCAATAACATGCATAAACTGTTTTATTGTTTTTTTAAATGCGAAAATATCTCTATTGCCCGCTCCACATTCTCGCGAAAATTATTGCCCGCTCCACATTCTCGCGAGAGTCTTGCGAGAACGAGAGAAAACCACTAGAACGTGAATGTGGAGCCGATGTTCTCCGCCGCTTCTCAAGGTTTTCTCGCGTTCTCGCAAGATTCTCTCGTGAATGTGGAGCGGGCTTATAAATTTGCATGTTTCGCACAAACATAATTAAATAGACGAACAAAAAGATTTTTCTATGAAAGCAAAAGGCATTAACGAATCATAATAACAAACGAGAAAATACCATAAGTGCCAAGCAATAAAGTCGGAAACCGTTTAACTACAGTTTTCTCAGAAACAAAGTTTAATGCCTGCACTACATTATCGCCGATGATCGTTGATCGTGTGATCGTACTGTGATCGGCGATAATGTGGACACCTCAACGCAACCACAGGCGATTCCCTTTGATGCGTGCCCAAAAACCGACAATTCACGGGTCGCAGGCGATCATAGACGATCGCCGAGTACAGCCGAGTGTGCCCTCTACACTATCGTGATCGCGCATAATCGTCTGTACTCGGCGATAATGTAGTGGAGGCATAATGTTTATCGAGGTGCTGGACTGTCGGAGGGTGAATGCACCTTAAATTAATTGACACTGGTTTTCATTAACGGTTTGTCATCGAATCAACAATTACTACATATAAAAAAAAGTTCCCCGCCGCGTCTGTCTGTCTGTTCGCGTTAACCTTAAAAGATACTGAACGGATCTTCATGCGGTTTTCACCAATGGATACAGTGATTCAAGAGGAAGGTTTACGCGTACAGTTTATCTCGGAATTCCCGCGAGGACTCTGAAATTACCGCGGGTAAAACCGCAGGGCACAACTAGTGTTATCTAGAAGCAGCTGTAAAGTAATTCCTTTTCAAGGCGAAAAACTAAAACATACCTACCTATTCTGACGACTGACGTTTCGAATTCTATATTACACCAGCTAATCCCCGCGGTTTCACCCGTGGTCATTTCGGAGTTCCCGCTGGAATAGGCTAGTTTCCTGGGTAAAAAAATCAAAATTCTATTTAGTCCGTCAGTTAGATAATAAAAAAATAAAAGACACGTATTTTTTGCTTTTTTAAAATAATGGAAATATGCATAGATAAAGCGCATTAAAGTTTAGGGTGGGGGACTCGTGATGTCACAGCTCGCTATAACGTGCGAACAAACTGTAGCGAGGCGTGACGTCATGTGAAATTTCGACTTGATATATCTCCGTTATTTTTTGGTTACATAAAAAAAAAAATACGTGTCCAATATTTTTTTAATAATCTACAAAACGGACTAAAAAAGAAAATTTAGGAAACTAGCCTATTCTGGGATACAAAATGTTCTATATGTATGTCCTTTTCTGTACCTTTGACAAAGTAGGCGGCTTAAATTTGCTGCAACTCCCAACAATTATTTATCATTAAGTATATTTCAACAATATTTAAACAAAGCCTCGACAAATACCTATATACAAATACCTACTTAGGTACCTAAACCTTCCTCACTATCTGTTGGTTCATGAAAATCCGTTCAGTAGGTAGTTTTTGAGTTAATCTCGAATAGACAGACATGACAAACGTTATTTTCTGTTCTGAGGTTTTAAGTTTTAACCCCTCTCAAAAGGCATCGAGCTGCAGTTACACTTTACAGTACGTCCAGGTACGTCGCACTGCGCAATAACATCGGTGTATTTTATCAAAACGCATACTAATGTACCTATTTAGAATTAATTCTATACACTCGACTACCATATTTTACCAGACCCGATAACAATGAAATGTTATGAACAACATAACAAAATTTATCGTTAATTAAATAGGTATATTTAGCTTCAGTACCTACACACTAAATTAAATTATAAGTAAATTGAGCTTTTGTTTCTAATGACTAGTTTGCAATGAATTATGCATTCTTAAACAAAGGGAAGGTTAAAAGTCGAATTCACACATATAAAAAATGATTTTACTAATTATTTGCTAAAGCGCCAATTATACCTTGCAATTTCAAGACACCAATTTAGTGCTCTAAATTGGTTCCAATTTAGGGTCGGTGATAGATAGATAGATAGATAGATATTTTATTCTCTCTTTAAAAATTACATTTACATTTTATGTCAAAATTAAATAAATTCACTAAAGAGATTGTCAATTTGTTTGAAAAAAATAAAGAGTGAGTGAGAGAGAGAGAGAGCGAATAATCACACTACACTAAATTGTAGCCTAAAACGACTACACTAGGTTACATTTAAATGTAGTGTGATCACTCGCTCTCTCTCTCACTCACCGACCCTAAATTGGTCGCTAAATTGGTTCCAATTTAGGGTCAGTGAGTGAGAGAGAGAGTGAATAATCACACTACACTAAATTGTACCCTATTTTATTGTTTTAGGGTACAATTTAGTGTAGTGTGATTACTCGCTCTCTCTCTCTCACTCACGGACCCTAAATTGTATCCGATTTAGAGCCCTAAATTGGTTCTCTGAAATTGCAGAGTGTAATAAGCGGATAAGGTTACCTTAGCCAAGAAAAAATCTAGTAGGTATTAAGTACCTATATGTGTGCGACTAACAAGCTAACAACAATGTGTTAGGATGGTAACACGAGAATCTCTGAGCTTCCATGCACGTTGATTTTCAAAATTATCGCCTCAAAATCAATAGTCAAATGTAACCATCGAGCAAACAATTTTAATATTAAAGTTTATTTGCAAATGAGGAGCTGTTAATTAAGTCTTTAATACATAATTGACAATTGCGTATATTTTAACCAGTAACTGCGCACTAGCTGAACCAACAAACACATGTCTTGCTACAAATTATAATTACTTATGTCCTGTTCTACTCGAAGGTGACTTGTGAACAAGTGAATTAAACATGCAAATTAGTACACTACCTACTTTATATTTAAATAATTAAATATCAATAAATAATTAATAGATACATAGACAACTACACCTAGAAGCTGTTAGGACAATTTATAGTCATTAAAAAGCACCTCCTCCTTTTTGGAAGTCGGTTAATACAGGTGGTTGGTATTTGATAATGATATTTAAGGTCGAAAAATTGAGAAAGTTAGTAATTGTACTATTGGCAACTTGACTAAATTGTTTTTAGTCCGCTGTGCAGATTAATAAAAAATATTGGACACATATTTTTTCTTTTTTTACGTAATCAAAAAATGGCGATACATTGAGTTTAAATTCCGCGTGACGTCACAACCCGGTGCAGTTTGTACGGGGCTTATACCGGTTAATGACGTCACGACCTATGCGGTTTATCTATGTTTATTTTCATTAATAATATCCAATTGTTCTAGTAAAATAGTGCTTTTAAAGTAGGATGTGCTTTTTAAAAACTAACGTTTAACACATTGCTTGAAAATTAGAAGGATATAAATGGATGTCCAAAAATAATATGGTAATGATTAACTAGCTATAGATACATGGATGCAAGACATAACAAGATGATTCTTTGTATGGAACAGGGAAAAGGCTTCAAAGAAGTTCCATCGACAAATAACAATGTTTAACATAAATCTACACAATGTTTTCGTTGCATTGATATTCGAAGAAATTTCACAGCAGTGACAAACCGATCGGTATTGGACTTTGAATGATGACGTGTGATGCATCAAGGTATGCTCCTAGAAACAGGTTTAATTTAAAGATTGATTAATTGATTTTGTAACTATCTCTCGCAAGTTACAACTAAATACTTTAAAGAGCTGCTAATTAGTCTAGACTTTGAGCATATAATTTGTGGTCGACGTCGACGATTACTTCTGCAGTAGTAATATGAAGCTTTTTTTTTCTAATTAACTTTTATTCCTATTTCAATAGACAACAATAATTTTTTTGCACTTTTTACTCAAATGTAGGTACGCAGTAGGACCACTGCGTGCAATGGCTTAATTATTTACAAAACTATGTATTAGAAGGGAAATATATCTTAGAGATAGATTTGTTTATTATGCAGAGAGGTAGGTATAATTAATTTGTGTAATGCCTTGCAGTATCCTCTTCCAGTTAACCTTCGGGTAAACAGAGAGATAGAGGATGGGGTGTGCAACCTACGAAAATGGCATGCCAAATTACCAAGTTTGGAAGTACAAGCCAGTCAGAATTAAAGTGACCTAACTCAAAAATTGCAAGTTGAAATGAGTAAGAAAGTTTTTTTCACAATTACATACATAAGTGAATACTCGTAGCGCGATCGGCGAATGTGACCGATAGGCTGTATATTTGTTACTTACAATGGAATTTTGAGTTAGATCACTTTAATTCTGAAGGTACGATATGGGTAAAAACCATTTTCAAACGTTTTGCTCATTTTTACATCTCTCCAGTGTTAATCGAAACAGAGATTTTAGTTATAAACTCGTAAAAAGACTTTATAATCAATTAGAATAAACTGCAACTTATAAAGGTCGCACAGAGAGATATAAAATTTCAAAAATATCAGCACCGAAATACTATAAACTATCAGATTTACAGGTGTATGTCCTTGGCTATGTTTACAATTCACTTATTTACAAAGCAGAAACGCTTAAGATATGCGCATAAAATAACCGGTGTTTTTGAACGAAATACGCTACACCATCTTGTATTAACGTTGACATTCGTATCGAGACTTTATCTATGTAAAACACGTGAAAAAGAAAATATTATAAAAAAATAAAATAATCTTTAATCGGGACCGCTCACGATACTAAAAAGGGAGATAGAAACATTTTTTTTTTCAGTTTTAACGCTGTTTTTGTGTTGTTGTCCAAGATTAAAAATGATAAAGCTTAAAACATTTTAAATGTTATCAAGAGGTCGTTGTATTGTGCGTAGTAATTACAGGTAATTAAGCGATAAGAATACTGACGTCTTACTTCTCAGCTTAATGTTTTTACTTATTTAGATTAGATAAAAAAAAAGAGAGAACTACGTAAAAAAAAAAAAACAAGAAATTAATATAAAATTTATTGTATTTGTAGGAAACAAAACATACAGTCTCAATAATAGTGTCGTGTCAGAAAGAAAAGTCGAAGATGATAATTGTTTTTGGGTAGGAGGTAAAAATACACCTGCATTAACAATGTAAAGTGTGGTCGATGACTTGAGTCTTGAGTAGTATAGTGTTGGTCTCGTTCCAAAACACGCCCGACGCGCGTGGTGCGCGCGCTGCGTGGGCAAACGAGTGTCTGAACGATGTACCAAGTCGACCTTACCTAATGCATATCTTTCTTTTGAGTGTTTTAAGCAGTATTTTTCCATATACATTGCAGACTGCAGTTTTTCGCCCATAATCTGGCCGTACCAATACTTTTATTATAATTTGTCACAAAAGGTTAAAATTAAACAGACCACAACGAGACATTTTCAAAAGATGTTTCGGTTGTTGAATATCCGATCGTTCGTTGAACATCATGAAATAATACGCAATTTAATTTTGTAATTTTTCTTTGTAAAATTTCTGGTTACCTTTAAAAAACTAGTAGGCTTGTTTCCAGGGTATGAAAATCAAAATTATATTTAGTCCGTCTTGTAGATTAATAAAAAATAATAGACTCGTATTTTTTACTTTTTCAAATTATTGAAAAAAAATTCTAAGATAAAACGCGTTAAAGTTTAGGAGTGGGGGTCCTTGATGTCATAACGTGCTATAAAGTGTAGCACGGTGTGGCGTCACGCGACTTTTCAACTTAATCTATTTCCATTATCTTTTGATTATGTAAAAAAATAAAATAAAAACTATAAATCTACAAGACTGACTAAAAATTTAAAGGTTGACAAGCCCATTGTCATAATTACTATAACAGAATTAACTCAGAGAAGCTTCGCTTCGGGAACGATAACTTTTATGATAAGGGTGTCAAGAGCACCACAAATATTTATTTACGAAACCTCTCATATCTTCGGTAGCATATTTGGGTGTTTTCTTACAGTTATAGTTAACAGATATACTTATAATGTTAATATACCTACTTTAATAAGTAAGGTCAAGTCCGATTACAATACTTTTTGTATTAAGTAACAATTGAATTTCAATTCTAATATAGAAAGGAATTGAGTTCGTTATTGAATCACCTCAAGATAATATAATATAATAATTTTGTAATATGATTATACTTAAGAATATAATATAATACATAATTTCCAAATAATTAGTGGCTGTTTTGAAATCAAAGTATTTTTAGTTAGTTTAGTTTAGTTTTATAGTTTTGATTTCAATAAGAATTTATAATAATTAACTCAAAATCTTTGTCCTCCAAATAATCAGAGAAATTCGCAGCGTTTTGCGTTCTTGACGGGTTTGTCAGTTAGCACAGAGGTGAAAGGACGGTACACTACAAGGCGTTGATCTGGGCCCATTTAGTTTGTAAGCGATATAAGCAGCCTTTAAGGTAGCGTGGCCTGGTAGAGATCGCTTATTAGTGATAAATTTGACTATTAACCCCGTATCTATTTATTTATCATAAGTTTGTGTAAAAATTAATTGAATAGTTTAATTTTTTGTTGAGGATAGTTAATAACTTCATACGACGTGTTCTGGTTTCAAAAAATCTTAATAAGTTTGAAGTTTGGTACAAGTAGGTACCTACCTATACCTACCTACCTACCTACCTAAGGAGTAAAAATTTTTTATTTATTTATTTATTTAAACTTTTTTTGCACATTATGGTACAAAAGGCGGACTTAATGCCACTGTGGCATTCTCTGCCAGTCAACCTTCAAGATCTGCAGAAAGTGTGTTTGGTGGTGCTTGTAAGTTCTTGATAATTAGATAATAGATACACAATAAACAAACTAAAACATAAACTAACCATACAAAATACTTACATATAATACGTAGGTAAGTAATTCAATAATATGCTTAATACACAAACCAAAACAAAAACAAACAAAAATAACATTAAGACACATAAATGCATGCAAGCAAATGCATGCAAATGCACAAAAATTTCGAAACTAAAAGTACATAATCTATCATTCGTATATCTGAAAATACCTATAACTATTATTTTCGTGCGTAACTTGACCACTTTGTTATTTCAAATAAGTGAAATAATCATAAAATAAGTATGGCCTAGTTTAAACTGGAGCCATCAACACGTGTTGGTAGGTTTGTGTTCGCGTAAACAAATAAGTTAATTTAACTATTTCATACTTGTGGTAATAATCGACTTTAAAAAAAAAACAGTTTACAAAAAATTGTTTAATCTACGTTTATAGAACATTATGGACATTTTCTTATTCACAATTTTATTTTAAAACTAAAATCTATTTATAGAAGAAACGTAGGTAGTGTTTAATTCATAAATTTTTTGATAAATAGTTTAAAATATACATTGCTCCAAAACTCAATTATCTCCAGGCTCAAGGGGAGAGGTCAACCAAATGTCAATGTGCATGAGTCCTTGCAGTTATCAGAGGTCGCTTGCATTGAAACTGAGCCCAAGGTCAGCTTATCAACAAGGTCGGACTGTGTAGTTACAGATTAGTAGAATTCGGGAATCGGAGAGCACAGAATACAAAAGCAGAGTGAATTCAGTTTTCGATTTGGCTTTCTAGTGGAACCGGAAAGTGCGGAAAATTGTTTAAAACCTTTTGGGCGGTCGACTTATCATGGAAACTATTTACTTGTACATTTATTTGTCACGGAAGACATAGGAGAAAAAATGAGAAGCTCAGATATTGTCGAAAGGTACCTATACATATGTAACCTTTTGACTCGAACGGAACTCGATGTTTTCGAACGTCTGTTTTCGAGTTTTGCAATCAACAAACAGATATTGAGGTTACGGAATATTTCTGCAGGTCGGTGTATGTTCGCTGTGTTATTGCTATTTTCGGCTGTTTATACAAATATCACCATGAGTTTATTTAAAAGTTATAATATCCAGGATAATATGGCTGCTTCTCTCAGGGTATAGGTAGGTAGGTACCTAAAGTATTTAGTTGGCTTGTCCGAAGGTCGTGAGTTTGACTTTTATTAGGACGCTTGTTTTTTATTTTATTTAGATGTGTAAATGCTTCCAAAGTTTACAAATTCGATATACTAGCTGTGCTCCGCGGTTTCACTCGCGTGAGTTTTGGAATTCCCGCAGAAACTCCAGTGAAAGTCCCGTCTAATCGTTCCAACCGTTTCGGTGGTTAGCTGTTCCCTGCGTATAGATCCCGCGGGAATTCCGGGATAAAAAGTATCCTATGTCCTTCTCTGTGATGTGTTTGGTGATCAGTTGAGCCGTTAAAACGTAAAAGCGTAACAGACAGACTTACTTTCGCATTTATAATATTAGTATAGGGATGATCATGCAATGGCTCCTATCAACAATCAATCAATTGCGTCACAATAAAAACCTAGATCCGGTTCATTCTTTGTTTTAAGATAGACTTTATCTAATCTTCTTAAAACTTATAAGTTGGATTTACGTCATATTACATTGTAAAAATTATTAAAACGATTAAATTATCATTGAATAATTAGTTGGCAACAGCAGGGCAATTATGTAACTTTTGTTGCTATCATATTTCAGTTTTAATCAGAAAAATAGCGATTTTGTGATTAATTAATCGTATATAAAAGAAAGTCGTGTTAGTTACACTATTTATAACTCAAGAACGGCTGAACCGATTTGGCTGAAAATTGGTGGGGAGGTAGCTTAGAACCAGGAAACGGATATAGGATACTTTTTATCCCGAAATTCCCTCAGGAACTCCGAAATTATCGTCGGTGAAATCTCATGAAATTTTGCATACTTAAGTACACATTGTCAGGGGTACAGAGGACATAGGGTAGGTACTTTGCATTCCGGAATTCCTGCGGGATCTCCGAAATTTCTGCGGGTGAAACCGCGGGGAACAGCTAGTAATACATACTTAGGCAGCTTCAACTTTTGAAGTATGTTTATTGCGGTTGATTGCTAGATATTGTGGGTGCAAAAACGTGCATATTGTAATCGCAAAACCGCCATGTTTTTGATTGCTACCGAATAATGATAGAAACAAAAGTTACATAGTAGACCCTCAGAAAAAAGATGAAGCGATAAATATATAGCAACTAAAATAGTTTTACTGAAAGACGGACAGTTTAATACTTAGAGTAGGTACAAAAATCTATTCCAACAAGTCCTTATAACTATTGCAATTTTTTAAAAACCGTTTAGTACAAACTTTTGTGGTTCATGTTTTAGCCTCTCAAATACTTATCACCAAAAACAAGTTGTTGCTATAAGCGCACGTTGATAACGTGCGTTTGAGGCTATCTAAGTTCAAACAGTACATTACACCATTTTACACTCGCTATCTTCCCTCACGACACCACGGCTAGTACTGCACTGCACTTCACGATTATTATCGAGTATCGCTATGATGTCATCCCGATCGTCATTTTGTAACCTGTCAGTTCTTGCAATTACATGTTTCAATTTGCTACTATTATTTATCGACCCGACGACGACTTATTAAAATGACTGATCCTATAGTCTACGTATTTCATTGTTAGACTTGGATTAGAAATTCCATCTACAGATACATCATGGAATTCAATATTTATGTCCTATATGCTTTGTCTTGTTTGTTTGCAAATATTTCAGACATCGACGGGGGACGAGATACAGAAGAAAAACGAGGTATTGATGAGATATTTAAAAATAAATGCAAATGTTTTGACCAATTAGGTATCTTACTGCCATTGATCGTGAAGACAAAACTGACTTCTTGTACAAAGCAGAGAAGAACAGGCAAGTATGCGGACAGCATCTGGATCTAAATTTCCCAGAGAGTCTCTAGGGAAGTCTCAGAATTGGATATTCTGCAAGCAATAGGGATGTGGACTACTTTTGAAAATCAAAATTCTAATTAGTCCGTCAGTTAGAAAATAAAAAAACAATAGACACGTATTTTTTGCTTTTTCAAATAAATTAAAATATATAGAGATGAAGCGCATTAAAGTTTAGGGTGAGGGGGTCGTGACGTCACTAACCGCTAAAACCGCCATACAAACTGTCGGAATAGTGACGTCACCCGAAAATTCAACTCAATATATCGCTGTTGCTTTTTGATTACGTAAAAAAAGAAAAAATACGTGTCCAATATTTTTCAATAATCTACAAGACGGACTAAAAAATAAAAATTAGTCCACATGGCCCATTGTGATACTGACTAGGTATTGCTCGTAGTGTTACTATTAGGCCTTACGGAGGTGATATGAAGGTGGAAATAGTGATTGTAATGTCTGCCAGCTGATTATATACCTACCTTCGGTTTCCTAGTCGGATTCGAAGTGGAATCCAATGTTGGTTACATCAAGGTTAACGTTTGGTGACTTTAATGCAACTAAAGGATACCTACCTCAATTTTAACCAAGGTTCTTAGCACGCGGTTGCTCGTGGCTAAAGTCACGTAACTAAGTAGGTACATAATTCTTATAATAAATCTTAATTAATTTTTTTTAGCGATGACCTCTTAACGGATCTGTGCTAACTGCTAAGTATTATACGATATCGATTGGCATGTTTATAACAATATTTAAAATTATTCTGACCTTTTATTACTCACGTTGGTAATCTACTCAAAACTGTTCAAGGGAAAATAAATCTGATTGTAAGTTAAGGAGAAACTGACACAAATTATTAAAACTACAAACATCTTAGTAATTTAACCCTGGAAAGATAATCTGCGTAAAATTGACGCATATGCGTTCGAAATATTGCTCTCTCGTTTTTAATTTTGCGAATCTGCTGCTGTGCTTTTAGGACATCTCTCACGTTGTTTAGACCTTTCGTGAGGCGCATGTCTCACTGACGTAAGTATCATCAATTTGGAAATATAACTACCACGTGAGTCAAAATGACGCATGATTATCTTTTAAGTGATTTTTGAGATTTTTACCTAAATAGACATTCATGCTGTTTTTTTATCTGATGATACTTGTTACTTTATTTTATGTATTATTTGTATATTTTCGTAATATCCTGATAAAATAACGCGATAATGGACAGTAGAATTTTGGGAAAAGATCGAATCCTGAGCGTTTTTTTAGAGCGTGATGACGAGGCCGTCTGTGAGGACATGAGAGTGAAGACGACGTGCAAAATGACTTCGAAGAAGGTTTTATGACTAAGGAGAGAAAAGACAAGGCGACGTCCAGCAGAAACGAACCCTTACACGAAGAAATGATTCAACAACTGGCTTCTTCCTCGGCTTCTCATCGAATACTAAACTTGCCAAAGCGGACTGTTAGAGGCAAGGATTGCTGGTCGACTTTGAAGGTCACAAGACGTAGCAGAGTATCAGCACTGAATATTGTTAGATTTCAAAGGAGTCATCTATATGATCCTCTCAAGATTCAATTTTTTTTACTGATGAAATAATATCTATCAAAATTGTAAGTTGGACAAATACCGAGATATCGTTGGAACTGAAATCTATGATCTTTGCTACATTTCGTGACAAGAATGAATAAATCCGTGCTTTGTTTGGCATCCTGATGATGACAGCAGTGAGGAAAAAATACTACAGAAAGCAAATACATCGTGAAAATGCAAAAAAATCTATTTGCCGACAACATAATATACCTGGATATGGATGAAAGTTGTATCTGACTTATCTGAATATAACTGTATGTTCCTATCATATTATGATATATATAATGTCTTTATTACTGAGTTAATAACTTAAAATGACTGATTATTAGAAAAAAAAATGTTATTTATGATAAAAGAAAAAATATTCCAAATTTTTGTTGATTTTTGAAGACGTTTTATGGTTAGGCCTTGTTTTTATATAATAAATATATATAATTATAATAATTATGGTATTTATTATTTTATCAGAGTGTAAAAAAATAATACTGGTAAAGTTTATTTAAATCAATAAATAAAAAATCACATTACAACTACTTAAAACTTATGCGTCAATTTTACGCATGATTATCTTCTACGTACAACAAAATATGATTATCTTTCTAGGGTTAAAATTTCTGTTACGATGTTGATAAATGTTAAGGGATTTACGAACCCTTCAGAATAAAAACAAAGGCATTCTTAGAGAAAATGGAAAAGATAATCGCTTTATTGAAATAAGGGTTTTTTATGGGACAATAACGGCCGCACTCAGAGTCGACTTTAATGATTACTTAGTTAAGTATAGATTTTTAAAACAAAACCGCCGCAATCAGAGACGTTCAGTAAATTAATGTTAATTGGCATTTAATGAGATGCAACTTAATTGGTTGAATGCCAATTAACATTAATTTATTAAACTTGTTTGATTGCGGCAGTTTTGTTTCAAAAATCTATACTTAACTAAGTAATCATTAAAGTCGACTCTGAGTGCGGCGGTAAGTTACGTTCTATGTCTTGTGTTACCTAACTTTGGATAGGATCAAGCAAGATGCAAGAAACGTTGTTTTGTTTATTTAACATCGCCAGTGAAAGTTTATGCAAAGGAAATGCGTTCGACCGCGCTCCTATCAAAGTTCACCGGCATTTTGGTGGATAGGACTTTGTAAATATTCAACGCGTAGCAGTCTTCTGTAAATCCAATTATTTATTCTATCATGGACGTAGACAATTTTGTTTACCAAAATATTCTGGTCCATACTTGGTGTATGTGCTAATCATTAGCATTACTGATCGCAAACAATAGGCATGTTGACTAATTTTTATTTTTTAGTCCGTCTTGTAGATTATTAAAAAATATTGGACACGTATTTTTTCTTTTTTTACGTAATCAAAAAATAACGGCGATATATTGAGTTGAAATTCCGCGTGAAGTCACTATTCTGACATTTTGTATGGCGGTTTTAGCGGTTAGTGACGTCACGACCCCCTCACCCTAAACTTTAATGCGCTTTATCTCTGTATATTTTAATTTATTTATAAAAGAAAAAAAATACGTGTCTATTGTTTTTTTATTTTCTAACTGACGGACTAATTAGAATTTTGATTTTAAAAAGTAGTCAACATCCCTATTAATGTAGGTTATAAATGTTATTGTATAACCATCTAATACCTACCTAATTTTATTTAGATCCAACTTTACACTACAGAATGACGTTAAAATTTCAAATTCAACGAAAAATAAAAAGAAACCAAATTCTGAACCAATAAGTTTTCACCCGTGCAAAAAGTATCATCAAAATCATGGCCAACTCTTCACTATAAGTAGTGTAAAGCATTTGCATTACATGCTCAATGATGATTGATGACCACTTTCGCAGTGACTGGAATAAGGCCCAACCCATTTCTCTTTTGTGGAAAACATTTTCGCATTTGGTAAGTTTTGTTAAAAAATAGTTTCCTCAGCCGCACGTGACATCATTCATAAAATTGTTAGTCTTTTAAGAAAGACAATAAAGACACCATAGTTATATCTAATAAATTAACTTTACAACCACGGTAATCTAATTGAATACAATGGAAGGCGCGCCATATTGAGGATACGGCTCGGTCCAAACAATGGCCAGCCCAATAACAAACTGAGGTCGGAACTTTGTACTCATAGCGTCATCATTCAGTGTACAAAGTCCAAATACCAATTTGATGGGTTTCTAATAGGTGTTAACATTCAGCAGCTGTACAATGACCAAAAACAATTTGTCTTTTTTTCAATGTGATATATTATATGCTATTGTTATGTTAGCCAAATTAGCGTTTGCGCAATTATAATTAAGAAAATTTGAAGCCAACGGTTTTGAAATTTGATCTTGCTGTTCCATAATGCCGCAGCAACTCAATATGCCATTATCTTGCGCAACAATATAGGAAGGTGTTGCTTATTTTACATTATAAAAAAGCAATTTCTTTTTTTTCTATCAAATACATTTAATATATAGCAACTTAGTTTTCTGTATTTTGTGCAACATTGAGATTTGTTAGCTTAACAAATTTTTGATGATGCAGTTAAACTTTTTTTTAATATCAACGCGTAATTTGAATTTGTTCGGTCTAGTTTTTTCTGTAGGACTTTCGCATTTATTGCATTTAGCCAGTTTCAAGAAAAATAAATATATTTATATTAGCATCTTTGTACCTACAGTTTTCAATTAACAATTTATGTTGCTAAAGATTGCGAAATCTTTCTCGGAGCTTTAGGCCGAGAACGAAGACATCAGCTCGAAACATCATATATCTTCAAATACAAGCACCGCTGCTGCTACGAAACTTATTGTCTTGCATCGTAAGACACAACAAAATCCGGATTTATCATTTTTCATCGATACAAAAATTTTTGAACCGCCATCTTCGATTCCCTCGAAAAGACCTTGTTTTGTCTTATTATGTTTATATTGTAGGTTACAAACAAGCTTTTTGCAGTGACAATGTTGCAATTAGGCAAGTACCAGGCATTCAGTAATGGCCAGTAAAATAGCAAGCAGATCCCATTAGCCTCTTTACGCATATGAAGTCATGACTAACAGACGGTGCGTAGCACGTGGATTATATTGAGTTAAATATAGCCGCTATGGATCGGACTTTGGACCCTCTCACGCGTGTGGACGTGATCGTTATGTTACCATTCGGGAATATCGACCTTAAGTCACGATGTCACTGAACAAATTTGAACAAACGTCGAAACTGTAGATTTCGCATGAGCGTTTTTGACTGGGAAACCAGTTTTGTAGGCACTTTGCTAAGTCATATAATACTACTGCGAATTTAGTGTTCTCTAAAGTTTATATGCAAATTTTAGAAACCAGAACTACACTAAGTAGGTCTCCAAAACTAGGTACTTTGAACAGTAGAGGATAAACCTACAAAGTAGAAACGTTCAAAACAAGGCTTAAGCAGTAAACGTGTTTGATGGTGGAGCAATGCTTTCTTCTAACACAAAATTATTGTCATCTAGAGATCTTTTTCATCTGGAATTCCCGCTCTTAACCCATTGCCTATCCTGCTTTTTTTTCTTCCAATTTCCAAATTTAACATCGGTTAAATTTGGAAAGTGGTCCTTCTTTTACTCCAAATAAAACAAGGTATAGAGCGTAACGTGCGACGTTTCACGTCTTTGTCGCCGCCCGCTCTCGCGAGTCGCGTCCGCGAGCCGGTATCACGCCGGGCGCACGTGTCGAGGCAAGGAGAGTTTGTTCACAGCTGTTCGGCAGTTGGACTTTGGACCCGCCGCTTTACAATCACCGAGTCGCGGCCCGCGGCAAACGCGTGAATAACCGCCTCGCACCTATGCTATGCCGAGTTTGCAGTTACAACTACCGATATTATCTATTTATACATTGGTATCACATTGGAATATAATAATATACCTATTACATGTAAAGAAGTATAATCCATTTCGGTTATGAGTATGAGCCGGGAATGTCATAGAAATCTACACACTAGACTTTTTATTTCGTCTGAGTCTACACAAAGAAAAATAGATCTACAAAACACATCTAGTGGTGTTCTTTTGGATACGGGAACAATACAAGAAAGGGTAAATTTATGTCCTTGTTTCCCAAACATTTTGTTTTGACTCTTTATCGTTGAAAATTCGATTGTAATTTTGTAAAGTCTACCGATGCCGTTCAAAGATAACGCACAAGATCTTCAAATACCTATGACTACAGCTTTCCTCACTGTTATTGCAAACAGAGTTGTGAATTATTGTTCGTGAAATCACGTTATTTGCGAATGTTATGAGAATAGGTAACTTGGTATTCTTACGGCAACGGAAAATAGACAGCGCTAGACGAGGAAGATGAAGGATTTTTATTACCTACCTAATTTATTTTTCTTTTTATCGTGAGTCAGGCCAGCATTAGCCACCTTTTTGGAATCCAATCAATATTTAACTTTGGCGCTCTAATATCTATCAAACGATGATTAGTAGGCAAGGTAGGTACCTATTTCCTTTTGATTTTAATAAACTTTCATAAGTAACGTAGATAACGCTAGGTAGGTAGGTACCTACCTAGGTAGACAATAAATAGGTAATAATCTTTTAAAATTACATCAAAGTAGGTAACTGCTCAATGTAAATGCGTCCATAAAAATTCAGTTGGCAAAAGAAGATCTAGGTACCTATATAATATAGATATCCATGGATGGATAAATTGAAAATAAATTTAAATTTTACACGCGGTCTGTGTGCGGTTGTCGACGGGTACAAAGTCCGCAAGGTAACAGCGTGACGTAGCTCACGTAGCGAACGTTAACGCAATCAATGCTGTTATCCGACTCACTTTTGTGTAAGATTATAAATGACCAATCTATCGGAGTGATGCAGAAAAATTCAAACAAAAACATGTCAAATATTAAGATTATCTTACCAAAGCAAAAGTATCATAAAAAAACATAATTTAAGTAGAGATAGTAGACGTAGCCGTGTGACATTAGAGAAACATTTTTAAATTCCCGCGCTTGAGATTCGATTCCAATTTCAAATAAACAATGGAATAAGGATGGAATATGGAATGCACTTATATAGGAATAAAATGAGGGTTAAAAAATTTCGTTTTTTTTTGTTTACGTCTATGGTTTATGTTTAATCATTGACGGAAGGCAAACTAAAACGATAATAAGTACAAATAATTCCCTTACCTTCTCGAGGCATTGCTGTCCAATCGCGTTGGGGTCCACCTTGACTTCCAATATCACAGAGTTTGGCTGGCTGACTAACCACATTTTGATTTTTATTTCTTACAAAGAAAAAAAGGTGAAAAAATTCAATTAAATGTAGGTCGTATTGTTATCCAACCTAATTATTGATTCTTCTTCAGCACTTATATTACCTCACTCGCGTTAAATATTTATTCAAAAATGTCTTTCTTAATTGGCACAGAGCGATGTTTATCGCGTATTCCTTGTGGAAGTAATACTGTGAATACTGCCATACGACGGCCATGCTACGATCAGTTTGCCACTGGAATGATTACTCAGATAAAGAGAACAGTGACGTTTCGCCCCAAGTGAAGTGGGGAAGGAGTGAAAAGAATATTAAACAACATTCACACAAAAGCGAAACATATGTATCTCTTTAAACAACATCCATTGCTTCTGTAACATGGAAGAGTTAACAACCTTTTTCATTCAATCACTCAAAACCGTCGATGTATAAAATGGTATCTGAATCTGTGGAATGTCAAACTGTTTACGTATGGAGGAGTGAAATATGGATATCTCGCTCTAGCAGCCGCGTTAAAAAGAATAAGAACGAGTTATTGACGATATAGCTCGTTTTTATAATAATTTAGCTAGGGGTTTTTTTTATAATAGTTTTATAACAATATTATTATTAGGTATTTCCTTTAGTAAAATTTGTTACTCGTGTCTCATCTAATAAGCTATCAACCATATTTTACTTGGCTTCCCTTCTCTTCACTCTTCGCTTTGATCTATCTACCTGCTATGGATAAAAGTATTCATAACTGGATATTATGGATAATGGAATTAAGGGTTAACGGGGCCATTAGGAGATTAGACCTGTCTGTCTGAGGCTCGATCTCAGACTACAGGGTACAGGTAGGTACATTTCTGAAGCTCGATTTACGGCAGTTTGCGCAAAAGTCGATTATTTTTTTTATGCAAACAACCAAAACTACATAAAATTCCCTTTAGAACGAAGTTCCTTAACCCGTCTTAAATTTACACTAAAATTTTAACCTGGAAATTGCAATGAAAGAAACTTCGGAAGAATCGTATGTTTAAACGTTAAACACGTAGGTACCTTCGTTAAATCGGGTGAAAGCTATTGTTCATTATTATACATCTAGCTGAGCCCCGCGGTTTTACCCGCGGGAGTTTCGGAATTCCCGCAGGAACTATTTTTTTCTAAAATATAAAATCGGTTCAGTAGATGCGGAGATTATCGTGAACACTCGATGTACGGCAGTTTGCGCAAAAGTCGATTATTTTTTTTATGCAAACAACCAAAACTACATAAAATTCCCTTTAGAACGAAGTTCCTTAACCCGTCTTAAATTTACACTAAAATTTTAACCTGGAAATTGCAATGAAAGAAACTTCGGAAGAATCGTATGTTTAAACGTTAAACACGTAGGTACCTACGTTAAATCGGGTGAAAGCTATTGTTCATTATTATACATCTAGCTGAGCCCCGCGGTTTTACCCGCGGGAGTTTCGGAATTCCCGCAGGAACTATTTTTTTCTAAAATATAAAATCGGTTCAGTAGATGCGGAGATTATCGAGAACAGACAGACAGACAGAAAATAATTTTAAAACCTTTTTTTGGGCTAGGTCTTCTTTTATCACCGAAATCGATTCGCGGATTCTACTCTTTTATTATAGTATAGACTAGCTGTTCCTTGCGGTTTCACCCGTGGTAATTACGGAGTTGCCGCGGGAATTCCAGAACAAAAGTATCCTATGTGCTTTTGTGTACCTACCCCTGATGTTAAAACTCTTTTATGTTTATACTGAGAACACTGTCAATTTGATATTTAAATATTTTTATACACATTCTTTTGTTTGATCATTGTTGTATGTCATTCCTTTTGAAACTATAATATTTTTATCTTACCTTTTTCACCTGACTTTTATATTACTCTGCTACCCAAGTAACAAGTGGTTATGGGCCCAGGAAATAACTGATAAGTGGTTATAGGCCTCAAATAAGTCTTTTAAAAAAGGTTAAGAAAAGTGCAATGGATACTCCATCGACTTCACAGTCGGCACATTCTTCAAAAGATTTTCAGACAGCGCAGAACTCAACAAATATAAGCATATCAAAGCTAAAAGGATCAGCTAACTTCAGCACATGGGCATTTGCCATAGAATGCATGCTCACTGACCTAGAGTTGTGGGAAGTCGTTGTAAAACCCGCTGACCTCTCCAACCCTGATCAAAAACGGAAAGATCAGAAGGCTCGTGCGAAAATATGTTTATCTTGTGAAGAATCCATCTATCCCGTTATAAGGTCAGCAAAAACCGCATTTGAAACATTCAGTTGTTTACGAAAAGCTTATGCTGATGGTGGACTCACAAGGAGGCTTGCACTGATGAAAAAACTCTTAACAAATTCGTTCAAAGGAAAGATTCAACAGTATGTGAATGAGTCACTAGCTATCCAACAAGAACTACAAGGAATTGGAGCACAAGTGGATGATGAATTCTTAGCTATTATAATGCTCACTGGACTTCCAGAAAAATATCATCCCTTAGTTATGGCCATCGAACACTCTAATATGAAGATCACCACGGAAAATGTAGTGACAGCTCTTCTAAAAGAAGAATCACGAGCTGTACAGTCCTCAGCAGATACCAGCAGATCTCCAGATACAGCGCTATGCACCAAGAAACAAACAAAGAAGAAATTTTGTTCCTATTGTAAAAAATTAGGGCATATAGTGAGTGAATGTAGGATTCTAAAAAATAAGAAAAACAAGAATGTTTCGGTTTCGTCAAATGTTTGTACAAATTATGCTTCCGAATTTACACTTTCATCTTGTTTCACTAATCGTTCACCCACAGGTTCACAAGATTGGTTTCTTGATTCCGGCGCAAGCTCCCACATGAGTAACAGGAGAGAGTGGTTCGAGTTCTTGTCCCCTCACGTAACTCCTATCACTGTGGCAAATAAGGAGACTTTATTGAGTCATGGTAAGGGCACTGTAAATATAAATATTTCCGATGGTGTAAATAAAATTAGTAATGTATTATATGTTCCTGGTCTCGCTACAAATCTTTTATCTGTAAGTAGTTTAGTTAAGAAAGGATTCGATGTATTGTTTACGCCGAAAGGCGCAACAATATTTCAAAGCGGTGGCTGTCATGTGACAAATCCCGTCATTGCCACAGGGTCGAATCACAACGGTATGTTTAGATTAAATGTAAATAAATTGCATTCCTTGTATACTTCCACCAAAGAGTCTGCACTACTTTGGCATAGACGTCTTGGCCATCTTAATACAAAGAGCATGGATATATTAAAAAATAAATGTATCGGCCTAGACTATATTGGAAGTTACCACGGAACATGTATTCCGTGTCTACAAGGTAAATTTTCAAAGAAACCGTTTAAGAGCTCAAAAAGTAGATCGAGTAAAGTCCTACAACTTATTCATTCGGACTTATGCGGACCTATGAGTACGCACTCGTGGGGCGGAGCCCTATATTTATTAACATTTACCGACGACTACTCTCGTAAAACTTTTGGATATCTTTTGAAAACAAAAGCCGAAGTTTACACAAAGTTTGTCGAATTTAAGCATTTAGTCGAAAATCAAACGGGAGAAAAAATTAAAATTCTCCGTTCAGATAATGGTCGGGAATATGTAAATAGCGACATGATAACGTTTATGAGGGAGAATGGTATAGTGCACCAAACCACGGTGCCGTACACTCCTCAACAAAACGGAGTTTCAGAACGTGTAAATAGAACGATCATTGAAAAAGCAAGATCTATGCTAAAAGACTCGAATTTACCTTTAGCGTACTGGGGAGAAGCGGTAAATACGGCAATTTATTTAAAAAATCGTTCACCCACGCAAGCTTTAAATAACAAGATTCCAGAAGAAGTATGGACCGGCAATAAAGTCGACCTTTCTCACTTGCGAATCTTTGGCTGCGAAGCTCACGTCCTCGTACCCAAAGAAAAGCGTTCAAAACTGGAATCCAAAACTAAAGTTTGTATCTTTGTTGGCTATTCTATAGAAAGCAAAGGTTATCGCTTAATAGACCCTAATAATCCTCGGCAGATTATTATTGCTAGAGATGTAGCGTTTATTGAAGATAAAACGCATGAAGAGTCTAATCCAAATTCCTCACATAACGAAGAGTCACCCCAACCACAACCATCTGTAATCTTTGTACCCATTCAAAATGATGAAGAACCAGTTTCACAGCCACAACATCAAGTACAGTCAGACAGTGAAGACACTCAACCCGAGATGTCACCATCTTTAGAACAGCTGACTATACCGGATGAACCTCTTACTCATGAAGTTTCCCCAATTATTTCTGAACCTGAACCCATTGTAGAGACATCAACTGAAAGACGATACCCTCTCCGAGACAGGCGTCCTCCTGAGAGATATCAGGAGAATCTCTACATGACATCAGATCAGGAACCAGAAACTTACAAAGAAGTTACAGAGCATCCGCAAAGAGACAAGTGGCTAGAAGCGATGAAAGCAGAATACAATTCATTGATTCAGCATGGAACCTGGATTCTAGTTGATAGACCATCCGGCAGGAAGACAACAAAATGTAAATGGGTATACAAAATAAAAAAGGACACAAGTGGGAACATTACAAAATACAAAGCCAGACTAGTAGCCAAAGGGTTTACCCAAATAGCTGGAGTAGACTATGGTGAAACTTTTTCACCAGTTGCTAGGCTATCTTCAGTAAGGCTTTTGTTTGCATTTGCTGTGCAATATCGGCTACAAGTACATCACCTTGATGTAGAAACTGCCTTTTTAAACGGTGACCTGGAAGAGGAAATTTATATGGAACAACCAGAAGGTTTTGCTACTGATCCAAAGGGGAAAGTATGCTTACTTAAAAAATCCCTATATGGGCTTAAACAAGCTCCGCGTCAATGGAACAAAAAAGTATGCCAAGCGATGGCTGCTCTGTCGCTGACTCAAGCCGCATCAGAACACTGTCTTTACTATAAAAGAGACGGACCTAATGATTTTATCGTTATCGCAGTGTTCGTCGACGATTTCTTTTTTATGACAACCAATAGTGATTTAAAAGATAATTTTGTAAGCGAACTCAAAAAGACGTTTACAATTAAAGATCTCGGTCCTGTCAAAGACTGCCTCGGTATGAGAGTCGTACAAAGTGAAGGCAGTATAACCCTCGATCAGACAAAATATATCGAAAAATTACTAGACAAGTTCGGTATGAGCGACGCGATCTCGGTCACTACGCCAATGGAACTTGGGTTAAAACTCACTGTTCCGGAAAAGGAAGAAGAAAATCTAGAAGTCCCATATCAGGAGCTTATCGGCTCATTAATGTACATTTCTATATGTACAAGACCTGATATTGCCCACACGGTCTCGTACCTATCTCAGTTCAATGCACATTACGGGGGGGTACACTGGAAGGCCGCTAAGCGAGTCCTTAGATACCTTAAGGGTACGAAGGAACTCAGACTTCACTTCAAACACGGTGACCACTCCTACCCAGTAGGTTACGCTGACGCCGATTATGGAAGCAATCTTGTGGACCGTCGATCATTCACTGGATTCACCTTCCTGATGAGCGGTGCACCTGTGTCGTGGGAAGCTCGCAAACAGCGAACAGTTGCACTTTCCACAACAGAAGCTGAATATATGGCTTTGGCTGAAGCTTGTAAAGAGGCCATATATTTAAAGACGCTCATCAGTGAAGTATTCTCGGTCACTCATCCCATAATCATTCATACCGACAATCAAAGTTCACTCAAACTAGCTCATAATAACACCTATCACGCACGTACTAAACACATTGACATCAAACATCACTTCATTAGAGACTCACTATCACACCACGACATACAAGTCAAATACATACCCACAAATGACATGGTCGCAGACATTTTGACAAAACCCTTGCCGAAACTGAAACATTTTAAATGTACAAATTCTTTAGGTTTAGGCTAGTTCTAGGTTTTGTATGTCTTTAGATCATATTGTATGTATATAGGGTGTGTATAGTTTAGTGATGTGTTTATATGTACAGGATGTTGTTTTTATTATTTCAGTGCTAGTGATAAGTGTATAGTGAATTTTGATACTGTCTTTTTACTTGTATTATAATGTGTATATACAGGGTGTTCTCATTACGGGGGGGTGTTAAAACTCTTTTATGTTTATACTGAGAACACTGTCAATTTGATATTTAAATATTTTTATACACATTCTTTTGTTTGATCATTGTTGTATGTCATTCCTTTTGAAACTATAATATTTTTATCTTACCTTTTTCACCTGACTTTTATATTACTCTGCTACCCAAGTAACAAGTCCTGACAACGTGTGTGTACAAGATTTCATGATGATCGGTTGTGTCTGTGTCGTTTTAAGGCGTTTTAACTTTTAAGGCGTGAAAGCGTAAGAAAACAAACCAACAACTTTAGAATTTCATTTCATAGCATTATATTATGATAAGGAAATAAGGATTAGTGACATCTATGTAGCATTTTTAGAAATAATGTTGACAGTTAAATTATTGCCAGTGTAACCACAGATATCTCTGGTAACATTAGCAATTTTAACGTTGAACTCCATTTAACGCAATTTTTACGGCATTTTCTTTTTAGTAAACTTTTGTTATATAGGTACTGCTTGTGTTAGTTTAAAAAAAATATTTGAAACAAAAATGTTGTTGATTACCCATAGCAGATAATAATTGCAGTAATAAAAAAATGCATAAAACTTAAATTTAATGATGAAAACGTTTCGTTTCATTCTAATTTCTTAGGCACGAGTCGATGACAGCGCCATTTGTGACAATATGGAGGAACTAAACTAATCATATGACTTTCGTCACATCTTTCTTCTGCGCGGATCGATTTTAGGTTCGCGTTCGTGTCTAGTTTCTCGATCGACATAGTTTATTGTGAAAAGAAATGGCGAGCCAGACTCAGGGGATCCAACAGTTGTTGGCGGCCGAGAAACGCGCAGCAGAGAAAGTCTCCGAAGCGAGGAAGCGTAAGTGAATTTAATAAACTTAAACACACTGCGTAACCGAGGAAACCTGCGCCGCCCTGTTTTCGCGTATTTCAGTACACCAGGAAAGCTTCATAATTACTTATTTAAGTCTCAAAAGCGTAATATAATGATTTCGAAACTGTAAGATGGAAGATGAGACCGCAATATGTCATTTCTTTCTATGATTAATTGTCCAATAAAGATCTAATTTGAGTTATGATCAACCCTGGACTTGTGTACTAAGCTATAGGTAGGTATACTTCTCTCTTAACAAAATAGGTATACCATTTGTTAATATCTTATTACAGTTCTTGTTGAAAAATTTATATTCTTACATAAGTTTTATCTGTTTAATTGCCTAATTGCCTAATTCTAAATTAATGAATTCTTATCAAGTGTCCTCATAAAAAATTGTCCATATTTAAGGAGTTTTCTTAGCCTTATAAATTTTTAATTCAGTGTTTTAACTAACCGACGTACCAGGTAAAAAAGAATAGACTGTTCTTCCATATCCTTGCGTAGTACATCGTTGTCAGGGGTGCTTACAGAAAAGGACATACGGTGCTTTGTATCCTGGAATTCCTGCGGTATCCCCGAAATTCCGAGGGTGAAACCACAGGAACAGCTAGTATTTTATACTTGTTTATAGAAAGCAGACTCAATCTGGTGTTTGCATCTTTATATTATAGTCTGAGACTATATAATATGTCCTATAAGGAGTTACTATCATAATGTAGTGTAATATTCTCTAGATAAAAATCTATGATTTTGTATTATAAACTCGCATACATATTTACAGGGAAAGCGAAACGCCTAAAGCAAGCAAAAGAGGAGGCTCAGGATGAGGTTGAGAAGTACAGACAGGAACGGGAGAGGCAGTTCAAAGAGTTTGAAGCCAAGGTATGCAACCATCTTTACTTTTTTAGTGTCAAGTTATTAGTTTGTTCAGGTTCTTATAGATTTTATATTATTTATTAAGTATGTTGTAAAACTGCACAACATATTTTGAATTTTTTATTCATCAATTTATTTTTTTGTGAAATAATCTTGTACCTTTATAAAATATTATCTTACACCTATACTAGATGTTCTGTGCGGTTTCACCTGCGATAATTCCGAAGCTCTTAGGCATTAAATTTATTAAAATCCTTATTGGACGCCTACAGCATACAAAGAACACACCCTCCAAGTTTCAGGTCTCTATGACCAGCGGTTTAGACTGTGCAGACTGTGCGTTGATCTGTCAGTCAGTCATTCAGGACAAAGCATTTTATATGTATAGATATTACCTGTTAATATTAACATTTAATTTTTAGATGGGAATTTTCAGAAGTAGTTTTACTCTTGTAGAAAGAATGAAAAAATACAACAGATTGTATATTAATTATAGATCTTTCAGCCCCGACCACACAACAGATTTTGTATTCTTACTAATATTATAAACACGAAAGTTAGGCTATATTGTAATCCAGAATTCCCGCAGGAACTCCGAAATGACCGTGAGTGAAACCACAGGGAACAGCTAGTTAATTATACATCTTCCATCTGCTACTACAAATTGCTGATATTAGAATTTTTAAAAAAGCAAAAACTTAGGTATTAGTTACTTAGAATCATCTCATCATCAAGTTCATAAGCAATCTCGGTTGGTTATAGCACATGGGCACAAGGGAAGGCGTTGCAGCGAAAATCGAGGCCGAGACAAAAGTTAAAATTGAGGAGATGAACAGGATGGTTATAAATCAGAAGGAAGCGGTATGTAGTTACGATATTCTTGAATTCATAAAAATTATTTTGTAAAATCCACATTAAAAAAAAATTCCTTTTTTAAAAAATTCACTTTGGTGCCTTATTATTTTAAGATTATGATTATTTCAGTAAAATAGTTGCAATATTCAGTGATACATTTGGGGACTGTTTCCCCGCATCAATTTCGGTACAGGTTGGTCAGGGATACTGTAGCTTTCTATCAGTGAAATAATATTTAAAATCGGTTATGTACTTTTTAGTTTATCCGTTATTAACAACATACAAAAATCAAATCTTTCCTCTTTATAACATTGGTTTAGATCAGAGGTTCCCATACTTTTTTTCTCATAGACCACTTTAAACATTTTGCTGGATCTGGTGGATCCCCTGCAGCTATTACATTTACTAACTTACTTCCGAAACCCGAAAAAAGTATATGTCTATGGCAATCTGTGTTGTGGCTATTTTTCAATCAACTATGTGTTAAAAGTTTTCCAAAAAAAGGTGAGAATTTATATTGCTTTGTTTATGCTGTGAGTGGATGTTATTTAAGCTAAGTTTCAAGGCCAGTCTACAAAGCGTCTTCATCCAACAGTTGTGGACCCCCATGTTTTTTCCATGCAAGCGTAGACCCCTGTCGAGCTCCCGTGGACCCCTGGGGGTCCACCTGGACCACTTTGGGAATCAATGGTTTAGATATACAGGACCCGGCGTTTTTTCAAATAGGTTTTTTTACAGTTCAGCACAATCTTGAAGAAGTTCAGTGTGTAACATAAAGTCACACCTGCATTCTGTCTACATTTCCTTAAATTACCTATAGCTTCTGCAAGTTTAATATATTATGTTAAATTTCATCACAGAATACATTTCACTTAACACTAAAGATTAATAAATAATGTTATGTGAACAAGGAAGTTTTCACATTTTGAAACTCAGATGAGCAAAAGTCTTTGTTGGATGCAAGAAACCCTCCCAATATTAACCAATCAATTCTAGGCAAATTAGCGCTATTTGCCTTAATGAAACCTTGTTCCATCGTTAATGATCTTATCTTATCTTATCTTAGATAATGGGGTGGGCAAGCAAAGCCTCGGCACTTCGACCCTTGGGATCTTTTGTACCATCCCCATCCCCATCCTAGGCAAATTAGCGCTATTTGCCTTAATGAAACCTTGTTCCATCGTTAATGATACTTAGATATTGTATTTTAACACAAATTTAACTAATTAAATGATGCAGCAATCAATTGAAATGCATAACACAAAATATCTAGACTTATGTCTCAAGTAACATGCACGGCGTTAACTAGACTGTGACGTCATTCGCTGTGATTGGTGTTTTAGGTCCGTATTAATAGTCAGGTCTCAAGTTGACGTACTCACTTGAGAACATCGGTGAGATGGTGTTCTAATTAATAAACGTTACTTAAGTATAAAACTGGTCATCATCTTGAGTAGACGGTCTCAAGTGAGTACCGCACGTATTAATAGACGAAACTCCAAACTCAAGATCATCATTTGACGTTTGATAAGTCTGGATCAACTGAGTCAAGTAAAACACGGACTTGAGATCATCTTGAGTTTGTGCTACTATTAACGTTGTTGAATCAAAATGGATTTTGAAATTATTTTGAATAATATTAAGCACTACGATGTTATTGATAAGTACGAGGATTTATTCTGGACGTATCGTTTACCAAAAACGTACATTAGGAATCCTTATTTTCAATTATATTTGAATAATATTTCAAAATATCCAAGAATATATTTTTTTCTAAGCAAGAAAATATATGTTTTTTCACCATCATATACGTTATATTCGGAAAAAATTAATTCGGACAAAACGAAAAGTGAAAAACTTTAGAATTTAGCGCGCCAATAGCTATTATTTTTTAGCTCGCAAGAGCGGGCAGGCAAAGGGACTAAGCCGTATACAGACAGCCTTGTCTATTGCAACGCATTTCCTTTTTACCATATTTGAAGTAAAATTAAATTTTTTATACAGAATTTAATGCAGAATTTAAATATTTTATGTTTAAAAATTATTTTATGACATAATCATTAGTAAAAGTGCAATTTCAATTAAAAAATTGCATTTTGTGCAGTAGCTGTAACGGAACGAATTCAATCTATTTTGACGTTTGTTGAGTCGGTCTCAAATGAGATGGCGAATGACAATCTCAAATGAAACCGCCTCAAGATAGCTTTATTAATTAGCACATGTTCTCACGTCTTAAGACGGTATCAAGTAGTCATGTACTTGAGCTCGTACTTGAGAACTGACTATTAATACGGACCTTAGTAAACATGGCCGATTGCAGTATTTTATACTTTTATTTTAATGAAAATCTTATTAATCACAATGTTTAGATGAAAACTGAGTGACTTTTAAGAGTTCTTTTGGCATATATTTTTCTTTAAAACCATTTTATCTTTGATTCTTTAATACTGTTAACATGCCCATTGTATAATAAAAATAAATATGAATACGTTACATACATAATTACGTAAATTTAATTTATATATATGTCGGAGAATGACCATTTACTTAGTTATTTTATAACTACTGATGCTAATTACTGATCTTGTGGACGTTATCGGGGTTCAATGCAAGCACAAATCAAGATATTCACTGTATATTATTGTTTTATTTATTTAACACAACAATCTAATAATTTACTATGATATTAATTATTAAAGAATTTATAAAACATTATTAAAGAATTTATATCCGAGCAGCAGGTTCGCGACACAGATCTAACTTAGCCCAATGCAACGTAATTCCCACAATAATGATCCTCCTCGATCTCACACCATCCTTCTTATAGTAACCCCTCTCCGGGCAACGTTAAGATTGCGCCTCGACCCTGCTCTAGGCTAGTCCTCTGCTCTCATTGGATATTTAAATGACGTGATACTGTAAATACAATCTCTGATTGGACGTGTATGACGTGTTACTAAATACAATACAATGATTGTTGGAAAATAATAAGATTTACATAATGGCAAAGTACTTTTGGTTATAAAATAAACAATCAACTCGTTTCAAACTACTTCCTCCGACACGGCCATTCTGACGCCTCACACGTCCTCGTGTGATGTTGTTTGACGAACAGTCACAGGCATCATCGTCATCTGTGAAAACAAAAACTAATTGGGTAACACAGTTCGGCCACTCCTGACAAAAATAAGGTGATCGTTACAACTTCGGCGCAATAGCTTCATCTTTCATATAAATATTAAACACTGCCTCTGTACCATCTCTCAAGAGCTCAAACGGAACGGCTACATCATTCTATGCAAGAAAATTGCAGAATCCTTGCTAATTCCTTTTACGATAATATTCGAAATTGGGTATTTTCCCTCTCAATGGAAAATTGCTAAAGTTATTACGCTGTCATTTCTTCAAGTCATAGACCATGTGCAATTCGGTTTTCCCATTAGACATCACAGCACCTGACTAGAGTGACTGAACAGATTTCCCACAATCTCAACCTAGGTAACTCTACCGGAATGTTCCTATTAGACACTGAGAAGGCATTTGACACTGTGTGGCACGATGAGTTATTGCACAGGCTAGAAAATCCTTTTTAGTCTTGTAAAACTTATTCAGTCATATTTACAGGATCGCCTTTTTTTTTCAGTTAATGTCGGCACACATTCCTTAACCCTTTATCTTTTTCTCCTGTACATAAATGACATACCTAAACAACCTCATACACAACTCACAGATTTCGCAGGCGACACAGCTTTATTTACATCATCTAAAGATATCGATCTTATTGTTCAACGTCTGCAATCACTGGTCTCGAACCTATCGATTTTTCGGTATTTCTACTGATATGGGCTCTGTTCTACTGAAATATCGAAATATTACGATTTTTCTGCGATTTCAGAGTATACATGAGAATTCTCCAGATTTTCCTACCGATTTTATACTTTTAAGTTGGCAACTCCTTTCATTTATTTTTATATCGAAGCTTGTAAACAAATAACTACGTGGTTACCATTGAAAAAATAAACCAATAAAAGGTTTAGACAATATTGATCCAAAAAAAGTGTTAAAATTGGCAAAACTGCTTCGATAGTTCTTATGAGTAGGCTCTTTTTCCATTCAGAGCAATGATTTCCAGGAAATTGATACAGAGTGGCGCATTTTAAGAAATTGTGAACAAATCAAAACATTTCCTGATGATGTAAAACTATTTTGGGATGAAGTAAGTTTACTAAAGCGTGGCGATGAAACTCAAATGTTTCCTTTTTTGTCTAATTTCATCTTTAATATTTTATCATTTCCCCATTCACCCGCTAACGTTGAATGCATATTTTCACATATAAATCTTTTGAATACAAGACAGCGAAATAGGCTGTCTACTGAATCAATCACTGATTTATTACATGCAAAACGACTCTTTAATACAGCTAATTGTTATGATTTTGAAATTAATTCGAAGATGACCGCGGCTATGGTCAAAACTTAAGTATGTCTTAAGTTGTCTGTAAGTTTTTTTTTTTTTTTTTTTTTTCAATAAATAAACGAATTTGATTGAATATTGAATTTAATTTTCAAATACCGATTTTGGGTACAAATACTTATATCGATTTTAGCTGGCAACTCTACCGATCTCGCTCTATGACGTTCGAGGTCACTGTCAGCAATTGTTCCTTGAATGATTGTATTCTTACTTTAAAAAAAAAAATGGAAACTAAAACTTAATACTGCGAAAACAGAGGAATGCGTTTGTAACCCAAATTGCAACTTAAAACCGATAGATTACTCATTCCACGGAAGACAAACGTCAAATACCTACCTTGATCTCTTAATCTCATTATGGACAGCAAACTTATTGGAATAATCACCCTGACATTCTACGCCTAAGAGGTATTAGAACAATCAACGCATTGAGTTCTGTACTTAACAGATGTGCCAACCTTTTTTCTGCCACGAAATTAAAAATCTACTCAACACTTGTCCGGCCGCATATTAAACTACTAGTAGTACCTACATAACAAAGCCTTAAAAAAAATTGCTTACAACACTCCGTTTGGAACCAACTTACATTCAACATAATTCTATTAAATTTCCACTAATCAAAGATTTTATTTTATAATAATAATAATAAATAATAAATCTTTTTATTCCAGGCATAAAAAACCCAATATAAACTAAAACAAATAATAAACAATAAACAAACATTATTGTCGATTTTAAAACTGTCGCACAAATTTTTAAAACCCACATCGCTTAAACCCTCTAGTCTTCGCGTTTGGTTGTATTATTAAATAATTTACCGTATAAAAATAAATATCATCAATATCGTCTTCCACATCACTATTTCTTTGACGAATTTCAATAACATTGAATTTTTAATGTATGGTCGGTAACCTATAATACCGTGTCAATGTATCGACGTATGATTATTAATATACTTGCTACACACTATTCACCTGAAGTAATTTTTAACCGACTTCCCAAAAAGGAGGAGGTTCTCAATTCGACGCATATGTTTTTAGTTACTAAAATTGGACATGGGTTGTAAGTATGCACGTAGGTACGTTACGTACGTTAAAGTATCCACAACCCATATATTCCCAATGAATATGTTTCACATGTATAGTCATTTCTAATACACATACCCCTTTCATACTGTTATTTTAATTTATTTGTTACAACAGATGTACAATAACGTTCATCAAGGTTAAGCCTGGGAAATGATTTAACTTCCTATGCAAGTTAAATAACATTTGTCAATTATTGTGTAATGAAGAGTTTTTAGAACAAACAAAAAAAAAAATTGCTTCATCGGGAATGTTTACTAGTTACACCTGTCAAGTGCACGGTCTCATAAAATAAATGTTTACTAATATCAAGTACACACTTTCACGAAATACTAACAATACAATGCTTGACGGAAAACAATAAATTACCTATTCAAAGTTAAAATAACAAAGACTTTGATATACATCCTTTACGCATACTTAACACTGAGTAAGAAAAAGTTTTGACCCACTTAATATCTGTAACTCAAGAGCTTGCGATAGCATGAGTCTCGAAACGTTATACTTGTTGACATATTACGGTTATGCTTGATAGATTTCCTAACAAAACAAAACAAAGAGTCAACTAATTCATTACTCATGAGAACAGAATTTTAGTAAATTCCATATTGTTATTTGGATCTCCTCATGTAAAGTGCCACCCCTCTGGTTACTACCTAAGGCCACCTCGCCTTTTCATCAAACTATAGCATCGTCATCTAAGGCCACCTCGCCTTCATAAACAATCCATCATTCATTCTTCATAGACATCATCTAAATAGCCACCTCGCTGTTTAGACACCCAATAGCCTCCACATCATTCAGGTAACCTACATACAGTGCATGTAGCTACCACGTTGTTTATCACATATTTAAAACAGACATAGACACACACGACTGATATTTTAGTTATAAACCACGAAGTAGTCAATTTCGAACTTGGATGATACAATTAAAAAAATGTTCAGTACTTTTTGTGTAACAATATGGTTATATAATAAAAGAGCTTGAAATACGTATCAATATGAACCCCTGTGCCTTGTAGTTACGGAAATCGTCACTATTTGTGTTAGATTATGAGATTATTCACTGTCTTTATTAAGAAATGGCTGCATCAGTAGTCTCACTTACATTCTAGTTCAACCTTTGAAATATAATTAAAATCATAAATTTCGAATCTCTTTCTTCCTCACGAATAAAAGAAGATAAAATATTACATGTTAAACAAAAGAAGATTATTCAACAATTCAACATTGATTCGATCACGCAGTAGGTAATTTTATTTTCTATGACTTCGACATACAACATCATTCTTTTCTAAGATATTCAACGAAATTGTCCCTATCAATTTTGTCAAAACTTCAATCACAAATAATAAAATTATCAAATATTATTCATGTCTTATTTAGTTCCTGCCTCGGATTACAATAACTTACAACAATGATCAAGCAGCCAAAGTCTGCAGAACATCACCACCATCAAAAGCATGTGACTGACTTTCTTTCAATAAAGGTTTAAACATAATTAGGCCAAAAAAAAAATAGGTATTAAATTTTCAGCAACAGAAATCAGAATATAGACAGACAGTTTTGTAGTCCAGTTTTTGTCTTCATATCATTAATTGACGTTAAATTTCATAGTACTATACTAATTAGATTGAACATTATGATATCCATCCACAGTAGGTATTCATCAATATTCATTGAATTATCAATAACAGAAACAATTTTTTTTGTTATCATTTGTTACGTAGCTTTTGAATCGATACTTAAACAGTGACCCTTTTTTTTTTCTTCCATACTCCTACCCAACCCATACTTTACCCGACTGTAACGTATTAAGTGTTCTAACTACCATTAATAAGGACTAATATTGAGCATTTTTACTCTGGGAGGGCCATATTTATTTATTTTTTAATTGGAATGAAATTGTTTCGGTTAACCTTAGTTCGTTTCCAATTTCGGTCTTGCAGCTAGAAATTTATCGTTTGATACCTGGGATAAAACTTTCAAATCACACAATATTTAAGATATTGTAGGTACTTCTCTAACAAGTTTAAATTAGATAGGTCTCTTTAATTAGGAGACAATCAGCACTAGAATCAAACCAAAATGAATACTGCTCACCAAATCGTGTGATCCGGGCACCGATGATAGGGTTACACCAAATATCATATTTCCACTCCTTTCATGACGGGGGATGTCGCGACTGTTATTTGCTGCTGCTTACTGCTGACCACTTTTTTTTTCGAACATCATCGGGAGAAATCACCATCGGCACCAGATTTGTATCGCGTCACGGTGACGCATAACTCACGTACGACTGAAAAAATTCAAGGGATCTATGACAAAATTTTCTACAAACGTAACATTTTATCAAAGACTAAATTTAAGACGGTTGCCTTCTTGCGTTGTATTTGCGTCGATCTTTATCTCTTCAAAATTTCGCTTACTACATGAAAATAATATGAAAATACCATAATTTCTAGTAGCTATTTCTACAAAAAATAAAAAAAAACAGTGTTCCAGTCATGGTTCGGTTTTTCCTATGTAAATTTATGATAGGAATAGCTAGCAAGAAAATAAATATGTTCCAACTGAATCTCTAATGGGCACCAACAATAAGTATAGGAAAAATTAAAAAAAAAATTACTTCCCTGTATGTCGCGACTCACGAACCGCTCGGACGTCAATGTCTTCATGCTTCAGTTCGTATTTAGTCAACAAAATGTTTTTGACGGAGGCAGTTGAATATGATACGTTCACCATTATATACCTCGATTTATTTGCCTGCATAATATCCCACTTCTGATGTCGGAGAATGACCATTTACTTAGTTATTTTATAACTACTGATGCTAATTACTGATCTTGTGGACGTTATCGGGGTTCAATGCAAGCACAAATCAAGATATTCACTGTATATTATTGTTTTATTTATTTAACACAACAATCTAATAATTTACTATGATATTAATTATTAAAGAATTTATAAAACATTATTAAAGAATTTATATCCGAGCAGCAGGTTCGCGACACAGATCTAACTTAGCCCAATGCAACGTAATTCCCACAATAATGATCCTCCTCGATCTCACACCATCCTTCTTATAGTAACCCCTCTCCGGGCAACGTTAAGATTGCGCCTCGACCCTGCTCTAGGCTAGTCCTCTGCTCTCATTGGATATTTAAATGACGTGATACTGTAAATACAATCTCTGATTGGACGTGTATGACGTGTTACTAAATACAATACAATGATTGTTGGAAAATAATAAGATTTACATAATGGCAAAGTACTTTTGGTTATAAAATAAACAATCAACTCGTTTCAAACTACTTCCTCCGACATATATATATATATATATATATATACATACACATGTATAGATACACGCATATATTATGAATTCTACTTTCAGGTAATCAAAGACATCCTCAGCTTGGTGTATGACATCAAGCCGGAGCTCCACGTCAACTACCGTCTCTAATTAAAACCGGAGACGGAAGCCAATGGCGCTTAGTTATGTCGCATGTAATATTATCGGAATTTCAATGCCGAATCCATCCTGTTTTAGTATTTAATTGTTATGGTAACACTGTTCTTAATCGTTGAGCACCTCGGCTGAAGGGCTAGCTTCCATGGCCATGTAATAAATAAAAAATAAAAAAAATCTTTGAGCACCTCAGCCACAGAGCGGCGACTAGCGACTGTAGAAACTGTAAAAGCGCGGGAAAAGTGATTTGTCACGTTGACAGCAGCTGCAAATTAAAACATGGCCGCACACAATTTCGCTGTAAATACATGAATTTCGCTGTATCGTTATGTACCTATAATAATATAATTTAATTGATTTATAAGCATATAATCGAAATCAGCTCGATATCATTCCATTTGAATTATTTAACAAAGAAATTGTAATATTAAAAAAGAAAAACGTTGGACGGTCCGCAAATTTTAACTCATCAAATAAACTAAAATTACTCCTACACCAACCTAATAAAGTAATTAAAGTACTTTGAAAAAAATGTACGTCTTTCAATATTGTAATGTTGAACAATAGAGATTAATTACTATAAAATATAAGTTAATAAAATAAATATAAAGGCTTATCCATATTAAATGTTGGGACTTTTTTGTGTTGTTGAATTAACGTAGTGTCAAATGGAAAACTGTATGTACAGAGTATTAGAGCAAAAATATATTGTTTGATGTAATTTATTTATTGTTGTTTTAATTAAAATTACATAATAATAATTGCGACATAGAAGCCCTTTTCATTTTTGGTTGGTGAAGAATGCAGCTCTGAAACAATGAAATTCAGATTAGGAGTCAGGACTAAGTTTTCACACGAGCAAGCAGTATTGTTAAATAACAAAAAATAATAGACACGTATATTTTGGTTTCTTCAAGTTAATGAAAAAATATTTAGAAAGAGCATCAAAAGTTTAGGAGTGGGGGCTCGTGACGTCACGACGAGCAAACTGTAGTACGGCGTGACGTCACGCGTGTATCTCCGTTATTTTTTTAATACCTACGTAAAAATGAAAAAACACACGTTCAAATTTTTTTATTATTCTAAAAGACTAACTAAAAACTAAATTTTAGGAAACTAGCCTATTAGCATTGCATTACATTGCACTTAGCACAGAATCTCGATTGCAGTTAAATATTTGAGAGGTTTTGAGGTTACCTACAATCAAAAATTTCGTCTGTTGTAATTTCGACTTTAAATAAATAGTCTGTATGGTCGAAATTTCAATGGACATAATTTCGATGTAAGGTTTTGGTGGGAATGGAAGATACTTTTGTTAGTAAGTGATTTTTTTTTTATTTTTTTTTATTTAACAATTAATGCACATACCTAAGGACAACATAAAAGGGAAAGAAATCAAATTAGATCAGAATAGTAATCAAATTTTGTTGTTTTTTACGGTGCTATATTGGACAATAAACTCTCACTGGTGGTTTTTTATGTGCGCATGAAGATATTACGTTACGGCGGCGGGCGCCGCCACAGTCTTTGAGGCGCCGGTGGCGGCGCGGCAAAGACTGTGGCCAAGGGGTAGGAGTTATGTTTCGACGATTCCTTAAGAATCTTCCTAGAACGCCGAGAGCAGAAATATTTAGCAATTTATAGCACCATTAATTACAATTTAAAATCGTGCCTACATCGATAAATATATTTATAAGACAAAGGAGAGATGACTTGGTGGGTCGCTGTATTTATTTTTCAATAAATTCATAAATTCAAATTCATATCCAATAGATACCTATACCTACCTACTGTCAAAGCGCTTAGAGAATATAAAATTACCGCGTATTACCTAGATACTGCGAAGCACTTTTGTACATAATATTATCCCAGAGTAATAAATATACTACGTACTATATTATTATTATTTATAATTTTATATTCTCTGATAAAAATTCTCTAATAAATAATATAAATTTATATTATCTAAGCGCTTTGGCAGTAGGTAGGTATAGGTATCTACTGGAGATTGGACGAAAAGCGTATAGGTATTCCATAAAACCTGGTCTGAGCCGTGGCCTGGATGTCGTCGAGCCACTGCGACACGACGCCCACGGACGAGAACACCGCCGGCTTGTCGGGCTCGTCGCAGCGCTTCGCGGAAAACGACAGGATCCCAACCAGCACGCCGTCCATCACGGCCGGCCCGCCGCCGTCGTGCTGGGGTGTCCCAATTTCAAATATCATAGAGCATATTAGCAGCATGGGTGGTCCGATTCTACACAGGGTATTAGTCTTCGGTGGGCTGAGCAACAACCACCGACGCCACAAGTTCTCTACTAACACTCAGGTCCGTATTCCAAAAGTTTACTCAAGTCATGAATCTAGTTGCAAAACTAATTCAAGTAAAGCTTTAATTTTAGAACCTTACTTGAAATGAGATTCATCTATCACCAATCAGCTGAGTTCCTTATTCTAAAACGACGCTTGAGTATCTACTAATCTCAAACAATATACCTATACTATATATAAATTATAATACCTACTCAAGCAAAGATTTGATCTTTGTTTACGTCTGTCATGTCAAGACCACTCAACCAATCAGAGTTCAAAATCTCTACTCAAGACTAGTTTCAGGTGATTAGAACCAATCAGAGTTCAGAATCTCTACTGAAGACTAGTTTCAAGTGATTAGAACTTAAAACGCATTCTTTAATAAGATGGACGCTTGAGTTATGATTTGAGCTTAAAATTAATCTCAAGAGAAACGTAATCTGAGTCACCTTCTGGAATACGGGCCTCAGTCTACCTTGCGTGTTCAAAACATCAAAAACTTATGAATAGGCTGCGTTCCGAAACAGCACTCGTGTGCGCTGCACGCCGTTCCGAAATTCACGTGTGTGCCCGGTTTGACCTCGAGTGAGCCGTTCGGAAACATGCAGTGGTACCAAACGCAGTCGCAGCCTAAAATTTTGGAGGAGGTCACTAAGAATAAAATAGGTACCTAAATGTCGAGTAAATTAGACTTTATTGCACAATACACAATTTTATTGCACACATTATAGAACAAATGAAAATTATAGAACCTGTGACCTCTACCGTTCACACCGCGCCTGCCACCTGCCACGCCAAACCACTTGGCGAAATAGTACGGGAATTCGGAGTGGATTCAGAACATAGCTTCATTTAACGTTGTTTGCTCTAAAACCGCACCACTCCAACATCGTTATGGATCTCCCATCATATATCGATGGTGGAAAACTCGCGTTAACGAAGGGCATTAGCTGCGGGGGTGCATAATTATGGGGAGACTTCTCGATCTCCCTTATCGATATAGGAACAGAGTGCCATCCACAAGACACGACTCCTGCCTTGATAAAGGCTTTCTCACATCTCTCGATAGATACCTAAGTATTATTAAAGTATAATTACTGAAGCCAACCGGCCTTCGTGATCGGTACAGTGGCCATAATGGCCTTATTCCAAGAGCGGTTTTGTTTTGCCCGTTTGCGTGAGTAGAAACAGCGATCCCAACGGTAGCAAATGGAAATCGCACAGGTCCATTTTGTGTAGATACATCTTCCAGATATTGACGTGAGTTTATACAGTATGTTTTTTGTATGTAGACGATAGACGTGCGAGTTGCGCAAAGAGGGATGGAGCGCGTCATGCTCGGCATCTCACTTAGGGATAGGATTCCCAATGTGGCCATAATGAAAAGAACTAAGGTTGTGGACATTGGGGACAAAATGGCATCCTTGAAATGGAGATGGGCTGGACACCTGGGACGTATGGATGTAGACAGATGGGCCCTGAGAACCACGGAATGGAGACCCCGGACAGGACGTAGGAGTGCGGGAAGACCGCCCATGAGGTGGGCCGATGACATCGCGCGCGCTGCTGGGAAGACTTGGATGCGAGGAGCAAGGTGTCGGAGCGATTGGAAGCGCGATGAGAAGGCCTACATCCAGCAGTGGATGGACATAGGCTGAAGAAGAAGAAGAAGACGATAGACATGGTGAGAAAACTTACGTTACAAACATTTTTCTTAACAGTTATAAATCCAGCGCAGAAATTATTACGTGTCACTAGATTTCTGAAAAGAAATTATTTAAGTAGGTTTACAACCGTGTAGGAAGAAAGAATTGAATTTCTCAAGCATAACATCAACAAAAATAAACCAGATCCCTGTCTGACTTTATATCTACGTAGGTAGGTACCTACTGTGGGTTTAAACATAAACACCCATAGTGCACTGAATTTCAGCCAGAAGTCAGAACTGTAACTTACTCCTAATAGCATAGCATAACATTTAAGTGAAAACTTTATTCGGATCAATACCTACTTTCCATAAATAGCTTGACAGTCAGCCAAGTCGTAGACCGGCATGTCCACCTTTTGCAGCAATACTTCGCCTCCTGATCCGTCGAAACCCTACAAAAATCATTCATGGAATATGAATTGTGATAACACATCGGTCTGCTCATGGATTGGAATGCCCATTTTTAATTCTCTCCACTTAACTTACCAAAACTGAGCCCCATCCAAGGAAAGTGATCTTTTTGTTGACGGGAACAATTTTATCCGTAGAATACTCTATACTCTCAACTCTGGGTTCCTTTTTGCTGAACGTAATATTCTTGTGGAGTTTCAGCACGGCGAAGTTGAACTCCAGGGTTTGCGGCTTGTAGTTCGGATGGAAGAAGATCTCGCTAACGTGAAGCAACTCCCCACCGGCCGTTGCGTTGGATGAACCGACGCGCACCGTCAGCATTTTGACGTACTCGCGGAAGAAACGGTTGTTGTATTGGCTGCAATGATATTATAAGTAGGCTGTTAGAGAAAAGAATGACTTATGGAGAGGAAGTTCTTGTTAAAAGGAATTCAAATACGTGCTTATTGAGAATATCTACATATTATCTACGTGTGAGGAACGTTTGCTGCAAAGTCACCATAGAATTTGGAAATCACCCACTAGATTTGTTGTTTGGTAACTTTCAAAATATATAATGTATGTTTCAGATTTAGTCGGTCAAATGACGAGGATTTTTTTCCTATCTTATCATAAGACACTCCTCAAGGAACGTCGTAGTCACAAAACAGATAGAAGGGGAATTAACTCAGTTTATTGTGAAAACATGAATACCAGTGTCGCCTGATAGTTTTCGTACACATAACAAATCATCATCCACAAAAACATTCATTAAACGTAACGAAACGCCATTTGGTTAGTCTGTGTTTTTTTCACAAAATTCACAGTTTAGGGAATGTTGTGTAATAAATAAATACCAGGGAACTTATGATGTCAGCAAATAAAATTTTGGGAAAGTTTGCTCTAACTCCCTTTGCAACCGCAGCGCGCCTGCCCCGCCCACATGGCATCTCTGATTAATATATAACTTTCCTGTGGTCGTAGTATAGTACCGGACAGCCTGTGTCAAAGAATGTAAATATACCAACAGCTGCAAGCAATGTGCAGCAGTCAAGATCCTATCCTTGTCCAGGATGACGGCCCCGCACCACAGCGCCCTGTTGACGAGTAGCGCTGCCATGAAAGGATAGTCCAAGATGGAGGCTGTCTCGTCAGCGTTGTAGATGCGGCGGTACCGAGGGTCCAGCGGGGGGTCCACCGTTGTAGGTATCGGAGCTGGTGGAAAGTAGGGCGACGAGATTAAATTATTAAATTAATGACGAACCCTGCTGGGAACTTGGCCCTATAGCTCTGTGGTTAATACAGCTTGAACTGTCGGTGAAGGAAAACATCGTGAGAAAACGGAACATGGTGGTAGGGCACTTTCTAGTATCCAGCTGGCTAGCTACCATCTTCAAATTGAAAACTGGTCGCCAAGCACCCAACGGTGTGTTAATTTAATGTCTTGACCAGATCTAACGTCAGAACATTCTTGTATGGACCTACATCTGTACGAAAGGACAAATGCTATAGTCTCGAAATTCACATCGTTTGTATGACCCTCAAACCTAGAATAAAACCATAATTTCCAATTAGATAGACCTTCTAATAAAACAGTGTTCAAATATTACTCGTAGTCGATGTGGTGGTGCTAACTTGCAGAAGTTTCCTCTCCAAGCTGCTTCCATCTCGGTCTCTCCTCAGCGGCAGATCTATAGGCATCCCTTCGTATTGCCATTCACGTCGGTTGATGCTCCTCCGGGCTATCTTCTCATGTTCCACTGGGGGCGAAGTCCAATCCATCGGTTAAGAAGTCTAGGGTTTCTTGATGCTAAGCATAGCTAGATATTTAATATTTCAGCCGCCTAGATTTGACCTAGTACCTAATAGATTTTCAACGTTTCTAACATGGTCCAGGCAGTTGCAGATTAGAAAAAAACTATATCTTTATCAATGTTTTTCAACTTTTCACGATATGTTAGTGTCGTGTTTATTACTAGATGTTCTCCGTAGTTTTAGAGATTCATTAGCAAAGTTCCCGTGGGAATTCCCGAATATAAAGTAGATACTATTTGTCCTTCTTTGTACCTACTCCTGACAACAATGTATGCAAAATCTCATGATGATCAGTTGAGCCGTTAAAAGCGTGAAAGCGTAGGCAACAAAAAACTAACATTCGCATTTAAATTAAAAATGGATTGTTTTAGTTATCAAATCTAAGGATTAAACTAGGAGAATTTGAACTTACTATCATCAGAATCTGATGCTTCAGAGATTTCATTATCAGTGTCTGAATCTGAATCTGAAGAAGACGGGTCTCCATGAGCCATAATACTCAGTACATTAACAATTAACATTATTAGAATAGCCATTTTGTAGTGATTGTCCGCCATTTTGACTTTAGTTAAACACATTTTTCCCCCTCTTTATAATGCAATATTTTTCTCCGCAACAATATTATGTGCGTATAAATTCATGTACTTAATATCAACACTATAAATGGTTCTTTGGTCCATAAAGAGGGTTAAATAAAAAACTAGTAAAAATACTCGTATAAAACATATTTATTAAAATGGTTGGTCAATAAACTTAAAAACAATGAAGTTTGGTTTTACTTTTATAGTTAGGCGTTTACACCACACAGGAGAAGTCAAGTTAAGTCGATTGAACAGTCTTATTTTAATAAGCAAACCAAAGTTCTGTTACTAACGGATCACGAAATTGCATAATATACCTAAGTAATTATTACATTTAGTTAATTCTTTAAGACCACATTGAACACTTCATTATAATCAGATTAAGGGGCCGACATTATAGTCAGGAAAGTTTCAAAAACCCAACCTCGGGTGGGTTTCCCGTTTACCTAAATCTAAAATATCTGGGCGACCGAGCTTCGCTCGTAGCGCCTTCTGTTGCTATATAGAAAATCGGTACCAAACACTAATTTTTCATTACCTGAAAACACGGATAAAATGACGTTTTCTAAAAATTAAACTTAGCCAGATTGATTAATCGCCCCCGAAACCCTCTGCATACTAAATTTCATGAAAATCGTTGGAGTCGTTTCCGAGATTTAGATTATAAATAAGCATATTACTATATTATATATTTATAAACAAGATTTGCTCGTTTAAAGGTAGTAGGTAGATATCGTATACGTCGTAAAGAATAAAATATTTAGGTATAGTTTATTTCCATAAATAAATAATGAAAAGGTCTAATGATGCGCCCAGCCTAACCCCCCTAAGCCTTTGCCAAAGCCTAAACCCCACGAGCTTGCGATCGGTACTGTGATGATTGGAGTTTTAATTATGGGTGCGGTGACTATGGGAGCGGTGACTATGGGTACCACGTGGCGTGGGACAGTCACGCCGTGGTTGACCACGCTGGATGATACCGATATCGCCGATGGTAGCGCCAGTGGGGCTGGAAAAGATAAAAACGCATATTAAAGATATCAATTAGTACAGCCAGTTCCCACTTGTCGGACGTCAGATACGGATTTTAATCGGATGTCGGCGCCTCTGTTCACACTTGTCGGCTGTCGGACACGGTCGAAGCTGGCGCCAACTCTGCTTGCGCGCCGCGATCTGTGTTATTATGACGCGCGATCGCAGTGATGCGACGCACCCACGGGCGCCGCCGGGCGGAACAAGGGGTAGCGGGGAGAGGGTTGTCGGCCCCAACATCCGACATATTATGTGAACAGCGCCATAGATACTATCTCATAGGCGAGCGAGATCCGACACGATTTTTTTCCGGGCGTAGAGGGCTCGCAAAACAGCCGAAATTTCTTGTCGGCGACGACACAAAATCTGTCTCCGACAAGTGTGAATAGCTCCATATAAAATGTTCTGCCACTGGAGCATCCGATTAAAATCCGGACCCGACACCCGACAAGCGAGAACGGGGTGTTACATCCATACTATACTATAACATTATAAAAAGAAATTTTTGATTTTTTGTTTGTTTATTGCGATTTTACTCAAAAACTAGTAGACCGATTTCAAAAATTCTTTCACTATTAGAATGCTACGTTATCTCTGAGTAACATAGCCTATATTGTAACCCAGAATTCCCGCGTAAACCCCGAAATTATCGCGGGTGAAATCGCGGGGAATAGCTAGTAACTTACTATAGAGACATTAACTCAGTTTAGTAACGAAAACAAAATAATTAAAATCAGTGTAGCCAGGCACACATACTTTTGTCGGCGTGACGGAAATTTCGTTAAAAAAGTTTCCCGCAATAGCGATTGTAGCGCGAGCGTTCCCCCGCTCTACCCCACTGCCCGACTCGTCTTTGCTATATTTAATGGGGGTAGGTGGAATTGATATTATGGCATTCATACTGTGCTTCGGTTCATCATGGCTATCTAGGGTAGCTATCTAGTTATTTTGTGAGACTTGTCTTATTGCGGATGTTTGGTGATGTTGAGAGCAGGCAGTGAAGGTAAGCGTTGATGCATTGGGGCCCCATTAAACCTACACCTGGGTCGCGAGTTCGAATATCTGGACCCTTATCCACTATGACCAACAAGATTCCTTGATCATAGCGAGGGCCCCAAAAACACAATCCCAAAAGTTCCAGATGCCAAAATATTAGAAATTTATATTCTGTATGCCAATATGCCTTAAGAAACGTTGTAAATGCATTTTTTGGAGTGAATTATTTGAGCACGAGGGAAAGACAATTTTTGTAGCGCGTTATCTTAACGCACCGTGTTATGGTCATAGCTAGTGAATAATTACGTATTTATTTAGGCTCGGTCGTCAATCCTTTTTATGCATTAGATGTTGAGGTGTTTTTGTGTATCAATGTTGGTAGATCAGTTAATAGACAAATAGCAAACTAACTTTAGTGAACAATTTACCATGGGCAGCGAGCCCGTAGCCGAGCGGGGTGACCGGGGTGGCCGTCGCCATGCCTAAAATAGCGAGCACAATTGCCACCTGAAACAAACGGGGTTCTAACTTAGAACCGACCTTTCTGTAATAGTATATTTCATTATAAGTGCGGAAAGCCTGTCATTGCAAAGAGTTCCGACAAATGTCTACCCGAGCCGAGGCGCAGCCGAAGGTGAGGGTTGACAGTCGGAACTAGTTGCAATGACGGTTCCGCACGTGTACTGAACAACTATTTTTAATACAGTTACGAAAAAATTAAGCAATTTAATAAAATATCAAAAACACAACAAACTCAACTAAGTTCCAACTGTGATCAAGAGATGGCGCTAGTCGTAATAGTAATGCGAAACCTACGTTTCGCAATGCAAAAAGTGTGTCAAAGTCGTGTCGCCATTTTTGACAGTTGGCAAAGAGAACGCACGAGTTCGGGAAAGGTAAACAAAAAGCTCGAGTATGTAATAGCCCACATCCCGAACGCTAAACGTCCCTGCAATACGCCACTTTTTGAGCAACTGTATTAAAAAATATTTAATTCATCGCCCACTGCGGTAGCTGCGCCTACAACTTACAAGTGGATTCATTCGTTCTTCTTCTTCTTAACTGTAACGTTTATTATAGTATACAGGAAAAATTTTTAAGCAATGCGCCAAAAAAGTTTGGTGGTTCAGTATCAGTAATAGAATACATTTCCATTAGATATTTGTTTAAAACTATTTTATATTTTTTTATCCGACTTTAAATCGGCAAAATATGGACACTATCTATTCGTTATAATTTATGAATGGGCGGAAATTTATGTATCTATCTACGGCGAACGCAGCGGGGGTGAAACCACCTCCCGAGTGGAGCAGCCATAAGATCAATTTCAAAGTAAACATCTTTTGTTAACGATAACTTTAGTAGGTATTTTGTAGGTGTTTAATAAAACTCATTTAAGTTTAATTTGTCAAAGTTTGCGCACTGAATAAAAAATAATCCTGTATATTATAATATGATAATGGTTTTCAGTAATAAAAATGTCTTCTTATAAATTTTAAAGGAATATCCAAAATGAACAGCGTTTGCAGAGATTGCAGCATGATTTTTAGAGTCTCATGGTCTAATGAATTTTTTAAGCGAATCCCCAATGTGATTTCCGTATATTTGCAACTGTAGAAGAGATAATTGTACACTCACCGCACACTTCATGTTTGTCTGTCTGTACGAGAGGTGACGGTGTTGCGTCGAAGCGAGAGAAATCTAAACTGCAATGTATGTACAATTACTAGTTTTATAACGATTGTAAATAGGAGGATGTGCGTTTTGCATGGTCGGACGTGCGTCCTGCTGCGCAAAGAAACGCTAATGATTCCATTATGAATAAAAATTACGATTATAGACTAAGAGCTAGCGATCAAATTTGCAAAGTTTGTCTGCAACAATGGGCTTGTCAACCAAATTTTAGTTTTAAGTCTTGTAGATTAATAAATAATATTGGAAAAGTATTTTTTAATTTTTACGTAATGAAAAAATAACGGAAATACATGATAAGTACATTAAGTCGAAATATCGTGTGATGTAAGACATTATAAGTATTAATGTCTTTAAAAAAAAAAAATTATAACTGACGGACTAATTAGAATTTTGATTTTCATTACCCTATCCCGCGGGAACTCCCAAATTATCGCGGGTGATACCGCGCAGGACAGCTAGTCTTGTTAGGTAGGTATATTATGCTTTCTCTTGGTCTTAAAATGTAATGAAAAACCCTGTGATGACATTTTTAGATATTATTTGACCTCCGGGTTTCAGTATAATTTTATTTGGGAAAAGGTTTCATTTTTTGGTTGTTTGCTATGATTTAACTCGAAAACAACTGGACCGATTTCAAAAACTGCCTCGCCATTAGAATGCTACATTATTCTTAGGAACCTATTTGTAACCGTGGATTGCCGCGGGAACTCCGAAATAACCGCTAGTCCTAATTATACAAATAAATAAAAACCAACATTTGGTGCTCAGCAACAAGTTTATTTTAAATCAATATGATGAAACAAAGTTATAGAATCACAGTTAAAATACTTCCGATGAAACTTGTCCTCTTGTAACTCAAGGAGTCTGGAAAAAAAAACAGGTGATTTTACCAAATAACCTACAACTACAATACAACCAATACAAATGGGTCCTGAATTGGCCTGATTCACTATGACCAGTAACTACAATATTTGGACATAGATAAGCAATAGTGTGTTAACCCACATTAGAGAAATTTTGAGTAAATCGTGTTTTAAAAGTATAGCGCCATTTTGTGTCAACATTTTTTATGTTCAATATTTAGTTACATATTTAAGCAATGTAATAAAGTAAACACATAATTAAAAAACGTTCCCCAACTCTCAATAAATTGTTCTGAATCAATAACTTAATTTTGTGGGTTAACATGTTATTGCTTATCTGCGTCCATTTATTGTAGTAACACTCATGAAATTTGGCACATTTGTTTTAAAAGTCCACATACCTAAGTATTGTTAACATAAATGGGTCGAATTGACAACCTCCTTTTTGAAGTCAGAGAGTTTGGCTTGAAAAGGAATTCACACAGCAAAACTGAATCAATCCTGAGTCTATAGATGAGCAATCAACCGGGAGTTTGAGATTAAACCCGATAAAAGCCTGCCTTTTCGGGTTAACGCCCGATAAAAGACCGTAATAGACTGGCTTTTATCGGGTTGTACCCAAGCACCGAGTTGATTGCCCATCTGTAGGTAATCATGACGGTAATTGAGGGTAATTTTATTGTTATAGGCTATTTGACTTATTTTTTTTTTAAATTCTATTTAGTCCGTCAGTTAGATAATAAAAAAATTGTAGACACGTATATTTCGATTTTTCTAATCAATGAAAATATACCTACTTGGATAAAGTGCGTTGAAGTTTGGGAGTGGGGGCTTGTAACGTCGTATGCAGGTAAAAACTGCACCTGCTTGTGACGTCACGCGACATTTCGACTCAACGTTAGGTAGGTACTCCGTTATTTTTTGCTTACGTAAAAAAAAGAAAAGATACGTGTGTAATATATTTTATGAATCTACAGGACAGACTAAAAAAAAATTAGTCAAGTAGCCAATTGAGAGTAATTTAGTTGTTATGGACTTTGTTTGTCACCTTCCAACGGTCATAATCGTAGTCCCATTTCGAGGAGATGCCATCGATGGGGTTCACTCGCAGCTCGAGCATCCTCCGCAGCTGGGCTTTCTGCGAAGTCTTCGAAAATGACGCCGGCAGAGGCTCGTACACTAATGATGACAAATAGAGAAAAGTTCAAAGAAATGTAGGTATCCATTCCAGGTCGGCAACGCACCTGCATGCCTTCTGGTATTGCAGATGTGCATGGGCGGCGGTAATCATTTACCATCAGGTGTACCACTTGCCCGTTTGCCCCCTATGACAAAAAAAAATGTGATACAAAATTTGCGATCCATTTTTCAAGATTTGATCCGATTGACATAAAATTTCTCGCATACTTATTTGAATTCACCATCGAGCTGATCTGATGAGAGAGCCAGAATGTAGGAACTGAAATTTTCTGATGGCAAATGGTAGGACAGTCAAATTTGGGTCAGTTTCGTTGTACTTACTTTCCATTACATATTATAATGATTCTGAAGATGAGCCCGGAAGATTGTCACTGGTATCCCCTAATGGAAACTGCTTCCTTTATACCTACATAAAACTTCATTTATAGGAAAAAAAAACTTTTAATTTAAAGAAACTCTGCTAGACCTAGTTTCATCCCGACCCAACTCTTTGTATATCTAATATAGGTATTAATTTATAAATTCAAGCACATATTGATGATATTACGTACCGTAGTAATGGTTGAACATGAAAGCCCACATAGGGAAAGATAGGCATATCAGCACCCAACCCATGATGAACTTCCACTGCCCCGTGGGATGCTGGAACTCCGCGAAGGTCTGGCAGAAAGAGGCCCGGTACAAAGCCTTTTTTTCCTCACAGCACAGCAGCTTCCAGTCCCCAATCTCTTTTTGACGCAACGCCTGGGGATGTAAGAGGGATGGCCGCCAGAAAGATGGCGGAAAATGGTTTAGAGCTGTCAGGTTGTGTCGAGGTGTTAATGGGGATGTTCTCGGGACGTTTGACTGACTACCTCTTGCGGGATGTGGAAATAAGGGACTGGATTGTATAGGTATGTGTTTATTATATTTGGGTAAAGTATGGTAGGAATTGACTATAATGATTTAGGATAAGGCACTGCTGCATGCATCTGCATGTTAAATTTTTCTTGCGCGTTGTGCTGAAATAAATGATTGTATCTTTTTTCTATTCTTTCTTTCTTTCTGATGGATAAACATGTTGCTCAACTGATAACCTAAAGTACTAGTATAGTATTATATTCTCTGTGCCCAAAGCAAACCAAAGGCCACTTGATAGAATTTGCTACAGGCCCCGCGCTCGCTTATCTAATCCGGCACTGAGAAAAGGCATTGATTTGGAAAGAGACACAAGTCACAACACAATTACAATTATTTTATACCTACTTGCTTTAAAACATGATTAACAAAAAAAAAAATACAGATGACAATATTATGAGAACAGACAGGGGTGTTTGGTCTCCATGGCCAAAACAGTCACTGCCTCAGCATGTTGCTACAAGTGCGGGCACTCCTAGCGCTGATTTTTTCAGTCAGAATCGAAGAATTTCGCAAAATAAGTATTTAACTTACCCATATATCCCTGGTGTTCTCTTTGAACCTGATAGAAGGGAAGGGAAAGTGTGCGTCGTCCTTGTAATTGCATGATCCGTTGACGCCATACCCCACTACGTCTCTGTTGCCGATCCTGCACCTACCATAAATACTCCTAACCTGGTGAGTTCGTGGCAGCAATGTATTCGGCACAAGCTTGGCTAATAGCGCCATTGTTGATGGTTCCATATTTATTCCGTTTTGATTGGGTATGTGTCAATTTTGTTAAGTGACAACAGTAAAGTTCGTTAATTGAATTAAAAATGTTTTTTTAATATCGAAATATTGATGTTTTCGTGACAGGATAATAATATGCAAACTTTTCTGTTATCTGTATTTATTAATTGAATATTGCACTTTAAGAAGTAGGAAAATCTTAAGGTCAAAGACATTCTATACAAATCCTAAGGTAAATAGTTTTTAAATGTAGAGACAAGTTTTCTATAGGTAGAACTAGCTGTCCCGCGGAATTGTTGTTGTTGTTGCTCCCCTTTGCACCTCTTTAGGGGTAGAATTTCGGAAAATCCTTCTTATCGGATGCCTACGTCATACAAAGAACACACCCTCCAAGTTTCAGGTCTCTATGATCAGCGGTTTAGGCTGCGTGTTGATCCGTCATTTAGGAAAAAGCAATCTATATTTCGATACATATAGATTGCTTTTTATAGTTACTTTTTTAAAGTTGCTTTATTATAGTTACCTACTCTTAAATTATAGTTATTCGAGTTATTCCGTTAAGAGTTACTTATGTTTATTTCTTCAAACGATTTTATCGTCTAGCTTGTACATTACAATTTACTTCATGATTAATAGAAATAAGCAAGATAGTCATTTCCATTTAAACCATGTCTATTTAACCGACTGGGTAGTGTCGCAGACGACTCCAATATGTTTTTAATTCTTCTATTTATATCAAAATTGTTATCTCGCAACAGTCTTCTGGAATCCGCGTCGCGATAGTCTATTTCTGGAGTTAAGAAGAAATGTGGTGTGGTCGGTAGGAATCTTGGTAACGCTGTGGGTAACGTGAGAGTTTTCTGTCTGTCCCAATAATCGGGCGGTTTGTCCATCGGGGCAAAGTCCGGATCTTCAGTAGGAAACACTGTGGTTAGTTGATTCACGAAATTTATCATTGGATCCTCTCTAAAATCAAACTCTGTCGTCGGAGAGAATGTGTCTTCGTTTTCCTGGTTGTAGTCTGCGTACAAATAGTTGTCGATGTCCAGCGTGTCGTGTGACAGCGCTATTTCTTTGATCACTTCTCTTAATATGCCGCTGAGGTTCTTGTAAAACGTTCTTGTTGTTTCGTTTTTCTGTTTGATCACCCTTTCTGTGTCGTCTGAATAATCTGCATCGTCTACGTTATTCATAATACCTTTTGTACTGTAATATGTTTGGATTGTTCTTTTTGTGGAGTACTTCTTTGTGATTTTTAGTCTTTTCGGCTTGCGTGGTTTACGGCTTTGAGTTATTGGTGATGAAGGCTTCTGAAGGATGAAAATCGATTAAACATTTAAAATTACGACACACGAAGTTAAGTCTGTAGCATGTGTACTTTTGGAGTTAAATGATTACGGACAGACAGAAAAATATAAAAATATTTGATTTTATATATCTGGTAATAATGTAATGGGCTTGTCTACCAAATTTTACTTTTTATTCCGTCTTGTAGATTTAATTGAAGAAGTAGATGAAGAGACTTTTATTAAGTATTAAGAAACATTGTCATTGGCAAATCATAATTATATACGCCATTATTAAAGAAGAAGAAGAACAACAAAAATAGACTAAACTATAAGAGGAACTAAATAGAGTTTAGATTTTCATACCTCGGAAACAAGCCTATTATATCTGGTAAAGCATGACTTTAATAACGAGAAAAATTCATCGAAATGCTGAGTCAGAAGCTATGGTCGTCACAGAACTAACAGAAATGATATAGAATAGGAGAAGATGGATGGGTAATCATTTCCAGTTAGGGTGTTACGGCTTGTTAATAACATATTGTTATACTACTCTAAGATACCTCATTTGTCACATTCGAGATCCATTTCTCATAGTAGCCGAGCCTAGTGAAGACGGTGGGTGAGTCTGCGATCCCACAAACTGGCGCTCCATAGCTCACCACTCCCACGAGGACGCCGTTGCGAATCCCTGGACCACCCACATCACCCTGGAAAGGGTTGACACATTCTTGGTATGATTTTTTCACAGCTGTTGAAGGTCTAATGATAACATTGCAGTGACAAACATAATATGCAGATGAGTAAGTAAATGGCAATTGGAAATGTCAGAAGGGGTAAGATGCTTTAGGTGGACAGTATCTACATAGACGATTTTCGGAATTTCATAAAAAGGCCAAAGACAACTGGACCAGTTGATGAGAATCTATGTGAAGTCCTATGAATGTAGAAGGGAAGAAGAGATGCAACTATCGCACCATATGAAAGTCAGAATATGACTATGAGAAGACTATGATATTAATACGTATTCAGCCCTTACATTGCAAGCCCCGCCACCTTTAGTGACAAAGCCCGCGCAGAAATTCATCCCGGACACATAATAACTGTAAAATTACAAAGATTCAGTTATTTTTTAACGTCTTCTATTCGGATCACATGAATAAGTTTATTAAATGAAATGAAATGAAATGAAATGAAATAAACTTTATTTGTTACGACAACCGTTAATATATGAAATAACATAAACAAGCACAACCATCGTGTCGCAACAAAAAGGCAACCAGCTCAGCATAAGTGGGGAACCTTTGGGGGCCCGACGCTGATCTTCCGCTGGTGCCGCATGTGGCGTCACGGATGTGAGCGAAGAGAGAAACTTAAATTATACTTTTATATTAATTTCATACATAGGAATCTCAAACAAGGCAAAAATAAATCGCAAAATATGAACATAAATTACATTATAATATTACATAAATTAAATAAATCAGATAAGACATTACTTACGAGGAATAAATGGCAATGCATTCCTCAAAATCATACACGCTGAGGTCGGCGAACGACAGTCGCCCGAAATTTATTTTGAAAACGCTGTCTTTCTGAAACATTGATTTATCAATAAAATAAATCTGAACCTGTTTGGTGAACCCTACCATCTTCCAGAATCGAGGGTACAGGAGCACGAAGCAAACTCCCTTGAGAGGTACTGCCCAGATCAGTTCTTCACTGAAGCGTCAATGGGGATGTTGACTACTTTTGAAAATAAAAATTCTAATTAGTCCATCAGTTAGAAAATAATAAAACTATAGACACGTATTTTTTTGCTTTTTCAAATAAATTAAAATATACAGAGATAAGCGCAATAAAGTTTAAGGTGAGGGGTCGTGACGTCACTAACCGCTAAAACCGCCATACAAACTGTCCTGAACTCGCGAAATTTCAACTCAATGTATCGCCGTTATTTTTTGATTACGTAAAAAAAGAAAAAAATACGTGTCCAATATTTCTTATTAATCTACAAGACAGAAAATTAAAAAAAAATTAGCGAACATGCCCATTACACGAGAGCACCGAATTTAATGACTAGAATCACTTGATCACGACCTCAGACCTAATAAATACTAAAGACGGAACACGTAGAACAAACAAGTGAAGCCAGGAAAAAGACACCATCGCCGTGCACGTACACAGAAACACGCACACCTTACAAGAAAAAGACATCATAAATCCTAAGTAAACTTTGCAAATCCATACACTTTCCTAATCACCACATGCATACGCAACCGGCTTCACTTCGTTGTTTGAGACGTTCCGTCTTAATTTTTACTAGGTCTGAGATCACGACTGAAACTGCAGGAAGTATACCTATAGTCAGGATACCTTATTTACACTCACGTCTTTAGCACCCCATCCCAATATCCGAATGTTAGGTAGACTGTTTGCATCGTTCTCATTCAAGTGCTTTTCATATTTTATCTTTTTTAATTTGGAATTTACGAAGTTGAATGGCTTCTCCGTTGTCAAGATGGCCAAGTTGTTCTTTAGAGTATACACGTCATATTCTGGATGGAAGTGGACAGCACTTATTGGCAGAACTGCACCAGATTGCACGGCGTAATCGCTGCCGATGCGCAGGCAAATGTTGGGATTTCGAGATGTTCCGTTACTGAAAGCGGGCACTCGCGATGTGATTAACAGGCACCTAATGATTTTTATGACCATAAAATTTTAACACACTAAAAGTTAAAAATAACCTACGTATGTGGCTGTGCTACTATCGTTACGAAGTCGGTGCCAAGCCTGCTCGTGTCTGCAATGTGGTGGGAGCGGATTTTGTCTACCTATTACCTATTTGGTTTGGCACCGACTTCGAAACGATCGGTTAGTAGCACATACGAAGGTTATTTTTATTTTTTTTAAGTGTGCTTTGAAGTAGGGGAACGCGGGGTAATGGGAGCGGTCGGGTAATGGGAGCTACGGTGATGATGATTAACCGCACGTGTCGGGTAATGGGAGCGATTGACTTTTTTTGTAAAATCGTTATTGTTCCTTAATATATGGCTGAAATTAATTCTAACTGTGATTAAAACATACCTAAATGATCATTCTAAGAGTTCCTAGTTAAAAATTATAAGAAGGTTAATAAATGTGGTTTTTATGCAAGTTTTCCCTTAGTAGGCTCCCATTACCCTGCGCTCCCCTAGGTTTTAATTTTTTTTTTAATTTTGTATTTTTCGCTTCTAAATGGATTGGTACCTAACCAATAACCATCTAGTTTTTGAAGAGTAAAGATCATGACATAAAAATTCCCAAGTGTTGAAGTGCCTGCCTCCTTAGCCAAGTTGACAATCTTTAATCGTTATCGTATCGTTACTAAGGAACTTATCGTCATGAAATGTGATCACGAAAAATCATCCGATCAGTCCGATCTGATTACCTTATAAGTCAACATTGTCATACTAATATTATAAATGCCAAAGTGAGTTTGTTTGTTCGTTACGCTTTCACGCCTCAGCAGCTCAACGAATCATCATGAAATTTTGCATAATACACGTTGTCAGGGATACAGAGAAGGACATAAGGTACTTTTTATCCCGGTATTCCCACGAGAACTTCGTAATTACCGCGTTCCAGTAAATAAATAAAAAAAAAGTATCAGTAATGGCTAAATTAATAGAACAATTTTCACATGATGATGCAGGAAGCGGCAGTAATGACGTGATGTTTGCTGATGATGGATCCAGCGCAGAAGAACAATCCCATTACATGGACACTGACAACGAAAGGATACTTCGCCACTGTGGCCGGCTCCCCGTTGTATATTCTTCTAATTGGCTTGGGAAAATCTGTTCCTGAAAGTTTTGAACTCAAACCAGTAAATAGATAGTAGGTAGACTATGGTAGTTGAACTTAGTGTTCAGCTTAAAGCATCGACAAGTGCAAACTGATTTCAGAAATTATAAATGTAACTTTATAATTTGTGACTCTACTATTATAAATGTGAAAGTGAGTTTGTTCTTTATACATTGAGGCGTGAACTCAATGGCTCAACGGATCATCATGCGTTGACAGGGATATAGAGAAGGACAAATTACCACGGGTGAATCCGCGGGGATCAGCTAGTAAAACATAAAAGCAAACATAATACTGTTCCATTAACGAAAACAAAGTTTTACCTAGTTCAATATTTTCTTGTGTCCCATTATTTAAGGCTGATGCATCTAACACTTTGAACTCTGTTGTCATAGTGTTTGTTTGTTTACTATCCAGAGTGACAGCTTTAGCCTTTCTAAGAAGAATGTAATGTTCATCGCGTACTATCTCTCTTAATAAATCATTCAATTTAAAAAGTGTATTATTCGTTCTATTCTCAGATATATTTGTTAAATATTTCATTTCTTCAAACATTTTCCAATTATTGCTGGCAATTTTTCTCATTGTTTCATAAAAATCAAGAAATTTAAGTGTTTTACTACGGGTTTTGAATGTGTCTTTCAATTTCAGTATTGTGAATAGTTTGTTCATTGCTTTTTGCACATACAAGTTCGTGTTGTGAGACACGTTGTTTTGTAGTTTTGAATAGTTTAATATACCGCTTTTTTGGAGTTGTCCAATCACGAAAGACAGTATTAACAGTAACGATCTCCATTTGTTCATGACGTACTAAACTAAAAATATATTTCGTGCGATTTAGTAATGTTGAATCAAAGTAAAACATAACTAGGGATCCATAATAATAAAGAAGGCTTCTTATTGGTAGATTAAAAGTACGATATGTACCTTCCTACCTATAAATAATATCTACTTATTTTAAAATTGGTCACATAGAACATAAATTCTGTAGGTACCAAATTGGATTTTGCAATTGCTATTTCAAAATAAACAATAAATATAAAACTCAAAACACAAATATAAAAATAATAAAATTTTATCGAGATAACATTTTTCGTAACTATACTAAGGTGTAATACAAAACATTCAGTTTTAAAGTTTCATATTTGAACAACTCTTTAAGTTATACATTAAATATTAGGTAATTATAATAACTTCTCAATCGGCATGGCATCATTTGTAAATATTATCTTCTTATTTGAAGTCTGTGTGATCTTTGAACAAACGGTCTGTCTCATAGAGCTGCCTCAAGTGGAAGACAACGATATACTTAAAACTGAGGCAGTTATACGCAACATAACAAATAGATTGTTTTTAACTCTCAAAATTGACAAAGCTAAAGACAGGCAGAGATTGAAAGAGTATTCAATAATCCACAATTACTTGGTATCGATATCGTTGCTAGACTATAGCAATTTGAAAGAAATTGCAAAACTAACACGAGTTACAGCCGATAACACAACAGCGAATTTTATGGCCGAACTAAATGCATTACTGAACGAAAATTACAGGATCGATGAAAATAATTTAGAAACAGTTGACGATACCACTATAAAGCATATAGAAACGTTCCTTGATAGACTTCAAAGTTTAAAAGAGATTTATGGGGTTAACTACAGATATAACGATATAAATTCAGATGTTATAAAACTGTTAAATGATGATTACAATGCAATAATTGTTAATGACTCTGGTCAATTAGAACCAAATGCAAAGGCAGAGAACAGTACTTTATTAGATGAAAATGATTTTTGGGGTAAGTATTTGAATATAAATACAAGTAAAGAGGAAGTTAGGTACTGAGTCTATCATAGCGTTTCTATAGTTCCAGAATATAGTGGACGTCGAATCTTCAGAGGCCAGAGGACTAAGATCAGACGCTTTCCATTCATGGCCACCGTACTGTTCTTCAATAAGTTCCAATGCGCCGGCTCTATCATCAAATCAGATCTGGTCATCACCGCCTCTTCCTGCTTGCAGCTGTAAGATATAGCTACCTATGTTATACATATCCCTACTCCCTACTAATATTATAAGTGCGAAAGTAACTCTGTCTGTCTGTCTATCTGTGTGTCTCAGCAGAAGACGTATTCCAAACTGACGGTAATTTATAGTTCTAAGAACCTGCTGACGATTATAAGTGATTGTAACAACCAATCCTAAGTAATAAATAGCTTTTGAATTTTGAATTTAGTCTTTCTGTCTGTCTGTTACGCTTTCACGCCTTAACAGTTCAACCGATCATCATGAAATTTTGCATACACGTTATCAGGGTTACGGAGAAGGACATTTCCGCGGGATATCTAAAATTAACACGGGTGAAACGGCGGGGAATAGCTAGTATTTAAAATTTAGTAAGGTTCAACGTTGTTGGTTTTTATAACCATAAAGTTATGATTCATTCATTTGTATATAAGGTTCTGATTTCAGGGCCTGGAATAATCGGTTCTTCCGTGAAAATCCTGCCTTTCTGTCTGTTCGCATCGGCAGTAATTTCTACAATGGAGGAGGTGAAGTGGTCCCCGTTACGGAAATTTATTTCCATCCAAATTACAATCCAAAGAATTTGAAGCATAACTTGTGCATATTGCGCTTGAGAAGAAGGATATTCTTCAAAAAAGCAGCAAAGAGAGTGAAAAAGATTGATTTTGACAGGAGTCCTTATATGCTGTCGGAAATGACAGATGGGATCACTATTGTTGGATGGGGTGCCAAAGGAGTAAGAGCCTTTATATTCTTTTTCATTACTCATACTCGGAAAGTAGGTCTGAAGTTGCCTGAGAAGCGGGTTGAAAGTAACCCTTTTCAGCCCTAGGGAGAATCGCTTTCAACTGACAGCTGGATACTGCAGAAACTCAAGTTTTTTTTTATGTCATAGGGGGCATACTTACTGGCCAGTAGCACACCTAATGGTTGATTTATGTAAAATAAAATTCACTCATTTTTTTCTTTAGCTAATTCCTATTTTTATTTTGACTTTCCTTGCATTCGTAATGAAAAGCACAGTGTTATCCTCGGGAGAAAGACTAAATAAGTCTTTCTTACTTAAGTTACTTTCACCCCTAGGATAACAATGTACTATTACAGGTCTCTTTTAGAATTTGCCACCGCATCGAAATCATACAGAACCAAAGTCAATTCAAGCACTGCAACTTTTGTTTATAACTCCACTAATATTTAGTCTTCCAGCACTATATTAAAGTTTCTTTCCAGATTAACAATATAGTAATGGATCCTTGGCAGAACAAAATCTCGTTTGCTGTGCTCGACTTTTACCCGCTTAAAGAATGTCAGGAGATTTATAGCAGGTAATGGAGTTTAGTTGAACTAATACGCTCTTTTTGTAACATTACCGGGGCGGTTACAAACAACTCTGTTACAACTATAGGGAATCTCTACAATTCTACATCGTAATTTTTCCTTCTGTGATGTAGGTACATGTATAAGTGTCGGCGCTTCCTTTAGCTATTCATACTTTAATTTTTGCAGAGAGTATGTTACAAAAAGACATTTTTGTGCTGGCTTCATGTCGAAAGGTGGTGGAGCGTGTAATGTGAGCTTTCTCGTCTTTTGTCTTTCCAATTTTAAATTACCTGAGACCATGCTTAGGCTACTTTTACTATGTTTTTTAGCGAGATGTAGGTGGTCCCGGTATTTCCCATGGCATTCTCATGGGCGTCATCAGCTTCGGTTCTCCAGTGTGCGGTGCTCCTGATGCTCCGACTGTCTTCACCAAGTTGGGCTACTATACTGACTGGATCGAAGAGATCATGGAACAGGTAGGTATCACACAGCACCTTCTTTTTATGATTTTCTTTTTCAGATACAATTTTAAAACTAGAGTAGCAGTGGAGTTGTCTGTTAACGTAAAGTCACTGACGTTAGGAAAGCTTGAGTGGAGAAACGGACTATGAGCAAGCCTAAGAGGTCACAGAATAGACTAATGACCTGGTGAAGGCCATGGAACTCTGCAAGACGGGTAATGGTGGATAATCCTGAGGGAGACCTTTGTTCAATAGTGGTCCTTCGACTGTATAATGATGATGATGATGAACCAGCCAACCAAGAAACAATCGTAAGAATAAATTTTGTCTTTATTTTTCAGGAAGTGCCTAGTGCACGAATAAAGACGACACTCAGACCGACACACAATATTTACGACGTACCTACAGCCAATACAGAGACCACAACATTCAAACTTGAACCTCTGATACCTGGAAAATCGAAAACTATCTCAATTTGGGACACAGAAAAAGAATCCTTCACCCAATTTCTGAAGACGATATTCAATAGTCAAGAATTAATGGAGTACCATGATGTTATTTACGAAGACAGACCTGAAGACAAACTAGTCGCTAGAGTTGATCCAGCCACTGAAGAAACTATAACGACTCCACCGACTGCGACAATTACGCAACCAGAAGCAGTTGAGTATTTAACCACAATACCTGAATTTACTGAAAACAATTACCAACAAAAATATACTCAGTTAGATGAAATCCAAGAAAACGAACCGAAATATCAAGATATACAAGAAACAAGCGACGAGGAAGAAAGTAAAAAGAAACATTTTACCAAAAAACACACGAAAGTAAAACATACAAGAGAAAACAAACATTCTAAATCACATGAAAAGGACGTGAGCGATTCCGATTTACTAAATTTAATAGAAACAATAGATTTAAAAGAAACAATAGATATAAAAGAAACACCGCACTCCACACTATCAGATGTCGTAAGTGATAGGAAAGTTATAGACGATAAGAAGCTAAAAAAGAAGAAAGATGACGATTCTGTCCTGACTCTTCTATACTTATCTGATAGTGAGAAAAAAGGTAACAATGAAGTTGAAGATGGTCTATCTATCCCCGCAGATTTCACAGATTTCACTTACAGGAACAATAAAACTGACAGCAAAGAGATGTACGAATTAATATCGAAAGATGAACTTTACGATATTCTGAACGAAGCTATTGAATCTGAGATTCAAAGTCAGAATAAAACTACTGCGTGAACAGCGTGATAGATCAATAAATATGTGCCTACCTACTTACAATTATTTGTTTCCCTTCCTAGTTTTTGAGATTGCAAAGTTTTTATTTTTAACCGACTTCAAAAAGGAGGAGATTCTCAATTCGACGCGTAGGTACCTGTTTTTTTATGTTTGTTACTTCAGAACTTTCGACTGGGTGAACCGATTTTGTTGATTCTTTTTTTATTCGAAAGCTGGTGCTTCCCGTTTGGTGCTATTGTCATGAAGTCAGGATCTGATGATGGGATCTCGGAGAAATCAAGGGGACCTCTTCAAATATTATAGGCATACCTATGGTGATTTGGGTATTTTTTTAGAGTAGATCGTCCATTTTCTTTCGACAATGACCAATTGATGAAGTGGAACTGATGATGAAGACCATAGATGGTCACCGGAACAACTGAATAACGAGTATTTCACAGTTTGAGATTCGATTACTCTAAAATGCTTGCTAATCAATTTATGTATTACAATGCATATTGTGAAGTGGAGCATGAGTGGAGCTGATGGTGAAGTAGCAGGAGAACTCCTCAAAAATTAACGTCCTGCATCGGGAAAAGTAGGTAATATTTTGTACAAGGTTATGAGCTGTTTACGTTAGGCTATTGTCACTTAGATAAATTATAAACCAGTGCACTTAAAAGCGAAAAATAAATACAAAAAATAAAATTCAACGACTTCAAAAAACACAAAAAAGATAAAAATAACAAATTACCGATTTAATCCAAAAGACAAAAATACACACGTAACTCCACTGATCGGTTTGAAAGTCGATGACAAGCCAAATAGGCAATGGGCAAGTCAACTCCCGCCACGAGCTCGTCATGATTCGTGAAGTCGTGAGTAGACGGAGTAGAACAAGCCAAGTGGGCAGATACAGGCGGGCTTGGCACCCAATTCAAACCGATCAGTACCACTGATCCAATAATAACATTACGTGTATTTTGTCTTTTGGATTAAATCGGTATTTTGTTATTTTTACCTTTTTAGTTTTTCATAAAATAAAACTACAATTTATGAATATATAAACTATAAATGATATTCGAAAACAGATTTTGCGTAGAACGGAACAAACTGTGACATATAAATCGATTTTGCAATACACAAACTGTAATTCGCTAGAAACTCTTGACCATATATTTTTTGATTGCCCTGCTTATAATATACATCGACTCAGTTTAATCGATAGCCTGCTAGAAATCTATAAAACCCCGGAAGACATCCCGCGCTGCACCCAAGAATTAATGCAAAACAAGGAAAATTGTATACCAATTTACCGTTTTATAATCACCACTGGCGTTGATATTTAAAAATACGTCCCCGGAATAAGGAATATAAGAAAAAACAAACCATTAAGACTTCACGGAAAAGATCAAGAGAAAAACAACTAAAGACTTGGCTCCGGCCTTGACAATATCGGATTTTGAATTTACTTACTTAAGACTTGGCTGTATGGCTCAATAGCCCTCGCCTGTCCCAGAAGGGGCGAACATAAAAAACAACAACAACATCGATTTTGCAATAACTCCAGTAGGTGGCGCTCGCTACATTTTTGCTCGTTTGAGGAAGTTCTATTGAAAAATTAGGCACCGAAACATTAAAATCCAGCTAGAAGGTAAAAAAATGCATTATTTTGTGTAAACTAATAAACGTCGTTATTTCTAGTCTTTTGTGTATTCAGTTTTTAACTTAATTAACGCTTTTATATCTGGTAAGTCGGTATAAATGCCACAGTGGTTCCATATTCCATTTTTCTAAACGTGCTATGTTAAACGCAATTAATTTCGTTTCGTTTTTGTTTTTCGATTGATTTACTCACTTTTAATACTGGTTCTAACGATTTCATGTAGTTTGCGAGCTCATTTCTTGATTTTGGTAAATATTTTATACGTTATGTAACGCAAGTCGCAACCGATCGATGGACTGGAGTTAGTAACCTTATCTTTGGACTTGTGGTTTTACGACGAATATATTTTATCCTTAATCACTTAAACCAAGAGAAGTCTTTGAATTTGACTTGTTTGTATTTTGTGTCCCATTCGGGAACTCTTGGATGTAAGAAAAAAAAAGTATAAGCTGTTGAACACCAGAACTAGGTAATTAGGTACATTTCGGCCAAGTTTAAATGTGGATTTAATTTATTGAATCAATCATAATGTTTGCTCACAAATTATCTGCATTTATTTGCAGTTCACACTTGCAATTGTTGGAAATGAGACAGTAAAGATTTGAGTTGTTATAAAAAAAAATACAATTGGAATAAGCTGTGGGTAATAAGGCTTTATATTGAAGAAGTATATAAGTGAAAACTAATTTTAATATTGTTATGTTTTCAGCAACATGGCCAACTACATGTTGAGGCGAATGATGCTGGATGCTATTCGTGTGCCGGTCGGAACCAGGGCTAACAGCGAGCTTGCTAAGGTATAAAATGCTAAGAAATACTTTGATTTATTATTAGCTAGCTCCTGTGGGAACTCTGTGAGATCCTGTCTTAACTGACATCGGGTTGGCATTAGAAATACGCATCCCGAATTTAGGGGGGAAATTAGGGGGGAGGGGTAGGGGTGGGGTAGGGGAGTCACCCCCAACAACCCCCAGCGCGCGGAAGTCAATAGTTTTTTTTATACGAATTTTTGAAATTTGAATACAACGCTCGTGTTTCCTACTGATATAAGAATGTATTATTAATACGCATCCGGAATTTAGTGAGAATAGGGGTTGATTTTTATAGGGATGGGTCCCCCCTGTCGTTACGGCACCCTCACTCCGCGTGGAGACCCGTAGTTTTTTTTTTCGTGTTTAAAATTATCTTTAAATAACTTAGGGTCCAGGAGCGAGCGAAGCGAGCTCAGGACTTATGGGCACCCCAAATCGGATAATTTAGGTGACGAAGAGGATGGCGGGGCCTGCAAGGCCCCGCCATCCTTCTGAGTGGTTATTTTCTTTTATGACCACCGATTAGGAGCCCCGCGAAGCGGGGCTCCGTCGACCTTGCCTTTAAGTTGTTGGTTTTTGTCTGTGGGGGGTGATTGGGCAATGACTCCCCTCCCCCTCCCCCCTCTAAATTCATAAATATCAGTAGAAAACACTAGCGTTGTATTCAAATTTCAAAAATTCGTATAAAAAAAACTATTGACTTCCGCGCGCGGGGGGTTGTTGGGGGTGACTCCCCTTCCCCCTCCCTCCCCCTCTCCCCCTCCCCCCTAAATTCGGGATGCGTATTTCTAATGCATTCCCCAATGTCCGAGCGTCTATTCTATTTTGCATTTCTGCATGTGGTGGGAATTGTACTGCTCATGCCGAACTAGCTCCTCAAGGAAACCCTGCAATTTTTTAATCGCCAAAGACTTTCGGTAGTGACTTTGGTGTTCCTAGGTGCTACTCAGTCACATTCGAGTAACACATGAGCATTTGTTTCTTATAAGAATGTTAGTTATAAGAACCATGACTTTTGAGAGCATCCATCACCATACCATTAACGTTTAGTTTTTGAAAATAATTATCTGTTCACCAGGTGGGCACCCGCGAGTGGGTCGGGTACGGGTACAACGGCCAGCCCAATTATGTGGACCGTCCAGACTTCCCTTTGCCCGCTGTCAGGTTCCGTCCGGACACACCTGACATTAAGGTAACCATAACAAAATATTTTTCACTGGAATGCAAACATAACAGCTCCCTTAGTCTAGTTGATAATCTATAATTGTTATCTACAGAAAACTTAGGAGTATAGTCATGTCACGTGATCACGAAAATGCGAAAATGAAAATCGTATCATCAGATGTCCAATTTTTTTTACCTTTGTTTTCTATAGCGATTGTAAACTTAACTAAGGAGACTGGAATTATTCAGCCTTTCACTTTTTAAACTTAAAATTCCCGACAAACCAGGTACTGAAATGAATCTCGTACTTTGTGTACAAAAGAAGTGACATTGGCGGAGTCACTGTGGCAACACAATAGTGCCCGAAGCCATAAACTAAAGAAGAAGAAGTAAAAGAATTTTAATTTTAAGTTTTAATTACATAATATAACATAATTTAAAATGTAATAATATTATTATAATACTTATTGCCAGAAAGTTCCCAGCTCAGGACATTTTGTGCTATTTTAGTATATTTTATGCTACATATAACATTGGTCCATGATATAACACAATAAATTCAGATCGGACCCAAATGAGAAACAAAATTTCGGGATTCCTTCGGGAACTCATTGCATGAGCAAAAGCTAAGATACCACTGCTATAATCATCAAAGAATTCTACACTATTTCAAATTGTCGTCCGCATACTGTCACTTTTATAATACTAGTTTAGGACTTAGGACTAAAAATTAAAATTTAGCTAGCATGATGGGAGATGGGGGGTGTCGATTCTTTATAATATAATCTCTATTCTTTGTTTTCAGGTCCTGCGCGAGAAGGAGAAGGGCGATTGGCGCAAGCTGACGCTGGAGGAGAAGAAGCAGCTGTACCGCGCCTCCTTCTGCCAGACCTTCGCCGAGTTCAAGGCGCCCACGGGCGAGTGGAAGGGCGTCATCGGCTGGGGGCTGGTGCTCATGTCCTTCTCCCTCTGGATCTACATGGGCATGAAGGTCTTCGGTGAGGGTTCAATTGAGTTGCGAATGCTTCGTCACGACACACACATTCTTACATATCCATAGTCCTCCGCTGCGTCTGTCTGTCTGGACGCGATAAACTCGAAGACAACTGAACGCATTTTCATGCGGTTTTCATCAAGAAATAGCGTGATTCCAGAGGAAAGTTTAAATTTAAACTAGTGAAAGTATAAATGTGTTTATAGCAATGATAGATAAGTGGTCATCCCAACACCCAGAGGCCTTCACACAAAGTTTACTTCCACCAGGAATCAAACCCCTTGATTGGCGGGTAGGCATGATGACTTACTGTGCCAATCTGGTAGTCATTTAATGAGAAAGAAAAAAAACTTTGAATGACTCCACCATTCAACTTTTCACCCTGTAAATATACACCCTGCATACAATATACACCCTGTGTATATACACCCTGCACATATATACACAGCTGTAAATATACACCCTGTGTATATACACCCTGCAAATAAAGGAATTATTATTATTATTATTACACCCTGCGTATCGTGCACGATCTAAGTCCCGACTCCACCGGCAGTGTACAGCCCAATGCCGGAGTCGTTCAGCGAGGAGAGCCAGAAGGCGCAGCTGCAGCGCATGCTCGACCTCAAGATGAACCCGATCGACGGGCTCGCCTCCAAGTGGGACTACGAGAACAACCGCTGGAAGTAAACCCACCGCCGACGTCGCGTCGCTGTGAGTCGCGCTGCAGAGTTATTCATTGCGTGAAAATAAATTTATTTTTTGCGTTTTGTTACGTAAATATGTGAGATGAGAACCGAATACGTTTCTGCTTTCTTTATTCGGATATAGATAAGCAATAGTCCGTTAACCCACACTAGAGAAATTTTGAGTAAATCGTGTTTTAAAATTATAGCGCCATTTTGTATCAACCCCTTTTAACGTTCAAATTTTGTTGGTACTTATTTAAACAATGTAATAAGAGAGTCAATAAAGCGTTCTGTATCGATAACTTAATTGGCTACTTGGCAAATTTTTTTTAGTCCATCGTGTAGACTAGTAAAAAATATTGGACAAGTATTTTTTTCTTTTTTTACGTAATCAAAAAATAACGGCGATACATTGAGTTGAAATTTCGCGTGACGTCACTAACCAGTGCAGTTTGTATGGCGGCTTGTAGCGGTAAGTGACGTCACGAGCCCCCACCCTAAACTTTAACGCGCTTTATCTCTGTGTATTTTCATTAATTTGAAAAAGCAAGAAATACGTGTCTATTATTTTTTATTCTCTAACTGACGGACTAATTAGAATTTTGTTTTTCATACCCTGGCGAATACCCAAATATCGGCGTCCATTTATATAAAAGTAATGTTATTTTTTGTCCGACAGATGCTCGCGTGGTGCTCGGCCTGTGGCTACGGCTATAGCCAGTAGAGTAGGCAGTGTAATATAAGTGTAACAAATATCTGTAAGATAACAATATTAAATCAATAAACGATGTGATTCCATTACGATTGCTCTCGTTTTATTACAATATCAGCTGCTCCCCGCGGTTTTACCCGCGTTACAATAACAGTATAGCCTATGACACTCACAAATAACGTGGCTTTCTTCTGGTAAAAGATTTTTTTCCTTTCTAACCTCGCAAACTGACAAACTCACACTACCTCTTTATAATATTAGTAGAGATTGTGTGGGTCACCGAACTTCGCTCGTTGTGTATAGCGCCATCTGTTGTTAAGTAGAAAAACAAACTCATTTTTCATTGCCTGAAAACACGGATAAAAAGACGTTTTCTAAAAATGCAACCTAGCTAGATCGATTAATCGCCCCCAAAACCTCCTGCATACTAAATTTCATGAAATCGTTGGAGCCGTTTCTGAGATTCTGATTATTTATATATAATTATATACTAGCTGTCGCAGTTTCACCCGCGATAATTTAGGAATTCCCGCGGAATTGTTCCATACAACTTTGCAACCCCTTTTCACCCTCTCGGGGCGGTTTAGGTTGTGCGTAGATCCGTCCGTCAGTCAATCAGGACAAAGCATTTTATATGTATTGATAGATATACATATACAAGAATATAGTAAATGAATAAACAAAATAAGTTTACATTGCATTCACATACGATTCGAAAAATAATATTTTGCAAGTCAAAATCACGAGAAGAAACGCTAAACACTTTTTGTTTGAATAAGTCCTAGCGCCATCAGTTGTACGACGATTGAATTACTTCTATAACCTATAGCTGTTCCCCCGCGGTTTTACCCGCGCTCATTTCGGAATTCCCGCGGGAATCCCGGGATAAAAAGTACCCTATGTCTTCCTCTGTACCTTTGACAACGTGTATGCAAAATTTCATGCTGATCGGTTGAGCCGTCAAGGAGCGTAACAAACACTTTCACCTTTATAATAAGTAGAAAGCAAAGACAGTAGTAAAGATATAACTAAACTATATCGCTTCTTATCCTTGAGTATTTCCATTCTATCGTTTCGGGGGAGTAAGAAAAACACCGAAAATTCTGGAACAACGTTTAAGTATTATTTATTTTTCTTAAAAAACATCGTTTTTTAATTTATCAACATAAATAAAAATTACATCCGTCCACATATTTTATGATTCAAGTATATTTATTTATAATTTATATTATCTATTTATTTGTTATGAACATTTAACTATCACTTTCTTAATCTATAAAATTATCTGAATTAAAACAGCCACATTCAGTATACCTATCGGATGTACTTAATAATTTACTTAAATATTGATAGTTTTATGATAAATCAATAATTTTAATTTCAAGGTTTACTTAGGTGATGTTAAGGCTCTTACAATGGAAAAACTAGCATCAACCGCTATAAGGAAATCACATCTTTTATCTTTACATAGTATAAAATGAAGTTGGTTCTGCTGTCTGTTCGCGATAAACTCAAAAACTACTAAAGGATTTTCATGCGGTTTTCACCAATAGATAGAGTGATTCACGTGGAAGATTTATATCTGTAGTTTATCTTGGAATCCCGCGGGAACTCCGAAATTACCGTTGGTGAAGGATATTTAATTCAAAAATAAATCAATAGGAGCTTATCTAAATAATTTTTTATCGATCCAAATCCATTTATTTTTAGCCATCCCTACCTGCCCCTTACGTTTGCAACGGAAAATCAACGTCGTGGGACTTTGCTCAACGGCATACGCTGAATGATAGCCATTTTGGTACCTTATTTAGGTACATAATACCTACTTGATTGTAAGTCATATGATACCTACTATGTATTTTTTTTTATAAATTCGTACTAAAATAAACTTTTGAAATGGAATTCATCTTAGAAGATTTGACTTTTTATAGCGGATGGCGCTTTCACCTTTGTAAGGGCCTTCCCTGTTGTCTCCTGACACTCATGAAATGGAATTCAATCACACCTACTGTAGTCAACATGAGGTCGGTCTATAGAAAAAAACATCCGGTTAGGTGGTCTTACATGCTTACATGTCTCACATGCTCAGCTTACATGCTTGACTTTTGCCATGAAATGGTAGGTGCCTACCACTAGATACCATGAAAAACATTATTTTTTAATACCAGAAATATTTTATCAACTCACCTCTTTTATTAATATTTTTTTAAACAAAATTACTTTAATACTGTAAGGTACTACTACCTCTTTTCCAGTTGTCTCCAGCTCCGGTGATAAATGGGGACATTTAATAGCAATACCCGTGCAAAATAGGCTAGTTTCCTGGGTAAAAAAATCAAAATTCTATTTAGTCCGTCAGTTAGATAATAAAAAAATAAAAGACACATATTTTCTGCTTTTTTAAAATAATGGAAATATGCATAGATAAAGCGCATTAAAGTTTAGGGTGGGTGACTCGTGATGTCACAGCTCGCTATAACGTGCGAACCATAACAAACTGCAGCGAGGCGTGACGTCATGTGAAATTTCGACTTGATATATCTCCGTTATTTTTTGGTTACATAAAAAATAAAAAAATACGTGTCCAATATTTTTTTATAATCTATAAAACGGACTAAAAAAGAAAATTTAGGAAACTAGCCTATTGTCCATTAGTCATCGCTTGGGACATTCGGGGACAGCTGGAAATAACCCATTCTGTTCGACTTTCGGTATAGGACACGAACGCATGAAAAAGTCAATGTTTCTCATTTCCTAAATTTGATTTTTATATGAGCTGTCATTTTAAATTTATCTGGCCTTAAAAACAGTTGTTGTTTGTTGAGGAAAAAGCAGTCAGTGGTAGGTAAGACAAATAGGTATATTCCCGTATTTAAAACTAGCTGTGCCCGGCGGTTTCACCCGCATGAAAGGTTACAACCACTTTTTTTCCCGACATGAGATTTCAATGAAACAAAGTCTACCTATATGTAGCTTAATCTACCTGTGAAAACCGCATGACAATCGGTTCAGTAAATGCGGAAATTATCGCGAACAGACAGACAGACAGAAAAGAATTTTAAAAACGTTTTTTTTGGGCTTGGTTAGATACTCTTCATTTATCAATTTTAGGTAAAAATATTCAATGTACAGAATCGCGGATTCTACTCTTTTATTATAGTATAGATACGTAATAACTAAAACTGCATGCAATGATGGTGTAAATAGGTAGGTATAGGTATAACAGTTTTTTTTTGGTATATCGAGTACTAAGTAGATAGATAATTCTTTGGCCTTCAACTTTTAACTTTACATACCTAACATCTATTATTTTCTTGTTCACTCTTAAAATCCTTGAAACATTTAACATTCACAGATTATTAGAAATATATTTTTTCCTTTTTCAAGTTAGTCAATAAGAGATCATGATTCGTTATGATTAACTTTTAATAGGATTAAATAAAGTTCTAACGGCTGCACTCTGAGTCATTTTAATGATTACTTAATTTTAAGTAATGATTTTAAAATAAAATTGCCGCAATCGCAAACATTCAATGAATTACCTAATGTTAATTGGCATTTAACTAAATTTATCTTAATTAGTCAAATACTAACTAACATTATAATTTAATGGACGTCTGTGATTGCGCTAATTTTGTTTTAAAAATCTTTACCTACTTAAAATTAAATAATCATTAAAACGACGCTTGAGTGCGGTCGTAATATACTTACTTGGTTAAAAATCATAAACTGTGGGTACAAAATATATACCCACATAAAAAGTTAAAGGATAGATCAAAGTTGTACGTAGAAGGATCTTGTTTTGTAAATATAGATGAAGCCTCGCAAACGAATTAATGGAAAATAATGTTCACTCATCGCCACATAGCTGTTTCTATTGTTTGTGCAGTATAGGAACGTTATGATGCCGTTTAGCTAAACGTAGCTCAATAATTGGACATAGATAAGCAATAGTGTGTTAACCCACAACGGAGAAATTTGGAGTAAATCGTGTTTTAAAATTATAGCGCCATTTTCTGTCAACATTTTTTATGTTCAATATTTAGTTACATACTTAAACAATGTAATAAGGTAAACAGATAATTGAAAAACGTTCTCGAACTCTCAATAAATCGTTCTGAATAGATAACTTAATTTTGAGGGTTAATATGTTATTGCTTATCTGCGTCCAATTTTTCGGCAGAGTTGACTACGCTGATTGTGTACAACTCTATCTAGAGATGGATTTAAAATCAACGACCATAAGCCCATATTATGTTAGGTATCGGCACAGATAATATCATCGGCATATGTATGATTCGTTGTTTTATTCACAAAAATGCTTTACGTTAGATTCGTATCGGTACTTAGCAATCGAGTCAAAGCTTAGCCAAAAGTTTCTGTCATAGGTATTGATAAATCTGATATAAATAAGTTTTATAAGAAAACTTTTAAAACACTAGAATTGATTTTACGAATCTAAGTTGACACTGAAAGCGACATAGAAATATAGATATGGGGGACGATTCTTTCTGTCACTCTGTAAACTAAATTGAAAAAATCAATTTTAAAATTCCTACAATAACTACTGAAACTACAATGTAAAGTTTTTAGGTTATTACCAAATACCACTGGTTACAATCACCGATGACGGATAGCGCATTCTATTCTATAACGATATAAGACTTTTCGCCATAATTGAAGAAGTAGATGAAGAGATTTTTGTAAGAAACATTGTCATTGGCAAATTATTATTATAGACGCCATTATTAAAGAAGAAGAAGAAGAAGATTTCACGTCTGTCACCGTTACCCCCTTAGGAACATTGACTCGGCGACACCTGGGAATCACCCATTCGTCGTTTCGCCAAAAAAGTTTAGTCGCCTACATTTATTTATGTTATTTTGGAAATGAAATGAAATAAAACGATATTATCATTAAAATAAAACTTAAAGTTAATTTTTATTTCAAAATTCATTTGCAATGATTTTGAGAATCTATAAGTAGATACTAGTAGAATAGGTATAGGTAATATCTAGATATTATTATGAAGCTGAAGAGTATGTTTGTTTGTTTGCTTGAACGCGCCAATCTCAGGTACTACTAGTCCGATTTGAAAAATTCTTTCAGTGTTAGATAGCCCATTTATCGAGGAAGGCTATAGAATCATCACGGTCAGACCAATAGGAGCGGAGCAGCAATAAGAAATGTCACTAAAACGGTAAAAAATATTCATTTTGAGAGCCTCCATTGCGTACTCCGCGTCAACGGTTAGATGTGGAATATATTTTAGTTAGTTTTTCCCTCAAATTAACACGGGTAAAACCGCGGGGCGTAACCAGTTAGATATAAGAATTTGAAACTATAAAGTGTGACGTTTAGAATCGACCCCATTTACAATGTAATTAGTAGATCTAAGTACCTATACATACAGAATGTTGTTTTGGTCAGCAACGCGCGTAACGGAGGTAGTAATATAACTAATATGGGTTCTAAAAAAAATATAAAAAAAAAATATTTTTTATAATTCGGAACATTATTTAAAAGAAAATCTCTGCACAAGATATCTAAAAATGTTTACATTAAATGGTAATTGGTAAAGCCTTAGCGCGTAGACTAGAGCTACGTCATCTACGCGCTACGAGCAGCTACATCGCGCGTCGCGTCGTCGCCGGTACCTACTTAGGTAGGTACCTACTTTTGCACAAACGTTTTACCTATTTAGATCACGGTAAGTAAACAACACATTTTAGACTCTCTTTCCCTCCATACTTTACTGGGCTTAGGACCGGCAAAGGAACTGAATAATTTAGAAATTATTAAATTAGAAATGACATTTTTATCCATTAATAATATCCATTAAAGTTCTATGGCGCTGTTATTAAGTACCTTTGGCGTATTTAAAAAGGTGAACGAACTTATTTACAATCATTAAACGTGATTTACAAATTATTGATTACACATAACACGAAGTCTTCTAAAAGTTTTTTTTATTTACACTGATTTTACGTTAACGGTTTATCTGTTCAGTGTCTACCGCGTTGCGCGATGCACACAGAAGCACGACATCGCAAATTGTCTTTTAATCACGATAAAACAGTTTCATTCTTCGTAATCACTTCTAAAGCGTTCAGTATCTCTTGTTTTAATGTGTCGGCGTATTCGTCATGCGTACCACTTTACGTCACCCCACAAATAAAAGTCCAATTGAGTTAGATCGGGTGAACGTGGTGGCCACGGTATGGGTCCACCTCTTCCTATCCAACGATCACCAAACTCCGATGTTAAATGGTCAATGCCAAAGCTTCGCCCAGCATCCCAGGTAGGTATTCGCGCGCGGCTGCGCACGAAAGTAGGTATTCAAGGACTGCATCTTGAACATTAACAGGGAGCCCAGATTGACCTCTACCTGTTGTGTGACGAGGTGTAGCGAATGTTACCCATTCCCTGAGACTAAAAACAACAGTCCTTATGGTGTAACGAGTTTCACTTGGACGAGTTGAAAACGTCGCACTCCACTCGGCCACACTATTCGCTTCATCTTCGCTATTACTAAATACTCAATAAATCGTAAATTTCACTATTGGTTAATCCTGCGAACGACCGAGCCATTTTAGCATAGAAACAACGCACGCGCAATAGCCGCGGCTGTGGGAGGCAGACTGGCTGGCGCCTGGCGCTGGCCGCTGGCGCTAGCGCCGGCGGGCGGGGGTGGCACATCGCCGCGCCCCCCGGCCCCCGCCGCCCGCCCGCCCCGCCGCATTCGCCCGCGTTCCCACCGAGGCGGGGTGTATGTAGGTACTATGTACGTAGGTACTATTGCATGCCATTATGATGCGCGCCGCGCCGCGCGGTCAACGACCGGTAGCGTAGGCTCGCCCGCTTGTATAAACAAAATAAATAATTTTTTCGGATTTTCCTTGAAAAAATAATTATTTTTTTTTATATTTTTTTTGACATCAGTATCGTTAGTACAACCACCTCTGTGACGGGCGTTGTTGACCAAAACAACAGCTTGTATATGTTTTATTATTTATTACGTACAAATAAAAATGTAGGTGCCTACCTAATACTTAATAATACAGATTTCTCTTATACAATAATCATAAGAAAACTCCCTCTGAGTGATAATCAATACAATCACCCACCACACAACGTGCAAAGTAATTGCGAAATTTAATATTGAAGGGCATAATAATACAGCAAATTATGTGTAATTTCACTGTATTGTATGAGGCCTGAAAATATTTTCGTTTTGAATTTACGCGCAGTCAAATATTTTTTTGAGTTTTGAAAACATGAAAGCCAGCGTCTGTCATGGCCGACCAAAGAGCGGTAAACTAAACTTTTTGAGATTGGACCAAAATTCTTTCCTATTTTCTTTATTCGATGACGCACATTATTACCCTCGAATATTAATTTCACCTTTCTGTCACACGCTGCACATATACCTCTAAAGTTTAACTACATTTTATTAATATTAAATTGTCTTTGAATTCCAACAATTTAATATCTTTACCAAAGGGCTTTATTAAATTTCCCATTAAATTTCATGTAAATCTTCGCGAATCTTGAACTTTATAAAAAACTAAAATGGTGTTTCGAATCTTTCTACACTATGAAAAATTTCATTTTGTGAAAGAGACGCAACACAATTTTAGTAAAAACATCATTTACTTTGCTTTTTAAAAGTAAAAGTCTTGAGACTGACTGCCCATTGTTTTAGAATATTTGGGTGCCATTAGATCTCTGTAAGGCGGGGCAAGTCCGGCGATGGGCCAAGGCCACTTCGAAAGATTATAAAGAACTAGAGGACTTTTAACTATAAGTTAAAATTTTACTAACCCACAGTCAGGCGAAACACCCAACAAGCGAAGTGGCAGGCAACCGATAGTCAATTTCAAAGTAAGTGCATAGACTGCGAGATAAATCAGTACACACTATATGTAGGCATAGCTGTCTTTGACCAGTGGCTGGACTTACCCCAATTTAAAAGACGTAATAATGATAATGTATAAGCTTCCCCTTAAACTTATCAATATCTTACAATTAGAATAATACTCGTAATGAAATCTACACCGAATGCACCAATTATGGGATTAAAACATTTAACAATTAGCGACAGAAAAATTACTGTTACGTTGAAACGTCAGGGCTGGCTTTCATACTAATATTCTTTTGCATTATACCTAACTACTTTGTCATTATTATATCTTAATTATAAAATACTAGAATTTTTTCTCATCTTACGTAAACTAAAACTTAATAAAATAACTAAAAAATCGGTTTGTTATTAGCGATTTTGGGAAAAGTGTAGTATTTTGACCCTAACGTGAAAAATATTTTTTGAAATTCCTATGAAAGCTAGGCCTGACGCCTCACTTTATCACATTCATAAAAAATATAGGACATTTTAACTTATGTAATATGGTCGTGGTTGTCTCTTTAAAACGATTGATATTATTTTGTAGTGAGAAAGAGACGAAACACCATATTATGTTAAAACGTATTACCACTTTTTTATGAACAATGGTGCCCATAAACTTTAATCGATGTGAAGTACAGGCAAAGGGGTATTTATAATTGTGGCAACCACTTTTGGAAGTCAAATGTTTTGGCTTTATCCTCGTTTAGGTTTTTCCTTCTACAAATTAGGTAATTTGCTTAAAATTACAGGCACAATTATATAGGTGATGGAACTGTAACTTTGAAAAAATTTAAGCACGAGAAGTTTTATTAGGTAAGCCAAAATGAATAGATGAAAGAGAGTCAAATTCACTAGTGATTTCAACGGCTAGCAACGCTTGTTTTATTTGATTGCTCATGAACAAATCAGAAAACATAATTATTAGTCTGCTTTTCTAAATTTATAATCTTTACAAGTACCTACCTATCTGCGTAATAAAATAAAACCGTTAATCTACAGGATTGAACAATGAACATGTGCATTAAGACAAAAATTTGATTGTAATTGGACCGGATTTTCATCGCAATTTAGGTTTTTTTTTGTGACCTTTAATCTCTGTTCTAATAAAGATCTCAATTTTACCGTTAAGTACTTATACAAGCCAGTAGATGAAGAGTTTATGTGCCCCCGCGCATTAGGCGGCCCAGGTCGCGCGGCCAGGTCGCTGCGGCCAACTATTTCTTCGGTGACATATGCATGTGCGCGCACTAGGCGACCAGCGGCCAGCGAAGAAATAGTTGGCCGCAGCGACCAGGCCGCGCGACCTGGCCGCCTAATGCGCGGGGGCACTATATCTTTGAATCTAGGTAATTAACTTTAGGTGTTCCATAATCTCTAGCCGCTGAATCACTAGTTACGTCGTTCAGCTCAAACAGTTCCCGACAATAACTCCATAAGGCGTGCCGCAGACGACATACAATTTTACACTGCTCTTTTTTAACGTTAAAAAAACGGAACACATGAATTCAAAACGCGTGAACAAAGCGTTCCGGAAACCGGCGTTCAAAACGTAGCGCGAAAGAACGCCGCTGTCAACTGTTCAGAAATACCCTCAAACGAGTTTCGAGATCGGAACATTTCAAATATTCTTCAAGAGTTTCACACTCTTAGAAGGGCAAGTCCATATCGCAGGGGCACTGTTACCCCTCGTCTTCATACTAGTCGCGGAAGGGGAAGAGACCTCCGACGCCGCCGATGTCCCAGTCGGCCACTTCCACGGGGCCGAAGCACTCGTCGAAGAACTGCTCCATCAGTCTGTGGAGGTGGAGCGAGGAGTGCTCGAACTCGTGACCCTCGTCAGGGTATACCTGGAAGCGAGGGTAAACTAGTTAGGGATGGAGTACATAACCTTGCCTTGTGTCGTCAAAGAAACTGGCAGGAAGGGTAAAACATCTGGGTACAATTTACTAACGTTTTGTAATTTTGTAGAACGAGGTGTACGTTCCATTTTATTCGAAGAGCTTGTGGACGTTTTTACAAGCATAGACACACTCGTCATTCGTCGTATTTCGGCCAAGACTTAGAAAAGTTTTACGTACCTACCTACTGATGAACGACGCTTTCAAACCGTCGATTTTTTTTTTTAATGTCATAGGGGGCAAACGGGCAAGTGGTACACCTGATGGTAAGTGATTACCGCCACCCATGGACATCTGCGACACCAGGAGGCATGCAGGTGCGTTGCCGACCTGGAATGGGGATGGGAACTGGCTTTCAAGTGGGGCTGCCGGAACACACCGTTAGGTGCTCGGCGGCAGATTTGCAACTTGAAGGTGGTAGCTAGCCAGCCGGGCACTAGAGAGCGCCCTACCACCGTGCTATGGTTTCCTCATGATGTTTTCCTTCACCGACAGCTCAAGCTCATTGGGTTTGCTACGCCTTGTGGCGTTTGATCCGAACGCACCAACCACTGAGATATCATTGCTATAAATGTGCGAATGCGTGCTGAGATCGCTGTACCTACTTGAGCGCCCCGTTATCCTCGCCCCCGCCCCCCTCACCTGGTGGTTGTAGAGCGCGCCGGCCCGCACGAGCGCGCGCGCGAGCGCCAGCGCGTGGGCGGGCGGCGCGCGCGTGTCGGCGGCGGCGTGCGCGAGCAGCACGCGGCGCGGCGGCAGGTTGGGCGCGCGCCGCCACACCGCGCCCGCCCACAGCGCGCCACCCGCCCCCACCCCCGCCCCCTCACCTGGTGGTTGTAGAGCGCGCCGGCCCGCACGAGCGCGCGCGCGAGCGCCAGCGCGTGGGCGGGCGGCGCGCGCGTGTCGGCGGCGGCGTGCGCGAGCAGCACGCGGCGCGGCGGCAGGTTGGGCGCGCGCCGCCACACCGCGCCCGCCCACAGCGCGCCACCCGCCCCCACCCCCGCCCCCTCACCTGGTGGTTGTAGAGCGCGCCGGCCCGCACGAGCGCGCGCGCGAGCGCCAGCGCGTGGGCGGGCGGCGCGCGCGTGTCGGCGGCGGCGTGCGCGAGCAGCACGCGGCGCGGCGGCAGGTTGGGCGCGCGCCGCCACACCGCGCCCGCCCACAGCGCGCCGCCCGCCGCCGCGCCCCAGCCGCTGTAGCGCTCCGTCCAGTACGAGTCTGCGGGGGACGGTCGCCATCCGCCGGGTTAATATGGGTACCATGATGAGACCAATTTTCAACGGAATTCAAACTAAAAGGGTATCGAGTCTCGAGACACAAATAATAGAAAAAGACACAAAAATAGAGAAAGACGTCCACTTCCCCGCCCGTCCACTTCCCTAAATGTCAACTTCCTTGAACGTCCACTTCCCTGAACGTCCATTTCCCTGAACGTCCACTTCCCCGCCCGTCACTTCCCTAAATGTCAACTTCCCTGAACGTCCACTTCCCTGAACGTCCATTTCCCTGAACGTCCACTTCCCCGCCCGTCCACTTCCCTAAATGTCAACTTCCTTGATCGTCCACTTCCCTGAACGTCCATTTCCCTGAACGTCCACTTCCCCGCCCGTCTACTTCCCTAAATGTCAACTTCCTTGAACGTCCACTTCCCTGAACGTCCATTTCCCTGAACGTCCACTTTCCCGCCCGTCACTTCCCTAAATGTCAACTTCACTTTATTTAATTGTAGTCATAACGAATAAACTTAATTTCATTTCATTTCATTTATTTCACTTCCCTGAACGTCCATTTCCCTGGACTTCCACTCCCCCGAATGTCTACTTTCCTGAATGTCGTTGGACGTCCCTGAACGTCCATTTCCCCGGACTTTTACTTGCCCTAATTTCCACTTTATTTTGGGAATATTTATTTGACTTTGGCGGTTCGCGTGCTTGTGTGCGTGCGCGCGTGTGTGTTTGCGTGCGTGTGTGTGTGTGTGTGTATGTGTGTGTGTGGGTATATGCGTGTGTGTGTACGCACTGTGCAGGCGCAGGTCGGTGACGGGCGCGACGGCGGCGAGGCAGCGCGTCACGTTGCGCGCGTCGCCCGCCGCCAGCGCCGCGGCCGCGCCCGCGCCGTAGCCGCGCCCCCACACGCCCACGCGGCTGCTGTCCACCATCTTCAAGTTGTCGCGGAGGTACCTGGACAATGTTGACGCAAACAACTAAACAACTAATACCCAAGTAGCGACACTCAACTTCAAGAATGCTATTTCCTTCAGGGCTATTATGTAACTATCACTGGAGAGTGGCGCTTCTATCCGCACTTCGTACCTAATAATTCTACCAATCCTACTAATATTATAAATGTGAAAGTGTGGACGTTTGGATGTTTGGATGTTTGTTACTCAATCACGCAAAAACGGCTGAACGGATTTGGATGAAATTTGGCATGCACGTTGTGTGTTGTGGGTACAGAGAAGGACATAGGGTACTTTTTATCCCGGAATTCCCGCGGGAACTCCGAAATTACCGCGGGTGAAACCGCGGGGTCAGATAGTACTAAATATTTCATAAAATATCCTCGCAAACGATCGATGAACTTGTATGTCATTTAAAACTACTTATTCGATTTTCCGAAAACTTTAACTTTGTAATTTGACTCTGATTTTTTTTGACAAAGTGAAATCGATAAGTTTTAGCGAAAAAGCCAGTTGTAATTCTTTAAGCGACCTCTTAAAATAAGGGTCCTTAGAGAAGACCATTTAAGTAGGTATTTGCAAACTTACGACAGTACAGCAATCTGATCCTCCACGTCGACTGATAACAGTTTATGATAGATTTCAGTTCGAAGCTCCTCTCCCTAGAACAAAATGCACATAAATAGAAAAGAAATAGCCTATTGCCTGCCAATATATTTTACAATGCAATACAGACGCCAGGCCTGCAGGGCAATTATGTAACTTTTGTTGGTATCATATTTCAGTTTCAATCAGAGAAATAGCGGTTTTTTGATTAATTAATCATGTTAAGGCAGCTTCCTTCAACTTTTGAAGTGTGTTTCTTTTGGTTTGATTTCTAGATATTGTAGGTGTCAAAACGCGCATATTGTAATCGCAAAATCGCCATGTTTTTGATTGCCCTTCTGTTTAGACATTTATGGCATGGGCAAAATTTTTAAATAACATTGTAAACAGAACATTGGCATGGTAATTTTGATTTGTTACACGCTTTCACTTGTCAGGGTTACAGAAAAAGACGTAGAATACTATTTATTCCGGAATTCCTGCGGGAACTCCAAAATTAGCGCGGGTGAAACTGCGGGGAACAGCTATACTTTATCCTCCGAGACAAGTTAGTAGGGAAAACATAGACTCCATTTGTGATTGATCAGCGATATTACGTATATCCGTACATTGGTGACATTCAGAATGGTTTACCTGCACTGACTTTTTTGTCTTTGTCACTCGTATGAGATTATGTGACAGAGAGAGCGCTATATTAACTTATCTCCTTGGATAGCCAGAATACTATTGACATTTAAAAATATAGTACGTTTCATTGGAACGACGAACTCACCTGTCCGCCAGATCCTCTGGCATCGATTTCGGCAACGATGAAGTTCCTGGCCGCAGCCAGGTACCAGCCCCAGCTGGGTCGCCACCGCTCCGTCACCAGTTGCCCACCAGGCTCGCAAGACCTGGCACAGGACGATATCTTACTAAGAAAGTGATGAATGGAATACTTCATTTGTATTCCATTCATCACTCTTAAGAAAATGTTGGTCAGGGACAAGCAGGATCAAAGTAGTTTAGATATTCGCAAAGTTAACATTTCACAGGGCACATTCTATTTAGAATTGAATTTGTTGGGGAGAGAAAGTTCATAAGTTGCGACTCGAATGACAATAAAACAAGTGAACGATAAAATAACAAAAGGTACAAAACAATCAAACAAATAATACGATATTACTTAGTATTATATTATCTGTGTTACGTCTATCCAAATAAAACCCTCATCAGGGGAGTAATTTTTAATAGGAGGATCAATGTAGACAAAAAATCCAAATAAATCCATCAGGGATCTACAATCACATAGGGTGGACGCGGTGTGGACAGACCGCCCACAAAGTATGATGGAGAGAGCGGAAGACGATTCAATGTGGGCAACACATCCAACAGACTTGTGGAAGTCTTTCACCTGATACGATTCAACTACAAGACTGCGTGAACCACGCGAACTCTTCTAATTTGACATCGTAAATAACATAGTATACATATATTGTAAATTTTTTTACGTTAATGAAAAAGGTTGGCTTTAAATAAAATCGTTGGACTTTGACAACATCATCATGCTATTGTCCAGGAACATCATCGTCGTATTGTTCAGGCTACTCGAGATTGTACATAAGGGTCATTATTGTGTAAACATACACGTGTAGAACGAGCGGCAGCGGCAGGTCGTCCGTCTCCCGGAAGCCGGGTGGCAGCAGCAGGCGCACGCGCGCCTCGCGGTCCGCCTGCACCTGGGAAATTGGAATTTTGCTGACGTCAAAAAGAGCCATATTTGTGGGTAACTTTGACTTTGAGGGAACAATAAGATGGCCTATCCTTGTACACATTCCGTCTTGTGTGCATTGGCGTAGCTAGAGGTTTTGTCTTGAGGGAGAGGAGGGAGGGGGAGTTGGAGTGCTCACCTCGACCCTGAAGACCTTGACCTGCGGCGCGGCCAGCTCGGCGAAGCGGCGGCGCAGCGCGCCCCCGTCCCACAGCACGGCGCGCCGCGCGCCGCCCGCGCCGCACACGAACGCGGCGGGCGGGCCCGGGCCCAGGCACTCCTGCGCACCGCCCACGGAACACAATATAGAGGGCAGATAGAAGGGCCATCAATTGGATTTAGTACGACCAGTGTCGCCGACTGAATTTAAAAGCCACAACTAGAAAGTCTATTATCATCATTCACGCAGCTAAAAGTGTTCAACGCTATGTGGTTTGGTATCGGGAGATTCGAGCTGAGGAGCCGAAAGATGTTCACTGTTAGACATAAGCCTCCCCCAAGTTGTTTTTGGTCGCCACTCGAGAACTTTCCTGCGGCCATCAGTTTTTTTTTCTTCGTGCGATGTGCCACAGGAGGTTTGCTATTTTTCTGGCTGTGTCTGTAACCTTGATTTGCCTGCGGATCTCCTTATTTCAGATTCGATCCCGTAACGAAACTACGAGCATAGCCCTCTCCATAGCCTTTTGGGTGACCGTGTACCTTCTTTTGAAGCCCATAGTGTCATGTTACTTAATTCAACCTATTTAACCAGCGCACCTGCACGTAATAAGAGAAGTTCTTGCTGAACATGATCCTGTTGTACAGACAGACGGTCGGCAGCGAGTCGTTTTCGTCGGCGACGTGCGGCAACACCGTGGAGGTCGGCCACGCCGGCAGCGAGGAGGTCGTGTTCTCGTACATCTGGTAACATTAAGCATTACAGCAAGCATTGCAAAAGCAGTTGTTTTAAGTTCAGACTAAAAACCTTCCGAGCAGAAATTGACTTTATTTTTAGGTTATCGTGGTTTTAATGTTGTGCAAACTTGGTGGAATATGCGTAAATAGTGATCCAGCAGAGACGAACAGTGTGGAAACAAAGAAATATGGTAAAATAGAGCTTTCGTCGTGAGGTTATCGTTTTATTATACCACTTTTCACAGAGCTGGGTCACATTTTATTTTATTTATTTATTGGAGAAGGAGCAGCATATTTTGTTATATTGTGTCGGCAAATAAATTTCTGTTTCTTTCTTTCTTTCTTTCTATCAAAATCAAAGTTCCGTGCACTGACCGCGTCGTCGGCGGGTGGGTCGTCGGCGGGCGGGCGCGCGCCGCACGTGAGGCAGGCGGTGGCGCTGCCGTCCGGCGTGATGGCGACGCGGTACAGGTGCCGCTCGCCGGGCCGCTCCGGCGCCGTGCCGGTCACGTACCTGACGGGCCGACAACCACGCGGGAATTGAAACGTTGACACTCCGTGCGCAATGGGGATGTTGACTAGGTACTTTTGAAAATCAAATTTCTAATTAGTCCGTCAGTTAGATAATAAAAAAACAATAGACACGTATTTTTTGCTTTTTCAAATAAATTAAAATATACAGAGATAAAGAGCATTAAAGTTTAGGGTGAGGAGGTCGTGACGTCACTAACCGCTAAAACCGCCATGCAAACTGTTCGAATAGTGACGTCACGCGAAATTTCAACTCAATGTATCACCGTTATTTTTTGATTACGTAAAAAAATACAAAATACGCGTCCAATAATTTTTATTAATCTACAAAACGGGCTACAAAAAAAATTAGTCAACATGCCCATTAGTAGGTCCTTTTACTATAATAAAAGTGAAAGTGAATTTGTTCGTTTGTTTATTAGGCTTTCACGCCTTATCGACTCGACCGATCACCATGAAATTCTGCATACACGTCGTTAGGAGCGCAGAAAGGAGAAAGGGCTTTTCTTATTCCGGAATTCCCGCGGGAACTTCTCAATTAACGCGGGTGAAAGGGCGAAGAACAGCTAGTAAAAAATAAAGGAAGCGACAGTTAGAGCATTTGCTCTTACTTCTTCTACAATGCTAGTACCTACCTATACTTATGGCCTCCCTATTGAAAACATAACTATCTCTTTGGGCCACTCACAGCAGCTTCCGCCTGTGGTCGTAGCCGAGCAGCTGCGCGACCTCCCAGCCGCCCTGCGTGAGCGCGGCGCGCCCCCCGCCGCCCGCGCGCAGCGCCACCGCGTGCCGCCACACCCCGCCCGCGTCCCGCACGGGCGCGCTCGTGTACACCGCCCCGCCCCCGCCCCCGCCCCCACCCGCACCCCCGCCCACCAGCGCCGCGCCCCCGCACCACCCGCACGCCTCCCCCGTGGGCTCCGCGCCCAGCCCCGACCAGCGGCTCTCGTCCGACTCGTCGCGGTATATCTGGAAAGAGTCCACCGTAATTTTTTTTAATGTCATAGGAGGCAAACGGGCAAGTGGTACACCTGATGGTAAGTGATTACCGCCGCCCATAGACATTCACAACACCAGAAGGCATGCAGGCGCGTTGCCGACCTGGAATGGGGATGGGAACTGGCTCTCAAGTGGGGCTGCCGGAACACACCGTTAGGTGCTTGGCGACAAATTTGCAACTTGAAAGTGGTAGCTAGCCAGCCGGGCACTAGGAGGGCGCCTACCACCATGCTATGGTTTCCTCACGATGTTTTCCTTCACCGACAGCTCAAGTTCATTGTTAGGGTTTGAACCTACACCTTGCGGCGTTTTTAATCCGAACGCACCAACCACTGAGCTATCATCGTTGTTTGTTTTTCTTCTTATGAACTTTCTCATATCATAAGCCAGTTTCAAGTGAAATAAAATGTTCAGGTAGGTAAGCATCTTTGGGCGGTTTGACATCGCAAAATATGGTAATATCTATGCAATTAGGTATCTATTGCAAAACCTTTCTCGGAGCTCACACCGAAGAAATCTGGTCGAAACTCTTTCAGTGCTGCCTTCAAACTCTTATAGAGTATCTACTAGTTTTTGCCGGCGACTTCGTCCGTGTGGTAGTCGAAATCAGACGTTGAAGAGGTTTAAACGACAAAATAAAGATCATGAAAATGAAATGGTTGGGTCTAGAAATTTCTGCCAAGAAAACACGTTGTTCCGTACAAACTTTGCAACCCCTTTTCACCGGGTTGAATTTTCAAAAACCCTTTCTTAGTACGCACCTACGTCACTGTGCAAAATTTTATTATTCCACACCCAACGGTTTACGGTGTTGATTGGTATTGATAGCAGCGACTCACATCCTGGCAGTTGTACGTGACGGCGTTGCAGATGCTGACGACGGAGACATTCTGGGGCCGGTTCAAAAGAAGAACTGCTATGTGGCGCTCCGACGTCCATGTCGTCCAGCGGACGTACCAATCTGGAACCGTGGTCGTTTAGGCTATAAGGCTACCTTACAACAGACATATCGCATACTATCGCAGCTGGCTACACTGGCATCGAATGGTGATTAGCTAGGGGCGTCGCTTGCAGTGTGGCCAGCTGCAGAGATAGTATGCAATAATATGTCTGTGGCTCTTAACAATAAGTGAAGCTCTTTGTAGTGTGGCCTTAGCCTTACTTCATGTATACTCATGTAGATTAGTGCAGGGGGGGGCAGGGTAGGCAAATGGCTAGAAACTTCTTTTCCCACCGATTTTAAGATGAAAATTTACTAATTAAGAGCTTTGTTGAATTATGTTATTTATTTATTTATTTATTTTGTATTCGGGAAGACAAAAGGTTATTATCTGCAGAAATACTGTTGCAGAAAAGTAATAAAAGTAAATTATGTTGTAAAAAAGTAATAGAAGTAAATTATGTTGTAAAAAAGTAATAGGAGTAAGTTAGGTATGTAACAGTGTGTTACGTACCTTTGTCGACTTGCGGCGTGAATTGTATCGCATGTGGAAAAAGAAACTTTGGGGTCTTCAGACTGACCACGTAGACCGTCACCACTGGGTTGTTCGTGTTAACCTGGAAGATATGATCAAAAGTCAAATCATTTATTAAAATTTGGCCCTGAAAGTGGTTCTTTTTGACGTAATATAATTACAGTTATTATGACAGCACCCATTAAATAAGCAGAGACAAAAAAAATCCGGTAATCCGGTTAATTTCAACATAAAACAAACGGAAATAGGATTTAGTTTAGGTAATTAAGCTTTTCATGATGAATAAGTTACTTATAATATATAATAAGAAATATTATAATTATGGCTAAATGTTATCAAAAAAGATTATAGTTATGTTAAAAATAAATCAGAAAATTGGCATTGTGGAATTTAGCCTCCTTATTTGTAAAAAAAATTATAACTACATGAACAGAGCTAGTTATTCAAACTAAGGTAGCAAACGAGTAGGTTTAATTGTGGTTCTTTGTTCACTGAACCAGATTTACCTCAAGGGCAATATGAGCTAATGAGAATGCACTTTATAAACTGAACTAAACCACGATTTTAACTTTTAAAAACTTACCTCATTTCTTTCGGGCAATAAACTATTCAGGTGTGTTAGATCATTAGGTACTATGCTCAGAATATCCAGTCAGTTGGCGCATCTATTTCCTTAAACTTTTATTCCCCGAATCACAGGTATAGAAGAAAAGATCACGACACACAAAAATCATCAGGGGTTAGAAACAATAGCTAAAAGCTCACCTTGGGATACCTCAAGCTCTTTATGACGGGGTAGGCCGGCGGCTCCTGCTGGTCTAGCCCGTACCAGGGATACTTGTGCTGCGGCACCAGGCTGTCGTTATACGTGACGTACATGAGTGTCTGCCCGTCTGGACTGAACCATAGCGCTCGGTCCAGCCGCAACACTTCCGTCTCATACAGGAAGTCTGGTACGCCATTGAAAATCACTCCGGGTATACCTGGAAAAAGAAGACCGATGTGAAAAAATAAATGGAATTATAATGATAATTCAGAGAAAGAAATAATTTATTGCCACCAAAGAACGACTTACCTAACATAATATGTTACTAATTTTTGGTGGAAGCTGTACCTATGCCTAGCTCATGGCAAAGAGAGCCCTCCAGCTAAGCTGTCACAGCGCAAATTTTTATGCTGCATCCTTTCACACCATCGTTACATAGTTTTTGACAGGTAATAATAATATTGGACTAGCTGGTGCTCCCTTTCAATTTCTTTGAATTACCATTCCATTCTTATTAAAAAAAGAAAGAAAAATAATGAATAAATGATGAGGTTGTTGTAATCTTGTAATACAAGGAGTCAAAGATAAAGAAAACTCGTAAATATGGCGGATTAGTTATTGTTTAGTTATTGTTTGTGATCCTGTTAATTTCGTGTTCCAAGGGTCATTTACAGTGACGGATAAGAGAACCCCACTCACCGTTATTAGTGATTCTGCAGACCAAGGTCTTCAACACCCAGGGCTTGTAGTAAATATCGTTGTCGTGGACGAACACCAGGCTGGACCCGCTGGGCGACCATTCAGCGTACTGCAGCAGAGGTGCTGAGCGGTCGTCTTCCACAGGTGATATGGGGATTTTGTTCCTAAAGAGAGTCACATAAATAAATATGGAGTTAAACGTATTAATCTTTACTTACAGGTTTTTTTTCAATACCTAATTCTTGGATGACGAAGTTTGCATACCTGTTGATGACGTCATACACGTGGTACCTGGCCAGGCTGCTGTGCCTCCAGCCAGGTCTCACGTCAGATATGAGGAGCACAAACTTCAGGTCAGCTGACACCTTGAAGTCAACAGCGTTCAGCTCTCTCTGAAACAATGGAGTAACAAAACGTTGCTTGAGGAACTGTTTCGTATGTTTATAATATTATTTGTTTTTGTGTCCACAGACGGACAGACCAATATTTTTTTATTACAATCTTGTACTCTCGTGCCAAAGAGTCAAACAACGTTGGCTTCTTTCTTGAAATGTTACTGATCCCGTAAAAGTTTTATTTTACGCCTCGGAACAATGATAATATTTTAAGTATAATCAAGGACTTTTATCCCGAAATTCCCGGGGCAATCCCGAAACTACCGCGGGTAAAACCGCGGTGAACAGGTAGTATTAAGAACATTAGATCGGATTTCATAAAATAACAATAGAATGTCATTGCCTCGGAAACTGAAGGGATTTAGTATAATTTTCTCAAAATAATCGATTTTGATTCGATTTATTATCCTTATAACCAACGATATTTTATTTTTAGAAAATTCGTCTCTTTACTTAGTATCTGTTTGAGAACGCGCCACGTCAAAACTCCTGAAACTTGGCATGTCTGTTATAACCAATAATATTCGTGACATATCCTACCTAACATTCAGGACATGAAATAGTACATTGTTATCCAAGGGGTGAAAGTAACTCATTTAGTGCCGAGACGGAGTTTGGCGCCCGAGCGTAGCGAGGGCGCCAATAGTTCGAGGCACTAAATAAGTTACTTTCTCCCGAGGGTAACACTGTGCTTTTCATTACGAATGCAAGGAAAGTCAAAATAAAAATAGGAATTAGCTGAAGAAAAAATGAGTGAAGATCGGATAGTCGCTTGACACTTTCCCACCTATTTCTTTTTCTTTGGCCGGCTAGCTATTCAGCCAGTATTTTTTATTTACATTGATGGCGACCTAAAAAAAATATTTTCTTTAATTATTAAGTATTAATTAAAGAAAATAAAAAAATATAAATAGGAATTAGCTTAAGAAAAAGTGAGTGAATTTTATTTTAATTAATACCTACTTAAACTTTACGTTATTTCAATTTTACATCGCGCTGGCTGTATAGAAAGTTGAAACATGGTTCAATAGAAATGTGAAAATAGACCTAGTTTTTTTTTAATAATTTGACAGTTGTCAGTTGAAAGCGATTCTCCCTAGGGCTGAAAAGCGCTACTTTCAACCCGCTTCTCAGGCAACTTCAGACCTACTTTCCGAGCATGAGTAATGAAAAAGAATTTTATATAAGTGTGGAACGGCAGGGAACGGCTATGGTTTTTATATCTAAGTAAGTAAGTACCTATTGAAGATAAACGCTGAACAAAATTCTAAGCCGGATTTTATTCGATTCGTTCGTGCGATAATCCGATAAAAAGCTTTACGCGACCTTTTCGAGCGAGCGATTCTCCGAATACTCGTGGCTCATACGGAAACTCCCGGAGAAAATATAAATGGCGGAGTGGAGCTAAATGAGCGAGTAGCTTTTCATTAATTAACAAGTACAAAGCCTTCTCTCTTGTGTGTGAGGGTCCAAAATTGATCACAGTTAACGACTCTTGTTAATTATTCTATACGCGTTAATTTTGGGGTTCCCACGGGAATTCCGGGATAAAAGTACCAACCAACAAAACGTACAACATACGAAGTAGACCACAGCTATCAGCGGCGCGAGCTGTGGCCGACTTCTTATGTTGTCTACCATTTGTTTTTGCCGCCGCCGCCACCGCCGCCGAGACTGGCCAAGGGGTAACGGACGTTGTTACATACTGAAGAAGAAGAAGAAGAAGAAAATATATCTCACAACTATTAAAAAAGGCTTTAGTCTTAGAGAAATTAAAATTAAGAAAATTACTAACCGCCGCACTCAGAATCGATTTAATGGTTACTTAAAAAAAAAATAAGTAAGGATTAAAAAAAAATCACGTTATGGAAGGTTTTATGAAAGACGTGATTTCCGGTATCTTGATCCTCCTGTAAAATTTATTTATTTGCAATTACTTTGTTTTACCGTAGAGCAACCGCAGACAAAGGGTAAACAAATATTTTCATTATAATTTTTTTTTTAACTTGATGTGGAAATTGAACCCACGACACCCGGCGTAGCAGTCAGTTTCACTCACCAGTTACCATTACACCAACTTGTTGTCTAAATGACAGTTCGTCGATCGTAAAACCAAAACAGTTCCAGCTCACAAAGTAACAGTAAGGGACATATTGCAGAAGGAACTTCTTTTATTCGGGCAATAAATCGCAAACAACAGTCACATGTGACGTGTAACGAAGTTACAACCACAGTCTTAAGAAGAATAGATATCGCGTCTAATTCTGGATGTTAAAAGTTTTTTCTGTATAGGTACAACCAAAATGTATTGCATTTCAATCGGGTCATAACTAAGTACAGGATAAATAAAAATCCATCCCAATCGCTTGTCGGATTACGAATTGAAAGGTTCTTTAGAGGAGATAGTTAGTTTTTTTACTACATTCACAACAACTTTTGCTGGAAGACTTTAAAAACTTTAAATTTTTTCATATAATTTTCCAAGTTATATGACTGTGACATGCGGAAGGACGGACAGATGGATATGACGAAGTTATACGGGTTTTGCAATTTGGCAAAAGTACCCTAAAAGTTGGATATCTCAATTATAAAAAAGTTTAATTTTTACACAACGAAAATTGCCTTCAAACTTTATTTGAGATGAAAGCGTCGCTGCAATATTGCCGCTGCACACGCATCAACCCCCTCATTGAAGTTTGTTTGTTTGCAGGTATTGGACGCGACACGATAAACCGTGTGTCGTGCGCTTTATCCATGTGGCGCTCGCCTTATCCGCTGTCACAGACGTCAAGAGCAGTGACACTACGAGCGGTTAAAAATATCATCGAGTCGACAAGAAACCGTTGCAACTACCTCGCGTCCGCACCTAACTTGTACCATCATTTTTATTATTCATCATTATACTTATTATACAGTCCACTACACAGTTCTATTCATTTCTTAGGCGTTAGGATCCTGCGCATCCTTAGTTGAGGACTAACGCCACCAACATTTGGTCTATTCGAGCCGGATCACATTATCCTGCGCGCCGCTTCTGAAGTCATTTCGGAGTCAGAGCACCTGGATTACTACCAGCACACGTAAGAGGAGCGGACGTCTTCGAGAAAAACGGCATCGCGACAGCAAGCTCATCATCGTCGTCAAATTGGCTGTCTTCGGTCATATTTCGTGGTGCATCAACGCAAAGTCTTCGCGCCAGCGGCTTTGCAGACATCAACGGAAGCCGCAGTCAAAAATCATCGCATCATTCATCATCTTGCAGTCGTCTTGGAGCCGGGCAACATCACATCTACCTACATATCACGTCAACAATAAGAAGGAAAAAGCGATTCCAAAGGACACAACCAAGTGAGATCGTTCCATATTTCCATCATTTCATATCATAATCATTATTCATATTTCCTATTCATTCCATACATATCTATCATTTACCTACTAATTCGCTTCATTTGTATTTGCATTGCTGGACCGAGCGCATCGCTTTCGCAACTAACGGTTCATGCTTATCGCTTGCGCATAAAAACATTGCTACTTAGGTGTACAAACTTTAATTTCTCTTAACAATAGGTATTAAATACAATCATAATATCACTTCAAAAAGTCATTAATAATTTCACTACATATTACACATCTTCGTTCGTTGATCCTTTAGTTAGCATCACAAAATCATTATTAATTTGTCAGCAGTTCCTTTATTTGCAAGTAATAATTACTAAATTCACATAAATATTCGCCAACGTATTATTTCCAACCGACTTTCATTTGGTGGGTAGGAAATTTATTAATAAAAATCGGTATTTGATTTCTATAGCGCCTTCAAAAATTAAATAGCAAACCGTTTAGTAATTGCTTGCACTCTTTAATTAGCATCAGTCATTTGTATATAAAGGCAATCAACATATTTAGTTGAACTTTGCCACTTGCTTACATCAATTAATTACAATTATTTCCAACTAAAACAAAATGCCTGATACTAAAATAGTCGAGTTAACAAAGGAACTCGATATGGTAAAGTGTAAAATCACGAATTTCAGCAAATATTTCAATTCTATTAACACAGGCAAAATTCTTACTCACGCTCAATTCATCGAACTTCAACGTCATTTGAAAATAGTTGAAAATTCATACGATGAATACGATCAATTTCAGACCGAGTTGGACTTGCTGAGCGACAGCATAGAGGATGGTCTCGCTGACCGAGAGGCATTCGACGCGCAGTATTATCCACTCGTTGGCAACGCTCGCGCATACATTGAACAACATCAAGGGCAGTGGCAGCTGCTTGGTGAGGATGCCGAGTCGGGCTTCGGTAATGCTGTGCACGACAGTACTACACAGTCGTCGCAGGGTCATAGTTCCGTGATGCTTCCTGATAAAGACCTCCCTCTCTTCGAGGGTCGCTCTCAGCACCGGCTTCAGATCAAAGATAACTTCACATTACTTACTCATAAAAACAAAAACATAGACAAAGTTACCAAATTTCGTCTTCCACGTGCTTCTCTTCATGGAAGTGCGGCCGTAATCATACAAAATCTTAACGTCGATGCTAACAACTACCCGCACGCTTGGCAAGTATTATGCATTCGATACGATCATAATGATTTTACTTTCTTTCATTCTTCAATGTTGCCCTCTAGCACACAGTCTGACTCTTCCTTGCCAGCAGACTTCTTTGTAGTGTTAGAGCAGTTTGCGACATCACCACATCATCATCAGCCGTTCGTTCGTCATCGTTTTTGCGAGATATGGGATGGCTTTCCCTGTCACGAGTGGCGCCATATTGCCACAAAACTTATACACGCCGATCTCATCCCTCGTAGACTCGATACGAACGAGCTGAACATCATTACGCTAACCTCTCGTGTAATTCATAATTTACCTACATCTACCTTCACAAAACCACATCGCATCGTTGCACATGCTAGGCCGGTGATGATAGCGAATCGCCGTAGAAGAGTATGTGTCATGTCTTCGTGGTTTTACTTTCAAAACAAAAAGGGCAGCTTATCGGGAGCTCGTCTCGGACCTCGCAGAGCGAGCTTACATTGTATCTTCACGTATTCATAGTCGTTGTAGTAACAAGCTGTGCTCTCGGACAGCGAGAGCATCTTCGTAGGTACCTGCTGTCTACCTCATCTATCTTATTCATCTAACTTATACGTCAATTGTTTATTCCAGGATACATTCTTTACCTAAGCGAATCGTGGGAATCTGCAATCGTCTACGCATGCGATACAAATGGATGACCTTATTTTACATTTCCATCATCTTCTTTATCCACTTATGCCTCTTTACATTCCCACATTACCTTTATCTTATGTCTCCCCAGGCCAGCCCTCTTCCTCATTGGGCGATCTTCACTATTTGTGCTTCATCTACAGATCACAAAAATGCCATGCTTCTGTCTTGGACGGCCTGGTTTCAGGACGAGACGGCGTTACGAACTTGACCAACAAAATGGAATGAAGAGGATCCTCGTTCGTCGCGTCTACACATCACCACACCTACCGACTGCTCATCTGTTGAAGACACTTCAACCGGGGGAGTATGGACGCGACACGATAAACCGTGTGTCGTGCGCTTTATCCATGTGGCGCTCGCCTTATCCGCTGTCACAGACGTCAAGAGCAGTGACACTACGAGCGGTTAAAAATATCATCGAGTCGACAAGAAACCGTTGCAACTACCTCGCGTCCGCACCTAACTTGTACCATCATTTTTATTATTCATCATTATACTTATTATACAGTCCACTACACAGTTTATTCATTTTCTTAGGCGTTAGGATCCTGCGCATCCTTAGTTGAGGACTAACGCCATCAACAGGTATACATACATATATAAAATTAAAATAAGTAGGTAATTTATGCTCAAAGGCGAACTTATCCCGCGAGGGGATTTCTTCCAGTCAACCTTTGAAAAATCGAAAGGATTTGAAGTAAACATTGGCGGGAGAAGAAATAAAGAGAAAGGAGGTTGATAAACATAAAAAAAAGGTTCGAAAGACTCAAAATTAGGGATAAAAAAGGAAACGAAATAAAAGAAAAGTTGTAAAATAAATTAAGCAAAAATAAGGAATGCATAATATATAAATAAAATATACACACCGGCAGAATTAGCGGAACATAAAAAGGCAGAGTATAGAAATAATTACGTATATATATTAAAACAAATTATTATCAGGCATGAAGTAATAAACTAATATACATCTTTTAACATCGATTGTAATAAGTTTTTAGTTAAATTTTATTAAAAGTAATCAAAATTAAAAAAAAACAAAAAAGTCTCTAGTTTGTGAGAACACAGACAATGTTGCAAATAAAAGTGGAATCACGAAGGGGAAACACACGTTATTAATCGTTCATTAATTTAGTGTTAAAATCACAGTAATCTTTAATTTGCAACATTATTTGTGTGCCCACAAATTAGAGAAAAAGTGTTTTTTTTATTATTATTTTAAATAAAATTTAATAATTTAATTACAAACTTTTAAAGTGTTAAAAGATGTATATTAATTTATTACTTCACGTCTAATTATTATTTGTTTTAATATATATATGTTATTATTTCTATACTCTGCCTTTTTATGTTCCGCTAATTCTGCCGGTGTGTATATATATCTGCAATCTTTATCGCTGTAGAAAACTAAGGAACTTATCGCCATGGTCACGAAAAATCGCCTGAACAAAAGTCCAAAGGGCTGGAGTCAGGCACGGTCGAGGAAAAAAAATTGAGTGTTCTATCCTCCTTGAGTCGCGGTTACTATCATAATAATATGTCTTCGGTTAAAGTCGTGACAGTCGCGTGCTAAACCCATACATACGAGTATACGTGCCCCGTCACGGATGTACGTATAATTGTACGTGTGTGGAATATAATTTACCTGGCATGCTGTCTAGGACTCAGAAGAATAAGTTATTCTTCTGAGGTCTAGGAGCTACTAAATTCAAAGATAATATTGAAACGTCATATTTATCCTACCAATCTATGCATATAAAATGCTTTGTCAAGAAAATACTTTCCTTCGAAGGGATGATCAAATCAAACGTAATAATCCTGCTTATATCAATACATTTAATAATCTGTCAATAAATAAAATCATTAAAAACGTCACATTTATCCTACCAATCTATACATATAAAATGCTTTGTCAAGAAAATACTTTCTTTCGAAGGGATGATCAAATTAAACGTAATAATCCTGCTTATATCAATACATTTAATAATCTGTCAATAAATAAAATCATTAAAAAAATGTTACAGAACAATTACAATATCCAATGAAATGTTTTGATACAATCAAACTTACAAGCATTCTAAATATAGTGTAGGTGTGGTTCTGACAAATTTTTCTTTAGTTTCGCTCATAATTTCACCAAAAGATTTGATTCCTTTTATACCGGTAATTTATACACGATAGCTAGATACTGGGTTTCTTTTAGTTTCATGTTTTCTTGAAGTCCTAGTATTGTCAGCATGTGCTCTGTGAATTCTTGGCCATCCAACTAAGGACTATCAGCACAGTGACGAAAGCGAACGCCATCAGTATCAGCTCGATCACATCTACATTGGTATTGGCCAAGCCGTTGCTTTTCCCCATTCTTCTCTATTACCTCCTCCACAATCGTTTTTGAATATTCCTTTTTTTAGTTAACTTTCTTTTATTACTGTTTTTATAGTTTTCGTACACGTTTCTACCACAAACTCTTTTGTCTCCAGTAATTTGTGTTTTGAAGGAATTCGCAGTGCTTTCTCTAATTTGCTTATTATTTCCCTTCACTTTTGCGGTACCTTTAATAACTCTAGTTATTCTTTACTAAGTACATTAATCTTTCTTGCTTAAATCCCTTAAGTGGTTTTAATATTTAATGACATTATTTTTAATGTGTTCTACCTTAATCCTTCATAATCATCTTCATCCAATGATCGCAAATGCTTTCTTTATCTGCACAGTGAACTTTCTACAATTTCTTTCTTTCCTCCAGTATATATGTTTCTTTTTCTTCTTAGCTGTTGTCTGTTTCTCCAGAGGTTTTCTTTTTAGCGGCCAGAGACGATGTGGCAGACGATGATGAACACCAGTCCCAAGACCACCAGACTACCCACTATCGTCAGCAGCTCGTTAAGAGTGACATTAAGCCCACAAGTCGTCCCCATAGCACAACATTGAAGCTCCCATCCATACCACCAAAATCATTATAGTTTAAACTGTTTCATCATTTCTTAGATATTTTTCAACAGGTTTTTATGTAATTTATTATAAGTTTAGTCACGGATTTAGAAATTGTTTATACATATCTTTCCACTGTCATTTTGATTGATAATTTAATACATGGATCTGGATCTGCTTAGTTTTTTTTTAATTTTATTTAGTTATGTCATCATTGATTTTGTGGATTCATATAGGTTTTACACGAATTTCTACTAGTTGATGTATGGAGGCTGTTACTAATAGGGATGTTAACGACGAAATAATTAGAATTTAAATTAATCTAAATTCTAATTATTTCGTCAGTTAGACAATAAAAAACAATAGAATTTTTATTTTTGAAAATAAATGAAAAAAAAAGAGATAAAGCGCATTAAAGTTTAGGTTAGGGGCTCTTGACTTCACGCGGAATTTCAACTTTTTTTTTTTACGTAAAAAAAGAAAAAATACGTGTCCAATATTTTTTATTAATCTACAAGACGAGTTAAAAAAATATTTAGTGAACATGTCGATTGTAATATGTACGGTTGTAACTCAATCGACAATCACACAAACTGCTGGAGGGATTTTGATGAAATATAGAAAACAGAGAATATTCTTTGGATTAATAGATTTGATACTTTTATTCCCAAACTCTGACGCAGTTAGTAGGAAATAAAGCAGTTTATGTTACCGTAGCAGAACATAATAGAAAATCTTTCATTGAATTTACTAACGTCTTCAAATCGCGATGGACAAACAATAAAGACGTCTACTTCGTTTTTATGTGAGGCTATAAATACTTGACACGATGGCCTCAAATAAACGCAGGAATATATCCGATGATTTATGGAACAAAGGCGTTTGCGTTATCTTTCGAAAGGCACATCTCGAACACGTTCGTATATCATACACACTTACATCCATTCACTTGGGTACCGCCTTTTTTATCAAACTTTGCATAAAAAGGATAATTCCACGCGGCGTAGGAACTTTCTAGACAGATTTTGTTTTTATCAAATCCGATAAAACCCATTCAGAGAGAAACGCGTGAACATCTATCAGCGAAGTACCTTTGTTGTTTGCGAAGGATGGCTATAAATCCATTGCTTCACCCTTATTTATGGGTTTGCCTTCGATATACGACAGCCGTTCGCACTGCAGTTTACAATACCCTAAACCTAGTCAATCTATCGATCGGGAAACATAAAAAGTCAGGTTTAAGAAATCTTTATTCTCAAAAGAACTTAAACTCTAATAGATATTGGTGTAGATATTATAGATGTGTAGATTTATCCATTCCAGTTCATGTATTGATTTCCTTGTATTCTTAATCCCTCCTATAATATTATAAATGCGAAAGTAACTCTGTCTGTCTGTCTGTTACGCTTTCACGGCTTCGGCTAAACCGATCATCGTAAATTTAGTACACACGTTGTCTGAGGTACAGATAAGGGTAGGTATAGGGTACTTTTTATCCCGGAATTCCCCCGGGAACTCCGAAATTAGTGCGAGTGAAGTCCCAGGGAATAGCTACTAATAATTAATACTATAAACGCGAAAGTAACTCTGTCTGTCTGTCTTTTTGTTACGCTATCACGACATAATGGCTCAACCGATCATCATGAAATTTAGCATTCACGTTGCCAGGGGTATACAAAAAGAACATAGGGTACTTTTAAAATCGAAATCACCGCGAGAACTTCAAAATTAACGCGGGTGAAACCGCAGGGCACAGCTAGTATAGCTAGTATAGTAGTACTGAGTATATTAATGTATCAGTAGGTACATTTAGTATACCCACTCAATGGGCATTTTGACTAATTTTTATTTTTTAGTCCGTCTTGTAGATTATTAAAAAATATTGGACACGTATTTTTTCTTTTTTTTTACGTAAGCAAAAAATAACGGCGATATATTGAGTTGAAATTTCGCGTGACGTCACTATTCTGACAGTTTGTATGGCGGTTTTAGCGGCTAGTGACGTCACGACCCCCTCACCCTAGACTTTAATGCGCTTTATCTCTGTATCTTTTAATTTATTTAAAAAAGCAAAAAATACGTGTCTATTGTTTTTTTTATTTTCTAACTGACGGACTAATTAGAATTTTGATTTTTAAAAGTACTCCACATCCCTATTACTCAGTACTGTACAGTACTAAAGTAGTAGAAGAGCTGAATGATAGAAATAATATCGGTACGAAAGCGAGTACATCAACGTATCCGGGATTCAATGAAAGCGAAACATGCCCGGGATCATCCGGGTATATCCGTATATCCCGGGCATAACTTTCGATTTGCAAGAGCCCTCGTACACGCCTCCCCCAGCCGCGCCGCCGCTCAAATGAAAAACCTCTAATTATGTTCAGAAATCTCTTCTTGGCACACACATTTTATTATTGTACTAGCTGACCCCCGCGGTTTCGCCCGCGGTTATTTCGCAGTTCCCGCGGGAATTCCGGGATAAAAGTACCCTATGTCACTCAGGATCGCTTTAGCTTTCCTATCTATAAGTGAATGAATTTTCAAAATTGGTTCAGTAGATCCAGCGATGGCCCCTAAAACCTCACAAACTCATAATCTCCGGGGGAAAATCCAGAGATTTTCCCCCGTGGTTTTATCTGCTGGAAATTTGGAGTTCCCGCGGGAATTCCGGAATAAAAAGTATTCACTCAGGATCACTGTAGCTTCCTTTACGTTAAAAAATTTACAAATCGGTTCAGTAGATCCAGAGATTACCCTCTACAACGTCACGAACTCACAATCACACAAACTTTTGCTCTTTATGATATTAGTATAGATATTAGTAATAGCTGTGCCCCGCGGTTTCACCCGCGTGAAAGGTTTTTATACAACAACTTTTTTCCCGACATCCGATTTCAACGGAAGTATCGAAATAAAGAGTAGATCCAGAGATTTTCCCCCGTGGTTTTATCTGCTGGAAATTTGGAGTTCCCGCGGGAATTCCGGAATAAAAAGTATTCACTCAGGATCACTGTAGCTTCCTTTACGTTAAAAAATTTACAAATCGGTTCAGTAGATCCAGAGATTACCCTCTACAACGTCACGAACTCACAAACACACAAACTTTTGCTCTTTATGATATTAGTATAGATATTAGTAATAGCTGTGCCCCGCGGTTTCACCCGTGTGAAAGGTTTTTATACAACAACTTTTTTCCCGACATCCGATTTCAATGAAACAAAGAGCTTAATCTTCCTGTAAAAACCGCATGACAATCCGTTCAGTAGATTCGGAGATTATCGCGAACAGACAGACAGACAGATAAGATTAAAAAAAAAACCCTTTTTTTGTGGTTGATTACTCTTCGTTCATCGTCCCCTGTCAGTTTTTGTTAAAAATATTCAATGTACAGAATCGTGGATTCTACTCTTTTATTATAGTACTAGCTGTGCCCCGCGGTTTTACCCGCGTGAGTTTCGGGATTCCCGCAGGAACTCCAATGCAGTCTAATGTACTCCTTATAACAACAGATAATTAGCAGTGAAAGTCCCGTCAATATCGGTCCAACCGTTTCGGAGATTCACCCGCGTGAGTTTCGGAATTCCCGCAGGAACTAAAAATTTTTTTTTATGTAAACCTTGTACTGACAATAACGAACACAAAAAAAAATCAATTTTCCAATTTGGTGCAGTCGTTTGTAAGTTATGCGCTTACCAACACATTTGGCGATTCATTTTTATTATACAGATAGATAGATAACTCACTCAATATTATATACACACCGGCAGAATTAATAATTTAATAATTTAATTACAAACTTTTAAAGTGTTAAAAGATGTATATTAGTTTATTACTTCATGCCTGATAATAATTTGTTTTAATATATATACGTAATTATTTCTATACTCTGCCTTTTTATGTTCCGCTAATTCTGCCGGTGTGTATATTAGTAAGACCAGCTATGGATACTCACGAAGGTGGAGTTGTTCATCAGCAGCCTGGTGGTGTAGTTCCTGACGTTGAACAACGTGAGCCCGCCCCACCGGTCCCGGTACACCAGCTCCTCATCTAGAACCAAGAGAAATACATTCTTATTTTATAGTTTATCCGCAGTAATTTACGTTCAGGGCTCTTACACTATGACCATAACACGCCGCGTTAAGATAAGACGCCGGAAAAATTGTTTTTCCCTCGCGATCAAAGAATTTTAACTTTAAAAAATACATTCATAACGTGTGTTATGGTATACAGAATATTAAACGCGATAGTTTGTAAAAATGTATGGATGGATGGATGTTTGTTACTCTTTCACGCAAACTACTGAATGGATTTAAATGAAACTTTACTATAATATAGCTTATACATCAGATTAACACATAGGGTACTTTTTATCGCGGAATTCCCGCGGGAACTCTGAAATTAACGCGGGTTAAACCGCGGGGCACATCATTTCTAATATTTTGCCATCTGGAGCAGACGGAATTGTGTTTTTAGGACGCGCGTTATGGGCAACGAATGTTGTTGGTCATAGAGAACAAGGGCCCAGTAGTTTTTGACAGATAGACAGACAGGCGCGGTCAAAGACTTTTTTTTATAATATGTAAGGATATTTATGGGTTGTTGACGAGTGAAAGCCGTATCGAAAACACGCGTGTCACGTTTGTCTTCGTTATTTCAGTCACTTTTCAGCAACTATTTTGGACCCCGAGCAGGAAACTGGCTTTCAAGAGAGCCATGTTTTAACTTGGGGAACAATCTAACATTGTCATTGGCGTTTCGCCATAATTGAAGAAGTAGATGAAGAGATTTTTATTATTGAAACATTGTCATTGGCAAATTATAATTATAGACGCCATTATTAAAGAAGAAGAAGAAGAAGGATACTTATTTAATACAATAAATTAACGTAGTGGAAGCATCCACGATAATATGATACCTATGCTATTTCGGAGTGTATTTATTTTATACTAGCTGTCACCCGCGGTTTCAACCGTGTTAACTTCGGAGTTCTCGCGGGAGTTCCGGGATAAAAGTACCTACCCTATTTCCTTTTCTGCACATCTGACAACGCGTAGTAGGTATGCAAAATTTTATGCAGTTTCAGTCGCCGCCGCCGAGACTGGCCAAGGGGTAAGGCGTGAAAGCGTAACATACAAACTGACTTTCGCATTTATAATAAACAATAAGGATTCAGTATGCTATAACATACGTTGTAAACGTATTTTTTTAAACTTCTTTGAGCACGAGGGAAATACAATTTTTGTGGTGAGCTACAGCTTAACGCTACGTGTCGTAGTCATAGTGAATAAGGAGTATAACAAACAATGTGGCTATTTACAGACTCCTTCGCTACCTGAATCAATCAACCACTGATAACATGACACGGGTTAGCTTTTTCCAGCTTATAATATAGATATATGGACATCTATAGATGTGGGGCGTTGGATTTTGGCGGTAAGGGAATAGTAGATTATACACCAAGGGGATAAAGCACTGTTTTATGTCACGGGCGCTACATTGAATCCTGAACATAACGAAGGACTCCAAATTTAACTCCCGAGCGCAGCGAGGGTGTTATAAGTTAATTCCCGACCAAAGGGAGGGAATTAAGATTGAGTCCTGAGTGCAGTGAGGGATTCAAGCGCCCAAGAAAAAAACAGTTTTATCCCTGTGGTGTATACTCTACTTTTCTCACATAATGCGAGACAATAAAAAACCAGGCTTAGTAGATCCTATATAGCCACTTCTTTCAGCTGGCGTGGCCTACTCGATTTGACAAACAAATGAAGTTCGTCTCACTGCGAATCTAGTGGGCCACGGCTTCGGTCTTCGAAAATCGAGTTGGCCGCGCCCGCTGAGAACACATTCTGTTTAGCGAAATGAGACGTTATGGACATAGCAATAAGAATTATGAAAGTGAAAATCACATTATTGACCAGCGGGTTATAATGAAATTCAATAGAACATTATAACCCGGCTAAAGCCAAGAGATATAATGTCTTGCTTTCGGTAAGGTTTACATGACATATAATTCGGCATTGTCGAGCATGTGGTGTGAAAAACATATTATGGTACAAGGATACCTGATCAAACTTTGAAGTAGCTACATATATGGACATAGATAAGCAATAGTGTGTTAACCCATACTGGAGAAATTTTGAGAAAATCGTGTTTTAAAATTATAGCGCCATTTTCTGTCAAAATTTTTTATATTCTATATTTAATTACATACTTAAAAAATGTAATAAGGTAAACATATAATTAAAAAACGTTCCCTAACTCTCAATAAATCGTTCTGTATAGATAACTTAATTTTGTGGGTTAACATGTTATTGCTTTTCTACGTCCATATGTAATTTACAGGTATCACAAAGATGCTGTGAAGACGTCATGCAGTTATCTATAGCAATTACTGTAGCTGTTCGCTGCGGTTCCGCCAGCGTTAATTTTGGAGTTCCCGCAGGAATTCTAGTATAAACTAAAAAGTAGGAACCCTATGTCCTCTTCTGTACTCTTAACAATGTTTAAACAAAATCTTATCACCATAAAATTTTGCATACACGTTGTCAGGGGTACAGAAAAGGACACGGAGCATTTTTTATCCGGGAATTTCCGCAGGAATACCGAACTAACGTGGGCAAAACCGCGGGGAACAGCTACTCTAAACCATAATTTTTTTTTGAAAGAAAACTCAAACAAAGATAAAAACCCGGTTACGTTCCTCACAGAGGTTTCCGAGTGATGCACGTAAAAAATATATCTCAAACCTTCAGGAAATGTGTAAGAAAAATAAGAGATAATATGTCGAGAGGCCCATAGCTGAGAGAGCTGGTTGTATCTTGCCCACTATTTTATAGGACGAGGAGGGGATGTCACCTCGATGATGATGTAGGTTAATTGTGATATATAGACCCTCTGCAGTGGACCCTAGGGTTGGCACGAGTTCTGCGGTGAGAGAAAATCTTTGTTAACTGAACTGAACTGTGAGAATACGGTTATGCGTTTAATATAAATATAAAAATACTAGCTGTTTCACTCGCGTCAATTTCGGAGTTCCCGCGGGAATTCCGGGACTTAACCTATGTCCTTCTCTGAACCCCTGAAAACCTGGATGCAAAATTTCATGACAATCGGTTGAGCCGTTATAGCGTGAAAGCGTAACAAACAAACAAACTCACCTTCGCATAAGGATAAGATGTAGCAATCGAGCTGCTAATTTCTTTCTGATTTTTTTTTTAAAGAGAACTAATGATTAAAATTGGCAAATCCTCATTCTTACCTATTATAAATGTGAAATTGAGTTTGTTTGATTGTTTGTTACGCTTTCACGCCTTAACGACTCAACCGATCGTCATGAAATTTCGCTTATACGTTGTCAGGGGTATATAGAAAGAAGAAAGAAAGAAAGAAAAGGAGTTTATTGGTACCCACATAAAAGATACAAAATTAGAAACAGTAAAAATAGATACTTTAACAAATATTGTGAAGGAAAATGATGTGCTGTGTGGGGGGCCAATCGGTACTTTATATTGGGTACCTTTTGTCCCGGGATTCCCGCGGGATCTCCGAAATTAACGAGGGTGTAACCGCGGGGAACAACTAGTTCAGTAATCTTTCATTATTAATTCTTGTTTAGTTAATTACGAGTTATGTGAATGTAAATTGATTTCGGCTGTTTTCACATAGGTAGATGTTTGTCAACCATGGCCGAGGCGGGCGGGCGGGTGGCGCGGCGCGTCCGTGCGTGGCAGCCTATCGAAGTGATTAATTGAATATAAGTAGGTATATATACAATACAAGCCTTACTACGAAACAGCTAATTGTATAGCTTAAGAAAAATTATTAACATTTGGTCTGATGTTATCCGCAATCTTGATTTAGGATGACAACTCAGGCGGCGACAAGCAAAAACGGTGTTATATGGTGATATTATAGACCTTCATGTTTACCTACGCTTTACCTCATCGTTATCAGATGATTTCGTTTATACAATAATATCACCATATAACACCATTTTTGCTTGTCACCGCCTAAGTTGAAATGAAATGAAATGTAATGAATTGAAATGAAATGTAATGAATTGAAATGAAATGAAATGAAATGAAATGAAATGAAATGAAATGAAATGAAATGAAATGAAATGAAATGAAATGAAATGAAATGAAATGAAATGAAATGAAATGAAATGAAATGAAATGAAATGAAATGAAATGAAATGAAATGAAATGAAATGAAATGAAATGAAATGAAATGAAATGAAATGAAATGAAATATAGTTTATTCGTTACGACCACAATTAAATGAATAATGAATAATGAATATGAATAAACAAAAAGTAGCATAAATAGCGTGTCGCAACAAAAAGGCAACCAGCTCAGCATAAGCCGGGAACCATAAGGGGCCCGACGCTGGTCTTTCGCTGGAGCCGCGGAGTTGTCATCCTTTACCATCAAGATTGCGGATAACATCAGACCGAATGTCTTTACAAACTTTAAAAAGCAACAAAAATCTAATCAAATTGTGACGAGGCGGCAGTCACTCGTTTGTATTATTTTTAAAAGATATTATGTTCCTTTTTATATTCTAGTGTTATACTTTTTATAAATTTCAAATCATTGATTTTTATATTTTGACTTTAGTTTCATTTTGTACGATAAACATCTAAATTATTTGTATCTAATAAATTATTTTATCTCTTTATTATTGAGCTAGCCGAAGGCCTTATACTACTAGCTTCGAACCTCACAAAATCGCGAGATTCGAACCGGCGCCCAATCGATTGGGTTACCTATACTAGCTACATATTTAACCACAACTCGTATCAGCTGTAAGCTCAGAGTAATAAATGGACACAGATAAGCAATAACAAGTTAACCCACAAAATTAAGTTATTGATACAGAACGCTTTATTGAGAGTTAGAGAACGTTTTTTAATTATGTGTTTACCTTATTACATTGTTTAAATATGTAACAAAATGTCGGACATGAAAAAATGTTGACACAAAATGGCACTATAATTTTAAAACACGATTTACTCAAAATTTCTCCAGTGTGGGGGTTAACACACTATTGCTTATCTATGTCCAAATATATTACGTCTGTAAGTAAACTTTAAAACAGAAGCTAAGTATTAAAACCCACCATATTATCGCATTTTATCTTATTAGGTTCAGTAAATTGACTGCTATGCCAAGTATCGTGGGTTCGAACCCTGAATCAGGGCATATTCTTATGTCATGAAAATTTGAGTTTTATGTTTAAAAGAGTTTTTATTTGTGTGTTATTAGTTGGTTCGTCTACAAGCTCTACTTGGTTTGGAACGAAGTGGCGTTGTATTTATGTTGTATTCAACCATTATTAATTACTAGCTGTTCCCTGCGGTTCCACTTGCGTTAATTTCTGAGTTCCCGCTGGAATTACGGGATAAAAAGTACACTATGTCCTTCTCTGTACCCCTGATAACGTGTATGCTAAATTTTCATGACGATCGGTTGAGCCGATAAGGCGTGAAAGCGTAACAGACAGACAAATAGACAGACAGACAGAGTTACTTTCGCATTTATAATATTAGTAGGGATTATTGAAAGAGTTACTAAAGAAAGGCTAAATCCAAGGCCTTTTTCAAAGCACAAAACGCTAAATTTCCATTTCGCCAAGTCATTTTTCACATACGTGCTTTCACGTGTCAACAAACTCCATCGTGTCCGACGCTACGCTGGCTTCTCTCTCGCTATGTAACAGACGAATCGACTTCCGGCGCCAGCGAGCCACTTCCGGGCCCGGCCGGATGCGCCGCCATATTGCCCGCTCAGCGAGCGAACTTTTGCAATGTGCTGATTTGCTAAAAACTGCCACCATTTGCAACGGAGCGATTCAGAGTGAAAACGATTTAAAATTGCATGAAATTTTTCCTTTAGTTTCTCGATATCTGGACTCTAGGATCTGTATACTTTTTGAGGGTGTCGTCTTTCAGACTGGTGTCTTCCCTTCATAATTGACCTCTTCTGATAACTCTTCTATACAAGATGAAATCTTTAACAAGGGATTTATTCAAGTCCTCGATAATTTATGCTGTATAATAATATGATAAATTTATGAGAAAATAAAAAAAAAACACAAAAAAACAAAATCAAATAGAAAATCATAAATAATAAAAACATTTATTCCCATGTTGTAAGAAATACGCGGGTGTAAGATCCGTAAGCGAATCAGCAATACTACTACTACTTACTTAATTTTATAGTTATATAAAAAATTTAAGTGTTATGTTTTTTTTACTCTACGAGAATCCAATACTGATTATTCTCCTTCAATACGCCCTTGTTTAAACTTACACACTGTATATTTTAACATCTACTTCAACCTCCACGAATTAAACTGAAAACTGCATAAAAATACTAAAAAAAAACCTAATTATTTCGCTTCAATGTCTGCAGTGGAAATGCTTGAAAAACCGCAAAGAAACGTGCCACTAAATCACATAGCTGGCACAGCTGGCAGCCCTAGCACGATTACGGCAATGGCTTCCAGTTTTCGCCAGCAGCTGTCGTATTTTTTTTATATTTCTTTTTAATGTGGCCAGAACAACAATTCCACCAGTGTCAAGTAAAAACAATATAAGGAGTAAAAAAAAGCAAATTAACTCATTTTAAATAATATTCGAATGTCTGTGCTTTAAATCCATTTAATGGTAGTTGATTTTCACGTGATTTCACCGACGTTAATTTCGGAGATCTCGCAGGAATTCCGAGATACAAAGTACCCTATAACCTTTTCTGTACCCTTGACAGCGTGTATGCAAAATTCCATGATGATCAGTTGAGTAGTTAAGGCGTGAAAATGTAACAGACAGATAGACAGAGTTACTTTCGTACATATTAGTATGAATTGTACGTATATTTTTAAATGCTCGTAGCTTGGACTCCGTTTCCGAGTTAGTTACTCAAAAACGGATCTTTTATTTTATTTTGTTTTATTTTATTTTTGTCGCCCACTGTACTCAGAAGTTTAATCCTCGCCACTTGCGAGCGTCTCTTTAGAAAATAAAATCTAGATTCTAGTTACAGGTGTGCATTATCCTAATAGGATCGTCGACTCTCCTCAGCCGTATAATAGGTGTTGAGCAGACCGGCGGTTTAAAACGCCGTGGGTCATTCCGCGGTCAGGATCTCAGCTAAGCCATGTCTTTATATTTTTGTTGCGGTTCCAAACTGGGTATTTTAGTGAGTTAATGTATGGGTTTCTATGGGTTCTTGTGGCTTAAAACAAATGTACATACCTATTTTTATTATTATTGTAATTAAAAATTAACTAAATAACACAAATTTTAAATTATATTGACTAATGAAGATAATGGTTTTTTTAAATGATACTTTAGATATTGAGACGAAATTTAGGAAAGAATTAGAAATCAGTTAGGAAATAATTTAGAAATAATTTTCATCCCGAGGAGTTTCCAAGGCGATCCCGCAATAGAATCCGATGAAACCATAGGGAAAATAGCTAGTATTGCTTATATCTTTTGTTGACAGCGAAACAGCCCTGCCGTCTACGGTGTGTAGTCCGCAATAAGATGGTGTATGGAGGGCGCCAACGGAGGCTTTATAAGCGCTATGTACGAGGGGCGGAAGGCTCGTTTCTGTTGATTCTTGAATAGCAATTGTTTATTATTATAGTGGTTCTAAAATAAATCATGTTGATCGTACTCAGTTGGGTTGTTTGTTTATAATAATAATATAGCTAAACAAAAAGGTTAAATTTTTGATGAACATTTACAATGACGAAAAATGTAACAATTTTTTCACATTCGGTTTTATTACCGCCGCGTTTAAAAAACCGCCCGCGTGTACCGCATGAAAACATTAACGTAACTACATCGCATCGTTGGAACGCCCTCCTTCAACCACCTTCAACCTCCTTCTCGAGATCGTGTGATACCAACCTCTACAGAGTTAAATCCTGCGGTTATATAGAGGTATCAGTATAAGTTTATTGTGAGCTTTGCTACTAGATGTAACATGGGAAGGTACCTAACAATACCAGGGTGAAAAGCAATAGTCAATAGTCAAATCATTTATTCAAATTAGGCCCATATTGTGGCTCTTTTTGACGTCAATAAAATAACAGTTTACAGTAGACAGCACCCATAAAATATCCACCCTTCACAGCTTCCTAGTGCTATGGCTGAAGAGAAGAAGCTGCGCAACAAACTCTACAGCAGCACGCTGTCAGTTTAAAATTATAATATATATATATATAATATTAGTGGTAACCCAACTTTAATTATGTGAGAATAATGAGCCGTAACCAGCAATAAACTACATGCGGCAGGTACAGCTGACTATAGAGACATTAGGATTAAGCAGCTACTCGTATAATAGTAGACCAGACATGACCAGTACCAACTGACGGCACCCGTTCACGAGTATGACGTGCTCGTTAGCCCCGCCCCGCTCAACCATATTAGAGGGAACCGAGCGACCCGACTCACACGCCACCGCCAGCGGGACATTTGAGTGAGCATGACATAATCTAGCCACTATCGTGTCAATGAAATTGATTCTTAATTTAATCAATATGTAAGGCCGGTAATGGCTACGTTGTTCGCACACATCACATCAAATAAAAATAAAAGATAAAAAATAGAAAAGAGCAATTCATCACCAAACGTTTGTATCATTCAAATAATCCTTTACGCTATAATAGGCTTTATCGCACAAAATGCGTTTAATTAAGCTTCTAAATTTATTAATTGACAAATTAACTACATCAAGCCACCAAGTGTTCTTGATAATCAGACCCCTCTTTCCCAGTGGGCACTTTGGGCAAGTGGCCCAGGGCCCCGTGATCAATAGGGGCCCCCCTCAGATCAAATACCTACAAAATCCCTATAGTTCCTGTCAAATCACCAAACGATAACCAATACCATGCCAAACCAAAAAAACTTATATAATTCAATGAAATCGAACCTAAATTACTGACTACAATACCAACTTACTAGCTTTTACATGCGCGAAGCTATTCTACTCTCGCCCAAAAGACATCGAAATGCATCACACCAATGCATTTCGATGTAAATAACTTCAGGAGAAGAAATATACCACTGAATTGGCTATATGGACTAAGTTTTTTTCTGCCTTCCCCGAAAGGGGTAAACTTCACCAAAAAAAAAAATGTTTCCATATATTTCTGTTGCTGACGTACCTACACGTAAAATTCTAACTTACAAGTCAAATCTTAAAGTTTACATTCCATTCGCGTGTAGCTTGGCGTTTGCGTTTTTTTTTAATTCGAAATTAGAACAGACCTCATCAGTTTCAAGTTACTGAAAGTTGAAACCAATTAAAAACTTCGCCGAAACTGGTTACCTCTGTAAAATCAACGGCTAGTCTACCCTGACTTTTGTATTTGAACTTTCCCCTAACAGTTTATGGGCGGTGGTAAGTTTTGATGGGTCTTTGTGAGCTGGTCGCATAAATTACGATTGGCGTGGCGTGCCTTCCGATAAAGTGCAATCTCATGATCATTATTAGTTTCCGCTTTTCACGCAATTTTCGAGTAGCCACGAACCCTTAATACGAATATATAGCTCTATACAACGTGTTAATGAATTAACTGAAAACTAGAAATTAGTTGGCTCAGAATCAACTAGCGAATCGATCGCACTATGTTTTAATATAGGTTATATTTTTTCATTTTTATTAGCCCATGTCTAAATTATTTATAAGACCATATTTGGCGCGTACGCTGCCCGCAGCAAAAAAGTTCGAACCAGTAGGCACGGGCGTAGCGCTTAGAATTTCGTAGATAGGTCACCTCCAAACTAATGTTGAATAACTTTTGAAGTATAAATTTTTCGACATAAAATATACTTTAATCTTAATATTGAGTTTTTTTTTAAATGGGGTGTATCAGGTTTTCAGTTAATTCTTTAACACGTTGTATACTACTTAGAATTAGATATACAGCATGTTAATGAATTAACTGAAAACCTGATACACCCCATTTAAAAAAATTAACAATAATATGACTAAAATATATTTTATGTCGAAAAAATTTATACTTTAAAAGTTATTCAACATTATTTTTGAGGTGACCTATCTACGAAATTCCAAGCGCTACGCCCGCGCCTACCGGTTCGAATTTTTTTGCTGCGGGCGGCGTACGCGCCATATACTGTATTATAAATAATTTAGACATGGACTGATAAAAATGAAAAAAATATAACCTATATATATTAAAACATAGTGCGATCGATTCGCTAGTTGATTCTGAGCCAACTACTTTATAGTTTTCAGTTAATTCATTAACACGTTTTATAACTCTAATCTTATATTTTAATGAATTTAATAATTTAATTTGACATGTAAATAATAAATTTATGAATAAACAATACAATACCATACAAAATAATACTAGGGATGTGTTAACTATTCCGATCATCACAAAGTTTCGCATATTACAACAAAATCATCATTTGTTTTACTTATTTTCACTAACAGAAGTATATAGTTATGCGAAGACAATGGAGTTCCGGGCGGGCGGACATCCGTTTATCGGCCAACGTGGGCGAACGACAATTACTCGGCCAATTTTCCAACCCAACGAGCCCATACCCAGGCGGATGCGTTCGCGTCGCTTTTCAATTACGACCCCTTTTCGAGTTGTTGCCGAGCGAAAAATTGTTTGAATGAAAACAACGACGCTTAGCCTATGTTGTATTAATTTATGCAATACCAGCTGCTGTTCCCCGCGGTTTCGTTACGTTAATTCCAAAGTTCCCGTGGGATTTCCAACTTAAAAAAATATCTATGTCCTTCTCTGTACCCCTGACAACGTGCATGCAAAATATCATGGCGTTCGGTTGAGTAGTTAAGTCGTGAAATGGTAGCAGACCGATTTACACTCGCAGTTATAATTTTTGTATGGATAGGTGTAATCAGTCCTGCAGCTGTCTTACTCGCACTTTTTATTCGAGGAGGTTGCAGGAAGAGCGATAGCCATAGCTTTGTCACAAAACATATTCTTCTAATTTCTTCTAGCCTGGTATTAGGTGTTGGTCAACACAACTTGTTGGCAGGGCCCTCTTTAACCTATTGGAGGCCCTCAGCATATTAGGATAATGGGGCCCCTATGACTTTGACAGAACACTATTTTGTTAGAATAGACAAAGAAAGTAGATAAACAAGGTTAAATATTTGTTTTTATAAACAATCTCACGAAACGAATAGATAAATGTGTAGGAAGTTAAGATAGATAGGAACACGAAACTATAATAAGCAATTGCACCAACATAGTTATAGATAATACAGCATACCAGATATCCGTAGGGAACACGGAGCAGTGCCTGGGACTTGCGACCCAGGTGTAGGTTTAATGGGGCCCCTTTACAATGCATGAACGCTCACCTCCACTGCCCGTGCTCCCGACTTAAGCAAACCTCTGGAAAGTATTAGATGACACAGCACACGTAATCACTATAGCCACACTAGATTGATACGACACTGATATGACACTATAACTGCACTGAATCGAACACAAAGTAACAATGACACGTGGCTAACGCATACCCGCATTTATATCGAGTTCTAACAAAGACGAGTCGGGCAATGGAGTGGAGCGGGGGAACGAACGTACTACAACCGCTATTAGTCGGTGGGAAACGATATTGATAACGAAACTACCCTCTCGCCGACACGGCCATACTGACACGCGCACGTCCTCGGGCGCTAAACTCACAGGAAGAAATCCGAGATAGAAAACTAATACGAACGCTCGTTCATCCTGACATAATATCTCTCTCTCAACATCATTCAATAACACTCGTACAATCTAGCTTTCGAAACACTCAAAAACTCCACGCAATTAATTATTCGAAACACTCAAAAACACTGGCACAATTTAACTATTAGAAAATGATATCGAAGTAAAACTGGATTGAATCGTGCTAGTCCGAAGTAGTAGCTGCAGACACATTCTTTTTTCCGGGTTATGCTAGACCGGACGCATTTTTTTGTCCCTGTAGCCACCACACATTTTTTCAGCACAAAATTCAATCAACAATTTTTTTTTTCTTTCTTTTTTTTGTTTGTCTTTCTGAGTTCTCTAACTACTGAGTAACTTTCAACTTTCATCATATCTCGCCGACACGCCATCCTCGCTATCACAAACTGACCTTAACAATACCAGAACACAGCAACCGCTGATTTCGGGAATAGTCATACTCGCAATTTAATAAAAAACGTAACTTGACAGAATCCCTAAACTACCTTATCAGAATACCGTATACCTACTCAGCGACGTTTATGATCTACCTTGCCATTAGAAAAACGATTCATTCTAAAACCATCTTAATTATCTAGAATTCACGCTCAGACAAAACCTGAATAACGACTGCTGGGTACGTGGGTAGTTATCAAATCATTACTAGAACAACTTGAAATTTTAGATTTCACACGCATCGAAATTATAATTTCTATAATAAACTACTGTGGGTAGATTACAAGTATCTCCCTTAGACAAAGGATCAAAGTTTAAACTCGCAAGATTTCAACTCCGTGGTTGGAAAACCAGTAGTAAGTAATGATCACGGCATTTTAAATTGAGGAATACCACTTAAAGAACACTACACATCACATCGCGAAACAGTTCGGTAGGTATATGACAACAATTCATGGACAATGGTATCGAAACCTTTGAAATGAAATCACAAAATCACATTTCTCACTTAAAGAGGTAATGAAAATGCTCCTACAAAGACGACTATCGCAACGTTGTCAGGATTTATGTAAAACATAATACTTGACCGAGAGAAACCGAACGTAGGAAACTTATTGGCAGAAATGTGGACGCAAGTAATATCCCAATTCTGATGTAGGAAATTAAGATAGATAGGAACACGAAACTATAATAAGCAATTGCACCAACATAGTTATAGATAATACAGCATACCAGATATCCGTAGGGAACACGGAGCAGTGCCTGGGACTTGCGACCCAGGTGTAGGTTTAATGGGGCCCCTTTACAATGCATGAACGCTCACCTCCACTGCCCGTGCTCCCGACTTAAGCAAACCTCTGGAAAGTATTAGATGACACAGCACACGTAATCACTATAGCCACACTAGATTGATACGACACTGATATGACACTATAACTGCACTGAACCGAACACAAAGTAACAATGACACGTGGCTAACGCATACCCGCATTTATATCGAGTTCTAACAAAGACGAGTCGGGCAATGGAGTGGAGCGGGGGAACGAACGTACTACAACCGCTATTAGTCGGTGGGAAACGATATTGATAACGAAACTACCCTCTCGCCGACAAATGCAATATAGTCCACAATAGTATTGTAGTCTTTTTAATTACTAATTAAGGTTCGATTTCTTCGAATTATATAAGTTTTTTGGTAATAAATATTGGTTATCGTTTGGTGATCTGACAGGAACTAGGAACTTTGTATTTGATCTGAGGGGGGCCCCTATCGATCGCGGGGCCCTGGGCACGTGCCCACTGTGAAAGAGAGGTCTGCTTGTAGGTGGCAATAATTTCTTCAATAATTCATGGATTTTCTAGAGATCTTTAATTTTTTTGACGACCCGATTGGCGCAATGGTCACCATGCCTGCCCGCTAATCAAGAGGTTCCGGGTTCGATTCCCGGTGGGCGTGGACTTTGTGTGATGAACACAGGGTTCCATTCTCCAGTCTGGATGTGTATATATATATATCTATAGTATAATATATATGTAATAATATGTGTAGTATATACCACGTTTGCTTGGTTTTCACGACACAAGCTTATAGCTTAGTGTGGGATCAAGTAGATCTGTGTGTTGTGAAGTGGATTATTATTATTGTGAATTGACTTTAATCAAAGAAACAGGACACGGGTAGTTTCTTTGATTGAAGGGATTAGCCTTTCATCTGTTTTATATATTAATGAATTCCTTATCCTTTTATTACTAATTCTATAGCTGTAGCCCGCGGCTCCGCGCTCGTGTGATGTTCGGAAGTGCGTCAGAATCAATCGCAAGCTGTAAATTATTTCAGAACTCCTCTCTCCGTCAACCTATTGTGATGAAATAAAGCTTAAGAGTAGAGTTAGACTATCTTCTTCTTCTTTATAAATAAAAATGAATGTTTGTATGTCTGTCCTCTATGCGTTTTGAAACCATTGGTCCGATTGTGATGAAACTTTAGCGGGTTGTTCTGCTTACGTCCGCAAAGGTTTCTGATTCCAAAACTCACGCGGGTGAAACCGTGGGGCCCAGTAATAAAAGTTCAATTCTAGTCTGTTGATCCCTGTAGCCTCCGACGCAAAGGGACTATGTTCGACTGTATTTGTTTTGTATGTGTTTTGTAGGCATTTGTCCATAATCTCGCTTATAATATGTACTTTTTTCGTCCTCCACTACACTATTTCTACAAACGACGTTTGATTTACTACCTAGAGCTACCCGGAGGTTGCAAAACGCCTCCCCTGCACCATCTTTGTAGGTACCTGACAATCTTACAGCCTCTCTATTTTATGTCTCCGAAAAATCTGAGAGGTCCCTATAACCGTCACGAGGCGGACAAAGCCTCCTCGCACAGATATACGTTTAGTATAATATGACTCCACACTGCCACACCTATGAAAGTCGAAGCGTATTTCAAATACTGTCATCAAACGTCAAGAGAGCATGAGGTCGTTATTCCGAGTCTTCAATTTGGACGACAATGCTCGCCTCGGCTCACAATAGGCGACGTGTGGGTTGTGCGTGAGTACCGATAGCAAAAACATATTTGGACGCAGATAAGCAATAACATGTTAACCCACAAAATGAAGTTATTGATTCAGAACGATTTATTGAGAGGCAGAGAACGTTTTTTAATTATGAGTTTACCTTATTACATTGTTTAAATTTGTTACTAAGTATTGCGCATAAAAATGTTGACACAAAATGGCGCTATAATTTTAAAACTTTAATTTACTCAAAATTTCTCCAGTGTGGGTTAACATACTATTGCTTATCTATGTCCATTTATAGAATACGTACACATATGATAATGGAAGAACGTGACGAAATATCTGATAAGTAGGTATAATATTACATGGGTTGATAACACGAATAAATAAAATTTCTTTATTTTCCTTTTCTCTCTCTACCTTAAATTGGCAATGAAAAGATTGCTTTTAGCGATATACATAAGTCACCCAATTGTACATGTTTACAAATTTGTGTGTTTTGTAATATGTGTTTCCCCGCTGTGTGTATGCGAAAAGTAGGTGTATTTAATTTGATATGCTACTCGATAAACAAGGGTACGTAATAATAAATTTAATGTCGTTATTTTATACTAAAAATATAAACTGACGCACAACGCTAATTCTAGACTTGACTCAGACGTCCTAGAGCTGCGGAGCTTACGAGTGCTCCAGCACTTAAATCACATTAATCATTTATGACAGGACGAGTTGGGAGAATTTATTTTGCTTTTAATATTTCATTTTTAACTTTGTCTTTGTCTTGACAAAGATAGAATTTCACAAAGTTAAATAGTTTAATCAAAGTGCCTCGAGCGGGCAAGCAGTTTCTCTGGCAAGCAGTCAAATAATCTATTATTTCAACATTCAATATTTTTTTATAACATAGCCGCTTTACTTAAAAAAAGTTTATGAGCAACGTTTATTTTGAAGCAAGCAATAAACCTTTTCACATTATTTTAGTTTCAGGTCGAGACATGTTTTTTTAATGTTTGAAATTTCAATAAGGTTACATTATGAATGCTTCATGAATATATTGGTGTTTATCTTGAGTCTCAAATTACATTTATCGTATTTACAAAATAAGGAGCTTCGTTACAAAAATATTTTATTTATTTACCTATTTAATATTGCGTGTGCACAAAAGAAAAATATTACAACACACCAAAGGAAATACAAAAGCTGGTTTTATCGCACAGTGGCAAACTCTTCCAGACAACCCGTATGTTAAAGTATATCAGTACTAACTGTTCCCCGGAGTTTCACCTGCGTTAATTTCGGAGTTTCCGCGGGAGCTCCAGAATAAAAAGTACTTATGTCCGTCCTTTCCTGTACCTCTGACAACATGCAGGAAAAATTTCATGACGATCTGTCGAGATAAAAAGTACCTAATGTACTTTTCTGTACCTCTGACAATTGGCAGGGAAAATTTCATGACGACCGGTTGAGCATTTAAAGATTTTAAAGCGTGAAAGCATAACAAACAAACAAGCAAAAAACCTTGCTAGCCAGAGGAAATACAACCTCTCCTAAACTCCCAATCTCACAATGTTATTGGTATACCGCACTGACCTGATAACCACGTGCCGTTGAACGGCTTGTAGTGCTCTCCGAGCACGTCCTCCAGCGTAGGCCTCCGCCCGCGCAGCCGGCCGCCGTCCCCGGCGGGCGTCAGCAGCGCTATGCTGAACACGATCAGCCCCAGCACCGCGGCGATCACCAGCAGCGCGATGAGGATGCCGCGCCAGTTGCGCTGCGAGGGCGCCGCCGCCGCCAGCTCCTGGAATACGACGTGGACGTTACGCTAGGACTCGTGATAGAATAACCTTAGGTAGTTAATAGAGAAAGAAAGAAAGACAGGAATAATCACTGCATTCGTGTTATGTTATTCTTATCTATACATACATATAAATAAAATTTAAGTGTCTGTTTGTAATTTCAAATTAACAGTTTTTCACTAAATGCATACGAAATACTAGCTGTCCCGCGCGATTTCACCCGCGATAATTTCGGAGTACCCGCGGGAATTCCGAATTACAATTATAGCCTATGTTACCCAGGAATAATGTAGCTTTCAAATGGTGAAAGAATTTCTGAAATCGGTCCAGTAGTTTTTGAGTTAAATCGTAAAAACAAACAAACAAGCAAAAAATCAAATCTTCCCTCTTTATAATATTAGTATAGATACGATAAATTTTCTCTCTCTGTCTGTCGGTTTATTTCGGGTAATCTCCGAAACGGCTGGACCGATTTTAACGGGACTTTCACAGGCAGATAGCTGATGTTATAAGGAGTAACTTTTTAGTAGGCTACTGCATTTATCCCGGAATTTTCGCTGGATCTCTGAAATTAACGCAGGTGAAACTGCGGGGCACAGCTAGTCTATACCTACTAAAGTTATAAACAGGTAAAGTGAGTTTGCGAGATTGTGACGTTGTAGGGGGTAATCTCTAGATCTACTGAACTGATTTTGAAAATTCTTGCACTTATAGGAAGCTACGGTAGTCCTGAGTGACACAGCGTAGTTTTTATCCCGAAATTCCCACGGAACAAAGTACTTTAAGTCCCTGAAAACGTATATGAAAAATTTCATGACGATCGGTTGGGCCGTTAAGGCATGAAAGCGTAACAGAAAAACAAACTCACTTTCGCATTTATAGTAAGGATTACATAAGATCTTTAAGTTATAATACTTCATTTTATTCAAAGAATAACTCATTTTATGTAATGAAAGTACATATATATTATAAGGTAGATACTACGTATATAGCGTAACTCAAATATGGCGACATCAATGCCAGCCGTTGTGCAGACAGCCACGTAACGTGTGTTGCTAGCTCCGATTTAGCATTCCGCCGACGTACTGCACTCGAATATGCGCCATTATGGGGAAGCGACGGTCAAAAAGATGTATTTTCCAATATTCGTGCGTTATTGAAAATCGGAGATGTAGAAACTAGAATAGGTATATCGGTATATGTTTTTGGTTCCCGAAATTGTGAGTGAAAACTATATTACTAAGTACTTATTTGGATTTTGGTTATGAACTATATGAGTCATGAGTCAAAAATATAAGTCAATGGAACATAACTGTTTCCCGCGGTTATAGATACGTTAATTTCGGAGTTCCCGTGAGAATTCCAGGATAAACGTACCCTTCCTTTTCTGTACCCCTTAGAACGTGTCTGCAAAATTTCATCATAATTGGTTGATTTTGTTGAATAGTTAGAAGGCGTAACAAACAAGCCAAGAAACTCAGGATTGTTTGACTGTTCGACTTTTTGAAAAGTTTACAAAATATACACACCACACATCACTGAATTATATGTATATGACACCGTAAAATTGTAAAAATCGTTAGATTGTAAACGATTGACATTGAAGAGGTTTTTATGTACACCCCGATATACTAGGTTAGGTTAGGCTTGAACTGTGACCACAACACAGTCAAATGGTACCGACGGCACCAATTCTTATCATGTGCGAGCACCTACCACCACGCATTTTCAGTTCTCAGAATTTCACAATATCACTGTTATTTTATAAACTAACTAGCTGTCCCCCGCGATTTCATCCGCGGTAATTTCGGAGTTCCCGCGGGAATTCCGGGATAAAAACTATCCTATCTTTTAAGTTGGACCACATTATAAATGGTTACAAAATTTTATCAAAATCCGTTCAGTAGTTTCGGAGTCCATCGCGGACAAACAACGTGACACGTGATTTATATATATTAAGATTAGGTACTAATGACTAACTCTAAAAACTAACTAATGAGTATGTATCCATGTATTGAATGTGTGTGTATGTGTAAGTATTTGTTGTGTATGTGTATGTTGGTATATAGCAGATCTCTATATTTATTTACATCTGTTTATGTCACTTTGCTAAAGTATACATATATTTAAGTATTTGTGCGTGTACAAACTCTGACCTTTTATTGTGAAATTTGGTATAACAATTCATTGTTATAAATTACATAGCAATCAATTAATGGCTTTACTATTGTATCACTTCTAAGTCTTAAGAAATTATTTAGTAAAATGCCGTTGACTGTAATAATTAAATAAATAAATAACGGTTTTAACAATTTTACGGTAACATATACATGGACGCAGATAAGCAATAACATGTCAACCCACAAAATTAAGTTATTGATTCAGAACGATTTATTGAGAGTTGTGGAACGTTTTTTAATTATGTGTTTACCTTATTACATTGCTTAAATATGTAACTAAATACTGAACATAAAAAATGTTGACACAAATGGCGCTCCTACTTTTAAAACACGATTTACTCAAAATTTCTCCAGTGTGGTTTAACACACTATTGCTTATCTATGTCCACATATTACATATACCATATTGATATATGGTCAACTTATTATGTGACGACATGGAAAGTACCTGTCCATAAATAACTATTAACCCGAATTTTCCGATCTAGCGCCAGTGCTCGCAAGCCTTGTTATCGTCTGGTGACCGCAAATAATAGGATGTACTACAAATTCAGTGTAATAATTCTGTCGTTAGCGCATCGCTCGAGCCACGTTCGAGCGAACAAACCTCTAACAATCATCGAACCGTTTCGATTCGGTAATGAAGTGTTTTACCCGCGTTAATTTCGGAGATCCCGCGGGTATTCCGAGATACAAGTACTTACTACCCTATACTTTTTCTGTACCTATCCTTGACAACGTGAAGGTTGTATGCAAAATTTAATGTAGTCTCTTCGGAGTTCCCGTGAGAATTCCGGGATAAAAAGTAACCTATGTCCTTTTCTGTACCCCTGACAATGTTTATGCAAAATTGTGGTGATCGGTCGAGCCGTTTAGAAGATGAAGAAGAAGAAGAAGAAAATACATTTATTTCAGCACAACACACAAGAAAAAGATACAAACACAAGCAATGCCTAATCTAAATTTGTACACAATTCATATCTCTTGCATGTTTTTTATATATATATCTTTTGCATGCATTGTTTAAGCGTGAAAGCGTTACAAACAAACTCACTTTCGCATTTATAATATTAGTAAGGATTTCGCGAGAATAGGGTACTTCCATTTCATTTCATTTCATTCATACTTTCCTGGGTATGAAATAGAAGACTTATATTTAGTGTGACAGTACATAGGGTTCTTTTTATCTAAATCCGATCCCGATTAGCGCGAGTAAAGCCGCGGGGAACAGCTAGTGCTCAATAAAATTAAATAGGATTAAAAGAAAATTTTATATCATCATTGACACATTAGGGATATTTATTTCAAAGGCACGCCGCTATCGATCTGGGGGTCTGCCGGGGTGGCGGGGGCGGAGAGGGGGGCGGCCGGGGGGGCGGGCAGGGGTCGCGGGGGGCGGGAGCATCTAATAATACGTCTTTGTAAGCCGAACTCTATATCAGGTCTGGAGCAACAGTCGGAGAGTTCGTTTGTGGTTCTTCAAGGACCTAATTTAACACGCTAAAAATTAAATGTATCCTTTAGGTATATTCCAGAATGAACTACTGACACAATATAGTCAAGTCAGTTTGGTGATGTGAACACCTCGTCCTGATTTCGAGTTTCGACCAACGCAATTCTGTATATACCCATACAATATTTTTGTTGAAACATTATTTTATTTAACGTTTGTATTTTTGTTTATTTATGCTATTGTTTTTTTTTCTTCTTTATTAAATTAAGTAGATAAATTATATTTTGTAATTCAAAGGAATGCTGCTGGCGCCTGGAAAACAGTTTAAACTAGTTTAGGCGCTAGTGAACTAATGTAATAACATAATGGTTTTTTTTAAGAAATAAACTTGTTACTTATTTAAGAAATAAACTTATTATACTTATTAATATGAGTGTTGTTCTAATCTGTCGAGGGAAGCAAAGAATCGTTTTCGCGAACTAAATTATTTGACACTAGCTGTTCCCCGCATTAATTTCGGAGTTGCCGCGGGGATTCCGGGACAAAAAGTACCCTATATCCTTCATTGTACCCCTGACAATATGTATGCAAAACTTCACGATGATCGGTTGAGCCGTTAAGGCGTGAAATCGTAACAGACAGACAGAGTTACTTTCGCATTTATAATATTAGTCTTACGGGGACAGACGTCCGAGATCAGGTACCGCTGGAGTTTTCTTTTCAACTCAGAAACTCAGTATGTACTATGTAAGTACCTAGTTTATGTCTTGACCTAACGTTTGGGATATAACTTTTATTCCAGTTCAACCAAGGTTTCCAAGGGTATCCCGATCCTAATAAAATGTTCCCTCGAGTCTACGAGCTACGAAACCAGTCCCACGTAAATATAGTAGCATGCCGTTTATTTTATTAGCTACAAACGTACTACGTATAGTCAATGCCTACGAATTCGTAGCTCACACGCTACGTAGGCTACGAGGCTCAAAGGAGCTATTTGACTACGACAACAGCACCTGTAGGCCTGTGCTACGATAAACACAATATGATTATGATTATTATGAAGTCAATGTCTACTTATTCGTAGATCATACGCTACTTTACGAGGCTCAAAATTCTGCAGCATTTCAATGTGGCTGCCATATGGTAAAACAAAGTACTTGTTACTCAATAAATTTTAAAGCAGCAGCGAAAAAAGAAAATCGCTTATTTAAAACAAATCTTCCATAGTTAAAAAAATTTCTTAATTTATTATCTCTAAGAGTAAAGCCTTTTTTATGGTTGTTGCAGCTGAATAAATTTTACAGGAGCAGCAAATAAAAAGGAAATCGCTTTATTAAAAACAAATCTTCCATAATTTAAAAATCTTCTTAATTTTAATTTCTCTAAGACTAAAGCCTTTTTGATGGTTGTCAGTATGCAGCAACGTCCATTATACATGAAAGGTGGCAAAAATGCAAAATATTCCTTTCGAAAAAAAATACAGTTACTTTGTTTTACCGTAGAGTAGCCGAATTACTACGAATTCGTAGCCGGATGCTACGAGGCTTAAGGAGCTATTTGACTACGACACAACAGCACCTGTGGGTCTGTGCTACGATAAACACATAATAATTATGTAGTCAACGTCTACGAATTCGTAGCCCGTACGCTACGTGTGCTACGAAGCTTATGGGAGCTGTTTGTTGTAGGTCCGTGCTACGAGAAACATTGTAGCAAAGCAAAAGCTACGGTCGTAGTTAGTAATTTACGAGGCTACGTACCGTATGAATTTTTTTAACTTAGGTCGTAAATGGGCGAATATTTAAAGCCACAATGCAAGGATACGGACACAGGTATGTAGAAAATGCGTATTTGTTACCCGGTAATTACAATTTTGTTTTATTCCCAGTATTTCGTTATTAAACGCAGCCACCGTGAAAGCGGCTGCCATTGCCACGCGCGTACATCACTGGCTGGGCGCAGGGCTGTCACTATTGCAATATATGGGGATGTTGACTACTTTTGAAAATCTAAATTCTAATTACTCGGTTACTAGTTAGAAAATACAAAAACAATAGACACGTATTTTTTGCTTTTTCAAATAAATTAAAATATACAGAGATAGAGCGCATTAAAGTTTTGAGGGGGTCGTGACGTCACCAACCACTAAAACCGCCATACAAACTGTCCTCATAGTGACGACACGCGAAATTTCAACTCAATGTATCGCCGTTATTTTTTGATTACGTAAAAAAATAAAAAATACGTGTCCAATATTTTTTATAAATCTACAAGATGGACTAAAAAAAATTAGTCAACATGCCCATTATGCAATTTATTTTCTTTCCCCTATGTTCTGACAAGGATAACCTTTTTATTAAGATGTATAAATTAACTCTTAAGTATTTTAAGAAAACATTGTCACAGTATTTTCTAGAAAATAAGACGCTTTTCAACTGAGCTGTTATACGTTACGACTTTGTTAATGTCTTAGATTGTAAACATTTTAATGTGAGGGATTATTTTAATTTTTTGAGAGTAAATTCTTATTTATAAATTAATTTATAAATAAGAATGCGTTAATTTCGGAATTACCACAGGAATTCCAGTGTGGACAATACATATGAACCTTGCTCACAGTGTATCTATTGGTGAAAACCGCATGAAAATCCGTACAGTAGTTTTTGAGTTTATTGCGAACAGACATACAGACAGACAGACGTAGCGGAGGAGTTTGCTTTATAATATGTAAGGATTATCATTTCTCATAAACTCCGTTAGAGAGATGAGTTTTAGAATTCTTACTTTAACTGTCATAACTAGATATACATATCTTAGTGGCTCTTTGATGTGTTAAACCCGCTTTTTAATATTTGGATCGCTGCGGTGACCAGGTCTTTTCTGAAGGTTAAATCCTGGCAGGTGCAGTTCATGCTCTCGAGGAGTTGGAGTAGATGCTCAGAGCCACAAACTCGACAGATGACAGCTATAATGCTTTCAATGAGGCAGATGAAGACTGATAGACTATCAGCTAGTTGCACCTTAACAAATTCAAAGGAATCCGAAAGAAATGGCGTTGTTGATCCAGATTGAACAGAGTGACAACCCTAGCTTAGATGTACATTGTACGCTACTGTAATGTACCTACCGGAGCGAGCAAAATGAATATCATACAGTTGACGTGTCAGGAAATTTGCATACTAAATGTAGCGCATTAAAACTGAACTTAAAAACGAGCGTCCATGCGTTTGATGGCATAAAGTACAAGTAAAGAACGTTTAAAAAACCTCAACTGCATAAAAAGGCGACGTAGAACCATATACATGAATTAGTAGAAAATTTGTGGAAAAATGTAAATAAATTGTAACGTATCGTGGTAAATAAATTGCAGTCGGAGACATAAAATATGTAGCAGAAGTTGCAGCAAAAAGATGAATCTGATAGCTCCCACTGCAATTATTTATCCGGACACGATCTCAACTGCATGATATTAATTTTGTTATGTCTGAATATGTTTCGTATATTATCTTTTTTCAGTATTTATATTATATGCACTCATATTTTAGACTTTTTAATTTTTAAATTTGCCTTTATTTGCCTTCTCCTTAATTATTCATACTAATATTATAAATGCGAAAGTAACTCTGTCTGTCTGTCGGTCTGTTACGCTTTCACGCCTTAAGGACTCAACCGATGTTTATGAAATTTTGCATATACGTTGTCAGGAGAACATAGAAGGACATAGGGTACTTAGTGTCCTGGGACTCCCGCGGGAACTTCGAAATTACCGCGGGTGAAACCGCGGGGGACAGCTGGTTAGGTATAAATGCGAATGTGTGTTGTTTATATTTTGTTTGTTATGATTTCACGATTTAACTACTCAATCTATAATGAAATTTTACAGACATATTGTCAGAGGTACAGAGAAGGAAATTTATACCGGGATTCCCGCGGGAACTGCGAAATAGCTAGTACTTCTAGTACTTAATACATAGAGTTTATTCCATCGCAATTGGGTATTCTCCAAGGTATGAATATCAAAATTCTAATTAGTCCGTCAGTTAGAAAATAAAAAAATAATAGACACCTATTTTTTTCTTTTTCAATTTAATGAAAATGAACATAGATAAAGCGCATTAAAGTTTAGGGTGGGGGACTCGTGACGTCAATATTCATTATAAGCGCCATACAAACCACACCGAATTGTGACGTCACGCGAAATTTCAACTCAATGTATCTCTGTTCTTTTTTGAGTACGTAAAAAAAGAAAAAATACGTGTCCAATATTTTTTACTAATCTACACGATGGACTAAAAAAAAAATTTTTGTCAAGTAGCCAATTGGTTCACGAAGAGATGAGTTACTTTATGACAGGTAAAAATTTTAAACGACGTTTTCTAAAGAGCACTTTGCAAACAACTCGAGCGGAGCCGCGGCCAAGTTAGTATAGAAACGTGTGTGTGTGTGTGTGTGTGTGTGTGTGTGTGTGTATAGAAAAGAGCTGGAAGGTTGTACAATAAAAAAATCATGAGCAATAAAAACATTGTTCAAATTCAAAACCGTGTCTGCGCTATTTGCCGTAACGAGCCCCCTGGGGTGCAGCGAGTAGCAGTTGCTAGTTGTAAAACGAACTGTTCCCGTTATAACGGACGGACGTGCAGACGTCATTCGAAGGTAGTACACAATATTATCCTACTAATATTATGAATGTGAAAGTGTGGATGTTTGGATGTTTGTTACTCAATCACGCAAAAACGGCTGAACGGATTTAGATGGATGATGATGATGATGATGATGATGCTCAAATGGATGGAGAAGAGCATTCGCTACGACTGATCATCTCTTCTCACTGCAACGTGCATTGATTGCGCGGTGTAACTTACATATTATTATAATATACTATGTTATGTTAGGTGCTATGGGTTGCTGCTATGATCGTGCGCCATCGACTATAATTTAATCTTCTTTCTGTAAGTACATATATATTGTATTTAATGCCAGATGTGACACGGAATAAACCCTGCTGGGTTTTTGTGTCTGACGTAAAAAATTTTGTACTTTTTTCTTAGTAAATAAATAATAATAAATAAAAAAAAAAAAATGATGAAATTTGGCATGCACGTTGTCAGGGGCACAGAGAAGGACATAGGGTACTTTTTACCCCGGAATTCCCGCAAAAACTCCGAAATTACCGCGGTAATGTATATAATCACAATAAACAACACTCAATCCCACACTGAGCTATAAGCTTTTTATCGTGGAAACATAATTTTCTACTACTAGCTGTGTCCCGCGGTCTCACCCGCGTGAGTTTTAGGATCTCGCAGGTACTTTTCAGATCAGGAACCTCCGCGGGCATACAAAGAACAACTCACCAAACCTTCATCATCGGATTAATTAGTTTATGAATGCATATAGGACAATTGACATTCATTATTATTTTTCCATGAATGAAAAAATACCTTTTTACTTACTATAAAATACTTGCCCTGACAATTGGGATGTTGACTACTTTTAAAAATCAAAATTCTAATTAGTCCGTCGGTTAGAAAATAAAAAAACAATCGACACGTATTTTTTGCTTTTTCAAATAAATTAAAATATACAGAGATAAAGCGCATTAAAGTTTAGGGTGAGGGGGTCGTGACGTCACTAACCACAAAACCGCCATACAAACTGTCAGAATAGTGACGTCACGCGAAATTTCAACTCAATATATCGCCGCTATTTTTTGATTACGTAAAAAAAAAAAATACGTGTCCAGTATTTTTTAATAATCTACAAGACGGACTAAAAAAAAAATTAGTCAACATGGCCCATTACTCCATGAACCAAGTGGCAATGGAGCAAAAAGAACACCAGTTTTTTAACCACAACGACAGTTAAAAAAAAGTCGGAAAGTGACAGGAAAGTTTTTATTTCGCTACATGAATGTGTTCCCGAGGGGACGCCAAGGTTCACGCATGCACGCGTTCGGACACTGGTAGGTATAAAAGGTTGGGCTTGGGACAAAATTGTGTGCTTATCCCGTCTCGACCGCTTGTATCCAATGTGATAGATGGGGCGGGCAGTAAATTTATTTAGAACATTATTTTGTTGACTCCCTTTTTATTTTCATGACGCGAAACACGTATTAACAAAGAAATAGTACATTGTTATCCTAGGGGTGAAAGTAACTAATAGATCGAGGCGCCAATAGATCGAGGGACTAAATAAGTCTTTCTCCCGAGGATAACACTGTGCTTTTCATTACGAATGCAAGGAAAGTCAAAATAAAAATAGGAATTAGCTAAAGAAAAGATGAGTGAAGATCGGATAGTCGCTTGACACTTTCCCACCTATTTCTTTTTCTTTGACCGGCTAGCTATTCAGCCAGTATTTTTTATTTACATTCTGGCGACCTAAAAAAAATATTATCTTTAATTATTAAGTATTAATTAAAGAAAATAAAAAAATATAAATAGGAATTAGCTTAAGAAAAAGTGAGTGAATTTTATTTTAATTAATACCTACTTAAACTTTACGTTATTTCAATTTTACATCGCGCTGGCTGTATAGAAAGTTGAAACATGGTTCAATAGAAATGTGAAAATAGACCTAGTTTTTTTTTAATAATTTGACAGTTGTCAGTTGAAAGCGATTCTCCCTAGGGCTGAAAAGGGTTACTTTCAACCCGCTTCTCAGGCAACTTCAGACCTACTTTCCGAGTATGAGTAATGAAAAGAAATATACATTATAGCTAGCTATTTTAAGGATTCACAATAACAAATTTTACTATTCATTATATTAATTTAAATTATTTATTATTGACTAGTAGCGCCCGGCGGTTTCAACCGCGTAAAACGTTTTTATATACATAACAACTTTTTTTCCCGACATCCGATTTAAATGAAACAAAGCCTAAATGTGTACACTAAGCTTAATCTACCTGTGAAAACCGCATGACAATCAGTTTCGGTAGATTCGGAGATTATCGCGAACAGACAGACAGACAGAAAATAACTTTAAAAACCTTTTTTTATGGTTGGTTACTCTTCTTTTATAGCTCCATGTCAATTTTTGTTAAAAATATTCAATGTACAGAATCGCGGATTGTACTCTTTTATTATAGTATAGATGAGTAATGTTTTCATAATGCTTGTATAAATTTTATCAGTTGAAAATGAAGCTGAAATTATATGTACATTTGGCTCAAATTGTTTGTCGTTTGATTCATTTAATAATAATAGATAGATAGATAGGCACTCTTCATCCGACGCATTGAAATGATGAATTTAAACACAAAATTTCATTTGAATCATATTTAGGGCCTTCAAATAAGCCGCCTCTTCCTATGCCTGATAAAATGTATCAATCGAGCCTAAAGGGGTCAGTAATAACGTCGACATAAGTGATCTATTTATCCAATGTTTCAACTCTTTCCACTTTTTTAGTAAATTAATGATTTGATTTAATATAATCCTACTAATATTATAAATGTGAAAGTGTAGATGTTTGGATGTTTGTAACTCAATCACGCTAAAACGGCTGAACGGATTTGGATGAAATTTGGCATGCACGTTGTCAGGGGTACAGAGAAGGATATAGGTTACTTATTATCCCGGGATTCTCGCGGAAACTCTGAAATTACCGCGGGTGAAACTGCGGGGCACAGCTAGTCCTACTAATATTATAAATGTGAAAGTGTGGATGTTTGGATGTTTGTTACTCAATCACGCAAGAACGGCTCAACGGATTTGGATGAAATTTGGCATGCACGTTGTCAGGGGTACAGAGAAGGACATAAGGTACTTTTTATCCCGGAATTCCCGTGGGAACTCCGAAATTACCGCGGGTGAAACCGCGGGGCATAGCTAGTCTTTAACAATAGTAATTACCTAATTAAAATTAATTAGTCATTATGCCAATTGTCAGCAGATTCTTTGAACTTATTAGGAATGATTGTTTCAGAACGCGCCTTCTCGAAATTCGAATCACAAAAATTCAATATGAATGTCTTCATCATCCTCGAAACATAACAATTTCGCCGACTTGTATAGCCATTATGCAAAAGAGTAGGTTCGGATGGCGGGCCTCCGCCGAGGGCGGGCGGCGGGCGGGCGGCGACGCGCGGCGCGCCCGTCCGGCGCCGCCCGCCCTGTTTGTGTTGGACCACGAGTATACACTGGAATCACCCGGAAACACAATCGTGAAGGAAATCAAAGTCGATTCTGATATTGTATTTGAGAGGTGCTTAAGACATTCAATATATTAAACACAAGTTGTTTCCCGCAGATTCACCCGCGGTGATTTCGGAGTTACCGCGAGAATTCCGGGTTAAAAAGTACCCTATGTTATGTCATAAGTGATTTTATTTTGATCGTCTAAATATTTGTTTAGTTCAACGATTCTTTTCTCTTTATATTATTGGTAGATATTGATATAGGCTATAATTTCCAGCAAGTCGCCACGGCGCGACGTTGATCTTTAACTAGCTGTCCCCCGCGGTTTCACCCAAAATAATTTCGGAGTTCCCGTGGAAATTTCGGGATAAAAGTAACCTTATCACTCAAGACTACCTGCCTAAAAATAAAAGAATTTTCAATATCAGTTCAGTAGATAGATCCAGACACCCCCTACAACGTCACAAACTCACAAACTTTACCTTTTTATAATATTAGTATAGATTAACGATTGATATCAAAAACAAACTTCGCATTACGCAGCCATTTTGTGTAAAATTGTCAACATGAACAAAATGTCGTCTACGTTTTCACGAAATAAATTGTCGAGTGGGGTGACACTTCTCGCTGGCTCCCGACATCGACGCGGCGTCGCTTCGCTTCAAACAACTTGACAGCTCGTCAATGGATGCACCGAATCGCTCGTCGCTAAACTTTGAACGGGAGAAATGCTTTTAAAGGGAGTGCGGGAGCTTTTCAGAACTGGCTGTTGAGATTCCAGGATAAAAATACCCGATATGAAGGCGTGGAAGCTATGAAAGAAAGAAAGAAAGAAAATACATTTATTTCAGCACAACACAAGAAAAAGAGACAAACATAAACAGTACCTAATCTAAAGGAGACATAATATCTCTTGCATGCTCTGCCGAAAGGGTCACTAACTCAGCATTAGGTAGGAGCGGGAACACCTAGCGCTGGTTTTCAGTTGGCAGCCCGCTGTCAGGCACGGACGGGAGTAACAAAAGAAGAGGTAAAAGTGATACTCAAACATATATAATAAAAGGGAAAAATACAATTAAATAATTATTAATCAAGTAAACATTAAATGTACTTATACAATATAAATGCCGTAAGTTCTGTAATACACTATTTATAAGTATTTAAAACAAACTCAGCTTCGCATTTATCATATTAGTCAGTATATTAATAAAGTAATTTATTTCAGGATAATTAAATCTCATTTTATAGATAAGAAGACAGCTGGCGCCATCACGCGCCAGCCGCGAGCAACAGCATAATTTCCTTTTGACCAGTTTCAGAAACAGCGAAATACAGTTTAATTTCCGATCGCACAGTGTTCTTGTTCCAGAAACACAAAGCGCCGTCGGACATCCATTAGTTACTAATTACAAAGAGCCAGTAAACACTTTGTAAAGATGTCTTTGTGCGGAGCCATCGAAGATAAAGTCGAAGCAAAACAATGTAGGTATGTATCTATACGTATAAAAGTAAGGTTTATAAATATATATATATTATAAGACGATCCGAGCTAGGGTTGCCGTCTTTAGATCCCACAACTTAACTAACAAATTCCCATCTTCAACATTCCCATATATTCCATTGCTTATATTTTTCACAATATTTCCAATATATTTGGTAAAAATACGAAGTTACGTTAGTGAATGTACACGAAAATAATGTGCACGAAAATCACCCGGCGACACAAGCTTTCATTTTTTTTTATTTTATTTATTAATTCAGACATAAAACAAGTTACAGTCACTTAGATATAATTAATTATAAAGTAGATTTGTAGGACTCTAGGCTGCAACTCAAAACTTATGTCCATAGCGGGGTTATGATGTGTACAATCACACAATAAACTTAAATTAGGAATTATAATAATAATGAACAATTAATTACCTTACTAATAAATATTAATAACCAAATTGTGGTCACTACAATTCCCAATCTCAGCTAGAGCTTTTTTCTTCCTTTGGATATGCCAAAGGAAGAAAAAAAAAAAAAAAACATTATCAACAGATTAATGAGAAAGCAAACAAAAAAAAATACTCTATGGATGGAGAACACGGCTGGATACAAGCTTAATGGAGAAGCGCAAATTTGTTTTCATACTATCTATTTATCTTCTTCTATTTATTCTGTGGTCCTGAGAATGTATTGTAATTTCGCAATAAACCGTATAATTAAGTCGGAAGAGGCCACAGCAGGGTAGATAATATTAAGAAAAAAAAATCTGTTTCGTTTCCGGCTTGAAACTTTCCTGAACGCGATCCGATGTTTCGACAACCCTAGCTCATTTGAAAGCATTACGATCCGCTTTTGTTACTATTAAAATGGATTCTTTTATCCATTCTCTATATCTCTTTGCCCTTTATTTGGTACTTAGCTGTTTCTTTGGTAATCCGGTAGAGTGCTAATTGAACTTATTAATTAGAATTATTAGTGTAATTATTGACTAATTAGGTAGGTAAACATTTTTTCTAATAAGCACTTCGTTATAACGCTGAATCTTTTTCAGGGTAAGATCCTTACTAATATTATAAATGCGAAAGTGAGTTTGTTTGTTACGCTTTCACAGCTAAACGGCTCAACCGATCACCACGAAATTTGGCATACTCGTTGTCAGGGGTACAGAGAAGGATATCGGCTAGTTTTGATCCCGGAATTCCCTCGGGGATTTAGAAATGAACGTGGAAGAAACTACATTAAATTTTGCATTCTATACCTACACGATGTCAAGGGAGTGTACAGAAAAAAATATAGGGTAGCAAGTACCTACTTTGATCTTGGAATTCCCGCGGGATTTCCGAAACTAACGCGGGTGAAACTTCGGGGAATAGCTAGCTAGTTAGGTAATAAATAAATAATTCAGGTTTGTTAACGCCTTCTCTAATTGACAACCTCACGTAGGTACAATTTCTTAGTTTTCTTTTTTAATGATTTACTTATAACGTTTTGTTGGTGGTTTTTCCTGAAAAAAAAGCATATGTTATCCGTCGCCCGTAAAAGTATAGATACTTACCTACCTGCCTACCTATATTTTGCCTTAAAAGTGATTAACCAAAGAAGACACTTGCTCTGGTATGAGAAGATTGTATGTCTTATAACTACTTTTAGCGGAGTGCGTCGGTCGTTTGTCAAATGGCGTCTCTCTTCGTTAAGTGAAGTATTTTTTTCATGGCAGCCATCATAATCGTTTACAATGCAACTCCATTTTCTCATAATATGCGACTGTAAAAAACATTGTTCATTGAGACCTTGTTCATATGACGCCAGCTTGTTTTAGTTCACAACAAAACATAAAGTTAATGCAACACACTCGTAACATTATTGATGGGATTTTAATAGCCCAAAGTTCAGACTTCAAACGAGCTTTTAATATTTTAATCTCGCTAGCCGTTTCTCGCGGTTTCACCCGGGTGATTTTGGGTTTCTTAACAATCCCCCGCGGGGTAACAGCTTGTAGTATTAAAAAGGCAGTTTTCATGCTTAATTCACCTACCTACTCTATAAATGGATAGCGTTTTGTGCTCTTAAAAGAGGACTTGTGAATTACGAAGGGATGTGATGAAACGAACCTAACTAAGCTCCACAGTAAACTGTTATTACAGAGGCTAGCTTAACGAGCATTGCGTTCGGGACGGCTTGCGTTATCTACTCTTATCTATATCTACCAGTAGTTCGATTTTGTAATACTTACTATTATAAATACGAATCTGAGTTTAGTTGTTTGGTACTCTTTCACGCCTTAATTACTCAACCGATCTTCATGAAATTTTGCGTACACGTTCTCAAGGGTACAGAAGAGAACATAAGCTACTTTTATCCCGGAATTCCTACGGGAACTCTGAAATTAACGCGGGTGAAACTGTACTACTAGTGTTCGAATTGAAACACAGACTCTGATCTCAGTCGCTTTAAAGAAAGAGGACTTATCAACATATTAAAACGCAAATCGCTGGAACAGACCACCGTCTTCAGGCCACAAGTGTCGATAGAACTGCGGGCAGTAGCTCGTAAAATCAATAAGTTATAATAAAGCTATAAATTTAAGAGCAGTAGGTATTGAAATGCGGTTAATGCGAAGACCTGTAAGTGAACTCCGGCGAAACGGGGCTATTCCTCGAGCAATAACAGTTAACCCAGTTCCGGAGATATCGGCCGACCACCGGCTACCGACAGACTGACGCACCCATTCCCTATATTCCCACTGCATCTTTCTATCGCAACTGGATTTTGGATTAGTATCAATAAAAATTCAAATGTAGGGCTGACCAAAATATGGTAGGTACATATGCGCGACCGCAATCGTGACCAGATTTATTACGTAACTTTTGTTTCTATCATTTTTCGGTTGCAATCAAAAAAATGGCGGTTTTGAGATTAAAAAATGTACTTTTTGACATCTACAATATCTAGCAATCAATCAAAATAAACATACTTCAAAAGTTGAAGCTGCCAAAACATAATTAATTGATCACAAAATCGCTATTTCTGATTGAAACTGAAATATGATAGCAACAAAAGTTACATAATGGCCCAGCGGGTTTTTGTTATTAGTTTCGAAGTCGGTTTTTGTTATTATTGTACGAAACTGGTTTCGATAGAAGAAGAGTATATCATTATTTACGAAACTCACCGACAGTAACAGTATCCTGTTACGATGCCGAATTATTTTTCTTTTCTAAGTAACTGAGTACCTTACACTCTTATGAGGTATAGTCACTCTCACGAAAACCTGATTTACGATGGCCAATGTATTATTCTTTTGTCTAATATCTATTTATATCGAAATTAATAAAGTCGTTTTTTAGGAGAGTTTATTACAATCTTTGACCTCAAAACAGCTGATGATAATTTTAATGTAGTTACCTTGGGGAACACACGGTAAAAAGTGATATACAAAAAAACCGGACTCGCGCACGAAGAGTTCCGTACTATAAAAACATAAGTATGTGAAAATTACAAGCACCAATATCGAACAAAAACCAGCAAAAAAATCACGTTTGTTGTATTTGAGCTCCCTTAAATATTTTTTTTTATTCTGTTTTTTATTATTTGTTGTTATAGCGGCAACAGAAATACATCATCTGTAAAAATTTTAACTATCACGGTTCATGAGATACACCCTGGTTATATACGTTATAGACGTACAGACGGTTACGTTTTAACCTTTGGATACGGAACCCTAGAAAAAGGAAAACCTTCTAGCAAATCTGTTGATTTTATCAAAGGCGTTGTCGTGAACGAATCTTTGATAGTCTTTGGGCTTTGTGCTCTCTTTCTTATTTATTCTTGAGCCAATGGAAGTCAGTCAAGTGGCGTTTGAATCCTTCACGTATTTGTGTTCCTTTAGAAAATACATACAATACCAACCAGTCACCAGGTAGATCCATAATGTACCAAGTACGAATGTATGTTATGGCTCAGCTACATTATCGCCGGGTACAGACGATTATGCGCGAGCACGATAGTGTAGAGGGCACACTCGGCTGTACTCGCCGATCGTCGTCTATGATCGCCTGCGACCCGTGAATGAGTATGTTGACTAATTTTTTTTTAGTCCGCTTTGTAGATTATTAAAAAATATTGGACACGTATTTTTTCTTTTTTTACGTAATCAAAAAATTACGGCGATATATTGAGTTGAAATTTCGCGTGACATCACTATTCTAACAGTTTGTATGGTGGTTTTATCGGTTAGTGACGTCACAACCCCTTCACCCTAAACTTTAATGTGCTTTATCTCTGTATATTTTAATTTATTTGAAAAAGCAAAAAATACGTGTCTATTGTTTTTTAATTTTCTAAAAGACGGACTAATTAAAATTTTGATTTTTAAAAGTTGTCAACATCCCTATTGTCGTTTTTTGGGCACGCGTCAAAGGGAATCGCCTGTGATCGCGTTGAGGTGTCCACATTATCGCCGATCACACGATCAACGATCATCGGCGATAGTGTAGTGCAGGCATTACTCGGACCGAGATTGTACACCTCGTACAAAGTTTATCTTACAATACGTACTGTTTAAGGTCCGTTTATATCCACAGACATTGAGCGTGCCAGACACGATCCGACGCAGTCAAAATAATATTCTCCTATGCAGTGCGTGCTGCTAGATGGAGCGACGATCTGCGGTGGGTGGCTGGAAGTAACTGGATGCGGGTGACTGAAGATCGGTATAGGTGGCGAACCCTTGGAGAGGCCTATGTCCAGCAGCGGACTGCTGATGATGATGATGATACAGTGCGTATTGACATATTTACATCTATCGCAACACGACCGCGCAGACGCGGACAGACACGGGCCAATATTCGCGGAGAGAATATTTTGTCTCGAGGTTCATGTCTGTACGTGTCTATGGCTACATGCCGAGCGGGGTGAATAGAGCATCGGAACCGTACAAGACGTCTTTTGTAAATAAACGGTGTCTGTTGGTTTCTGCCCACATTTCTGCCTTGGCACGTGTCTGGCACGCTGAATGTCTGTAAATATAAACGGACCTTAATACGGACCGAGATAGCACAACTCGCACAAAGTTTGTCTCACAATACTGTTTATTCATCCGATTGTAAGGTAAAAGTAACAGGGTTCCCAATAGGGTACTTGCATGAAATTTATAATAAGAAATTGTGTCAATATTTCAAAAATAGAGCCTTAGAAAAGCGTTATCGTGAAAGATTTACTAAAAAATTTTCAATAGTTTCTAAAATATTCAACTTTTAATTTTTTGAAACGGAACGTTGCAACGAAAGACCAATCACAGCCAAGCTTGACACATGACGTCACTTTTATTTTTTTTAGGAAACATTTACCTCTTTCAGAGAAGGCAAAATAAACTAAGTGCATACAGACAACGCATATTTTCCATTTAATGAAGTTTTTTACTTTAAAATGCACTTTAAGATGCATTTCGATTCTTTACTGGAACTTTTGGAAGTAACTCGAAACGGTTCAACCTTAATTTTGCTTTTGAATATTGAAGTTATCTGTCTGTCAGTGTCAAATGACCCTGTCAATACGACAGTGACATTTCTATCACAGATTAATAAGGCGTAATTTTGAACAAGTGACGTCATTCCGCGTTTCGGCGGTAAGGTCTTAAGTAGGAACTTTGAAACGCTCTATTGAATTAACTTATGCATATATTTTTTTTCTTTTTCTTGCTTTGTTTAAGTAGGCCATATGCCTTTAAAATAGACTGAAAAAAAAATTCATGCAAGTACCCTATAGTGCGGAATCTCCGGATTTTTCCGAAATTCAAATTAAATTTTGATGGACTGTCACGTACCTTTTTATGGTCTACTATAATACGACAAAATCTATATCTTTACATATTATTAAACAAAGTCCTACGCCAGGTCTGTCTGTCTGTTCGCGAGAAACTTAAATACTACTGAATTTGATAGGAAGGATTTAATAGGAAGGTTTACACTATGATTTATCCTGGAATCTCCACAGGAACTCTGAAATTCCCGAGGGTGAAGCCGCGGGGACAGCTAGTAAATAATTTGATCCTTTTACTTTGTAAGCGAATCACTTGAGAAGGGCCGGAACTCGTTAAGCACTTTATTGAAAATTTTCGTAAGAGTCAGAATAAGGCTTGTAATTGCAAAATAAAAATTATTTTTTTTACTTGGATTTTTTGTAAATTTATTGAAACTTGAGCCGGATCGTCTGTTTGATCAACTAGTCAGCTTACACAATTTTCTACTTTAAGATATTGACTTTAGTTAGATCGTAAACATTCCGATAGAAAACATGGGAAAAGTTGGCAAGCGGCAACCCTACAGTTTGATCGATAAAATGAAGTATTATTGCAGTTACAAAAGTTTGCAACTGAACATTTTATTACTAACTATAACCAGTCGCTTACTATTTATGAACGAGTATTATGAATCATGCAGACCTCTTAACCTCTGCTATGGTTGCTTATGGTTGCCTGGTAGTGATACCACCCAGCGCGTTCACTCCGCGGCTAACAAAAGCGAAGAGGTGATAACTGATAACGTACCAGGTGAACCAGGTGCGCGCTGCTATCACCTCAGACTGCTAGTTGCCTGGTAGTGGTAGGTCATATTCAGCGCGGATATTCCGCGGCAAACACAAGAAAAGTGATATTGTACCAGATGGACCAAGTTGACATTCTACAATCGCTAACGCATAGAAAACTAGAATAGAAAACTTTGGTTAGCCAATCAAAACTCTAGCTTTACGTGACCACTTGAAAACAAGAGTTTTGATTGGCTGACCTAGTGACACGACGATGTTTTCTATGCGTCAATGATTGTAGAATGTAACTTGGCTAACCCCGCAGTTACGCTGGTTGGTGCTGGTTGCCTCGTACTGATACGATTCTCTCATACTCGCTGCATACAAAAGCAAGGAGATGATGCTGCCTCAGGTGGTTGGGGCATGTTTGAGAAAAAAAAGACCTCGTTTATTTTCGCCGTGATGTTAAATCGTTTGAAGGTGATTTGTAATGGCTCTTCAGTGGCCAACGCGTTGGGCGGGGCGTGATATATGATCGGTCGGGGTTCAGTGCTCGGACCACGTCAGTGTCATAGGGTTGCCACTTCAGGTACCTACTAACATTATGGTTTTACAAACTCCAATAAAAAATCTATATATAAATATACGTATAATAAAACTGTAGAGAGGTCAATTCTGTACATTGAATATATATTCAAAATTAATATTGGAGGATGAATTATGGTGATCGATACTGATGCCAAAAATGCAATCAGTAAATTTTTTGTCTGTCTGTCTGTCTGTATGTGCACGCATGGGTCAAAACCTACTGAAGGGATTTTAACCAAACTTGGTAAGATTGTAGTCCATACTTCTGGGCAGGTTAAAGGCTATATAACAGAACGCTAAGGCACATAGGAGAGGAGCAGTGACTATAAATTTGAATCAAGTCGGATGAAAATGCGCTTTCGAGCTCTTATCTTCGCATAAGTTTATTCAATCACGCAAAAACGGCTGAACGGATTTAGATTAAATTCGGCATGCACATTGTCAGGGGTACAGAGAAGGACATAGGGTACTTTTTATCCCAGAATTCCCGCGAGAACTCCGAAATTACCGCGGGTGAAACCGCAGGGCACAGCTAGTCCTAAATAATATTAGAAATGCGCATGTAAGTTTATTTCTTTGTTTTTTACGCTCTCTGGCCTTAACTACTCAACCGATCGTTATGAAACTTTGCATACACGTTGTTACGGGTATAGAAAAGGACATGGGGTACTTTTTAACTCGTCATTCCCTCAGGAACTTCAAAACCAACGCGTGTTAAACTAGTATTATTACATGTCAGAAAATAAAGTATCAACAATTTCAGACGAAATTCTACCCGATGAGGCACGACTCTCGCCCTTGTATTTCAATGCCGATTTTCGTGATATCCTCAAGATGACAACCCTAAGTGCTCGAAGCTGAGATGAGGGGTATTAAATTATGTCGACGGTGCAGCGTGAAATAGCACTCGACTTGTGGGCCGGGGCTGCCCCCAGCCGCGGCAATTGGTCGTTTCGTATCGATTTTTAACAGACTTCCAAAAAAGGAGGAGGTTTTCAATTCGAATGTAAGCTCAGACCAAATAAAAACTAAAGAGGGAACGTCTCGAACATCGAAGTGAAGCCTGTTCTCCGTCTACGCCGGTTGCGTATGCATGTGGTGCTTAGGAAAGTACCACGATTCCCAGCTGTATGGTATCTTTTTCTTGTAAGTGTGTGCGTGTTTCTGTGTACGTGCATGGCATGGTGTCTTTTTCCTGGCTTCACTTGTTTTTTCTACGCGTTCCGTGTTTAGTTTTTATTTGGTCTGAGAATGTATGTTTTTTTTTTGTATGTTTGCTATGCGATTACTCGAAGACAGCTGGACGGCTTATTTTTTTAACTTCACTTACTAATTTTCATTCGCCGGCCCCGCCCAATTAATTTTTTATCGCAACCTGTATTACATCCGCATCCGCATTAACTTCCGCATTGTTTAATGCGGATGCGGATGCGGATGTCTAAGTTTATGCGGAAGCTTCGCATTTGTGGATGCGGATGTGAATATTCGCAACATCTCTGCACTGTACTACTATGCTACTCGTAAACCTCAAAGATGTAGGCCAAGGATGAGCAAAATGTTTATCCAACAGCATACACAATATTCCGTGGCTAAACTTTCCACCGTCTCACCCTAATTCATCATTTATTATCCACGGAAATTTTATATCTTCAAACAGTTCCATAAACTACACTGTTTAGTTGAACTTCATATAAACTAGTTGGGAAAAACAATATATTCCGTACACCCTAAGTTAACCATCGCCGTTAAAATCATCTCTTTTATAGCTTCCAAAGTTACGATGATAATATTTTTATTGAATAGGCATAATAAAAATATTTCATGCAAACTGACTCTTCAGTTTTTATACCTATTTATAAGCTGTCTCGCAAGAATTCCAGGATAAACAATGCGTATAAACCTTCCTGTTGAATCACTCTATCTATTGGTGAAAACCGCATGAAAATCTGTCCAGTAGTTTTTGAGTTTATCGCGAACAGTTAGAAAGACAGATTGACGCAGCAGAGGACTTTGCTTGTATGTAGTGATATTTATTTATTTATTTATTTATTACAGTAGTTTTATAAGGTAGTTTGTGTCGGGTCATATAGTAAGTTATATTTGAGGTAGGTATGCTTTTGGTATCGAAATGAGGAGTTAAATCAATTTTAAAACAAAGTCATGAATTCTATAGTTGTTAATGTCTAATTTCTTAAAATACCTACATTTCTAAATCGTCTACTTTCTCAAAAGGTCGCCGTCGATTCTAACATCGCGCGAGTGAAACCGCAAGCATCAGCTAGTCTATATAATAAAAATGTATCGCCAAATGTGTTGCTAAGCGCATAACTTCCAAACGACTGCACTAAATTGGAAAATTGTTTTTTTTTGTATTCGTTATTGTCACGACAAGGTTTATATAAAAGAAGTTTGGAGTTCCTGCGGGAATTCCGAAACTCACGCGGGTGAATCTCCGAAACGGTTGGACCGGTATAGACGGAACTTTCACTGCCAATTAGCTGTTGTTACAAGGAGTAAATTAGACTGCATTGGAGTTCCTGCGGGAATCCCGAAACTCACGCAGGTGAAACCGCGGGGCAAAGCTAGTGGTTAATAAAAATAAAATATACAAACAGTGAAAATAAATTGAGAAGTCTAAAAGAATAATGCAAAGGTCAGATGGGTATTACCACAGAGAAAAGAATATATTAACTAGAGATGTACCGTAGTGTATTATATGTAGTTGGGAGCATTTCATAAATCTCCTAGATTTTCTATTCTAGCATCCGTGTTCCACATATCCACGTTCTTTATTGCACAAATATAAATGCACAAATGGCGAACTTATTGCCTCGCGGCATTCTCTACCAGTTTACCACCGGATAGTTAGTCTTTAAATGCAATAAATATTAATTGAAATGTGGGAAATAAGGTAGGGAAATTCAGCTTTGCGAAATTAGCCGCGTTCGCTGATTTCTCAGCGCCGATATTCGTACTGTATCTAATACTTATGTTATGAAACATCATCCAAAACTCGCGAAATACGGCGGCGTTCAAACGGATCAGATTTTATCGATGTTTTTGACGTTATTTAAAAAAAACCTTTGGAGTATTTCCATGAGTATCATATTTTTCAATGTTAAAATGATGTACGAAGATCATTACGCACAAAAATAATGATTGAACCTTTCAAATTGTCCTCAGATTGAAAAGCTTTGAAAGTCGCAGTCGACGATAATAGAAAACAGATGTAAGAAACAATTGAAATGAGGACAATAGCGCCCTTCGTTAATTATTCAGGAGGTAATATCTTGCCGGGATGGCTCTAGTGGTCCAATGGAGGACGGTGAGGGCAATAGACGGACGAAGACGAATTGAACTGTATTGTTTAGAAAGAAAGAAAGAAAGATTTATTTAAGCAAGATGAGACACACAACACAAATGAACATGCGGGAGAGAACATAGAAATCTTTTCTTTTCGTAAATTTTTCTGTATGTTGGTGTCTCAGACCAAATAAAAACTAAAGACTGAACGTCTTGAACAACGAAGTGAAGCCGGTTGCGTATGCATGTGGTGATTAGGAAAGTGTATGGATTTGTAAAAGTTACTGGTGATAAGTGATTTATGGTGTCTTTTTCTTGTAACTGTGTGCGTGTTTCTGTGTACGTGCACGGCGATGGTGTCTTTTTCCGGGCTTCACTTGTTTGTTCTACGCGTTCCGTCTTTAGTTTTTATGTGGTCTGAGGTTGGTGTTAAAAATATACCCAACTTGGCGTTCACCCATTTCAGAGTTCCCGCGGGAATTCCGAGATAAAAGTGCCTTATGTCCGTAACCAAAAATCACTGCACTGAATTGAACTTTCTTCTCAATTCACCATTATTTTGCGATTGTGACGCAGATCTCTTTGCCCGCACGTACTTTTATCATTGTCTCAAGCTTTGGATCTTTCTAGATAAAGATACTGTCCATTAGTTAGAGCAGTCTTTGCCGCTCGAGCGAACACAGTAGGTACAGTTAGCTAAAGAAAATTATTTATTTGCAACTAACGCGTTAACTTCGGAGTCTCCGCGGGAATTCCTGGACAAACTATATCCTATGTCCTTCTATGCACCCTTGATAACGTGTATGCGTTTCATGTGGAGCCGTTAAGGCGTGAAATCGTATAACAAACAAAAAACAAACAAACAAATTGACTCACATTTGGATTTATAATAGGATTTTAAAACGTTAAAACATACCTAGACTTCCAGTTACGATTTTAATCATGTTTTACAAAACAATGGCAGATTCCATAGAAAAACTAGGTACCTAGTTATGAATTATACTCAGTTGTTACAACGAAATAGATATATAGAATTGTTTGTTTTGAGTACGTTTTTGTGACGCTGATTTGCATAAACAAAGTAATATCGATTATGTGCCCATGATTGTGAATGGAACGGTTAAAAAAATAACTGTAAAGAAAAAATGTGGACTTCTTCTTTAAAATAAGTGAGATATTGATCTTAAAAAAATTAGTATACTTATACATAGTTATAGTTTGTAGTTCATCGAAGACAGCTGTAGTGCAATAGTAAAAGTGTTTAACGGCCGCACTCAGAATCGATTTTAATGATTACTTAATTAAGTATAGATTTTTAAAACAAAACTGCCGCAATCAGAGACGTTCAGTAAATTAATGTTAATTGGCATTTAATGAGATGTAACTTAAAGCCAATTAACATTAATTTATTAAACTTGTCTGATTGCGGCAGTTTTGTTTTTAAAATCTATACTTAACTAAGTAATCATTAAAGTCGACTCTGAGTGCGGCGGTCAGACGCCAAAAGTATCTCATCACCACAGTATATATCATCATCTTCACTTTTTAGACAGTCTTGTAGATTTTTTAAAATAATTGGACACGTATTTTTTCCTTTTCTTAACGTAAGAAAAAATAACGGCGCGGCGATACATTGAGTTGAAATTCCGTATGACGTCACACCTAGGTGCACATTATACTTAGTTATGACGTCGTGATCTCCCACTCCTAAACTTTAATGCGTTGTATCTAAGCTTTATTTTTTTCAATGATTCGAAAAAGAAAAAAATACGTATCTATAATAACGAAACGAAATAGAATTTTTATTTTTACATCTTAAGAAAAAACTTGTTACCTAATTTTCTTTACTTAATTTTCTCCGCAAACTCCGATCATGTTGCCGACCGTACCCCACATCTTCATTACGGCAGCGCGCGACCTCTTTTGTGCGATGATCATTTATTTTCATACAACAAGTAGGTAACTAAAACAGGGTTGGCGAAAATAAGGACACAATTTCCTTGGAAGCCTGCGAGTTTGGTTTCCTCGGAAGTATGACGTTTATAATGATAGTGCAACTACTTTCAGTTTCACTCTACTTTCATTACGTAAGTTACGAGTCGTTAATAAATCGCATCAAAATAATAGTACCACTTTAAATTTCTTTCACTGGCAACCCCAACAACTGGAAGGTTTATTAAACACTAAACAGCCCATTAAAAGTATTTATAGGTTGCATTTAAAATATTTTATTATAATTACGGATTTTGCAATCACTAATATTATACTTAATTATGTAGAACTAGCTGACCCGCGCGGTAATTCCGGAGTTCCCGCGGGAATTCCAGAATAAAATTAAGTTATCAACCGTCCTCATGAATCACTCTATCTATTGGTGAAAACCGCATCAAAATCCGTTGCGTAGTTTTAAAGATTTAAGCATACATAGGGATATAGGGACAGAGAAAGCGACTTTGTTTCATACTATGAAGTGATATTAAATTATCATAAAATAAAATAAAATACAATAATAAAATATATAATATATCAATTGAACACAAGTTAAGTATAAGTACAACTTGTATAGAACCTATAAGGTAATTATATATAATCTTCTTTATCTTTACACTAGCTGGGTCCTGCGGTTTCACCCGCGTGAGTTTCGGATTTCCGCAGGGACTCCAAAGTAGCCTATTTACTCCTTATAATATCAGCTAATTAGCAGTGAAAGCCCGGGAAAAATCGGTCTACGTTACACTGTACTGTACGTTTGAAAATAAGGTATGAAATGGCGCGTCGTAATTTTTTCCTCAACAACCAAAAAGTAGTACGTTAGGCTGTTTCTAGACTTTATGACTGTCCATTGCAAAAAATATACAACGTGTTAATGAATTAACTGAAAACCTGATACACCCTATTTAAAAAAATAAACAATAATATGATTAAAATATATTTTATGTCGAAAAAATTTATACTTTAAAAGTTATTCAACTTTACTTTGGAGGTGACCTATCTACGAAATTCCAAGCGCTACGCCCGCGCCTACCGGTTTGAATTTTTTTGCTGCGGGCGGCGTACGCGACAAATATTGTATTATAAATAATTTAGACATGGGCTAGTAAAAATGAAAAAAATATAACCTATATTAAAACATGGTGCGATCGATTCGCTAGTCGATTCTGAGCAAACTACTTTCTAGTTTTCAGTTAATTCATTAACACGTTGTATAAGAAAATCGGGACACCAGATTCTTTAGCAATCTTATTTTATTATTCTTATACATCGAAATTTCATCCTACGAAATGTCAACCTTCCACCGGGAATCGAACCCGGAGCCGCTTGATGAGCGGGCAGGCGTGGAGCCTACTGCGCCAATCGGGTCGCTATCACAACTTATTTCCCTCGACGCGCGAGACCCGTCCGCTAAGTGATTCGGGACTTCCCCGCCATGCGGAGTTTAATTGACGTCTGTCAAGCTAGAAAGGTCAAGTCGGCAGAATCAATTGATTTTTAGGTCAAAATTTAGTGCTCAATTAGTGCTAATTTAGTGCTGAAAAAAAAAATTTGGTGCTGTGATAGGTGGAACAAAAATGAGAACACTGCTAACTTTTTATTAAGCTATCAGTGTACCGTTCGTGACCGCGTTACAATACAGTTGCAGCGGAATTCGCATGGGCTAATAATTTAGTGCTCATTTAGTGCTGCCATTGTAGCGAAAAATTTTTGAAAAATAATCGTTTTTGATATTTTTTTCAAATAAAATACTGTACTAGCGACACCGGCCGGTTTAAGAGCTCAAAAACGGGAATTGATGAAATTGAAACACGTCAACATTTAGCGCTCAATTAGTGCTGCCAGTATAATAAAGAATTTTTGAAAAATAACCTTTTTTTTAATTTTTTTCAATAACTTTTACTTAATTAAGCTAGCAGATTTAGCTAGCAGTGTACCTTTCGTGACCGCGTTATGATACAGTTACAGCGGAATCCGCATGAGCTAATAATTTAGTGCTCAATTAGTGCTGCCATTGTAGCGAAAATTTGTTGAAAAATAATAGTTTTTGAATTTTTTTTCAAATAAAATACTGTACTAGCGACACCGGCCGGTCTAAGAGCTCAAAAACGGGAACTGATGAAATTGAAACACGTCACCATTTAGCGCTCAATTAGTGCTGTTTCAATTTCATCAGTATTATACTGGCAGCACTAATTGAGCGCTAAATGGTGACATGTTTCAATTTCATCAGTTCCCGTTTTTGAGCTCTTAGACCGGCCGGTGTCGCTAGTACAGTATTTTATTTGAAAAAAAATTCAAAAACTATTATTTTTCAAAAATTTTTCGCTATAATGGCAGCACTAATTGAGCACTAAATTATTAGCTCATGCGGATTCCGCTGCAACTGTATCATAACGCGGTCACGAAAGGTACACTGCTAGCTAAATCTGCTAGCTTAGTTAAGTAAAAATTATTGAAAAAAATTAAAAAAAAGGTTATTTTTCAAAAATTCTTTATTATACTGGCAACACTAATTGAGCGCTAAATGGTGACGTGTTTCAATTTCATTAGTTCCCGTTTTTGAGCTCTTAGACCGGCCGGTGTCGCTAGTACAGTATTTTATTTGAAAAAAAATTCAAAAACTATTATTTTTCAAAAAATTTTCGCTACAATGGCAGCACTAATTGAGCACTAAATTATTAGCTCATGCGGATTCCGCTGCAACTGTATCATAACGCGGTCACGAAAGGTACACTGCTAGCTAAATCTGCTAGCTTAATTAAGTAAAAGTTATTAAAAAAAATTAAAAAAAAGGTTATTTTTCAAAAATTCTTTATTATACTGGCAGCACTAATTGAGCGCTAAATGGTGACGTGTTTCAATTTCAACTAATTGAGCGCTAAATGGTGACGTGTTTCAATTTCATCAGTTCCCGTTTTTGAGCTCTTAGACCGGCCGGTGTCGCTAGTACAGTATTTTATATGAAAAAAAATTCAAAAACTATTATTTTACAAAAAATTTTCGCTACAATGGCAGCACTAATTAAGCACTAAATTATTAGCTCATGCGGATTCCGCTGCAACTGTATCATAACGCGGTCACGAAAGGTACACTGCTAGCTAAATCTGCTAGCTTAATTAAGTAAAAGTTATTGAAAAAAATTAAAAAAAAAGGTTATTTTTCAAAAATTCTTTATTATACTGGCAGCACTAATTGAGCGCTAAATGGTGACGTGTTTCAATTTCATCAGTTCCCGTTTTTGAGCTCTTAAACCGGCCGGTGTCGCTAGTACAGTATTTTATTTGAAAAAAATATCAAAAACGATTAATTTTCAAAAATTTTTCGCTACAATGGCAGCACTAAATGAGCACTAAATTATTAGCCCATGCGAATTCCGCTGCAACTGTATTGTAACGCGGTCACGAACGGTACACTGCTAGCTTAATAAAAAGTTAGCAGTGTTCTCATTTTTGTTCCACCTATCACAGCACCAAATTTTTTTTTTCAGCACTAAATTAGCACTAATTGAGCACTAAATTTTGACCTAAAAATCAATTGATTCTGCCGACTTGACCTTTCTAGCTTGACAGACGTGTTTAATTGATTCGCCAATGTCGCCGTTACAAAGTTCAGTGTTGCCAACTTGAGAGCAAAATTTACGCTCCATGCGTACGCTTTATCGGCTCAATGATTAACTGAGGTGATAATGGCTCGCTGGGTTGTGAAAATTGCCATGCCTCGCGTATATAACGAGTGCGTATCTACATCAGTGTGTGCACGCGTAAGTAAATTAAATTATTAACTAGTGGGTAAAAATAAAAATATGTATGTAAACATTACAATCAGTATATATTTACAATAGTCTATGTAATCATTAGTATGTATACTCATTGATATCTATATAAATAAAAATGAATCGTCAAATGTGTTGCTAAGCGTATAACTTGCAAACGACTGCACCAAATTGGATAAACCTTTTTTTTTGTGTTCGTTATAGTCGGGACAAGGTTTTTATAAAAGAAGTTTGGAGTTCCTGCGGGAATTTCGAAACTCACGCGGGTGAATCTCCGAAACGGTTGGATCGATTTCAACGGAGGTTTCACTGCTAATTAGCTGATATCATTAGGAGTAAATTGAGCTACTTTGGAGTTCCTGTGGGATTCCTAAAATTAAACTCTTGCGGATGAAACCGCGGGGCACATCTAGTTTAATATATAGTAGTATGTAGTAATATATAGTATTTGTTAATTTTGTGCATAAATTTGTCTGCCTGCGTCCGTGACGCCTCCGCAGGGCTCCAGCGGAAGACCAGCGCCGGGTGGTCCTTACAACCACCCGACTTATGCTGAGCTGGCCGCCTCTTTGTCACGACACGGTGTCTAATCACAATATTCAGATAAGTGTCTCCGTTATTTTAAGTAGGTGTCCGTTTCTCAGCCGTCGGATGGAGTCCGCCCACAGATCTTCGGCTGGCGGCGTCTGTCCGTCGGTTGAGAAGCGAACCCTCAATACCTGTTATATATATATGTTTAGTTGTTGTATACGTATGCTGTAAATCTTTGTGTTGTGTCAAATAAAGTTTATTCAATTCAATTCAATTTACTAGGTGTGCTCTGCGGTTTCACTCGCAGTAATTACGGAGTTCTTCTCTGTACTCCTGACAAATTTCATCCAAATATGTTCAGCCGTATATACGACTTCTTTCTTTCTTCTTTCAAACATCCAAACATCCATACGTTTACATTTATAATATTAGTAGGATTTACTAGCTGTTCCCCGCGGTTTCGCCTGCGATGAGTTCGGATTTCCGCGGGAATTCCGGGATAAGAAGTACCCTATGTCCTTCTCTGCACCCCTGTGCATGCAAAATTTCATGGTCGAGCCGTCTAGGCGTGAAAACGTAACAACAGACAGAGTTACTTTCACATTTATATCTATTACTAGCTGTCCCACGCGGTTTCACCCGCGATAATCTCGAAGTTCCCGCGGAATTGTTCCATGCAAACTTTGCAACCCCTGTTCATCCCCTTAGGGGTTGAATTTTCAAAAATCCTTTCACATCGGATGCCTACGTCCTACAAAGAACACACCCTCCAAGTTTCAGGTCTCTACGATCAGCGGTTTAGGCTGTGCGTTGATCCATCAGTCATTCAGGACTAACCGCCGCACTCAGAGTCGACTTTAATGATTACTTAGTTAAGTATAGATTTTTAAAACATAACTGCCGCAATCAGAGACGTTCAGTAAATTAATGTTAATTGGCATTTAATGAGATGTAACTTAATTAGTTAAATGCCAATTAATATTAATTTATTAAACTTGTCTGATTGCAGCAGTTTTGTTTTAAAAATCTATACTTAACTAAGTAATCATTAAAGTCGACTCTGAGTGCGGCGGAAAGCATTTTATAAGATTAGTAAGGATTTGAGCATAGGCAATTTAATTTGCTTCTTATTTTGTATTTTACACCACAAGAAAATACACACGAAGCGAACACAATAAACGGGCGCAGGTGTGGCAGCAGACGTTGATTACATTTTTACTGCCCGAGAATCGAACCGGCGACCGCCAATACAAATAAATAGGACGTAAATCACAGATTTACTTCCCTGTTTATATCTAAGGTTGAAATAAAAATGGCGCTGGCGCTGGGTGGGACATAAAAAGACGCATGTGACGAAAAGTGACGAATGTACGTGGGCGCGGCGTCGTTATATTTTGTGACTAGCAGTGCCCCGCGGTTTCACCCGCGTGAAAAGTTTTTATACAACAACTTTTTTTTCCAACATCCGATTTCAATGAAACAAAGAAAACGACCAAGCCACATATTCTGACTAAGGTGTAGAATTTGTAAAGTTAGAGTAGAGTTAGGGTTTGTAGAGTTATAAGCTTGGCTCTACATGAGATCTGATAACCTTTTGACAGTGCCCGTCAAATGGACTCGTCTTGGCATCATTTTACATGAAGTGGTTTTTGGTGGGATTTCATTTCTTTTTGTAAGTTAAAGTTGCGGAATTTTCATACACACTTCCATCCCCTAGTTTAAGGGGTTGGGGGATAAAAGTTACAATTTTTATAATTTTTTTGTTATTTGTGTACTAATACATGCCGAATTTCAGCTTCCTAGGACATTAGGCAATACCCTAAGAATTTTGATGATCATCAGTGAGTCAGTGACGAAATCAGGGTTTTTTAGATATCAATAAAATCTAAAGTATAAGGATACGCTATTTAAATCCGCTAGTGACAACATATTCCGAGAATTTCGTTTGTCTAGTCTAATCCAAACCCAAGTTATAAGTTCAAAAAAACGACGAAGCGCTTCGAGAAAAGATAGGTAGTGCTCCCGCTTCGCTTGGCTCGTCTTGGCGGGGGCACTACCGTTCCCCCAGATAGGGTACATTATCCCGTAATTACCAAACAAACTCACTTGTCTATTTAGAATATTACTAGCTGATCCCCGCGGTATTTACGGAGTTCCTGCGGGATTCCGGTTCAAAAGTACCCTATGTCCTTCTCTGTACCCCTAACAACGTGTATGCGGAACTTCATGTTGATCAGTTAAGGTATGAAAGCTTATCAAACAAGCTCACTTTTCTATTTATAATATTAGTCAGGTAATGATTGACGTTGCAATGAACAATGGCATGTGTTGATTTTCCCAAGAGAGTGAGGATGCCTTTGACACATGGTTCTAATCGATTTCCATGAAACGCTAACCTGTTCAACCGATTTGTATCATAAAGCTAACCGAAACCTTATCTAGAATCAATAAACTAAACTTTAACGCGCGCTGAATGATTCAATTCCACGGGTGGTGGAACCAGCATTACTTTTTCTCGTTATTGTGCTTCAATTTTGGAACTTTGAGTGAAATTAACGCTCTTTCTAATGTGTTGCTAAGCGCATAACTTCCAAACGACTGCACTAAATAGGATATTTTGTTTGTGTTCGTTATTTTCAGGACAAGGTTTTTAAAGAAGAAGTTTGGAGTTCCTGCGGGAATTCCGAAACTCACGCGGGTGAATCTCCGAAACGGTTGAACCGACTATGACGGGTTTTTCACTGCTTATTAGCTGATGTTATAAGGAATACCTACATTAGGCCACCTCGAAGTTCCTGCGTGGGAAGTCCGAAACTCAAGCGTGTTAAAACCGCGGGGCGTAGCTAGTGCGTTATAAAAATCTTTCAGCCTAAAATATAAACTCTGAATCCAAGACGGGGATAAATATTTTAATTAACTCGAATTGAAATCCCAATATCATCCATCAGTAAAACGATATGACCTCAATCAATCTTCAATTCATTTATTGAAGTCTATACGATTCAATTTCAGTGTCTGTGTCTTCTAGATATCTGCTATTGTTGTATTGAATTTGTAGGACGTTAATGAACTTACGCTGAGCTTTCCACCAAATATCGGTATAATTAATTAAAGTTTCGTTTATGACACGTGGAGACGTGATAACCTTATCCTACCCTTATATACCTTAGTATATTTATCTATAGTATAATATAAAAGTAATTCTATGTAGTATATACCACGTTTGCTTGGTTTCCACGACACAAGCTAATAATAGCTTAGTGTGGGATCAAGTAGATCTGTGTGCTGTGATGTGGATTATTATTATTATTTATATTTTTTAATTTTTTTCTCAGCATATGCTGGTAACTTGTAGAGTCAGTACGGGCACTGCCAAGTAGCTGATCTATTTAATTAGAGGGTATGTTGTCTTATTTATTATTATTATTTTCTATGCTCACTACTGACCGTCTTTTCTCGAAGGAAAAGAAGGCGTAGGATGACTCCTCAGCGCGGCTAAAACAAACGCTAAGGGCTGTTAAGTCGATAGGTTGAGAAACCGACGAACAATTCGGGCATTGTCAAGCATTATTATTATCATTATTATTTTATGCTCACTACTGACCGTCTTTTCTTGAAGGAAAAGATGGCGTAGGATGACTCCTTAGCGCGGCGAAGACAAACGCTAAGGGTTGTTAAGTCGGTATTATTATTATTATTAGTATTACCTTGTGGTGGTAAAAGATCAAAGTGGAAAAAGATTTAGTTAGTATGCCTAGATTGTATGTCTATTAGTATTATAAAATATCTATTTACAATATAGGTAAATAGATATTTTACATATACAGAACGTAGTGTGTTATCATGCTATGGGAACGTTGTGGGATACAATCAAATTGATTCGATCAAATCAAATATATTGTCATTTTCGGTTGAACAGAAGGCGTGAAAGCGCATCAGACAGACAGACAGACGGATATCTGTGCCCGGCGGTTTCACCTGCGGTAATTTTGGAGTGCCCGCAGGAATTCCGGGTTATAATAAAGCCCTTGATACTCAGAAAAACGTGGCTTTCTAATAGAAAAAGAATTTTCAAAATCGGTTCGGCAGAACCACAGATTACCCCCTACAACCTCACAAACTTACCACTTTATAATATTATATTAGGTAGTTATAGAGAGTAGGTATAGATATAATAAATTACACATACACACACACACTGTGTAAAAAACATATTATTTACAAGAGACAAAATACATGCAAGTAACTACGTCGAATTATCTTCCGACCTCAATTGCTAAAAGCAATCTTTTCATAGACAACCATGGGTAGGGCAAAAGAAAAAGAAAGGTAGGTTATGACTGTGGCATTAAGTCTATTATGTATGTCGTAGGATAATTTGATAAACTTGTTTTCAGCAAAAAACCTAAGGATTTTGCTAGAACACGGTTAAATAATCATTAATTATATAAAATTACCTACTTAATGGTTAGGTTAGGTTTGTACTGCTGGCCAAGTCGCGAGAGCCGAGCGAGCGTAGCAAGCGTGCCGCGGCAGCATACCTACATCATAAATGATGACCATTTTGTTAAGTACAGGTACGCGCGTGGACTTTTATTCTCAAGAACATAACACGCCAATAAGGCGCCAAAAAAAAATTGCCTTTGCCTCGTGCTCAAAGAAGTATATATATATGCTCATTATTCATGGAGCAGCACATTAGAAATCCTGGCACGTCGTGTCTTCAACTCCAATGAAAAAAGGGTTTTCTCCCACAAACAGGACCCTTGGAAGGCATGACTCGTTATTTTTGCGGTTTATCAAGTCACGTCACTAAAATGTTAAGGTGAAATGGGTTACCGTGGTCAAGAGCGTTTAAAAAAAAAATTAAAAAAAAACTCTTTCCACACTTCTTAAACACGGTGTAAGGTTGAACGACGAAAGGTATTTAAAGAGCATATTCACTATTCTATTGTCACCTTAAACAACTTAAAAAAGTTTTGAAATTTTTTTTTTTTTAAATAATAAATCTGAACACGCAAATTTCTTTTTAGAATAGAATGCCAAACTAATATAATATTTATTGTGTACTAGCTGACCCCCGCGGTTTCACTCGTGGTAATTTTGAAGTTTCCGCGGGAATTCCGGGATTAAAAGTACCTTACGTCACTCAGGAACACTGTACCTTCCTATAAGTGAAAGAATTTTTAAAATAGGTTCAGTAGATCCAGAGATTATACCCAACAATCTCACGACCTTACAAACTCCGGAGATACCGCGGGAATTCCGGGATAAAAAGTACCCTATGACACTCAGGATCACTGTAGGTGCCTATAAGTGAAAAATTTTTCAAAATCGGTTCGGTAGATCCAGAGATTACCCCGTAACGTCACAAACTCACAAACTCACAAACCCACAAACTCACAAACCCACAAACCCACAAACTCACAAACTTTTACTCTTTATAATATTAATATAGATATAATATAGTATAGATAATAGATATATAGGCCACAACATAGTATGAAATGAAAAAAAATAGTACCCATAAAGTACCTATTACCGATTTAAGTCGAAAGACAAAAATTCATGGAATATAATTATTGGCAACACTGGTTTCATTTGTTTTCACACTGAACTGAGTTGATAATATCCCTTTTATTTGTTCTATGGTACGGTTCCCTGTTTAATATCTGGCTACCCCACTAATAAGCATTGCGTCCGTTAACGTGTCGAATAACTTTCCGGGAACATTGCGGGCGTTAACGAAAGCCTTATCCGTTAAGTCAACGAGGGCGCGAGATGTAGCGTCGGATTATTGCGTTGCTCAGCTTTATTAGGGCGGTTGGTCCAAGGCTATATGCGTTTATTATTAGTTTTTATTTGCAACCAGCAGTTTCGCTCCCGTTAATTTAAGAGTTCCCGCGGGAATTCAGAAATAAAAATTCTCTAGATCCTTTTCTGTTCCCCTGACGTGTATGCAAATTTCACGATGATCGGTCGAGCCGTTAAGGCGTGAAAACGTAACAAACAAACAGCAAACTCACATCCGCATTCATAATATTGGTCAGGATTTATAACTAGCTGGATTCAGCGATTTACATAGGATTTCTTCGGGACCTCCGAAATAAAAAGTAGGTACTCTATGAGACTGTGCACACCTTGCACATGAGCACAGAAATACTTACGAAAATACTTACATACTTCACAGCGGTTTACCTCCATCTACCTACCATTACCAAACCGTGTACGTAACATACCTTTACCGGGGAATTGGAGCAAGGATCAGGAAGGTTGAAGGAGCAAGAGAGAAATAACATACACAGTGGAATCACCTTATTATCGAATCACAAGAAAGAAACAGGACACGGACAACTTGTTATGTTATTCTTTATTGCCTAGCTGACTCAATTCCAACGAATTCCAGACAGAGGAAAGTGCGAGGAGCAATCTTGAAAAAGACGACCTCGCTGGAGATTCGAAGGAACAGTCAAGCGACGTCACGTTCCTGGGTCACACTCACTGAAGTAACTACGCAAGCAAGATCAGGCAGTACATCAAAATGGAAAGAGTGGCTCTGAAAAGAGCCGTTTTTAATCGCCTGGATCTTGCGACGCTGTTGTACACCATCAAGCACCATGGAACTACTCGGTCGGAGACACCTGTATGGCACCACACGCACATCCACGATTCGCGGTCCGGCGCGAGACGCGCGGCCTTGCGCTCTCAACGATCGATGGCGACTGGCGCTTGAGACGCGGCGGACTGAGCTCCTGCGCGCGCGCCGCCCGCGTCCTCCGCGCCGCGCACCCCGCGCATGCGCGGTGCGAGTGTGCGACGAGAGGAGACTATGAAATTCTAGAAACTAGCATCTCGCTCGAATCTGTCCGCCATTTAATGTACGATTTCTCATTGGTTGTTTGGTTGTAAATATTTAATGTTGTGTTTTTGATTGGTTGTTAGTTTTAAGGTTTTCTGTATATATAGCGCTAAGTTTTTAACAATAAATCACTTCCAAAATTCCATTTCTACAGCAAATGTGAGTTTAATACCTACCTGCTCGTAACACCTCCACCACAGTGGTGACCCTCCGACAACAAAGAAGAAGAAAAAAGGAATCAACAAAAGGCTGAAGCTATGGCCGAGCAAGAACAAAAAATCGTCGAGACAACCAAAATCGCTGACCTGGCTGCGATCTCCGTGCAGTCAAAACTACTTCCATTTTGGCGCACCGTTCCCAGAGCCTGGTTCGTCCAGTTTGAGGCAGTCATCGATCCCTTGAAGACATCAGATGACCAAAAATACAGATACGTCCTGTCGAAGCTAGAACCGGCCGATCTACAGCACATCACCGACCCACTATACAGCCCACCTGAGAAAGGGAAATATGAAGCCGTGAAAAATCGACTACTCACCGTGTACGAAAAATCAGAAGTCGAGAACTTTCAGAAGCTCATCAGCGGTTTAGACATCGGCGACCAGAAACCCAGCGTGTTGCTACGAAAAATGAGAGAACTCAATAACGGCCTCATCACTGAAAAAGGCTTGAAGATCGAGTGGCTCAATCACGTGCCAGCCCACTGTCGCTGCGTACTCTCTATCAACAAAGAATCTTCACTCGACACGTTAGCAGCAATGGCAGACAGGATGATGGAGTACGTCGGGAGCACGCCCATCAACACCGTGGCAGCAGTATCAAACGCAACCTCTTCAGCAGCATCATCTAACAGCACCTGCGAGCCACCGCACTCAGAGATCCTATCAAGATTGGAAAAACTCACATTACAAGTGGCGGAATTGCGAGCACGGCATACCACGCGTCAAACATCTCGTCAACCATTTCGCGGACGCTACCGCTCTCACTCACGCTCATCATCATCCCGTGTGAAGCCTGGCGATCCTACGTGGTTATGCAGATACCATCACAAGTTTGGCAAGAAGGCAATACGCTGCGAGTCACCGTGCGCACAACGTAACAAGACGTCGGAAAACTAACGTCGACACCGACCGCGGCGGACGTCGGTGTCCCCAAGATCAGCAACCGCCTTTGTGTTCATGATCGCGACTCACACGAACGTTTCCTCGTGGACACTGGCGCAGATATATCTGTTTGGGCTGCAACATCGAAAACTAAGAAAAAGGCCGCACATACCTACAAACTTTACGCGGCAAACAACACACCGATAAATACCTACGGCGAGAAAACAATCAAGCTCAACCTGGGACTACGGCGCAGTTTCACCTGGACATTTATTGTCGCAGACGTGAAGACTTCCATATTGGGTGCAGACTTCTTACGTCACTACAAGCTCCTTGTGGATCTTCACAGAAAAAAATTAATCGACGACGAAACCAAGCTTACCGTCGACGCCACTGAAGTATCAACAACCGCCGAGTCCATTCGCATCGTGAGCTCCGACCAACAATATCACGATATCTTGAAGCATTTTCCTGGCGTTCTCCGACCCATGTCTCTTAAGCAGCCAGCCAAACATGACGTCGTACATCACATCGAAACGACGGGTCCTCCGCTTTCGGCACGCGCCCGCCCTCTACCGCCCGACAAATACAACGCCGCAAAAGCCGAATTTGATCGGATGATGGAGATTGGCATTTGCAGACCTTCAAGCAGTCCATGGGCCAGCCCTCTACACGTCGTCACGAAAAAAGACGGCGGACTTCGCGTATGCGGCGACTACCGAAGATTAAACGCAGTGACGCAACCCGATCGCTATCCGATACCACGCATTCAAGATTTCACGTACCCACTCAACAACAAAAAAATATTTTCGAAACTTGATCTCAAGATGGCTTACTACTGGATTCCCATGGCGAGTAAAGAAGATGCACAGAAAACAGCCATAATCACTCCGTTCGGGCTATACGAATTTACATGCATGACGTTCGGTCTACGCAACGCAAGTCAAACCTTTCAAAGATTCATGCATCAAGTTCTCCGAGGTATAGAAGACTGTTTCTGTTTCGTCGACGACATTCTCGTATTTTCTGAAGATGAAAACAACCATAAGAAGCTTCTCCATCAAGTCTTAGAACGTCTCGACAAACACGGCGTCACACTCAACGTCGACAAATGCCAGTTTGGAGTTGAAACTATAAACTTCCTAGGCTACGAAGTCTCCGCCAGCGGTATCAAACCTACGATAGATCGCATCGAAGCAATTTCCTCGTACCCGAAACCGAAGACAATCGTCGAACTACGACGCTTCGTAGGCATGCTTAATTTTTACCGAGATTGCCTACCTCATCAAGCCGATCATCAACACGAACTCAACAAGTTTCTTCACAACAAGAAAAAGAATGACAAAACGCCCATAGAATGGACACCGGAAGCGAACGAAGCTTTTGAAAAATGCCGCCAAAGCATTACCGAAGCAACAACGTTAAGCTACCCCGTTCACGGTTGCGAACTCGCTATAATGACAGACGCCTCGGATCACAGTTTAGGCGCAGTACTACAACAAAAGGTTGAGAACAACTGGAAACCATTAGCATTCTTCTCGAAGTCAATGAGCCCTACGCAACGCCGCTACAGCGTGTACGATCGCGAATTATTAGCTATGTACATGGCTGTAAAACACTTCAGAAGACTAATCGAAGGCTGCGAAGTAACTATACTCACCGATCACAAGCCTCTCTCTTTCGCACTCAGCAGACCCGCCAGTAGTAGCGACACACCGAGACGAGAACGGCAGCTACATTTCATATCTCAATTTTGTTCAAGTATCAAGTACATCAAAGGTGAAGAAAATCCAATCGCCGACGCATTATCACGAATCGAAGACATCCAGAACCCAAATGTCATAGACTACAACCAACTAGCAATAGACCAAAGCAACGACGAAGACTTGAGAAATCTAAAGAAACAACCCAACTTGAAATTCGCCGAAGTAACTCTTCCCGGACTCGACCGACCAATCACATGCGAGCTATCGACTACGTCACCCCGTCCGTATTTACCTAAAACATACCGCTATGCCGCATTCAAAGCGCAACACGGGCTATGTCACCCCGGGGCAAGAACCACACGGAAGCAGATAGCATCGAAATTTTTCTGGCCAGCTATGAACAAAGATGTAGCAACATGGGCCAAAGCATGTATCGACTGTCAGCGCAGCAAGGTACATCGTCACGTCGTCACTCCTCTGGCAGAGTTTCCACCTTCTCAACGTTTCGAACACATACACATAGACGTCGTGGGACCGCTACGATTATCGCACGATTTCAAGTTTTGCGTCACCATAATAGACAGACGCACCAGATGGCCGGAAGCTGTTCCAGTTCAAGACATCACCGCAGAAAGCGTCGCAAAAGCCCTCTACGAGAACTGGATAGTGCGATTTGGCGTCCCGCTCAGAATTACGACAGACAGAGCACAAAATTTTGAGTCAGCACTATTCAACACACTACTGAAGAGATGGGGTATATCTAGAATCCGCACTACAAGTTATCACGCCCAGTCAAACGGAAAAGTAGAACGACTTCATCGTACAATGAAGGCAGCTCTCATGGCGCGCGGTGCAACCACAACATGGGTAGACGAGTTGCCCACCGTACTATTAGGTTTACGCACCGCACTACGAGAAGATAATCTCAGCCCTGCACTGATGACCTACGGCGCAACACTACGAATACCGTCCGATTTTTTCGTACCTACACAGTCGAAAATCGAAGATGCAGAATACGTGCAACGGCTAAGCCGAACAATGGCAACGTTAATACCCACAAATCGTGCCACAACGTCACGACCTACGTTCGTACACAAGAACCTAGCTACGTGTACACACGTTTTCGTTCGAAACGACGCGGTCAGACCGCCATTGACTCCGCCATATGACGGACCCTATCAAGTTCTACAACGTCACGAGAAGTATTTCAAGATACAGTTACCACTACGCACAACCGTGATATCACTGGATAGACTCAAGCCTGCCTACCTACTTAACGAAGAAGACGTAAGCACGAGCGACACTGACGTCACGTCGGAACGCAAGAGATCGAGTTCACCGAACCGTGATCCAGTCGAAACACGTGAAACAAGGAATTCGACTCCAGCTGTCTTACCTACGTCACCTTACATCACCCGGAGCGGACGAGTCGTGAGCCTTGGCCTTCTCTTGCTGCCTCCCCGAAGGGGAGGCGGCAGAGGTGACTGCTTCGGGGCAGAGCCCCCTGCAGTGGGCGATCCCACGCTGTCCGCCACTACGGACAGGAACTGGGGGGCGGTCTAAAGACCGCGTGGATCGTCGGGGCGGGGCCGACGCCGCCCGTCAGGGCGGCGTCCAGGCCCCGTCAGCCAAGCTAGGTGGGCAGCGTTGGCTCGTCATCGCGAGCGATAAGCTCGCGCGGATATCGCTTCCCCTCGGGTGGACGGGCGTGGAGGGGGGCCAGACCACGGATGTGCTCGTGGTCCGACGCGTCCGCCCGCTCGAACATCCGAGAGGTAAGCCGCTGGACGAACTCGTCCAGCGGCTCGACTCTCAGGTCCCTCTGGATGACCGCGTTCCGCACATAGCGCGGAGCTCCGACAGCGGCACGCAGTGCCATGGCTTGTTGTGAGTCCAAGCTCGCGCGCAGGGACGCACATGGCAGTGCGTACCATGCCGGAGCGGCGTAGGTGAGTCGGGGCCTAATGTAGGTCTTGTAGACCCCGACTTTTACCCTCAGAGGGAGCCGAGAGCCGAGCACGCTGCGCAGCTGATACCGCGCGACGCGAGCGCTCGCGATGACGTTTCTCACGTGAGGCCTCAACGTGAGCCGACGATCCAGCGTGACCCCCAGGTACTTCACCTGAGAGGACCACGCTATGTCCTGTCCGTAGAGGCGGAGAGGTGGCGGTGGGCGTAATTTAGTGCCGACGCATATGGCCTGTGTCTTCCCGACATTGACCGACAGTCTCCACTTGGAGAGCCAGTCAGGGAGGAGGTCGAGCGTACGCTGCAGCCGGAGCGCGGCGTACCTCTGGTTTTTATTTGTGGTGTAGTACGCCGCGTCATCGGCGTACAGAGCCAACTCGACCCCATCCCCCACTGGGATGTCGTCGGTGTATCGGGAGTAACAGGCCGGGGAGAGGCAGCTGCCCTGCGGCACGCCGGCCCCGATCAGACGCTCGGTTGAGGTGACGTCCTCGACCGCCACACAGAAGCGACGGTCGGATAAAAAGGACGCCACCACCCGGACTATACGCCGGGGAAGCGCGGACGACGATAGCTTCAGCAGAAGACCCTCATGCCAGACCCTATCGAACGCCTTCTCCATGTCGAGGAGGACAGCGACGGTGGTCGCCCTCTCATTGAGGGCCACCGTCATGTGCTGAATCACCCTCGACAACTGGAGAGTGGTGGAGTGTTCCGCCCGGAACCCAAACTGCTCCCTCCTGGGAGCGATGTGCGGAGACATACGTCGCAGCAGTAGCAGCTCGAACAGCTTCGAGAGCGTAGGCAGCAGCGTAATGGGCCGATAGCTGCCGGGGAGAGCGACATTCTTCCCCGGTTTGGGCAGCATGATGACCCTGCCGGTTTTCCACACGGTGGGATAGTGCCCCGTGCGCAGGATACCGTTATACAGGCGCGTCACCGCCGCTATGGAGCGAAACGGCAGGTGACGCAGCGCTGCATTAGTGATACCGTCTGCGCCCGGGGCCTTACGCGGCTTCAGTTTTCGGGTCATCCGCTGCACCTCACCGGGGGAGAACACGATTGGGTCCTCCTCCGGCGCTATCGGCGCTGCGAAATACTCCCGAAGCTGGGCTTCCACTGCTGCGACGTGCTCCACATCGTCGGTGGGGTTCGGGCGGAACTGGCGTTCGAGATGGTCGGCGAGGATCTTCGCGCGGTCTTCTGCGCGGTACCTCAGCGTACCGTCGTCCGCTGTGAGCGGTCTGATCGGGGGCCGGGCGCCAGAGAGTTGGCGGCAGAGGCGATGGACACTGGTCCAGTCCTCGCTTGCCGCCTCAATGCGCCTCTCCCATGCGTCGGCTTCTTGCTCCCTCAGGGCATCCTTGATCTTGTCCGTGAGGGCGTTGAGCTCCGTCTTCATCCGAGGGCAGCGACATTGCTGCCACCGCCTGCGCAGGCGCCTCTTCTCGCTGATCATGTTCCTGATGTCGGCGGGGAGCGGGGGCAACCTGCCCCCCGTCGGCATGGTGCGCGAGGAGGTGTTAAGGGCGCCTTGAACACAGGCGGTGATGTCCGAAGCTAGGAGCTCAACGTCCCCCGGAGAGACGAGGGGCCTCGAGGGGGTGCTCGTCGCCATCGAGCTGGAGAAGCTTCTCCAGTTTATCGATCGGCGTGGCGTTGGTGGCGAGACTCTCTGTGGCATGTTCGCCAGGACGACTAAGACCGGGACATGGTCAGAGCCCATGTCCTCGGGAAGGGCCTCTATAGAGGGCCGGCAGGGGAGCCCACGGTGGGCTATGAGGTCGATGACGTCAGGTTGATGCGACGTCTGGGCCGGATAATGCGTAGGAGTTTCCGGCCCTTCGACCTCGTAGCCGTGGGCCTCGGCGTCGCGGAGGAGTCGTCTGCCGTTCGGGCAGTCGAGGGTCGAGTTCCACGCCGTGTGCTTGCAATTGAAGTCGCCGGCAACGGCGGTGGGGAGGTTTGATTCCAGCAGGGCGTGCATGTCGCCCGGCTGGAACCTTGCGTGCGGCGGCTTATACACGCAGTATAGCCGCGTTGGGTTGCCGGCGATGCAAAGCTCGACGCCCAGAGCTCTGAGCGCCGAGAGCTGCACGGCGGGAACTCGTTGATGAATGACTCCTCGCTTGACTAACACTGCCAGCCCTCTATAGGCTTGGCCGTGGGGGCTGGTGTCGTCCTGGCGATAGACATGGTAGCCGGCGACTGTTAGATTAGTCGTCGGCCTTAGGAGAGTCTCGCAGACCAACGCCACGTCGATCTGCTGGTCACGCAGAACGGTCTTCAGGACGGATGTTCTGCCCCGAAGACCGTTGGCGTTCCAGTAGATCATCCTGAGCGAAGTCACACCTGCTGCAGGATGCGGGACATCCCGCTCAGGATGACCTGGATGGGGTCGGCGTCGTCCCTGATGGCCACCAGCACATCTTGGAGGACGCCGATCACCATCTCGATGGCGACGAGCTTGTTGCTCTTACCCGCTCCCGGAGTCCGGGGCTTGGAAGCGCCGGGCTTGCGGGCAGCGGGAAGAGCTGCTGCCGATGAGGGTTGGGGAGGGACGGTGGCCGGACCAGTGGCCACCGCCGGGGGCTCTGAAGCAGCCCCCTCCTCGCTCCCCTTCTTCTTCTTCTTGCCCCTCTTTCTCTTCCTCTTCACGCCGGAAGAGGAAGGAGGGGCCGCCGCACCCGGAGCACGCCGCTTCGGGGTGTTTGCTGGCGCCATCAGAGTGGTGGCGCCGGCTTCCACTGCCACCTGCGCCACTTGCGGGGCGACAGGTCGGCCGGTAGACAGGGCGACCGTGCCTGCCTTTTTGTTCCTGGCTTCTCTTTTGAAGACAGGGCACGACGCCCTGTTGGCCGGGTGTGCCCCCCCGCAGTTGACGCAGGTGGGGGGCTCCTCTTTGGGGCGTGGGCAATCCGCAGCGGCGTGCTCCTCACCGCAGCGGACGCACGCGAGCCTCCGGTGGCAGCCGAACGACGAGTGTCGGAACTGCTGACACCGGTGGCACTGCGCGGGTCCGCGTTTGCCCCGCCAGGCGTCGATCTTGATCCCGGGCATACACAACATCTCTGTGATGTCATATATGCCCGGGGTGAGGTTCGGGGTGCGGCGAAGTTGGGCGTAGTAGATACAGCCGGGCCTGCCGGCACGGGCGCGTATGGGGCGGACATATTCCGGCTCGTAGCCCATCGCTACGAGCTCCCGTGTGATCTCCGACGGATCAGTGTCGATTGGTAGCCCCCTAATGGCTACCTTGAGACTCCGATCCGCCGGGAGGGAATAGGCGAACCAGGACACCGTCCGGTCCTCCTTCTCCAGCGCAGTTAAGTAGCGCTGGACCAGACGGTATTCTGCTTCGTCTTTTGGAATGAAGCGCACGCCCTTACCATACGGGCGTGCGCTGGGAGTCCGCCCCAGTTTTTCCTTGAGGGCGCGGAAGTGGCGCGCCCAGTCGGGCAGGTTCTCCACGACTAGAGGGGGGTAGACGCTTCTGCGTTTATCCCCCCTGCGCGCCGCTCCCGCGCCGTCGCCGGCAGGCGCGGCTGGAGCGGCGGGCTGCGCGTCCGTCGGCGCGGCAGCGGTCGCCGGTGGGGACGCAGCCCGCACGGCCTCAGCGAACGTAGGGCGTGGGGGGCCCTCAGGCTCAGTGGGACTCATAGGGGAGTCCCTGGGTGGGCTCTCCGGTCTAGCGGCCGCGGGCGGACGCGCTCGCGGCTCGCGTTGAGGCCTAGGAGGAGCGAGGTTCGAAACACCCCCTGGGGGGGATAGATTGTGGCAGGCCCGCTTGCCCGGCTCCTCATCGTCGGAGGAGTCGGGGACGCGCAGCCTGCGTACGGCCCCCGCAGGGGGGGTTTCCAGTGCCGGTAGGTGCAGAGGGGCTTTACGCGCGAGTTGCACGTGGAACTCCTCCTCTGCAGTCCTACCGGCCAGGCTCTCCTGCGAGCCGAGCAAGGCGCGCCTGCGCTCGCGGAGCGTGCGCGCCATTACCTCCATCATCTCCCCGGAGAGGAGCCCCGTTTGCTTCAGCCTGGAGGTGATGAGCATATCCACCTCCAGGTGGGCGTTTGGGGACATCTCCGGGTGATGGAGAGGCAATTGGTCCGGGGGGGGCAGCAATGCGGCCGTGGGCGCGCGGCTTGTGCACACGGGCGTCGCCGATCCGGCGTCTGCTTCGGGGGTGGGGGGATGCTTAGATGCCCCCGGCCCCGGATGCGCCGTCGTCTCGGCGGCGCGCGAGGAGCCACGCTCCTTGGGCCCCTCCGTGGTGCGGGCGCGCACCGGCGGGGGGACCGATCGCCCGAGCTCCGAGCCGGCCCTCGTAGGAGATGAGGGCGCGGAGCGGGAGGGCGGTGTTGCCCTTGGCCTGGGTGCAGCGGGGCGAGGGGTCGGCGAACTAGGTTTCGCCGGCCGCACCGCGCTGCCCCCAGGCGAGGGGGCTGCCGTTCCGGGCGAGGTAGCACCCGGGAAGGCGGGCCGCACCGGGCGCGGCGCGGCGGTCACGGGCGGGGGCATGCTGTGCCCTGCGCTCCTGGCCGCCGCAGCGCGCGGGGCGGACGACGGGGCCGCGGTGGCACCCGTGTGAGCAGACACCAGCTCGGGGGTGCGTGCGGTCGACTGAGTCGTCGGCCGCTTGCCCCCGGGCTGGGTCGCCGCGGAGCGCGACGGCGGGTGATCGCCGACGCGAGGGGGAGGCGCTTCCCGCGTTAGACGCGGGTCGCGAGAAGGAGCCCTGCCCGCCATCCGCTTTGGTGCGAGGTGGCAGACAGGGTCGACCCGGGGGGAAGAGGGGGATGGAACCCCAACTGCGTGCGCTCCGAATAAGGGAGACTCGAGCGGAGGCCGCGGAGGGCCGCGACCAATAGTTGATCCCCGCCGCTTCCGCGCACAGCAGCGTACAGCACCGCTGCGACGATACCACGAATTTGCAAACTTAGTTGCAGCTCCCTGGTACCGCGCGAAGCACTGCACGAACTGTGCACGAAAGACGGGCGCGGTTCGGAGCACGTAAGCACCTTACGTCGCCGAAATCGCAGAAAAGAGCACTACAGAGATGGAACACGAACACTCGATGCAGCGGTAGCCAATCCACGAGTCGTGAAGAAAACCGTACGCTTTGCTTGAAGGGGGATACTGTGCACACCTTGCACATGAGCACAGAAATACTTACGAAAATACTTACATACTTCACAGCGGTTTACCTCCATCTACCTACCATTACCAAACCGTGTACGTAACATACCTTTACCGGGGAATTGGAGCAAGGATCAGGAAGGTTGAAGGAGCAAGAGAGAAATAACATACACAGTGGAATCACCTTATTATCGAATCACAAGAAAGAAACAGGACACGGACAACTTGTTATGTTATTCTTTATTGCCTAGCTGACTCAATTCCAACGAATTCCAGACAGAGGAAAGTGCGAGGAGCAATCTTGAAAAAGACGACCTCGCTGGAGATTCGAAGGAACAGTCAAGCGACGTCACGTTCCTGGGTCACACTCACTGAAGTAACTACGCAAGCAAGATCAGGCAGTACATCAAAATGGAAAGAGTGGCTCTGAAAAGAGCCGTTTTTAATCGCCTGGATCTTGCGATGCTGTTGTACACCATCAAGCACCATGGAACTACTCGGTCGGAGACACCTGTATGGCACCACACGCACATCCACGATTCGCGGTCCGGCGCGAGACGCGCGGCCTTGCGCTCTCAACGATCGATGGCGACTGGCGCTTGAGACGCGGCGGACTGAGCTCCTGCGCGCGCGCCGCCCGCGTCCTCCGCGCCGCGCACCCCGCGCATGCGCGGTGCGAGTGTGCGACGAGAGGAGACTATGAAATTCTAGAAACTAGCATCTCGCTCGAATCTGTCCGCCATTTAATGTACGATTTCTCATTGGTTGTTTGGTTGTAAATATTTAATGTTGTGTTTTTGATTGGTTGTTAGTTTTAAGGTTTTCTGTATATATAGCGCTAAGTTTTTAACAATAAATCACTTCCAAAATTCCATTTCTACAGCAAATGTGAGTTTAATACCTACCTGCTCGTAACACCTCCGCTACAAGACTATGACCTATACTAGAGTTTGAAGTTACTATACAACCAAATTTCATGAAAATCAGCTTGGCAAGACGAAAAAAAAAAGGTAATCAGAGTTTTAATATTATACAAAAAATCTTCTAAGATCAGTACAAGGCTTTATCTGTCTCTCGATCTAACTACCACTTCAATTTTGTTTATATTATGTTTAGCTGCCCTTCCCTCACATTGGCAAGGAAGCTTTGCATTTTCAAATTTTTACTACCCTAGCTACCACTCGCGGTAATTTCGGAGTTCCTGCGGGTATTCCGGGACAAACTATACGTGTGAACCTTCCTCCTGAATCACTCTATCTATTGGTAGGTATTTGGTGGAAACCACACGAAAATCCGTTCAGTAGTTTTGGAGTTTATAGCGAACAGATAGACAAACAGACAGACAGACGCGGCGGAGGACTTTGTTTTATAATATGTCTACTATATTAAATAATTTTGTATAATTATGTCGCATAAAAAGGCCAGAAAAGTAATTGAGAAATGTTAATCAAATACAGCTAAATATTGTTACTTTTGACATCAGCAAAAATATGTTCTCACTGCATTGTTATACAGTACAATATCGAATGTATACACCAGCAGGTATATTCAGTTTCAATCAGAAAAGCAGCGATTTCGTGAATAATTAATTATGTTTAGGCAGCTTCAACTATTAAAGCATGTTTATCTTCACAGAGCAAATAAATAAACTAGAGAGGACATGTAGGCGCCCCAAGCGCGCCATCATTGCAAAGGAAGTTACAGAAAAATTAATGCTCTAACTTGCCCAAAACTTCTTTTGCTGCCATCCCAAGTATATTTACCACAACATTCTCAAAACTGTGAATTTTGAAAACGGTGACTAAGTAAAAACATAACCATAAAGCGTTTAATACATTTCTTTACGTTAATGAATGTTTTAGTGCGTGATGTATAGTTTTGTGTGCGAGAATCACCCGGCGACAATGGTTTTCATCTGTTTTCATTCTAAGTTGATGTCCCTTCTATGTTATTTTCTGTTCTGTGTTTATTTTGGTTGATTGCTAGATATTGTAGGTGTCAAAACGTCCATATTCATATTGTAATCGCATAACCACCGTATTTTTTATTACAACCGAAAAATAATAGAAACAAAAGTTACATAACAGCCCCTCCTCTACCAAACGAAGTTCAACAGAACATCGTTATCTAAGATACGTAACTCTGAAAGCATTACCGACCAATTGTTAAGAGTGTTACTTGGAATACTTGAAAAGGGCAATAAATCTTTCGCGGTGTAGCCAAGTGGCTCCAAACAAAACCACTGGAGACTTCAACACGAATCGTCGGAGAGAGATCTTGATGTGAAGAAAGCGCGAAGTTTTGGGATCCTCAGTTAATGCAAAAGCACAACTGAGGGCTTAGCCGTTTCACAAACGTTTCTTATCTATTCTAATTCTATAACTATTTACGTTTAAGCGTACCTAAGCAATAATTCTCTGTATAGAAAAGCTGGTAGCCATGTCAACACAAATGCGTTGATCGCTCGTTCTGCAACGTGAAGAGAAAAACCCAGTGTGGATTGTCTTTGGTGTGCGTACATATACGTCAAAATGCATATACGTCAAAAAAGTATACTTTAGTCTGTCAGTAAATAAACACTTATATTTTATTGTCAAAATTTGATGAAAATATAAAGACTAGCTGTCTCGCGCGGTTTCATCCGCGATAATTTCGGAGTTCCCGCCAGAATTCCGGATTACAATATAGCCTATGTTACTTAAGAATAATGTAGCTTTTTAATGGTGAAAGAATTTTTGAAATCGGTCCAGTAGTTTTTCAGTTAAATCGTAACAAACAAACAAAAAAATCAATACTTTTCTCTTTATAATATTAGTATAGATATGACGGATTAAAAACTAAAATTTAGTCAATTAGAAAAGGAGGAGTTACCGCTAAAGATCTCTGAAATTAGCGTGAGCAAACTGAAGGAAACATCTAGTACCTGTGCTTTGTCAAATAAGTATGTAGATTATAGAAAGGAATATAGTAGCAGATAACAGCAGATAGTTATCTGCTATTGTAAACGATAGCCGACTAACTGATGATGATAACATTACACAATATAACTGAAGGCAGGGAAGGTATGACCGAGACTATTAGCTGAGCGACACATCTAGAACCAACTAGAAACTATTACAATGAATTGCACCAACATAGAAGTTGTACACCATACCAGATATCCGTAGGGAACACGGAGCAGTGCCTGGGACTTGCGACCCAGGTGTAGGTTTAATGGGTACCCTTTCCAATGCATCAACGCTCACCTACACTGCCCGTGCTCCCGACTTAAGCAAACCTCTGGAAACAATTAGATGACACAGCACACGTAATCACTATAGCCACTCTAGATTGATACGACACTGATACGACACTGCACTGCACTGAACCGAACACAAAGTAACAATGAACCGTCGCTTACGCGTACCCGCATTTTATAACAAGTTCTAACAAAGACGAGTCGTGCAATGGAGTGGAGCGGGGGAACGAACGTAACTTACTACCACCGCCATTCGACGGCGGGAAACAACAGTTATTTTTAATGAAACTACCCTCTCGCCGACAAGTATATTTCTTCTTGCATATTATTATGTCTAGAGTACAGATATCGGAGTAGTGGTATAGTCTATCTATATGTATATTCATGACCAAAACAGTAATCGGAACGTAGAGGGAATGAATCTTTTTAATACAGTTGCTCAAAAAGTGGCAAATTGCAGGGACGTATAGCGTTCGGGAAGTGGGCTATTACATACTCGAGCTTTTTCTTTACCTTTTCCGAACTCGTGCGTTCTCTTTCCCAACTGTCAAAAATGGCGAAACGACTTTGACACACTTTTTGTATTGCGCAACGTAGGTTTCGTATTACTAATACGACTAGCGCCATCTCTTGATCCGACTGTCGACATTTGTCGGAACTCTTTGCAATGACAGCCTTTCCGCACTTGTAATGAAATATACTATTTTCAAATTAAAATACATCTCACAGAACCCTGCTCTAACTTTTGGCACACTCATAGCCTTTCGTAAAGTATAATACAATTTGCTTATTATTTCGAGTAAAACTGACGGTGTTCGGGCTAGTCACGACCCTTAATGGAGGTATTGAGTAGATAAAGTGCTTCCAGAGAGAATAATTATGAGTGATCCCGTCTTATTATAATATCCTACGGATATTATCCTAAATACGCAACGTCAGTTTGTTTGTTACGCTTTCAGACCGTAGTATATACTCAACAGATCACCGTGAAATTTATAGTACACGTTTTCAGGGGTACAAAAAGTAAATAATACACTTTTCATCCCGGAATTCACGCGGGAACTCCGAATTTCGGCGGGACGAAACCGTTAGGAGCAGCTAAGTAAATTGAATGTATATAGATGACAATGAGATCGAACTCGCGAAACCTATGATCTTCTTGTTCTTCTTTATAAATAATGAATGTTTGTATGTCTGTCCTCTATGCGTTTCGAAACTATTGGTCCGATTTTGATGAAACTTTGGCGAGTTGTTCTGCTTTCATTCGCTGATATAAAGAGATCCTGCGAGAATTCCGAAACACACGCGGATGAATCTCCGAACTCTCACAGTTAGTTACTAATAAATTATGTTATCAAATTAGCAACTGGAATTATCTTGTAAAAGCACCGCCAAGTGAACCTTCTAAACTATCTGAAGGTTTACTGGCAGAGTCCGCCTGTTGTATCGTAAATGCAGATTTACTTACTCACTATACTTTTTTATATAGATGGTGAATTTCATCGAAATAGAAGCTTTCAGAATAATTACTTGACCCCGTCAGAGTTGAGGTCGACATTCAGGTAAACGCAGGTCAGGCCATCGACAGAATTAGAAGCAAAAAAAAAGAAAAGAAAACCGATATTTCGCGGGTAAATTTCGCAAATGGCCGCTGGCTCGAGACGATTGGGCACACTTATAAAGAAAAGTGGCTTTTTAAACTTCACAAAGGCTCATGCGGAGTTCTTTGAGTCTTAGGTATCACGTTTGAACTGTAGAGTTAGATTTGAGAGCTATTGTTTTTCTCTCTCTCGTTTTTTTATTCGACACTATCGGTTGGCCGCGGCTTCACCCGCATTCAGAATTTTATTGTACGGTGTTTTTTCATTGATTTTTTTAAGCGTATTTTCAAGTTGCGTTTTTTTAGAGTACAGCTCTCTGTCTCCTTCTCTCTACATTAAAATATCTGTCTTCTCTTTCATGTAACGTGACGCGTCCTTGATATTTCACTTTCTGATTATCATCAAGTTTGTTTGTTCGTTTGCAGCTGAACCGATCCTCATGAAATTTTGCATACACCTTGTCAGGGGTACCGAGAAGGACTTAGGTTATTTTTCATCCCGGAATTTTTGCGGGAACTCCGAAATTAATGCGGGTAAAACCACGCAGAACAGCTAGTAAGAGAATATTTGTACCTAGGTTATACTACAAAATGTACCTAATAGGCAAAGACAATATAAGAGAATAGACGAACAATACAAACTTTTATTATGCAATTCACGTCAACCAATTTTTACGGGGGGAATGATCAAAATAAAAACCAATCACATCGTTGCGACGCAATCAAATACTCACCACAAAGTACACTTCAAATAGCCAATCACATCACTTTCCGTCAGTGGTATCTATAGACAATAGTCTCTGCTAGCCAACGGCATATTGTTAGCATGAGATCATTTTACCGCTCGCTGGTTCAAGAGGAAAGCTTAGCGGCCGAGCGTATTGCCAATCTATTCTCTTTCAATATCTTTGCTAATAGGTATACAAATATAAGTATGCCTAGACATAGATTTTTCCGCAAACACGAGTCTAACCTACGACGCGCGCCAAAACCGTTCAAACTACCTTGCTACCAACATAACAATGAGAAATCCCTCCAGAAACCTGCACACGACTGCAGGTCTTAGTGCTCAAGCGATAAGGGTTAGAATAGTGTGTGACGTATCTAGCTTTGTGTGTTCACAGGTTGCGCGTATAAAATTTATAGTTTGATTCAGTAGAGAAAGAGCAAAGATAAGGTACGCGTCCCGAATTTAGGCATTTATGGGTCTTGAAGATTTTTCACGCATTTTATTTTGGACGGAAACGTGACTAGCTGATCCCGTTATTTCCTTTTAAGCTACGAGCAAAATCGAATTATTAGGTAGTAATGCTAATGCCTATGCGAAAGTTCATGCATGTGTGTGTGTGTGTGTTAGTATGTTTATTAAGCCTTCATGCTGAAATGGCTGGACGGATTTGGAAATAGCCTAAATCGTGAATTAATAAATAGCATACTTTTGTTTCAGAATCTCCGAAGGAATCCCGGAGTTCAGGCGGAAATTTTTAATCTTAAAATTCTCTGTACAAAGTCTCTTTTCGCGCGGCTGTGCGTCGGCTATTTCTTCTCAACTAAAGTACCTACTCAACGGATTTATAGGAGAAAAACCGCGAAGAACCTCTAGTCTTTGAAAATAATATTGATTTCAGCGTGTTTGTACTTTATGCGTACCTAAACCATTGGCTCGATTATGATGTAACTTTGATGGGTTGCCCTGCGTACGCTCGTGAATAATCTTTAAAGAGTTCTAGCGGGAATAGGAAATTTTAGTGTTTAATTTTTATTATTATTTTAAAAACCTTTATGTATTAGTAGTATAATAATAATAATAATCCACATCACAACACACAGATCTACTTGATCCCACAGTAAGCTATTAATAGCATTATTTTCTTTTACAAAGATCTATTTTACTTTCAGAGATATGACTCTTTAAAAGTTCAAGTTAGACAGGGAAAGCGCTAGTCCTATAGTGACGTCACTCGGCTTGTAACGCCCTACAACTGCCATACAAAATTCCGTTTTAGAAAGAGACCGACATAGTCAAAATTAAGCAGTTTATAACTATTTTATTTTTTAATCAAATCTATTGATTTTGTCGCTTACGTTATGCTTATCCATGATATTTTCGAGTATAATTATTGGATACCAACATTTCAACAACAGTGAAATAGCCTATTCCAAAACTCAGGCACATTATCAGCTGTTAATGGAATCGAAACTTTTCAATTAAGAGCTGCCCAGACCTCTTATACCTAACCCTTTTTCAAGAGCTGAAGTTATAATTAAGCGCCGATTCTAACTTAACTGAGAGAAGTTAGCGCAATACGCATGCGACGGGTGAGCTTAAACAAAACTTTAGTAGGCACTTCGAGACTGAAGCCTGTATTAATATAAGCTTCCGAAACTTCATACGCTCTCAAGTTTAATGTGATCGTCTCCCACAATTTCAAAACCGACTTTCAAAAAGAGAAGGTCTTACTTACTTGGCGAATGTGAAAGAAAGTAATATTTATTTACACTAACGAACGATTGGATGTTTTTTACACAATCACGCATGAACGGCTGGTCCGATTCGGATGAAATTCACGCGGGCGAAGTGACAGAAAAAGAACGAACAAAAATCCCAATTCAGACACAATAAAATGGGATAACATTACACGAATAGAAATACTCGTAATAGGAATTCAACGCACGTAGAGTCAAATAAATTTCACTGGGGTGGAACCAGCTTACTACGACTTTCATTTTCAAAAGGAATTTCGAATAAAATAACCGGTCTATGTAAAATACCATAATATAATCTATGTAATATATAAAAGAAAGTTGTGTTAGTTACACTATTTATAACTCAAGAACGGCTGAACCGATTTGGCTGAAAATTGGTGGGGAGGTAGCTTAGAACCAGGAAACGGACATAGGATACTTTTTATCCCGGAATTCCCGCAGGAACTCCGGTCGGTGAAATCTCATGAAATTTTGCATACTTAGGTACACATTGTCAGGGGTACAGAGAAAGACATAGGGTAGGTACTTTGCATTCCGGAATTCCTGCGGGATCTCCGAAATTTACGCGGGTAACACCGCGGGGCACAGCTGGTAATATATTAAAAGAGAAAAATAATAAACGAAGTTATACGAGTATTTATAATTGCACTGTGGTCCTAAAAGTGCAAAGGAAAATCTACAGCCTCTATTTTAAACCCTCTGGGAGAGAAAGATATTGAAGGTTATATCACTAGCCTGGAAGGCATAACTAGGTTAGCCTCGGCTTCTATACACGGCGCACGTCAGGCCCGAGCCTAAGAGAATTGGCACCAATCTCCACTCGAATCCAATAATCGGAATATTATTCTATCTAGCTGCGTGGCCACGGTCTTATAATCGAATTTCTAGGAACCTCGAGATATGTGTTTGTTTGTTTGACACAAAAAGTCCAAACTGCTAGACTTTGTAACGGAATAGCTTTCTTTTGTTTCCATTCTAAGGGGTTAAATTCTTTAGGTCGACAATGACCACTTTTTAACCGACTTCCAAAAAGTAGGAGGTTCTATGTTCGATTGTATGTATGTTATTATTTTTTTTTTACTAAAAACGCTGACTGGACAGAAGCTAGTATCCCATTTTATAATCAAATTAATTATTTTGTTGATAGCATTAGTTCTTAATTTAATTATAATGAAACAGTAGTGCTTAATGCTTTAAAATTATAGAACAGTCCATATAAAGAAAAATATTACCTTTTTTTTAGTTTTTTTATTATTATTTGTGTTTTGTGTGTTTTGTATAATCACATGTTTTTTAGTTTTGCCTGTTTTTTGTGTCATAGGGGGCAAACGGGCAGGTGGCACACTTGATGGTACGTGATTACCGCCGCCCATGGACATCTGCCCACCATAGGGCATGGAGGTACTACGTTGACGCCCTGGTGACAGCAAACAGTTAATATAAACGACGAAACGTACTTTCAAGAGTTGTAAGAATAACAGCGCTATGTCGTTTACATAAACAGTACAAATTTCACTCGATCAATCAAAACATTTTGACTATTGGTTTTATATTTCGTTTTTAGGTCGGTAGGTATCTATCGACGTCAGTTTTTTAAGGACATAATATTTTGTGTAGAACTGTGAATATAAGTATAAAGTACCTAAAAAATGTATTACTTACACGAATCATAAAAATGTCCTTTGACGCAATAAAACTTGTTTGTTATCAGATATTCTGGACCAGGGGCGGATCCAGGATTTGGTAGAGGGGGGGCAATTTGGTTGCACCATGAATTCTTTAGAATTAACAGGATAGACAAAAAAGTCCATTAATAAAATTTAAGTGCCTCATATTGAGAGCATCTGAATTGAGCTTATGTATGTATTATATTATCTGTGTGTATGTTTCGCGATTTTTTAACCGACTTCCAAAAAGGAGGAGGTTACGCATTCGGCTGTATGTTTTTTTTTTTAATATTACTCGAAGCTAGGGTTGGACCGATTTCGAAAATTTTGAATTTTCGAAATCGGTCCAACCCGATTTTGTTTGAAATGGTATACTCCCAATTAGGTCCTAATGCCACCAAGTCGGGATCTGATGATGGGATCTTATGGTTTAAGAATCTTTATTATCCTCAAAAGATCTTGGGGAAATCGTGGGAACTCTTCAAAAATAATAGGCACACCTATAGCGATTTGGGTATTTTTTATAGTAAATCGTTCATTTGCTTTCGGAAAGCAAAATTTGAAGAAGTGGAACTGATCATGAAGACCACAAGTGGTCATCGGAACTACTCAACAATAATACGTATTTCACGGGTTTCGATTGGACCGATTTAGATAATTGATTTTGTTGTTTGAAAGGGTATACTCCCAAGTTGGTCCCATTGTCACCAAATCGAGAACCTGACGATGGAATCATGGAGAAATCGAGAGAACTCTTCAAAAATTACAGACACACCTATAGCGATTTTTGTATTGTTTATAGTAAATCGTTTATTTGCTTTTGGAAAGCAAAATTTGAAGAAGTAAAACTGATGATGAAGACCACAGATGGTCATCGGAACTACTCAAATAAAATTTCACGAGTTCCGATTCGTTAACTGTAATTAATTTATTTATTTATTTATTTATTTAATATGGTTCCTTAATAATTTATGCTCGTCACAATGTATATGGTAAAATAGAACTGATGATGACGTACCAGGAGAACTCCTCCACAATCAACGTCCCTGTCGTCCCGTCGGTAAAAGCAGTATTTTGTAAAAGGCGATGAGCAATTGACATTAGGCTATTGTAACTTAGATAAATTACAAACGGACTCACTTGAAAGCAAGAAATAAACAAAATTTTAACAAAAAAATTAAAACCGACTTCCAACAACACAAAACTAAAAAGCTAAAAATAACAAAATATCGATTTTATCCAACAGACAAAAATACACGTAAGTTTATTTTTGGTAGTCATTACCAGTAGTTATTATACCAGTACCAGTAGTTATTATTGGTTTATTCTACCACTTGACTACTATTACTATTTGAAGTCGGTGACAAGCCAAATATAGCGTAGGTATATGGACCAAGTCCAGTCCCGCCACGAGCTCGTTGTGAGCTGAACAACCCAAGTGGGCAGACGTAAGCGGGCTTGGCACCGAATTTAAATCAAAAAGTGGTAGCACAAACCAACAATAGTATTACGTGTATTTTTGTCTGACGGATTAAGTCGGTATTTTATTATTTTTAGCTTTTTAGTTTTATGTTTTTCATATTTAAAAAAAATGTGATGTTGAAAACGATTGAGCTTGGGTAGGTATAGCGGTTTTTGAGTACGATTCTCTGTAAAATCAAAGTTTTTTTCGTATTTCATTATTTTCAACTTGTACTTTCATGCATAAAATAATCTACATGGAAGCTACAACAGATAAAAGTAAAAAATGAAAAATTTACGTTCTAGCGAATCTGACCTGAATTAACAACTTTAAATTAAAATTTTGTAGCTTTATATCTATAAAGTGATAGGAAAATAATGGGAAGTGTTATGATTAATAGCGATTTTTTTACTAAACTGAGGAAAAATACCATCAGAGTGTATTTATCACATGTGATGTGATAAAAACGTGTTTCGTGATCAGAAGAAAAAGAACTACCTAACTACCTGACGTAGCTTCACGACCGACATAAAGCAATCTGAAACTTTCTTTGAAGTAAGTCGGTGATTTGGGATCCCCCAGTACCAAGATGGTACAAAGAATATGTGTAGTGCGTCTGGCGAATATGTAAGGCACACACATTTTGCAGCCGCTCCAACTTATCGCGTTACTCTTGTGTCAGATTCATACAGCGCACATCGGCGTAGACAAAAAGGAGAAGGTTACTCCTTGGATTAGTAAAATGAGGAGAAAATTTGGGAAATAACGCAGAAAACTCAGAGAAGTGAATAATTTTCGTCCATATGACGAGATTACGGAAAAATAGGTACTATTGAAAAAAAAAAAGATGTTTTTGACCATAGAAGATTTTAAAATTTACAGTCAACAGAAGAAAAATTTGATAAATTTTGGAAATTTGCACAAAATTTTTTCCAAATCGAATTCATCGCGCACCGCACGTGATAAAAGTCGTCGGCTATTTTTTGAGCACAGAGGTACAATATGACGGGGAATAAAAATCGAAATTCTATTAATTCCATTTAGTTCGTCAGTTACATATAACATAATATAAATAAATAATATGGATAGATTTGCTTTGAACATGGAAAAAAGTAGAAGAGTTAGGTACCAACTAGTTTTGGGAAGTGAAATCACAATAGCTTACTTCCAAGTCTGTTGATGTTGGATGTTGGATGAAGTTAAAGAAAAGGGATAGAGAAACTACATAATAAGGATAATTTTAAAAACATATATACAGCCAAACACAGAAACTTCTCCTTTTAAATAAGAAATATACCATACGGCACGTAGTTTCAAACCAGAAAATTTGTTTTAACGAGAAAGAATTGACAGATTTTTTGTTTGTTTTACAATAATAGATACAAACTTCCATAGGGGTTCGTTACGAACTAATAATTTATAGAGTTTTAAAAATGAATATTTGTTCGTTCATTCAGGTTCATTCGCATATTTCTATTCAAATTACGATGAAACTTTGGTGAAAAGCCACAAGCTTGCGAAGATTTTTCTAAGGTCTAATTAAAGTAGGTACCTATATAGGTCTTCAGGGGGGGGCAATTGCCCTCAGTGCCACCCCCCTGGATCCGCCCCTGTTCTGGACACAGATCCAGAAGTCAAGCAGACGTGACACGTCGGCCGATCTTTCACCGGACGTCCGGGTCTCTCGTGGGAATATCCGGACAAATATCGGATTTAGGTCGGACCCGGATGAATGCAATATTGAAATGGAGTTCGGTGTCAGGAATATTGGTTTTGTGTTCACGTTGGAAGTTATGGTTACAGGAAGTTATATAGAAGGATTCAAAAGTACATACGATGTGATTTTGTGATGATCTTTATAGCTATTATTAATATACTAGCTGTGCCCCGCGGTTTCACCCGCATGAAACGTTTTTGAAGGACAACTTTTTTTCCCAACATCCGATTTAAATGGAACGAAGCCCATATGTAGCTCCAGGTTTAGCTTAATCTACCTGTGAAAACCGCATGAAAATCTGTTCAGTGGGTTCGGAGATTATCGCGAACAGACAGACAGAGAGAAAAGAATTTTTAAAACTACGTGCGGATTCTATTCTTTTATTATAGTATAGATAGATAGATAGAAGATAAAAAGACTACGTTGATGATACAAGGATATTAATCAGATGAAAGTAGCTGGATAAGTAGCTACGTAGGTTTAATTACATGCCGCATACATATCCACTCCATTGAAAAAACCGACGTACTAGTGATCGATGAGCCAAGGCTGAGACAGAGCGGCTGCATGAATCAACTTTTATAGAGGTTCATATAGAACGAAACTGTTACTAACAATTCTCTAAGTACTTATTATATATAGATGAAAATGAAGCTAACAGTTTTATAGTTAACAAGTTTAATAGTTCTATTAATTTATTTGTGCTATATATACAGAAAACATATCAAGGTTAAAATTAAAATCAATCGTGGACGCAAAACTGATTAGCCGCCGTCACCGACGTCAAGAGCTGGGTGGTTGCAATGACATCGAATCGATATAAGAAGCCGTCATACCTAGCTATCGTCCACACATACTCGTAGCATCTAAAACCTATTGTACGATCACTTTTTAAATCCATGATTATACGTATTATACAGTCCACAGAGTTTTTTAAATTTCAAATCGTTAGGATCCTGCAGCATCTTTAGTTGAGATGAGGACTGACACCGCCAATTGGGAAGCTCAATTAATCGATACCCTAATGAAATAACTTTACGAATCGCCAGAATATTTCCTTCAACAAATAAAAGTGACACAAGTATCTATTTGCTTTCAAAATGTTAGAAACTTTTTGTAAGTAAACGGAGCCTCAAATTCGACTACTGTTTATTGAAGTAACCTTTGAGAACCCCATCATTCTCAACTTAAATATTTGTATGTAATAGAGATCAATCATTGTAACAAATATTGTTTAATGAGACGTATATTCCGGAATCCAGGGACCCAATTCTCGCCTCCTTCGTAAAAATCTCGAACTCGAGTTTGCTGTTCGATCCCTATGTCGACCACAAAATCTCGATACTCGAACCTGTTTCTTCGTATCTCCTATTCTCAACACAAATATAACAAAACTTTGAGTTCATAGTGTAAAATGTTGCCAGTAAAAGCTTATTCGAAAGCCATCCATTCCATTCTACACGATTCATCCGGAGCTAAAACGGCAGCAGCTTTTTATAGTTTTAAAATAGTGTGCATCATTTTATATCACGAACTAACATATTTTAAATTATATTTGTACCAAAAAAAAAAAGAAAAGTTCTTACTTTTTTCACTTTTACATCATCATTTTAATTTTGTTTAAATTAGTGTGCGTAGTATGGATCGTGAAGCATAATATTTGTTTTTTGCTCAACTTGACTTCATCTCGATTTAATGTTCGAATTCGAACTTTATCTCGAGTTCGAGTCTACTTCGAATGTGTGAGAATTGCCTCCCAGATTACATAATTGACTATACCAATAGAATTAATATAAAAGGACATACCTCAGGATTAATAGTAGGTGGCATCACTATCTTCTTTTGCGGCGGTGACCTCAGCACCACGTTCTCGTCTCTGATAATTATCTGAGGCTCGTTCGCTAGCAGTTTCTTCTTGCACTCCTGCATTTGCAAACACTCTTTGTCTTTCCGCGAAAGCACTGACTCCGACGACGCATGTTTTGACGAGCTCACCGAGGTGTTCTTGCTCGAAAGCTTTAGACTGTCCACTGAAGCTGTTATTTTAGCACTCTCCTTGCCGTTTGACGACGCCATGGTTGAGATATTTAGAGTAACGTCAAAGTTATCGAGTGGCGTTCCGCAAGGGTCGACTTTAGGTCCCGTGATTTTTGTTTTATCTCCACTTGTTTAGGTTTGATTGTATTTCATATTTCCTAATATTTTTTGAATACTAGATATATTTTTATTTGCTTATATTATCTAAACAGTTTTTGCTTTTTAGTCACTATTGGTAACATAAATTAAATTACTAAAAAATTTAACTGACCAGAAATATTATGTAGGTAGGTATGTACCTAAAACTGTTTTACATAGCAATTTGACCTATTGTTAACAGAAATAATCTCCTCATAAACTATGTTTGTATTTACACCAGACGCGAGTGAATTTGTGGGTTGTGTTAAAATATTGACGTCTCACCGGCCGTGTGTTTACAGCGGAGCTCTCCCGCGCCCGGCCGACGGACCGCGTGCATCATAACGGACGTTTGAAAGAGATGAATGCGTAAATATTGAGTGATGCTGCAAATAATTGGAGGAATCTGGTTCATGACTCGACCTTGTGATGAAATAATATGTTAATTATAATGTTGGGGATTGGGGTCTAGTTCCGCGGCGTAGGCTGAGCGCTAGCCATTTTGGTATACGTACCATTGTTTATTTTATACTAGCTGTGCCACGCGGTAATTTCGGAGTTCCCACGGAAATTCCAGGGTGAAAAATACCTTATGTCCTTCTCTGTACCCCTGACAACGTACATGCCAAATATCATCCAAATCCGTTCAGCCGTTTTTGCGTGATTGAGTGACAAACATCCAAACATCCCCACTTTCACATTTATAATATTAGTAAGATTAAATAATTAAATTAAGCCACAGTGATGTATTTGTTAAATTTTGGTACCAGATTTTTTTCTATTCTGTAACTTTATATAGAATCGAATTTATTTTTTAACGGTCAGACATTTGCCTGATGGTGAGCGAAAATCCTGACTACGGTATGTTTGCATTGTTCATATTTACGATACTAAAAAACATACATACAGCCGAATGCGGAACCTCCTCCTTTTTGGAATTCGCTTAAAAAGAGACTTGAATCGACCGCCGTTTATGTTTCTCCTACTTTACAGTTAAAGAATGGGTAATACTAATATTATCAATACAAATGTAAGTGTTTGTTACTCTTTCACGCTTTCAACTACATAACCGATCACTAAAAAATTTTGCATAACTTTTTATTTCCGAATTCCCGCGGGAACATCGAAACTAAGTACTCACGCAGTTGAAGCCGTGGGATACACCTAGTATTACTATAATTTCAGAAGCAATTTTACTCAGTAATTACTAGGAGCGATGGAGTATGAAAATTGCCAATGTAAACGATGCCATGCGAGAATGGTAGAAATATAATTACTTAACGATATTGCCATATCAAAATTGAAAAAAACAAGACAAACAAAAAATACCAAAGTAAATAAAGCAAATAAAGTAGTTGAATATATAACTTCTAAAGAAGAGAAAGAGAAACATGAGGCGGCAATTATACTTAAGCAAATACGTATAGAACATACTTAAAATAATATATTCAAGTTATAACCTTAGACAGAGCAAACACTTGAAGTTAATTTCGAGCCACTCGACAACCCTAACCAACAGCGTGCGTAAATTGTACTCATATGCTAAAGACATGAATTTTAATTAAATTAGTTTTTGAGACGAAAACATACATAGGGTTGGTGATAATCTTTTATATGAAAAAGAGACGAATATACCTACTTTCACAGCAATAACTTTTATTACGAAAGCAAAATACAAGTTACAATAATAAATAGTAGGTTTTAACTCGATCGAATAGATATTGAAGTGACTAAAAGATCCTCTGTTACTCGTGTTACATTCAGAGATCCCGCAGCAATTCCGGGATAAAAAGTAGCTTAAGTTACTCTATCTACTAATAACATCAGCTATCTGCCAGTAAAAGTCCCGTTAAAATCGGTCCAGCCGTTTCAGAGATTACCCGAAACAAACAGACAGACAGAAAAAATTAAAAAAATGATTTTATGATGTAAGTATTGTATTATCTGTGGTACCGTATATAGTCTCGTATGTATTCAGTAAAAAGCTGCTTTTTTAAATTACAAACAGATACTTCAATTTTATTTATATGTCTAGATGTACAATACTTTGATCCATGCCCACAATGTTTTTTCAGCCAATATTTTTTTACACGCGCAAAAAATAAAAAATATTTTACTAAAGTAGACGTAGGCATTTGTCCCGGACGGGACCGCGGCACCCCAGCGCCATCTTTCATTGCTAAAACTTTTATAAGCGAATAAAGGGTTGGAAAAAAGCTGATACAAACCTACCTACCTTCCGGACAAAAAGCTTTTTCATACTTTATGTCGTCTAGAAGTTTTCGGTTATTTTTATTATACGTTTATTAGTTATATGATTTCTGATTCGAAATTGTAATGTAATTCAATGAAAATGTTAATAAAAGCACAGAATACATAATAGTACAAGTACAAGTGATAAAAGCCAGTTATCCTACTTATATTATAAATGTGAAAGTGTGGATGTTTGGATGTTTGTTACTCCATCACGCAAAAACGGCTGAACGGATTTGGATGAATTCATGGGTACAGAGAAGGATACAGAGTACTTTTTATCCCGGAATTCCCGCGGTAACTCCGAAATTACCGCGGGTGAAACCGCGGGGTACAGCAAGTTATTAACACGTTCATTGCGTTACGCTATCTATCAGATCTCTTGCTGGACTTTTGTACTGTGCGTTGACTAAAATCGTGTTGTTTCACTCCTTGCGTGAGGCTCTAACGTGTAAAGTACTTTACGTATGAGTAAGACAAACAAACATATTTGCTTCCTACTTAAAAGTGAATTTAATGACATAAAAAAAAATAATTGAGATGGATTAGGTCCCTAACGCACAGTAGTATAATTATTTTCATTCCTTGCGTTAGGAGACATCTCGATACTCGTGGAATCGTAGGCCTCGTAGACGCAAGATAGGGAGGGTGAGCGGCGCGGGCGCTGCGTGACTCGATTTAGTGTTGTCCTAGCATCGACGTGGGAGGCCGCGCGCACGTTCGAAAATAAAACTACGTGTTTACATTTTAAAGTGTGTTGATAAACAATGAGAGACACATACCTTTTCACTATTAGGAAAACTAATAAAATTGGATTCCATTGCATTTACTTCACTGATGTGGTTGCATGTGGTTTATTTACATATATAAAATGCATTTTATTACAGAATTCCCCGAAGGAAGATGTACAGATCATGTTTTCCAACGTGGCGACAAAAAAAGACGTTGTGTGGGTTGTTATGAAAAATTACGACGCACATTAAACAGCACTGACGCTTCTAAAAAATCTAAAAGAATTGTTACCATTTGCACAAAATGCAATCAATCAATGTGCTTACCATGTTTTAATGAAAAACACTTTGCAAAGTTTATAAATAAAATTCCTTAATAACACTTTTTTTATCGATAACTGAGATATTATTTTATTCACATCACTACTTACTACAAATATTGAACTATCTTCGGTTGCGGTACGAGATACAATCGATATCTAGTTTTTTTTTGGTATTTGTAGTTTATTCTAATGTCAAAACTGCGTGCGAACCTAGTAAAATATAGAGCAATAGGCTATCTTTGACCTACAAAAACTTCTAAATATATATCATTGGTTTTTTGGAAGATATAAATTATTTTCAAAACTGTATTTTTAGGAGACTGATTAGGTCTCAAACGCACCAAAGGATAGGTAAGTTTTGAGCTCTTTTAGGTCTCAAACGCACTGGTTGAAAGTTCGTTGAAAATGGTCACGCAGCGAACGTGTTAATAATGACGAACGATGCCGGTAAAAGTATAGAATTTTTTCCATTACCTTTGCTATGATACTGGTCGCCTATCAGCGCCGCGGGACTAGTTCTCACTCAGTCTTCTTCTAGACTCAGAAAAGTAGCCATTTTGATCTACTTAGCTTAACTTTTGTAATTGTCACCAGTTTGTACCTATTTGTTTCGTGGTATCAAATAAATTTTATTCTATTCTATTCTAATCTACAATATGCGATGCAAATTGTTGGTAACCAAAACGCGCGTGGCGAGCGAGCGTAGCGAGCGTTCCGCGGCAGGGGCCAGCGATGCGTCAAAGACAAACTGCTTGGCAAGCCACGTCGGTTTTATCTTAAAATAAAAGTCGGGCCAGTGTTCTAGCTTGTTTGGGTGCTTTGCATCTTATTTATGGACTCAACCAGTATCACAGCTCATCATCACTTTCACCGGATTCGTCGGTGATTATTACCATTCCCCGCATTTCTCACATTTACCGTAACATATTATGTGCTTACTGTAATTTCATATGTATGCTATCGGAGAATATTATTGAAACTAGAATATCTAATTTACTATAATAAATTTTGATTTTATACCTGCGTATTTTAGTCACTTCTAGTTTCTTTCAATGAAACTAAAGGAAATACCAAAAGCATTCAAACGACTTCCAAAAAATGCAATTATTGTGAAAGTTAAAACACCCCTGTTTTAACTTTCACATAATTAGCACACACAATTGTGTGAAAGCTTTAGTATAAGATTTACCACCTTACAAATCTGGCTAATCATAAGACTAAAAAAAAACATACATACAGCCGAAAGCAGAACCTCCTCTTTTTCAACCGACTTTTCAAAAAGGAGGAGGTTCTCAATTCAACGCGTATGTTTTTTCTTTGTTACCTCATATCTCTCGACTGCGTGAAGCGATTTGATGATTCTTTTTTTGTTTAGCACAAACCAATAATAATATTACGTGTATTATTGTCTTTTGGATTAAATCGGTATTTTGTTGTTTTTAGCTTTTTAGTTTCGTGTTTTTGAAAGTCGCTTTTTATTTTGTTATTAGAAGTCGGGTAGGTAATCAGTTTTACCTACTCTTTGTTGCAAAGTTATACGATGACATACCCAATATTGTTGGTTTAGAACAATATTTTTATACCTTAAATAAACATTTACATAATACTAATTGAAACATCCCACTGAAAACTCGCTGTTGGTAATCTAGGCTTAAGCCTCAGAGAAAACGTGGCCTAAAAGATGAAATTCAGCCGTGCAAAAGGTTTAAAAGAGGATTACCTATGACACATACATAGCCTTGGTATCCCAGCGGTGTCTAGAATCTTCTTTTATCCTCCTAAGGAAACGGCGTTTCATTGCCGTTGGAACTTATTAACCGACATCCAAAAAGGAGGAGGTTCTATGTTCGATTGTATGTATGTTTTTTTTTGTGTCTCTTTTTCGATCTACTTACGAATTACTACAAATATTAGCTGTTTATATAAAACTAGCTGATCCCCGCGGTTTCACCCGTATTAATTTCGGAGTTCCCGCGGGAATTCCGGATTAAAATTTGTAATCTTGTAATTTGTAATGAATGAATTTATTATGTTATAATACTATATTATGAATTTATTATACATAGGGGAATCATCTTGGGAGTAAAATTTGTTGAAATAAACGCGAAAAAATATAAATATTCTTTCAAAACTATAAAGGAGACATTTTAATAGATTTATTATTCATTATGGACTAGCTGTGCCCCGTAGTTTCACACGCGTTAATTTCAGAGATCCCACGGGAATTCCGGGATAAAAAGTAACCTAAGTTACTCCTTAGTTAGCTGATATTGCTAACTGCCAGTGAAAGTCTCGTTACAATCGGTCCAGCCGTTTCAGAGATTAAGTATCCGGAACAAACAGGCAGACAGAAATTTTTTAAAAATTGTTTTTTTGAGCAATTTCACGAGGTAAACCTTCCTCATGAATTATCTATATTTTATCCTGGAATTCCCGCGGGAACTCCGAAATTGCAATGGATGCATGGATGAAACCGCGGGAGACAGCTGGTTTTACAATAATTCGTATGTCTCTTTTGTTTTGTTGTTTGTTTGTTTTGTTGATATTATTCCATTATTTTTACTAGTTTCGACATTGACATACCTACCTAAAAGACGTTTTTAAACAAAAAAAGCTAATTTTTCAGTTACATAAAGGTTTTCATTATTTCAAATCTAATAAGTATTAATATTATTGTCTTTTTTAACCACGAAATCTCATACCGCCATGAACAAAATCACACACAAAATGTCCAATAAAAGCCTTTTCAAACTCAACTTCTTAAACAACTTCACACTATTACTGCCTGCCTACTTATTAGTCATTAACATTTAAGTTTTTTGTTTTAGATATACAATATTTTTGAATAATATCGCGAATCGTATTTGTTTAGAAACCGAACGCGACGCGACACGACAGCACGCGTCGAGAGACGGCGCCCGACTGGCGCACAGTTTTTCAGACTTCAGCTTTTCAGGACCAGAGACTAGAGGGAGGCTTGTCCAAGCCCTTCCTATCAGTTTTTGATATAACAGTAATATCATCCAATCAGGCAACAAGAACCCATAGAAACACTTAAAAACCTCACAGTAAGACAGTATGAAAATCGATTCTTAATCCTTACTAATATTATAAATGCAAAAGTGAAAAGCGAGTTTGTTTATTTGTTTGTTTGTTACGCTTTCACGCCTTAACGGCTCAACCGATCATCACAAAATTTTGCATGCACGTTGACAGGGGTACAGAGAAGGACATACATACCTACCTACCAAATGAAATGAAATAAAATGAAATGAAATGAAATGAAATGAAATGAAATGAAATGAAATGAAATGAAATGAAATGAAATGAAATGAAATGAAATGAAATGAAATGAAATGAAATGAAATGAAATGAAATGAAATGAAATGAAATGAAATGAAATGAAATGAAATGAAATGAAATGAAATGAAATGAAATGAAATGAAATGAAATGAAATGAAATGAAATGAAATGAAATGAAATGAAATGAAATGAAATGAAATGAAATGAAATGAAATGAAATGAAATGAAATGAAATGAAATGAAATGAAAGTTTATCTACCTACCTATTGCCTATTTGGCTAGGCACCGACTTCAAACCGATCAGTAGGTAGCTCAAACTAAAAATAATATTACCTGGACTTTTGCATTCCAGATGAAATCGGTATTTTATTATTTTATCCTTTTTAGTGTAGCGCATACCTATACGAGTGTTTGTGTTTTTTGAAGTCGGTTTAATTTTTTTGTTAAAATTTTGTTTATTCGTAGTAATAAGATAAGATAAGATAAACTACTCAGCTAGAACAAACACATACACCACGCAACAAACACTTTTTAATATAGTGGTAAATAAAATTAATGAATTAATCTACTACTATTACGTATTTTATTGTTTTGAGTTGGCGGGCAGACGCGGTCGGATATCGCGCGGACGCATCCCCTTAAGGGCTCCGCTGAAAACCATCCATTTCGGCATCGCAAAAATTTTTAGGCGAATGTTGTTTGAGTGTCAAATTTTCTCATATATTTTTTAATTTTTTGCGATGCCGAATAAAGATTTGTCTATGTCTATGTCTAAAAGTACTTATGTGGTGCAGTGCCTTGCTAAAAAGGACTCCACTAACTACTAATAATAATTTGCTGTTGAAAGTATACCCCTGTGGAACTCCTTCCCGACTCGCTCAGACAGAAAGAGTCATTGGGCTCTTTTAAAGCTGCACTTCAAAGGCACTATTTAACTCTAAGTGGCTATCCACAGTAATTATGATTAATGTATGTAGTGTAAAATATCGTTTTATTTTTATTTTTATATGTGTATTATATCACCTATTGCTACTTGTATGTACGTATGGCATATGTATGTGTATAAAGTTGTATTATATTAAGGACACCTAAGTATTAGCGTTGTATTATCCTTATATAGTATATAGCTAGGTATTACGTTGTGCACCCAGCACCCGCTTCTAGTTTCTATTTACAGCTCTCTATCACTTTAAGGTTGCCTTGAAAAGATTGCCTCTAGCAATAAGGCCGCCTTTTGCTCTGTATTTACTTTTTATCTGTCTTAGTTTTTATTTTCTCTTCTGGGGCAATAAAGCATATTTGATTTGATTTGATTTGATTTGAATAATAATAGATGCAGAACTCGTGGTGGGCGCTACGTGGTCGCCCGCGGGAGCGCCCACCGGGGCCGTGGGCGGACTCGGGGCGCACTACCAGCGAATTATGCTCCACAGCTGTTTCACCGTGTAACCGCTGTTTGGGTTCGCAAAATTATTCGGGATATTTCGGGGTTCTATACGAAAGTCAGCTTATCACCTACTCATATCGTCAACTGATGTTTTTATTGAAAATACTAGCTGTTTTACTTTTACCCGCGTTAAGTTCGGAGTTGCCACGGGAATTCCGAGGTAAAAGTACCTAATGTCCTTCTCTATACTCCTGACAATGTGTATGCAAAATTCCATGATGATCGGTTGAGTAGATAAAGCGTGGAAGCGTAATAAATGAAAAAAAAAAAACAAGCAGTATCCGCGATTCTGTACATTGAATATTTTTACCGAAAATTGACAGAGGGCGGGAATAGAAGAGTAACCAAACGCAAAAAATCTCTTCTGTCCGTATGTGGGTTCACGATAATCTCCGAATCACCCGAACGGTTTGTCATGCGGTTCTCACAGAAAGATTAGGTAAGCTTAGCCTGGAGCTTTGTTTCTTTTAAATCGGATGAGAGAAAAGCTGAGAACGTTTCACGCGGGTGAAACCTCGAGTCATAGCTAGTTTAGCAAGGGATAGTAAGCATACCGTTGACATACATAACTATCGGCTGTGCTCAGCCTATTGTTTTCGCTGAAACAGCCATAATATAACCACATTTTTCCTTCGTCTCTTCCATATATCAGCAATTTCGGTGTTCCCGCAAGAACTGTTCGATGTGTCTAAAGTAGCTGATACACGTCGTTGCTTTGTTTTAACGACAGACAACAAACAAACACTCTCCCAAAGTGTCTTTTGAAACAAGTCTTTCTATTTTCCCCTTTTCCCAATTTAGCATGCTTTTATAACACAACACGTCATCTGAAGAAAGTGGTTCACTGTAGCCGCCTATAGTCGATAGCGCTTTGATAGCTAAAAGAGAACAAACAGAGTAACGTCGCAGGGCAGTGGCCGACTTACACATTTTGCCGCCAGTATTCAAATTATCCCGCCCCTACCGACTTCTACAATTCGATAGGTACCCTAGTTCTAAATCACATAAATTGCAATTTTGTTTGTCAATGAAATTGTAATTTAATTATTTGTGTAGATACTAGCGGATCAATGTGTCAGTTACTACATTGTTTTGACAACTCAACGATACACCATAGTTATGATTGTACAGGAAATAGTTTTTTGGTAAAATTTTGACCTCGCCGCCCCTAAAGCCTGCTGGAAATCCGCCGCTGTCTCAGGGTAAAGTATTAAAGCTAGAGGGAGCAAAGGAAACTGGCCTGCGGGTCTGTTGGTACATTGAAAACTCAAATTACCAAAAATTTATAGGGACGTTAAAAACATTTTAATCTGTTCACTTTAATCTCCAAAGGTTTTGAACGCAGTCGCAGTGAACGAAGTCGCATGCAGCAACACAATATAGGCTTTTTTTGGAAAAAGTAATACTTTTACCTCTGAACTATGAGTTTCAATGAGAATATATCAATAAAAATTCGAATCTAAATCTTTCACACGTAATAAAAATATTATAAACTTTAAATTACTTAAATAATATTTGCACAAGCAATGAAAAGAAAATATTATGTCCATAAAAATATTTTAAATATAAAATATTCACAACACGCGATGTGAAAACGTAATTATCCTTTTTTCAGCAAAAAGAAAATTGTGTAGCGAAAAATTATTAAGATATTTAAAATGGAACTGACAGGCCGCTCAATAAGTCTTGAATCTTACAGGACTGGCGTCACTTTATCCATATTGCGCTAATGGTCCTTCTTTCTAATTTATTTCTGCGGGGTTAGCCAATTTGACATTCTACAATCGTTAACGCATAGAAAACTAGAATAGAAAACTTTGGTCGGCCAATCAAAACTCGACATGACGATTCGTAAACATAAGTATGTTTTCTATGCGTCAACGATTGTAGAATGTCAACTTGGCTAACCCCGCTGGTCTGAGTTGCGAATGGTTTTAGGCGAATGTTGTAGTGTTAAATTTTGTCACATTTTTTTTTATTTTCTGTGATGCCGAATAAAGATATAATAATAATAATAATCCACATCACAACACACCAAACAACACACAGATCTACTTGATCCCACAGTAAGCTATTATTAACTTGTGTCGTGGAAACCAAGCAAACGTGGTATATACTCCATAGAATTACTTATATATTATACTATACATATATATACACACCCAGACTGGAAAATGGAACCCTGTGTTCCTCACACAAAGTCCACCCCCACCGGGAATCGAACCCGGAACCCCTTGATTAGTCTACGCATGGTGACCTCTGCGCCAATCGGGTCGTCGATATGTCTATGTCTATAGGTAAAAGAGCATAATATAATATAGCACTGCTCCCTATATATAGCAGTGCCTATTCGATGTAGACGCGCAGTTACCCAGGACGCCTATTCGACACAGCCGGAATTTCTCAGAACTCTCCGATTACGGGCGTGTTAAATGACATTCAGAGCTCGTGGGAATATTTCCTGCTGAGAAATCAAAATGGTTTATGTATCGATAAACTAGCTGTCCCCCGCGGTTTCACTCGCGGTGATTTCAGAGATTCGGATAAAGAGTAGCCTATGTCACTCAGGACTAGCGTAGCTTCCTAGAAGTGAAACAATTTTCAAAATCGGTTCAGTAGATCCAGAGATTACCCCCTACAACGTCACAAACTCACAAATACACAAACTTTACCTACCTCTTTATAATAATAATAATCTTTTATTACCAATTAATTAAGGAAAATTGCAAAACCAGGAATTACAACTATTTAGAGTAAAAACAAACTCAACAAGTTGGTAAATGACAGAATTGATGATAACCTAGCTTGTGTATAGGATAAAGATAATTATCATTAGGTCATTAGCTATGTACTAACTGTAGGAAAGCTAAATAAAAAAGACCGTGCATTTTCAACCAATCGAAGTGATTATTTATGATAATTATTGGAAAGGGAAAAACAAGACAATTTAGAGTTTAGAAGTATATTAAGCGGTTAAATCCTTTATTCCATACCTACATTTATGTCAGAGACAAACTAAAATTGTAACTCCGAGCGAGTTGAAACGTTCATGGCCCCCCAAAAGTTCAGTAGTTGGAAGTTCGCATGTTGCGGGTTCAGTTCCCGTTGGGGTTGACGAGTAACTTTCCGACAGCATTCTTGCAGCTCTACAATATCTACTGGCGTTATTTGCGCCACATGTTTGTGCTCTTACCGTAGGATGTCGTAGTTTAAATGCAGACAGATGAACATGTCCGTTTTGCTTCGTACCAGGACTGAACGAATAGGAAATGCATTTTGTCAATAAAGGGTGTTGTTAACTCTGTAGTGTAACGTTATAATACAGTCTAACACTGACTCACAATTAATAGAATGAAGAAAATTATGATACTGCAAGAAATTGTAAATAAATAATTTTAGATTTAAAAACCGGTGTTCAAAAAGATACGATAAGATAAGATAAACTTTATTCAGCAAGAACAAACACACACACCACGCAACAAACACAAAAATACAAAGGTAAAAAAAAACATACGTACAATCGAACATAGAACCTCCTCCTTTTTGGAAGTCGGTTAATAATAACAATAATATAATATGGTGCAGTGCCTTGCTAAAAGGGACTCCACTCAGCATGTGCTGCGACCGTAGTAACCTCCTCCTTTTTGGAAGTCGGTTAATAATAACAATAATATAATATGGTGCAGTGCCTTGCTAAAAGGGACTCCACTCAGCATGTGCTGCGACCGTAGTAGCCACAGCGCTGGTATTCAGTGGAAAATATCTTAATAGGTACTTAGGTAGTACACTGACTGTCTGCAAACAACAATGATCAAAATTTACTTTCTTTTCGGGCGTGGTTACTAATCCCAGACCCTCGCTGCTAACAATATCACTGCCATTGTACTCATGATGAGGTAAAACCAAATCTTTCCATGATATTTTTATCCTTTGAAATCCTATTTCATTTAGGATAAAATAAAAGGACAATTTATTTATTAACTCGAACACTTTGATGTCTATTCCGCTTGGTTTAACTTTACCCCTTTTAACGTTGGGTTGTATCTGCTAATAATATTTATATATTAGCTCTTGACCCAAAAATACGAATTTCCACCGCCTCTGTCAAGCCCGTGAACAGCCCATCGTTGTATAATAGTTAGTAGGTAGGTACGTAGGTATATCAATATAAAGGAGTGGGCGAGATGGGGAATGATGATAAGTTTTATGCGACGGTAGCGTACATTTATAATGCAAAAAAGTCAGATAAAGCGTCTATTAGGTGCCTTTCTAAGCCAAACAACTTGCTGACAAAAAATAGGTACCTACATTAGGTAATTCCAAAATGTATGTCGACAAATTAAAATTTCGAAAAAAAAAAAAAAATTACCAGTGATAAATTGTTATGCATTTGACGAAATTGTTGTAAATAAAAATTGTTTCTTGCGGAATATGAAAACCGGTTTTGATGTTGCTGTCTTAATTTTGCTTGGATATTCACACATTTTGAAATAGGCTTCTAGCGGTTTTTAAACAAACTACGATGTACGAACTAAAATCGCCCACAGGAAGAAAAGGATTGGTTATTCAGCAGTTATAATATATTGTTAAGAGATGGCGTTGTTTTGGCACCTTTCTTCACCATTTTACCAATAATAACAGCGACACCTATGTATTACAAAACAAAACAACTCTGTATTTTTTTCGGTGTTGGTTTAAAATCGAACCAAAAACTGAAACTAAATTTGCTATTCTACGACAGATGGCAGCAATTCTTGAGTTCAAGAAACGAATATAGATGGCACTGTATGAAATTGACGCATTTTATCACTGCTATTGAGTCATCTACTCTGTAATAGATGGCAGCACAAGACTTTTATTATGACAATATTTTTACTGTGCACATAATGCACCAGGATTGTAGGTAGGTAATTTGAATCAGTTGTAAATACATTTAGTGGTAATGTTTTTATATTTGTTTCAGGATGATTGGATTTTAATAATATTATGTACTTAGTTCTTAAACAATGAAGTTTAGGTAGGTACCTATCTACATTCCTTTTAAATGAAACAAGGTTTCAAAGTAAACAGTTTTGTTTGTATGAGAAAATGGGAAATATCGGACGCTCTTTAAATAAAAATACGTCCCACGACCCGGAATCTCTTTATATTGATTCCGAAGGGTTAACATTTCGGATATTTTTTTTCTCGGTACAGCAAAGAGTCTCCAAGGATATCGCCGGAATACTTAGTCACAAGTAGGTACATGTAGGTTGTTTCCATCGAAGCTTCCATTTTATTCTTCCAAAAAGTTTATCAGAGAAACCACTGACAACCAACATTGGTGTAGCGCTTTATTTAATTTGGCGTCTTTCATCACTGCGCTGCGCCATCAGCGCTTCCTGTAGAATCTAAAAGCGAATCCTTACTAATATTATAACTGCGAAAGTGAGTTGGTTTGTTTGTTTGATTGTTTGTTACGCTTTCACGGCTAAACGGCTCAACTACTTACACGATTTCGCATACACGTTGTCAGGGGTACAGAGAAAGACATAGGTTACTATTAATCCCGGAATTCCCACGGGAACTCCGTAATCAACGCGGAAGGAACTACATTAAATTTTGCATACTACTTACACGTTGTCAAGGGTAAGTACAGAAAAAAAATATAGTTTAGTATAAGTACTTTTATCTCAGAATACCCGCGGGATCTCCGAAACTAACTCTCTCTCTCTTAAACTAAAAAAATTCAATACCATTAATTTTTCTATTGATCAAAGATGTTTCTAGGGAGGGCAATGTCTAAAAATTATAAAATTTTAATTAAAACAATTACGTTCTCCTTCTGCAGGGTAACTTTTTTATGGTTAACAGGCGTTTGGTTGACTACAACTCACCTTGGTTTAGAGACGGTAAGATCAAAGATTTTAAGCAAATCTAGATAAGAATAAGAACTAGCTTTCAAGTGAGGCTGTGGGAACACACCGTTAGATTTCAACCTGAAAGTGGTAACTATAGCCTGTAAGTCAGCTACATAAATTTAATAAAGGCTTACTGATCTTGATATATCTGCCTTCTTAACCAAGTTGACGATCTATGATCTGAAAACTAAAGAATGTACCATACTTTCCTTAGTTTTCGTCGTCATGAAAAAAATATAGGTAGTCATCTTTGTTAAGGCAGGCTCCTTATCGGTACCGTTTCGATTGCTAGTCTAAACGGAATATACAACGTGTTAATGAATTAACTGAAAACTAGAAAGTAGTTTGATCAGAATCGACTAGCGAATCGATCGCACTATGTTTTAATATAGGTTATATTTTTTCATTTTTACTAGCCCGTGTCTAAATTATTTATAATACATGATTTGGCGCGTACGCCGCCCGCAGCAAAAAAATTCAAACCGGTAGGCGCGGGCGTAGCGCTTGGAATTTCGTAGATAAGTCACCTCCAAACTAATGTTGAATAACTTTTAAAGTATAAATTTTTTCGACATAAAATATGTTATAATCATATTATTATTTATTTTTTTAAATGGGGTGTATCAGGTTTTCAGTTAATTCATTAACACGTTGTAGAATATCGCGCCAGTGGTTAGTCATTGTGAATTCCGTACGGCACCGATCTATTTCATCAAACACAAGTCAAAATTACGGATCGCTTCTCGAGTTCCGTTCCATTTCACGTTGCAGATTCGATAAGAGCACCGCATTAGACGTTCCGGGCACGTGATCGAGTTGCGAACGTCACGGAGCTCTCCTCCGGGTATTATCATAGGAACTGCATCGAATTTTCATACGAGGAACACATGTTTTTCTGAATAAAAGTATGTAAATGTGACTTCGAAGTTAGACGCTCTGGTTGGATGTTTGTTTGAAGGGTAAAATGACTAGAACATAATAAATAGGTGCCCAGTGATGAAGGAGTTGAAATCTGTAAAGAGCTTTAGGTTGTAGACATAAAACGTGGTAACGAATTTGTGTTTATTCAATTAATTAAAAGTGATTATTGTTTTCGATTCCACTTTATGAAATCATAATATTTGTATGGAACTGCGAATCTGGATATAATGAAATTTTATTTACATGACGTCGAATGTTCTAGCTAGACGCACCTATCTACTATTTAGGCAATATTTACAATATTTATCTCTGCTCACCTATATCGTGGTAGGTCTAACTATCTTTATGCCTAATTCGCGATTTGATTAGTCATAACGCGAAGTAGTTCATCTGCGTATTAAGTCTACCCCGCGAAAAGGACAACTTGCGTAGTGTATTCTTTATACTTTGTGTTAGGTCTGTGAAGTGAGTTATTTTTATAGCGATCGGTAAAAGATAAAAAAACTGTATCTTCGAACCGCCGGACCCGTAAAACCGTTCAAGAGGACCGGAGCCAATCGATACCAAAAGAATTACTTCGAAGCCTCCATCCGAGGGAACTAGGGTAGGACTAGATATCCATTTAGGCACCCACTTACGGTCTAGACTGAGCACATGATAACTAAAACTGCTTGTTACAGAGTTATGTTTTTACTGTCTGGCCACGAGCTAAGCGAGCATCGATGACTGTTAGGAGACATTCTGGAAATAGACGTTCAGAAAAATGAACATTCTAGGAAGTGGACGTTCAGTGAAATGGACATTCAGAAAATAGACGTTCAGGGAAATAGACGATCAGAGTGGATATTCCAAAAATGGAACCTTAAGATGGTAGGAAAGCTTAAAAATAACTTTGAATTTTAATCGAATTCCAAAAAAAAACAGGTTCTCTGTTTTCTACTATGTATACCTATAAATGATTACCGCAGAAGTACACGACTGATTTATTACTCGTTTTTTTAGGTTACTTATGAAAATGCAAAAATATGTACTTTTTTATTTCGTATTTTTTCCGTGATGCGTGTACATTTGGTACCTACTTATTAGGATAAAAAATAGTTTTATCGATTTTCAAATCATAACGATGCTAAAGAGGTTTTAAAATAATTAAAAATTAAACAAATGAAGGCAAAAGGACAGATTCTCATGTTAGTAAAGTTGTAAGGGACGAAGCGTTGTCTTTGTGTAGGTGTATGATGACGACAAAATAAAGACTTCTCTTACACTTAAGTTACAAGTGATGAGGAAAACATGCTGCGTATCTGTGGTGAACGCTAGCTTCGTGGCTCCAACCGCAAGCACCCAGATCCTTCTCCCGTTAGCAACTTGGCGCAACGTAAATGAGAGCTTATTTTAGCAGAATAGCTTTTGCGTACAACTTAATATAATCACAAGGCAATGTTGTACGGAGTGATGGCACTTTTGTACCTATTGTATAATAAGACCAACTATTCAATTTTTGAAGTGTTTTCTGAATGGGTTTGAATGAAAATTGAGTTTTTAAGATTATCCTTTAACGTCAAACCATTATCTAGCATTATAGCATAAAAATAATAGTCATAAAATTAAGGGACCGCAGAGATAGAATAGGCTTGTCCGGGGTGTGAAAATAAAAATTCTATTTAGTCCGTCTTGTAGATTAATAAAAAATAATAGACCCGTATTTTTTGCTTTTTCAAATTAAAAAATACTAACACGCCACGCGAAATTTCAACTTAATTGGTATCTCCGTAATTTTTGATTACGTAAAAAAAAATACGTGTCCAATATTTTTTAATAATCTACAAGTCGGACTAAAAATTAAAGGTTGACAAGCCCATTGAAAGTGCGGTGGGTGAGCACAGCCACATGAGCTTACATGATTAGGTACCTACGTCTTGTGGTACGAATTTCGCGTCATTCAAATAATTTTGTATCGCTTCATGTATTTTTACTGTAGGTATATAGGTATTATATTAGTATAGAAAATTACAAAATATACCATCTAATATATATAAATCACGTGTCACGTTGTTTGTCCGCGATGGACTCCGAAACTACTGAACGGATTTTGATAAAATTTTGCAACCATTTATAATATGGTCCAACTTAAAAGATAGGATAGTTTTTATCCCGGAATTCCCGCGGGAACTCCGGAATTAATGCGGGGAACTGCTTATCACCGTAAACTACAGCACTTTTTTCCCGGAATTACCGCGGGAACTCCGGAATTACCGCGGATGAAATCGCAGAGGACAGCTAGTAGTATTATAATTGTCTAGTTATTTTTATTTATTCTTCTTACTTTATATAACAGTAATAACAATATATTCAACTAATATTAGAAGAGTTTACCGTACACTAAGGATAGCGCTAAAAACAACAGATATTATGGAAATACGTACGACTAGCTTTTGATCCTTAACAGTCTGTCTCATGAAAGCCTTGCCACCATCGACTGTAAACGTGAGAATTGTTCTCTTTATAGCCCACTGTATCCGAGATAGCTGGAGGAAAATAGCTGTTAACGACCACTATTGTTATAATATCTTTGCTACAACTTTTGTTATGGAATAAAAAAGTAATTGTACCTTACTTTCTACAGCGTATTTTAAACTAGCAGCAGTTTTGGCTCTCACTTGAGTAAAATCGACGCCAACCGCTATAAAACACATGTCTTCATATCACAATATCATGTCAATGAATCTATACTATCTTTACTAATATTATAAATGCGAAAGCGAGTTTGTTTGTTTGTTTAACCCAGAGGTTCCCATACTTTTTTTTCTCATAGACCACTTTAAACATTTGCTGGATCTGGTGGACCCCCTGCAGCTATTACATTTACTAACTTACTTCCGAAACCAGAAGAAAGTATATGTCTATGGCAATCTGTGTTGTGGCTATTTTTCAATCAACTGTGAGTTAAATGTTTTCTAAAAAAAGGTGAGAATTTATATTGCTTTATGCTGTGAGTGGATGTCATTTAAGCTAAGTTTCAAGGCCAGTTTAAAAAGCGTCTTCATCCAACAATAATAATAATATTGTCTGCCTATATTCATAGGAGAGGTTAAGTCGGGTCATCTAATACATTTTCATGGACCCCCGTTAACGAGTTGTGGACCCCCATTTTTTTTCCACGCAAGCGTAGACCCCTGTCGGACTCCCGTGGACCCCTGGGGGTCCACCTGGACCACTCTGGGAATCAATGGTTTAACCGATAATCATGAAATTTTGCATGCACGTTGTCAGGGGTACAGGGGAGGACATAGGGTATTTTTTACCCCGGAATTCCCGCGGGAACTCCGGAATCAATGCTGATGAAACCGCGTAGAACAGTGAGCAAACGAATAATGAATGCTCTGTCCATAGACTTCACATAGACACATATGTCTATGTGAAGTTTGCTGTTCTTAAGACGACGTCATTCCAGGCAGCAGGCGCAAATCCAGGAGCGTAGGTACATTACACAATTTTCGTCTCAACTGAGTAAACACCAGCTGAGACAATTGAATCCATTGTCAAGTCCCGACATGCTCATAAAGAGAGTGGGAGTGGCAGTACTCTATGACGTCACACGCGACTGCGCTACAGTAAGCTCACACTTCAAGCGAAGTAAAGCTCACAGATGCTGCCTCTGCCCATCGGCTGGATATCAAAACCAGGCTAGTGACAATTACTTACTGGCTGTGACTCTCTGGTTTTGTTTGCATATATCACTTTTTTATTTCATAAACATACTAGCTGTGCCCCGCGATTTTACCCGCGGTTATTTCGGACTTCCCGCGGGAGTTCCGGGACAAAAAGTACCCTATGTCCTTCTCTGTACCCCTGACAACGTGCATGCCAAATTTCATCCAAATCCGTTCAGCCGTTTTTGCGTGATTGAGTAACAAACATCCAAACATCCACACTTTCACATTTATAATATTAGTAGGAAGTAGAATAGATTATAGTAGGTAGGTACCAATACCTATATGTAAGAGGTAAAATTAAGAAACATAATCCTTGAAAAATGTATAAGTATATCTACAGAAATCTTTTTAATATTTTCAACATTTTTGTTTTAGGTTAAAACTGCTAAAAACACCTTGCAACCTTTTGCTTCTATCACGACGACGTCCGAATAATTACGAGTAGGTATGGTGTAATATGGACGTTGTTGTCTTTTTCCACTGTCTAAAATCTTTACTCCGTTCTGACACAGAGCCGATGATTTGTTTCGTTTCTCCTAAATTTCAGAACATTACACCTGTCACAGCCACATGTGTTGAAACTGCCCTATTTGTCAGCTACGCGACTAAACGGAATAAAGCGAGCGGTTCAAGCGAAGCGAGTTATGAAACCGGATTTGAAATTAGAATGTTGTTGAATCAGGAAATTTTTGATTTTTTCAATTGGCTACTTGACAAAAAAATTTTTTTTAGTCCGTCGTGTAGATTAGTAAAAAATATTGCACACGTATTTTTTCTTTTTCTACGTACTCAAAAAATAACAGAGATACATTGAGTTGAAATTTCGCGTGACGTCACAATTCGGTGCGGTTTGTATGGCGCTTATAATGAATATTGACGTCACGAGCCCCCCACCCTAAACTTTAATGCGCTTTATCTATGTTCATTTTCATTAAATTGAAAAAGCAAAAAATACTTGTCTATTATTTTTTTATTTTCTAACTGACGGACTAATTAGAATTTTGATATTCATACCTTGGAGAATACCCAATTCTGGTGTAGCCTAAATTTGTCAGTTAGTGGATTCTCTCTCATGTGGTTTCTTTATTTTATTATGTTTGTGGAACGCTGGAACCGCACGTGTGCACACAGCCTTATATTGACACCATTACATTTGAACAAGATTAATGTATGTGGGAATGCAGCCTAATGGAAAAAGTTAAATTGAGTTCGGAGGATTCCGATGCAGACTTTTGTATGTGTCACTTGTTTGTTAAGTACCACATGTTTTAGCTTCCTGATTACCACTCAGCTTCGTGAAAGCTTATCGTAATATATGTATTACGGTACTAGCTAATCTACGCGGTTTCTTTCGCTTTAATTTCAGAGCTCCCGCAGGAATCCCGGAATAAAACCCCCTGTCCTTCATTGTACCTGACAAACCTGACAACGATTTATGAAAGTTTTAATGTACTTTTTCTGACACTTCCGAGATTTTTAACAATTTTACACAAAACACTTGACAAATTATATACTTAAACCTTCCTCATGAACCACTCTATCTATTGGTGAAAACCGTATGAAAATTCGTTCAGTCGTTTTTGAGTTAATCGTGAACAGACAGACAGATTGACGTGGCGCAGAACATTTTTGGAACACGAGTAGGTAGTGATATAATTTGTTTTGTTTTCCCATTTCGATCCCAACATTAATACACGTATAGCCTGCGGCCATGATTAATAACTGTACGTATACAAGCGGCGCCGGGTCGTGGAATAGTGTGTAATTAAGAGCCCTCGGGTGATTAACGGGCTCGTGCATCACCGTCTAGATTAAACGTCGCGAGTTTCAGGCCTAGGTCTCTATATACATACGTACATACAAGTACATCTATCCGCTAGATTTATGGATGGAAACTTTGAAATTATTCTTGAGACCTTAATAACTAAGCTGATATTTCTAGTACGGTATCGTTCTAAGGCTTAATTAAAAGGTTTAATATAGTAGGTATATTAACTTTGCAAAGGTCAAAATAAAGACCCTAAAATATTAAATTTATATATGTAAATAAATCGATAGGGTAGTAAGTAAAATAGAAAAAATTATAAGAATAAGAAAAGTGTCTATTTTTAATGTCAAAATAACAGCTTTTTATTTTATCTATGGAAAAAATATCTACGGTATTTATAACAAAATACAATTCTTCTTGTCGGGTCTGTCTGTCTATTTATTTACTCCAGCTAATCTCCGAAACGGTCAAACCGATTGTGACAGGACTATCAGAGTCGTTAATACACATAACAGCTGATGTCAAAAGGACTAACTATGCCTACTTTAATCAAAGTCCCGCGGGAACTCCGAATCTCACGCGGCTGAAAACTAGTATCGAGTTAAAATAGAGTCACAGACTCGGCAAAAAACTCAACCTAATAACGTTGACAGAGTCAACCCACCTGACCTTTTGCTTCCAGATGGTCCACAGAGCGGCTGCTCGACAGAAAAACAAAGCAACTGACATTTTTTTCGAAATGAGTTTTTTTCTGTATTTTTGCCTCTTTTCTCGCATAACGGACCTCGCCACAAACTTACAACCATCAAAAAGGCTTTGGTCTTAGAGAAATAAAATTAAGAAAAGCGGAAAACGAATTTGTAGACATTGGCTACACAGTTATGTGTTTCCCGTAGCACAGACCCACACGTGCTGTTGTCTCGTATTCAAACAGCTCCTTAAGCCTCGTAGCATACGTAGCGGCCCGGCTACGAATTCGTAGACATTCGGCTACTCTACGAAAAAACAAAGCAAGTGTATTTTTTTTTTCGTAATGAGTATTTTGCATTTTGGCCAGCTTTCACGCGTGACGGACGTTGCAGTTACATACTCAATAGTGGTTATATACTCTTTGCTGACAACCATCATAAAGGCTTTAATCTTAGAAAAGTAAAAAAAAAAACCGTTAAACTATGGAAGACGTATTTTAAATAAAGCTATTTTTTTGCACCTCCTGTTAAATTTATTCAGTTGCAACAACCATAATAAAAGCTTTGGTCTTAGAGGAATACAAATTAAGAAAATCCGGTTTGTTTTGAATAAAGCGATTCCCGTTTTTTGCTCTTCCTGTAAAATTTATTCTGCTGCAATTACCTTGTTTTTCCGTAGGGCAGCCGAGATTCCCCAATCGTGCCCACTTGGTAAATGTCGACGCATGTCCCAAAAGGCGACCCCAATTTGCGCGACGTGTCCCACAGAGTAGCGGCTACTTGTCCCCAAACACAGAGAAAATGATAATGCGACTTTTGAAAGGCTATATTTTGATCTAAGCGAAGAAAAATAAAAGTTGTAGGAGAGCTATACAAAGCTTTACTGTTCGAAAGAAGAACAATTCACTACACAAAAAATCGTTCTTTCTGTCGCTTTGTTCCGGCTAATCTCCGAAACAATTGGGTCGATTTTAACCGAACTTTCACTGGCATGTAGCTGACATTGTAAGAAGTAACTAAGGCTACTTTTATCAGAGTTATATTCCGGCACAATAACCTATATCGCAAGTACATTTTCCACAACATTCTCAAAACTGTGAATTTTTAAAACAATGACTAATTAAAAAACGTAGGTAACCAAATCACGTTTAGTACATTTCGTTACATTAACGAAGTTTTTTTTGTGCGCGATGAATAGCTTTGTATGCTCCGATCGCCCGGCCACACCGTTTCTCATTTTGTTTCCATACTACACCGAGTTGTTGCCCCTTCTATCTTTTCTGTGGGAAAGCACCGCTTTATGACCCGCAAATAACTCACACGTGAACTCTGTAGCTATTGCTCTTTTGAGTGCTGTGGTTTGAAGGCTTTACATATATGGAGCGGGTTATAAAACGCTCGTTTTATAATCCGCTTAAGGGTACGTCTATCACCTGGCTGTGTATCTCACGATAGTTAGACAGTTGAAATTATTACAGATGATTGTATTTCTTTTGCCGCTATAACAACAAATAATAAAAAAAAACAATAAAATAAACATTTAGGGGGCTCCCATACAACAAACGTGATTTTTTGCTCGATATTGATAACGGCAACAGGTAGACGCTTGAAATATTCACAGAATATTTAGTTATATATTCACTTTAAAAATTAAAACTACAAATATTAGATACTTAAAAAGGTAAAGGCTTTTATGTATTCGCATAACCTGTTTTTGGAAAAGAAAGTATTATAAGTTCCTCCTTTTTTCCAGTAGGTACCTGGCTACCACAAAGAATGTAATGTGATGTATGTGTTTAAAAATAAATAATTAAATTAAAATAAAACAAATATTTAACGAGGGCTACTACGTTACGATTTTCTGTCGCCGTTGGTGATCCTGATACAGAACAAAAACAGTTTAATAAAGCGCTCAATAAACCGTTCCATCTGCAGCGGCCCTAATAACTAATCTCTTAGTCGACTGCCGTTTGAGTCGTAAGTCGTAACACGATAACGCCCGGATTTATGCCGCGATCAACACATTGCGGGGAGGAATCCCTAGTGTTGTGTTCATTTAGGCGTATCGAGTATCTTGTACAATAAATTCGAACCAGTGGCAACAGCATCTTGAAGATGATTGCAGCTAGAGCGGACTGTCCAATTCAAAGACATTGGATTTGCCTCTTGGTCCTCGATAAAAATTCAAAAACTTAAATAATTAGTAAATAAATAAATATAATATATAATTAATTGATTAAAATTGTTATGTTGTATGGAACTATGGATTTCTGAAATAAATAAAGATTATTATTATTATAATAATAATAATTCATTTATTTGCTGAACATGGTGTACAGGATGTTACATAAAAATTCGAGGCGCATATTCGCTGAATTGGCATGCAAATTTTTACCACTATAAAGTAATATTATATTGATTTTAATCATTTAAAAATTCATTTAGTGAGTAGAAACAGCGATCACACAACCATTCCTTAAGCCTTTTCTTAAATTTATAAAATGGTAGACCCTTTATTTCGTCAGGTATTTTATTAAATATAGTAACAGACATAAAGTTACAGTTTTTTAAGAACGTCGCTGTACGTGGATTGTGATCTAATACTAATCTGTTGGTATTTCTAGTGCTTCTAGGGTATAGCTCGTAAGCTTTTTTAAACAGAGATTGATATTGCTTTACAAATTTCGCAATTTCAAATATATACAGACAAGGCAGTGGAAGTATACGAAATTTTTTGAATAGAGGCATACAAGACTCATATGGCGGTAAGCCAGAAATAGCACGAACACATTTCTTTTGAATGATAAATAGTCTACCGTTATCAGTGCCATTACCCCAGATAATGAGCCCATATCTAAGAACTGATTGTACATAGCCATGGTAGGCTGCTAGGACAGTTCCTTGAGTGGCTGTTCTTCTTAGTTTATTTAACACATAGACAAATTTGTTAAGTTTGCTGCAGACTTTATCAATATGCTCCTTCCAGTTTAGTGAAGTAGAAATCGTTAGACCAAGAAAGGTGGTTTGATCCGTGTGTTGTAGAAATTGTCCATTATAATTAATCTTTATATGTTTTATCGCGAACTGTCTGCTAAAAGTCATGTATTTTGTTTTTTCTAAGTTTACCTGTAAATTGTTATTATTTAACCAAGTAATTATTGATGTCAAAGTATTATTTATATTATATTCATGATTAGATGTCAAAGTTGATGTCACAATTACTGATACGTCATCAGCAAACAATACACACTTATGTCCTGTAACCTCTGGCAGGTCATTTATATATAATAAAAATAATAGTGGTCCAAGAACGCTACCTTGTGGCACACCACTCCTGTTGTATTGATATGTAGAACGAAAGATATCTACTGCGTTATTGTTGACAATTCTTGATATTTCTACACATTGTTGCCTATTTTCTAAGTATGTGCGAATCCAGTCATAGGCTACCCCACGAATACCCAAATTGTCAAGTTTTTTTAGCAATAGATCGTGGGAAACAAAATCAAATGCCTTGGACATGTCAAAAAAGAGCACTGTGACGTAGTTCTTACCATCGACATTTTTAATTAGGTTCGAGACCAGACTGTATGATGCTAGTGTCGTAGATTTCTCTTTCTGAAACCCATACTGTTCCTGTTTGATTAGGTCAAATTGATTGGCGAAATCAGTCAGGGCACGGTGCATAGCCTTTTCAAATAATTTAGAAAGTATCGGTACAAGGGTTATAGGTCGATAGTTACTCAATTCCGTTTTGTTACCTTTTTTATACACTGGTTTGACGAGGGATTTCTTAAGACCTTCGGGGAAGCACCCCGTCTCAAATGAGAGATTTACCAGGTATGTCAGGACTGGAGCTATCTCGTTTATGCATGTTTTTAGAACCACGGTGCAAATTTCATCATAACCCTCCGATCGTGTATTATTTAACGATGAGATTATTTTAGATATGTCAACTTCATTCAATGGTTTTAAGTATATAGTGTTCGTGTTTTTATTAAATGTGATGTTATTAATGTGATTAGATGTTTTTGTGTTGGTTAAGTTAATATAATAGTCATTGAAGGAACTAGCTATATCCTGTGGGTCTTTCAAAGTCTTTCCATTTAATACTATTTCGTCAATAAAATCCTTTGATTGCTTATGTCCAGCTATCCCATTAATAATATTCCATGAAGCCTTGCAGATATTACGACTAGTTGTTACTATGTTATGGTTTGTTATTTTTTGAGCTTTGCATACACATTTTTTCAAGATTTTCGAATATTGGTCATAGATTTTTTTGCTTTTACTTGACCTCTGTTTATAAAACTTTAGTCTCAATCTCCTTTTTGTCCTACAGCTTACCCTTATGCCCTTAGTTATCCATTTAAGTTTATTTACATTTGAGGTCTTAATTTTAATAATAGGGAAACAAAGTCTATAGAATAGTAGGAATATATCGTGAAACTTTTTAAATGCCTCATTTAACTCTCTTTCTTCAAAGACATCCGAAAAGGAAAGACTGCCAATAGCTAGCCTAAATTTTATTAAATTCTCCTTTGAATAGCATCTTCTGTAGAGGAATGTGTACTTAGGTATGGATTGCGCAATTACAGTGGGAAATGTTATCATCTGTGCAGTGTTATGGTCCGAAAGCTGTAGTGGTATTACGAAACCAACAGCTCCATCAATATTACTCATAATATTGTCAATACAGTTTTGCTGGCGTTTCTTTGATGTGAACGCACAAATTGTAACAACTCAAGCAGTCCAATAAGTTTATCGTAGCTTTACAACTGCGATTCAAAATATTTATATTGAAGTCACCCGCCAAAACCAAGGACTTTTTGTTAAACTTATTTGAAAAATCATACAGTAGTTTATTTAACTTATCCATGAAGACTTCGACCGATGAGGCAGGCGTTCTATAAACACAAACAACCACTGACCCACAGGCAGGAACCTCGATAGCACAACATTCAAATACTTCACACTCAGATATATCTTTACATATGTTTATGTCTTTAAATGAAATGCCCCGTCTAATAAGAATACATGAACCACCCCTTTTTTTATTTCTTGTGTAATAGGAACCTAATTGGTAGTTATTTAATCTTATATTGCTTTCGTGTCCATTTTGAATGAAAGTTTCGGTGAAACAGATAACGTCAGGGTCCGAACCCTTCTGTGCCAACTCAACGAGAGTTATATTTAATAAATCTGTTTTAGATAGAAGTCCGGCTATATTTTGATGTAGTATTTTAAATTTGTTACGACCGAAAAAACTTTTTTCCCACGCTACTATTTAGAGAATTTTTTGATATTTTAAGTTCTTCTAAAGTTGGAAAGTAGTATGGTATGGTTCCTTGGGTAGGTTTAATTTTAGATTTGCTCCTGTCATTAGCTTTACCGTTTTTTGGTGTGTTATTACAAGCAGATTTTGGTTTTGTGAAATAGTACGGGATCGTTCCCTTTTTATGTTGTTTTTTTAATTTCATTACTTTTCTAATATATTCAAAATTAAGATACGTATTATTATAATCTATTTGATTGATAGCATTGTTTACCCTGACTGACATCAAATCCAAAATCCTATTATTATTATAATAGCTGTTTCCTGCGGTTTCACCCGCGTTTATTTCGGAGTTCCCGCAGGAATTCGCGTCCATCGCGGACAAACCACGTGACACGTGATTTATATATATTAAGACTAGGTGTCCCTCGCGGTTTCACCCGCGGTAATTTCGGAGTTCCCGTAGGAATTTCGGGATAAAAGTACCCTTTATCATTCAGGACTACCGTAGCTTCCTATAACTGAAATAGTTTTCAAAATAGATTCAGTAGATCCAGAGATTACCCCTTATAGCGTCACAAACTCACAATGGGCATGTTGACTAATTTTTATTTTTCAGTCCGTCTTGTAGATTATTAAAAAATATTGGACACGTATTTTTTCTTTTTTTACGTAATCAAAAAATAACGGCGATATATTGAGTTGAAATTTCGCGTGACGTCACTATTCTGACAGTTTGTATGGCGGTTTTATCGGTTAGTGACGTCACGACCCCCTCACCCTAAACTTTAATGCGCTTTATCTCTGTATATTTTAATTCATTTAAAAAAGCAAAAAATACGTGTCTATTGTTTTTTTATTTTCTAACTGACGGACTAATTAGAATTTTGATTTTCAATAGTAGTCAACATCCCTATTCACAAACTCACAAACTTTACCTGATTATATTAAAATATTAGTATTAAGTATTATATCAGTATAGGTAAATAAAAACATTATTTTTTACTAGCTGCTTGTATATTCCCGACGGCGTCACCTGTATGAATTTTATGACAGGAATTTCATATTAATAAAAGTGCAGACAGCATACTAACGACTACATAATATTCTGTGTACAAAATTTCATCTAAAGCCATAAAACTACTTATGTGTACTTATATTATGTAAGAAATTTTTAGAACACACAGTTTGGACTTTGTAGACAAATAAGGCTGCTCCAATTTTTCGTCTAAAAACATACCGGTAAGTATAAGGAAGCCATGAAAGGTATTGCCAACAAAGAAGAGGAAAAAAAACCAGGTGTCATTTTAATCACAGAGCTCGTCGACACCTCTCGAAAGAAGCCCTAGAGAAACACGGCGCTGTCCAACTACCGGATACTGTTGAGAACTTTTTCACTCACTCTTAATTTAATAAGTCGGTTCTTTTGCCTTCATAAAACGAGTAAACTCGATTAAACGATTAAACTCGATTATTAAATTCGATTTTTTAAATTCAAGTTAAATTTCACCCAGCCTGAATTTTGGACTTCCCTCGGAAATATCGATACCTTCAGACTCTGAGGACTTCACAAAGTTCCCGCGGGAACTCCCAAATTAATACTAGTGAAACCGCTTCGGCTGCTATCGAAACCGGGTTTTCGTACTAATTAGTTTTGTGAGCGGATTTTTTATTACTTGTACGAAACTGATTCCGAGAGAAGAATACACCATTATTTTCGTAACTCACCTCACCTCACTCACATACGATGAAGGATTATTTTTCTTGCTATATAACTGAGTATCAAACACCAGAAAGTATATATAGCTAGTAGATACTATAATAATACTAGCTGTCCCGCGCGGTTTCGCCCGCGATAATTTCGAAGTTACCGCGGAATTGTTCCATAAAAACTTTGCAACCCCATTTCATCCCCTTAGGGGTTGAATTTTCAAAAATCCTTTCTTATCGGATGCCTACGTCATACAAAGAACACACCCTCCAAGTTTCAGGTCTCTACGATCAGCGGTTAAGGCTGTGCGTTGATCCATCAGTCATTCAGAACAAAGGATTTTATATGTATAGGTATAATTATACCTATATAAAAATGAATCCCTATTTCCCTTGGTCACGGCATCACGCGCGAACGGCTGGACCGATTTCGCTAATTCTTTTTCTGTTGTGTTTTTTAATGTAAGGCGAAGAAGCCATATGAAAGAATTTCATAGTTCCGAGGACTGCGACAATTCCGAAACTCACGCGGGTGAAACCTCGGGACACAGCTGGTCATATAAAAAAAAAAACAATAGCGCTGCCTCAACAAACATCTTTTGTTTTTGACAACAATATCATTATTGTTTCCCTTTTGATAGAAAGTTGTCAGATCTCTTCTCGCTTAAAAGTATCGTTCTAGATCCTGTTATGATCGCATAAGGCTGGAACCCACCAGTCAGTACCAAACAGCACCACGCCCATACCTACTGTGTTCATTGTTCATCATTGTTTACACTTTTCGCTATAATGGTGAAGCGATCATGTTTACTCAGTACTCACCCTCAGAGCCTGTCCAGATGACGCGTTTTACGCGCGAGTCGAGAACGCGCGTGTGCCCGAGATACTAGAGCCACATAGATCTCTAGTATCCACGCGCGTAAAACGCTTGCAACGCGACGGACTCTCGACTCGCGCGTTCTCGACTCGCGCGTTCTCGACTCGCGCGTTCTCGACTCGCGCGTTCTCGACTCGCGCGTTCTCGACTCGCGCGTTCTCGACTCGCGCGTAAAACGCGTCATCTGGACGGGCTCTTAGGTTATATTATTAGGTTATATTCGACTTATAAATAAAAAACTTTGCACCATGTTCAAAAAGTGTATCTTATAATGCCTACGATCTTTTCTATCAGTCAATTTTAAAGCAAAAAGCAATTAAGGAGGCAGACAAAGCAATATCCTATCAATATTATAAATGCGAAAGTAACTCTGTCTGTCTGTGTCTGTTACACTTTCACGCCTTAACGCCTCGAGCAATCATCATTAAACTTTGCATGCACGTTTTCAGAGATACAGAGAAGGACACATGGCACTTTTTATTACGGAATTCCCGCGCAAACTCCGAAATTAACACCGGTAAAATCTCATGAAATTTTGAATACAAGTTGTCAGGGGTAGAGAAAAGAACATACCTACTTATAGTAGGTACTTTGTATCCCGGAATTTTCCGCGGGTGAAACCGCGGTGAACAGATAGTAATAAAAATAAATGAAATTGAGCAGAACTTGTACTTTGGTGACAGAAAACTGATATAAAATTCGCGAAAAATATGTAAAATTTTACTATAATATCCCATATTGTATCTCTACCAATGTTACGGTGTATGCTTTGTTGGTCGTTCTTTTGAATAAATAAATAAAAAAACCCGAAAAGGGCTCGAACAATTTGAATAATTTAGTTTTTTGCGTGTTTTTGGGATTTCCAACGGAAAATCCGTAACTCATGCGGGAAAAACTACGGGTACAGCTGTAAGTCATATAGAATTAAACACTGTAATTGTTAAGTCGCTTGTTCTCATCTGTATTTTCTTATTGGCAATAAACAATTTTCATTATTATTATTACAACTACTACACACACACCTTTTCGTTAGTGTTATATGATCACTGCACGAACGTGCCCCGCGTACGAAGGGTACCTTTCCCACGTTTTTATTTTTGTTTCAAAACGTTGTTCCGTCTCATCAGTTGAGCTCGACCTTAACGTCTGCCGCTAGGGAGATAACCGTCAAACAGATAGAACGGACATCAACTCGGTTTAGTATGGAAACAAATGAAAACCAGTTTCCCGGGGTGTTGTGCGTTTTGTACACAACACTATTCATCACGCACAAAAACATTACTTTGGTTTGGTTACGTTTTTTTTTATTTACTAGCTAGCCGCGGCAATTTTAGAGTTTCCACGGGAATTCCAGGATAAAAATCAACCTTTGTTTTTTTCTGTACACGTGAGAACGTGCATGAAAAATTTCATGATGCTCGGTTGAGTAGTTAAACCGTGAAAGCGTATCAAACAAACAAACATAAACAAACTCACATTCGCATTTGTAACAGTAAGGATTTTCAAAATTCACAGTTTGTGAATATTGTGGAAGATATATTTGGGATGCCAGCGAAAGCAAATTTTGGAATGTTAGTGAATTTGCTCTTACTTCCTTTGTAAGCGTGGTGCCTCGCCCCGCCTACACGTCCTCTCTAGTTATTATATTCACTCTGTGGTGATAACCGCAATGCGGCTTTATTTCCAGACAGATGTTTTAGCTGGTGGTTTCTTTACATAAGAATTTACTTTCTCACAAACTGTACCAAGTGTTTTAGGTGCGGGTAGAGTGAGTTGTGAGGTTATCAGCTGTTTTAACTTTTATTCGAATGCGTTTCTGAACGTGTTTAACATTAAAGACTTAGGAAAGAAACTATGTATATTTATTACAATTTTTTATTTTACTTACATTGTTCTTATTATGTGAGTTATTTAGGTCAAATCGTGCAAGTTTTTTTTTTATGTCATAGGGGGCAAACGGGCAAGTGGTACACCTGACGGTAAGTGATTACCGCCGCCCATAGACATCTGCAACACCAGACGGCATGCGGGTGCGTTGCCGACCTGGACTGGAATTGGAATGGAAATGGAAATGGAATCGGAATGCAATTGGAATAGAATTGGAATGGAATTGGAATGGAATTGGAATGGAATTGGAATGGAATTGGAATGGAATTGGAATGGAATTGGAAGGGAATTGGAATGGAATTGGAATGGAATTGGAATGGAATTGGAATGGAATTGGAATGGAATTGGAATGAAATGGGAATGGAATTGGAATGGAATTGGAATTGAATTGGGACTGCTTTCTTTAATCCAACATAGTTAAAATGTCACGGAGGGTTATCCCTATAACTAGAACCGAGGTACCCCTAACTAAAACAATAAATACGAATATGAGTTTGTTCCTTACGCTTTTAGTGTTTGTTGGCACTTTGTATGCCGCGGGTGAGACCGCTAGTATGATTTTTAAATTTTCGTTCATTTCATTTTGCCCAAAATCTACAAAGGACGATAAAGTAAGGACGCTTATAACTTTGTTACGAGTGTGGCCATTCATATTTCATACAGACTGCTCACGTTTTAATGTTTTCCTTCTATCTTAGCTTTTTCCCATTCTGTATGGATGAAGTTAATGTATATTCGAGGACCGGATTGGCGCAATAGGTACCTACTCGCGAATCAAGAGGTTCCGAGTTCGATTCCCGGTGGGGGTGGACTGTGTGTGATGGACACAGGGTTCCACTTTCCTGCAGTCTGAGCGTGTTTATTTATTTATTTATTGAAAAGAACGACCAACAAAGCATACACCGTAACATTGGTAGTGATACAATATATATAGGATATTATAATGAAAAAATTATGGCGCTGCCTCAATTATACGTCGCCACAGCATGCACGAGAGAAAGAAGCAATAAATGTACACAAAATAAAAATGCAAATTTACTCTTTCCAAACTCAAATATATATATATCTATAGTATAATATGGACATAGATAAGCAATAGTATGTTAACCCATATTGGAGAAATTTTGAGTAAATCGTGTTTTAAAATAATAGCACCATTTTGTGGCAACATTTTTTATGTTCAACAATTTATTGGTATTTTAAATAATGTAATAAGGTAAAAAAATAATTAAAAAACGTCCTATAAATCTCAATAAAGCGTTCTGTATCAATAACTTAATTTTGTGGGTTAACACGTTATTGCTTATCTGCGTCCATATACATGTAATAATTATGTAATTTATAACACGTGTTGCTTGGTTTTCACGACACAAGCTGTGAGCTTAATGTCTAATTAATCCATAGCTTTATTTTTTTTAATCAATGCCGAGAAGAGGAGTCAACTTCTCTAGCTAATTTAAGAGCACAGAAAATAATAATCCTTACTAGTATAAATGCGAAAGTGAGTTTGTTTGTTTGTTGCGCTTTCGAACCTTAACGTCTTAACCGATCATCACGAAATTTTGCACACACGTTGTCAGAGGTACCGAGAAGGACATAGAATATTTTTTGTCCCGGAATTCTCGCGGGAACTCCGCAACTACCGCGGGTGAAACCGCGCGGCACACCTAGTAGCGAATATATGAAAAATCTGTGCAAATTTCTGTGAATCCAATAAACACGGCTGAGAATGCAATAAATCACCGGAATTCTCTTTGTACACGATGATTTATAACATTTTTGCGCTGTAAAGCGAAGCAGAATCAGGTTCGGAGTGACGTCTCGAGGGGGCGGTGTTTCACAACCAAATGTATAACTGTCCGATAACAAGCAGTCGAAATCCTTACTGTTCTTATTACCTACCTATCTTCTTCTTCTTCTTCTTCTATATAATAAAAATGAGTCGCCAAATGTGTTGCTAAGCGCATAACTTCCAAACGACTGCACCAAAATGGATAATTGTGTTTTTTTTTTTTGTGTTCGTTATTGTCAGGACAAGGTTTATATAAAAGAAGTTTGGAGTTCCTGCGGGAATTCCGAAACTCATGCGGGTGAATCTCCGAAACGGTTGGACCGATATTGACAGGACTTTCACTGCTAATTAGCTTTTGTTATAAGGAGTAAATTAGACTGAATTGGAGTTCCTGCGGGAATCCCGAAACTCACGCGGGTGAAACCGCGAGGCAAAGCTAGTTTTATAAATAAAAATGAATGTTTTTAGGTATGTATGTCGATGCGTTTCGAAACCATTGGTCCGATTGTGATGAAACTTTGGTGGGTTGTTCTGCCTGCGTCCGCAAGGGTCCTGATATGAAGAGATCCTGCGGGAATTCCGAAATTCACGCGGTCACCCGCGGTGGTGATCTAGCTTTTTTTTATTTTTTTTTTTATGTCATAGGGGGCAAACGGGTAAGTACACCAGATGGTAAGCGATTACCACCGCCCATGGACATCTGCAACACGAAAAGGCATGCAGGTGCGTTGCCGACCTGGAATGGGGATGGGAACTGGCTTTCAAGTGAGGCTGCCGGAACACACCGTTAGGTGCTCGGCGACAGATTTGCAACTTGAAGGTGGTAGCTAGCCAGCCGGGCACTAGAGAGCGCCCTACCACCGTGCAACTCTAGCCCTAGCTGGTCGGAAACTGCATGTTTTAATGACAACAATGTCAAGGAGAAGTCTGAAGATAACACAAGCGCTGCTGCCGCGTTGTTGTCTTAGAACGCTCCCACTGAGATAGGAATTTATGTGCATAAATACATATTCATGCTAAGCCCAAGTAATGGCTTTGCTGGCGACTCCGTCTGCATCGTGTCGAAGATAAACTTCGTTGACATTGCAACGGGTGTTAAGATTAAAGTCACTATCTATACTAATGTTATAAAGAGGAATGATTTGGTTTGTTCTTGTTTGTTTGTTACGATTTAGGTCAAAAACTACTGGACTGATTTCAAAAACTCTTCCACTGTTAGAAAGCTACATTATCCCTGAGTAACATAGGCTATATTGTAATCCAGAATTCCCGCGGGAACTCCGAAATTATCAATGGTGAAACCGCGCGGGACAGCTAGTATTATTATAAAACAAAGTCCTCTACCGCGTCTGTCTGTCTGTCTGTTCGCGATAAACTCAAAAACTACAGAATGGATTTTCACGCGGTTCTCAGCAATAGATAGAGTGATTCAAGAGGAAGTTTTATACATATATATGTATTTATATTATAGTGAAATTGTGGGAGACAGCTAGTTAAGTAAAGAAGTCAATGTGGAAGAAGTACAAGCTTAATACGTCATCCAAGTTAAGTTGGTAAGTTGCGTCTAACGAACTTTTATTTGAAAATTCTCAAAGGAAATCTCACTTCCCGACGTGATAATGCGACTTTATGAGCGAAATTAAAAAGTCCTCGACGTAAACGGATCTGAATTCTGAAGAAGAACTCAAACAACAAACTCGACTCCAACCGAATTACGTAGGACGAGATAACAAAGGAGCTGCCGTTATCTTCGCGGCACATCAAAGCGAATTCAACGTTCGAAAGAAAAGAAAGATACAAAATTAAACAACCGCCACTCCAGCTCAACGAGTGAAAACCCTTGCTTGATATAGAGAGGGAAAAATTTAAAAGAGTAAAAAAAGATGGCCAAGAGCGACGTGCTCGCGCATATAGCAGACTCCGTAGCGTTACTTGATTTTATATGACACTATGGTGCAGAGGAGATTGTGCAACGTGTTAATAAATTAACTGAAAACCTGATACACCCCATTTAAAAAAATAAACAATAATATGATCAAAATATATTTTATGTCGAAAAAATGTATACTTTAAAAGTTATTCAACATTAGTTTGGAGGTGACCTATCTACGAAATTCCAAGCGCTACGCCCGCCCCTTCCGGTTCGATTTTTTTTTGCTGCGGGCGGCGTACGCGCCAAATATTGTACTTATTATAAATAATTTAGACATGGGCTAGTAAAAATTAAAAAATATAACCTATATCAAAACATAGTGCAATCGATTCGCTAGTCGATTCTGAGCAAACTACTTTCGGTTTTCAGTTAATTCATTATCACGTTGTATAAATAATAATCTAGACGTAGACATAGACACAGACACAGACATAGACACAGATACAGACACAGATACAGACACAGACACAGTCATAGACATAGACACAGACCGGTTGAGACGTTAAGCCCTGAACAACAACAAACAAACAAACAAACTTACTTTCGCATTTAGAATAAGTACCTAAGGATTACAAGGAAGAAATTTCATATCAGGCACTTGTGCCTGGACGAAAGACGACGGATTTTCTCATGAAATTTCATAGTCGATACTCGATAGTATCATTTCGCCGCGAAACTTTAAAAAGAATAAAACAAAATGGCCGTCGATAGCAGAATGGCGCGGATGGAATGGGACCCAAATGCTTTCATTGGAATACATTTCCATATTTAAAATTAAAACGGTTTCTTCGATAATGCTTGGACGTCCAATTGAGCGGGGGACTTTTTTTTAACTCTCGTGGAAAATTGTAATAATGATTTTATAGATACTAAAATAATAAAAGTTTAAATCCCTACTAATATTATAAATGTGAAAGTAACTCTGTCTGTCCGTCTGTCTGTTACGCTTTCACGCCTTAATGGCTCAACTGATTATTATTAAATTTTGCGTACACGTTGTCAGGGGTACAGGAAGGACATAGAGGTTTGAGTTTTATGAAGATGTTTATTTTCCCATAAAGAATTACATAAATTCACTTACTGAGAAAACTTTTTTTAACTTAGTAATAATATTTGATAACTGGCACAATAAGTGCAACTAAACTAAAATAAAAAGCTTAAATAGGGTACTTAAATCAACTTAAATTACATAGGGTACTTTTTATCCCGGAATTCCCGCGGGAACTCCGAACTTATTCCGAGTGAAACCGTGGGAAACAGCTAGTATTTAATAAAACAAAAAAAATCTGTGAGTGTCGTAAAACACTCGGATAGAACGAAGTTTCTGCACGTCGTAGTTTAAAAAAAAAAAAAAACAATAATAATAATCATTCCAATAACCATTGACCAATAAGATAAGATAAGAAAGATTTATTTAAGCAAGAGGAGAAACACAACACAAATGAACACATACAGAACAACAAAGAATAAGCGCGCACCTATGACGCTGTGTCGGAAAATTCCTTTCACGTTTCCTAGCGATGCGATTATCCGTACCGTGCGATAAATAACTTCGCACTAAAACTGAACTAAAAGGTAAATATCTAGGACCAAAGCCAGTCACATGAGCCCCAACTCGATGTGGTTGAGCCGTAACTATAGAGTTCCCATGGGCATCTGTCGGCTCCATCATCAGATCAGCCCCGTGTCAAACAATATTGCATTGTCATCCGAACTATGAACATAATATACGTTGATTACAAATAGGTTTAATTGACTTCAAAGATCTTAATATACACTGTTTGTAAAATAATTCAAAGTTTAATAAAATTTAAAGTTTAATAATTATTTTTATCTACACTAATGTTGTAACATTCTACTTATACTTGACTTATAATTACTACTGTTATAGCGCAGACAACAAAACACTCAATTTAAGGAATTTCACATGATGGTATAATATCCACATCGATATCGTAAAATCTCATTATAACATCAATAAAACGCGACCAACTTGATTGCAGGGCCAATCAGGTTGGTCGCGTTTTATTGATGCGCGCAGCTGCGCTCTCATTGGTTAGATTTTAATGGCGGCAAAATCACTGTGACAATACACGTACGCGTGAATTTCATTTAATGCTTTTACTCTTGTTGTTTGATTAATTGCATTAGTGAAGATAAAGTAGTGTATGCAACTGCATATAACACGGGTATTAAAACACTCGTTACTATTATTTCAATAAACTACTATTTTGGTAATATCTCCTATAGCGATGGTTCTTGAAGAAAATTTCTACACTCAATAAGAAAATAATTTCATTGATTTCAGTACTAATTGTGCCCCATGGTTTCACCCGCGGTAATTTCAGAGTTCCCGTGCGAATTCCGGGATAAAAAGTACCCTATGTCCTTTTCAGTACCCCTGACAATGTGCATGCCAAATTTCATCCAAATCTGTTCAGACGTTTTTGCGCGATTGAGTAACAAACATCCAAATATCCAAACATCCACACTTTCACATTTATAATATTAAGTAGGATCTCCGCTGATTATCTAGTGTTAGATTAGGTAGCTTTTTGCTAGTTATCTGAAAACATTTTTTAAACTTATCTGCTTCATACTCAATGTCAGATAGGACGCCAATTAAAAAGCCCAAGGGCGAAACTAATTGTTTCATTTTTCCCCCACCGCTACAAAACTTAGTACTCACGAATTCATAACACGGACTCGATTTACATAAAGATTGTAAGAATCGTTTTAAAAATAGCTGAATTCGAGGCGGAGAATATTCACCGACCACCGTTTTTATGCAAAGTTACTTAACTTTGGCCTTGGGGAACAATGTACTGGGATGTAACGACAAAACGCCAAATGTGAACTTTTGAGTTTTTGACAATAGCCGAAGGTTTTGGTTGTTTGCAAAGAAAAGAAAAAACGCATAAACATGAAAACTAAAAGCACATTAAGTGTTAAGGGCAAGTATCGCGTTATTTAAGCTTAATTATGAACCTAATGGTGGTGCAATAAGGGTAACATTACTACCATGTGCCTTGAAAGAGATCTCTTTCTCTAAAAGGATCTTTATCACTCAAATCACAAGAAAATCCATAGATTTAAAGATTTTTTTAATCCATTTTTTTATTCGTATGCATTAAATAATAAAAATTATAATAAAATTATTCTTTAAATGTAGGTAACTGTGACGGTCAATCTATTTACAAAATATGCGAATGCGAGTGTATTTGTTGGTTTTTTTGTTTGTTACGCTTTCACGCCTTAACGGCTTAACCGATCATCATGAAATCTTGCATACACGTTGTTAGGGGTACAGAGAAAGACATAGGAAACTTTTTACCCCGAAACTCCTGCGGAAACTCCGAACAAAAAGATAACGCGGGTCACCCGAGTTCAGTGCTTTTTCCATGATTTCACTTCAATTTTTTTTCCTTGCCATTTCAATATTTCACCACAATGCCAACACAAACACCAATTACCGAACCGGCCTGCAACTGGTTGGCAATGTGCCAGCTGATTCGATCAAGCGCTACCTCCGACAAATTATGATTTATGCCGAGAGCACGTCGCGCCCTCGTCCACCTGTTACACCGTTGGGAATCAAAGCATGGAGAAAACTTGAGAGCAATAAAGTAATTTTTTTTTTGTTTTTAAAACTGAATCTTATGAATTGTGATCGCATGCTGTGTCCACTTCTAGTAGGATGTACACGACATGCATGTCATTTATATTAAATTTACTATCTATTTACCTATGTAAGACAATAATGTGTATCATCCGGTTTAGTGAACCTTTAAAAAAAAAAGGAAACAATGTTAAAGTATTTGTAGAACAGAAAGAAACATAGTAACAGATAACAGCAGATAATAATCAGCTATCACGACTAACTGATGATGATAACAGTAACTGAAGGCAGGCAGAGGTATGATCGAGACTTTTAGCTGAGCGACAGCGACATATCTCGAACGAACTAGAAACTATTACAAATAATTGCACCAATATCAGTAATAGGAGGACCTATTCATAGGATTTTTAGTTGCAAATATAAGTTTCTTTGTTACGCTTCCACACTTTAACTACGCAACCGATCATCGTGAAATTTTTCCATACAAAAATTCAAGCGGTTTTCGCCGCGTTAATATCGGGGTTCTAGTGGGAATTCTTAGTTAATAAGTACCTTATGTCCTTTTCTGTACCCTTTTTAATGTGCCTGCAAATTTTTATGGCGATCGGTTAAGTAGTTAAGGCGTGAAAGGTCACAGACAGACATTCAGGTTTATAATAATATGAATAGATTCATTCTTCGCCTTATCCAACCTTTTCTACAGCAGGTGAAAGTTAATAATAGTTGAATTTAACGCTTTAACCGCCATAGAAACCAGCTAGTTTCCAAAACTATATTAAAGACTAGCTGTCCCACGCGGTTTCATCCGCGTTAAAGTCGGAGTTCCCGCGGTAATTCTGGATTACAATATAGCCTATGTTACTCAGGAATAACGTATCTTTTAAACGGTGAAATAATCGTAAGAAACAAACAAACAAAAATTTATTATATATTAATATTATATATTAATTTATAATATTAGTATAGATTTCATTTCTTGTTACGCTTTGGTGTAACACACAGCCGCCTGTGTGATATCACTTAACTCGCAAATGGTGACGGAAACAAATGAGAAGTGCGAGAAATTCTCAAGTATTCGCCGAGTTAATGGGAGAATCTGGAGTGACGTGTCATGATTACTATATTTAATCGACTAAATAATAATACGATAAATAAATATCAAATCATCTGTCTTTAAAATATTACTAGCTGTACCTCGCGGTTTCAACCGCAGAAATTTCAGAGTTCCTGCGGGGATTTCAAATTAAAATATAGCTTACGTTACTCAGGGATAGTGTAGCTTTCTAATGGTGAAGTAATTTTTGAAATCGATCCAGTAGTTTTTGAATTAAATCGTAACAAACAAACACAAAATCAAACATTTTTTCTTTATCATATAGATGGGGAGGGACTTCATGCTTAAGGAAAAAGATAAAGAAAATATTGCTTTAAGGAAAAAAAAATCATCATTGTTTATGAATAAAAAAAAATCGGATTTAAATAAATAACAAAAATTTGCTTCCACTTCCAACAAAGAGCTTCATTAATAATTTATCTGCAGAAACAACTCGTGCCATAGGCATTATCCTTTCAGGATCAAAATAATATGCGACAGCAAGTTATTACATGTATTTTTATGGAAATTACGTAATGAGCTTGTTTTGTTTCTCTTTAACAAAAAAATATATGTTACTTTCAATACGAGAAATGTAATAATTTTATTAATAGCCAGCTGTGCCCCGCGGTTCCATCTGCGTCCTAATTTACTCCTTATATCATCAGCTAGTTAGCGGTGAAAGTCCCGTCAAAATCGGTCCAACCGTTTCGGTGATTCACCCACGTGTGTTTCGGAAATCTCGCAGGAACTCCAAACTTCTTTTATAAGAACCTTCTCCTTACACTAAAAAAACATGAAAAAAAAAGCGAAATTGGTCCAGCCAGTCATTCATTGGTCATGATTCCGTGACCAAGGCAGATAGGGATTAATTTTCAAATATACCAAGACCATAGTTGTTTGGGAGTTCCCGCGGGAACTCCTTTTCTTAGCTGACTTCTCCTACCTATAAACAACCTATCTGCCAAATTTCATCTACCAAAACTACTTTTCGACATATTGGTGTTTAACCAGGTCGTCAGTGACCATTCGTTTTTAATAAAATTAAGTACATAGAATATCTGGAAATATTTATTAGTAACTCCTACGTCACTTGGTGCCTAATAAAGAGAAATTAAACCGGATTTTCACTACATAGTATAAAACAAATTCGCTTTCTCTGTTCCTATATCCCTATGTATATGCTCAAATTACACAGCTTTAAAACTACGCAACGCATTTGAATGCGGTTTTCACCAATAGATAGAGTGCTTCATGAGGAAGGTTTATAACTATATTTTATCCTGGAATTCCGGCGGGAACTCCGAATTACCGCGGGTGAAACCACGCGGGTTAGCTAGTAATTAATATGACTTTGGTGGAAACCCAACGTGATTGGTTTTTTATACTGACTTTTATATCCCAAACCAGAACACCTACATGTTTTTGTGAATCATTTGCCTTTGGCGCATCGAATTCGAAAATTCTTTTATACTCACTCAGAGAAAAATAGGGGTTTGTTGGGGAAAATTCGCGACCGAAAGTCCTCCACCGAAGATCGGTCATCAGTATTTCTGCTACCGGTTCGGTTGGGCACCATATTCGGTCAGTAAACTCTTCTGTAGTTTGCACACTATTGACACAACACGGGGTCGGTCCCTGTGCCTGCTGATCACTGATACTGTTGCCCGAAAGATGTTTTGCCGACGCAACGACGAACATCTTTCGGGCAACTAAGCATCTAACATGTTGGTGAACTTGGCATATCATTTGCCAGCAGATCAATTTTTTTTTAGAGTTCTGTTCGCATGCAGCTGAGTTCTAGAGTTCCTGATACTTTTTAGAAATAGTTCCGGCGTTTAAACCTGAAAAAAACGCTGTTGAAAAAATGATCTGCTAACTTCCCGTAGCAGATCATTTTCCGGAAAATCAAAAATAAAAGCGATTTTCTTGTGCATTAAGGTTAGTTGTGGAGTTCCTGATACTTTTCAGAAATAGTTCTGGCGGTCTTACCCTAAAAAAATCAATCCGTAAATATGGGTCTAGAAGTAAAAATAATTAGGTTTTAATCGTAATAAAAGGGTTTTAAAGCTGTTTTGAGGCAAGAAACTTTTTGTTTCTTAATGTTCGATATCAGCACTCTAGAATAGAACTAGTTTTAGGTGCAGAACTCCCGTTAAAGAGCCAGCAGATCATAGTATAAAAGTAAAAAAGTATAAAGATAAATTTTAAGTGCTTTCACCAATGCGTGGACTAGCACGTGGAGGCCGGAACTACCTCGTTTCTCACAGATAAGTATCAGAACTTCGATACAGAACTGGATCGCAAACCAGAACTCCCGTTTAAAATTCAGCAGATCATGGTAGAGTAGTAAAATAATTAAAAAATATATTATTTTAACAGTTCCAATAGTACGTGGAGGCCGGAACTCCTTTGTTTCTCACAGATCAGCATCAGAACTCCGATACAGAAGTGGATCCGAGACCAGGATTCCCGTTTAAAGTCCAGCAGATCATGGTAGAGTAGTTAAAAAGTTAAAGAATATTTATTTAACAGTTCCACTAGCACGTGGAGGCCGGAACTCCTTTGTTCCTCACAGATCAGTATCAGAACTTCGATACAGAAGTGGATCGTGAACCAGAACTCCCGTTTAAAATCCAGCAGATCATGGTAGAGCAGGTAAAAAGTTAAAGAATTTTAATTTAACAGTTGCACTACCATGTGGAGGCCGGAACTCCTTTGTTTCTTACAGATCAGCATCAGCACTCCGATACGGAAGTGGATCCGAGACCAGAACTCCCGTTTAAAATCCAGCAGATCATAGTAGAGTAGTAAAAAAATAAAAAAAATAAAATATTTTAACAGTTCCACTAGCACGTGGAAGCCGGAACTCCTTTGTTTCTCACATATCAGTATGAGAACTTCGATACAGAAGTAGATCCAAAACCAGAACTCCCGTTTAAAATCCAGCAGATCATAGTAGAGTAGTAAAAAAAATAAAAATAACAAATTTTTAACAGTTCCACTAGAACGTGGAGGTCGGAACTCCTTTGTTTCTCACAGATCAGTATAAGAACTTCGATACAGAAGTGGATCGCAAACCAGAACTCCTGTTTAAAATCCAGCAGATCATGGTAGAGTAGTTAAAAAATTAAAAAAATATTATTTTACAGTTCCAATAGCACGTGGAGGCCGGAACTCCTTTGGGTCTCAAATATCAGTACCAGAACTTCGATACAGAAGTGGATCCAAAACCAGAACTCCCGTTTAAAATCCAGCAGATCATGGTAGAGTAGTTAAAAAATTAAAAAAAATATTATTTTAACAGTTCCAATAGCACGTGAAGGCCGGAACTCCTTTGGTTCTCACATATCAGTACCAGAACTTTGATACAAAAGTGGATCCAAAACCAGAACTCCCGTTTAAAATCCAGCAGATCATAGTAGAGTTTAAAAAAGGTAAAGAATATTAATTTGACAGTTCCACTAGCACGTGAAGGCCGGAACTCCTTTGTTTCTCACATATCAGTACCAGAACTTTGATACAAAAGTGGATCCAAAACCAGAACTCCAGTTTAAAATCCAGCAGATCATGGTTTCCAAAATGTTAAAAGTTAAAAATATTATTTTGATAGTTTGACGTATCACACTTATATGTTTGAGATTAAAAAAATCATATTTAATTATAGGATACAGCCAGATATGGAAACTCTTTTCGATAGGGTGTTAGACCACTAGTTCTCTCGACTACACCTCCCACTGAGACCGGAACTCACATAAAAATATCAGCATATCACACTTATATGTTTGGGATTTAAAAAAAATCATATTTCATTATAGGATACAGCCAGAGATGGGAATTCTTTTCTATAGAGTGCAAGGCCACTAATTCTCTTGATCGAACCTTCTGCTGTGACCGGAACTCACATAAAAATATCAGCATATCACACTTATATGTTTGGGATTTGAAAAATTCATATTTAATTATAGGATACAGCCAGAGATGGGAACTCTTTTTGATATGGTGTAAGACCACTAATTCTCTCGACTACACCTCCCAATGAGACCGGAACTCACATAAAAATATCAGCATATCACATTTTTATGTTTGAGATTAAAAAAATCATATTTAATTGTAGGATACAGCCAGAGATGGGAACTCTTTTTGATAGGGTGTAAGACCACTAATTCTCTCGACTACACCTTCCCATGAGACCAGAACTCACATAAAAATATCAGCATATCACACTTTTATGTTTGAGATTAAAAAAATCATATTTAATTATAGGATACAGCCAGAGATGAAAACTCTTTTCGATAGGGTCTAAGACCACTAGTTCTCTCGACTACACCTCCCACTGAGACCGGAACTCACATAAAAATATCAGCATATCACACTTATATGTTTGGGATTTGAAAAATTCATATTTAAGTATAGGATACAGCCAGAGATGGGAACTCTTTTCGATAGGGTGTGAGACCACTAATTCTCTCGACTACACCTCCCAATGAGACCGGAACTCACATAAAAATATCAGCATATCACACTTATATGTTTGGGATTTGAAAAATTCATATTTAATTATAGGATACAGCCAGAGATGGGAACTCTTTTCATATGGTGTAAGACCACTAATTCTCTCGACTACACCTCCCAATGAGACCGGAACTCACATAAAAATATCAGCATATCACACTTATATGTTTGGGATTTGAAAAATTCATATTTAATTATAGGATACAGCCAGAGATGGGAACTCTTTTCGATATGGTGTAAGACCACTAATTCTCTCGACTACACCTCCCAATGAGACCGGAACTCACATAAAAATATCAGCATATCACACTTTTATGTTTAACATTAAAAAAATCATATTTAATTATAGGATACAGCCAGAGATGGGAACTCTTTTCGATATGGTGTAAGACCACTAATTCTCTCGACTACACCTCCCAATGAGACCGGAACTCACATAAAAATATCAGCATATCACACTTTTATGTTTAAGATTAAAAAAATCATATTTAATTATAGGATACAGCCAGAGATGGGAACTCTTTTCGATATGGTGTAAGACCACTAATTCTCTCGACTACACCTCCCAAGGAGACCGGATCTCACATAAAAATATCAGCATATCACACTTATATGTTTGGGATTTGAAAAATTCATATTTAATTATAGGATACAGCCAGAGATGGGAACTCTTTTCGATATGGTGTAAGACCACTAATTCTCTCGACTACACCTCCCAATGAGACCGGAACTCACATAAAAATATCAGCATATCACACTTTTATGTTTAACATTAAAAAAATCATATTTAATTATAGGATACAGCCAGAGATGGGAACTCTTTTCGATAGGGTGTGAGATCACTAATTCTCTCGACTACATCTCCCAATGAGACCGGAACTCACATAAAAATATCAGCATATCACACTTATATGTTTGGGATTTGAAAAATTCATATTTAATTATAGGATACAGCCAGAGATGGGAACTCTTTTCGATATGGTGTAAGACCACTAATTCTCTCGACTACATCTCCCAATGAGACCGGAACTTACATAAAAATATCAGCATATCACACTTTTATGTTTAAGATTAAAAAAATCATAATTAATTATAGGATACAGCCAGAGATGGGAACTCTTTTCGATATGGTGTAAGACCACTAATTCTCTCGACTGCACTTCACAATGAGACCGGAACTCACATAAAAATATTAGCATATCACACTTTTATGTTTGAGATTAAAAAAATCATATTTAATTATAGGATACAGCCAGAGATGGGAACTCTTTTCGATAGGGTGTAAGACCACTAATTCTCTCGACTACACCTCCCACTGAGACCGGAACTCACATAAAAATATCAGCATATCACACTTATATGTTTGGGATTTGAAAAATTCATATTTAATTATAGGATACAGCCAGAGATGAAAACTCTTTTCGATAGGGTCTAAGACCACTAGTTCTCTCGACTACACCTCCCACTGAGACCGGAACTCACATAAAAATATCAGCATATCACACTTATATGTTTGGGATTTAAAAAATTCATATTTAATTATAGGATACAGCCAGAGATGGGAACTCTTTTCGATATGGTGTAAGACCACTAATTCTCTCGACTACACCTCCCAAGGAGACCGGAACTCACATAAAAATATCAGCATATCACACTTATATGTTTGGGATTTGAAAAATTCATATTTAATTATAGGATACAGCCAGAGATGGGAACTCTTTTCTATATGGTGTAAGACCACTAATTCTCTCGACTACACCTCCCAATGAGACCGGAACTCACATAAAAATATCAGCATATCACACTTTTATGTTTAACATTAAAAAAATCATATTTAATTATAGGATACAGCCAGAGATGGGAACTCTTTTCGATAGGGTGTGAGATCACTAATTCTCTCGACTACACCTCCCAATGAGACCGGAACTCACATAAAAATATCAGCATATCACACTTATATGTTTGGGATTTGAAAAATTCATATTTAATTATAGGATACAGCCAGAGATGGGAACTCTTTTCGATATGGTGTAAGACCACTAATTCTCTCGACTACACTTCCCAATGAGACCGGAACTCACATAAAAATATCAGCATATCACACTTTTATGTTTAACATTAAAAAAATCATATTTAATTATAGGATACAGCCAGAGATGGGAACTCTTTTCGATATGGTGTGAGACCACTAATTCTCTCGACTGCACCTCCCAATGAGACCAGAACTCACATAAAAATATCAGCATATCACACTTTTATGTTTGAGATTAAAAAAAATCATATTTAATTATAGGATACAGCCAGAGATGGGAACTCTTTTCGATAGGGTGTAAGACCACTAATTCTCTCGACTACACCTCCCACTGAGACCGGAACTCACATAAAAATATCAGCATATCACACTTATATATTTGGGATTTGAAAAATTCATATTTAAATATAGGATACAGCCAGAGATGGGAACTCTTTTCGATAGGGTGTAAGACCACTAATTCTTTAGAATACACCTCCTAATGAGACCGGATTTCACATAAAAATATCAGCATATCACACTTATATGTTTGGGATTTGAAAAATTCATATTTAATTATAGGATACAGCCAGAGATGGGAACTCTTTTCGATATGGTGTAAGACCACTAATTCTCTCGACTACACCTCCCAAGGAGACCGGAACTCACATAAAAATATCAGCATATCACACTTATATGTTTGGGATTTGAAAAATTCATATTTAATTATAGGATACAGCCAGAGATGGGAACTCTTTTCGATATGGTGTAAGACCACTAATTCTCTCGACTACACCTCCCAATGAGACCGGAACTCATATAAAAATATCAGCATATCACACTTTTATGTTTAACATTAAAAAAATCATATTTAATTATAGGATACAGCCAGAGATGGGAACTCTTTTCGATAGGGTGTGAGACCACTAATTCTCTCGACTACACCTCCCAATAAGACCGGAACTCACGTAAAAATATCAGCATATCACACTTTTATGTTTGAGATAAAAAAAATCATATTTAATTATAGGATACAGCCAGAGATAGGAACTCTTTTCGATAGGGTGTAAGACCACTAATTCTCTCGACTACACCTCCCAATGAGACCAGAACTCACATAAAAATATCAGCATATCACACTTTTATGTTTGAGATAAAAAAAATAATATTTAATTATAGGATATACCCAGAGATGGGAACTCTTTTCGATAGGGTGTAAGACCACTAATTCTTTCGACTACACCTCCCACTGAGACCGGAACTCACATAAAAATATCAGCATATCACACTTATATATTTGGGATTTGAAAAATTCATATTTAAATATAGGATACAGCCAGAGATGGGAACTCTTTTCGATAGGGTGTAAGACCACTAATTCTTTAGAATACACCTCCTAATGAGACCGGATTTCACATAAAAATATCAGCATATCACACTTTTATGTTTGAGATTAAAAAAATCACATTTAATTATAATAATTAAACATAAAAGTGTGGTATGCTGAGATTTGTATGTGAGTTCCGGTCTCATTGGGAGGTGTAATCTAGAGATTTAATGGTCCTGCACTCTATAGAAAAGAGTTCCCATCTCTGGCTGTATCCTATAATTAAATATGAATTTACAAATGCCAAACATATAAGTGTGATATGCTGATATTTTTATGTGAGTTCCGGTCTCATTGGGAGGTGTAGTCGAGAGAATTAGTGGTCTCACACCCTATCGAAAAGAGTTCTTATCTCTGGCTGTATCCTATAATTAAATATGAATTTTTCAAATCCCAAACATATAAGTGTGATACGTCAAACTATCAAAATAATATTTTTAACTTTTAACATTTTGGAAACCATGATCTGCTGGATTTTAAACTGGAGTTCTGGTTTTGGATCCACTTTTGTATCAAAGTTCTGGTACTGATATGTGAGAAACAAAGGAGTTCCGGCCTTCACGTGCTAGTGGAACTGTTAAATTAATATTCTTTACCTTTTTTAAACTCTACTATGATCTGCTGGATTTTAAACGGGAGTTCTGGTTTTGGATCCACTTTTGTATCAATGTTCTGGTACTGATATGTGAGAAACAAAGGAGTTCCGGCCTTCACGTGCTATTGGAACTGTTAAAATAATATTTTTTTAATTTTTTAACTACTCTACCATGATCTGCTGGATTTTAAACGGGAGTTCTGGTTTTGGATCCACTTCTGTATCGAAGTTCTGGTACTGATATTTGAGACACAAAGGAGTTCCGGCCTCCACGTGCCATTGGAACTGTAAAATAATATTTTTTTTAATTTTTTTACTACTCTACCATGATCTGCTGGATTTTAAATAGGAGTTCTGGTTTGCGATCCACTTCTGTATCGAAGTTCTTATACTGATCTGTGAGAAACAAAGGAGTTCCGACCTCCACGTGCTAGTGGAACTGTTAAAAATTTGTTATTTTTATTTTTTTTACTACTCTACTATGATCTGCTGGATTTTAAACGGGAGTTCTGGTTTTGGATCTACTTCTGTATCGAAGTTCTCATACTGATATGTGAGAAACAAAGGAGTTCCGGCTTCCACGTGCTAGTGGAACTGTTAAAATATTTTATTTTTTTTATTTTTTTACTACTCTACTATGATCTGCTGGATTTTAAACGGGAGTTCTGGTCTCGGATCCACTTCCGTATCGGAGTGCTGATGCTGATCTGTAAGAAACAAAGGAGTTCCGGCCTCCACATGGTAGTGCAATTGTTAAATTAAAATTCTTTAACTTTTTACCTGCTCTACCATGATCTGCTGGATTTTAAACGGGAGTTCTGGTTCACGATCCACTTCTGTATCGAAGTTTTGATATTGATCTGTGAGGAACAAAGGAGTTCCGGCCTCCACGTGCTAGTGGAACTGTTAAATAAATATTCTTTAACTTTTTAACTACTCTACCATGATCTGCTGGACTTTAAACGGGAATCCTGGTCTCGGATCCACTTCTTTATCGGAGTGCTGATGCTGATCTGTGAGAAACAAAGGAGTTTCGGCCTCCACGTACTATTGGAACTGTTAAAATAATATATTTTTTAATTTTTTTACTACTCTACCATGATCTGCTGGATTTTAAACGGGAGTTCTGGTTTGCGATCCAGTTCTGTATCGAAGTTCTGATACTTATCTGTGAGAAACGAGGTAGTTCCGGCCTCCACGTGCTAGTCCACGCATTGGTGAAAGCACTTAAAATTTATCTTTATACTTTTTTACTTTTATACTATGATCTGCTGGCTCTTTAACGGGAGTTCTGCACCTAAAACTAGTTCTATTCTAGAGTGCTGATATCGAACATTAAGAAACAAAAGGTTTCTTGCCTCAAAACAGCTTTAAAACCCTTTTATTACGATTAAAACCTAATTATTTTTACTTCTAGACCCATATTTACGGATTGATTTTTTTAGGGTAAGACCGCCAGAACTATTTCTGAAAAGTATCAGGAACTCCACAACTAACCTTAATGCACAAGAAAATCGCTTTTATTTTTGATTTTCCGGAAAATGATCTGCTACGGGAAGTTAGCAGATCATTTTTTCAACAGCGTTTTTTTCAGGTTTAAACGCCGGAACTATTTCTAAAAAGTATCAGGAACTCTAGAACTCAGCTGCATGCGAACAGAACTCTAAAAAAAAATTGATCTGCTGGCAAATGATATGCCAAGTTCACGCAGACGCATCTAACGGGCTCTGACGGGCGATCGAAACCTCTTCGGTCTGATTGTTTTCTCTCCGTGCTTAGGATAGGTACCTATTCTCTTGGTACAACCACTTAAAATCGTCAGCATGTTCTCAGAACAAGCTTAAAATGACGGTTGATTCAGATTTCAGAACCCTCTACTGAGAAGAACTGACAAGGGTCTCTTTTCGTCGGCGACTACCGGCAGCGGCACGCTCGCAACGCTCGCTCGGCTCGCGTCTGTGGTCAGTAGTACTAACCTAACCTACATGTCTGTGTGCTCTGCATTTTATTTATTGAGTCGATCAGTTTCAAATTAATTTAACATTATTTAGAGATTTATTTTAGTACGTCAAAAATACTCGTGAAATAAATAATTAAGATAGCGGTCTTCAGCTACAAAATAAAATAGAGTAGGTAAGTATTCTGGACACATAAATAACAGAGTTCATAAGAAAAATGAAACGTCAACTCTAGTTGTTAAAGTTCAAATTTCCAGATCACCGACCAGCCGGCAGCCGGATCGTATTTGTGTTGAGAGGCACTGGACGGGACTAATTAATTGTGAATGTTGATGAAAGATGCCTGGACCCGTGTCGGGGCGATTCAGTGCACCGTTATTATTAGGGACTAGCTGTTCCCTGCGGTTTCACCCGCAGTAACTTTGGAGTTACTACGGGGATTCCGGGATAAAAAGTACCCTATTACTCAGTACTACCGTAGCGCATGCTCAGAGATTTTTGACGACAGAAAAAAATCAAATTAAAATAAGTACCTACCTCAATTTTGAACTGATTTTAATAATATTTTTTTCTTTTGTCTGCATGTGTTAGGTACCTTCACATAGAGGTAGGATATCGCGCGATAACTCCGTTAGTTTTGAAGATGATTCTTTTCTTTTTCTTCTTCTTCTTTGTTTTGATAAAATGCAGATTTTTACTCAAAATAAAAGCGATTAATTTTTTTGATGCATTTTTTTAAATACGGTCTTTTTGTCTATGGAAAATTATTCTATTAACTATATTATGTGATATAAAATAATAAGTATGATTGTGTATTGTCTATATTTGGCGTTTTTGGATGATAAGGTTGCCCACCATTGGTCTGGACCATCACAGGGTGGCAGTAAATATCAAAATGGCTGACTTTGTTCTCTTGCGTACTCGGTACTCCATTATGTAGCAAGTGCAGTATAAAAGGGAACGGATGTAGCTTCATTCGGCTGTAACTCCCCAATGATACCTCGTGTTACTATGTCGGAATATATATCGCTGTATTATGTCTTTTGTTGCCACGAGAGTACTGCATTGCAGTGGCCTTGATAATTTTCCAAAAAGCGAAATAAAATATTTACGATTTTGTATTAATAACCTTGCAGTGGTGAAACTAGTTTCATCCGTTGTAAGAAACCATACCTTCTAAAATATTTAGTTTCAAAAGAAATCTTTAGTGAAATACTGGCTTTGCCTCGCAGTTTCACCCGCGTGAGTTTCGGAACTCCCGCAGCAACTCCCAATTCTCTTTAGTTTACAAACCTGAAACTTCCTGACTTTCAAGATCAAAATTGGCTAAATCGGTCTAGCCATTCTCTAGTTTTCACAATTCATTTTTATATAGTTATATAAGATGTATAAAATATTCAAGTGCATTCAGGATTTTGTGATAAATATCATGATACTAATTGTTTCTTCTGTTGCTTCTTAAGGTTTTCTTTTTTATCTGTGGCGTTATAATTTCGCCAGTGTTGAGCTAAAGTTATTGTACTAACAGTATAAGCAACTTTGTATACAATGGAGTTTGCTCTCCGAGCAAATTGTTTTCGCTCCATAACACGTACATAATATGTAGTTTTCTCACAAGAACTAGTTTACTTAACTTTTAACTACATAGTTCATTTACACAAACAAAAAGGAGTTCTATAAAAATGCTCAGTGTCATTTTTTAGTTCATATGTAGTACTTATGACAAGATACAAAGTGATTGTAGATTTTAAGTTTGAAGTTTACGTCATAGAGGCATTCTATGATCAAACATGATCAACCGAAATAATGGGCATGTTGACTAATTTTTATTTTTTAGTCCGTCTTGTAGATTATTAAAAAATATTGGACACGTATTTTTTCTTTTTTTACGTAATCAATAAATAACGGCGATGTAATATTGAGTTGAAATTTTTTTAAAGTGGAAATTTCGCGTGACGTCACTATTCTGACAGTTTGTATGGCGGTTTTAGCGGTTAGTGAAGTCACGACCCCCTCACCATAAACTTTAATGCGCTTTATCTCTGTATATTTTAATTTATTTAAAAAAGCAAAAAATACGTGTCTATTGTTTTTTATTTTCTAACTGACGGACTAATTAGAATTTTGATTTTCAAAAGTAGTCCACATCCCCATTCTTTTTTCCGGTTGATCATGGTTTATAGGTAATTTTTGTTTGGAAAATGTTTGCTAAAATAACTACTTATCGAAGAATTTTGTATATATTTATATTTATTTGTTTTATATTTTTATTTTTATTTATATTAGTGGATAAATAAATATTAAAACCAGAGCCACAGATAATAAAATACTATAATTTATAATTTCATTTAGTATTAGTTCGGAGTTGAATTCCAAGGGACGAAATTATGGACTTGATTGTTTCGTTGTCTACAATCCAATCTGACAAACTGGATTCTATAAGTTTCTATGGAAACAATAAACAACAAGTGATCGAGTTGTCAGCAGTTAGATGGGAGCTGGCGAGCGTCCAGCTATACCATAGATAGCATCTAGCTAAGTGGTTGTTGTACTGGCCATATGATTTCCAACGCTGGCAACACAGTCAGCTGGTTTTCGAGACGACTTCTCCGTCTTAGCAAAAAATATTCAAGAATCGAGACAGATTCCCGATGTTTTATCCGAGTGAAATTCGCAAATTCCTTGTAAACTGACAGTAATTTATAGTTCTAAGAACCTGCTGACGATTGTTTTGAAGTGATTTTGGAAATTTTTGATATACCTACTATCGAGATCAATTTTTACCCGCGGGAAATTTAAAAATTCCGCGGGAATTACGGGATAAAAAGTACCCTATGTCAATCAGGACTACCGTAACCTCCTGTAAGTGAAAGAATTTCCAAAATCAATTCAGTAGATCCAGAGATAGTCAGTAGTCACAAACTCACAATTGGCTACTTGACAAAATTTTTTTTAGTCCGTCGTGTAGATTAGTAAAAAATATTGGACACGTATTCTTTCTTTTTTTCCATAATCAAAAAATAACGGCGATACATTGAGTTGAAATTCCGCATGACGTCACAACCAGGTGCAGTTTGTATGGACGCAGATAAGCAATAACATGTTAACCCACAAAATTAAGTTATTGATACAGAACGATTTATTGAACGTTTTTAATATTTTTTTTTGCCTTATTACATTGTTTAAATATGAAACAAAATGTTGAACATAAAAAAATATTGACAAAAAATAGCGCTATAATTTTAAAACACGATTTACTCAAAATTTCTCCAGTGTGAGTTGATCCACTATTGCTTATCTATGTCCGTATGGGACTTATACTGAGTACATCACGAGTCCCCCACCCTAAACTTTAATGCGCTTTATCCATGTTTATTTCCATTAATTTGAAAGAGTCAAAAAAATATGTCTATAGTTTTATTTTTTCTAACTGACGGACTAATTAGAATTTTGTTCTTCATACTTTGGAGAATACTCAATTCACAAACTTTACCTCTTTTTTTTTTTAATACCTATCTCTTTCTTTCTTTCTTTATAATATTAGTACATAGATTAACCTGTTACTAGCTGTGTCTTGCCGGCTGGTTGCCGTCACGAGTTCCAATAGAAGAGCGTTGGATTACTCACCTGAAAATAAAAGAAAAACCACTTCAAGATCCATGAATTTCGGGATGCCTGCTCTTTAGCCGACTTCAGTTCATTCAGACACTTCAAAACACAAAAATGCACTACATTAAAAAGTTTTAAGTTTTTCATTTTTAAGTCGGTGCCAAACCGCTCGTGTTTGCAATGTGCTGGGAGCGGACTTAGTCTATCTAGCTATTACCTCTTTGGCTAGGCACTGATTTGTTAAAATTTTATTTATTTTTCGCTTTTAAGTGGTTTGGTTTATAAAGTGACAATTTATCTACCCAAATCGCTATGCTGTGCCTGTAATATTTGAAGAGATCCCTCGATTTCTCCAAGATCCCATCTTCCTCGGGAGTATACCCTATCAAACAAAAAGATATTTTTTTCAAATCGATCAAGCCGTCTTCGAGTGATCGCGTAACAAACATTAAAAAAAAAATTTGGAAGTCGGTTAAAAATAACAGTTAATAAACTACATAGAATATATTATATGTATCAAATCAAATCAAATCAAATATGCTTTATTGCCCCAGAAGAGAAAATAAAAACTAAGACACATAAAAAGTAAATACAGAGCAAAAGGCGGCCTTATTGCTAGAGGCAATCTTTTCAAGGCAACCTTAAGGTGATAGAGAGCTGTAAATAGAAACTAGAAGCGGGTGCTGGGTGCACAACGTAATACCTAGCTATATACCTACTATATAAGGATAATACAACGCTAATACTTAGATATCTTAAATATAATACAACTTTATACACATACATACATATGCCATACATACATACACGTAGCAATAGGTGATATAATACACATATAAAAATAAAAATAAAATGATATTTTACACTACATACATTAATCATAATTACTGTGGATAGCCACTTAGAGTTAAATAGTGCCTTTGAAGTGCAGCTTTAAAAGAGCCCAATGACTCTTTCTGTCTGAGCGAGTCGGGGAGGGAGTTCCACAGGCGTATACTGTATATGTATATGCTTTATATGTATATAAACTCATATATTTTAGCAGATTCCAATTCGCGGAGGCAGCAAAGTTATAAATGCATTTCTCGCTTCGTCGAGGTGGATTTTAAACGCGGCCTAAATAAACACAAATGACGTTATTTACGACCAATGCGGCTGCCCTAAGGTAAAACAATAGTACATTGTTATCCTAGGGGTGAAAGTAATTTCACTCTCCCGAGGGTAACACTGTGCTTTTCATTACGAATGCAAGGAAAGTCAAAATAAAAATAGGAATTAGCTAAAGAAAGAATGAGTGAAGATCGGATAGTCGCTTGACACTTTCCCACCTATTTCTTTTTCTTTGGCCGGCTAGCTATTCAGCCAGTATTTTTTATTTACATTGTGGCGACCTAAAAAAAATATTTTCTTTAATTATTAAGTATTAATTAAAGAAAATAAAAAAATATAAATAGGAATTAGCTTAAGAAAAAGTGAGTGAATTTTATTTTAATTAATACCTACTTAAACTTTACGTTATTTCAATTTTACATCGCGCTGGCTGTATAGAAAGTTGAAACATGGTTCAATAGAAATGTGAAAATAGACCTAGTTTTTTTTTTAATAATTTGACAGTTGTCAGTTGAAAGCGATTCTCCCTAGGGCTGAAAAGGGTTACTTTCAACCCGCTTCTCAGGCAACTTCAGACCTACTTTCCGAGTATAAGTAATGAAAAGTAATTTGCAGTTCAATAAATTTTACAGGAAGAGAATTTTTTTTAAAATTTAATTAAAACAAACCTTGTAAATTGACTTTATTTTCAAATATTGTTGTATAACTTTAGATTGGAAATGATTTTATCTATGTTAATAAAGCACCCATTGTCTGGAAAACATTAGTTATATTTAAAATTCATGATAGCAAATAATAGTATTTATTTTATTTATGTAATTTATTAATTAAATACTACAAACCAAAAGAAAAAGAAACCTTCCATGTAGTTTAACGATTTTATTAATTTTATATTCTTTAAGACTAAAGCCTTTTGATGCTTGTTGCAGCTAAATAAAGTTTACAGGAGGCGCAAAAACCAGAAAGCGCTTTATAAAACCAATCTTACGTAGTATAATTTCAACTTCTCTAAGACTAAAGCCTTTTTGATGGGTGTTACTTGTGAGTATGTAGCAAGGTCCGTTAGGCATTGAAAAGTGGGAAAAATACAAAAAAACACATAAAAAAAAAAATTACAGTTGCTTTGTTTTTCCGTAGGGCAGCCGATTGTTGGTGTTTGGTGTTGCCAGTCGACATGTAACTGGGAACAAACAAGTGTACGTAGATAGATATATTGTGTATTAAATAGCAAGTCAAATCAAATATTTACGGCAACCAAATTGCAGATGTTACAAAAATGTTGTGCTTACAACTTACTGACCCTTTTGGGGTACCTTTATCAATTTATTATAGTTAGGAGCTTATATTATTTCGACGGTTGAAGGGTTATTTGTTTTAAGCGCCAAGAAATTTTTGTACGAGAGCGTGTTAAAGGCTTATAAGAAATAAAAACTCGTCTGAGGTTAAAGGTTAATTTTTCGAAACGAAAAAAAACATTACACAAAAAGTACTAAGGAAATTTTTGTGCAATTAATGCAACATTTTTATAAGTGAATTATGCAGTTATTTGGTTTATTTTTATAAATTTACGAGCTAAATTTTATGAAATACCTACATGTTATATTTTAGCTTAAAATTCATCTGATCTAGGCTCTAGAGGTTAAACAACCGACAAAATGCTCGTAAAAATTTGAAAACAAACTTAACCGATGGAGAAAAAAATAGTCGATTCCAAAATATATACTTTACATATGACTGCCTTTCACTCGTGGATTTATTTAAAACAATCGATCGCCATGAACTTTTGGGGACCAGAAGAGCACACATAGGATATTTTTATCCCGGAATCCCCTCCGGAACTCCAAAATTAAAAGGGTAAACCGCAGGAAACAGCTAGTGCTTTATACAAAAAAATTTTGGAAAAATTATCTAAAAAACAACTATCTTTCATGAAATCACTTAACCCCTTAAAACGTAGTGATTACCTTCTCTCTGCATGCAAATGTATTGGGTGAACCGCCCACGGCCCAACTCATAATTTATTAGTACGTCTAAATAGGCAGACTTGATAAGTTTATTTGCTACGCCTGAGAGATTTTCGTAGCACGCACGTGAAAAGAGCATTCTGCGATTTATCTTCCGACGTGTTCATTTGGTATCAGCTGGGCCCTTATTCACTACGACCAACAACATCCTTTGCAAACAACGCGCGGCCCAATTACACAAATTAAGATGGCAAAATATTCTAAACCAGCTGTTCCCTGCGGTTTCACCTGCGTTAATTTTGGAGATGCCGCGGAGATTCCAGGATAAAAAGTACCCTATTTCTTTTTCTGTACCTCTGAGGCTCTGACAACGTGTAGTATGCAATAATTAAATTTCAGAGTTCACGCGGGAATTCCGGGATAAAAAGAACCCTTGTAGGGTTATTAGGTTGGGGTAGAAAAAATCCGGCTAGCTGCAATAACAAAATATGTAAAGATTTTGAAACAGTATATAATTTATTTGATAAGTATGTATAATACTTTATGTTATGTTAGAAACCAAGAGTGTCAAAGTCAAAATATAAAATCAATAATTTTTAATTTAAAAAAAGGAATGGCAGGAATACAAGGTAAAAAAAAAAGAAATAGATATGATATGACTCTTGGATTGCCCTGATTTGCTCCAGCAGATTAATTTTAATATTCCACGAGGTTTACCTAGACCTTCTCGTTATTGTTTATTTGTTCCAAAATCTTCTAAGAGCAATCTTGGACAACATTCGCCTCTTAATCGTTTCCAAACCCAATACAATTCTTTTTCAAAAAAATGTGATCTCGACTTATTTGGACTTACTTTACAAAAATTCAAAATTACCGTGCTTAACACTATTAAATGATTATGTTTTTCTTACTTAACTGTTTCTTCTGAAAATTTAAATAATTTACTAATAAAAAAGTTCAATGATGCGTTAAAATAGTTCCCTTACATTTGAGTTTGGAAAGAGTAAATTCGCATTTTTATTTTGTGTACATTTATTGCTTCTTTCTCTCGTGCATGCTGTGGCGACCTATAATTGAGGCAGCGCCATAATTTTTTCATTATAATATTCTATATTGTATCACTACCAATGTTACGGTGTATGCTTTGTTGGTCGTTCTTTTCAATAAATAAATAAATAAATAAATAACGAGTGGCATATAGCCACCTCGTTATACCCTCTGTGTTATTCTGATGTATAAGCTATATTATTGTAAAGTTTTATTAAAAAATCCATCCGGTACCTACTTTTCGCGTGAAAGAGTAACAAAAATCTATACATCCGTACAAAGATAAACAAACCTTCGCGTATATAAGTAAGTAATAAGTATTAATATTCTTTATGCCATAAGACACGTTTGTAAATGTATTTTTTTTTCGTGGTGCGTTATTTTAATACGACATGTTATGGTCATAGTGAATAAGGGCTCTGTACACAGCGAAACACGACCGTTAATCTCGGGTGACGTCGCGTGACGTCACATCACTCGTTAATCACACTGATTTTTTTTTAATACATACATAATATATTATTTTGTTGGCTTAATTTGTTCCTGAAAGCGGCACTTTTTTAGAGACTTTTAATACATATATTTTTTTGCGTGTTTCATAATTTTGACAGCGGTTTTGTGTGTTATTAAGCTTCATGGTATACATATACCGGGTGTCCCAGAAATGGTGAATTAAACTGCTATGGGAGGCAGCTTGACTAATGTCATATCCATAAAAAAATATAAAAAAAACTGGGTGTTACATTGAGCGAGGGACCTATTCAAACTCTGGACAACTCATGCAACTAAAAAGAACATAATAATATACATTTTTTAAAAAATAAGTGATTAATCTGATTATGTTGGCTTGTCAGTGACAATCCAAAGGAAAGAGGCCCTGATAGATATTTAAGGTAATGACCCGTTTCGCCATAATTGAAGAAGTAGATGAAGAGATTTTTGTAAGAAACATTGTCATTGGCAAATTATATTTTTATAGACGCCATTATTAAAGAAGAAGAAGAAGAAGATAATGACCTTTGTCCGTCAGATTCAAAATACTTCTTTCTTACAAGTTACACTTACTGTATAATAATTAGCAAAAAAGTTCATATTATAATATTATGTAGCTAGCTAGCTTAGCTTTTGCCTACGACTTCATCCGCGTGGTAGTAGAAATCAGACATCAAAAAGGTAAAAATGAAATGGTTGGGTCTAGAAATTTATTGACCTGAAATTTCTTCTAAGTGAACACATTGTTCCGTACAAACTTTGCAACCCCTTTTCACCAACTTAGGGGTTGAATTTTGAAAAGTTCTTTCTTAGTGCACAACTACGTCAATTAATAAATATTTGTGCAAATATTCATGGTTCTGGAGTCTGGACCCAAAGCGATTTCAGCCAGTTTCTCCTTTTATCCTACTAATATTATAAATGTGAAAGTGTAAATGTTTGGATGTTTAGATGTTTGGATGTTTGTAACTCAATCACGCAAAAACGGCTGAATGTATTTGGATGAAATTTGGCATGCACGTTGTCAGGGGTACAGAGGACATAGGGAACTTTTTATCCCGGAATTCCCGGGGGAAATCCGAAAGTACCGTGGGTGAAACCGCGGGGCACAGCAAGTATAATCTTAATCTTAATATATATAAATTACGCGTGTCACGTTGTTTGTCCGCGATGGACTCCGAAACTACTGAATCGATCGTGATGAAATTTCGTCACTATGTTGTATTTGGCCCAACTTAAAAGATAGGACAGTTTTTATCCCGGAATTCCCGCGGTACCTCCGGAATTATTGCGGGAAGAGCTAATCACCGTAAACTACTGTCAGGGGTACAAAGAAGGACATAGAGTAGGCACTTTTTCCCGGAATTCCCGCGGGTAATCCGAAAGTACCGCGGGTGAAACCGCGCGGGACAGCTAGTTAGTATATACATATATACATAATATAGATTGGGCTTCCAATAACGACAAAGGATAATTAATCAATGCTAATCCCGCCTAATCGAGCACTAATGACGACTTAAGGCGCTTCCGCACCACTACCTCCTGGCTCCTACACTACCCACTTAATAAAATGGATCGACTCGGATCACCCTACGCCGGCGGAGGGTTAACAAAAGCCAATATAATAAATTAACGTCAATTTTCTATACAATTACAACCTATATTGCTATTTAATTTAAAATTGCCAATATTTCTCTTCTTCTTCTCTTTATCCTTCAAATCTGTCCTCTAGTTCCTGAGATTAGCGCGTTCAAACAAACAAACAAACTCTTCAGCTTTATAATATTAGTAAGTATGGATTATTAGGTACAATCATATTTTTAATACCTATGTAATATGTATATTATATAATCTTCCTAATATTATAAATGTGAAAGTGTGGATGTTTGGATGTTTGTTACTCAATCACGCAAAAACGGCTGAACGGATTTGGATGAAATTTGGCATGCACGTTGTCAAAGGGACAAAGAAGGACATAGGGTACTTTTTATCCCGGAATTTTCGCGAGAACTCCGAAATTGCGGCGGGTGAAACCGCGAGGCACAGCTAGTATAGGTCCTATACTATAGATATACGTTATAAGCACACCCAGACTGGAGAGTGGGAGGTACTCTGTTTTCTTCACACAATCGACAATCAACATCAAAACAACTTTAACCCGATCATTTACACAGGTGATCGAAACAAATGGTATATAATGACGTGTAAAAGTTGGGAAATAAACCACAGTAAGTACTTATCCCATCAAAAACATAAATGTGAAAGTGGAAGTCAAGTTCAGTATTAAGCTTAAGCTTAGTTGTCGACTTCACCGACAAAAGAATTGATATCTAAATAGGTGTCAAGTTCTGTAGATAATCCTGAAATATATTCAAAGGAGCATACAACTTGACTAGTTTTCACACACAAGTTATCTTATATTTGGCTAAAAACTATAGTATAAATATTTGTGATATTGGCTTGTTTTTACCAGCAAACCAAATATTAAAGGAGCAATATCTATTGACCTTACAGTATAAAAACAGTAACTTGCTCATAATAATATAAAGAAGATACATAATTTGACTTAGATCTATAACCTATACAACGTGTTAATGAATTAACTGAAAACTAGAAAGTAGTTTGCTCAGAATCGACTTCCGAATCGATCGCATCATGTTTTCGATCGCATCATGTTTTAATATAGGTTATGTTTTTTCATTTTTACTAGTCCATGTCTGAATGATTTAGAACACAATATTTGACGCGTACGCCGCCCGCAGCAAAAAATCGATTCGGTCGTTGAAACGTAGGCGCCGGCGTAGCGCTTGAAATCTCGTAGATAAGTCTACGATACGAGATAAACTAATGTTGAATAACTTTTAAACTATTGATTTTTTCGACATAAATTATATTTTAGTCACATTATTGTCTATTTTTAAATGGGGTGTATCACATTTTTGGTTTATTCATTAACACGTTGTATAAGTAAGTATATACGGTACTTAGTACTTACATAACTTGCGGGCTTGTCACCGAATTCATACCAATCAGTGGTAGCATAAACTAATAATAATATTACGTGTGTTTTTGTCTTTTGGATTAAATCGGTATTTTGTTATTTTTAGCCTTTTTTCATGACGTTAAAAATAAAATATGTGTTATCTATTATATCATGGCCGACTTCCTGTTAATATAGGATACGCTACTTCAGCTTATTAATCAATGAAATTCGTACCTATACAACATGTTAATGAATTGACTCAAAACCTGATATAAACCATTTAAAAAAATAAACAATAATAAGATTAAAATATAAATTACGTCGAATAATTTTAATCGTCTAAAATTTATTCAACATTAGTTTGGAGGTGACCTATCTACGAAATTTCAAGCACTACGCCAGCGCCTAAGCTACATGTCTATGACCGATTCGATTTTTTTCTACGGGCACCGTACGCGCCATATTGTATTCTAAATAATTGAGACATGGGCTAGTTAGTAAAAATGAAAAAAATATAACATGTAATAAAACACGGTGCGGTCGATTCGGAAGTCGATTCTGAACAAACTACTTTCTGGTTTTCAGTCCTATCCTAGTTTAACTCCTAATGTATCTGTACGGTAGTTTATTGCTGGGTACGGCTCATTGTTCTCACATAATTAATTGCAAGTTGAGTTACCACTAATTATATTATATATACAATCTATATTGTAACTTTAAACTGACAGCGTGCTGCTGTAGAGTTTGTTGCGCAGCTTCTTTTCTTCAGCCATAGCACTAGGAAGCTGTGAGGGGTGGATATTTTATGGGTGCTGTCATGGTAGCTGTAGTTATATTGACGTCAAAAAGAGCCACATTATGGGCCAAATTTGAATAAAGGATTTGGCTTTGACTTTGACTTCAGTCAATTCATAAACACGTTGTATATAGTGAACGGTGTTTTCCATTACAAAACAACAGATCGCTTTTTCCGAAGGCCATGAGTTAGATAAAGTCGTTAACTACACAAAGATAATTATTTGCACAGGTGATCAATAGGTATATATAAGATGTTATAATCGTGTTAGAACTCACAGTAGATGACAAAGAAATAACTGCAACATGAAGTTTATGATAATATGTAAGTGACTATATATTATAAAATAAAACAAAGTACTCCACCTTCATTGTCTTCCTGTCCGTTCGCGATAAACTCAAAAACTACTGAACTGATTTTCATGCGGTTTCCACCAATAGATAAAGTGATTCATAAGAAAGGTTTACGTATATAATGTTTTGTGTAAATTGGTTGATATATAACGATAATTGCAGGAAGTGTCAGAAAAAGTCAAGCCGCCTTCGTTGTCAGGCGTACCAAAAGAGGACATTGGGGTACTTTTTATCCCGGAATTACCGCGGTGACTCCGAAATTAACGCGGGTGAAACCACGGGGAAAGATTGTTTTTGAATTTTTAATGAAACCACAGATTACATTTAGTAAAGTTACTTACCTATAACCTACAAAAGTACAAAAGATCCCAAGGGTCGAAGTGCCGAGGCTTTGCTTGCCCACCCCATTGTCTACCTATAACCTACAGTTCCGTGATAGAACTGTAGCGGAGGTATTGCGAGCAGGTAGGTATTAAACTCACATTGATGTAGAAAATGGAATTTTGGAAGTGATTTATTGTTAAAAACTTAGCGCTATATATACAGAAAACCTTAAAACTAACAACCAATCAAAAACACAACATTAAATATTTACAACCAAACAACCAATGAGAAATCGTACATTAAATGGCGGACAGATTGGAGCGAGATGCTAGTTTCTAGAATTTCATAGTCTCCTCTGGTCGCACACTCGCACCGCGCATGCGCGGGGTGCGCGGCGCGGAGGACGCGGGCGGCGCGCGCGCAGGAGCTCAGTCCACCGCGTCTCAAGCGCCAGTCGCCATCGATCGTTGAGAGCGCAAGGCCGCGCGTCTCGCGCCGGACCGCGAATCGTGGATGTGCGTGTGGTGCCGTACAGGTGTCTCCGACCGAGTAGTTCCATGGTGCTTGATGGTGTACAACAGCGTCGCAAGATCCAGGCGATTAAAACGGCTCTTTTCAGGGCCACTCTTTCCATTTTGATGTACTGCCTGATCTTGCTTGCGTAGTTACTTCAGTGAGTGTGACCCAGGAACGTGACGTCGCTTGACTGTTCCTTCGAATCTCCAGCGAGGTCGTCTTTTTCAAGATTGCTCCTCGCACTTTCCTCTGTCTGGAATTCGTTGGAATTGAGTCAGCTAGGCAATAAAGAATAACATAACAAGTTGTCCGTGTCCTGTTTCTTTCTTGTGATTTGATAATAAGGTGATTCCACTGTGTATGTTATTTCTCTCTTGCTCCTTCAACCTTCCTGATCCTTAATCCAATTCCCCGGTAAAGGTATGTTGCGTACACGGTTTGGTAATGGTAGGTACATGGAGGTAAACCGCTGTGAAGCATGTAAGTATTTTCGTAAGTATTTCTGTGCTCATGTGCAAGGTGTGCACAGTATCCCCCTTCAAGCAAAGCGTACGGTTTTCTTCACGACTCGTCCGCTCCGGGTGATGTAAGGTGACGTAGGTAAGACAGCTGGAGTCGAATTCCTTGTTTCACGTGTTTCGACTGGATCACGGTTCGGTGAACTCGATCTCTTGCGTTCCGACGTGACGTCAGTGTCGCTCGTGCTTACGTCTTCTTCGTTAAGTAGGTAGGCAGGCTTGAGTCTATCCAGTGATATCACGGTTGTGCGTAGTGGTAACTGTATCTTGAAATACTTCTCGTGACGTTGTAGAACTTGATAGGGTCCGTCATATGGCGGAGTCAATGGCGGTCTGACCGCGTCGTTTCGAACGAAAACGTGTGTACACGTAGCTAGGTTCTTGTGTACGAACGTAGGTCGTGACGTTGTGGTACGATTTGTGGGTATTAACGTTGCCATTGTTCGGCTTAGCCGTTGCACGTATTCTGCATCTTCGATTTTCGACTGTGTAGGTACGAAAAAATCGGACGGTATTCGTAGTGTTGCGCCGTAGGTCATCAGTGCAGGGCTGAGATTATCTTCTCGTAGTGCGGTGCGTAAACCAAATAGTACGGTGGGCAACTCGTCTACCCATGTTGTGGTTGCACCGCGCGCCATGAGAGCTGCCTTCATTGTACGATGAAGTCGTTCTACTTTTCCGTTTGACTGGGCGTGATAACTTGTAGTGCGGATTCTAGATATACCCCATCTCTTCAGTAGTGTGTTGAATAGTGCTGACTCAAAATTTTGTGCTCTGTCTGTCGTAATTCTGAGCGGGACGCCAAATCGCACTATCCAGTTCTCGTAGAGGGCTTTTGCGACGCTTTCTGCGGTGATGTCTTGAACTGGAACAGCTTCCGGCCATCTGGTGCGTCTGTCTATTATGGTGACGCAAAACTTGAAATCGTGCGATAATCGTAGCGGTCCCACGACGTCTATGTGTATGTGTTCGAAACGTTGAGAAGGTGGAAACTCTGCCAGAGGAGTGACGACGTGACGATGTACCTTGCTGCGCTGACAGTCGATACATGCTTTGGCCCATGTTGCTACATCTTTGTTCATAGCTGGCCAGAAAAATTTCGATGCTATCTGCTTCCGTGTGGTTCTTGCCCCGGGGTGACATAGCCCGTGTTGCGCTTTGAATGCGGCATAGCGGTATGTTTTAGGTAAATACGGACGGGGTGACGTAGTCGATAGCTCGCATGTGATTGGTCGGTCGAGTCCGGGAAGAGTTACTTCGGCGAATTTCAAGTTGGGTTGTTTCTTTAGATTTCTCAAGTCTTCGTCGTTGCTTTGGTCTATTGCAAGTTGGTTGTAGTCTATGACATTTGGGTTCTGGATGTCTTCGATTCGTGATAATGCGTCGGCGATTGGATTTTCTTCACCTTTGATGTACTTGATACTCGAACAAAATTGAGATATGAAATGTAGCTGCCGTTCTCGTCTCGGTGTGTCGCTACTACTGGCGGGTCTGCTGAGTGCGAAAGAGAGAGGCTTGTGATCGGTGAGTATAGTTACTTCGCAGCCTTCGATTAGTCTTCTGAAGTGTTTTACAGCCATGTACATGGCTAATAATTCGCGATCGTACACGCTGTAGCGGCGTTGCGTAGGGCTCATTGACTTCGAGAAGAATGCTAATGGTTTCCAGTTGTTCTCAACCTTTTGTTGTAGTACTGCGCCTAAACTGTGATCCGAGGCGTCTGTCATTATAGCGAGTTTGCAACCGTGAACGGGGTAGCTTAACGTTGTTGCTTCGGTAATGCTTTGGCGGCATTTTTCAAAAGCTTCGTTCGCTTCCGGTGTCCATTCTATTGGCGTTTTGTCATTCTTTTTCTTGTTGTGAAGAAACTTGTTGAGTTCGTGTTGATGATCGGCTTGATGAGGTAGGCAATCTCGGTAAAAATTAAGCATGCCTAGGAAGCGTCGTAGTTCGACGATTGTCTTCGGTTTCGGATACGAGGAAATTGCTTCGATGCGATCTATCGTAGGTTTGATACCGCTGGCGGAGACTTCGTAGCCTAGGAAGTTTATAGTTTCAACTCCAAACTGGCATTTGTCGACGTTGAGTGTGACGCCGTGTTTGTCGAGACGTTCTAAGACTTGATGGAGAAGCTTCTTATGGTTGTTTTCATCTTCAGAAAATAGGAGAATGTCGTCGACGAAACAGAAACAGTCTTCTATACCTCGGAGAACTTGATGCATGAATCTTTGAAAGGTTTGACTTGCGTTGCGTAGACCGAACGTCATGCATGTAAATTCGTATAGCCCGAACGGAGTGATTATGGCTGTTTTCTGTGCATCTTCTTTACTCGCCATGGGAATCCAGTAGTAAGCCATCTTGAGATCAAGTTTCGAAAATATTTTTTTGTTGTTGAGTGGGTACGTGAAATCTTGAATGCGTGGTATCGGATAGCGATCGGGTTGCGTCACTGCGTTTAATCTTCGGTAGTCGCCGCATACACGAAGTCCGCCGTCTTTTTTCGTGACGACGTGTAGAGGGCTGGCCCATGGACTGCTTGAAGGTCTGCAAATGCCAATCTCCATCATCCGATCAAATTCGGCTTTTGCGGCGTTGTATTTGTCGGGCGGTAGAGGGCGGGCGCGTGCCGAAAGCGGAGGACCCGTCGTTTCGATGTGATGTACGACGTCATGTTTGGCTGGCTGCTTAAGAGACATGGGTCGGAGAACGCCAGGAAAATGCTTCAAGATATCGTGATATTGTTGGTCGGAGCTCACGATGCGAATGGACTCGGCGGTTGTTGATACTTCAGTGGCGTCGACGGTAAGCTTGGTTTCGTCGTCGATTAATTTTTTTCTGTGAAGATCCACAAGGAGCTTGTAGTGACGTAAGAAGTCTGCACCCAATATGGAAGTCTTCACGTCTGCGACAATAAATGTCCAGGTGAAACTGCGCCGTAGTCCCAGGTTGAGCTTGATTGTTTTCTCGCCGTAGGTATTTATCGGTGTGTTGTTTGCCGCGTAAAGTTTGTAGGTATGTGCGGCCTTTTTCTTAGTTTTCGATGTTGCAGCCCAAACAGATATATCTGCGCCAGTGTCCACGAGGAAACGTTCGTGTGAGTCGCGATCATGAACACAAAGGCGGTTGCTGATCTTGGGGACACCGACGTCCGCCGCGGTCGGTGTCGACGTTAGTTTTCCGACGTCTTGTTACGTTGTGCGCACGGTGACTCGCAGCGTATTGCCTTCTTGCCAAACTTGTGATGGTATCTGCATAACCACGTAGGATCGCCAGGCTTCACACGGGATGATGATGAGCGTGAGTGAGAGCGGTAGCGTCCGCGAAATGGTTGACGAGATGTTTGACGCGTGGTATGCCGTGCTCGCAATTCCGCCACTTGTAATGTGAGTTTTTCCAATCTTGATAGGATCTCTGAGTGCGGTGGCTCGCAGGTGCTGTTAGATGATGCTGCTGAAGAGGTTGCGTTTGATACTGCTGCCACGGTGTTGACGGGCGTGCTCCCGACGTACTCCATCATCCTGTCTGCCATTGCTGCTAACGTGTCGAGTGAAGATTCTTTGTTGATAGAGAGTACGCAGCGACAGTGGGCTGGCACGTAATTGAGCCACTCGATCTTCAAGCCTTCTTCAGTGATGAGGCCGTTATTGAGTTCTCTCATTTTTCGTAGCAGCACGCTGGGTTTCTGGTCGCCGATGTCTAAACCGCTGATGAGCTTCTGAAAGTTCTCGACTTCTGATTTTTCGTACACGGTGAGTAGTCGATTTTTCACGGCTTCATATTTCCCTTTCTCAGGTGGGCTGTATAGTAGGTCGGTGATGTGCTGTAGATCGGCCGGTTCTAGCTTAGACAGGACGTATCTGTATTTTTGGTCATCTGATGTCTTCAAGGGATCGATGACTGCCTCAAACTGGACGAACCAGGCTCTGGGAACGGTGCGCCAAAATGGAAGTAGTTTTGACTGCACGGAGATCGCAGCCAGGTCAGCGATTTTGGTTGTCTCGACGATTTTTTGTTCTTGCTCGGCCATAGCTTCAGCCTTTTGTTGATTCCTTTTTTCTTCTTCTTTGTTGTCGGAGGGTCACCACTGTAGCGGAGGTATTGCGAGCAGGTAGGTATTAAACTCACATTGATGTAGAAAATGGAATTTTGGAAGTGATTTATTGTTAAAAACTTAGCGCTATATATACAGAAAACCTTAAAACTAACAACCAATCAAAAACACAACATTAAATATTTACAACCAAACAACCAATGAGAAATCGTACATTAAATGGCGGACAGATTGGAGCGAGATGCTAGTTTCTAGAATTTCATAGTCTCCTCTGGTCGCACACTCGCACCGCGCATGCGCGGGGTGCGCGGCGCGGAGGACGCGGGCGGCGCGCGCGCAGGAGCTCAGTCCACCGCGTCTCAAGCGCCAGTCGCCATCGATCGTTGAGAGCGCAAGGCCGCGCGTCTCGCGCCGGACCGCGAATCGTGGATGTGCGTGTGGTGCCGTACAGGTGTCTCCGACCGAGTAGTTCCATGGTGCTTGATGGTGTACAACAGCGTCGCAAGATCCAGGCGATTAAAACGGCTCTTTTCAGGGCCACTCTTTCCATTTTGATGTACTGCCTGATCTTGCTTGCGTAGTTACTTCAGTGAGTGTGACCCAGGAACGTGACGTCGCTTGACTGTTCCTTCGAATCTCCAGCGAGGTCGTCTTTTTCAAGATTGCTCCTCGCACTTTCCTCTGTCTGGAATTCGTTGGAATTGAGTCAGCTAGGCAATAAAGAATAACATAACAAGTTGTCCGTGTCCTGTTTCTTTCTTGTGATTTGATAATAAGGTGATTCCACTGTGTATGTTATTTCTCTCTTGCTCCTTCAACCTTCCTGATCCTTAATCCAATTCCCCGGTAAAGGTATGTTGCGTACACGGTTTGGTAATGGTAGGTACATGGAGGTAAACCGCTGTGAAGCATGTAAGTATTTTCGTAAGTATTTCTGTGCTCATGTGCAAGGTGTGCACAGAACTAATGCTCTATGTTACCCTTTCTTGTCATTTATTTATCCCTAGAAAAAGCTAAGAGAACAAGGCCCAGACTGCCAGGTTTTTACTGTTTTTACAAGCTTTGGTATAAACTTCTAATGTCCGCATGTCACTTTGAGTTAAATTTTGCAAACCACCTTTCAACCACTTTCTGGTATCCGATTGTTATGGGGTTTGGCACACTTCATTGCAATATTACAGTACCATCGAGCAGATCTGATGATGGAGCCGGAAAGCTCTGTTTAAACTCCTTAATGGCAAATGTAGTCGAACTTGAGCTAGTTTGTTATACTCTCCATTTCATCAGATCGAGGGTCTGGAGTCGGAGCCGGAAGGTTGCAACTGGAACCACCAAATAGAAACTGTAAAAAAATTGTTTTTGCGTGGTTTTCAGCGGAGCCAAAGCCTTCTATGGATGAAAAACCTTTTATGATACATGATAAAGCTCGCATTTTTTTAGTTATTTTTCATTGAGGGCAGGGCAGGGCTCCAGCGGAAGACCAGCGCCGGGTGGTCCTTACAACCACCCGACTTATGCTGAGCTGGCCGCCTTTTTGTCACAACACGGTGTCTAATCACAATATTCAAATAAGTGTCTCCGTTATTTTAAGTAGGTGTCAGTTTCTCAGCCGTCGGATGGAGTCCGCCCACAGCTTCGGCTGGCGGCGTCTGGCCGTCGGTTGAGAAGCGAACCCTCAATACTTGTTATATATATGTTTAGCTGTTGTATACGTATGCTGTAAATCTTTCTGTTGTGTCAAATAAAGTTTATCAATTTAATTCAATTCAATTCAATATAATTTTACTGTTTAAGATACAACACTTCTCTTGGTTTTGGCGTGCTTTTCGCTGAGCACGGCGGACCTAGGGTGCATCTGTCCTCAGGTGTACGCACCTGTGTGTTCGACTTCAGGACGGACATTCCCGAATAAGTGCTTGTAAGTACCCACCAGTCGTTCTTCAAACCTATTCCTACTGCGTATTGTAAATGCGAAAGTGAGTTTGTTTGTTCATTTCGCCTTCACGCTTTAACTACTCAATCGATCATCGTGAAATTTTATATATACGTTGTCAGAGGTACAGAAAAGGACTTAGGGCGCTTTTTACTCAGGAATTCCCACGGGAAGTCAGGAATCACGAACCTTTTAACGCCTAAACCATCTCAACCAATCGTTATGACACATTATCAAGGATCATAGGGTTTTGTTTATCTGGAATTCCTTCGGGAACTCTGAATCTAATGCGGGTCACTCACGGGAGACAGCAAGTAGTATTATAAACCATATTACGGTTTAGTCTATACTGATATTATAAAGAGGTACAGTTTGTGAGTTTGTGACGTTGTAGGCGGTAATCTCTGGATCTACTGAACCGATTTTGAAAATTATTTCACTTATAGGAAGCTAGGAAGCTCTTTTTTGTCCCGGAATTCTCGCGGGAACTCCGAAATTACCGCGGTTGAAACCGCGAGGGATGCAGCTAGTTTGGAATAAAAGTAGATATAATATTATGTATAATCAAAATGTTTCGAGCCATATAGCCGCAATCAGTCGTTTTAAAGATTAATTATTTTTAATCAAAGATTTAAAAACAAAACTGCAGCACTAATTATTGTTAATTGGCATTTAACTAATTCAGTTAAATTCAGTTGGATGATGATTAACATTTTAATGAACGACTCAGAGTGCGGCAGTTTTGTCTTTAAAATCTTTACTTAAAATTAAATAATCAATTATTAAAACGACTCTGAGTGCGGCCGTTATACTTTGTTTAAGATAGATATCAAATCATTCGAAAAATCATCGATTTATACTTCGTTAAATAATTTATGGACATAGATAAGCAATAGTGTGTTAACCCACACTGGAGAAATTTTGAAAAAATCGTGTTTTAAAATTATATCGCCATTTTCTATCAACATTTTTTATGTTCAATATTTAGTTACATACTTAAACAATGTAATAAGGTAAACACATAATTAAAAAACGTTCCCTAACCCTCAATAAATTGTTCTGAATAGACAACTTAATTTTGTGGGTTAACATGTTATTGCTTATCTGCGTCCTTATATGGGTACAGAATTTGCCAAAAAACAAAATCTTTGTTTAATTTAGCTTTTTTTTTATTCCAGTTTAGAATGCGCTGGAGAGACATTCGCCAGCAGTGGCAAATGCTCGGACTCAGATATTATTTAATTTATTTAGTAAGTTATCAGCTGTTCAGAAGTTCATAATACCTATATTACACCTGAAGGGATCTATTAAATGCAGAAAGTTTTCGATTTTAAATTTGATTGAATAAATTTTCTTTTCTCAAGTTTTTCTCCTTGTATTTTTATACCTACGCACCTTAATATTGTGACAAATCACTAAACGTTATAAAACTAAATCCTCCGACTGTCGACATAGACTCAAAAAATACTGAACGGATTTTCATGCCGTTCTCACCAATAGATAGAGTGATTCATGACAACGTGCATGCCAAATTTCATCCTAATCCGTTCAGCCGTTTTTGCGTGTTTGAGTAACAAACATCCAAACATCCACACTTTCACATTAATAATACATATTAGTAGGATTGAGAATGTGAGTTTCTTTGTTTGTTACGCTTTTGCGCCTTAACTACTCAACCGATCATCATGAAATTTTGCATATACGTTGTCAGGGGCACAGAGAAGGACATAGGGTACTTTTTATCCTGGAATTCCCGCGGGAAATCTGAAATTATCGCGGGTGGAACCGCGGGGAACAGCTACACGGTGAAATTTTCGTATTGAAATTTATTAATTATGGACGCATTTTAAAGCCCGTCTTTACTAACACTATTGAGACTGCAATGTCAATGCCTGTCATTTTCACAGTGAAATTTTCAATAGTGCACTAAAGACGAAAATTTCAATTTCAATACGAAAATTTCATCGTGTCGTAATAATAAGTATAGTTAACTGGTAATCCAGGAACAACAACATGTGGTTCTCAGAATGAACATCACGGTCCGTTCACAATCTTAATTAATTACTGTGCAAAATGTTGTACAACGAGTCTAAAATTAAGGTATATGAACGAATGTTATACCCAATGTGTAAAGATATACGTACATTTTGTAATTTTGTAGGTCTAATAATAATAATATTATTAGTCTCAACACAACACAAAGTGAAAAATGCACTATTCTAAAAACTAAAAAGTTAAAAATATCTTTATGGTATCAAATAAACTTTTTTCTATTCTATTCTATTCTAAAATACCAATTTAATCCAAAGGACAAAAATACATGCAATTATATTATGAAATTATTATTTTATGAAAGCTAAAAATAATTAATAATCAGACTTTGATCCCACGGTGTATGATGCTGCTGCCTTTTGGGCACTTGATTTTTTTTGCGAAAATCTGTTATCGGCTATTTGTTGAACAGTTAAATTTTTATTATATTGTTGTAGCAGTTGATTTTCCGAATAAAATAAAATATAAAATATAAATATCGTTTCTGCTACCACTGGTCGGTTTGAATCCGGTGCCAAGCCCGCTTGTGTCTGCCCACTTAGGTGTTTTTTTTTTTTTATAGAGTGTACTTAGCCCATCTATCCATTCCATATTTGGCTTGGGAGGTTACAAACACAAAAAAAAACATGCGCGTCGAATTGAGCACCTCCTTTTTGGGAAGTCAGTTAAAAACAACCTGCTGGTTGTATTTACTCATGAGTAAACACTTAATACCTAGGCACGTGTAAGCTAGGAAGAAGGAAGGAAACTTGTCAAGGAAAAAAATATGTATCGTTTAGGTAAATACATAGGTACGTAAGTAGGTAAGTATTAACAGCTGTTTTTACAGCAAATAAAAAATTTTTTGTCCATTGTTGAAATATTATATAGGTACTAGCTGTTCCCCGCGGTTTCATTCGCGAAAATTTCGGAGATACCGCGGGAACTCTGGCATAAAATGTACCCTGTGTCCTTCTCTGTAAGTACCCTTAACAACGTGTATGCAAAGTTTCATCTATTTTTACTGTTTCTTATTTTGTACCTTTTATGTGGGGACCAATAAACTCATTTCTTCTTCTTCTTCTTTACATAAGGTACTTTTTCGTGGAATCGCCGCAGGAACTCCGTAACTATCACGGCAAAGAGATAGTTAATCTTATACATAGCTCGTCTTTTGCGGTTCCATCCGCGTCGATTTCTGAATTCCCGCATTAACTTAGAAATCCCGCATGCAAATGCAAAAAAACGGTCGTTCATATCTTTTTGTTGGTTTGACTTAGAAACTTGATTTTTACGCAACTCCGAGGGATTGCAGGCTTTAGTGCTTCACATTAACTTCAACTTGATGACCTCCACACGTGTCTGAGTAAAAGGGCTCTGACCACAGAGAAAATAAAATGATCCAAGTCTAAAGATGACATATTGTAGGCGGAGCATTTGCTCTAACTTGCCCAAAACTTCTTTTGCTTGTATCGCAAGTATATTTTCCACAATATTTCCAAAACCGTGAATTTTGGAAACATTGACTAAGTAAAAACGTAACCAAAAAGCATTTAATATCATACATTTCTTTATGTTAAGGAATGTTTTAGTGCGTGATGAATAGTTTTGTGTGCGAAAATCACCCGGCGACACTGGTTTTCACCTGTTTTCATACTAAACTTGATGTCCCTTCTATCAGTTATTTTCTGTTCTATGGTTGTGATAGGAGAAAGAATTAAGTTATCCTGTAGGAGGCCGATTTTTTTTTTTTTGTAAAACGGAACACTAAAACTAGGAAAGTACATAAATTTAAATTTAAAACTTTTATTAAATAAATCTTTAGTCGCACAGCCCGCTGGTGACACTAATTAAATGCCATCATTAATCCCTTTTCTCCACCGCCACCGCCTTTTTACTACCCTATGGCTCAGACGAAATAAAAACTCAAGACGGAGCGCTGTCAACAACAAAGTGAAGCCGGTTTCGTAAACATGTGGGCATTTAGTGAGTGTTGCCGTGCAGTGAAAACTTATTACCCAAAATTGTTAAATTCTAGAAAGATGAATGGATAAGTAAATACATAGATAAGTTAGTATTTTTTTAAGTTGTATACCTCGGTTGTATATTCGAGAACCTTAAAAATATAGGTTTGGAAGTTATGATAAAACATGGAAAATAAAAATTAACGCCTATTTACACTTACATTAATTTTATGAATATTATTTTTTTTTACAAATAATTAAAACCGACTTCCAAAAAACACAAAACTAAAAAGCTAAAAATAACAAAATACCGATTTAATCCAACAGACAATAATACACGTAATACCTACTATTATTGGTTTGTGCTACCACTTTTCGATTTGAATTCGGTGCCAAGCCCGCTTACGTCTGCCCACTTGGGTTGTTCAGTTCACGACGAGCTCATGGCGGGAGTGGACTTAGCTCATCTATCTACTTACTCCATACTTGGCTTGTCACCGACTTCATATCGAAAAGTGGTAGCACAAACCAATAATAGTAGGTATTACGTGTATTATTGTCTGTTGGATTAAATCGGTATTTTGATATTTTAAGCTTTTTAGTTTTGTGTTTTTTGGAAGACGGTTTTAATTTTTTGGTAAAAATTTGTTAATTTCTTGCTTTTAAGTGAGACGGTTTGTAATGTATCTAAGTTACAATAGCCTGAAGTTAACTACTCATCATCTTTTACAAAATATTGCTCTTCTCGATGCAGGGACGTTAATTTTTGAGGAGTTCTCCTGGTACATCACACTCAGTTCCACTTTGCCATATACGTTGTGAGTTGTGATGAGCATAAATTGTTTAGGAACCATTTAAAGTTAACGAATCGGAACTCGTGAAATACCTATTATTGAGTAGTTCCGATGATCATCTGTGGTCTTCATCATCAGTTCCACTTCTTCAAATTTTGCTTTCCGAAAGCAAATGAACGATTTACTATAAAAATACTCAAATCGGTATAGGTGTGCTTATTATTTTTGAAGAGTTCCCTCGATTTCTCCAAGATCACATCATCAGATCCCGATTTGGTGGCAATGGGACCTAATTGAGAGTAAACCCTTTCAAACAAAAAAAGAATTTTCGAAATTGGTCCAACCGTCTTCGAGTAATCGGTGAACCTACATAAAAAAAAAACATACATACAATCGAATGCATAACCTACTGCTTTTTGGAAGTCGGTTAAAAAGTTAAAATCGAAATAGGTAAATGAACGTGTTACATTACGTTCCAGGTCACATTAACTTACCCAAAAAACTGGGACTATTGTGACGCTCACTAGTAGCAACACTTATGAATGTTGTGGAGGTTTTGTGTTCCAAGTTGTCATAAATTAATAAAATTGATATTTTATTAAAAATGTGGTTCTATCCTGCTTTTTAATTTTCGAAGATTGGTTTTTACACCCTCTCACTACAAAATTCGGCATTTTTTCTTAAAAAAATAGAAATTATTACGGCGTGACACTCCGCGCGTCAGAATAGCTTGACTGACAAGGTAAGGCGTAGTTTCGTTATATGTGTGTGCGTGTAACTGTGCATGTACACGCCGAGGCGTAGTTTTACGGCTTCACTTCTTTGTTCACAGCGCTCCGTCTTGAGTTTTTATTTCGTCTGAGCCCTATGGTATATAATAATGAAATAACTTATTTAAACTGTGGTAGAATAAAGGCTATATTTATTTATTTTATATGATAAATACTAGCAGGCTCTCGCGGTTTCACCCGCGCTAATTTCGGAGTTCTCGCGGGAATTTCGGGATAAAAAGTACCTACCCTGTGTCACTCAGGATCACTTTAGCTTCTTGTAACTTACAGGAAGCTATACAGTACTTGCAGGCTGTAAGTGAAAGAATTTTCAAAATCAGTGCAGAAGATCGAGAGATTGCTGTTCCCCCGTGGTTCTACCCGCGGGAAATTTGGAGTTCCCGCTGGAATTTAGGAATAAAAAGTATCCTATGACACTCAGGATCCCTGTAGCTTTCTATGAGTGAAAGATTTTCAAAATCGGTTCAGTAAATCCAGAGATTACCCCCTACAACGTCACCAACTCACAAACTCACAAACTTTTGCTCTTTATAATATTAGTATAGATATAATATTATATTATATTATACGTCCGTTTATATAACACTAGCTTTTCCCAGTAGTTTCACCCGCGTTTATTTCAGAGCTCTCGGTGATTCTTTGTTGAACAAGAGAGCGAAGTTTGGAATACCAAGACGCCGTGTTTGAATTCCAAGCAAGCGAAAGATTCCTGAAGCGAAAGACGGAATCCTAAACGCGGAGACAGGTCCAAAGGCACACTATATTTTATACCTTGGCCTAGAAAATATCGTATTTGTCCAAGAAATAGTTGGCAACCCTTGTTACAAGTGAAGATAAAGTCCAACAATACTCACATCGAGTTTTTTGGCGGCAATCAAAGATGGCGGTTTGGTGATTTATTTCCATATCGATAAAAAAATGTTAAAATTGGATTTTGTTGTGTTATGAGGTGCTGTATTGGACAATAATTTTCACAGTGTCATTTTTTTATGTGCTCAAGAAGATATATGACATTTCGAGCTGATTTCTTCGGTTTCCTCCAAGAGCTCCGAGACAGTTATTGTAGTCTATTCAGTACCATGACCCACAAGTTCAAACCGTACAACGATGCTAAACGCTAATTTGTGCAATTTAACTAACTTAAATTATATGTAAACACACTGTAAAATTATTCTGGTGTACAATAAAGTGTATTCTATTCTATTCTATTCTATATGCGAAAGTCAATAAGAAAAAGAAAGAAATGAAAAGAATACTCACTTCATTTTTCGAGTCCTTTTTCATAGAGGCACCATGCCCCCCGCCCGTGCTCTGCACTGTATTCATTTTGAAAACAACGAACTCACAAACACACACTTTAAAGTCACTTGCACCGAACAAGCACTATAGAATCTACTCGTGACTAGCGTCAACAATTAATCCGTTTTTGATGTTTGCACTACTTTTAGGCACTTGTGTCTCGATCGTTTCTTTTTATTCACAGAATTCGATTATTTATAAGATACTAACTACGAAATGATATGTTTCTGAATAATTTTATGTCGAAGATATGCATGACTATGAATAAATAGTAGAGATAAATAGTGGAAGAGATTTTTCTTATTTTCGACTAGCTGTTCCCCGCGTTAATTTCAGAGATACCCCGGGAATTCCGGGATAAAATATAGGCTGAGTTACTCCTTATAACATCAGTTATCTGCCCGTGAAAGTCCCGTTAAATCAGTCTAACCATTCCAGAGATTACCCGGACAGACCGACAGACAGACAGACAGAGAAAACTTTAAAAATAGATTTTGTGATGTTAGTACCGTATATACTTTCGTATGCATTTAGTGAAAAGCTGTTAATTTGAAATTACAAACAGAAACTTCAATTTTATTTATATGTCTAGATTCCAATTTATGTGATAAACTTTAGGGATCCTATAATATAATTAAACAAAAAAATTTATCTCAACTAAATGTTTTTTAAATAAATTTTATTATTTGCTATCGTTGAATCCATAGTAAATAATATCTATAAAACCCCAAAACAAGAAGTATCAAATTATAACAAAAGAAATTAATCGCCATCGGGCACGCCGCCCGGATTAGCCGTACGAGTCAGACCAGGGCTGCCACTCGTGCTGCAATACTCCGGATAATCCGCTCAGATGTATGTATTACCTTCGTTCTAGTTGGAGAAACTCTACGCCCATTGTGCAACCATACATTGTTGGGAGGGTATTAATTTATATAAGTATAGCACAGACTTTAATTGTGGTTATATTTATAACCATTTTTACCACAAAATAAGGTTTTATTGTGTCAATAATCACAATCTGAAACACAGGTATAACGTCCGTGAAAAATTATAAATATTAATTTGCTAAAGAAATTTTTACACATGAATTCGACACTGAATTCGATGAAAACAAGAAAATAAAAGATTTATTTTGTTACTAAACACATAACAATCGGTATCAAAACGTACAGATATCAATGTCACAAATGTTCATGACTGATCCACCAATTAACTTGATATCTGAAATGTTATTTGTCATCCCCCGCCTAATTTAACGATTTCCTCAACGTCGACCCGGATCTTTAAAAACGACGTAACGAGTGACAACCCTGAGCCGGAAGCGTATCGCAGCTCGCTCTGACGGACAGACAAATTGCCGAATTTTTTTCGACTTTTTCGTCTGAACAGGTTTCGCTGGCGATAAAGGAAAAAAGAAAACAGCCGATTTTAGATTTTGATTGAGATACTTAGGTATTAGTAAATTACTAAAAATGCCATATTTATTTTAATTTTTAACCGACTTCCAAAAAGGAGGAGGTTCTATGTTCGATTGTATGTATGTTTTTTTTTTTTTTTTTTTTTTTTTTTTTTTTTTTTTTTTTTTTTTTTTTTTTTATGTATGTTCACCGATTACTCGAAGACGGTTGGACCGATTTCGAAAATTCTTTTTTTGTTTGAAAGGGTATACTCCCAATTAGGTCCCATTGCAACCAAGTCGGGATCTGATGATAGGATCTTGGAGAAATCGAGGGAACTCTTCAAAAATTATAGGCACACCTATAGCGATTTGGGTATTTTTTATAGTAAATCGTTCATTTGCTTTTGGACAGCAAAATTTGAAGAAGTGGAACTGATGATGAAGACCACAGATCGTCATCGGAACTACTCAACAATAATACGTATTTCACGGGTTCCGATTGGAGTGATTTCGAAAATTGCTTTTTTGTTTGAAAGGGGATACTTCCAAATTGATTCCATTGTCACCAAGTCGAGATCTGATGATGGGATCTTGGAGTAATCAAGGGAACTCTTCAAAAATTATACGTACACCTATAGCGATTTTTGTATTATTTATAGTAAATCGTTTATTTGCTTTCGGAAACCAAAATTTGAAGAAGTGGAACTGATGATGAAGACCACAGATGGTCATCGGAACTACTAAATAATAGGTATTTCACTGATTCCGATTCGTTAACTTTAATGTGGTTTCTAAACAATTTATGTTCGTCACAATGTATATGGTGAAGTGGAACTGATGGTGGTGTACCAGCAGAACTCCTCAAAAATTAACGTCCCTGCATCGGGAAAAGCAATATTTTGTATAAGGTTATGAGCAGTTGACATTAGGTTATTGTAACTTAGATAAATTACAAACCGACTCACTAAAAAGCAAGAAATAAACAAATTTTTAACAAAAAAATTAAAACCGACTTCCAAAAACACAAAACTAATAAAAAGCTAAAAATAAAAAGCTAAAAATAACAAAATATCGAATTAATCCAAATGACAAAACCACGCGTAATATTATTATTGGTTTGTGCTACCACTGATCGGTATGAAGTCGGTGACAAGCCAAATATGGAGGGTAGATGGGCTAAGTCGACTCCCGCCACCAGCTCTTCGTGAGCACAACCCAAGTGGGCAGACATCAGCGGGCTTGTCACCGAATTCAAACCGATCAGTGGTAGCACAAACCAATAATAATATTACACGTGGTTTTGTCATTTGGATTAATTCGATATTTTGTTATTTTTAGCTTTTTATTTTTAGCTTTTTATTAGTTTTGTGTTTTTGGGTTTTACATTTCTTGTATACTATAGTCCTATTAACGACTCCATCTTAGTATGTAACAGATACGGCTGTTCGTTCTCACCTAGTTAATCTGAATAAAACACTATTATTATATTAACTTTATTTCATAACTAGCTTACCCTCGCGGTTTCACTCGTGGTAATTTCCGGAGTTCCCGCGGGAATTCCGGGATAAACAGTACCCTATGTCACTCATGGATCACTTTAGCTTCCTATGTATAATAAGTAGATCCATAGATAACAACCTCACAAACTCCGGAGTTCCCGCGGGAACGGAAAATGTTTCCTCGACGCGCATAAAATGGGGATCACAAAATGGCAGCACACAGACTTTACAAGCACGTACGCACTTTCTGCAGATCTTGAAGGTTAAAGGTTTTAGATTTTCGCGTTTTGAGCACATGACTTGAAGGTTGACTGGCAGAGAATGCCACGATGGCATTAGGTCCGCCTTTTGTAGCGTATTGTGGAAAAAGTTTAAATAAATTAATGACCGGTAGCTGCTGCAGCGTTCACCCGTCGACCTTGTTAGCATTTGTGGTTGACATCTAGGTTGACAGCCCCTGCAGTGCAATGTAGACCACACGTCCTCCTCTCTAGTCTTTGGACTCCTATCACACACGACACACGAGTGTGTTTCCACCACAGATAATATAATACTATGTTTCAACTACATCGCGTGCGTGAGCCGCGAAATAACTTTATGCTAATACCAAAAACCATGCTCCGGCTGAAATTTATTTAAAATTCAAATTAGATACATACCTAATAATAGTATGCATATACTTTATGTGCACTGTTTGCCGCTACCACTCAGCTGTATAGGTACAGAAACGTTTTTGGGAATGACAATACTGTTGTTATTGACAAAATTGACTGTTGTTATTGATTACGAGTTATTGAATTCACGCGGCTTCGTTTGTGCGGTACTTTATAATGAAAGGATCAGCTTCTTTTTCTTCTTCTTTGCCTAAGAGTCAAAATGAAGTGATAAGCGAATTTTTTTGCAAGATGAACGTTTAATTCTAAAAATGTCTTATTCTAAACATAAGGTTTAAGACTTCTACAGATTTAAGTAAACATTTCAGTTTTGTTGATTTTGTTATTTTTTTTTTTGGTGCATGTTGTGTTCTTCTATAATTAATGAGGCAATAAGCATATAATTATGTACTTGAATTTATTTTATAAGGATTGTACTCATTGTTGGAGAACCAAATAAATAAATAAATAATAAATAAATACTAATCCTCACTAATATTAGGTATAAATTCAAAAGTGAGTTTGTTTGTTACGCTTTCACTCCTTAAAGATCATCATGAAATTTGATATACACGTTGTCAGGTATGGAGAAAAGGAGATAGGGTATGGTAGGGTCGCGGAATTCCTGCGGGAACTCCGAGATTAACGCGGGCGAAACCGCGAGGAACAGCTTGTATTAAAATAAATAACAGTCATAGAAGCTTATCTTTAACCATAGGTGCTACAAGTTAGTTAATCACGAAACGAAAGTAGCCCTTACGTGCAGCCAATCGCCCAAAAGCGCCCGGTCTTTAGTACAAAGTCAAACATTTGTCAGGGATGAAACTTATCCTTCGGTGGAAGCCGCTCGCTCCGCCTATGATTTGAAACTTGACGGCCTTTCTGAGCCTATCCGACTAAACTTCGCAAATCCTTATGAATGCAAATGTGAGTTTGTTTGTAACGTTTTCACGCCTTAACGGCACAACCGATCACCATGAAATTTTGCATACACGTTTTCAAAGGTACAGAGAAGGACGTAGGATATTTTTTTATCTCGGAATTCCTGCGGGAACTCCGAAATTAACCCAAGCCAAACCGGGAGGAATAACTTACATAATCGTTTTGCACCTCTCAATTTTTTTTTTATTGTTTTTTTTATATTTTTACACGGTAATGCGAAAGTAATTCTGTCTATTTTTTTTGGTACATTTTTACTTCTTAACTACTCAAGCAATTATCTTCAAATTTTGGATACACGTTTTCAGGATGCAGAAAGGGACATGTGGGGCGCTCTTTAACGTGGATAAAACCGCGTGAAACAGTTCTAGTATATTTAGAAGAAGGAAGTAACAAAAGATTGCTTATACACTTTACAAGAAGTTCTGATGCTGGGATTTTTCACGATTGCTTTTAAGGTAAAAGTAAAGAAATAAGAAAAATAATTATACCTATAATTTAGATTTTTTAAGCACTGTTATTGAATCGTTAGACACTTTAAAATCTTGATTTTTGTTTAGACACGTCTTTGAAATACTAATTCGTAAAATACACTAAAATAAATAATTGTTATAAGTATATCACAGAATATACATTACAATTTGAAAGTCACTTCTTTGTTCGCACGCAAAATTCATACCATTTCAACTTAATTTAATAAAATTTTAATGGCATTTTTAAAAACACTAAATGAAATGTTGAAATTCAAGGAATTAATCGATCCCCGAAGAGAAAACGATTCTATATCTATCTAGAAAAGGTCTATAATATTAATTAAGAGATGTTCTGTGTTTTTTTCAATAGAATTTCAAGCAGACCTCGTGCGTTCCGATCGTCTGTGAATTTGGAATTTGGCAAATTTTTTTCGAAATTTATTTGGAATTTGGAATTGGGAAATTTATTTGAAAATTTGGAAGTTTCTTTTTTTGGCAATGGAATCGGATCGATTGTTTCATTTGAAATTTAGGCAAAGGAAGTTTAGATTTAGATTTGTTTTTTTAACTAGGGAAGGGGTGGCGCGTCCGCCATTGCAGGCGTGTGGTTTAGCACTGAGAACGTTCCGGCCCGGCAACTGGAAACCCGCAAAGGATATCCGGAATCCGGACCGGTCGCCGGATATATCCGTGGATATGTTCAACGGTCCTGCGGGAGGTGTGGCGTTGGTCGTTTCGCTACGTCATCGCCGGAAGGGGGCGCTTCATTACTTTGTGTGTTGAGACAGCTTCTCAGGTCGCAGGTCTATCATAGGTACCTTTAAATAATCTAGATTTATCTATTTTATTCTTATCTACTCAAATTTAGGGTGTAAGATTTCATGAGAGATCGGTGAAACCATCGATAATGATTACTTATATCTATATTCTTATTAATATTAAAGGGAGAAAATATTGGATTTTTTTTTGTATGTTTAAAAATTCTCTCATTTATATAATGACACTGCAGTGGACATATAAGGTTCTTTTTATCCCGTATTTCTCACGGGTACCACGAAGGATCGACTATTAACATTGGTAATACAATACATCCGAACCAGCACAAAAAATAATATAAAAAAAGGTAATTATTTATTTTTTCAAATTGACCGCAGTGTGCTCTTTTACACAATAGGGTACTTGCATGATTTTTTTTTCAGTCTATTTTAAAGATATATGTCCTACTTAAACAAAGCTAGAAAAAGAAAAAAAATATATGCATAAATTAATTAAATAACTAGAGCGTTTCAAAGTTCCTACTATAGACCTTACCGCCGAAACGCGGAATGACGTCACTAGTACAAAATTACGCCTTATTAATGTGTGATAGAAATGTCACTGTCATATTGACAGGGTCATGTGACACTGACAGACAGATAACTTCAATATAAAAAGCTAAATTAAGGTTGAACTTTGTCGAGTTACTTCCAAAAGTTCCAGTAAAGAATCGAAATGCATGTTACCGATGCATTTTAAAGTAAAAAACTCAGAAAGTGGAAAATATGCGTTGACTGTTTGCACTTACTTTATTTTGCCTTCTCTGAAAGAGGTAAATGTTTCCTAAAAAAATAAAAGTGACGTCATGTGTCAAGCTTGGCTGTGATTGGTGTTTCGTTGCAACGTTCCGTTTCACAAAATTATAAGTTGAATATTTTGGAAGCTATTGAAAATTTTTCAGCAAATCTTTCACGATAACGCTTTTCTAAGGCTCCATTTTTGAAATATTGACACAATTGATTATAATAAATTTCATGCAAGTACCCTATTTCTTCTTTATAATCTATACGTAAATATCTTCACAAAATTTCACATTTCATTACCAAGATACATTATTCTCTGTACATTACCAACTACTATAGAATTCCTGTCTGTCCGTATTAAGTTAGCAAGTTTCTACGTCATCACTCAAAAAGTAAATGGTCAAATAGTTAACGATCAAAAGGAGGATGATTCAGTAAAAAGGAAACCAACGTAAGATAACGATACAGAAGTCGGACTTATATGTCAACTAGTTTGCGGACCAGTTGTGCAGTTCGTGCATTTATCCGTAAACAAATCTAGTTTACAGTCCGCAGCAGTCAGATGTTGTTTGATCCAACAAGTGCTGATTAACCTTTGTTTTCACCGCCGTCAGGTATCGCGACTACTGCCTTGTTATTTTTAACCGACTTCCTAAAAGGAGGACATTTACCGATAACGGTGCGTACAGACTATGTGACATGTTAGATAACTTGTGTTATATACAACACGACCACATTATGTAACATTATTGTAACATAAATCAAAACTGTACGACACATTATCATTATCCTTGAGTAACATAGACTAGGTATATTTTAATCCCGAATTCCCACGGGAACTCCTGAATTATCGCGGCTGAAACCGCGCGGGACAGCTATCTATATTATATTTATAATAGCAGAGATGATATAGATCAGGGTTACCTACAGAGAAGAACTAGGGTGCTTTTATCCTGGAATTCCCGCAGGAACTCCAAAATTAAGGCGAATAAAACCGAGGGGAAAAGACAGTAAATATCCTACTATTATAAATCAAAGTTCCGTGTATGGCCATCCCAAGTGAACTATGTCAGTGCAAACTGCAAAGTTATCCGTAACTAAGCTGGAAGCAACAATAAAAGCAACATGGCGTCAGATATCCGCCATTTTAACACTTTTATCAACGACCTACAGCGGCATTCGCTACACAATTTGTTTTTATTTTGTTGTTATTTTCCATTTCGAATTTTGATTTCTTTTCTCAATTGGAAAAATTGTAGCAGCTGTTTTTTATTATAGGCATAGTAATAATCCTACTATCCTACTAATATTATAAATGTGAAAGTGTGGATGTTTGGACGTTTGTTACTCAATCACGCAAAAACGGCTGAACGGAGTTGGATGAAATTTGGCATGCACGTTGTCAGGGGTACTACAGAGAAGGACATAGGGTACTTTTAAGTTTTAATCCCGGAATTCGAGCGGGAACTCCGAAATTACCGCGGGTGTAAGTAACCATGCACGGGGTGTGCCCCGTGTCTAGTCTATAATATGGCGTGGGATAATCGAAAGGATCGGATCTAGAACGATAGGTAATAGGCATGTAGACTAATTTTTATATTTTAGTCCGTCTTGTAGATTATTAAAAAATATTCGACACTTATTTTTTCTTTTTTTACGTAAACAAAAAATAACGGCGATATATTGAGTTGAAATTTCGCGTGACGTCACTATTCTGACAGTTTGTATGGCGATTTTAACGGTTAGTGACGTCACGACCCCCTCACCCTAAACTTTAATGCGCTTTATCTCTGTATATTTTAATTTATTTGAAAAAGCAAAAAATACGTGTCTATTGTTTTTTTATTTTCAAACTGACGGACTAATTAGAATTTTGATTTTCAAAAGTAGTCCACATCCTTATTATATCGGTGTCCTTGTCATATACCGACTAGGCAGGTTATATTACCTATAATAACACGTTTCCAAAGAAATAACACGAACATATTTCGCTATAGCGATGTGGCAAAAGATAGTTCAATTGTGATCAGATCTGGAGCCAATTTGCTTTATTACCTACACTGTCTCGAGACAACCTCTAGGTATAATTGGACTGTTTCCCTCAAAGAATTATTGTTTTTGTTTCATTTTACAGATTTAAGATGAAACAATACCTATACTTATTTGCCAAAATCTTTCGAGGACTAACGGTGCCCCGCGGTTTCAACCGTGTAAATTCCGGAATTCCCGTAGGAACTCCAAATTTATTTTATTCTTCTTAGTACAATAATTAAAAAAGAAATTGGTCCAGCCGTTTACACGTGATGCCGTGACCAAGGTAAATAGGGATTTATTTTTAATTTTATTTTGCATACACGTTGTCAGGAGAACAGAAAAGGACATAGAATAAATAACACGGGTAAAACAGCGGGGAACAGCTAGTATTTCTATAATGCGGTCCGTCTAAGTCCTGAATCGCGCTAGCAAAGTTTCCTAGCCCGGCGCCGCAAGTGCGCGCGGCCGCTCTCCTCTGGCGGGAGTCCGTTTCTACACGGTGACAGTACCCGGGTGTAGTACTGCCCTTTATTGCTACCCCGTTAGTCTCTCAATTAGTTTTAAGTATAATTTGCTTTGCGAAAGGGGTTCCATGCATAGCCCTGACTTTACCGATGTAGAAAATTTGACTCCTTTTTGGATTTTTTTTCTTTTTACTATCATCATCACATCAGCCGAATGGCGTCCAGCTGCACATGGACCTACCCCAAGCATCGTCACAACGATCTACACACAGACATATTAAAATATGGTACTTAGGTATATACCGGAATTCCCGCGGAATCTCCTGCTCTGAAATTACAGTGAACAGTTTAGTAGGTTTACCTATATAGTGTTAGTTTAGCCGAGTGTGTACCAAGACTTCATAAATAGAGAGGAGCTTTTGAGCTGTCGCCAAAGAGTGGTTTCACGCGCGCCGATATGTTATGTGCTGATTGTTTCACTCGCGTTATTTTTAGCGTTCCCGCGGGAATTCCGGCATAAAAGTAATCTATATCGTTGTATGTATCCCCGATAACGTGTATGAAAAATTTCATAATGATCAGTTAAGTAGTTAAAGCGTCAAAGCCTAGCAAAGAAACAAACCAATTCGTAAGGATGTGTAATTTTTTGATCACGAGACGCGATATGTGATTTCAAATGACCTATTTATTGTTATGGCAAAGATAGATCCAGAAGAAGGACCGGCGGCGGTACGGTAATAAATAACAATACTGCAGCAGTGGATGTAAGTAGTTTTTTACGTTATTAGATAAAATAATGCAAATAAAATTAAACAATACAAAACCAAATCATCAGCAAGTTGAACGTTGGCTTTACTCAGTCCGTTCATTTCCACTATTGTTATCGTTTAGAGCCTTTTTACACCACCCTTTAAGATGGAAAAAAAGTAAGTACATGAAATAAACTCTTCTTTAAAATAAAAAGTTTTGAATAAGTGAAATGATGTTATAAATAACAAGCTGTCCCCCGCGGTTTCACCCGCCAAATTCGGAGTTCCCGAAAGAATTATGGGATAATTTAGTATTTTATTTACCTTTTTGTACCCTTGACCTTAAGGCGTGAAAACATTCGCATTTATAATAATATTAGCTAAGATTATGACCTTTATACAACGTGTTAATGAATTGACCGAAAACCTGATATACCCCATATAAAAAAATAAACAATAATGATATGATTAAAATATAATTATGTCAAATAATTAGGTAATACTTTTTATTTCGTCTGAGGTAATAGTCTAAAAGTTATTCAACATTAGTTTGGACTTTGGAGGTGACCTTATCTACGAAATTTCAAGCGCTCCGCCCGTGCCTACGTGCCAATGAATGACTGATTCGATATTTTTTCTGCAGATGTACGCATCAAATATTGTATTATAAATAATTTAGACAAGGGCTAGTAAAAAAAAAAAATACGACCTATATAAGATGCGATCGATTCGGAAGTCGATTCTGAACAAACTACTTTATAGTTTTTAGTCAATTCATTAACACGTTTTAGTAATTAAGATTAATTCTATACCTGTACCTACTAAATTTTTTTGTGCCGTGTTGTTTTTTTTTTCTGAATAAATTTTAACCGTCTTGTCAAATGTATCAGCATCTTAATATAATTCTCGTTGAATTGAACTTGCGCATCGGCCATTATGGCGCGCAAACAATGACCTGCAAATGGCGGACGGTGGCATTGTGGCGCTAATGACGGGCTTCCGTCGACGCTGGGCGGTGAGCGGTGAGCGCCGCCGCTGGGCACGCCAGCGTGAGCGGAAGCGTGGGCGCGCTGATGGTCCTGCGTTTGTTAATCTAGTGCGTATTTTATATTGTATTTTTTTCCTATAAATAGTTCCCTGAAATGGTTATTTATCATCTATACATATATATATAATAAAATTGTAAAAGGTCGATGTCTGTACATGAAAGATAAATAAGAGAAAATAAATTTAGGCGACTCTATGAGTGATATAGAAGTCAAAAATACCGTTTTTAGAATTTTTGTCTGTCTGTCTGTAAAAAGGAAGAAAATAACTAAGCGCAATTTTAAAATGTAAATTCCTTTAGATTTTTGGCAAGAAGAAGAGAAACAAAATTGTAGACAGAAAAGCTAAATATTTTTAAAAATAGTATGTATAAAAAGAACTTATAAAAAGCGGCCAGTTAGAAAAGAGGTTGGTCGTCAACAGTCTGTCTGCATGTTTTTATTCGTGATACGCAAAAACTGCTGCACCAAATTGAATGCGGTTTTTTTTGTTGTATTGCTAAGGGTCTAACTTAGATACTCATGTTTCAATTTTTTCGAAATTCCATCTGGAACTCAAGATATTAAAAAAAACGGTTATCCTACTTCCTACTAATGTTATAAATGTGAAAGTGTGGATGTTTGGATGTTTGTTACTCAATCACGCAAAAACGGCTGAACGGATTTGGATGAAATTTGGCATGCACGTTGTCAGGGGTACAGAAAAGGACATATGGTACTTTTCATTGCGGAATTCCCGCGGGAACTTCGAAATTACCGCGGGTGGAACCGCGGGGCACAGCTAGAGATAAATATTAATATAATATGATTTTTTTATTCAATACTAAATCTTGCTCGCGGTCTCACCCGCGTAAATTTTGAACTTCCCCGGGGATTCCGGAATAAAAATACTCAGTAATACACCAATGGGTACAAGTCGAGTCGTTTGTAATGAAAATTCACTTTTTCCAGTTGGAAACAAAAGATGGCCAACTTAATGTTACCTACTGAAATAAAGCCCAAAATTATTTAGCTACTTTATAAGCCGTCATTTATTGTCCCACCGTAATAACTGTCAAATAGAACAGAACTGAATTAAAAACAGTTTATAACAAAGCCTCGGGGACTTACAGCGGCACAGATTAAAGTTACTTTGGTTTTTAATTCTGATGAATAAGCAAGCACCAGACATCTGTTGCGCTGCGGAGGATTTTGAATTTGAATTTTCAAGTTGAAAAAATAGAATAATTGGACATAGATAAGCAATAGTGTGTTAACCCACACTGGAGAAATTTTGAGTAAATCGTGTTTTAAAACTATAGAGCCATTTTGTGTCAACATTTTTTTATGTTCAACATATTGTTACATATTTATAGAATGTAATGAAGTACTTAAACACATAATTAAAAAACGTTCTCTAACTCTCAATAAATCGTTCTGTATCAATAACTTAATTTTGTGGGTTAACATGTTATTGCTTATCTGCGTCCAATTGCTATCAAAATTAGCGTTTATATTTTAATAATAATAATAATCCACTTCACAACACACAGATCTATTGTACTTGATCCCACAGTAAGCTATTATTAGCTTGTGTCGTAGAAACCAAGCAAACTACATAGAATTACATATGTATTATACTATAGATATATAAACACACCCAGACTGCAATGTGGAACCCTGTGTTCATCACACACAGTCCACCCCCACCGGGAATCGAACCCGGAACCTCTTGATTCGCGGGCAGGCACGGTTACCTACTGCGCCAATCAGGTCGTTACATATACTATTGAAGAAATTGAAGAAATATCTTTCCATAGTATAAAACTAAGTGGTTTCCCTACTGAAAATGAAGATTTGATGGGATAGGAAGAAGAGAAAAAAAAAGTAAAATAAAAAATAAAATAAAAAATGTTACATACAATTATATTTATATAAATATATATCTGTATGAGTTAATTAATTATAAGGCTTTAGTTATATAAATGTTTTGGATGGCCTACTGGGACCTACTGGCACAAGTATAAAAACTGCTTAAAAGTAGGTCCCAACAACAGTTTGTAACGATTTCTTATAAAATAATAAATATTTTGATTTTTTTTGTTTTTTTTTTTTCCGCCGTCTCTACGCTCAGGTCTGCTGTAACACTTCTATCTCATCATATCAGAATAATTATGGTAAAAAACCCCGATGTCCCATTCCAAGATAAAGAATACTTATCCTGTAACGCAGCGGTAGTACGGGTGCAGCTATTTCTACCAGTAAAATAACTTTTAGAATTGGTTCTGCCGTTCCAGAGAGAGAGAGAGAGAAGAAGAGAGAGAAGAGAGATAAAGACCTATTTTTTATTTTTACCTAAAAAATAGGTAAAGACCAATTTTTTTTATTTTTACCTAAAAAATAGGTAAAGACCAATTTTTTTTATTTTATAATGAGTAGCGGTGGTTCCATTACTTAAGCAAAATATTAAGGGAAAATAACGTTACATAACTTCGAGAAAACTTTAAAACCGATAAAACGTATGTTTAGGCTCGATTAAACAGAGGAGGCTCCACCGACGAGTTCGATTGAAATCTGGGGCGAGGAAGTGATTCTGGGGTGAGTAGACCATTAAATTGGTTACCCGAAGCTTTCGGGCGTAATTTACAAATAAAACTAAATTAAGTAATTGTGTTTGAAGTTAATTAAACTTACTATGACCAACATTCCTATATTATAAAGACTTTAGCATAAGTAGGTACGCAATATTATTCTAGTAGTTTATACCCCAAAATCTGCACAGATATTTTGATTGTTTTAATCATAGTTTTTCCCCGCGTGTCACCCGCGGTTATTTCGGAGTTCCCGCGGGAATTCTGGGTTACGTTACTCAGGTATAACATAACGTGGCATTCTAATGATGAAAGAATTTTTGAAATCGGTCCAGTAGTTTTTTAGTTAAATTGTAACAGACAAACAAAAAATTCCCTTAATTAATAGTAGCTGTTTCCCGCGGTTTCACCCGCATTAGTTTCGGAGATCCCGTGGGTATTCCGAGATAAAAGTACTTACTACCCTATATTTTTTCTGTTCGCATGCAGTACCTGCCCTTGACAAGTTAACGTGTAGGTATAGTATGCTAAATTTAATGTAGTTTTTTTCCGCGTTAATTTCGGAGTTACCGTGGGAATTCCGGAATAAAAAGTAGCCTATGTACTTCTCTGTACCCCTGACAACGTGTATGCAAAATTTCATGGTGATCAGTTGAGCTGTTTACCCGCCAAAGCGTAACAAACAAACTCACTTTCTCATTTATAATATTAGTAAGGATTTTAGATAAATGACAGAACGCAAAGTTTATTTTATCTTATCAAAGACTCGTTGCCCGCTAAAACTCCAAAGTAATTATCTGGCGCGTCCAAAGTGATCCGACCAAATTGAATAGTCGTGGCTTACCGTTTTAATTTCCACATCTCTCTGCGGGACATGGAGGTAGGTACCTCTACTACCTATCTCTCTGGACGACCGACCTCTCCCATCTCCCATAGGACGGTGCGGTACGGTTTATCTGTACCACCTAATCTTACCCTCGGAGAAATAATTGAAACTTCGATGGACTATTCAAGTACCTACTCTCTTATTTTTATTTTTTGTATTTGGATTTTACATATCCTTTTCAATCTGTAATGTCAACATTAATTTAAAAGATTTGAAACCCGACCAAAAATCAGAGAAAGGTTTCGTAGTTTAAGTTAAAAGATTTTTTTAGTTTTTTACACACACTGTAAGTAAGTATAGGTAACATGTGGTAAAATTAACTGTAAATTCTACAGGGGGTAAAGTATAGGGAAAAAATATTATTTTAAGTTCGGTAGTTTTTCAGAATATGAGGAAAATTTTTAATTTTTTTAATTTTTTTTTATTAACGAACATGTCTATAACGGTGTGTACTTTCAACCATGTAAATATTTGCAGCAAATTTCAGCACATGTTATACATATAGGTACTATTCCGTTTTTGCCATTTTGCTACAGAACCCTAGAAATGAAGTTCACAATCAGCACTTTACCTATTGTATCGAAACTACGAATTCAGTAAGTGCTTACACAAACAGCTTTCATCACCATTTGAGTATTGGTGGTGATAAGGGCCGTTCGTGTATTGAATAACTATTTTATTGTATTATTTCAGTACAATGTATCTACAGTTGTACACGAACGTACTCCCGATATTTGCAGCGTTCTAGCAATAATTATGTGGGAAGAAAATGATCTGGCAATATTTTTGTATACTTAGATAGAATACTTTCCGAATTCCTAACATGCCTAGGTGTAGGTAGGTATCTCTTAAAATGTAATTTTCTGTAGTCAAATAAACATGTTGTTTGATCGGTCGAACTATTTTGTTTTAAAGAGAACTTTAAAAAAGTTACCATTTTGGATAAGGTAAAAGGATTAGTCAATAATAGCCAAATCCAAAGACATTCTATAAAGGATTAATATCATTGGCCAAATCAGATTTTAAAGTCGTTTTGTGATTACGTTATGTGATCTTAATATATATAAATCACGTATCACGTTGTTTAATTGTCCGCGATGGACTCCGAAACTACTTACTCAACGGATTTTGATAAAATTTTGTAACCATTTATAATATGGTCCAACTTAAAAGATAGGATAGTTTTTATTCCGGAATTCCCGCGGGAACTCCGGCACTAATGCGGGGACTACTGTCGGGGTACAAAGAAGGACATAGAGTACTTTTCCCCGCAACCTCCGCGGGAACTCCGAAATTACCGCGGATGAAATCGCGGCGGACAGCTAGTTTAATACTCGTATATAACAGCCGCCAGGTGTATATTAAATTAGAATCGAGGTTGTACTTGTTACACCGAACACGTTTAATAGCTCTCCAGTCTCCATTTATAAGGTAAACACTGAGAAAGATTCGGGTCGCCCTTTTCCTCCAGTTGCTTTTAATTGCGTGAATTCAGCCCTTGGCCGATATTGTCGTGTAATTGTTCCATAAATAGTCAAGTCGGATTTGTGACTGAGATATTTGATTACTAGATAGTAGAGATGCGCCGAGTACTCTGTTACTACTCGGTACTCGGTGTATTCGGTAGTTTTTTTAATACTCGTACTCGGCCGGATAACTCGGTTCAACTGCCGAGTGCTCGTTTTAAATAAAGTGTTAGGTTAATGTCATAGTGAAGACTACATTAAAAAGTAGTTAATCCCATTTATTATTTTAAAAACGTATCAATCTTAAGAATAAAATAAAAAGTCTGACATTTGCTAACTCGTTATCGAATTTAATTTTATAATCAGATCAAATGTTGAAACACTGAAAAAGTATTGCATTTATAAAATACCTGTAATATTTAATGAATGACTGTCGACTACCATTTCATTCTGTTAAGTGTGTTTATTGTTTTAGTTTAAAAGTTTGGGTAAAATCTAATTATACAAGTTTACAAGTTTTGGGAAAAACACACGCCATTAAATGTAAAAAATTTTGTCATTTGAAACAGCGCCCCCTAGAGAAAACAACTATCAACTTTTTCGTATGATAAAGACACAAATGAGGAGAGAACGGCCGCGGCATGATGGTTTTTTTCGGTGTTTTAGAACTTGCTTGACCAGAGATGGCGTTAAATAAAAATCTTAGTTGCTGCTACTCGCCAATAGGTAGCAATACCAGACACCAGTTTAATAATAAGTCTAATATCTACACAATATACTAAATTGTTATATAGATACGTAATAAGTTAACTCATTTCAAACCGGAGTAAACTGATCCAATAAAATATTTATAGGTATCTCTGGGGTTTAAAGTGTTATTTCAGCAATATAATAATAAAAGTCAAGACAGTCCACAAAGACGGACTCAATGTAGAGTTCAAGGGAGTTCTATTGAGTGAACGAGATAACACCATACGCTTTTCATAAAACTATCTCATTCCCTGCTGGGTTTAGAATTATTTAATTATAAAAGTACATAAACATAAATATTATGGTATTTCCATACATAAATTAAGATGTGCTTTGTGAATTGTACTAGGCAGTAATGTCAATTACCTAGTTAACTCTAAATGTATAGATGGTTGTATGTCTAAATGAATAGATGGTTGTATGTCTGTGGAATACATTTTGGACGGATTTGTAACATACTTGGTAGCTAGCTCACGTTTCAAATCGTCCTTATGGATATGATAAAAATATACAATTAAGTATATATAGATATTTCTTTGGATACTTTTTATACCGACATAACGGAAAAATCCAGTGGGAATTCCGAAAAGTTGCAAGAGTAAAAATGCTTGCAAAGAAAGGAAATGTTTGAGAACTCAAAGGAATCCAAATTAGTCAGCAAAATTTTCCTTTATCGTGCTACGATTTAGTAGATAAGTATAGGAGGTTATGAATTAAAATTTGTTTTTTTAATTTCGCGTATAGGAGGTAAAATATTATTATTCCTATTCCTATCTTATAATACTACTGGTACTAGTTTACTTACTTGGATTTTATGGATTGAAACCCTAACGTCTATTTTATTGCGTAAACATAAATATATAGACACGTCGTAATTATTATTGCAACTTTAAAAATCTATATCTAAAATCCTAGTTCCATAACATCGCAGATGTTTGAAAAAAAAACAGTCGAGCATAAGATAGAGCCTCCGTCGCGTCAGACGAAAACCAATTACATTGGACGTATTCTAGTAGAAAATTGTATTTTATTTATTCTTGTAGGCACATTCAGAAACAAACGGATGTATGGATAGGTTCATGCTTTGAAAATATAACAGTAATATTATACGTACATTATATTCTAAAACTGTTTCACATATTTATTGATTGACTTTAATTAAAACTTGAATTTAAGAAACTCGAGCCTAGTACATACCTATTATGACTGTGAACACTACCACATTAAAGGATACAAAAGCAAATATCTCCATACTCCGCCCGGTAGCCTAGAAGAGGTCGCTTTATAGTGATAAGGCCGCCATTTGGAGCCACTTAATACTTTCTGTTTCTAAATAATTTTTTTATTGTACTGTTTGTGGTGTTCAATAAAGTGTTTTTCATTTTTTTTTTCAAAAGATTGACGCAGTTATCAAATGGCTAAAGACCTGGATGAGCATAATCTAGTGTCTCTTCCTTTGATATTTCACGTTGTTGGAAAAAATGTCACGGTGTTAAAATGATAGATTAATAGTTATATTTACACAGTAAAATAACTGGATTTTGAATTTTTTATTCACCAATGTCAACGTTTTAAACAAATCTAACAAAAAGTTAACAAGACATGTTACGCAAATACCTACATATTATATATTATTAGCTGTACCCCGCGGTTTCACCCGTGGTAATTTCGGAGTTCCCGTGGGAATTCCGGGATAAAAAGTACCCATAGCCTTCTCTGTAGTCTGTACGTGCATGCCAAACTTCATCCAAATCTATTCAGCCGTTTTTGCGTGATTGAGTTACAAACATCCAAACATCCACATTCATAATATTAGTATCTAATCCTACTAATATTATAAAAGCGAAAATTAAAATTAGAGTCTTACAATTAGACTTTCGAAAATAGGAATACCTCTTTGGTTTTGATAGTGCTTTTGCATCACACGTTGCTGTAAGTCAATTTCCTATACAATACAATAAAATAACGCAAATACAATAAAAAAACGATGTACTTAATAAATACGCGATTTATGTATTCCACAAAACATGTTCACGCACTTCGACAGTGAATAGTAAACGTTTTATGTTTAAGCACATTATTTCTAATGTTTCTCTCGATATTTCTAAACGTATCACTCCTCAATCTCCTCCTGCTAGCGACAGCTGACGATGGCGTCGGTGAAAATGCGAGATGCGACATTGTGAAAAAAATAGCGAACGATTTGGTCACTTTGCTTGTTAATAGGACGTCGAAGAGAATAAACGAACTGAACGAAAAAATACGAAAGATAAATCAATACGTTATAGACAAAGATAAATATGAAGAACTGCTGACGAACGTCACTAAGGAGACGAGGTTAAACGAAACGAATTTCTTCACCGCACTGAACGAGCATGACCATTTCAGTTTCCTATCGAAGAATGAGACCAAAAGTCTGTATTTGAAATTGAAGGAAAAGATGACCCGAGACGATATAGTTCGAATATTAGCGAACAGTAGCGACGTGAGTAAGACGGCGCGTCGAATGACGGGAGACGGGTATATTGACGATGAAATCGATGACGTAGTTGACAAGCTGATCGCTGAACTGCCGAGGGACGATCATAAGTACGACGCCAGAGATCACGACAGCAAATACTGGGGTGACTGTTCCTACAACACTATATTAAGTAATATGCCTCGCATTTCCACCCGCGATAATTTCGGAGTTCCCGCGAAAATTCCAGGGTACAATATAGCCTATGTTACTCAAAAATAATGAAGCATTCTAGTGGTGAAAGAATTTTTAAGATCAGTCTAGCACTTCTTGAGTTAAATCGTAACAAACAAAAAATCAAATCTTTTCCCTTACCTAATAACATTAGTTTAGATTATGCTCATCCAGGTCTTTAGCCATTTGATAACTGCGTCAATCTTTTAGCTCGCAGTTTTACACGCGTTAATGGCCATGTTGACTAATTTTTATTTTTTAGTCCGTCTTGCAGATTATTAAAAAATATTGGACACGTATTTTTTCTTTTTTTACGTAAACAAAAAATAACGGCGATATATTGAGTTGAAATTTAGCGTGACGTCACTATTCTGACAGTTTGTATGGCGGTTTTAGCGGTTAGTGACGTCACGACCCCCTCACCCTAAACTTTAATGCGCTTTATCTCTGTATATTTTAATTTATTTGAAAAACCAAAAAATACGTGTCTATTGTTTTTTTATTTTCTAACTGAAGGACTAATTAGAATTTTGATTTTCAAAAGTAGTCCACATCCCAATTTGGCAGTTCCCACGGAAATACGGGACAAAAGTCGACATCCTTTTCTGTATACTCCTCACTAACTGTCCCGCACGGTGTCACTCGCGATAATTTCAGAGTTCAGAGAGAGTTACTGAGGAATGATGTAGCTTTCTAATGGTGAAAGAATTTTTGAAATCGGTCCAGTAGTTTTTGATTTAAATCGTAACAAACAAAAAATCAAAACTTTCCTCTTTATAATCAGTATACAGGTTGCATGCAAAATTTAATGAAATATATAAACGCGCTCGAGTTGGAAAGTGAAATTCTACACGTCTAAGTCCACCTCCACCGAAGATCGGGTCCGGAACCTCTTGATTAGCGGAGAGGCAGAGTGACTCAAATAGTATCATATATGTATTCCAATGTACTTGCAGACCCCAAGAACGAGTTGGAGGACTTGCGAGACTACCACAACAACCGCCACGACGGGCGGAGAATCTTCCGCGGCGAGCGCACCTCGGTGCGCTTCTACCCGTTCATGGCGTCCGTCCACGTGATGGGGCGGTTCTGGTGCGGCGGGGTGGTGTACTGGCACGACCTGGTCATCACCTCAGCAGCCTGCCTGCAGCTGTTTGTATCCATTTTTTTTGTTTAACAAACTTCCAGGATAAAAAGTATCCAATGTCCTTCTGTGTAGCCTTGACAACGTGTATGAAAAATTTCGAAGTGATATGATCGGTTAAGCCGTTAAATAAACTCGTGTATGCGAAATTTAAATACCATAGGTTGAGTAGTTACAGCATGAAAAAGTAACAGACAGAATCACTTTCGCATTTGTAATATTAGTAAGGGTAAGCATAGCTTTCTTGTTTGGAACGCAAATGGCGCAGTATACTCATAAATGTCATTCAATTGGAGTAGTGGGTAACAGCTGGTTAAGTACACTTAACATCAAAAAGGTCACTTAACTAACAATATAATATCATCCCGCAGAGATGGCTTCCTCATCGCAATATAATATGGTATTGTACCACAGATATAGATTGGAATAGATAACGAAAGTTCCAAATTTCTTAAACTAATGGAACGCAATTAAAAATATCTTTCACCCGCATCAATGTCAGAATTTCTCGGGGAAGTTTTTCCGGGGAAGTCTCGGGGAAGAAAGTAAAGCACTACGTCCTATTCTTAGATCAAGAGTGACGAATCAAATAGGTTTACTCTCTAGGAAATTCCCTCGGGAACTTTTTGTTCCGGGATAAAAGTATATCCTACCCTCAGAGTTAATGTAATTTTATATCAATGAGTTTTTTTTTCTACATCGGTTTAGCAGTTATAAACTCTTCAACCAACAATTTTTTCCTCTTTTTCAAATATTGCCATCGAATGCGAAAATATTGTACGTAAGTATATTATAAGTGACGATGTCATTAAGAAAAAACTTAATTCTCCTCCTCACCTTAATTTCCAGTGAAAAAATTCTCTCATCTGAAAATTTCTTCAATAAGTAAGCTTATGGAAACACAAACATTCAAAATCTTAGCAGCCTAGAGCTAAATTGTGATTTGCGGCACACTCGAAACGAAGTTTGCGTAGTCTATTCTTTATAATACATCTGTGTATTGTATTGAATAGAATAAGCCACCGAGTTACTTATTCCGCCTTTCAACTTGAAAGACTTTGACAAACGATTATTTTGTGCGTCTATAAGCTCGTTACTCAAACAGCCAACGACTGGAAGATCAATGTCAGGCGCATACTGGTGATTGATTAGTTCAGATTTTAAAGAGACTATTGTAGAATACATAATTTATTCTTTCGAGATCGATCTTGCACAACATAACAAAGATAATTGGACACCGATAAGCAATAACCTGTTAACCCACAAAATGAAGTTATTGATACAGAACGCTTTATTCAGGGTTATAGAACCTTTTTTTAACTATGTGTTTACTTTATTACATTGTTTAAATACTAAAAAAAATTAAACTTAAAAATTTTTTGACACAAAATGGCGTTATAATTTTAAGATACGATTTACTTAAAATTTCTCCAGTGTGAGTTAACACACTATTGCTTATCTATGTCCAATTTTTATTGTTTTGTTTAAGCTTTAGCGATGGTGTTTAGATTTTAGGTGACAATTTCTAACATACATTTTTTAAACTTAGTCAGGGGTACAGAGAAGGACATAGGGTACATTTTGTCCCGGAATTCCCGCGGGAATGCCCAAATTAACACCGCGAGGAACAGCTGGAGTATTGGCCAAGTCGTTGAGATAGGAACACTTCCACAGGATGCATAACAACCGCTTCTTCCGCGAGAACCCCCGGGTGCTGCAGGTCAGGATCGGCAGTAACCACAGCAGGATCGGAGGGGAGGTCATCGACGCGCTGGAGGTCAGTGTCCTACCGACTATGTGACATGGGAGGTCACCTGGACGTCTGTTATAAGAGGATTCGATGTCGGTGATTATCGGTCTTTCTACATAACCGAAGATCAGATTGGCGTGGCATGATGCCATTTAGAGGCCTATTCGCTATTTAAGAGGCTCCGGGTTCAATTCTTGGTGATAGTGCCTTTTCCCTTTGTGGGCGTGTTTATATTTATCTATGCTATAATAGGTAAATACGGCACAAGTTGAGTTGTAACTCAGTGTTGTGCATTGTAAAAATTGTAAAGAAGTTTGTAAGTTTGGATGTAGGTGACAATCTCTGGAATCATTGAACCGATTTTAAAATCTGTTACACTGATAGAAAGCTACCGTATCCCTAAGTGTCATGGGATACTTTCAATCTCGATGCAAAGAATTCTCTAGATAAAGTCGATATGGATGAAATCGCAGGGGAACAGTTACAACTTTCTATAACGATAATATGTCCTCTTCCATGCTTAAATGATCGGAATTCATGTGATGAAGTATTTTAATTGCTTCTTCGTAGTTTTAAACGAATCGGAAATTATAATGTCTAAAAAGATATAATTAAAGTTATTCTATTGATAAACTTAGGCATTTTTAAGACTTCTAAGCATACTGTAAAACTTTTAGCTAGGCGAAAACTTCAGTGGTTCTTTGCCTCTTTATATTAAATCGATCTCAATACAGCTTCAGTCAACACTGACCCTGACAAGTCCTGTCCTGTCCTCCCAGGTGTACTTCCACCCCGGCTACAACCCCCGCACGCTGCGCAACAACATCGCCGTGATCCGCCTCCGGCGACACCTGTTCTTCAACTACCACCGCATCCCGAAGATCATAGACATATCGCACAACCCCAGCCTGGTGCCTGCCACTTCCGAAGTACTGCTGCTGGGTTGGGGAGTCACTAAAGTAAGAGGAATGTTGTCATTTTTCTATAGAAAGTACAAACCAGCGTCTGGTTAGGATATTCACCATTTTTTCACCAGATCATAAACACAAATGATTCTTTTTGTTCCGAAATTACCGAGGGATTTCCGAAATTCATGTTCACGAAACTGGAAAGAACAGCCAGCCACAGATATGTTCAGTGATAGAAATAATAATTGACCTGCCAATACACAAGTCCATGTGGAATTATATCACATATTCCACTCACATGGACAACATCTGAATTAAAAAAATCTGTTGGCGCGTATATGACGCCATCTGGAGAAAGTATTTTGGTTCAAGGACGAAAAACCTTTGGAAAGCGCAAATTGTAGGTAATCCCAGAGGTGTTCTTTTCCAACTTTCTACTTGACTATAAGAGAGGTAAATTTCTTCGTTTTGAGTATTTGCACACTCGTAACCACACTTTATGAATATTTAACTGACCTGACAAATATTGTTCTGTCTAAATTTGAATAAAACATATTACGTCCATTAAACATACTTTCAGTTTTATACTGTCCGGGTGACTTTTTCCAATTTTTCTTAGCTAAAAACTTTGTTTGGACTGAGTATTATGGATATAAAAAAATTAGCCAGTTTACCAACAAAAAAATTTAATCTTTGATTCGTTTCCTTTATGTGACTTTAGTATTGTAGTTATGCGAATACTTTTGAATGTGGTCGTAGTGCTATACTATAAAGTTTCAACTTTTTATATGTAGACATACCTTTTGTTCGTAATCACTGGTATAAAATGCAGAATGCAGAAATAAAAGATGTCACTAAGCTAGACTGAGCTGATGTGGATTAAGCATTCTATTGTTACATGACGGCCTGAAATGTCTGCCGCGGGTAGGCTATTGTCTCTGGCAGGTCGATGTGTATAAGTCTGACTGAGTATTTAAGTAAGCATTAATTTTACTTACTTAAGGTGCGGGTGTTAGGGCTAGTTTTCATACAAATTGCCTACCGAGTTTTCTTGCACTACGGCTATTTTTATTTATTAGACTTTATTTAATAAAATACTTCTACTTGTTTCGATGCCGCATAAGTCTCAAATCTTTGCAGATAGTGAACAAATAACATAATTATAAGCATTTCAAAAATATTAAATTTTGGTCGAATCTCTTACTTGTGTGAGAGCGTATACAGTATATGTGTACGAAAATGGCGGCCCGGTCTATAAACAGCTGTGGTTTGGCTGTAGACTGACAAGTCCCCCGAATGCAGTAGTTTGTAGTGAGTTCCAAAAGGATCGAAAGGTGTCGCGGCGTTGAGCCGTGAGTTTTGACAATTTTACCTACCGGGATAATTTAGAATTGAATTTGGAATATACATATTACTGATATAGTTGGTAGGTATTTAGTAGCCGAAGCGAAGGCATAACTACATTTTGTTTTGAGTCCCGTACAAGTAGGTACCTATACCTTATAAGCTACAGGTAGCCCGTACAAGTATTTTATATTTTTGTGTTGCATAAATTCTTGCTATCTCTTTCTTGTTTTCTCGATGCGTAAAAGAGAGAGACCATATTTTCGAATGGTTGTATCTCACCACGGCCCAGGGTAATTTAACTTTTATCTTCGATGCAATCAGCAATGACACGAAGCCATATAATGTTGGTACAACTTCATATTTTTATTGTGTCTATGTGACCACGTGATCAAATTTTTAATATCTTCAAAAAAAAAATTTTTTTGTAAAGCTCATACCCTCGAAACTAGTATGAGACAACCCCATCATGTTGCTGTACTTCATGTTTTCGTGGTATCTATGTGTTCACGTGACAAAATTTTTGAACACTTATAACTCCGAAACTATAGGACGCAGTCATATCACGTTGGTACTCAAACTTCATGTTTTGTGATATCTATGTGATCACATGGTCAAATTTTCGACAGCTCATATCTCCGGAACTGCAAGTTACAGACTCATCGTGTTGGTAGGTCAAACTTCATCTTTTCGTGATATCTATGTGATCACGTGAAGTAATTTTCAAAAGCTTATAATATTTTTTACTATTACCTATGCATATACCTACTTTGTATTTGTTAATTTATAGGTACTAATGATAAAGCTGAAGTGTTTGTTTGCTTGTTTGGTTGAACGTACTAATCTCAGGAACTACTAGATCGAATTGAAAAATTATTTCCGTGTTAGATAGTCATTTATTGAGGACGGCCATAGGCTATAACATCACGCTATGGCCAATACGAGCGGAGCACGACACGACACTCACATGGTTTTTTCAGTAAGTTTTTTCTCCAAATTTTTTTTAGTCAACTATTAGAGACGAGAATCGAATATTGAATGCCTTTTTACAAAAAAAATACCCTCGTAACGTTACACCGTGTATAATAAAGACTTTATTTTTGTAAATTTTTCCAAATGATGTAACTGTTCACTCATTATTATTTATTATTTCCTTGATTTTGTAATAAAAAAAAAAATAAAAATAAAAACTGACGCGAGCAAAACCGCGGCAGGATCAACTGTCAGTAAAATATTTATATTTTACAAATAATACAATATTATAATAAATCTATCTTCCCAACGCACTGCTTTGACGAAACTAAATAAAAGAAGATCAATATATTCAAATGACGCGCGACGGCTGAATGCATACAATTTTTTCGGCAGGAGGAACTATACGATAATGGTCCAGTGGTTAGAACAACTTCCGAAGAAGTCTCAATATTATATGACTAACTGTGCCCTGCGGTTTCACCCGCGTGAAAAGTTTTTGTGTAATAACTTTTTTCCCGATATCCGATTTGAATGAAACAAAGCCTATATTATGTAGCTACAGGCTAAGCTTAATCTACCTGTGAAAACCGCATTACAATCTGTTCAGTTGATTTGGAGATTATGGCGAACAAACAGACAGACAGACAGAAAAGAATTTCAAAAACTTTTTTTGTGCTTGGTTACTCTTCTTTTATCACCCCTCTCCATTTTAGGTAAAAATATTCAATGTACAGAATCGCGGATTCTACTCTTTTATTATAGTTTAGAAGTATAGATAATTTCTTTTATTATCTGTCATTTTTTATGCTTTTGTTTACGATTTCAAATCTAAACTGCTTTTTCATAATATACATTATGCACACTTCTAGATAAACTTATTATTAGAAATGCGAATATGAGTTTGTTTGTTTGTATGTTACGGTTTATTACTCAACCGATTATCTAGAAATTTTGCATACACTTTATTAGTAGGGGCACAGAGAAGGACACGGTAGTTTTTATCCCGGAATTCCCGCAGAAACTCTGAAATTAGCGTGGGTGAAACCGCGCTAATTTCTAGGTATATTATGAAAAATAGCTAGTGTTATTATAAAAAAGTAAAGAACCAGTTTTTTTAAATACTTCACTCAAAAGAAACTACAGTATCCTCCAGTATCAGTTGTTAATTTTATAAAAATGTTTCACGCGGGTGTAACCGCGGGACACAGCTAGTAGAATATAAAATACTTTACAAACTCAACGTACCTACTGATGAAACTCAATAAAATATAAAATATTATTATCACGAGATGACAAAATTTAAATTTTGAAATGGAACAACGGCAGAATGCGTTTATGTTTTTTTTTCGTGTAATAACGCCAAGCGGTATATAGGTTGAGTGGCTAGACCAAAGAGTATATAACCACTATGCGTACTAACGTCTGGCTCTAATCCTTTTAGAATTACGATTCAAATCTCGGTTTATATGAGTACTAGCTGTTCCCCGCGGTTTCACCCGTGGCAATTTCGGAGATCCCGCAGGAATTCCGGGATACAAAGTACCCTATGCATATAGGGTACCTTCTCTGTACCCCTGACAACGTATATGCAAAATCTCATTAGATTTCACCGGTGTTAATTTTGGAGTTCCCGTGGGAATTCCAGCATATAAAGTACCCTATGTCCTTTTCTGTACCCCTGACAACGTGTATGCAAAATTTCGTGATGATCCGTTGAGCCATTGCCGTAACAGACAGGCAGATAGACAGTGTTACTTTCGCATTTATAATATTATCAGTATTTAGTAGGGATTGTAATGTCAGTGTCTTTGTGGAATTATGTACTTTTTTTGTAAAGTTATCACGAATCATTCAGGTTTTGAGTTGAACTGCGATTCTATTTAGTTTTGGATTTTCTATGATTGATTTTTTCTAAAATTAAAAACATCCTAGTTGATGACGTAAATCACATAGACTGCTGAAATATAAAGTTGATGGTATTGTGGTCATAGTGTCGGAGATATTATAAGATTTCAATTTTTTTATCACCAAGTAAATCCCGAAATCTTGAAATTTAGATTAGGACCTAGAGTTCTTTTTATACCCAAAATTATTTTCAGTCCCAATATTTACGCAAATAGGTACGTGTGTAACCTGCAGGGAAAGGTTGTATTGAAAATAAGTCCAATATTTTTATTTAGCTTTATCCATCTTTACATTTTCTTAGATTCTAGTTCTATATCCTTTAAATTTTCTTTTTTGGAATTAAAATAAAATTCCAAAAAAGAACGAAAAATAAATCGTTTGTAGATCTATAAATAAGTATATATAAACAAATTTGAGAAAATTAGTTACAAAAAGTGGAATCGCAATCTTAGATTTGAACACGAGATTTTCACGATTCATTATTTACAAAAAGAGACGTATTACACCACAGCGCCAACGAGACTCAAACATAATAAGTCAAATTCAGAATCAGATTCGGCTAATACTAATCGATTTGCATGTGTGTGTGACTACGTTTCGGGCGGTTATTCCTAATTTTCTTGTAGTTAAAGGATAATAATGCGCGTAAGACCATATAAAAATTTTAAATGAAAGATGTATTAAACACTCATCCTGTCGCATTTATTATCAAAATCTATCTTTTAGCTTGCGATTCTCTGTAAATTGAGAAAACACTTTTATGGCGCCGCCCGCGGCCTCTATCGGCTGAGAGGCTGCATAATATGGTGGCGCGCCACCTTAAAGTATGTCCAATTCACAATCTTAGAAGACCCGATTGGGCAATGGTCACCATGCCTGCCCGCTAATCAAGAGGTTCCGGGTTCGATTCCCGGTGGGGGTGGACTTTGTGTGATGAACACAGGGTTCCATTTTCCAGTCTATAATATATATGTATATATGTAATAATATGTGTAGTATATACCGCGTTTGCTTTGTTTCTACGACACTTATAGCTTAGTGTGGAATCAAGTAGATCTGTGTGTTGTGAAGTGAATTATTATTATTATTTGTTAATAATAAGACACAAATAAACACTTTTTTGCAAGCGAAAAAAGATTTTCCTTAGAGAAAGATTCTTATTATATAATTCTCTTCAAATCTACAGAAACTATATTGACATGAGAGATGTAACGTGACTAAGGTACCCGTAGTGCTAAGGCGTTCAGTATCTATTTTGGACCCTGAGCAGGGAATTATTTTTCGACAGAACCATATCTTAATTTGGGGATCATGTTAGAACATTGTCATCAAAAATAGGAGATTTACACCACTGAGAAACATTGTCATTGCCTGAATAATTGTAATAGATGCCTAAAAGAAGAAGAAGAAGAAGAAGACTGGAGAACGAAACGATTGGATTTCCTCTTAAGAGCCATTCTACTATCATTACCAGTAACCCTTACAGGATAATTTAGTCAATTATAATACAACGTGTTAATGAATTAACTGAAAACTACAAAGTAGTTTGCTCAGAATCAACTAGCGAATCGATCGCACTATGTTTTAATATAGGTTATATTTTTCATTTTTACTAGCCCATGTCTAAATTATTTATAATACAATATTTGGCGCGTACGCCGCCCGTAGCGAAAAAATTCGAACCAGTCGGCGCGGGCGTAGCGCTTGGAATTTCGTAGATAGGTCACCTCTAAACTAATGTTGAATAACTTTTAAAGTATCAATTTTTTCGACATAAATTTTATATTTACATATATTTTAAACATATTATTTTTTATTTTTTTAATGGGGTGTATCAGGTTTTCAGTTAATCCATTAACACGTTGTATATATTTTCGAACTAATACACTGCGTTTTTTTTACAGAGTTCACAAAAATTGGAGTACGAACCGATTTATTTGCAAAGAAAATTCTTGCCGGTCTACCCGAACAAATTCTGTCAGGAGGTCTATGGAGAGTGAGTGACTACGGTTATAACGTCCCCAACTAAGCAGGCCTTGCCCTATTCCTATAGCCTTCCCTAGTCCTTCCCTAGTTCCTTCCTAGTCCCTCGTTTAACTTTAAACTCTGCACTAAATTCTTCTCCATCAAATATGCTTGTAGCTGTAGAAGTATCTATAAACTATGCGAAAGTTTGAGTGAATTGATTTTTGTTACTCAATCACTCTAAAACGGCTGAACGAAAGTTGATGGAATTCGGTAGAGGACATAGGATATTTTTTATGTCGGAATTGCCCCAGAAGCGCTAAAATTACCGTGAGGAACATAGCTGTTCGATTTCTATATTCTTGGAATTTGTAACACTTGTTACTTGGGTAGCAGAGTAATATAAAAGTCAGGTGAAAAAAGGTAAGATAAATATATTATAGTTTCAAAAGGAATGACATACAACAATGATCAAACAAAAGAATGTGTATAAAAATATTTAAATATCAAATTGACAGTGTTCTCAGTATAAGCATAAAAGAGTTTTAACACCCCCCCGTAATGAGAACACCCTGTATATACACATTATAATACAAGTAAAAAGACAGTATCAAAATTCACTATACACTTATCACTAGCACTGAAATAATAAAAAAACAACATCCTGTACATATAAACACATCACTAAACTATACACACCCTATATACATACAATATGATCTAAAGACATACAAAACCTAGAACTAGCCTAAACCTAAAGAATTTGTACATTTAAAATGTTTCAGTTTCGGCAAGGGTTTTGTCAAAATGTCTGCGACCATGTCATTTGTGGGTATGTATTTGACTTGTATGTCGTGGTGTGATAGTGAGTCTCTAATGAAGTGATGTTTGATGTCAATGTGTTTAGTACGTGCGTGATAGGTGTTATTATGAGCTAGTTTGAGTGAACTTTGATTGTCGGTATGAATGATTATGGGATGAGTGACCGAGAATACTTCACTGATGAGCGTCTTTAAATATATGGCCTCTTTACAAGCTTCAGCCAAAGCCATATATTCAGCTTCTGTTGTGGAAAGTGCAACTGTTCGCTGTTTGCGAGCTTCCCACGACACAGGTGCACCGCTCACCAGGAAGGTGAATCCAGTGAATGATCGACGGTCCACAAGATTGCTTCCATAATCGGCGTCAGCGTAACCTACTGGGTAAGAGTGGTCACCGTGTTTGAAGTGAAGTCTGAGTTCCTTCGTACCCTTAAGGTATCTAAGGACTCGCTTAGCGGCCTTCCAGTGTACCCCCCCGTAATGTGCATTGAACTGAGATAGGTACGAGACCGTGTGGGCAATATCAGGTCTTGTACATATAGAAATGTACATTAATGAGCCGATAAGCTCCTGATATGGGACTTCTAGATTTTCTTCTTCCTTTTCCGGAACAGTGAGTTTTAACCCAAGTTCCATTGGCGTAGTGACCGAGATCGCGTCGCTCATACCGAACTTGTCTAGTAATTTTTCGATATATTTTGTCTGATCGAGGGTTATACTGCCTTCACTTTGTACGACTCTCATACCGAGGCAGTCTTTGACAGGACCGAGATCTTTAATTGTAAACGTCTTTTTGAGTTCGCTTACAAAATTATCTTTTAAATCACTATTGGTTGTCATAAAAAAGAAATCGTCGACGAACACTGCGATAACGATAAAATCATTAGGTCCGTCTCTTTTATAGTAAAGACAGTGTTCTGATGCGGCTTGAGTCAGCGACAGAGCAGCCATCGCTTGGCATACTTTTTTGTTCCATTGACGCGGAGCTTGTTTAAGCCCATATAGGGATTTTTTAAGTAAGCATACTTTCCCCTTTGGATCAGTAGCAAAACCTTCTGGTTGTTCCATATAAATTTCCTCTTCCAGGTCACCGTTTAAAAAGGCAGTTTCTACATCAAGGTGATGTACTTGTAGCCGATATTGCACAGCAAATGCAAACAAAAGCCTTACTGAAGATAGCCTAGCAACTGGTGAAAAAGTTTCACCATAGTCTACTCCAGCTATTTGGGTAAACCCTTTGGCTACTAGTCTGGCTTTGTATTTTGTAATGTTCCCACTTGTGTCCTTTTTTATTTTGTATACCCATTTACATTTTGTTGTCTTCCTGCCGGATGGTCTATCAACTAGAATCCAGGTTCCATGCTGAATCAATGAATTGTATTCTGCTTTCATCGCTTCTAGCCACTTGTCTTTTTGCGGATGCTCTGTAACTTCTTTGTAAGTTTCTGGTTCCTGATCTGATGTCATGTAGAGATTCTCCTGATATCTCTCAGGAGGACGCCTGTCTCGGAGAGGGTATCGTCTTTCAGTTGATGTCTCTACAATGGGTTCAGGTTCAGAAATAATTGGGGAAACTTCATGAGTAAGAGGTTCATCCGGTATAGTCAGCTGTTCTAAAGATGGTGACATCTCGGGTTGAGTGTCTTCACTGTCTGACTGTACTTGATGTTGTGGCTGTGAAACTGGTTCTTCATCATTTTGAATGGGTACAAAGATTACAGATGGTTGTGGTTGGGGTGACTCTTCGTTATGTGAGGAATTTGGATTAGACTCTTCATGCGTTTTATCTTCAATAAACGCTACATCTCTAGCAATAATAATCTGCCGAGGATTATTAGGGTCTATTAAGCGATAACCTTTGCTTTCTATAGAATAGCCAACAAAGATACAAACTTTAGTTTTGGATTCCAGTTTTGAACGCTTTTCTTTGGGTACGAGGACGTGAGCTTCGCAGCCAAAGATTCGCAAGTGAGAAAGGTCGACTTTATTGCCGGTCCATACTTCTTCTGGAATCTTGTTATTTAAAGCTTGCGTGGGTGAACGATTTTTTAAATAAATTGCCGTATTTACCGCTTCTCCCCAGTACGCTAAAGGTAAATTCGAGTCTTTTAGCATAGATCTTGCTTTTTCAATGATCGTTCTATTTACACGTTCTGAAACTCCGTTTTGTTGAGGAGTGTACGGCACCGTGGTTTGGTGCACTATACCATTCTCCCTCATAAACGTTATCATGTCGCTATTTACATATTCCCGACCATTATCTGAACGGAGAATTTTAATTTTTTCTCCCGTTTGATTTTCGACTAAATGCTTAAATTCGACAAACTTTGTGTAAACTTCGGCTTTTGTTTTCAAAAGATATCCAAAAGTTTTACGAGAGTAGTCGTCGGTAAATGTTAATAAATATAGGGCTCCGCCCCACGAGTGCGTACTCATAGGTCCGCATAAGTCCGAATGAATAAGTTGTAGGACTTTACTCGATCTACTTTTTGAGCTCTTAAACGGTTTCTTTGAAAATTTACCTTGTAGACACGGAATACATGTTCCGTGGTAACTTCCAATATAGTCTAGGCCGATACATTTATTTTTTAATATATCCATGCTCTTTGTATTAAGATGGCCAAGACGTCTATGCCAAAGTAGTGCAGACTCTTTGGTGGAAGTATACAAGGAATGCAATTTATTTACATTTAATCTAAACATACCGTTGTGATTCGACCCTGTGGCAATGACGGGATTTGTCACATGACAGCCACCGCTTTGAAATATTGTTGCGCCTTTCGGCGTAAACAATACATCGAATCCTTTCTTAACTAAACTACTTACAGATAAAAGATTTGTAGCGAGACCAGGAACATATAATACATTACTAATTTTATTTACACCATCGGAAATATTTATATTTACAGTGCCCTTACCATGACTCAATAAAGTCTCCTTATTTGCCACAGTGATAGGAGTTACGTGAGGGGACAAGAACTCGAACCACTCTCTCCTGTTACTCATGTGGGAGCTTGCGCCGGAATCAAGAAACCAATCTTGTGAACCTGTGGGTGAACGATTAGTGAAACAAGATGAAAGTGTAAATTCGGAAGTATAATTTGTACAAACATTTGACGAAACCGAAACATTCTTGTTTTTCTTATTTTTTAGAATCCTACATTCACTCACTATATGCCCTAATTTTTTACAATAGGAACAAAATTTCTTCTTTGTTTGTTTCTTGGTGCATAGCGCTGTATCTGGAGATCTGCTGGTATCTGCTGAGGACTGTACAGCTCGTGATTCTTCTTTTAGAAGAGCTGTCACTACATTTTCCGTGGTGATCTTCATATTAGAGTGTTCGATGGCCATAACTAAGGGATGATATTTTTCTGGAAGTCCAGTGAGCATTATAATAGCTAAGAATTCATCATCCACTTGTGCTCCAATTCCTTGTAGTTCTTGTTGGATAGCTAGTGACTCATTCACATACTGTTGAATCTTTCCTTTGAACGAATTTGTTAAGAGTTTTTTCATCAGTGCAAGCCTCCTTGTGAGTCCACCATCAGCATAAGCTTTTCGTAAACAACTGAATGTTTCAAATGCGGTTTTTGCTGACCTTATAACGGGATAGATGGATTCTTCACAAGATAAACATATTTTCGCACGAGCCTTCTGATCTTTCCGTTTTTGATCAGGGTTGGAGAGGTCAGCGGGTTTTACAACGACTTCCCACAACTCTAGGTCAGTGAGCATGCATTCTATGGCAAATGCCCATGTGCTGAAGTTAGCTGATCCTTTTAGCTTTGATATGCTTATATTTGTTGAGTTCTGCGCTGTCTGAAAATCTTTTGAAGAATGTGCCGACTGTGAAGTCGATGGAGTATCCATTGCACTTTTCTTAACCTTTTTTAAAAGACTTATTTGAGACCTATAACCACTTATCAGTTATTTCCTGGGCCCATAACCACTTGTTACTTGGGTAGCAGAGTAATATAAAAGTCAGGTGAAAAAAGGTAAGATAAATATATTATAGTTTCAAAAGGAATGACATACAACAATGATCAAACAAAAGAATGTGTATAAAAATATTTAAATATCAAATTGACAGTGTTCTCAGTATAAGCATAAAAGAGTTTTAACAGTAACTAATCGAAAGTAATGCTGCCTGTTTTCAGCAAGTTCGTGACGTCAACCATGTTTTGTGCCGGCACGTTCACCACGGGCGAGGGGGCTTGTGACGTAAGTTCCGCTAAGTGCATCGATGCTTCTTAGTTACGACGTTAAATGAAAAGGGGGTTCTAAGTTATACAGTTACAAGGGTCAACAAGTCGATAGGTTTTTGTTAAGTACTTATTATAAAGATGAAATAGAAACGCTTTTTCAACCCTATAATAAAATCAGTACTCTCTGCTTCCCCTAAAATGACCACAAATGATTTGGAGGCAAAATTTGGTCAATAAATAAATGATTTTGTAATAACTGTACAGTGGACATTTTTATCCACTTCACAACACACAGATCTACTTGATCCCACACTAAGCTATAAGCTTGTGTCGTGGAAACCAAGCAAACGTGGTTTATACTACACATATGTATTATACCATAGATCTGGGGGCACGGCAGTGCCCCCGCCAAGTCGAGCAACAAAAGCGGCACGGCCGTACTATCCTTTTCTCGAAGCAATTCAGGCCTTTTTCGACCCCCTATAACTTCGTTGTGGATAAAACTAGAAGCCTGAATTTTTAGTAAACAAGCAGGTATTGTATAAAGACGGTATAATTTAAATTTCATTCGATTTGAACCAGTAGTTTAAGAATTATAACTAGTCAAAGTTTCTTAATTTTGTAGGTCACTCACTCACTCACTCACTCACTCACTCACTGACCGATCATCAAAATTCTAAGGCACTTCTAGCAGACATAGAAGTTTGAAATTTAGAATACAATTAGTGTTTATTGTATAAATCAAGGAAAAATTAAAATATTTAGCAATTTCGGTCCAGTTTTCTAGATACATTAACCGCATAAATAACTTTGTAATCCCATATAAATGTATGGAATTACAAAGTTATATATGCAGTTATATGTACCAACTGCACAAATAACTTTGTAATCCCATATAAATATATGAGACTAGCTGTTCCCCGCGGTTTCACCCGCGTTAATTTCGAAGATCCCGCGGGAATTAAGAGATGCAAAGTAGTTAGTACCCTATATCCCTAGGTTTTCTTTACCCCTGACAACGTGCATGCAAAATTTCATGAGATTTCACCAGCGTTAATTTCGGAGATCCTTCGGGAATTCCGAGATAAAATTACCCTAATCTGAATGCTCCAACGATTTTCATGAAATTTTGTATACAGGGGATTTCGGGGGCCATAAATCGATCTAGCTAGGATTAATTTCTGGAATTCCCGCGCGAACTCTGATATCAACGCGGGTGAATTAATTATTGCATACTACACGTTGTCAAGGGTACAGGAAAGGTCATAGGGTAGTACTTTTATCTCAGAATACCCGCGGGATCTCCGAAATTAACGTGGGTTAAACCGCGGGGAACAGCTATTTAAGCTGTTGCCCAGATATTAATAAATAATAATAATAAGTGTAGCTATAGTTACCTACCTAGATATAAAGTGTAGATACATAGTTACCTAGACATAATTATGTTCAAAGGTACAATGGTCAACGGAATGAAAAAGCAAGAATGGGGCATGTGTTTATATATTATATTATAAAGTTGTACCAAAATCTTTCAAGTTATTAAAGTAGACTAAATTGCTCAAAGGAGGAAGACCATTTACAAAAAGAAATGAGATCCCATCAAAAACAAACTTGTAAAAAAGTCCAAGTCTCGCAACTCACTTCTTCTACAGTAAAAAGTTGTGAGATCAATGTAATACCAAGTCGGTTAATTTATTCAGTGCCTACTTAAGGGTCCTTCTGGCTAAAGTTATCATGTTATAAGCTAATCTAATAACATTTTATAGTGACCATATCAAATTTAAAAACCTTTTATGTTTTAAATAGATTGATTGGCTTGGCGATCACGTGAAAACACAATGTATCTCACAAGTAATACATATTATAATTAAATTAGATTGTTTAGAACCATAATTATGTATTACATGTGAGATATATTGTGTTTTCACGTGATCGCCAAGCCAATCAATCTATTTAAAACATAAAAGATTTTTAAATTTGATATGGTCACTATAAAATGTTATTAGATTAGCTTATAACATGATAACTTTAGACAGAAGGACCCTTAAGTAGGCACTGAATAAATTAACCGACTTGGTATTACATTGATCTCACAACTTTTTACTGTAGAAGAAGTGAGTTGCGAGACTTGGACTTTTTTACAAGTTTGTTTTTGATGGGATATATATATACACACCCAGACTGGAAAATGGAACCCTGTGTTCATCACACAAAGTCCACCCCCATCGGGAATCGAACCCGGAACCTCTTGATTAGCGGGCAGGCATGGTGACCATTGCGCCAATCGGGTCGTCAAAAATGTATTAACTGGACACTTGTACCAACACCTCATGGAGTGAAGCGAGAAACAAGTCTGTTCACATCACGTCCGTTTTGGTCAAATGGAGAATTTAAAAGAACCTCCATGAATCTTAGCTCCACCTTACACGGTATAAATAATCGTGCCTAATAATCGGCTAAGCTAGTACTAAGAATCAAGACCATAAGTTGTGCGTTTCTGGCCTGACCATCCCATATGTACGCGATGGTCAAACGAGCGTCAGTGACACTCCCTACACTTGGTCCCCAGCATGACGCGGGCGGACCGGCGGTGCTGTCGGGCAAGCTAGTCGGCATCATCTCCTTCGGCCCCTCAGTGTGCGGGTTCCCCAACGCGCCCACGGTATTCACTTTGGTGGGCGCCTTCGCCGATTGGATCGAGACAGTAAACGAAAGTGTGAGTTGGACTGTACAGGATGCACCCTGCCTCATCATGTCAGCTGGGAGTCATCGACGGCAACTCAATGTATCGCCTTTATTTGTTGACTAGCTGTGCCCCGCGGTTTCACCCGCGTGAAAGGTTTTTATACAACTTTTTTCCCCGACAACCGATTTCAATGTAACAAAGCCTTATGTAGCTCCAGGCTAAGCTTAATCTACCTGTGAAAACCGCATGACAATCGCTTCAGTAGATGCGGAGATTATCGCGAACAGACAGACAGACAGAAAAGAATTTTAAAAACTTTTTTTTTTTGCTTGGTGACTCTTCTTTTATCACCCCTATCAATTTTAGGTAAAAATATTCAATGTACAGAATCGCGGATTCTACTCTTTAATCATAGTATAGATTGAGGTATAGATAGATTAGATACGTCAAATAAAGAAAAACACGTTTCCAATACTTTAAATAAATCTACAAGAAAACGTCATCTAGCCCAATAGTTTCCGTTTGTCGCCGCCAGATGCCAGAGTACTACCGCGGCAAGGTGCACACGACCACCACCACCCAGTTCCCGTTCACCTTCCAAACCGAGCACACGGAGACGACGCCGCTGGTGGCGCCGCTGAACCAGGCCACCTCGCTCGGGACGCTGCCGCCGGAGCCCGAGCGGCTCCTGCGGCAGGTCCGACCCTCGGGCAAGGAGCGGAAACCGCGCGCGGAGCGAACTCAAAAGTTCAAGAAGAAATTGGAACAGATGCTGAGGATGGGCGGGGGAAGCGGTCAGGAGTCGAATGATGAATGGCGATAGTGGAATATATTTTAAAAAATTTGATGATTTTTTCTTATAAAATAACTAGCTGTTCCCTGCGGTTTCACCCGCGTTAATGTCGGAGTTCCCGCGGGAATTCCGGGATAAAAAGTAGCCTAAGTTACGCCTTATAACATTAACTATCTGCGAGAGAAAGTCCCGTCGAAATCAGTCCCGACGTTTCAGAGATTAGCCGGAACAAACAGACAGACTTACAAAATTCGTTTTTTGATGTAGGTACCGTACCTATATACGTATACTTGCGTATGCATTTAGTGAAACTGTTAGTTTGAAATTACAAACAGACACTTCATTTTTTTTTTGTATACATAGATAATAAAAAACACTTTGTGTGGCATGGCAGTCAGTTAGTCAGTTATCTTACCATTACACCAGCCGTGTTCTATGGAACTGTGAATGTGGGTACAATGTAATAATTCTTTTTTTACATCAATGTACCTACTATGTACATTTCAGCTCCGACGTGCCGACATAATATGCTCCGGCCACGGGCTAGTGCTACCACAGAACAGAAAAGAACTTATAGAAGGGGTATCAACTCAGTTTAGTGTGAAAACCAGTGTCGCCGGATGATGTTTGTACACAAAATTATTCATCACGCACAAATTCATTTACTACTGAATTTCCCATCGAGCCTACCCGAGAAACAAAGGTTCCGGGTCCAATTTTCGGTAGCAGTGAACTTTGTGGGATGAACACAAGCTTCCGCTTTCCAACCCTCACTTGGTTTCCACGACAGAGGCTTATAGCTTGGTGTGAAATTTAGTAGATCTGTATTCTGTGTGTTTTCATAGTGTTTTCGTAGTGGTTGCGAATTTTGCTTAGTCACTGTTTTACAAAATTTACAATTTTGGGAATACTGTGGAAAATATATTTGGGATGCCAGTAACGAATGCTTCGGGGAAGCATTTGCTCTTACTTCCCTCGCGAGCGTGACGCGCTCGCCCCACCTACATGGCCTCTCTACTTGATATGTTATTTTCTCTGTGAGTTTTACCAACCTTCACGATAAAACACGCGGATTTATGAGGCGCTCGTAAAAACTGAGTGCAGTTTTATAAATACAAATAAAAAATATTATGACTCGTCTGTATGTTATGTACTGTTTACACGCTGAAAAGTTTTCACGAAACATTTGCCGTAACTAAAGTTATGTGAGCGTCTTAAAAGCATAGATATACTAGATATACTTATATTGTAAAGAGAAATGAGTTTAGATTTTTTATATATTTTTTGTAATGGTAATATAAAACTACTCGACCGATTTTAAAAACTATTTCACTTAGATATATGAAGCTTGAGCCTATAATGTTCCCGAGTGACATAGTGCAAAACTTTTTATCCTGGCTTTAATAAGGGAACTCCGAAATTAATGCAAGTAAAACTGTGGAGCAACGACTAGTGTTTAATAATTAGGTATTTCTAATATTCGGGATGGAATCCGGGATATTTATAATTAAGGCAAACCTAACTTAGGCTCCGTTGCTCCCTCTATCCAAATATATATATATATTTGCAGTGAAGAGTAAATAAATTGTTTGAGTTAAATTACATTTGTAATTATAATGTTCCCGAGGGTTCTGACAAAGATTTTTAAGTCTATATTCCATCATATTATATCTCTGCAGTATCAAATGACGAGGTATCTACTGTCATTTGACTCTGATCACAGAATAGAAAATGACAGATAGAAGGGACATAAACTTGTTTAGTATGAAAACAGATGAATACCAGTGTCGCCGGGTGATTTTCGCACACAAAACTATTCATCACGCACTAAAACATTCATTAACGTATTAACGTAAATAAATGTATTAAACGCTTTATGATCAAGTACCAACCTATATTTTTAATTAGTCATTGTTTTCAAAATTCACAGTTTTGGTAATATTGTCTTAAATATACTTGGGATGGCAGCAAAAGAAGTTTTGGGCAAGTTAGAGCATTTGCTCTAACTTCCTTTGCAACCGCGCCTGCCCCGCCTACATGTCCTCTCTAGTCAATTTGTTTGCTCTGTGACTCTGGCATTTTGGGCGAAAGTGCATAATTAAAAAAAAAAAACAAGAAAAGACAAAAGAAACAGCATACACAGCCATTCGTCAACTTTAATGAGCTACACAACAATAACAATGTTAGCGAGTTATACGCGTTTGAAACGTGAAAGGAAGTAGGTAGTCAGCGAATTTGTCCCCTTTTGATGCCGGCATCGCATCCATACATCGGATGGACGAGTGAAGCGGGCAGGTATGCCTTTGTCGGGAAGAATTGTAGAAATATCCCGGAACTAACAATCGGATCGTCAGCTCGGGAATTTCATTTGCGGTGGTTTAATAAAGTGCAGTGTGAATTGTTGTCACCACATGTGGCGGAATTTTAACTGAGAGATTAAAGGATTGTTTTTTTTTTTGTTTTATTGATATGAAATTTTAATGTAATTTAATTTAAAAGCATTCGTTTGGAGATAGAGATATAGGTAACACAAATTACTTTTATTATTTTTTATTATTATTATTATTATTATTATTTGAGTAAAAAGGCCGAACCCACATTATTGAGGACGCACGAAATTATTGAGGACTAGTTGTGCCCCGCGGATTCACCCGCGTTAATTTCAGAGTTCCCGCGGGAATTTTGGGATAAAAAGTACCCTTTGCGTTAATCTGATGTATAAGCTATATTATTGTAAAGTTTCATTTAAATCCATCCAGTAGTTTCTGCATGAAAGAGTAACAAACATCCATCCATCCATCCATTCATCCATCCATCCATACATTCTTACAAACTTTCACGTTTATAATATTAGTAGGATTATAAGTAATCCTCAATAATTTATTTATTTATTTATTGGGCTCACAAAACAGGTAACAATCGGAATACTGACTAAAATTATAATATAATAATAATAATTACTTTTATTTCGGACCGAGCATCCATATAGTGTTAGTAGATAACAATTTTTCTTAAAAAACTAAGGTTAGTATTCATTACAATAATATGATGAGAAATAAAAATATTTAATATAAGTAGTAGCTGAACACTAGGTCTCCCGGCGCATATGCAGATGTACCCAGTGCTTACGCCATGGACAGTCCAGCCTGTCAGCCACTACCCTCAGAATGCTGTTGGCACTACCACGCAAGCGATGCATCAGAGAGGCGGTTCGTTTCCGGATTATAGCATGAAAACCGTCAGTCTGCGATACCGCGAACATCTCTGATGCACTACAATACCGCGGCAACCCCATCAGCACCCTGAAACCATTATTGTATTGCACCCTCAAGGTATGAAGAGTTCTCTTTGCATATCTTAACCATAGACTGCACATGTAAAAATTTTGACAATATGCCTTAAAAAGGGTGAGTTTGACATCTCTTGTGCAACGTCCAAATCTGCGGGCAAGCATGTTACATCTTACAGATAAGGCTCTTCTCTCTCTTTCAATATCTACACCGTCTGATAGATCATCAGTTACCCAATGACCTAGATACTTAAATCTCAAGACCCTACATACTTCACTGCCATCGAGATACACTGGAGGGACTATCTCAACAGCGTCCCTCAGGGGTCGAAAGACAAGGAGTTCACTCTTATTTACGTTATACCTAAGCCCATGAGCCGACGCATATGACTCACAAATAGCGAGCAGTTTCCTGAGTGCACTGATCGAGGGGCAAAGCAATACCATGTCATCTGCGTAACTGATATTGTTTATAAATGTACCATCAATGGAGCATCCGACTTTGGCATTGCAAAGCCCCCCGATCAGTCCATTCATATACAGATTAAAGAGCTTAGGCGATGTTAAGCCCCCCTGACGCACACCGCACCCCAACCTGTAGTCCCTAGACAATGCTCCCGCCCACCTTACACTGTTCGTTTGATTCTCATACCAATATTTAACTACACTAGTGATCTCGCCTGGAAGACTCGTTTCCGTATTTAATTTGTGCCAGAGAACATCGTATGAAACCAGATCAAAGGCCTTCGAAAGGTCGAGAAAACATGCGTACACCGGCGTCCTCCTATCCGTGTAATACCGGACAGTATGCTTGAGACTTATTACCGCTGTCTCAGTAGATAACCCTGGCCTAAATCCAAACTGAGCATCATGCAGGTCCAGGCATCTAGACAAATATCGATCAAGCAAACCGTCCAGTACCTTGGCTGAGATAGTGGCCAGTGATATCGGTCGGTAGTTATTTTTGTCAGACATATCTCCCGTTTTATTTTTTACTATGGGAACTACAATGGTACGCATTAAGTCAGTAGGCAAGTAAGAATGCCTTATACATAGGTTATACAGGAGAGCCAGAACGCGAGGCAGGTGCGCTCCCGCATGTTGTAAATGCTCAATGCTCAGTCCATCATGGCCCGGGGACTTTCCCCTGGTCATATTTTTAATAACAGCTGCAACATCTTTAGCTGTAATAATCACCGTTGGTGTTCCAATTGAACGATTTTCAGCATCAAGCTTCGCCAACACAGAGGAACGCACCAGGGGTTTGACCTTAAAGTGTTCCATAAATAAGTCAGCGATCTCACTAGGTTCAGCTATACCTTCTACATTTACAGGAAGGCTCGAACGGGGCGAGAGTTTTTTAGTGTCTTTCCAAAACCTACTGAAGTCTTTTTTAGTATGGTGTGATGCTATTAGATCCATTTTAATTTGTTCCTGGTTCCTTTGGCACCATTTGAGACGCGCTTTGAAAGCTTTCCTCGTATCACACATATGCTCATAAACTGGCCCGCGGAACGGTTTTCCACACATAACCCAGGTCTGGAATCTAAGTCGAGCCTCCCTGTGCAACTGTTTCACGTGTTTATTCCATCCAATAATGTATCTTTTTTTTTTGGTTACTCTACTAATAGAACACCTCTCAGCCGCCCCACACAACACCTGCACTATGTCCCTATACAAATCATCTATGACATTTCTATGTTTAACATTGTCACAAATACCATAAGAACACTGGCGAAGCTGCTCAGGGAAGTCTATCCCCCTAAGTTGCATATTACATAAATGTAAGTATTCTTCAGTTTGTGAAAAATCCCTCTCACCCCACACAACACTGTTGATAACTTTTTTACCATCATTGGACTTAGGTCTTATTACTTTTACATCACAAATAATTTCTAGTGGAAAATGATCAGACCAGTACGTGTCATACCTTACCGCCGCCTCTAAAATAGATGGCCATGCTGCCTGCGTGACAACACAGTGGTCTAACCACCTTGCACATCCATGCACCTCACTTACAAATGTATATGGCTTGCTGTCCTTTAGTTTTAACATATCTGCGCACAACCAATCCTGATATTTACAAAAATTTACTAACTCATTCCAAAAGAGCTCATTTGGGTGCGCATTAAAATCTCCCAAAATAAACACTGATTCTACGTCGTTATTTTCAATAATAGCACTGATTTCTCCTAGGCATTGTGTAAACTCAGGCAAATTATCCACACTGTCCGTAGGCATATATACCGAAAAAATCAGCAGGGGGCGACACTCTATAACAGCTTTGATCGCTGTTATTCGTACACTGTTGCACTTAATTACTGAGACTGACTGGAACACACTCTTACGCCACAGCACAGCCACACCACCATGAGGACGGCCTTTAATGGGTCCAGCCGCCGTGTCGATTGCTGATACTCCCGTGTAACTGAAATTTGTATGGATATCTCCAAGGTAGGGTAGATCTTCAGGTGAGAGCCATGTTTCCTGTAGTGCAATAATATCTGCACCAGTACATAATTCCTTTATGAAATTAACTGATCGCTTCACAGATTTGCAGTTGAAGCTGACAAGTTTTAACCTGTCAGTGCAAGTACAATCATTATTTTTTGCTAGGTCCATACTAGTTACATTCATCAGGTACAATGCGTATTTTGTTTGACGTATTTCGAGATTTAAAATCTATAAAACGCCGGAAGGAAACTCCCTCAGGCCAAAAGTTGCCATCCAAGAAGGCAGGAAGTTTATGCCTTGGTACAAAAATTTTATATGCAATGTAGTTTTTGTCCCCCTTGACTTCTACTTTCTCAGCTTTAACTTTTATCTGCGCTTTTCTCTCAATATATTCTTCAATATCACAAGGTAAAACGTTTTTGTCTATATTGTAAATAAACAACGGTACCTTAATGTCAGCCGCCCGAAACTTACAATTTGAATCTATTGTTGCTGTACCCCTAATACCAACAAATCTATTTCTCGACCTATTTTTTTGCACACTTATCCATTTTTCATCCTTTGTTTGCTTTTTCCACTCTCCGTCCTGTTGTAGTACATGAGCGAATGTTTTTACGGTGGTGTCTGTACTAATAAGCTCATTCGATACCTTATCGCCATGTTCCTTTTTATTCGTAACCACTGTGATCAAAGACTGCTCAACAGTAGCAGGGGGTGCGGTTATGCTATCTGAACACACAGCAGAAAGAGATCGCTGTGCATTTAATAGTTTCTGAGGAGACTGGTCTTTAGATTTAGACTTTAATTGCCCAGGGGTCATTGACGCATCAGGGATATGCATAATACCAATTGGTCCACTATCACAGCCCAAAGTATTGTTTCTTATATAACCACCTCTTTTCGTATTGACAAAAGCATCTCTCTCATCATTCTGATTACTCGTGGGAGAAGCAGAAAAGAGAGTACACTCTTTTTCACTCAAGGAAAACCGAGGCTTCTGACTAGCACTTTTCTCCCTCGCCCACTGCTCCTTCGTGATATATGTTTCTTTTATATAACTAATCTCATTCTTTAACAAGAGCAAATCCTTCAGTAATCTTGACACATCTACGTGATCGAAAGTGATCGGTGGCAGTTTGTTTAAATTATGAGCCACAAACATAGGTATTTTTTCTGGGTCGGTTTGCTTAAAAACATTTATTATGTCCTCTAAATCACGTTGTATCTTACCCTCATTTTTGCGAGTTATTTTTCGTTTGTTAGTAGGAACTGCCAGAAATAAAAGCGACTTAGATTTTATTATGTCTTCTTTTGAGAATGCTGAAGCACATATTTGCACTAAACTATCATTATCCATTACTTCATGTTTGTTTTGCACAAAGGAAAGTAACTCATTTATAACAATGTTGCAATAATTGCATTTTAACACTTGATTTATATCGGTCATTTTAAATAAATAACAACATAATATTCTCGGAGCATGAGCGCAACGCACCTACCCTCACGCGACGCGCGACGCGACTGAATTATAATACAAAGTTGTAGAGCTGTCTAGCCACAGACACGTGGGCACAGCATAGTAAACGCAATTATTAAATAAAAATAAAAAGCTGTTAGATCGTTAAAATAAAACTTAAAGTTATGTTAGTACTGTTAAAATAAAAAATAAAAAAAATAGAGAAGAAGGAAACGATCAGAGCAGAGAGGAACGAACCGGGATCATGCATTTTTTTATGGTTGCTTTAAAAACGTTACGACGTGAGTCAAAGATATCAACAGCAACATCATTAGATGTAGACATGACATCAATAATGTAGGATGTCCGGCCTTTTTGCTGGCTGATCTGCCCCGCTATTAAGTTTTGCGACCTGGCAACATTACTCCCGATATCGCCTCTGATTTTAGGGCCGTGTGTAGCCGCTTTTAAGCAATTTTAATGTGGATCGTCTGAGTTAGTTTTATATTTTAGCATATATTTTCTCTCTCTACGGCCGTTTTTTATTTACTATACGTAATTAATAAAATATAACATTTCTTTTCGATATCGCCGATACGCCGACTGTTTTTGAATTATTTTAATAAATGTTAAATATTGGCGAGGTAAAAAGTATATTTTACCTATCATCTAATAGCAAAAGGTATAATTATAGAAAAGCAACTGTACTATGTAAATCTCTATTGAAATTTACTTTAAAACTGGCCCTCACCATCCACTTTTACTTCAGAACAAGATAAATAAAAATATTTAAAACAAACAATTGGAGAAGAACAAAAACTCTGGAGTATTTGCGTAGTGCGTTCAATGACAAATGGTTATATTTTAGATCCTGGAATTAGACATAATATATGGTCCGAAAAAAGTATTACTCTCGATCGAATCTTCAAACCAGTACATATGATGAAATCGCTCGGTATCAATATTACTACTGAGGGGTAAAAATGGTAGTACAAATGATACAATCCTGTAAAATTGAGTGAAGAAAGAGAAAACTCAATATTTTATGAGTGACAATTATTTTACTATGTTGTATATTTGTTAGAAACTAGAATCGAACCCACCCCAATTCTAGATTTTACAGTTACATAAAAGTAACATACATATTTCGGGTAACATATTAGTACATTGCTCGAGGAGCAAGTAATGGAAGGCGAGAGTGATTCGAGGCACTCACTCGCGCACCGACCGGCCGCGGCTGTACTCCGTCTCGGGTACTCACCTGAAACAATGAAAACACATCTGTCTGACTGTATCAGAAAGGATTCGTAAAACACCTTAAGGGACTCCATTCGAACACACCAGCGGCATTGTAAAATCCCATCAAAAACAAACTTGTAAAAAAGTCCAAGTCTCGCAACTCACTTCTTCTACAGTAAAAAGTTGTGAGATCAATGTAATACCAAGTCGGTTAATTTATTCAGTGCCTACTTAAGGGTCCTTCTGTCTAAATTTATCATGTTATAAGCTAATCTAATAACATTTTATAGTGACCATATCAAATTTAAAAGCCTTTTATGTTTTAAATAGATTGATTGGCTTGGCGATCACGTGAAAACACAATGTATCTCACAAGTAATACATATTATAATTAAATTAGATTGTTTAGAACCATAATTATGTATTTGAGATACATTGTGTTTTCACGTGATCGCCAAGCCAATCAATCTATTTAAAACATAAAAGGTTTTTAAATTTGATATGGTCACTATAAAATGTTATTAGATTAGCTTATAACATGATAAATTTAGACAGAAGGACCCTTAAGTAGGCACTGAATAAATTAACCGACTTGGTATTACATTGATCTCACAACTTTTTACTGTAGAAGAAGTGAGTTGCGAGACTTGGACTTTTTTACAAGTTTGTTTTTGATGGGATCTCATTTCTTTTTGTAAATGGTCTTCCTCCTTTGAGCAATTTAGTCTACTTTAATAACTTGAAAGATTTTGGTACAACTTTATAATATATATAAACACATGCCCCATTCTTGCTTTTTCATTCCGTTGACCATTGTACCTTTGAACATAATTATGTCTAGGTAACTATGTATCTACACTTTATATCTAGGTAGGTAACTATAGCTACACTTATTATTATTATTTATTAATATCTGGGCAACGGCTTAAATAGCTGTTCCCCGCGGTTTAACCCACGTTAATTTCGGAGATCCCGCGGGTATTCTGAGATAAAAGTACTACCCTATGACCTTTCCTGTACCCTTGACAACGTGTAGTATGCAATAATTAATTCACCCGCGTTGATATCAGGGTTCGCGCGGGAATTCCAGAAATGAATCCTAGCTAGATCGATTTATGGCCCCCGAAATCCCTGTATACAAAATTTCATGGAAATCGTTGGAGCATTCAGATTAGGGTAATTTTATCTCGGAATTCCCGAAGGATCTCCGAAATTAACGCTGGTGAAATCTCATGAAATTTTGCATGCACGTTGTCAGGGGTAAAGAAAACCTAGGGATATAGGGTACTAACTACTTTGCATCTCTGAATTCCCGCGGGATCTCCGAAATTAACGCGGGTGAAACCGCGGGGAACAGCTAGTCTCATATATTTATATGGGATTACAAAGTTATTTGTGCAGTTGGTACATATAACTGCATATATAACTTTGTAATTCCATACATTTATATGGGATTACAAAGTTATTAATGCAGTTAGTGTATCTAGAAAACTGGACCGAAATTGCTAAATATTTTAATTTTTCCTTGATTTATACAATAAACACTAATTGTATTCTAAATTTCAAACTTCTATGTCTGCTAGAAGTGCCTTAGAATTTTGATGATCGGTCAGTGAGTGAGTGAGTGAGTGAGTGAGTGAGTGACCTACAAAATTAAGAAACTTTGACTAGTTATAATTCCTAAACTACTGGTTCAAATCGAATGAAATTTAAATTATACCGTCTTTATACAATACCTGCTTGTTTACTAAAAATTCAGGCTTCTAGTTTTATCCACAACGAAGTTATAGGGGGTCGAAAATGACCTGAATTGCTTCGAGAAAAGGATAGTACGGCCGTGCCGCTTTTGTTGCTCGACTTGGCGGGGGCACTGCCGTGCCCCCAGATATAAGATTACAAAAATATATCAGTATAGGTTCATTTCTACCTCCGTACAAAGGAGCAGAGTTGCAATTGGACATAGATAAGCAATAGTGTGTTAACCCACACTGGAGAAATTTTGAGTAAATCGTGTTTTAAAAGTAGGAGCGCCATTTGTGTCAACATTTTTTATGTTCAATATTTAGTTACATATTTAAGCAATGTAATAAGGTAAACACATAATTAAAAAACGTTCCCTAACTCTCAATAAATCGTTCTGACTCAATAACTTAATTTTGTGGGTTAACATGTTATTGCTTATCTGCGTCCAATTTAAATATGGGTGCGTATTTATAGCTAACTCGCTTAAAATCCTATATGGTGTCCCGAGTCAGCCAGGAAGCGGTAGCTAGATAAGCGAATTATGTCCGGCCACTGGGCAAAGCTGGGCGGCGGGCGGTGGGCGGTGGGCGGTGGGCAGTGGGCAGAGGGCAGTGGGCAGTGCATGCTCACCACGTCAGGTCAGTGTAACCACGGCATCGATGCAGCTGTCAGCATAATATTACACATGCTGTACGGTTAAAGTGGCGTCTATTATTGAATGAAGCGATTTCGGCATTTTGAGATTTTTCAAAATGAATATTTTTTTATGTAAATACGTTGATCTGTTGCGGAAGATTTATTGAAAATAAATTTATATAAAAACAACTTTAACTAACTTAAAAAACACAAAAAAGATTAGAAAAAAAACATACATATACAGTCGAATGCATAACCTGCTCCTTTTTGGAAGTCGGTTAAAAATTCATGTAATATTGTATGTACTACTGATAGGTTTGAAATAGGTGCCAAGCACACTTGATGATAATTATAACAGATCTTATACAGCGTGTAAGAAATAACCATGTACGTATTAGTTTTGAACGCGGGCTTCAATAAAGCTCTCGACAAAATTAATGCTCAGATACATATTGTACTAATAAAAAAGGTTTCATGCGGGCAAATGACCTTTGCATCTGATTCGCCGGCGTCTCAGCGACGATATTATAGAAAAAAAAAGCGTTGAAGAGTCATTCGATTCGGTAATCATTTTTTTATTACCGAATACTTTACGTCTAAAATTACTGCTACGTTTTTAATTTACACCCTGTATACAACGTGTTAATGAATTATCTGAAAACCTGATACACTCCATTTAAAAAAATAAACAATAATATTTTTTAAATATATTTTATGTCGAAAAAATTTGTTCTTTAAAAGTTATTCAACCTTAGTTCGGAGGTGACCTATCTATGAAATTCCAAGCGCTACGCCCGCGCCTACCGGTTCGAATTTTTTTGCTGCGGGCGGCGTACACGCCAAATATTGTATTTTAAATAATTTAGACATGGGCTAGTAAAAATGAAAAAATATAACCTATATTAAAGCATAGTGCGATCGATTCGCTTGTCGATTCTGAGCAAACTACTTTCTAGTTTTCAGTTAATTCATTAACACGTTGTATACAAACCTGCCAGTAGGTAATCTAGCACAGTCAGTGACGAGCGAACCCGCAGTATATTGTGTACTCTACATAGAGTTAGTTAGGTACATGCCATTTGAAGCTCATTCGCTGCGGTTAATAACAGCTCTTTGTGTTGAGTACAAGACACAAGTTTTCGTGCCCAAACCAATTTTGTTATGTGTATCGACTATCCTCGTTTTATTTTAGTACCGGGAAATCCTTCTTAGCCGACGTCTCCTGCCAATTAACTACTACTACTAACTGCCAAATAGGGATGTTGATGACTTTTTAACCGACTTTCAAAAAGGAGGAGGTTCTGCATTCGGCTGTATGTATGTTTTTTTTTTTAAATCAAAATTCCGGTTTGTAGATTAATAAAAAAAATTGGACGCGTATTTCTTGCCTTTTCAAATAAATGAAAATATACAGAGATAAAGTGCATTAAAGTTTAGGGTGGGGGCTCGTGACGTCACTAACCGCTATAAGCCGCCATACAAACTGCACCGGTTAGTGACGTCACGCGAAATTTAAACTCAATGTATCGCCGTTATTTTTTGATTATGTAAAAAAAAATACGTGTCCAATATTTTTTGATAATCTACAATACGGACTTAAAAAAAATAAGTCAACTAGCCCATTGTTTTTTTTTGACCTCACTTAGTTTTCATGACAGCGGTGTGTGGTGTCGCTGCTGTACATGTGTCTGACAATTTCAACTTGTCTATGTGTGTGTCCGCCGCCGCGAGCCCTGCGCCGCACGCCCGCCCTGCACGTGTGGACACAAGCCGCCCGCCCGCCGAAGTGGCGGGAAGTTCTATCGGGTTGTAAAGTGTCGCGGGTGTATAGAATAGAATAGAATAGAATCATTTATTTCACATTATCAATTTCATAGTTATATTACTTATAAAAATGTCAGAGGATAATATGATCGTCAATAATAAAATAATAATAATAAAAGTATCATAATAAGAATGTCAATAATTATAAAAATAATAAAAATGTCATTTAAATCAAAAAATGAACATGTCAAAAATGTAAAAATAAAGATTATAAATCGATCAATCGATTGTGTGCAAATGAATTATTCATTTAAACAATAAAATTCGCTATCCAACAAAAGATTCTTCAGCTGGCGGTAGAAAGTTTCGTCAGATGTATTTTTTAAACTAGCGGGTAGTTTCTCATAAAGAATTGGGCCAATCACACGCGGGTTTCTAGTGGCCAGTTTAGTCCGGTGGGGGACACTCGCTAGTCTTCCCGCATTACGCAAAGATCGCCCTCCACACTCTCGAAGACTGAAATTTGCTATATTTTTGCGGACATAGGAAATGATCTCGAATAGGTACAGACTTGTCATTGTCATTATGCGGTGTTTAGTGAAGAGTGTCCTACAGGTTTGCCTTTGTTTTACCTGCGATAATGCGAAGCGCGCGCTTTTGTAGAACAAAAACGCGATTGGAGTCTGTCGAGTTTCCCCACAACAATATACCGTATGACATCAGTGAGTGAAAATGTGCATAGTAAGTCTGTCTTAGTACGGCACTGGAGACGAGTGGGCGCAATTTTCGCAGAGCGTAAGCTGCACTACTAAGTTTGTCACAGAGTGACTGTATGTGGTGGACTGTAGCACCGCTTATCGCTGCCGCCACCGCTTCAGCCTTAACCCACGCGTGTCACCTGACAAATTGTGCCCAGTGCGTCCGGCGAGGCAACACGATTACGTATTAACTGAAATCGAGGCTCGCCTGCCCGAGCCGGTGGAGCCTGGATCACGGCTGACAGTTACTACGCAGGCATTTAGCGCTCATATTACACCCGGCATTGGATATAATGAGCTTGAATAAGGTGTACTTACATATTGTATTAGTTTTCATTATTTATGATACTAGCTGTTCCCCGCGGTTTCACCCGCATTCATTATAAAAATAAAAATACCATATGGACGCAGATAAGCAATAACATGTTAACCCACAAAATTGAGTTATCTATTCAGAACGATTTATTGAGAGTCGGGGAACGTTTTTTTAATTATCTGTTTACCTTATTACATTAATTAAGTATGTAACTAAATATTGATTATAAAAAATGTTGACAGAAAATGGTGCAATAATTTTAAAACATGATTTACTCAACATTTCTCCATTGTGGGTTAACACACAATTGCTTATCTATGTCCATTGTCCATGCGTCCTTTGCTGTACCCCTGACAACGTGCATGCAAAATTTCATTATGATCGGTTGAGTTAATGCGTAAAGAGTAACAAACAAACAAACCCACATTCGCATTTATAATCATCGCTACTAATATTATAAATGTGAAAGTGTGGATGTTTGGATGTTTGTTACTCAATCACGCAAAAACGGCTGAACGGATTCGGATGAAATTTGGCATGCACGTTGTCAGGGATACAGAGAAGGACATAGGGTACTTTTTATCACGGAATTCCCGCGGAAACTCCAAAATTACCGCTGGTGAAACCGCGGGACACAGCTAGTATGTATTATAAATGCGAAAGTAACCGTGTCTGCCTGTCTGTTGCGCTTTCACGCCTTAACGGCTCAACCAATTATGATGAAATTTGGCATACACGTTGTCAGGGGTACAGAAAAGGATATAGGGTACTCTTTATCCCCGAATTCCTGTGGGAACTCCGAAATTAACACGGGCAAACCCTCGGAAACAGCTAGTATTAGTTAAGATTAACTGTAAACATAAACTATCGAACGCTTTCAATAACTCCATCGTACCTACATAGCTAACCTATTCTCGAACGATTAAAATTCATTAATAATCGAATAATTTTGAATAATCGATCCGACGAGGCGTGCCGTTTGAGCCGTGTTCGAACGAGTCGCTGTCAGCGAATAATTATCGAATATTGTGCGAATATTGATGAGTTCTGTCACTCGGAAGGGCTTAGCGGACCCGCGCCGGAGCTCAAAGGGTTCATATTACCTACAAAAAATATTATATAATCTCGCAGTCTTTATTATATATGGACGCAGATAAGCAATAACATGTTAACCCACAATATTAAGTTATTGATTCAAAATGTTTTATTGAGAGTTATAGGGCGTTTTTTAATTATGTTTTTATCTTATTACATTGTTTAAATACTAAAAAACATTTAAACATAAAAAAATGCTGAAATAAAATGACGACAAAATTTTAAAACACGATTTATTCAAAATTTCTCCAATGTGGGTTAACACATTATTGCTTATCTATGTCCATATATATTCTTCAGTCTTTTGAGGTAGAGCTTGTCTAAACTAAAATGCCGCGTCCCTCCATCGGGTATACGCACACGCACAACCGTTAAAATATCGATACGACACATATAAATCTGGTCTGTCTGTTCATCACAAGTGCGCAATACTGTCGCCGCACTCGCACTACTAAAAAGATATTATCAATACATGATCTCGCACATCCAAAACTGCTAATTAAGTAGTGGGGCGCGTCATTTTAGTTTGGACAAGCTACAGTAAATTTAATGGTTAAAAAACAGTTTTCGGATGTAGATATACAAAGTGAATCGTTAAACCAGCCTTAAAAATATAGCGTTTATTTTTGACTTAATCCTAAGTTTATTTTAATGTATGATTTTAAGGCTTAACTACTCGACTGATTATCATGATACTTTGCTTACACCATGAGGTGTAGTTACAGAAAACGATGTACTAAGTGAACGATATATTATATCCCTTTTTAAATTTATGTAATACTAGCTGTGCCCCGCGGTTTCACCCTTGTGAGTTTCGCAATTCCCTCGGGAACTAATTTTTTGTAAAATTAAAGTAGGTAGCCTAAGTTATTCCTTTTAATATCGGCTATCTGCCACTGAAAGTCCCGTTACAACGGTCCAGCCGTTTCAGAGATTATCCGGAACAAACAGACAGACAGAAAGTCAGAGAATTTAAAAAAAAAAATTAAGTACCGTATATACTTGCATAAGCATTTAGTAAAAAGTTGTAAATTTGGAAATACAAACAGACACTTCAATTTTATTTATACATATGTGTAGATAAACTGAGAAAAGTAAGTTAGTATTTTAAATTTGGTACAAGTATTTACTGTCTGCATATTATTATGTCTAATATTCTCTTTGATAGAAAATTATTTCAAACTTTTCATAAATCCTAGACAACATCATTTTGGCAAGATAAATTGGACCAGAACCAGCACAGTAACTTCCCAACAGCCGACAAAGGAGAACAGAAATAAAATTAAAACGTTATCGTGTTACAATCTGAAAAGGGTTAAGTGTTGTCTCTGGGTTTGTCAACCCTCGGACGTCGTCGCGACACGACAGATAAATAGCACCGAGCGGGACGAGATAAATGTTGACAATATCTGACGCAAAAGACCACTTGGCCCACGAGTAAAACAGAGGGCTTTTTAATCGACTTGAAAATTAGACGGAGGTTTTTATGTGTGTTACCATTAATGTACTAAAATGTAAGTTCTTTGTTTGTTTGTCACGCTTCCACGCCGTATCTACTCAAATGGGCCCTTATTCACTATGACCATAACAAGCCGCGCTAGTAAAAACGCCGCAAAACTGTCTTTCTCTCTTAATCAAAGAAGTTTTACTGCAAAAAAATACATTTATAACGTTTCTTATGGCATAAAGATTAATCTAATATATGAAATTCTCGTGTCACAATGTTCGTTCCCATACTCCTCCGAAACGGCTTGACCGATTCTCATGAAATTTTTTATGCATATTCAGTAAGCCTGAGAATCGGCTACTATCTATTTTTCGTCCCGGAATTCCCGCGGGAACTCCGAAACTCACGCGGGTGACACCGCGGGGCACAGCTAGTAATTTCTAATATCTTGTCATCTAGAACGTTTGGAAATGCGTTTTTGGGACGCGCGTTATGGGCAAGGAATGTTGTTGGTCATAGTGAATAAGGGCCCTGATCGTCACGAAATTTGGCACACATGCTTTCAGGGGTATAAGGCACCTAATTTTCATCCCGGGATTCCCGCGGGAACTTCTAAATTAACGAGGGTGAAACTAAGAGCAGCTGGTAAGTAATACGATTAACCCATCCACAACTAGTTTTATGACAATATCATTATTGATGTGGTTACCATTAACCTCCCCAGACTCCTGGAGGCGATACTCCCCCCTCCCTTCCCCAAGGCCCCCGGACCCCCAGCCTCTCGCGCTCGGGCCTCGGGCTAACGAGCGCCACTCCATACAGTTCAGTCCCCTTTGCCGATGTTGATTTTGTTCTGTTTAGCATTTCCCTTTGACTTCTGTCAATTCGATAACAAACTGTGACACCTTTTTCCAGGTATTTTTTACACCTCTTTTGTCACAATACACACAGCAGGTATTTTTGTATTGTAATTTGTAATTTATTGCATCAAATCGCATTTTGTATCGCGCGAACTATTTTCACGATGCAATTCATATTAGAAAATAATGTTGGTCAATCAAAGTCAACAGGTCAAAGGAGATGTCCTATATTTTCGAATTCGACGTAATTACGCCTGAGACCTAAACGGTTCAGTTTGCTTTGAGTGTATTCAAATAAATAAAGTATTTAGAAAATATAAAAACAAAAGCCGATGTAAAAAACAAGTGCAAATGCCGTAAAATTCTCCCAGTTTTCTCAAAAATAAAATAAAGAGAAACCTTCGTAGTTTAAAATTAGAATATTTTCTTTTACTCATCTGTGTTTATAATGTCTACGAATCAAAACGAATCATGCAAGTACCTATTGGCTCGACTCTACGCCCATTATAATGAGCTAATAGTCAGTCTAAACAAGTTGAGGTACCAACTCGGCTAATTTTTTGTAACAAAACAACTACTTTTACAAAAAAAATATTTAAGGCACGTAGTAACAGCGTTGGATGACGAAAGTTGACGATTGTATTTTGTAGTTTAAGTGACAGCTCGCTTGATTGTCAAAGTCTTTTTTGTAGTCGCCACTCTGCAAGCCCCTTTCTATAAAAGCTTAGTATAGTATTGGAGAAAACTTAGTCGGCGGCCGTAAGAGTTTAAAATTTCAAGGTTGAATTTGGACGAAACTATTTTGACGCTTAAATATTTTTTTTTCTGTCAAGTCTTACAAGCGTTATTTTTTTAATATTTAAAAAATAGTTCAATGATTTGGGATATAAAGATTTTTGTTGTATATTAATTTTATTATCTAGTGGTTCATGTTTTTTTTTTAATTGTATATTATAAATGCGAAAGTAACTCTGTCTGTCTGTTATGCTTTCACGCCTTAACGACTCAACGGCATCATGAAATTTTGCATACACGTTGTCAAGGGTACAAAAAAGGATATAGGGTTCTTTTTATACCGGAATTCCCGCGGAAACTCCGAAACTAACGCGGGTGAAACCGCGGGGAACAACTAGTTCAAAATATATCGAGTACCAACATACCTAATTCATTTGCTTTGCTTTGTCCATTGGCACAAATATCTTACAAGTTGCCTTTTAATATAATAAAAGAAAAGAAGAAGAAAAAGTATTGACAATTCGTAATTTAATAAGATGTTATTTGTTTTCATCGACTCATCAAAATTCTACAAACTATTTGTCTATTCTATTAACTGGCTGAGACTCGCCAACAACCCGCGGCCTCCATTTCACCAGCTGTCAGTTGAAGCCAGTTGCCACTTTAAGCCTACCTGTTAATACCATCAGTCACCATTCCCTCTGGTTTTATTATTACTCTGAACACAGACGAAGGTAACCAGGGCCTTTATTCACTACGACCATAACGCGTTGCGCGACCATGAGGCGCCACTTAAATTGCTTTTCCCTCGTATTCAAAGAAGTTTCACTTTTAAAAAAAATACATTTACAACGTTTCTTTTGTGATAAAGAATATAAATTTCTTATATTTTTGCATCTGGAGCGTTTGGGATTATTTTTGGGACGCGCGTTATGGGCAAGGAATGTTGTTGGTCATAGTGAATAAAGGCACAGATTGTTAAAAGTGTACTGATAACTAGTAAAGTATCCATAATTCTAACTATTGTATGGACATAGGGTACTTTTTATCCCGGAATTCCCGCTGGAACTCCGAAATTAACGCGGGCAAAACCGCGGAGAACAGCTAGTAAACAAAATAAAGCTTGAACCATAATTTTTCTCGAACTTTTTTGGGAGAGTTCCATTATTATATTTACCAAGTCTGTACTACACATAAAGTAACACATAAGCTTTCTTATAAGTTGAACAAGTTAGTCTGATTCAATAGAAGGGACGCCCTTGCCGATGCAAATATTAGAATTGAGTACCCGAGAACAGCTGTCTTTGTTTGTGCTTCTGCCCCGAAATCAAGAAATTTGTGCGAACTGACAAGTTTACTTCACAGTTAAACAACTTCTATAGATGGAATTAATCTTCGCTTCCTAACTTTGGCTTTGAAGATCGTAATGCGAAGTTTTCAAGGAGTTATTTAGACAGACAAAATTACACTGGAAAAACTGTGCGAGGAAATAAGTGGTTTCTTGAAGGATTTTTATACTAGATCGATAGTTTTATAATTGCCCATTTTTTGCCAAAATAATTTGAGCCGGTTCTGACGCGTCTGTCTGTCTGTCTGTCCACAATAAACTACATTTCCATGCGGTTTCTCCAACAGATAAATTTCGTAAGAAGGTTCTTAAGTATTCCATATATTATTCCAAAATTCCCGTGGAAACTCGGAAATTACTGCGGGTGAATCCGCGGCGGACAGCTAGTATCTATATAATTATCGTTAAAGTGAGTAGCTTAAATGATTGTCAGTTACCTTGAATAAGTATGGAGTAACTTGAATAGTAAGTTGCCAAACTACTTGAATAAATAAAAAGTAATATGAATAAAAGATGGAATTTTCTTAACTTGATCAAGAATTATTATAAGAATTATTGGAATAACTTAAATATTACTTCTATACATTATGAGCAGTCAAAATATTCCACCAATTATTTAAACGAGTGTAGGTCACTATTTTTTTTAGTACTTGTTGTAACTTGTTACTGATTGTAAGTTAAATAAACTAAGTTACGACTGAGTGAGTTCGGGCGCTGTTTGCTAAAACTTTGGGGTTAGACCGAGGGTTTCTGACATAATATAACAGTGCAATTTTTGTACGATGTTACTTATACTAGGGCTCCACTGAAAATCAGCGCTGTGGCTACTAGGGTCGCATATGCTGAGTGGAGTCCTTTTTAGCGAGGCGCTGCACCACATACTTTTATTTACCTGTATATTGTAAAGTGTTTGTTGCGAGGTGTATGTTGTGAGTGTGGTGTGTGTGTTTGTCCTTGCTGAATAAACTTTATCTTACCTTATCTTATCTTATAGGAAGCTGCGGTAGTCCTGAGTGACATAGGGTACTTTTTATTCCGAAATTATCGCGAGTGAAACCGCGGGGGACAGTTAGTAAGGGGTAAAATAGGCTACTTTGGAGTTCCTGCGGGAATTCCGAAACTCACGCGAGTGAAGTTGTATGAAAACAGATAAAATCTAGTGTCGTTAGGTAGGTATTTACTTAGAAAGTATTCAATAGTGAAGACTGCATGGAATATTATCCACACTAATATTAAAAATGCGAAAGTAATTGTCTGTCTGTCTGTTATCTTGTCGCGCTTTAACTACTCAACCGATCGATCGTATAAAATTTCTTTGTCTCGTTCTTTAATTATTTTATTTTTTAATTTTTATGTTTAGTTGGTGTACTTATATTTATATGTATGGTATTATTTTTTTCTTTGCCTCTTCTTTTGTTCCCCCGTCCGTGCGCGACAGCGGGCTGCCAACTGAAAACCAGCGCTAGGTGTTCCCGCACCTAGCTAATGCTGAGTTGGTGACCCTTTCGGTAGAGCATGCAAGAGATATTCTATGTCTCTTTAGATTAGGCACTGTTGATGTTTGTTTCTTTTTCTTGTGTGTTGTGCTGAAATAAATGTATTTTTTTCTTCTTTTTAATTTTGTCTGAAAAACGTTTCACTTAAAGTTTCACGGGTAAAACGGCGAGATTAAAGAGTTAACAGACTGACACAAATTAAATCCCTCGCTCCTCCTGTATAGAGGAGGTCGGGGACGCGCGAGCCACTCGGGCCGGCTTCGGAGCACTTAACCCCACTTCACTCTTAATTGTTCGTCGCTGCAGTGGCCCGTTAGGGGCGGAGGTAATACGGAGCATGTGGGTTATTACTTATTAATTTTGTTTGTTTACCTAGATATAAAATATGTTATTGATCACTAGCCGTTCCGGGCGGTTTTAACCTTTAATTTCAGAGATCCCGCGGGAGTTCCGATGTAAAAAGTACCGTATGTCCTTCTCTGTACTCCTGACAAAAATTATCCTAACAAACCAACAGATAAACTCACACACGCATTTATAGTAAGGACTAGTTGTTTCTCGCGGTTTCAGTCACATTAATTACAGAGTTCCCGCGGGAATTCAGGGATTACAGGTATCCTATGTCACTCAGGAAAACTGTAGCTTCCTATGAGAACCAAGAATAATTTTTAAATCGATTAAGTAGTTAATGAGTTTATCCATTTACAGACAAAAAATCAATTCTTTTCTCTTTAAAATATTAGTATAGACTAGCTGTTCCCCATGGATTCGGCCGGTAAATTTCGGAATTCCCGCTGGAATTAGACCAGGTGGCGCTCTATGATTATACCTGCACATTAATCCTTACTAAATGCGCATGTCAGTTTTTAATTGGTTGTTTATTACGCTTTCACTGCTTAACAGCTTAACCGATCACCATGAAATTTTGCATACACGTTGCCAGGGGTACAGAAAAGGACATAGGATATTTTTCACCTCGGGATTCCCGCGGAAACTCCGAAACTAACGCGGGAAATTAGTTATTATTGTAGTTGCTGCATGTTGTGCTTTCCCAAGTGTTAAGTCATTCTTAAGCTTGTATAGTGTACTAGTATTTTTTCTGTGGTATAGTGTATACTTCTGCCACAGAATAAACACATGCATTCTACGACTCGTAAGTACGCTACGTCGTGCTACGACACGAAGGTGCGCTACGACATGCTACGCCACGTACGTACGTAGCTCGTAGGCAAATAAATAGTTCTTTTATGTGCCACTGTGCTCACAATATTGTGCTGCTATATGAACATCTCGCTTCAAGCTACGTTCACACTCTCGCCCGTGACAAATGAGGCGTTTAAGACGCGTCCATCTGTCACTGTAGAGTCACTTGCTTAAAAAAACGAACATACAAATATCTTCTTTGGTAATATACTCCTTTA